>CM061028.1:12021250-13433125 GCA_030763125.1 Hippophae gyantsensis
ACATGCACTATCTTTTTTTTTTTTTAAGACAAATGAGAACAAATTTTTGGGAGAATGTAATTACAAGCTTTTTAAATAAAATAGGAAGGCTCTAAATATAAATATGCTTCTACTAATTAATTCCATCACTCATATTATTCAAATAAAGTGATACAATTAAAGAATAAGAAATTTTATTTATTTATTATTCAAAGGAGTTTTGTTGCACAACGTAAGTTTCAAAATAGTGTCAAGCGATGACTACATTATTTTTCTTAAGGTTGTCAAAGTTTTTATCTTTTTGCTCAATATAAGGGTGCCAAGTTGGTAGTTGCAGGGACAAAAGTAAAAAAAAAAAAAAATTCAAGTAAGACAAAATCGTACATATTTTAAAATATCACATATTAAATATAATATCTTTAAATTAAAGATAATAAATTATAAATCAACAATATTAAATTTATTTTAACATATCAAAGTTTTAAAAAATCTCATTTATATTAAGTCAAAATATATTATTAAAGTTTGTTATTAACATAATTTAAATCTCGACTTAAATACACATTTTTTTAGTAGTGTTAAAAATATATTAGTTGAGTTATATAAAAAATTTAAAAACTATCACAGATATAATTTATATTTATTTGAAACTCAATCATAATTATATGTAATCTATATATATTTTCATTACAAGATAAGTCATTGTTATTATTTTATTTAATATAATCATTATCTTTTTATGAATAATATCATTATTTAATAATAGTTATTTAAAAGTAGTATTTTATAGTCAATAAGTTTTATAAATTAAAATATAATACATGCTAAAAAATAATCATCATTAATGTTAATTAGATGTATAATTCTTTTTAATACATACCTTGTGTTTATGGTTTAAAATTTAAATTATTGTATTTTTTAACTTTTAAATCAAAATAATTTAAATAATTATTATATTTTACAAAATTTAAAAAATAAACAATAATTTATAATAAAAAACTAGTTTTTGCTAAACAATAACAGTAGTAACTTTATAATCCTCGTATATACTAAAATAAATTGGGATTATTCCCTACATTCATTGAGAGACTAATAATTACGTATTATTAATAAATATATATATTTTTAAAGTGTATCATCCTTTATTTTTCTATTTAGTAAATATCTATATCATACCGCAACTCTAAAAAAATAACTAAACAATACTGTATTTATTGCACGAAACATAAGGAGTATTCATTTTTTTAATTACAAATTTTTATTTAAGTATATTATATTATTACTTATTTAATTTTGCTCGTTTTCACCAAGAAATATTGTGTCGGTGTATTTAATGGAATCATATTTTTCCACTTTATTTTAGGTGCTTATAACATTTTAATAGTCTCTTAAACTTTATACAGAAATTTTATTACTATACTTTTTAGATATACTAATATTCCATTAATTTTTCTGGAAGGAATACTTTAATAGCATCTTTTAAACTTAGAGACAACAAAGTGCGAATTAAACAATGTGTTTATATTTATTGGTTGAATGCCATTGTTTGTTTTACTTCAATGGAACAGCGAAACTTTTTTTTTTTTTAGAGTGATATTCATGTTTAGAGATGCAAGCTTAGGTTGAGTTAGCTCAAATTCGAAACTTTGAATATAGGCTGTACTAAGCATTTCAAATTAAGTGGAAGAAGTTCAGAAATTAACCCTTAAGGTTATTTGAGTATGTTCAAGTTTAAATTGGTTTTTTAAGTTTTTAATTATATTAATATTCATAAAAAACAATTTTTTAAAAATTACTTATATTTTATAAAATTTAAATTTATGTTATATTTAGAGTCCTTCTATGATTTGGATTTATAATAAAATATTTATCATTAAAATTGATTTTAAAATAATTCAATAAAAAAAAACAACTTTCTCGAAATTAATTTGTTTTCGATTCAAGTCAAACTTAGAAATGACAATGATTTTATTTGAGTCAAATTTGAATCGAATAATTCACATACGAACATAAATTAAATTGAATTATTTTAAATTATTCGTATTTGGTTCAATTTGGATAATATTAACGGGTAAAAAAAAAACACCTGAGGCATTTGATTATTATTATTTACATTGTAAAATATAATACCATATTTTTAAATATTAAAAATGTCTTAAATGGTGAGAGATGAGACTTAGCACAAGCTTACTGTATGAAATATATATATATATATATATATAATTGAAAATATTAATTATTTTATTATGTAAAATGATAATAATTAATAAAAATTAAATTAATTAAGTAGAGATGTTACTAAAATGATAATGATACTTGTAAAATAATTTATTGATATTTTTATTAATTTTTAATGAAATTAATATTTTTTCTTGTAATATTACTTGGGTAAAATTTCAAAAAATAAAATAAAAATTTCTCCACAACTATTATGATAGAAATAATACATCATGATCCAAAATTTTTAATGATAAAATTAATAAATTTAAAAAATCATAATAAAAAATTTAATTCAAGAATGTTTATAATTAATAATATATATTATAATTTGAACAATATCAAAAACATTTAAAATCAAGAATACCTACTAAGAGAGACCATGTATGTTAGGTGAGGAGGGACACATGTTCTACCACAACTTTTAAAAAATAAAATTTTAAATATATACAATAAAGTTGTGTTTCTTTAGTTTTTAGTTTTTAATACTCAATATACAAGAAATTCAATAATTTACTAATATATATATATATATATATATATATATATATATTTAATTATATGTCATAATCTTCTTTATACATAAAGTTTAATAAATTATCATATAACATTCTCATTTTGTCTTTTTTCAATTAAAAATAAACAATATTATTTTTTATTGTATATATAATACCATTATTGAATATAAATTATAAATCTGTCACTGCCTACTAAATTATTAATAAATGACATATATGATAAATAATTCTAAAGATAAATGGTAGTATATATGTAACTTATTTTGTATCTTTAAGTGAGCAAATTATTAAATATTATAATTGATTAATTGATTAACTTAAAAAAGATACTCAAATAAGATCAAAATCATTATATTTTTGATACAAATTATTTGTGTTTTGAACTATTTATAATGTAATAGATAATATTCTAACTCATTTATGTATTGATACGCTCTGTCATGTTCTGTCCTAGATGGGTCGAATCAAATTACTATTTAAGGTAAGATAGATCAATTTTTTTTAATTTGGTAAAATTATGATAATGTAAATAATTTAAGATGTTTTTATATTTAGTTCGACTGTTAATATAAAATAGATGGAAAAAATTTTAAAAATAATAAACATACTCATTCATTCTATATTCTTCGTAAAAGAATATTTAAATATTTTTTTCTTTATTCATTTGTATAATTATTTATTATTATTTTTATCTCATTTAAAAATAATAAAAATTTATTTTTTAATTTATTTAATTTATAATTTTATAAAGTTTATTTTAATATTTATCTTGGATATATATTTTTTATACATTTGTATAATCATTTATTATTATTTTTTCTCGTTTAAAAATAATAAAAATTTATTTTCTAATTTATAATTTTATAAATTTTATTTTAATATTTATCTTGGATACATTCTTTAAGCAAATATTACAATAGCAATATCCTTTGTTTTTTTATTGATATTAATATTTTTATTTTTATTATCTTTTGATTCTATAATAAAATAGGACTCAAAATAAATACAATGCCTATCCGTGTAAGTTAATTTTCGCTGCATTTTTTTATTGTAATCATTCATGAATATATTGTTATTGTTTATAATTAATTTTATTATCTTTATAATAAAAAAATATAACATATTTATTATATTTTCGATGAATACCAATGGAAGAATATCATTAATTTGCACCCTTATTTAAACGAAAAAGAGGGATTTTTAAGTTCGAATTACCAACATCTCATCCGAAAAGTCATCATTAATAAACAACAAATCTGAATGTTTTTATTAATTGAACTGCCTCAAAATGATTTGTTACAATAAAAATTTTACTTGACTATTTTTTATTAATGGTCCGTAACGTGAAGTCAGTCACTATTATATATATATAAAATAATAATTATTATTATTAAAGAAAACACCAAATAGAAAAGGTTAATCACAGAGTAGATTCAGTGTTCAATCCTTAGCATTTACTAAAGAAACGGTTAATAAATCCTATAAAGTGGTCAGGAAATAATACAATTCTTGAAGAGTCATTTGGCTAGACATGAATTTTATAAAATAGAGAAAAGGTAGAGAAAAACAAACTAGGATTCTTTGAAGCTAAATGAGACCCCGTTATTATTACACTACCTAAAAGAATTAAGTAATTTTTTTTATTTTATTTGTTCGTACTTGGGAGGGCACGAATTTTATATTTGTTTTTATTATTAAATTAGGTAAAATTTAATAGTATTTATAAATTATATAATTTACTTTTTAATAATATAATATAATTTTAATGAAGATATATAAGAAGTCAGAACTCAGAAGCATATGTAATATACATTTGGCTACATTAATTATAATTAAATTATGAATTGGTCTGCTTTTTTGCATATTGGACAAATGGCAAGTCTTCTGCAATCAAAGACAAATGTCTCCAACCAGTTGTTTTTTAATCTTTATAATTTTGAGATTTGTTTGAACTGCCTAAAGGTGACCATGTGGCCTTAATAAAACCACCTTGTCTACAACTTTCTTCTCACCATTCTCTCTCTCTCCTTTTTCTTCATAGTTTTTTTTTGTTTTTCCTCTATTTTCTTCTTTGTTTTGGTCCCTCCCTGCAAACTCACTAAAACAGAAATGGGTCATTATTGAATCTTAACCAACCAAGTAAGACCTTCAAATCCATTTATCCACCAAAAATACATCAATTCTATATATCTGTATTCGTTCGAGCCATTTCTTGCAATTCGTGCAATGGCTCAGGCTCGGTCCCTTGACAACGCCCAGTTTTGGCTGCCTTCCGAGTTCCTCACAGCCGACCACTTTCTAGTAGACAAGGATAACTGCACAAAAAATGGAGAGGGTGAAGTCGTTAGTTTTGCTGGGAATCTTGCTTTCCCCACTGAGTTCCACCATGAGTTCGACTCGTTGGGTACTAACTCGGTACGCAGTTCTCCTGTTGAATCTGTAATGGGTTCTACAGAGACAGAAAGCAGCGACGAAGAAGACTTCCTTGTTGGGTTCACTCGCTGTCTCGCTCAGTCGTCCCTTAACGAGACTCACAAACTCGGTGTCCCCAGCTTCTCCAATGACAAACCAGAGGTACGTTAACTACTATCTTCTCGGAGAATTTTCTGGTTTTTTTTCCTTGTTGGGTTGACCCGCTTCCTGTGTTCTTAGTTTTCTGCTTTGTGTTTTTTCAGCGTATTTTGGCTAGGTCGCCTCAATCAACTTTGAGTGGAATCGGAAGTTGGTCTGGTAATTGTATGTTTTCAAGCAATGGAATCCCAACTGCTACTTCTCATGTACCACCTCCTACATCACCTTTTGGCGCTAGTAAAGAAAATTGGGATCTGATTTATGCCGCTGCCAGACAGGTTACGAGGATGAAGAGGAATAGCGATGGGGCAATCTTTGGTTACAATCAAAACACTGCGCATTTGGGTTCTAACTACAACGTTTCTGTTTCATCTCTCAGAAATCCCAACCGTGGTTTCTTGTGTAACCAAGTGAACACTCATACTCTGCCACAGGTATGCAATTTTTGGAAGTCACTGCGTGAGATTCAGACTCAAACTATCAATTTTGCCTTTACTTTTGGCCAGATAATGAAATCGAAACCCCCCTAATTTGTGTAACTGGTTTTTCAATTATTTTCTTTTTGCAGTTTCAACATGTGAGAGTGGACCAGTCGATTAAGCAACACTCACAAAGCTCTGCTTGTATGGGAATGCAGGTCAAGGTTGGGTTGTCAGGTCAGCAGTTTTCACAAAACCATCAACGGATCCAAAACAGGGGAAGAAATATCGTCTATGAGAGTGGGGATTGTAGTCATACTCTGAAACTGCCCCAAACTGCTTGGCCTCCTTTGCATGTTCAACATCAAAAGCATCAGATCCATCACAATGTTCCTACACCCACAAGACCTGGTTTACTTTGTGGATCTGGTGTTAAAAGGGAATGTGTTGGAACTGGCGTTTTCATACCTCGCAGACACAACAATCCTCCAGAACCTCTTAAGAAAGCCGGTATATATATTAAACTCTTTTCATCATTTGTTTGTTTGTATAAAAGTCATGTTATTTTTTCTAACACTATTTACTCTGTGTGAATTACCATTGTATTTCGTAAAAGGACTCTTTGGATGACACTCTGTTTCTGTCTGTGTGTGTTATTTAATAGGTGTTACTAATGTTGGGATACCTAGAAAGGTTGAGTCAGTAAACATTAACCTTGGAGATAGTAATGGCCATGTTCAGCCTCGTTTCGTCAGTGGGTTTTCGC
Source organism: Hippophae gyantsensis (assembly GCA_030763125.1). Lineage (NCBI taxonomy): Eukaryota > Viridiplantae > Streptophyta > Magnoliopsida > Rosales > Elaeagnaceae > Hippophae > Hippophae gyantsensis. The sequence goes on from CM061028.1 coordinate 12,027,721, forward strand.
CGAACCATGGTATAACTTGTTCTATTTAGGCCCTTTGTTGCTAAAATGTCAATTTATTCTATTTATTTATTATAATTTTTTTGGTAGAAGCAAAGCTGGGAAGAAGAAATGCAATCTTGTTGCAGCAAAGGCGAATATTAAGTCCAGAGAGAGGGCTTATTCCAGAAATACGCCTGCCTCAGGACTGGACTTATTGAAGATACTGATAGGGTTTTGGTATTTTAGTTATTATAAGCATATTAATAAAAGTATGCAAGTGTAGAGTAGGAGTAATAAGAAATCCAGGTTTTTTTTGTTTTTTTTTTCTTTCTTCGAGGAGAAGAATGCAAACGCTTCTTTGATCTAGCTATCCTTAGTTTAAGGAAGAAGAATAGTAAAGGAAATAGTAGTAGGGTAGGATAAGTGTGTTTTTTGTTGTAATAATTGGAAAATTTCTTTGAAGATATTTGTGTGATGGCGATGTTTGGAGATTGATATTGGGTAATAGGTTATCTACAATCCTTTGGTGTAATTTCCTTCTAACCATAAATATAAATAAATACAGGAAAGTATTAGCCTGTGAACTGTAAATAAGTCTATCTCTGTTGGTCAAATTAACGTTTTTTTTTAATATTTTAATACAGTAAGGAAAATTTTACGTTTATAAAAAAAAATTGTCCTAATACAAGAAACTATTATGGATATCAACAAATTTTATATTCAATAATATATGAATAATACTGCTAATAATCAAGTAATAATAATCCATGGATTGATAGAATATTTCTATTTACATCCATGTTAAATCAAAAATGAAGGGGTGTACTGAACAGAGGCAAAGTCAAATCGCAAGCGTCTATCCTGTTCTGCGTCAAAGTTTTCGTAGTGGGGTGGCCTTGGAGTGGAGTGAGATATAAGGCTGCTGGTCATTTGAATTCTGATATTCTGAAATTTGAAGCGGATTTCGAATTTCAAAGCTTTGCTTTGGTACGTTTTGTTTCCCGATTTCGAATTTGATGGACCCTACAACTTATCCTACTTCCCTTCCCACATTTGGCACTTCCTTCCCTCCATCTCAATTTTTCTGGTTATTCAAATTGTACATATTCAAAAAGAGAGTGGAGGTGATCTGCCATTTTTATTTTTTTTAATAAATTATTGAATTTTATTAGCTTTTTAATATAATTAATTTTTTATTTTTAAAATTTTTATTTTCAAAAAGTTATTCAAATTTTTTTTATATTAAATTGTTTTTTTTAAATATAAATTTTAACAATTTGGAATGAAGGGTTACTGGGTTAAGTTAATAGTTACAATATTTAATATACCTGTCTGTTCTTTGTCTATAAAGATATAAATTACACTATTATTTCTATTTTTGTTTTGTTTCTTAATTTCTTTTATTGTTATATCAATTATTTTTAAAATTTAATATATTTAATTTAAATTCAAAGATTAGATTAATTTATACTGTAATAATTAAGTTAATGTATTAATAAAATTTATTTTTATATTATTCAATCTTTTAATTTCGAAACTCTAACGTATTTAGTTTAATTTTAAAAAAATTAATATGATAAAATTTAATTATTGTATTTAAAATAACCGGACTTCAAGACAAAAACTTTTGTTTAATTAATTAAAACTGTTACATTTCTAACTAGGGTTGAGCAGAGTCAAATTCAAATGATTTCATCTTTAATTTAAATTATATAATATAAAAAGAAGGGGTCATATTGTATCTAGTTATTAACAGCAAGTCTTCCGTGACTAAAACAGTAAGAAACGGACAAAGTTTGACCTATTTTATGTTTAATCGGACTGCAAGACTTATTTCATGTTTTAGATTTCAAAATATTTTTTTGCCATTAAATTATTTAATTGATATCGATGCATACAGAGATGATGTTTAGATTTGTCCTATTTTAGTGTATTGTATAGCTGTAGTTTCATGAATATTCATTGATGTCGATTTGGTCAACTTCTTTTGAACTGATGTACAAATTCACTTCTTCTTTTAAATAATTACTGTTTTCATTAAGGTAAAAAATAATAATATAGGGCTACAATTTTTTTAAATAATTACTGTTTTCATTAAGGTAAAAAAAAACACGTTTAGTTGAAAATACGGTGAAGATAGACGTACAAAATCAGCAAGTAATAATATACGTTATATCAATAGTTTATTTTGTAAAATTATTATTAATTAGAAATAATGATTGAACGAGATAAATAATTTATATATATATTTTTTATATTTTATAAATTAGTTCTTTTATTATTTTCTTTTAATTTAATTATTATATTTTAATATCTTATTTTTTTAATTAATCATTTTATTTTTTGGTTTTCTTATATTTAGTCAAAAAAATTGATAACAATTTTAAAGCAAACTTTAAAAGTATAAAAAATAAGAGGATTAAAATATAAAAAATTTTAAAAAATAAATTGTAACAAAAAAAAGAAAGGATAAAGTGTTAAAATTTAATAATAGAGGGATCAAATAACAAGAAAAATAATACAAGGATCAAAATGTAAAATATATAGAAATATAATAACTAATATGTAATTTACAAAAAATAAAAAAATTTAAAATAATCCTATGAGCCTTTGGCGTATACCCACGTTTCAAAAAAGAAACATATATTTGTAAAATTTAATTACATAATATAATTATTTTTACAAATAAAATATATGTTTTTTTATGTTAAAAAAAAAGTGTACATAGGTTTTATTTTTATTTTTATATAACATAAAAAAATATTTTTCATGTGACTAAAAGTGAAATCTTGTATATAACTTGTCATATAAAAAATTAAAAAATGAATGATATTTTTTACTATATTTTGTATAAACAACTTAATTATTCAACTAATTTAACTTAACTCATTCAATAAAACAAACACATGTTTATTTTTTTAAAAAATTAAAAACCATATATTCATTAAATTATAAAAAATATATGTTTTTTTTAGAATGATAAAAAATAAAATTTAAGATATAAAGTAAGTTATCTCATGTAATTAAATCTATTTTTAACTTCTTTTGCAAGATTAAGGGGATCATTTTAGACAAATATTTTAATGATTAAAGTTAAAGCTACGAAGAATATTTGAAGAATATTTGAACTTTAGAATAGTGTTATGGGAAAAGAAACGGGTCTCTATTGTCTCATTATATGTTGAGACGATGAAAACTGTCACGTTGATATAAAATTTTAAAACTATAATTTCATAACATGTGATTCTTGCTTAGCTCCCTTCATGATTTGAACTGATCTTGAATTGTATTTGTATCATGATATAGTTGTTAATTTAGTGTATGTTTTCTTTTTAATAAAACCCAACTTTTATCAATGTTATGAAAATATACATGAACAAAATATTTAAGTGTAAATTAATTTTTAGGAGTGTTTTTATGTCATTCAAATCGAAAAAACTTTCAATCAATTAATAATCAATCATGTTCAATTTATCTCATCTTAGGTTGTTTTTAATCATGGTTAGATCAATCAAATCAATAAAATTAATTGATTGAGTCTGGATTGTATAGATCAAACACGTTATGTTTAAACTTAAAACCTAATTGTGTATTCGAAATAAACTATTGTTTTATCGTATTGTTCTTATTAATTATTGTTTTATAAATTTTTCAATTAACATAATGATAATTGTTCTTTAATCTAACATTAATGTTTCATCTCTCTTATATAAACAACTTAATGTTTATTATTTTAAACAATCACTTTATTCTATTATATTAATTGTTTTGTGATTTCTCTTTCAAAATATTTTATAAAAACATTTCATTCTTAATTTAATTTATCAAACATTGTGTGGTTATGTTTGATTAATTAATAAGTTTGTTTAATTTATAATACTATGATTTCAATTTTTGTCATGGTATTTATTAGATGATTTAATTTGATTAATTTATTCTTAAATCTTTTAGTAAAAGTTTTTTATTGTTTAATATATTCTAAGATAAACTTTACAATTGTGCTATTTGTGTTAATTTTTTAGATATTTGTTAAAATGGTTTAATGACACGTGTGAAGATATCGAAATGGTAGTTCGAATATGTACATTTATCTTGTAAAGGCCGGAAAAGAAGTAAAGACTTATAAACATATTATATTAGGGGCATTATTTGTGGAGTGTAATTTAAAACCTACCTTTGTAATATTAATGTTAATAGTAAATGCTTAGGTTGTATTATAGAATTTATGATTTTTATGTTAAGTAATTATTATGATCTAAATTATTTTCATATTAAATTTTTTTTATTTATATTTTATATTATTTATAAATGATTATATGTATAATTATTTAATAATTTTAAAAATTATCTATTTAACTCTTAGAAAGTAATTAGATAGATAAGTTTAAACTTTCATAAATCATAATATCTCTTTGAAAACCTTCCTGTAGTCGTCCAAACCCTAAAGTACAAAATTAATTGGAGTGTTTCAAAAAATAATACTCTTTTTATAAGTTGCAAATACTTCTAGATAAATGTGCCGTATATTGATGAACAGAAGCACGTAATTTGTTCAAATTGAAAATTTTGATGATTCATTATTTTATAGTAGAATTATTTCAGATTGAAAAATACTACATACATATACTTTTCTCTTTAGTTTTTAAACAAAAACAAATATTTTTTTAAAATGGTTAAAAATAATTATATATTATTTTTGTTAAGAAAAAAAATATATAAACATAAATAATTGTATCATATAAAAACTAAATCCTGAATATAAAAAAATGCAGCTTTATATTTTTAGTTTTTGTTAGGAGGTATTACTCATTAATTTTTGAATGTACTCTAAAATAATAAGATATTTTATCTCTTAATCTTCTATTTTTTTTTTAAATTATACCAATTTTAAATCTATTGTTAATAGGAAATAAACAGTACAAAATAAGCTGCAATTAGTAAAACTGAAACATATAGGAAGAATCCGATTGGCATATTCATATAATGCTATGAACAATATTTGAAGAACCTGGTCAAGATTGTCTCATTGGATGTTGATACGGTGAAATCTGGTGCTTTTTGTTGATATAAAATTTTAAAACTAATTTTATAATACGTGGTCCTTACTAGGCTCATATCATGATTTGCATTGACATAATTGCTAATTTAATGTGTATATAAAATAATAAATAAATGTATTTTACATGTTCATGAATACATGATATGTATTGATAATTTTAAAAGAATATTATTAATATTTACATAAATTAGAGTCATTTATATATAAATAAATACACATATATTAAAAAAAAAAATTGATTCAAAATGTCAGATGAAACATGCTCATATATCAAAAAATAGTATTCTTTTTTATACGTAAGGTGCACTTGCTTTTAGATAAATGTGCTAGGAGTGAGTAAGCAGTTGGATTAATTTGTTTAAATGAATTTTTTTTATCTTATGTGTTAGATATAAATTCAATTAAAAATATATAAATATTTTTAAATTTATGTTAAGATTCTGATTAATAGATTTTATAATTTTTTGTTATTCATTTGTGTTGAATTACTATTAAAATTATAAATAAATAATTATTTTATTATATAATATGTTATATTTAAATATTATATGTATCACAATTATATTAAATTATTATTTTAGTTAAAAAATATAAACTAAAACCTATATAATAATTTAATAAATTTTCAAATATAATCTTCATATTGTGATTCTATTTATTTAATTAAATTTTTTATCTCTGTTTATATTCAAATTATTTCGAATCGATTATTTTACTAAATTAATTTTAAATTAAAAATTTTTAAATATGATTCAAATTAGAATCGATTCAGAATAATTAAAAATATGTAAATGTAATTTTATTTTGAAAAAACCACAAAACTAATACAAATAAAATTTATAATAATAAAAATAGTACTTAAAATATTAACATATATATTTCTCAATTCAAGATAACAATACTATTTTTATTGTTATTAATTTTGACAGTATTATTTTAAGTGATTTTCTTTCATCCTACTACACATAATTAAAAATATATGATTTTTTGTTTTTTAAAAATATGATGTTAAATATCCATGTATATTTTCTCTTAAGGTAAAAAATAAATACTTTTTAAAGTGGTAATAATATATATATATAAAAAAATCAAATAAATATAAATAGTTGTATTATATAAAAACAAAAATTTAAGTGTAAAAAAATGTAGCTTGGATTGTTTATTAAATTTTTTACTTTTTGTAAAAATTATTCATTAAAATAAAAGATAATATGATATTTTATATAAATGAATATTAATTTAACTTCTTTTGAGAAAGGCATAAATACTAAATACTTATTAAAGAAAAAAAAAGTGATTGTGAAATAAAATATCCATAAGTTATAAATAACACATTTTATTGCAGGAAATAAAAAGCACAACATAAACTACAATTAGAAAATCGGAAACATATACTAAGAAACCGAGTAGCATATTTAATATATTCTAAATTTGTTTATTAGATACACCAATCCTCACAAACTTTATATCCTCGATCAATCGGTTCAAATTGCAAAAAGATGTACCACCTCGAGTCACACTCTTTTTAGCCAACTCAGCCATCTCAGTAGCTGATGTTTGAAACTCATCCCTCCTCTCCACCATTAGATCAATCACCATTTTTTCCACAATTCTTCGATCACAAATATCCTTCATGTCCAACCCAAGCTTCCAAATCTCACTCACGTATCTGCTATTAAGTTGTTGATCAGCAAAAAATGGCCAACAAATCATTGGAACCCCAGCCGTTATACTCTCCAAAGTTGAGTTCCACCCACTATGAGTCAAAAACCCGCCAATAGCCTCATGGTCAAGGACTTGTTCTTGCGGTGCCCATCCAACCATGAACCCTCTCTCTTTGGTTCCTTTTAACAGCTCCTCGGGAACCTTACCATTATTAATATCATTTTCTTCATCACCAATCAAGTCAGGCCTTATAACCCATAAAAACGGCATCTTGCTATTCACTAAACCGTACCAAAATTCCATGAGTTGATTCTTGGTCAAAACTGCAAGGCTACCAAAACTTACATAGATGACTGACTTAGTTGGTTTTGATTCGAGCCAAGTTAAACAACTTGTGTCAACTTCAAAGAGACTGTTTGAAGATTGATTATGGTGATCAGAGGGTGTTGGCTTATTATTATCCTTATTGGCAAGTTTCCTGAGTTTGAGTTGAGTATGAACAGGTCCAATTGAGTAGACATTAGGACACGTATTAGTTATTAAATGGGAGAGTACAGGTCCTTCGAGGTCTTCAAATGTGTTGATTATGTTTGCTTGAGCTCGACGACTTTGCTGGGTCTCATGTAGAACGATTTGCAGAAGTGGGTTGTTCAGGTCACTTGTTCTGAAGAAACTTGGGAGATCTCTGCATCTCAGGAAGCTTTCCATGCCTGGCACACTCTTTATAAGCCTATCCATGTCTTCTTCCCCTTTATATATAGTTATCAATCAGTCTAAATACAGGATAAAAAGCACACAAAAAAATTAATAAAGAAGACAAAACAGAGTTATTTACCACTGATAGGAAGCTCGCAAGCTTTAATGACATTGGGAAGAGAAAAAAAAACCCAGCAGGAACAGGCACTAATGGTACGAAAATGAATAATTGGGATTTGAAACTCATCGCCTAAATCGCAAAAAAAGGAACCAAAGATAACCTCAGAAATGATGCAAGTAATTGAACCCAATTGCCCTGAAGCCAACATCTGTTTCAGAAGTGGATTGGTTACTGAAGCTATTGAATTAAACAAATCCATGACTATTTCACCAGTTCGGGGGTGATCTGTTGGAAGGCCATCGGATATTGTTTTGAATTGGAATCCAGGATATGACTCAAAACGAGTTTGGAGGTCTGTATAAGAGAGAAGACGATTATGAACGAAATCAGAGTTGAGAAATGTGACTTGGAGACCAGAAAGGGAAAGCAACTCAGCAAGGTTGAGCATGGCGCTCACATGGCCCTGTATTGGTAGAGGAAAGATAAGAACTCGGGGTTTATCCGACTCCTGCTTCTCCATTTCTGTCTTTCCGATACTCGATAGAATAAAATACAAACTGAGGACAAGAGTCTAATAATGTCGTTAATGGCAACTTGTGAATTGCATCATTGGCATAGTTGCCAGTGTAATGTGGCTTTTTTTTTATTAACATGCAACTTTATCAACTTTATTTTTCATTCTAATCTTGTCGACTTTGTTGTGTTATGTTTATTGTTTCACTTATTTAATTTATAATATTATTAAATAGTCTTTTAACTTATTTTATGTCAGATTATGTATATATAAAATGATAAATAAGTATGTTTTATAATTCATTATATTGACTCATATAAAAATCCTTTTTCATATGCATAAAAGCTTTTATATAAGCTATGTTCACGAATACATGATATATGTCCATAATTTTGAAAGAATGTTATTTATATTTATATAAATTAGAATCATTTATATATAAATAAATACATATATATTAAAAAAATCCATTTAATATGTCATCGTAAACATACTCATGTAAAAATCTCTCCTTTTATCCTCCCGTATTTCTCAAAACTCCAAATTACGAATACAAAGAATAACCACAATTTATATACACAACTAATAGAAGTGTTTTCAAAAAGTAATATTCTTTTTATAAGTAAGTTGCACTTGCTTTTAGATAAATGTGCCCATGAGTATATACAGAAGCGAGTAATAACTTAGATTAATTTGTGTTTTGCAAATTAAATTAAATTTATCAATTTTATAATTTAATTAAATTTAACTGAAAATATATATATATATTTTTAAATTTAATTTAAATTTAAATAAATAAATTTTATAATCACTTACTATCTAATTTAAATCAAATTATAATTAAAATTATAAATAAATTTATATTTTATTATATAATGTGTTACATTTAAATATCATATGCATCATACTTATATTAAAATATTATTTTAATTTAAATAATAAAATATAAATAAAAACCTCTACAATAATTTAATAAATTTTTAAATATACTCTTTATCTTGTAATTTTTTTAATTATGATTATAAATAATAAAAATCAATAGATTTACATTTAAAATTAAAATGTATATCTATTGTGTTATATATATATATATATGATAATAATTTATAAATAAGTTTTAAACTCAATTCGATTAAAAAATTATATGCTAATATTTGGATCAATTTAGATTGATTATTTTACTAAATGAATTTTAGATCAAAAAATTTCAAATATAATTTAAATTCGAATCTATTCAAGTTGATGAAAAATATGTGAATGTAATTTTATTTTAAAAAAACAACAAAACTAACACTAATAAAACTTATAATAAGAAAAATAATACCTACAATACTAACACATATATTTCTCGATTCAAGATAACGATACTATTTTTATTATTATTAATTTTAACAGTATTATTTTAAATGATTTTTCTTTTATTTTTAGCCCACTATATATGGTTAAAAAGATATACTTTTTTACTTGTTAAAAATACAATGTCTATATATATTTTTTCATAATAATAAAAAAATAAATATTTTTTTAAGTGGTTAATATATATATATATAGAAAACCATATGAATATAAATAATTATATCATATAAAAAAAATTTAAGTGTAAAAAAATACGACTTGGATTGTTGTTTTATTTTTCACTTTTTGTTTGGAGAAATTATTCATTATAATATGTGATGATATAATATTCTATATCAATGAAATTTAATATTAATTTAACTTCTTTTGATACAAACATAAATACTAAATACTTAGTAGAGAAAAAAAATGTGATTTTTGAATAAAATATCCATAAATTATAAAAAACACATATTTTATTAAAAGAAATAAAATATACAAGCAATGTTTTCTTCTAATTTAGTTTGCATTGTTTTTGATGTGTAATTCTTAGGTGTTTTTCCTTTGTTATGTTTTGGCCTAATTGATTCAATTGATGGCTTTGGCAGAGTTTGTGATCTTGTATTTAAACTTATCTTGACTATCTGAATCTTTACTTTGAAAGCGATGTTGTAAGCTTCAGTGACTGTCTATACAGAATGCAAGGATACTCGATCTTGTATTGGTAGATGGAGTCCACCAATAAATCGTATACTTGTGAAATTCTGTGATATACTCGTGAGCAGAACGATTCCCTTGTTTCTATAAAAAACGGGAAGGTTAATTTTAAATCTTGTGATTCTTGGTCTCTTTGGTGGCTCGACCTTCAAATATTCTTCTTCTAAATCTTCTCATTAGAACTATCATTGATAGCATCATGTTTTCTTGGGGGTTTTGGATCAATAAATCTTTTTAGGATTAATTTTTCAACTTATATTCTGGATAATATTTACTCGATTCTATTTTCATGTACACCTTCTATTTGGTAGGTCTATTTTCATAATTAGTTAGTTGAGCAAGCGATGTAATAAGTTCTTTTATTTGGTTTTGAATCTCTTAACAAAATTATGGATATTTTTATAGATAAATAAAATTTAATATAAATTTAAATATTTAAGAATGATATAAATTACTAAACACTTAATTAAGAAAAAAATGTGATTGTGGAATAAAATATCCATAAGTTATAAATAACACATTTTATTCGAGGAGATAAAAAGTACCACATAAACTACAATTATAAAATCGGAAACATATACTAAGAATCCGAGTAGCATATTCATATATTCTAAATTTGTTTATTAGATACACCAATCCTCACAAACTTTATATCCTCGATCAATCGGTTCAAATTGCAAAAAGATGTACCACCTCGAGTCACACTCTTTCTAGCCAACTCAGCCATCTCAGTAGCTGATGTTTGAAACTCATCCCTCCTCTCCACCATTAGATCAATCACCATTTTTTCCACAATTCTTCGATCACAAATATCCTTCATGTCCAACCCAATCTTCCAAATCTCACTCACGTATCTGCTATTAAGTTGTTGATCAGCAAAAAATGGCCAACAAATCATTGGAACCCCAGCCGTTATACTCTCCAAAGTTGAGTTCCACCCACTATGAGTCAAAAACCCGCCAATAGCCTCATGGTCAAGGACTTGTTCTTGCGGTGCCCATCCAACCACGAACCCTCTCTCTTTGGTTCCTTTTAACAGCTCCTCGGGAACCTTACCATTATTAATATCATTTTCTTCATCACTAATCAAGTCAGGCCTTATAACCCATAAAAACGGCATCTTGCTATTCACCAAACCGTACCAAAATTCCATGAGTTGATTCTTGGTCAAAACTGCAAGGCTACCAAAACTTACATAGATGACTGACTTAGTTGGTTTTGAATCGAGCCAAGTTAAACAACTTGTGTCTACTTCAAAGAGACTGTTTGAAGATTGATTACGATGATCAGAGGGTGTTGGCTTATCATTATCCTTATTGGCAAGTTTCCTGAGTTTGAGTTGAGTATGAAGAGGTCCAATTGAGTAAACATTGGGACACATATTAGATGTTAAACTGGTGAGTACAGGTCCTTCGAGGTCTTCAAATGTGTTGATTATGCTTGCTTGAGCTCGACGACTTTGCAGGGTCTCATGTAGAACGATTTGCAGAAGTGGGTTGTTCAGGTCACTTGCTCGGAAGAAACTTGGGAGATCTCTGCATCTCAGGAAGCTTTCCATTCCTGGCACACTCTTTATTAGCCTATCCATGTCTTCTTCCCCTTCATATACAAATATCAATCAGTCTAAAAAATAGGATAAAAAACACAAACTAATTAATAAAGAAGACAAAACAGAGTTATTTACCTCTGATAGGAAGCTCGCAAGCTTTAATGACATTGGGAAGAGAAAAATAAACCCAGAAGCAACAAGCACTAATGGTACGAAAATGAATAATTGGGATTTGAAACTCGTTGCCTAAATCACAAGAAAATGAACCAAAGATACCATCAGCGATGATGCAAGTAATTGAACCCAATTGTCCTGAAGCTAACATCTGTTTGAGAAGTGGATTGGTTACCGAAGCTATTGAATTTAACAAATCCATGACTTTTTCACCAGTTCGGGGGTGATCTGTTGGAAGGCCATCGGAGATTGTTTTGAATTGGAATCCAGGATAGGACTCAAAACGAGTTTGGAGGTCTGTATAAGAAAGAAGACGATTATGAATGAAATCAGTGTTGAGAAAGGTGACTTGGAGACCATAAAGAGCAAGAAGCTCAGAAAGGTTGAGCATGGCGTTTACATGGCCCTGTACTGGTAGAGGAAAGACAAGAACTCGGGGTTTCTCCTCCTCCTCCTCCATTTTGGATCCTCGATTAGAAGAAAATTGTTACTGAAACCAAGAGTCTAATAAAGTCGACCATTGGTGCTAATCTTATAGAAGTCTTTCGGATCGGAATAAATTGGCCCCATCCATTTAGGATTGAAAAATCAACAGACATTATCCTAATATTATCATATATATTTTTTTTACATTTAGATTAAAATGTGAGAATATGAGGAATATCTTTAAATTGTCTATTTTGTCGAAAAATATTGTATAAAAATGATTTTTTTTACTAATCCATATTTATAAATTAAAAAATTTAAATTTAAAAAATATAATAAAAATATTTGATAAACAAACATATCCAATAGATCAATTTTTTTTAATAATTAAGATTTTTTTTGTATTGTGAGAGGTATCTTAAAACTTTATAACAGTCACATTAGTCTATGATTATAGTGTTTATTAAACAAACTCTAAAGTGTTTAAAAAGATTTAATTTAAACAAAAATATTTAAAAAAAGACACCAAATATAAAAACAATATTCATAAGTCAAAATATATAATAACACCACTACCATAATTCAAAATACGGTCACTTATGAAATAAATACATTAATAAATTAATTTATTATTATTATTATTATTATTATTATTATTATTATTATAATTAACAATTCAATCCTACCATCAAAAGTTTTTAAGTTAATTATAAAAGGATAAATATATAAATAATAAAAATATATTAAATTAAAATTTTACAGATAATTAGATATTTAATCGCGTGTAAATAAAATAAAATCAATAAATAAATTGACACAAGATTTTTAAGAGTAAATAACTTAGACTACAACAAAGACATAAGAGAAAAAATATAAATCCACTGAATCACGTAACTATCCACTATGAAAATAATATTTTATTACAAAACTAGGATTCAAATTGTCATCATAAATAATGCTTTAAGTAACATACTTACAAACCTTCACTTTCTTTCCCAATCTTCACAAGTAAAGTGTTTAATTCCGAACTAATGTTTTGATAAACTCGAATCACACGTGTTATCAAATCCGTACAACTGCACCTGAAATGTTAGAACAAAAACAAAAGTGCACTATGTGTCTTAGAGTAGATTAAACAATAAAAATTATAACTAGATGATTTAATAGAATAACAAATAAATTAAAATCACTAACAAACCCTGGATATATGATTAAGCTTATAATCACAAATAATATAGACTTATTAATCAATCAAAAACAACCATAAAATATTTGATAAATTAACTAAAGACGTAAGCCTAACAAAATAGTTTTTGCAAACCAAACTTAGAGATAGCATAATTTGTAAAAGTTAATTGAATTGTGGTTAAAGAATTGTATGCCTTATGTTTGTTTAAATAGAAATTATTGAGACCCTAGATCAAAGACTTATTACTATTATGTCTATAAAATTAGTTAAAAAACTTTAAAAAATAAGGACAATATAATAATAAAATAATTTGACTCGAGTAAAAAGTTAAGTTTAAAATCAAAACCCTCATCATTCGATCGATCAAATCACAAGACCAATCAATCAAAACATTTTTCGATCGACCCAAGCAACAATCAAAAGATGATAGATCGATCTAACTAAATTTCGATCAATCTAGTACTCAATCAATCAAACATTAAATTTCGATTGATCTACCTCATTTACAGATTAATTCAAGGACCTTTTAATCAAGGTAGATAGATTCTATATCGATCCAGATATTACTAGATCGATCGAGTAACTTATATGTAAAATATTTCTATGTGTATAATATAAAATCTAACATGCATAAGAATAAAGATATATCTGAGATGTGCTCGTTTGAAGCTCAATAATTTTTTTGGGTTGAAAAGTATTCTCGAAAGACTCGCTTAGAAACTAAATTATATTTAGATATTTTATTCACGAATACTGTCAACACTCATAAACGTTACAATCTCTCCCTTCGAAATATTTATGTGATAAAAATTTTCTCTCCCTACATCATACTCATAGGGAAAATAAATTTTACATAATTAAAATATCTTGTGATCCACTGAAACCATCTTGGCTTAAATCTGGATAGGTTATATGTAAACTGAAGAATAAAAACACAAACAACCATGAAACTTATCTCTAAAGACACATTGTTTATTAGTTTAGTGTATAAAATAATAGATAAACACATAAACAATGAGTAATCAATATATAAAAAAAAATATAAATGTTACTCCCTCTATGTGTAACTTTCCAGGAAAAATGATTTTTAAATTAACCCTTCTTTTTTTATCAATGTTTAATAACTATCTCTCACTTTTATACAAATAAACAACACAAAGAAAAGGGTAAATACATAGAAGTGAAATAAATATAAAGTGTATTGAATGATATAATCCAAGTACATTAGCAAACAGATTTTAACTACACTTTAAACATGAAAAGTCAAAAACACATATATGTTATACTTGAAGTTTATGAATTTTTTTGAAAAACTCTAGGATTTCAACTAATCTTGATTGTAAAATCATGTTGAGTTATATTTCTTACTTGCTAAAACTTTACCGTATGAAGGCACCTAGTATTGAGAGCAACCTAGTGAGCGGAGAGGGTTACCTCACAACTAGTGTGAAAGTCATTATGCTAGGTTTATGGCTCGTGCAAATAAAAAAGAAGGAAAGATTATGCAAAAAGTGATTTCTTATAAATCTTGTACTTGGAATGCACAAAAAGAAAGAGCCAATAGAAGTTTAAAAAAAATAATATCATTTACCTTATTTATAAAATAAAGAAAAAAATTAAGTCCTCTTTTGGTAGTTATATTTTATTTATTTTATTAGACTGAAGGGTCGATTATAGTTTTACATGATAAGTGATATTTTTTTTCTTTTGAGTCTTTCTTGATAGGTCATAAATGAATTAATTGACATATTTGTAGAGTTTAAACATATATACTGCTTTAAGTAAATGTCAATATGTCATTATATATGTGAAGTGTGCATTTGCACCTCTTCTATTCTACTTATGTATTTATTTGATAATTAATCAAAATTTGAGTTAAAAATTGGTGAGTTCTCAATTGGTTATATCTCCTTTTCATTTATTACCTTTTTAATTGGTTTCTAAGTTAGCTAGTTATAGAACTTAGGGAGAGTTTAAAGCACATTCCACTTTTGCATTACTCTCATTTTATAATGCTATATCTTTAGGAGGTTTTAGCTTCATTACTTTGTCTAATGATTTGTCCTTTTTGTATGTCAAGGGGGAGAGAATAATGTGTTTTACTTCCATGTTTTTTTTGTTATACATATAAAGGGAGAATATATTTAATTAAGCTTTATTGATATGCACACTACATGATTATTCTTTACACTTTGCTTATTTTGATTGTAAACTGAACTAATGTACAATGAGGCTTTCAAACCAAGTTGTTGTTTGCTTTGCCTATATCTTTTCAGTTACTTACAAGCTTGTCAAGTTGCAGCGAATATGGATTAATCGGACCATATGATAGTTTTCCTATAAGTGTCATGTAGTGAGAGAAAGGTTTTGCCACACGAAAATATCAAAGGGGGATTTTGTAAGGACTATAAGTGTTTGCTATTTTGGGGGACAAAATATTTATTTGTAAATTTGTTTTTAGGTATGCTATCAAGTCTATCAAGAAAAGCTAAGCAAATGCTCTAATTTCATATAATTATACTTCAGGTATATCTTTGATAACTACAACACATAGGATCATATTTATGCATTTAATAGCACATGCTTATAAATCTAAAATTATTTTTAATGTTAAAATATGGAATAAGATATGCTAAATTATTAGATAAGATATACTCTAAATTATAGCTGAAATTTTTAGTATAAAATCTATTTTAAAAGATATTAGATAAGATATACTCTTAATTATAACTGAAATCTTTAACATAAAAGATAGCATAAAATCTATTTTATATAGGGGTTATCTTAATTAATGAGTAATACTCATCCTATTTGTAATAGAAAAGATATTTATCAATCATATATGAGTTATCTTAATTAATAAGTATTACTAATCCTATTTGTAATAGAAAAAATATTTATCAATTACATAGGATTAAAAGTTTTAATTTTTCCTATAAATAAAACTCATTACTCATTGTTTCAATCAACCACACAAGAACATTATTCTAATCTTCTTAATTTCTCTCTCTTGTTTTACAAATATAAGATCATAATTCTTTATATTTCTTTATTTAGTTAATCTATCAAATATTAGTGGTTATGTTTGATTGATTAATAAGCCTAATTATTTTATGATATTTTAATAATATATTTTTATGGCTTCTTATTTATTTTTGTTTTTAAATTGTTAGATCAAATAATTATTTTTATCATATCATAGTTATTTGATTTAATTATTAACTTTTAACGAAGCTATTTTTATTGAACTAGATTATGCTTGATATTTTTGCTCTAGGATTTACTAGTTGATTTGATTTAAGTGACATATGTTTTGAATCATCTAATTAAGATTATTAATTATTAAATTCGTTTTAGAACACACACAGACACTTATGTTTTTTTTGTACTAACCATTTTACAATAGTTTAATTAGCATAGTTGCCAGTGTAACGTGGCTTTTTTTTATTAACATGCAACTTTATCAACTTTATTTTTCATTCTAATCTTGTCGACTTTGTGTTGTGTTATGTTTATTGTTTCACTTATTTGTTTTATAATATTATCAAATAGTCTTTAAACTTATTTTATGTAAGAATATGTATATATAAAATGATAAATATGTGTGTTTTATAATTCATTTATGATATTGACTCATATATATAAAAATCTTTTTTTCATATCCATAAAAGCTTTTATATTAACTATGTTCATGAATATATAATTGAATATACTGAAAATATATTTACAATACAATTACAATGAATGATAATACAAGTATAAATACAAGAAATAAGAATCTACTTTCTAAGAAAAGTGCTTTTAAGAAAAGTATATTAGTTGCATACAACTAATATACAGCTGATAAAGTATATTAGTTGTATATAACTAATATATCACTAATAATGATTTATTAACACTTCCCCTCAAGTTGGCGCATAGATATCGATCATGCCCAACTTGCTTAGTGAATTGTATAATGCCTTCTAGGAAACTCCTTTGGTAAGCATATCTACAAGTTGCTCTTCAGTGGGAAAAAAAGGAAAACTAATCAGTTTGGCATCTAGCTTTTCTTTTATAAAGTGACGATCAACCTCTACATGCTTAGTTCGATCATGTTATACTAGATTTTTTGATATATCAATGGCTGCCCGATTGTCGCAATACAATTGCATAATATTTTTTAGTTCGAAACCCAAATCAAATAACAAAGTTCTTATCCATAGTAATTCACAAACCCCATAAGCCATACCTCTATACTCGGCCTCAACACTAGATCGCACCACCATTTTCTGCTTCTTACTTTTTCATGTAACCAAATTTTCTCCCACAAAGGTGAAATAACCCGATGTTGACTTTCTATTTGTAATACTTTTTGCCCAATCTACAACTGTGAAGCCACAAACTTCAAGAGGATTGTTGTGTTTAGAGAACATTACTCCCCTTCATGGAGCCGATTTCAAATACCTTAAAATTTTCAAAACAACATTCATGTGGTTCTCACTTGGATTATGCATGAACAGACTTACCACACTTCCTGCATATGCAACATCTGGTCTAGTATGAGCCAAGTAAATCAAACGCCCAACCAATCTCTGATAACGAGCTCGATCATTTGGTATCTGATTTAGATACTTTGCTAAACAATGGTTTTGCTCAATAGGAGTGTAAATAGATTTGCAATCCAACATACATGTCTCTGTTAGCAGATCAATAATATACTTCCTTTGACACAAATATATTCCTTCTCTTCCCCTGGCTACCTCAATTCCTAAGAAGTACTTTAGTTCACCTAAGTCCTTCATCTAGAATTCAGAGGCTAGTTGTCTTTGTAATTTATCCATTTCAACAATATCATCACCAATGATTACCATATCATTAACATAAATGATTAGGGATGTTACCTACCCTCGTTGATGTTTGAGAAATAGAGTGTGGTCTGAATTACTCAGTTTGTAACCAACCTTTTGCATGAACTATGAAAACCTTCCAAACTAGGCTCGAGAGGATTGCTTGAGACCATACAAAGACTTCCTCAATTTGCATACAAAATTACCAGGAGAATCAACTACATACCCAGGTGGAAGACTCATGTATACCTCATCGGCTAATTCTCCATGAAGAAACACATTCTTGACATCAAACTGCCGAAGTGGCCAGTTTAGGTTAGCGGCAAGTGAGAGCAAAACCTGAATAGTGTTCATTTTGGCCACAGGAGCAATCGTAGTCTACACCATACGTTTGAGTAAACCCTTTTGCTACACGACGAGCTTTATACCGATTTACAGATCCATCACCATTATTTTTTACAATAAACACCCATCGACAACCAACTATCTTTTTTCCTTGTGATGGTGGCACAAGTTACCAAGTATCGTTCTTCTGTAACGCATCCATCTCTTCAGCCATTGCCTTTCTCCATATTGGATCTCCCAACGCATCCTACACTTTGTTAGGTACTGATACACCAAATATTTGATTCACAAATGATTTATATGACTTAGATAATCTTTTAGTGGACATGTAATTGGCTACTGGGTATTTTGATTTTGCATGAATATTTGGTTCATACCTTTTGGTTGGTTGACCTTGAGTAAACCTATTTGGTAACATATACTATCCAACATTAGACTCAATGCTATTAGTATCAGTGGGTATACATACCTCAGATGAGTGACCTTTAGTACCAGAGAGTTGTTGATCAGGGGTAAGAGTAATGCCTGAGGGAACAATTATGTCTTCCACTTCATTTGCTGTAAGCGAATTTGGTGCTTGAATACTCAGAGCATCTGCTTCTGCAATGACTGGATTCAATGGATTAGGAATCTCATCTGGTCTCATTGAAACATCGGTTGGTGATTCTTCTAATGCCTCCCCCTCACCATGATACAGTTCTTCGAAATATGTATTCTCCCCCTAACGAGTAGTATCAGGTGATGAAAAATAACTCATGTCCTCAAAGAAGGTAACATCCATAGTGACATAATATTTTCTGGTCGGTAGATGGAAGCACTTGTACCATTTCTGATAACTTCCATAACCAACAAACACACATTTAATTACCTGGGCATCTAATTTAGACCTTTGATTTTTAGGAACATGCACAAAAGTAACACAACCAAATACAAGGGTAGGAAGATTATGGAAGGATGATAAGGAGACGTAAGATGCAAGAATTTGGAATGATATTTCTCCGTTAAGGACACTAGACAGGAGACAATTGATGAGATGGGAGTAGTTTGGTGAATAATCCTATGTGTTTTGAAAAAATCTTGAAAAACATGATTAATATATTCCTCCTATTTTCAGAACGGATGATCCGAATGATGCCATTGTATTGTGTTTGAACGAAGGTATGAAAAGTTTGAAAAACTGAAAAGACTTCATCTTTTGTTCTAAGAAGATAAATCCACGATAACCTTGTACAATCATCGATAAATGAAACAAAATATCTCATACCCGATATAGTGGGCTCTTTAGATGGTCCCCAAACATCAGAATGAATTAATTCAAAAGGAATAATACTTTTATTAGAAATACTAGGAGAATAAGTAATATGATGGCTCTTGGCCAAAACACAAGTCTCACAATGTAAAATTGTCTTACTAACACCAATAAATAAAGTGGGCATGGTTTTTTTCATAAGACTAAAAGACGGATGCCCTAAACGGCGATGCCACAACCAAATTTCACTTAGCTTATCAGAACTAGAAGTCAATGCAGTGCGTGCCCGTGTTCCTGGTTTCTCCCTTGCGTAGTTTTGATCCAAACGGAACAATCTGCCCCTCAGATACCTTCGACCAATTATTTTCCTGGTAAGAAGATCCTGAAAAATCACATACATAGGATAAATGGTTACAGAAATTTTAGACTCAATATTCAACTGTGGGACAGATATTAAGTGATGAGAAAAGCAGGTACATATAAAACATTATGGAGCTCTAAAGATGGAGTGATATGAACTGACCCCTTTCCTAAGACAGGAAAGGCCTCACCATTAGCATTCGTAACATAAGACAATGGTGGGGAAGATAACTTATTAAAATAAGATTTATCATAAGTCATATGATCAGATGCACCAGAATCAATAATCCAAGTATTAGACCTAACAGAGTGAGAAACATTTAAGGTCATACCAATCTTACCACAACGAGTTATTGAAGTTGTAGGGATACCTCCACATTCCATAGGATGATCTTGTCCATAGTAGTCTGGTTCTTGGACAATTTACACTGCAACTGCCTTTTCTTTAGAACGATAATGTTGTCGTTTTGCTCCATAATAGTCTGCTTTTGATTTTAAGTGCGGATATAGTTTCCAACAAGTCTTACGAAGATGCTCCTATTCATTGCAATAAGAGCAGCGAGAACGAGGGCGATTGGTAAAGCCTGGTGGAGGTCCCTACCGATGAAGTGGAATTGAATTTTGCTGCTGGAGGTAATGTGCCTTTGATTTGGCTTGAATGGCTAGGCTTGATACCTCAACTTGTGCCTTATGAAGACTTTCCTGCTGAGATTCGTCTTTACGGATGTATGTAAAAGTGGTAGTCAAGCTCAGAGGGTCTGACATTCGAAGCAATTCGCCTTTAGCACTATTATGTTTTGTATCAAGGCCTCTTAAAAAGGCATGTACTCGTTCAAGCTCCTTCTCCTTTTAGTACCACAGAAGGTCTTCTTGATTTTTAATTTTGCACGGGCGTTTCTGGTCAATTTCAGCCCATACATTTTTTCAGTTTGGTAAAAAACAAAGAGACTGGTTGCCCATTTTGCTGCATGCCAGCAGCTTTGCATATGAGTTCATGAACTTGAATGAAGTGAGACTCATTTGTATAAAGATCGCTTAAGGTATTCCATATGGCCTTAGTAGTTTCACATTCCTCCACCATTTGTAATATATCATCAGTGATGGCTCTAAATAGAATTGACATTACAAAACCATCATCATCTTCCCACCTAGTATAGACTTCTATATCATCTTGACTAGGAGCCCTGATTGATCCAGATACATGTCCCATCTTATGCATCCCATGAAGATAAACAAACATAACTTTTTTCCATGTTCGAAAATTTGTACCATTAAGTTTAGTACTCACGAAAGAACCAATTTTTGAACTCTTAACAGAAACTTCAAATTTTAGAACTTCATTAATTCTGGAAACTTGATGTTGTCTTAAATCTTCCATTGAAATAATAATAAAAAATATATTGTGCAACAGAATAAAGATTTTGGATTTTTTTTAGACATGTTGAACTATAGATTGGGTTGGTAAGTGGGCTGTTTAATTATTGAATGAGCTTATGGGTTGGGTTGATGAGTTGATGGGCTTGGACTAGGGCAGATGAGTAAGTGGGCCGATGGGCTTGGACTAGGGCAGATGAGTAAGTGGGCCGATGGGCTTGGACTAGGGCAGATGAGTAAGTGGGCCGATGGGCTTGGACTAGGGCAGAGCTAAAAAATTGAAAGCTGAAAAAAGGGCACTGTGGACGCACAAAAGAACACTGAGTAGTGTAGGAGCTGTGCGCGAGCTAGACGGCGTAGGGTTGACGAGCTGGACGGCGTAGGGCTAAAGTTGGTCTGTAGCCGGAAACTAGTCTTGTGAGTTGGAAAAGCGCGCACGTTGGAGTTAGTACGTGGACGACGCACCTGCAGTTAGAAAGGCGGTGCACGAGCCTGTTGGGCACGTAGCTAGAGCTGGTGTGCAAGCTAGACGGCGTAGGGCTGAACGGCGTAGACTGGACAGCGAGGATTGGATGGCTCGAGTTGGACGACGGATCTGTAATGGACGGACAGATCTGCAATGGACGGACGGATCTGGACAATGCGAGAAAATTAACGACACTGCATAAAAAACACTGACGATGATGCTACTGTATAGGCGGCGCTACTGCTGAGAAACTGGTAAAAATAATTTTTTTTTCTTACAATACAATTACAATGAATGATAATACAAGTATAAATATAATAAATAAGAATATGTTTTTTAAGAAAAATATTTTTAAGAAAAGTATATTAGTTGCATACAATTAATATACAGCTCATAAAATATATTAGTTGTATATAATTAATATACCACTAATAATAATTTATTAACATACATAATATATGTCCATAATTTGAAAAATATTATTTATATTTATATAAATTAAAATCATTTATACATAAAATATATATATATATATATATATTAAAAAAATCGATGGAATATGTCATCAAAAACATACTCATGTAAAAATCTCTCCTTATATCCTCCCGTATTTCTCAAAACTCCAAATTACAAATACTAAGAATAACCACAATTTATATACACAACTAATAGAAGTGTTTTCAAAAAGTAATATTCTTTTTATAAGTAAGTTGCGCCCATGAGTATATACAGAAGCGAGTAAGAACTTAGATTAATTTGTGTTTTACATATGAATTAAATTAAATTTATAGATTTTATAATTTAATTAAATTCAACCGAAAATATATACAATTTTTTTGAATTTAATTTGAATTTAAATCGATAAATTTTATAATTATTTATTATATTATTTAAATCAAATTATAATTAAAATTATAAATAAATTTATATTTTATTATATAATATTTACATTTAAATATTATATGCATCATACTTATATCAAATTATTATTTTAATTTAAATAATAAAATATAAATTAAAATCTCTATAATAATTTAATAAATTTTTAAATAAACTCTTTATCTTGTAATTTTTTTAATTATGATTGTAAATAATAAATTTTATTGAAATTGCATTTAAAATTAAAATGTATGTTTATTGTGTTATATATATACGATAATAATTCATAAATAAGTTTTAAACTCAATTCGATCTTATTCGATTAAAAAAATTATCTACTAATATTTGGATAAATTTGGATTGATTATTTTACTAAATCAATTTTAGATCGAAAATATTCAAATATAATTTAAATTCGAATCGATTCAAGTTGATGAAAAATACGTGAATTTAATTTTATTTTGAAAAAATAACAAAATTAATATTAATAAAACTTATAATAAGAAAAATAATACCTACAATATTAACACATATATTTCTCGATTCAAGGTAACACTACTATTTTTATTATTATTAATTTTAACAGTATTATTTTAAGTGATTTTTCTTTTATTTTTAACCCACTATGTATGGTTAAAAAGATATACTTTTTTGATTGTTAAAAATACAATGTTTATATATATTTTCTCATAATAATAATAAAACAAATATTTTTTAAGTGGTTAATATATATATATATAGAAAACCATATGAAGATAAATAATTATATCATATAAAAAAAATTCAAGTGTGAAAAAATACAACTTGGATTGTTTGTTATATTTTTCACTTTTTGTTCGGAGAAATTATTCATTGTAATATATGATGATATAATATTTTATATTAATAAAATTTAATATGGTTTTAACTTGTTTTGATACAAACATAAATACTAAATACTTAGTAGAGAAAAAAATGTGATTTTCGAATAAAATATCTCTAAGTTATAAATAACACATATTTTATTAAAAAAATAAAATATACAAGCAATGTTTTCTTGTACTTGAACTTATCTTACCTAACTGAATCTGTACTTTGAAAGCGATGTTGTAGGCTTTAGTGATTGTGCATGTTGAATGCAAGGATACTTGATCTTGTATTGGTAGATGGAGTCCACCAATAAATCATACAACTTGTTATGTTTCAGGTTTATTTAAATTAATTCGAGTAAATAAATAGTAAAATTTTGTGGTATATTCTTGAACAGAATGATTCCCTTGTTTCTATAGAAAACATCAAAGTAAATTTTGAATCTTGTGATTCTTGGTCTCTTTGGTGACTCGACCTTCAAATATTCTTCTTCTAAATCGTTTTATTAGAACTATCATTGATATCAACATGTTTTCTTAGGGGTTTTGGATCAATAAATCTTCTTAGGATTAATCCTTCAACTTATATTTTGGGTAATATTTACTCGATCTTATTTATATATGTACCTTCTATTTGATCTTAGATTTAGGTCTATTTTTATAATTAGTTAGTTAAATAACGGGTGTAATAAGTTTTTTATTTAATGTCGAATCTTTTAATAAAATTATTAATATTCTTATAGATGAATGAAATTTAATATCAATTTAAATTTTTAAGAAATATATAAATTACTAAACACTTAATAAAGAAAAAAATGTGATCGTGGAATAAAATATCTATAAGTTATAAATAACACATTTTATTGGAGGAGATAAAAAGTACCACATAAACTACAATTAGAAAATCGGAAACATATACTAAGAAACCGAGTAGCATATTTAATATATTCTAAATTTGTTTATTAGATACACCAATCCTCACAAACTTTATATCCTCGATCAATCGGTTCAAATTGCAAAAAGATGTACCACCTCGAGTCACACTCTTTCTAGCCAACTCAGCCATCTCAGTAGCTGTTGTTTGAAACTCATCCCTCCTCTCCACCATTAGATCGATCACCATTTTTTCCACAATTCTTCGATCACAAATATCCTTCATGTCCAACCCAAGCTTCCAAATCTCACTCACGTATCTGCTATTAAGTTGTTGATCAGCAGAAAATGGCCAACAAATCATTGGAACCCCAGCCGTTATACTCTCCAAAGTTGAGTTCCACCCACTATGAGTCAAAAACCCGCCAATAGCCTCATGGTCAAGGACTTGTTCTTGCGGTGCCCATCCAACCACAAACCCTCTCTCTTTGGTTCCTTTTAGCAACTCCTCGGGAACCTTACCATTATTAATATCATTTTCTTCATCACTAATCAAGTCAGGCCTTATAACCCATAAAAACGGCATCTTGCTATTCACCAAACCGTACCAAAATTCCATGAGTTGATTCTTGGTCAAAACTGCAAGGCTACCAAAACTTACATAGATGACCGACTTAGTTGGTTTTGAATCGAGCCAAGTTAAACAACTTGTGTCTACTTCAAAGAGACTGTTTGAAGATTGATTATGATGATCAGAGGGTGTTGGCTTATCATTATCCTTATTGGCAAGTTTTCTGAGTTTGAGTTGAGTATGAAGAGGTCCAATTGAGTAAACATTGGGACACATATTAGATGTTAAACTGGAGAGTACAGGTCCTTCGAGGTCTTCAAAAGTGTTGATTATGCTTGCTTGAGCTCGACGACTTTGCTGGGTCTCATGTAGAACGATTTGCAGAAGTGGGTTGTTCAGGTCACTTGCTCTGAAGAAACTTGGGAGATCTCTGCATCTCAGGAAGCTTTCCATGCCTGGCACACTCTTTATAAGCCTATCCATGTCTTCTTCCCCTTCATATACAAATATCAATCAGTCTAAAACATAGGATAAAAAGCACAAATTAATTAATAAAGAAAACAAAACAGAGTTATTTACCTCTGATAGGAAGCTCGCAAGCTTTAATGACATTGGGAAGAGAAAAATAAACCCAGAAGCAACAAGCACTAATGGTACGAAAATGAATAATTGGGATTTGAAACTCGTTGCCTAAATCACAAGAAAATGAACCAAAGATACCATCAGCGATGATGCAAGTAATTGAACCCAATTGCCCTGAAGCCAACATCTGTTTGAGAAGTGGATTGGTTACCGAAGCTATTGAATTTAACAAATCCATGACATTTTCACCAGTTCGGGGGTGATCTGTTGGAAGGCCATCGGAGATTGTTTTGAATTGGAATCCAGGATAGGACTCAAAACGAGTTTGGAGGTCTGTATAAGAAAGAAGACGATTATGAATGAAATCAGTGTTGAGAAAGGTTACTTGGAGACCATAAAGAGCAAGAAGCTCAGAAAGGTTGAGCATGGTGTTTACATGGCCCTGTACTGGTAGAGGAAAGACAAGAACTCGGGGTTTCTCCTCCTCCTCCTCCATTTTGGATCCTCGATTAGAAGAAAATTGTAACTGAAACCAAGAGTCTAATAAGGTCGACCATTGGTGCTAATCTTATAGAAGTCTTTCCGATCGGAATAAATTGGCCCCACCTATTTAGGATTGAAAAATCAACCGACATTATCCTAATATTATCATTTTTTTTTACATTTAGATTAAAATGTGAAAATATGAGGAATATATTTAAATTGTCTATTTTGTCGAAAAATATTGTATAAAAATGATTTTTTTACTAATCCATATTTAGAAATTAAAAAATTTAAATTTAAAAAATATAATAAAAATATTAGATATAATTTATTAATGCATATTTAAAAACTGAAAAACAAAATGCACTTAATCATAAACTCTTTATCTTGCCATTTTTATGTAAATTTATTAATATTTATATAATAAAAGACACTATACTCTGTAAACTAAATGTAAAAATATATTAGATCTAATTTTCATAATATAAATTAAATTACTCTGATAATAATAATAAATTCTTTATAAAATAAAAGTCCCACTAAAAGAATATCCAAACAATAAAACAAAGAAAATAATTATACGTACTGAGTGAGAACTTTCCGTACACTTACTCAATTCTTTATTTCACATATATTTGTGTTCATATAAAGTTTAATTTCTGACATATTAATTAAGCAATTAAAATTTAAAAGAATGAATTAAAAAATGTCGGTAGCATTTCACACCGGTAAATTACTCTGATCACTAAGGTTGATAGAGATAGAGAAAGAGAGAGAGACAACGAAAATACTTGAACCGAATCGGTAGGTGGAGGCGTGGAGCTTATGAGATTTTTATTAACTCAGAGTCCTCTTCACTTTTTCATGGCCGTGAGAGAAGAACGAGCGCCGTTATGTGCTGTGTCTGGGAGAGTATTCACCGTATGCACGGGAGATACGACGACAATACTAATTATAGTTTAAAAAAAACTATTTGGTAAACCTCACAATAGCGTACGTTATTAACTTAACGCCCATTATAAGAAGTTTTTTTTTTTTTTGTTATAAAATGAATCAAAATTTATGATTTTTCATTTTAAATTTGTTTGAATTAAAAGTGTGAATAAAATGTAACTGATTATTATAAAAAAATAATAAATCATGATTTCATTCATTATATGATTTTATTGTTTCAATTTTACCCCTACAACCCTAATAGCCTAGTATTTGCCCAAGATGCTGAATTTGAATCACATGGCTATTACTTTTCTTTTGCTCTCTTCGTGCTGCATTTAATACATCACTTAGTAATGATGCATTTACTGAGCGACATTACCAGCACTATGTCATCTTCAGAAAGCCAACACGTTGAATCACTTGCTTGATTTGCATCTTTGGCCCAATGAAAATGTTGTTGTTTTTAATATTTGTTGTTTCATCCTTGCTGTCATCTGCTGGGGTCTTCATCCATATTCACAGCTTCAGATCTGTCATTTCTTTTATCCACTTCAACTTTCATTAGCCCACCACGGTAAATTTTGATAATATATAAGACTTTTTAAGCACTATTGGTTGGCCCTATTTTTGAAAAGTAAAATGTTTTTTTAAGTTTCTTCAGGGGATATCACAAGTTTTTCTTCTAATTAATAAATTGAAGTTACTTTATTCATGTTAATTTGTAAAGTTTATAAAAATCATAAACATTAAAATTCTATAATACTATAATATTAATTTATGGTATATATATTTTCTCATAAACCTTCTCCATTATTCATTCAATTATTATCATGAACCTAAATCCATAAAAATCCATCAAGTAAAAGTCAAAATTTTAAATGAATACACCTTTCAAATAATACATTACACGATAATTATATCAAGCTTGATTTTATTTTTTAAATACACTATGAACACGATTTAGCCAAAATTAAACATTAATTCAAGTAGATGTTTCATCATTTTGTTGTTGTAAGTGTTCCTATGAAGAACATAGTTTGGTAGTACTTAACAATCTTTCTTGTGGATGATGTCCAAAAAAAATATGATTACTCTTTTTGAATTAGGGTTTTGATCGAAATGATGCTTCTACTTTGCGTATTTTAAAAGTAGTTTAGATAAAATAAAATAAAATTCAAAGTAAATGCTTTCAAGAATCACTAGTTTGTGTTTATACAAGGAAAGAAACACGTACCAATTACTTGGACCAAATTTTCTGTCTATAATAATCTAAAAAATAAAAGCAAACAAGCACTCAAACTTGTTTATCATAACCAAATTACAGAATATACCAAACTATTTTGACTTGTACATTATACATAGAAACATAAATATATTACACAGCACTAGTAAATGACAATGATGAATAAACATGTTAATAGAATTATACCTACTACTTTCAACCTGGTACTAAGACACGGTACAGAGAAGGTATCCCTATTAAGCGCTAATTGCAAATTTACTCGATTACACTTAGAGAGTTTATTTTTCTCATGATGGCACGTTGAAGTGAAATAACCAAGAGATTACAAACGCAAAGACCATACAAGCTAGCAAAAAATTTAGGAACCGGTGGCCCTGTAAAAGGTTTCGGGTCTCTGCTGAGTGCACGAGAGCAGCTGCAATGGTTGTTGATGTCATATCATTGGTCTCGTTCCACTGTACCAACTCAGCTTCATTAACACCACCAACATTAATTGCATTTGATCCACAGATCTCACAAGTTCTGTATATATAAATATAATGCAAATTTGTATAATCAGCTTAATAATATAAAAGAACACAAGATTAAGCATATGATGACTAAAGATACAGACAAATCCTCCCGTTTTTATATGATCTAGTTATTCATCAGATTTACTTTTAAATCCTTTTTAAAAACTTACGTTATATATATACCGCATTTTTTATTATGTGAAGAAAATATAATTTTTACGTTGTACAAAAAAAAATACGTACAACGTGTGAAGGAGGTAGAAAATGAAACTCCGTTTATGAAAGGAATATACAATTAAACCTAAATTCTACTTTAATCTAAAGGTATAGACATAATTAGCTACAGAAAACACCAGCCAGTAACCAAGCTCCAAGCTCCTGAATGGTGAATGCTTCCTAGGACCTCTTGATACTCTCGTGGATATATGAAAAGGTTCATAAAGTTCATGGCGAGAGCTGACCATCATGAATTTTTTTCCCATTTGTTCCTCCCTTGCAACACCAGTCATTTTTAAAACAGATATCCTACACTCTGTCTCAAGTATTCAAAATGGACAATAACTAAGAGTACCAACAAAAAACATCCCTATATTTCAATGTAACTAAATCCAGCTCGTAAATTGTCATAAGCAATTTTTGCAATGTCTCTTCTTGATCTCAGATCTTGTGATTTCAATATAATATAAGGAGCTAAAAGATGAATCATGATGAATCATAAGAACAATGGAAAAAAGAAAGGTAGTAACTGCCTCAATATATATTAGACCATAAACTAATCAAACCCCACCGGTCAAACTGACAAGTTCAAGGATATATGAAAGCAATCAGATAACAATTAAATGTATATATCTTGAAAAATTAGAAACTTTAAAATCATTGTGTTTGATGAGGATTAGTCATATACTTATGAGCATACTTCTGGAATGAGAGTGAATCAGACATGTACTTCTCAACATATGCACATTATTTAATTATGTTAAAATCTTTACTTTAGTCCAACATATAAGACTAAAATGCACTTTTTAAAAATAAAAATTACGAAAGTCAAGTACACATGCTAAGAAGTAATAAACTAAAGTGCGCTTTATCTTGAATGAACAAGAACACCAGAACCCTCACCCAAAAATATATTATACTTGAGCCTTTTGATGCGCCATCCTTCAATCAATCATTGTAATCATAAAATGCCAGTCTCTAAGGTCATTGATAGAAAATGCAATACACTTGAGAAAATAATTATCAAATAAAGTCAATATGTACAGGCAAAATTCTGACATTTCTCACTGAAATTCCACCCATATAAAAAGAAAGTGTTGAGATCTCCAATTTACACTCCCCCAGAGTAAAGACACGGCATATAAAGTGCTTATGTCTTACAAAACAGTGACAATGAAGTTGAAATCCCATGTCAGCAATATCTACAATAGTGTAAAGAAGTATTTTTTGACTTCAACAAAAAATATAGTAAGGTTAAACATTAACTTCTCTTACAGGTAAAAGTAGATGTCCAGTATATATACAATGAAGATAAAAGAATTAGCTCAAAAATAAAATATTATGGACGCAGTGGGTTGTGAAGACTTAGTTGCACAATTGAAAGTATAACAACACCTCTGGTGCTTCATCCATTTTTTTGTTTTTTTACTGATTGCTTAGTGTAAGTTCAACTTTTTCTCCACTATATACGAATGTCAAGAGATTCTAATCTTATTTAAATTTCAATTATTGTCCCATTTAAAATACCACTTTGCATAGCACCACTATGTTATCACTTATAAGATTTTTCTAGTCAGAAGAACTTCACCGAGTGTAAGAAAGTCAAATAACACACAAACTTTGGAGAATCACCATTCAAATAAAAAAGATGTAATCTTTAAGTAAAAGACCATACCATTTGCCCCCAAAAAAAAATCCAACTAAAATTGAAAATCTGGTCTGGCATATAGCGATTTGCAAATCTTATATTATGTGTAGTGTTGGGAATTTAAAGACAAAGTCCCATATTCACTAGAGATATGATGATTCATGGTTTTATAAGTACTTACGTTACTCAATCTAATGGTTAACGCAACTCCTAGAAAATTTATAGAATTGACACTCAATATTGTAGGAAAAAAGAAGAAAACTTTCACTTTAGTCCCATCCCATAGACATAATAAATACGAATACCAAACAAGAGGCATGATTTTTATATAATACAGAAATGTTATTTAATTGGATACTCACTTGTTACCCTTGATTTTGAACCAAGCCTCTGCACAGTGTTTGTGGGCAACAGCCAAATCAGATTTACAAGAACATCCCAACTCAATAGGAATTCCAGATTCATGATTGGTTGAGTCCGAGCTCAGATGGCAAATCCTACAATCCCTCTCCACTTTAGCCAAATGTAGCTTAGTCTCAGTCACACCACTTTCTAGATCCACCTCCACAGAATTATGAGAAACAGGGGATTCTCTCTCTATAATCTCACTACCAGACTCACTAGAATACGTATGGTTCTTGTCCAACCGGTCACTATCACAACCGCCGGCAACGAAACTCTGGCGACCCATTTCTTCCACGACCACGACAATATGGGGCTTGTCTACAGCTGCCATTGCGAAAACGCAGAGATAGAATCCTCATGTAATAGCTCCTAGAGGCTGAGATCATGAATACCCAGTTACCAACAAAGGTTGTAGAACCTCAGTACAATCTTGTTTAGCAATTAGTACAATAAAAGTTATTTTCTAAGATTTTTAGCAGCTGGGTGCCTGGGTATTGTATACCCAGGTGATGTCTATTCCCTTCTCTCTCTCTCTCACTTCTGTCCGTTTGTAGACATCAAGGAGAAGAGAAAAATGTAAATAAAGATCCGATAAATACTCTCCTATGTAATATCTATGCTGAGAGTAGAGTAACATAAATAAAAACTTGTTTATTATTTTATTAATATAAATATAAAGGCTTGTTTATACATAATAATGCTTAAAAGATATGATTACATGAAATTATTGTTTGGTTACCGGGTTACAATATGTATACTTTTGTCAAACTTATTTTTATATTAATTTTAAATTTTAAATTAAAATAATCTATAATTAAAATAATTAATTAAATTTATTGATTAAGATAATCCTACTTAATTGTATTTATAGATTAAATTTATTATTTGTACTAATATACTTCTATTCCCCCATTTTTCTTCTTTTCTGCCCTTTAATGAAAGGAAAATGATGGGTTGCCTTTCCGCATACCTGTGTTTTGCGTTCCTTTTTTTTTCTTTAACCCTTTTTCGTAACATAAACAAAAATTGTAAAATGAAAAGTTAATTTTTTTAACTGAATATATTTCAAGA
Organism: Hippophae gyantsensis; assembly: GCA_030763125.1. NCBI lineage: Eukaryota > Viridiplantae > Streptophyta > Magnoliopsida > Rosales > Elaeagnaceae > Hippophae > Hippophae gyantsensis. The sequence goes on from CM061028.1 coordinate 12,060,035, forward strand.
TATTATAGCTTCTTTGGTGAGTTCGTGACTTGGTGTAATGTAAAAGGGTCAAAGAATTGGTTAATTTTGTTTTATATCTTTAAGGTATAAGATTCTTATAAATAATGACATAACTTTTATAAAGTTTTAAATATATGTTTAAAACTTTAAAGTTATAAACAAACATATATGGTATAAGCCATTAAAATTTATAAATATTATTAACATATATTTGTTATAAATATGTCTATAATTTAAAAAAAATTAAATATGTTATAAATATGTTTGAAACTTTATCAACATTATAAACATGTTTGTAACAAATTTAATACATATAAACATATAACATAATTAATCTTAAAATATTTGATAAATTAAAAAAAATTACATTTTTTAAATTATTTGATATAAATAATAATAAACTATCAAACATAAAAATATCTTCCATATTGTCAACAATAATATCTATATTTTAAGAGTTTTAATATTAATATACATTATATCTAATAATATTAAAAAATCATTATTATGATAGTAAAATATTAATTAATAATATAGATATCTTGGTAAAATATTGTTTATGATTACTTTTATTTTTTTTAAATAATTTACTATTAGATATCCATATCTAATTTTATTTATCATAAAATTTGTTAGTTTAAATAATTATTTTAAATTTTAACTATCTAATATATATTTTTTAAATTTATTGATCAAAATATATATGAAAGACATTTATATTTATATACATTAAATAAGATACTTAATTTAAAAAATAAATAATAGATTATTTTGATATTTTTAAAAAAAATTAAGATTTTTATAATTTTATTACTCTATAATTTGTATAAACTTTTTTTCAATATCTCAATCAATAACAATAATGATAATTTAAGTGATTGTATTATTATTTATATTAATATTTTGAAGATAATAATATTTATGCGGTACATGATTATCAAAAAGAAAAAAAAATGGAACATGAAAAAAGTGGGCTAAAACAATATAATATTAGTGGATTATACAACTTCTAGTACTAAAACCATTCTGTAAATGTACATGAAACTTGAAAACAAGTGCTAAATGTAATAAAAAATAAAAAATAAATGCTGAGTGTAAATTGGGTGTCGAAAGCAGACATCTTAACAACTGTTTTTTTGATCAGTAGTGCTCTAATGATTTGAGACCCCTACCTTGCTTTTGTTGTTCATTTTTAAATATTCTCAACGCTTTTGTGTCAACATGATTATTGAGGTTAAACTTTTTGACTTTAGAATATAATAAATATTTAATAAATTAGATGTAATGAGTTTTTAAGGGAGGCACTTAATATCATAAATAAACAAATAAATAAATAAATAATGGATTTCTTAGTGGGAAAAGGGAAGATGTGGGCATCAATAACTGTACTGGCATCCAATCGCTTGGTCGAACTGGTAAAGAGACTAATGGAGCATCTCGTTACAAAGAAGTTTGAGTTTCATATGAATCACAATTTATAATTTGTCAGATATTTTCTCAAAATAAGGTAATTTAAGTACTAGCTTTAGAAATATTTTCAATATAACATTTAAAAAAATAAAATTTTAAAAAAATCAATAGCTATACTCGTCATTTTACATGATATTAAAAGGTGAAGTGAATTTGTTTATCCTTGCATGACTCATGAGGACTAATCAGAAATTATTTTATATCAAATTATTAATAAAAAAAAGAAATGTTAAGAAAATACATTTTATGTGCCGCCAAGTGCAATTTTTTTAGACAAAAATAAATTAATTTTTATTTTTAAAAAATTATCATGTAAGTAAATTTATTTGAACTTAACCCTTTCTTATAATATAAATAGACCGACCTTGCAGGAATCAGTCCAACAAGGCAACAATTTAAAATAGTAAAATTTTGAAGGAAAAAAAAACACTTAAAATAGTAGAGGAATATTTTTACTTTTAAAAAAAAAAAAGCTTGAGAAAGAAACCAAACCACCCGAAGATGGGAGAAGGATACCACCTTCATTTCATCGTAGTTAATTGTAACTACTGACTGTTTAGGTAATTGAACTAAAAAATTATAAATGCTATAATGTTTTTTTTTTAATTCATTTTATTATGGATTTTTTTCACCATCCAGAATCACTCATGGGGTTTCAAGAGATGCTGAATTGAGTATTAGAATATCAAAATAACTAGAGATTTGACATAAAGTTTTAATATGGTAGGGGAAAAAAACATTTGATATAACAACTGTAGTAAATGGGTATTGCATTGTAGCCATGCCCAAGCTAAACGGTTGTGTTTAAACAACAGTAACAAGGCACCAACTAGTTTTAAGTATATGACTGATATGTATCCTTCACGATTTCAGCAAAATATCCAGGTCAGTTCTATTCTACCAAACATAAACATGATAGCCCACTGCAACAACTAATGTCCTAACGAGACAACCATCAATCAATTGTCCTTCTGGGGCAATTCCCATACCTTGTCTACAGGTTTCATGTGATCCTTAAGGACCCACTTTGTTGTCCACTTTCAACTCATAAATATGGTTTCACTTCAATTTCTTCATCTCCATTAGAGCAATACTATATATATCACTTCAATTTCTTGTTATTTGAATTTTATTATATTAACTAATAATATTATGTAACATCACTTGAAATTCATCTCAAATTTTAGATATATAGACTTTTCCTATCCATTTTACATGCCTACTGTCTCGTAGCAAAAATGGTGGTGATTTTTGGTACCTTGCTAAACAACCCAACCCAACCACACAGGTTCAGATCTACCAGCACCCATTAGAGTTAAGTTAGAGTGGGATTACACGAAGGAGAAAAAAAATCCATAATGCTTCCTTGATTAATCCTCATCATATAAAGCTTCAAGCTTTTGTAATGGAAATACTCGTCAAAATCATGCGATGCACACATAATAGTGCTTCCTTGCATGAAAACCTTCACAGAAACAAAATCCAGACTCTATTGATATGATAGCTATAGATGTTAGCTTATAATCTGAATATGTACTATCCCCTACTAAATGACACAAGGAAAAGTAAAAAAAAAAAAAATAGTACCACATTTCAGATGGAAGACCACAATTTTGTCAAGTTGTTAGGGTTGATTGGAATTCTGTACTCATATCCTGAGCTTGTTTCTGAAGCACATAGATTCAAACTTTCTAACCTGTTGTAGCATTAGCATCAGTGAGGTACAAGGATCCTGGCATTCTCTGGTACCCTGTTGCCACCATTCTCAAGGCCACTCTTTATCCATGCTATATTATTCAGATCTGTAGCAACGGAGAGTAATTCATGACTTGAAAAAGGATGTCGTTCCTCATACTCCACAAACTCAGGTCCCAACAATGAGTAGTTTGTGTCTCCTCCACTTGAATTGGCACAACAACCATGGCCACATCGCAAAGGAATTACAGGCTCACCATAATAATCTTCAAGAAATTTGCAGACACCGAGTTCAGGTTTAGACACTTCGACCAAAGGACCAGGAGTTGGCCTTGCCCTTGATGAACCAGATGGAGGGTTGTATACACTAAATGCACTAACTCGTGCCACTGGATGAAAAAGGGTGGGATTATCTTGTGTATCAGTATGATGATTGGGGTTGTCTTCAAACTCTGCAATGCAATAATCCTCCTTTTCTCCAACTCTACTTTCATAATTAGGATTTGGTCTATTGTCTATTGAGATCGCTCTTCCCTCCACAGTCTTTATTGAATTCAGATTCCCAACTGACAGGGTTTCTTCAGAAGACGACTTTGTCCTATCAAGGCTGCCATCTTCTATCATGTCACTGGGTGCCACATGAGTCCTTCCGAACTCGGTGCGTCTGCGCTTCAGAGTAGAATTCCAGTGGTTCTTGATTGCATTATCTGTTCTACCTGGCAGTAGCCTTGCAATTACTGCCCACTTGTTTCCATGAATTGCATGGGCTGTAACTATAATATGGTCTTCCTCTTCTGCAGCATTTTAAATTTTGGAAAATTAAAGTATCATATGTATGCATCAAATTCTTGATCTAATAGAAAAAATATACGATAATAAATTTAAGTTTGCCAAGCTATAAAGTTATGTATGACATCTCTAACATCCAAAGCCGAAAATATAATGGCAACTAATGACTCTTAAGACAAAGGATAGATGCAGGATAGTAAGAAGAAAAGGGAGCAACAACTGAAGAATATGTAGAACCTCAATCATCAAAAACATAGTATAACATTAATTATGTAAACAATCAGATATCTATATCAGATCTGGCGGTGGTTTTGAAGTCCTAGGATAATGAGTGAACATTGGGAAAATAGTGGCACCTTTTTAACCTTGGGTCAGTAAAATAAAATCAGGTCAAAGCATCACCAAGTAAGGGGGAAGGAGGCATAATGAATTCTACCATTAGGTTCCGAGAAATATATTCCGTATAAAAATATTTCCATCAAGTGCAGTCACTCTGTATTTGACTTCAAGAGCTACACTGTTACCTCTATGAACAGAGAACCATTTATAATTTTGAAAAATGACTCATCAAAGAGTCCAAATTAAAGAAATAGATAGTGCCACTAGTTGCATTTTTGATAGATAGGTATGGTAACCACACTAGGAATACCAGCACCATGAAGAAAATTCGTCTTATCTTACCCTGTTAACTTGGATATAAAAATTAGTCTATAAGCAGATATAATATGCACTCCAGAATCCCTTGGTTATCAGCATACTTGTTATAACAAATATATGTCCACTTTTTCACTGAACATAAATACATCCACTTTGATGCAAATTTTAGAGGCTAAGATCATCGTGAATTTGCATCAATAGGCTAAATTTTTGGTGCATATTATCATAGACCAAACCACAAAGTATTCTAACTGTTTCTTGGTTTTAAGAACTTTAGCTCATCAGGTCATTTATCAAGCCAATGTATACTAATCTTTCTGATGAACAAACAGCAAGCTGCTTTCATAAGGTAAGGGCTCTAAATACGAATGGACTTGTTGGAAGTTTAATCAAAGAGAAAAAAAACACTGCCTACAGTTTCAGAGAGAAAATGGAGTGAAGTCAGTATTCCAAATCCAAGTGCTCGTGTCCATGAAGGCAAACTCCTATGAGAGCCAAAAACAAGAAAAATAGGTAACGAGGTCTAAGGATCAAATTGCATTTGTCAAGGGAAACTCAAATTCATATCATCTGATTGATTACCGGAATTCAAAATCCTAAAATTGGTAATCATTTCCACTTCCTACAGGAACTTAAACAAAACGTTATGCCCTCAGTAAGTAAGTTAATAAAAGTGTTCTGGGTTCTCAACAGAATTCTACCCCTACAACCTTCTTATATGCTCAAGATTCATGATAAAGTAGTTTTCAAAGTTCAAAATAACTACTAAACTAATACCAAGCAGAGAATAGAATCAGTACTACTACTATACCATGGTCCGACATTCCCCTCCAAACAAGGACACACTTACATTATGGGTCGAGGAGGCACGTGACCCTTCAGATTTTTGAGTTTTTTATTAATAGTTAATTATTGTATCATATTTAACTCAATTACTCCTTAAATTAGTGCAAGTGCCCCTCCTCACTTCTGCATCTTATTAATTTCGTAAAATTTTATTTAAAAAATCTCTAATATTTCATAAATTTTTGCTTATGTTTACAATTTCTTAATTTATACTTCCATGCAGTTTGAAATTGTGTCATACATTATATTTTGCATCACTTCAGGTGTATAGCTAATTATTCCAAAAATTCAAAGTTTGGCCCATAATTCAATCCAGTGCATGTTATTTTGGCTTCGTGATTACAATTTTTGAATTGTCTTACAGATATTTAATTTTTTCCAGTTGATTTTTTCATAGTTTTGATTCTAACATCTTTATGAAGCCCCCTCTTGATTAAAATTATTGTTCCATCCCTGCAGCTCAAATTCTTCCCTCTTTTATCTCAAATCTATTATTATTTTTAATCTAACTTTTCATATGGGCACAAAGATACTGTTAAAATCAAGCCAGCAGGTCCGTTTTAAACTGTAGTGTCTGGTGGACTCAAATGTAAAAACGTACATATGTCAATTGTAATATGCTCGGAGAACAAGCTAATGCATTGAACTTAATTACCTCAGTATGTAAGGCTATAAGTTCAATCTTTCGGCAGAGACAACGAAAGTGTTAAATACTCGACCCGCACATCAAGTACCAAACCCATAAAATTCGTACAGATCAATGAAAAATGGAAACCAACTAGTCAGGCATCTCATCCTAAACCCACATCCAAAATCCACCTTCAAAACACAATAAAAAAACCCACATCAACCCTCAATTCAAAATCCCAAAACCAAGACCTAGAACATAGTAAATACAAAATCAGAAACAAATACATAAAAAAAAGAGGCAATGGCGAATACCAGTAAAGGGCTTGCGCTTAACGCAAGGGTCCAGTTGATTACACCAACGAAGTCGGCAAGACTTGCCGGAACGGCCAGGAATTCCCCGAGCGATCAGGCTCCAATTCCTAGGTCCAAACTTGCCAACGAGTTGACTCAGCACGGAGTCCTCCTCAGGCGACCATGGACCCTTAACTCTTAATCCACTCTGGACACCGTTACCGCTACCACCGGCGTCTCCATCTTCGAGCAAGTCAGTTTCACCATCGCCGAAGAGTTCGGACTCCGAGGGTTGGTCTTCCACTTTCAAAGCGGCGTCGTTAGGAGCAGTCATGGTGTTGAGTTCGTTGGTGTGCGTTTCTTAGTTTGGTATTGGCGTTTCTTTTGCTTCTTGAAAGTGAAATAAGGAATGTACCTACCTGCATAACTGCAAAACTGGGCTATTGAGAAGGGCATTGCTTATGTTTCGGGGTTTTTTTTTTTTGTCGTTGCCCGTTTTGGCCGACGGTTTTTTTAGAATGACTTACATGTCCCTTTCCCACGACTACGCTCGTATTTTCTATGTTATGATACGTCTGCGTTTGGCTCCATTTTGAGTACCGTTGGTTCCTGGTTTAGATGGAGATTAGTTGACTTGGCTTTTGACTGAAAATTTTGGAGGTAAGATCTAATAATCCGCAATGTGGGTTTCACTCTTAATCAACAATTTGCGTTGATATATATCTTGCCCCCCATATTTGCTTAATTACGTTCTAGCATTGATAAAAAAAATTATTTAAAAATTAAAAAAAAAATAATATTCTTAAAACTAATAACAATAAAAATAATATTATAATAATATTAAAAAATATATAATTTATCGACAATAAGGTAAATTAGACGTTGTTTACATTAAAGAGTTCTAAATAATTATTTAATTTAAAAATATTTAATTAGATAATATTTTATGCGAAATGATGTATTAGATTTTTTAAATAATTAAAAATTATGTTATATTAATGATTATAAGTTTAAAAAGTGTTATTTTTGTTATTTAAAAAAAATATTAAAAAATTAAAAAAAATAATACACCAAAATTTATAACAAAAAAATACCTAATATGTTGAACGACGTTTAATATTAAACAAATTTAAATGATTATAATTCATTTTAAACGACGTTAAATTTAAATATGTTCAAAATAAAATAATGCAGTAGAATTTTTTAATAGTAAAAATATATAAGATTGATATAAGTAGTATTATTTTCATATTTATAAATTTTAATAATGATATTTTTATTTTTTAAAAAAAATATTTACTTAATTAATAAATATTACAATTGATTTTTTCAGAAAAATAGAAATTTTTTAGAAAAAATGGCAGTTGTTTGTTGAATAGTGGTTGCATATGCAAATTTAATGGTGGTGATTGTGTTTTTTTAATCGCGTCGTATTTGTTACATGTTATTTGTATCTTATTTTGTATTAATTATATTGAGTTTTTATATTAATTAATACATAAAAAAAACTATTTGATTTATTTGTATTGTTTATTTATAATAATAATAATATGATATATAGGAGTGTTCGTTGGTGTGCGTTTCCTAGTTTGTTATCGGAGTTTCTTTTGCTTCTTGAAAGTGAAATAATGAACGTACCAACCAGCTTAACTGCAAAAGTGGGCTATAAAGAAGGGCATTTCTTATGCTTCGGATTATTATTTTTTTTGTCGTTGCCCGTTTTGGCCGACGGTATTTTTAGAATGACGTACGTGTCCCTTTCCCACGACGACGCTCGTATTTTCTATGTTATAAAACGTCAGCGTTTGGCTCCATTACGAGTGCCGGTGGTTTCTGGTTTAGATGAACATTAGTTGACTCGGCTTTTGTCTGAAAATTTTGGAGGTAAAATCTAATAATCACTATGTGGGCTTCACTCTTCATCAATAGTTTGCGTTGATATATTTTGCCCCATATTTGCTTAATTACATTCAGTATTGAATATATATCTAATAATATTAAAAAAATGTTTAATTCGTTTGCAACAACATTAAAATAGATAAATTACATTTCATTTAACATTAAAGAATTCTAAATAATAATATTTTAATTTAAATACGTCAATTTAACAACATGTAATATGAAATTATATATTATATTTTTTTTAATAATCAAAATATAGAGTGTGATAAAAATGAATGTATTTTTATGATTACAAGTTTTAAAAATTTTATATTTATTATTTTCTAAAAAAAATATTGAAAATTTTAAAAAATAACAACAGTAAAATGTATAACAATAAAAATAAAACTTAATAATATTGAGCGAGTTTTAATTTAATGGAGTTAAAATTAAACGAGTTTAAATAACTATAGTTCAATTTAAACGACATCTAATTAAAATATATTTAAAATAAAATAACGTAATAGAATTTTTAATAGTGAAAATATATGATATGAACATAAATAATACAAATTTTATATTTATAAATTTTAAGAATGATATTTTTGTTATTTTTTAAAAAAATTTAATTAATAAATGTTATAATTGATTAATAGCAATTTTTTGAAAAAAAAATGACAATTGTTTTGTTTAATAGTGGTTGCAAAAGCAAATTTACATGTGATAATCATGTCTCGTTAATTACACTCATGTCATGTTTGTTTCGTATTATTCATGTCATGTTTTGATATTAATCATATCAGGTTCTCATATTAGTTGACACATGAAAAATTTATTTGATTTTTTTCGTATTTTTTATTTATAATAAGTAAAAAATAATAAGATTTTTAAAAATATAAAAAAATTATTGATTAATTCTTATTAAAGTTTTTATCTGTATTGTCTCCTATTCATATCATGTTAAATATCATCACCCATATGTGTAAATAAGAAATAGCCTAGGACGTTCAAGTTCAAAATTTTGGTATCAACATTACCAGAAATTATTCATTGGTTTCGAGTATATGTTACCGTAATACTTCAAGTCAATAAAATTTAAAATTAATATAATTTTTTCTTTAAAAAATTAAATATCTAATAAAAAATAAAGAAAATTAATAAAAATAATAAATAATCTCTCCTGGTGCCACAAATATTTTTCAAAAAGCAAACCCAATCGATTACTTATAGAGGCAAAATTTAACTTTGTTATTTTTTATGGATATGTGATTGACAATCTTAATTTTATTTTCAATACTTTACTGATCACCCATAATCTGAATCTATCTAATTATGTCAAAGATAAAAATTCATTATATGACAAATAACAAACAACTGCTAAGCACGAAAAAAAACTTAATATTTTCATGAATTTTAAAAATATGCATTTCCCTTTTTGTAAGAAAGAAGTGAAAGACAATGAACATCTTTTCTTAAGATTTGAATTATTTTAAAGATGATTTGGTTGTAATTGAAATATTATTTAAAACTTCAATAAAAAGTTAGATATTATCTTTTATTTATCTTTTATTTTAAACCCACTTTCAAATTGATTAATTAAGATGATAAATAAATAAAAATTCACTCTTACTAATGATTGAATAGATTTGGTGGTTAAAAAATGAGATAATGTATAAAAATAAGATTATTGATCATAATTTCTATATGCAAAAAATTTAAAAAAAAAAAAATAATTTTTTTAAAGCTCTTTGTAGAAATAAAAATGAAATTAAGACAGACATTATTACAAGAAGAATCTTATATTATTCCTAATTCTTGGAAATCTTACCTCAAAATGCCATAAATACATTTTTGGGTTTGTTATTCTGCCACTTTTTTTAATAAAGAAGCAGAAGCTACAATTTTATATTGTGCTATCCAGTATGCAATATACATACAAAGAGACCCCTCAAATAATCAATAAGGTATCTTACCGAATTTTCTATGTTATCGGTACAATAGATCCCTCAAAATCTATAAGTACATAATTTGATCAATTGAGTTAAACAGATTTAGTTGACAACATCCCCATTTATGAACTTTAGAATAGGTTTATCTATTTTATTTTTTAACAACAAAATAATCAATCTAAAAAATGGCAATTTTATTAAAATTTGTATTTATGTAATTAATAGTCATTTATATTTATTTTATTATTAAAAATAAAAATTGATAAATTATTTTATTTTTAAAAGATATTTAATTAAATATAGTTTAAATTAAATTATAATTTTTTAATTAAATTCGTTTAATATTATTATAATATTGTTTTTATTTTATAAATTTAAAGATTGTTTCTTAATATATCAGAAGTCAAATCCTATATTCATTACGATTAAGAAAAAGTACGTGAAATTGGCTCACTAAGAAGCCGCCAAAACATCAATCTCATGGTGGATACAGTTGCTCATGAATCTGGAAATTAAGATAGGGAGCAAGATTTTTCAGTGTTGTGAACATCACGTGGATAGATCTATTTTATTTATTTTTAAAAAATTAAATGATGATTAATCTAATTCAAATATAAGAGAATATAACTTGAAATAAAAAATAAATAAATTTTATTCATAAATTATTAAAGATTTTTTTTTAATAAAATATGTTTGTAGGTTATATTTAATTGTGTTTAAAACTAGTTTTATGTTATCTAATTCATTTAGAAGAAAAAACAATTATTTGATAAAAAATTATGTTTTTTTATTACCTCTTAAATCATAACAAATAAATGTAAAATTAATAAATGGAAAATTAAATTGGGAATATGAGTTTCTATTTTTGTTCAAGTTTTAAAAATAATTAAAAATATGTATAAAAGTAAAATTAATTTTAATTTACTTAAAAATAAGATTAATTATTAAAAGAATACTCATTTAAAAATTTGGGTTGAAAAATTAAAATTTAAATGCAAAATTAGTTACATAGTACCATAATTAAACCATAATTATTAGCATAAAATAATGAGGGGATGAAGACATAAATACGCACAAGAATTCTGTAAGACTATAACCTTACTAAATCATCTACTTGAATTAGTGTGTGTATCAAAATTTAATATTTTTAGAAATTTTATGGGATCTGTTACTTCGTAAGTATTTATGTCAATGCATTAGCACATTTTATATTATCTGTTATTAAAATATTTTATTCAGTATCTTAATGCATGCATTGTTGTTTTTTTTATAAATTATGACACATGAATCATATATGGTAAATTTTAATGAAATTTAAAAAAAAATTAATTATATCTATCTTATCATTATTTTTATCTACAAATACTCTATCATTATTAGGGTTAATAATTATTATATATTTATAAATTATAGACTTATCTAATTAAAAACCTAAACTTAACACGTCTTTCCATAATAAGTAAACTAATTTCATTTGGTCAAATTTTAATTCTTTTTGTAAGAATTTGTTTTCTAATTATGATTATCTCCTAAACTTAACACATCTTTCTATATTAGTAATAAGTAAACTAATTTCATTTGGGTAAATTTTAATTCTTTTTGTAAGAATTTATTTTCTAATTATGATTATCTTGACTGAAATTTTTTAGACAATTATTAGATTAGTCATTTTAAGTTTTTCTTTCCTTCTTAAATTCTCACAATTCATTAGTAAAAATTACCATATATAATCATAAGTAATATTTTTTTCAAAAATATTATTTAATTAGAATGATTAAAAGATGTATTCATATTTAAATTAAAATATTAAAATAAAACCTTTTAGTATCAATTAAACTCAATTTTATGAATATATAGATAATTTAAATTTATATATATGCTAACATTCAAACTTTAAATAAAGTTAAAAAGCTACTATAATTTAGAAATATCATTAGTTAAAAGTAGGGGTGTGTAAAAAAATCCGACCATTCGATCAATCCGATCCGATTCGATGGTCGGATCGTATGAAAAAAATTTCATCCGTTAAATGCGAATCGGATGACGGATTTCACTATAATTCATCTGATTCGATCCGATCCGATCAAAATTAATTATATATATATATTTATTAAATTATATATATATATAATTAATATATATTTATTTGATTTTTTAATGTTTTTTAAGTAAAATAATTTTATATTATGATTTATGTGAAATTAAAAAAAAATACAAAAAATAGAATTAATTAAGTTTATTTGGTCGGATTGATCGGATGTCATTCGAATAATTTACGGATCGAATTGAACGGATGTGAAAGGTGATCAGATCGGTTGCGGATTAAGATGTTTCAATCTGAGTGAATAATCGGATCGAATCAAATGGGTATAAAATCAACGGTTTCGATCTAATGAACAATCCTAATTAAAAGTGATAATGTAAGAGATTTTTCTTTTATTTTTAAATATTTCAGGGTGGAGAATTCCAAAAATAGACGTGAAAATATATGCATTCTTTTACTAGTTTATTAGTTACAGATATGTATGAATTTTATATTTAAATTTGTAGTATCTTTAATCAACTAATTTTTTTTAAAGAATAGTTACCGTAGTAAACATTTTAATATATTATAATTACATTATAAGTATAATTAATATAATAATTTTTATTAAATATAGTTAAATATATTTAATATTAATCATATTTATTAATAATGTGGCCAAGAAAGAACGAAATGATAAATTTTCCAACCAAATATGTAACGTGGTCAAGAAAAAAAACGAAATAATTAATACTTTGCATATTTTTATGGGTCCCAATCCCTAAATATTCCTGAGGGACAGTCTCACTTCCTATACAAATACAAATTAATTAACAAGATTGATAGCTGTGAAGTTCGATGCCAAACGATTATTGTTGGGATGGGGTCATGGGGGAGGGTTATAGTGGGATCAAGGATGTAGCCATACCCTCGGGCACTAATTGAATTGCCTTTCACTGGGGACCATCCTAATTGAATCCATGTGTTTTATTTAAGATAAAAATAATGGAATAGTATCATTTTCTTCCGTTTTTCTCAACATATTTTTGTTTACTTTTAAATATTAATTATCTATTTTATATTTAATACATATAATAATTTAAAATTATTAATAAAAAATAATATTTTAATTTTAAATAAAAATTATATAATTTAAATTTAACTAATAATAATAAAAATAAGTAAAATATTCTTTTCTAAAAAGAATAGTGTACATGTCTACCTTCTAAACCATTTACTTGATTATCTAAACCAAAGAGTTTGATGGAATTATAATTTTTTTATAAATTTGGATAAGGTTAAATTATAATTATTTTAATTAATATATTGATATCTTAAATATTTCATATTATTTAAATATTTTGTTTTTACAGTTTAATTGAAGTATTGATATTATTTTTTTATAATAATCAATTGTTTATTTATCCAAAATATGCTTTTTAATAAAGGATTTTTATTTTTTTCTCTATAAAAATTAACTAGAGTTAAAAAATAATTTGTTTTTTTATTAAAAGTTGGGTTCAAACACTTTGTACTAAAAGTTACTAAAAAATAAAAATTATTAAATTTTTGTCGTTAAAAAATAAATAATATTAATAAATACTAAAAATCATAACATTATAACAATTTATTAGAGTATGATGAAAATATTTTTCATGATTAATTGATAGGGATAATTATGAAAAATATTTTTCATCAATAATTAACTCAAAATATTTGTATTATTACTATTGTAAGAAAAAAGCTTCTTAAAATTAACTAATTTTTTCAATTTTTTTTAACTCTAGTTAATTATGAAAAAAAATTCTTCATGAAAATATCAAAAAAATATTTTGAATAAAAAAAAATTGATTACTATTTAAAAGATAAAATGGATATTAATACTTGAATTACATATTTTACATATTCTCTTTCAACTTAATTTCCTCGTATCCATGTAATCCTGAATATATTACAAATAAAAAGTAACTTTTGTTATTTTTATAATAAAAATTATAAATGAAAATTTCACCAAAAATTTCCCAACATGACCAATATTTTAAAAAAATAAAACAAGATTTACACTTGAGTCGATATTAACCGATATTTCTTTGACATTTTCACGAAAAAAAAATAATATTAACTTTATTTCAATGTCCATATAATCCTATATACATATATCGATTGAAATATTGTGATATTTTTCTCTTTTTTTTTCATCTATATATGCTCATTTTGTTTGATTCTTTTCATATAAAATCTTATTATTTAATTATTTTTATTTTTAAACTTTAAAAAAACAATTTTTTGATATTTTTATACTTTGAAAATATGTAAACACATATTTTTAATTTAATGTTTTGATATAAATATAATTTTATAAATATAAATACTTATATTATAAAATAATTGTTTATTAAAAAAAAACATAGGTTGAAAATATTACAAAAATTAAACATATGTATATGTTTATTCATTTGTGAAAATGCATTAAATATATACTTATTATATTATAAAAAATAACATATATTTAACTTTTGGGATAAAATTAAAAATAAAATTTTAATTATAAAATAAATTGATATGCAATTATATCAACTTTATTAATCCTATACATCACGAACATGTATTAGAATAATATCTCTATTCATGAAATATTTATTTATATATTTTCATTTAAAATAAAAAATATGAACATATGAAATAATCGGTGTTAAAAATATATTTAAACAAGTATTCTAATTGAATAAACTTTTATAATTAAGCATAAATTTAATTTATTATATAGTTGATGGGTGGGTCAAAAAGTAAGAGTTATATTTAAATAAGTTAAATATATTAATAGTATAAAAAATAAATAAAAATAAATAATGAATTATTATTTTTATATATATAAAAAATATATGAAAATTATAATTGAATTAACATTAATAATAAATATACTTAATTATTAATAATATTATAATGAGATACTATTCATCCTAAAATTTATGATAAAAGAGCATTTTCTTTGTAAAAAAGATACTGTGAGTTTATTTTGACATGTGTATTAAAAGCAGTGCCATTATCGTTATTAACTAATATAAACATGTTACTCAAAGGTTTTAAAGGCATTTTTAAATTTGATTTATTTTTTCGCTACTACATGTGATCGATGTTATAAAGAAATAATTTGTTAGAAATAGTGTGCAGCTATGAATAATTAACGTTTGTTAATGACTGACTTTACTGGTTGTATAAAAACGAAATCAGATTAATAAAGTAGATCCCTGTACAAGACAAATAAATTACCTATGATAATGGGTGGCTTGGCTTGGCTTGGCTTGGCTAGGCTAGATAGACTCATAACTCATAATGTGTAATGAAGTTTTATAAGCATGCACGTGTTAGCCACATGGTTAACTTATTGGACCAGTTCAGACCAACATTCGTCTTCTTCTTTTTCGTTTTATTTTACTAAAAGATTGAGAGAGATTGTGTCGGAGAAAACATAAGATTTGGCCACATAAGTAGTTTTATATTTTCATTAGATTTTTATTTAAGTATTGGAGACTAGGCGACCCACCCCATTCTATAATAAACATAAGATCGAAGAAAATTATTTACCATTATGCAATTTATTTGTTTTTGTTTTTGTTTATGAAATATAAGTCATATTTTTTTTATCTAAGGTTTAAAATATTAGTTTTTATTAATAATTTTAAAAATTATATGTATTAAATATAAAATAAATAATTAATATTTTAAAACAATTACAAAAGAAAAAAACAAATAAATTAAATATCCTAGTCCCCCAAAAATGTTAAACTAGTTACTCTTGTTTATTTAAAGTTGATAAATGATACATTTTAAAAAACTTTTACTTTTCGTTCAACGTAATTTTAAATTATTTAAAGCAATTTTAAAAATATTTGATAATCTTTACCGGAAATGATTTTAAAATTTTAATAATTATTATTGTACTTTTGGGAAAATTAATTTGTACTGTGAAGAGAAATATAGTTTAACATGCATGCTTTTTTATTAAATTAATTATTAAAATGATATTTTAAACTATTTTTAATAATTTAATGTAAAAACCTTATAAAAAATAAGTACTTGTATATATATTTTGAAATGGACTGTTATATATAATGTACTGTGATATATATTTTGAAATGCTAAGTGTAACTCATTTAATAAAATATCAATATTAATGTCAAAAATAATTACAAAGATCTCGTTATAAAAAAAACATAATTTTTCTATTATTAAAAAAAGATATTATTTATATAAATAAGATAATATAATAATCTTATAATTTTTCTTCTATAAATTAAATATTTTTTAAATTGGTACACCTTAGTCATTATTTTTATATTTTTAGACATTTCAGTTATTCTTTGTCAAATTTTTTTAAATTAAAAATAAAAAAATTAAAATGATAAAATTATAAACAAATATAATAATATAGTGAATGAATTATATCAATTTAATGCAATGTTTAATTTGTATAAGTAAAATGATTCAAATACAATTTTTTCTATATAAATATTAATTATAAATATTTTTATTTTTTAAAAAAATATAATATATCTCATCCCTTAAATTCATAAACTTAATTCGTTTAAAAGTAAAGCTATATAAACTAATCCACACAAAATTTAGATAAATTGATTTGTAGCGATTAAGCTCATTTCACACGTATAGCTTCCATCACGATATGATGTAAAATCTAAAGAAATTACATAATAGTGATAGTAATGATAACAGTAATGATCTAATTAAGGAACTTGTAATAATAATAATATGTTAAAAGCACGTTGCGTGTATTATATATTGAAGGCTTCCATTGCCCACTAATACCATCCCTACAAGAAAGAGAGAGAAGAGTTTGAAGCGGGTTATGAGTTTGGTATGGATTAAACTGCAACTAGAGGAAGCATCCAAAGGGATCGCATTGATCCTAACTCTCTGACTATACTCTTCCAAGCTATCAATTAATATTTTTAATTAATTATGTTTTGTTTGTAATTATACTTATGGATCATGCTATCCCTTTGGATTCCTCCTTTGGTAGCTTCTGTATATAACTCTACTCATCCAATATCTGATCGACCACAATGCAAATCGCCTTTAATAATTGTTAATTTCAAGTAAGTCTTTTAATACTCCTCACCATTTTCTTCAAAGCTTCCGCATCAATTTGGCTTCTTTAATTGTTTTTTTTTTTTAACTTAAATTTTTTATTTAATTAATTATGATATTAACCTTTCCCAGTCACTTCTATGGAAATAGTTTCACCACTTCATGGAGTCCCCCATGGATCATAATGCATCTTCTGCTGTTGTATGACAATGTTTTTCTCATATATATAAAAAAGTTTATTTATCCTAAGTTTATAATAAATTATAAACAAACTAACACTTTAGTTATAATTTTAATATATAAAAGTGGTATTAATTTCGTGCTCTCTTTTTTTATTTGTATTTTCTGATTTTTTTTAGTAGTAATTAAGGATTGAAAATTAACATCTATCAGTTCAAAATGTGCAAAGTTCTTAAGATTTGGAGCTTTTACCAAAATAGCACAATTTTCAATTATCAGTTTATCACTCAACAAGTTAAATTAATTTGAATACAGAATGAATTTCTATTATTATATGGTTTTTTTAATTATTAAATGTATTATTTTAAAGATAGTGTAGTTATTTAAAAGAAAAATGTATTATTTTACAGAAAAATATTTTATACAATTTTTGTGTTATTTTAGAAAATTATTTGTTTATATATTTTTTCCCCTTTATTTATTATTATTTTAATTAGAACCAAAACAAAAAATTGTATATGGACACATTGGATCTGGACCTGCAAAGAGAGAGTATAATGGCTCGGCTTTTTAAACCGGAGATCAGCCCTGTAAAACGTTCCAATAGCCAATAAATTTTAATGTTTTTTTTTTCAACGGTTTTCACAAATATGAACTTTTTTATTTTTCTGAAAACGTATACCCTAATTTATTTTTTCTGAGAAAGCAGTTTTTCGGAAATAGATTAGAGTACATCTTACGTATACAAGCAAAGTGATTAACACGTAGAAACACTTTAATCCTATGTCATTCATTAAATATGTTTTAAATGTACATTGAAATTAACTATATAAACTACTTGTGCTGCATTTCAAATAATAATTCAAATCACTTTAAAAAATATTGCTTGATTTATAAATTCTTTTTATATATACTACTCGATTTCCTTAAGGAAGTAATGCTTCGAAAATAGCATTACGGCCTCTAAAGCAAAAAGGCTCTCGGCGACGAGGACGACACATCGAGAATAACAAGTAATGGAGCAAATTGTTGATCATCAATTAGGTGGATCATAATCCCCAGCTCTCTTGTTATTGGCTAGAATTAATATAATGGTTGTGAAAATGACACCGACTGGACATTATTATAGATTAAATCGCTTAGATTGTTGAGTTATGGCTCTGATTTGGTTTCGAATTAAGGCGGAAAAGGGTGTAGACCAACTGTTTGAACAAATGTCTGCGTGGGCTGTCTGCTATAGCTCATATTTACGTGCACGGACAAAAGGGCTGGGCTGGCCTGGCGTATAGTGTAGAGCCTGAAGGCCGAAAGCAGGTAAATCCATCTTTTCAGTACCGTATAATTCTTCAATTTTACTTTCGCAACGAGTGTTCATGCATGCTATTCCTCTCTTCGAGTTGATTAATTTATTTGTTTTATTTAAATTACCATTATTTGAGTGGGAAAAAAAACATATAGAGAATCGATATAATATGGAACATTCAAAAGTTTAGTTCCTTAGTTTGACTCATGATTAAAAGTGGATGCTAGCTAACACCGGAGGAATTATTTCTTACACTTGGGAGTATCTTGAATTGGTACTATATTGCATTTCATTGGCTTGAGGTATCCATTGGCAATAATTTATGCTGAGACTGGCCCTTGTGAAGAAAACAGTGCCTGATTGTGATTAGGTGAGATTGACCCCATCTTAGGAAACTTTTGATAATGACATATTTATTACAATAATTTTCTTTCAGCTTTTGATAAAGCAGCTTTATCATAAAAATGATTTCAAACCATCAGCTAATCACTGGCAAAACGTCAGTTTGATTTTTGCCTTTAATTGTTGACATTGTTTTTGCTGCTTTTACTGTAAGAGTAGATGTTCTGGTTTGTTCCTGATGAAGCTGTAAACAAAGTTACATACTTTAATATAATTTAATCAGAATCCAATGCAATTAAATATGATACATCCATGGGAAGACCTTTAATATCCTCCACTTTAGGCCTCACACGTAGTGTCCCAAAGGCAAAGGAAATCATATACATGTGATGAGACATTAAAGAAAGTTTTTTAAACATTGCTCTAAATATTGAAAGGAAACGTTTCTTTAAATTTGCACATGATAACAACTTTGTAACAGTTTCCATGTGTATGATCTCTTTATTGTCACATGGCTTGCAACCTTGTTCAAAGCAAGGTATTTTTTCAATGTGAAGGAGTCATTGTGTTTAGAAGAATTCGTACATTTAGGCTACCTTTATTCTTATTTTGTTATCTTTTTTAATCCATATTTTTAATAATAACATATAAAATACCTATGTTTAGATTATTAGTACATATTTTAATTAATTTTAACAATAATCTGAATGAATCAGAATATTTAGAGGTATTATTATTATTAAAATTGATTAAAATATGTATTAATAATCTAAATAAAGATATTTTATATATCATTGTTGAGAATAGTGATAAGAATAAAAATATCAAAATAAGAATATGAAAAATTCAAATATATCAAACTCATTCTTTATAATTAAAATAAAATGTAAAGGTTGCCTTCAATAACTTATTACTAACCATGTAGTGGACTATTATAATCATTTTCATGCACTGTTATCACCTTTTTTAGAATGTTAAAATTTTGGTATATAATATAGAAAAAAATGTAATAGAGGTATATTTATTTTGAGTAAATATTATTTAATCTTTTTGATACTATTTTTGTAAATAAAAGAATTAAATGTTAATTTTTTTTAAATATAAGATACTAAATGAAATATTTTGTATAAACAATGAGACTAACTTGACATTTTACCATATAATATTAGATATACAAAGCTAAAACATCTTATACAAGCTTAATCTGCAAGAA
The DNA here is from genome assembly GCA_030763125.1 of Hippophae gyantsensis. NCBI lineage: Eukaryota > Viridiplantae > Streptophyta > Magnoliopsida > Rosales > Elaeagnaceae > Hippophae > Hippophae gyantsensis. The sequence goes on from CM061028.1 coordinate 12,080,410, forward strand.
TGACACTGATTAACTGATGGTAGTTATTACCTGTACGTGTCTAACACATGCATGAACTTTTTTAATACATCCTGGTAAAAAATACCCTTTTTATCTTTAAGGGTAACAACTCCTACTCTGTCAAAGCTTCGTATTATTATTTTATTTTATTTTTGCTGAAACGCCTCATATCAGATATTGTAATTATGTGATCGTTTGCACTATGAGAAAAGATGACAGGTTAGTCATTTTTTTCAAAATATGGTAGAATCCAAATGGCTGGGGTCCAAAGGCTAGGAGAGAAAAAAATTTGGGTACCAGAGAGTACAAATGGTCTTAAATTGTGAAACATATATTCAGTTCAAATGTCTCCCTGATGGAATACACAAGCTTTAACCACAAATGCACAAACTGCCAAAAGAAAATATCCAAAATTTGATATTTTCTATTCCAATCTCCAATCCATAAGAGAGATTGGACCCTCCTTGCAAGGCCCTGGGTGAGTTGGTCCCAAAAGTTAAAACCCTTGATCAACCTCCAAATTATATATGTATATTATCACATGAATTTGTTCAAATGATTTGAATATAGTTGATAAGTAAATACATAGAATCGTATTCAATGATCCCTTAACTTGTGATCATCATTAAATTTAATATATAGTGAAAAGAGTTTAATAATTATATATTATAAATTTATAATACATCACAAATAAGGTGTTATTTATTGGTACAGTAGTTTATAAAATAACATTAAATTATGAACCGTTAAATTATTTGTATTTATTAAAAAATTATGATATATAAGTGGATGTTTATTTTAACGTTAGATAATTAAAATTATGGTTATTTGAAAAAAAATTAATAGTTTTTTTTAAATAACAATAATTGATAAAATGTTGGATGAGGATGGTTATTGAAATATTTAAATAGTAACTAATTAAAATTAAATATATATTAATATTATTATTTTTATATACATATAATTACATAAAAATAATTTTTTAATGATAAAATAGATAATATTTAAAATAATTAGATTGAATTTTATTTATGATTATCTTAATATTTTTTTATTTTACTCAAAAACATTTGTTAAATAGTTAAAAAATAAAAAATAAAAAATGATATTAATATTTTAAATAATATAATAGAGTAATAATTATGTTAACATTTAATTTTTTTTAAACTAAATAAATTTTGGAATAAATATTATAAAATGATAAATCTAATTAAATTGTGGAGAAATTATTATCTATTTAGAACCTACAGTTATTATTTGAATGTATCTAAAATTCTTATGAAATAGTTAAGATTATTAATATAATCGTCTCTGTTCATTTCACTCCTTCCTTGTTATTTCCTATATAAAATAGTATTTATTATTAATTTATGGTATTTGTAATTGATTTTAAGAAAAGTGATTCTTCATGGATCCTTCACAATGAGTTATGTCACTTTTTTTTTCTTTTTGCTAAAAAAGAGAGTTATGATTAGTAAGTGAATAGCGAATGTAATTGGTAGCGTTTTGAAAATTTAATTAGTTTGTCTAGTTAAATAAATTTATTAATTAGTTAAATAATTTCTCCCTTGCTATTAATATGAATTGTATTTTACTAATTAGTTAGTTTCAATTGTGTATGTTCCAAACCCAATTTTAGTTACAAAAATAATATTACAAATTTCTGATGAAGTTGATATATCAGGCAGCTAAATTTGTGGATATATCACACATTCTAATATACTCGCCATATTACTATTTTTCGTTATTCTTTATGATAGTGATGTTTCTTATCTTTTAATACTTGTTTTTTTTAATATATAAAATTCAACATGATTATTTTATTATCCTTATATCCTTATTACATGGAATAGTAAAAATAATAATAATCCAATTTACACAATACATTTTGAGATAGATAACACGCACTCAGTAATTGTTATAGACTACGGTAAGACAATTCGAACCCATATCCAGATTTGTCAATCCATATATATCCTTATTACGTTCACTGAATTGCTTGATTAATTCATATCTTTGTTAAAGGAAATAAATTCCATTGGTCAAGCTGTTGATCATAGCCATATAAGGACCCTTTCTCAGATATTATCCAACGACATTTAGAATAACACCTTTCCCAATCTCTTTCAGTTGAGAAAGCATCAAAATGGTACGAAATTTTACTTGAATTGCTAAATTGCATATCACAATAAAATAAAGTTGTGCCCCAAAAGTTAATGGAAAAGCTCCATTCTGCTGCTTCCCCTTGTTCAAGGATGAAATTGCCAATGTCATCGTCTTTTGATCGGCAATGAAGTTTAATGCTTTGTCCGTCGTCTAACATGTTTAGTATGTGGACATGTACTGCATGATTTATCTTGCTAAAACTGAACAAAACTAGTATAACTATTACAAGTTGGTATAGGCTTTTCATTTCAACGTGATTGTATTAGCTTAAAATAAATTAGGCCAGTGAAGAGTAGATTTCTTTATATCTTGACCTCTCTTTATAAGTGACTTGTTTAAGGCATTTAGATATGTTAATTAATTAATTGTTTAATGTCAAGAAATGACTATCTAACTTGTTAAGTACTTTGTTAGGAAGATCATGTCAAGAGAATATTGATTCTAGTTGATACAATATACTAATTAATTAGAAATTTGTGCAAATATATAATATGCTAGAAAAAAGCACTATTTACTTGCTCTCAGTTACTATATCTGTCTATCTATATCTAAATCAAGAGTTTTAAACTAGTAAATCGCCTTCAATAAGCACTTATACATTCAATGTCGATCTTTAGTTTTTCCGTTAAGATAGTAACTTACAGAACAGTTGTAGTTAAACTAATTTAGATAACAACTTAAGTGATGCGATATTATAGGCATAGTGAGCGTGTGTCTGTATATTCGATTAAACGGGATTCAAATATGTTTATTAATTTGTTCCGGTTTAGATTTTACTTGTGACAAAATTTAAAAGAGTATTAGGACAATTAAACCTTGTTTTTATAATAAATATATCGGTAGTAATAAGTAATGATCGAATTGGTAGAAAACCGGTAACAATTTTTACTTCAATTATGAAGTTAGTTAAAATTAGCAATGGGGTTTTGGGTTGTTTTTGAAAAAGACAAAAATAACCTAAAAATAAAGAGAATAAAAAAATACATAATTTTTGATAAAAATAATGAGAAATATGTGATCATAGATTGATTTTTAAGACTATCATCACTACTAACCTATAATTTAATTAAAAATTAATTTTTAAAATACTAAACTAAATTCATAATTTAAAATCTTTATTTAATTATTAACTTTTGTTTTAAAAATTTAGATTCACTTAAAACTTTATATATTTTATTATCGTGTAATTGATTAATAATACAGTTTTCAATCAACTTAAATTTTGAATAATTTAAATGTTCATTTATTATATTTATTTCATTCATTACATTAACATCTAAAAATATAACAACTAAATTAGACAATATTAAATTCATTGATAACTTTTAACTTAAACATTCAATATTAATTACAATTAAAAATTACAACTTTATAATAATTATAAAAATTAGCAATTATATGCTAATATTATACTTTAATAATAAACATATACGTGCAATAAATTAATTGATCAATCTAATTCATAACATAAAATGCTTTGACATTTAAATTAAGAATTAAACACATCAAGAATTTAAGAATTGAAACTAAAATAATTCATATTAAATAAAATAATCATTATTTAGGGTTTAAAAATTTCTAACAATCATATTAAATATTTAGTTAGATATAGTATTTATAAAATCTAATAAAAAGTTAAACACTCTATCATAAATAAAGATAGGTTAAAGAAAATAATTTGACATAGATTAAATATTGAAGTCAAAAAAATTAAAAATATCAATACTCCTTTAAGAATCTTTAAGAATGATACAAAGATAATTTTTTTAATTTTTCTCTCAATTATCTAGTTATTTAGATTATTGTCTATGTTTAATGAGGTGTCTTTTAGACATTTATATGAAAAAAACTAAATTGTTGGGCTCAGATTGAATCTAGACTTATAGATGAAAGGAAATGAACGTAGATTTATTATGCCACGTGTAACATAAAAAACGGTAAAAAGGCGTTCAAAACGCGTTTAGAGTGCTTAACCAAAGCACATAGAGAGGCTGTGAGAAGCATGCGCTTGATGTAGTGCGCTGAAGAGGCAGAGGTGCATTACACGAGCATAGATGGCGAGTTCAATTGCTCAAAAAAATGCGGAGAGACACGCAATGTACCTGCTGGACAACGTGTGACATGCAGAGCTTATATTGATCGGGCTTTTGTTTTCTATGTATCCATGGATGTTTTAAAATAAATTTACATGATCTAAAAAAAAAATTAAAAAAATCCCAAAAATATTATATTTTTCTAATAATTATAATAATAAAATATGAATAATGTAAATGAATTGATATTTAAAAATGTGTATAAAATAGTATTTATTAATTCAAATCCTAACTATTTCAGGTTAAGTTACTATTTATACGAAACTGAATTCAAATTACATGTACCCCTAATTGTGATCACATGGTATTCAGTGATTACAGCAGAAAGAAATGGGGAAATGAAATAAACACGACAGCAGCGCAAAACATTGAGGATAATGGAACATAAATGGGCCGATTGCTGTGTTTAACTTGTGACTTGTGAGTAGTCTATGGGCTCAGCATCCTTTCTTTTGTTTCACAAGAGTCGTGCTAATGTAGAGTGCCTAGCTACATTATTTCCAAGAGAGCCCTGGTACAAGTAACAAAAACTCGATAGGACAGTAAACAACTCCTAGCATAATAATAATAGGTACAGGATAATACAAAATATTAAATACTCCCTTATTTTAAAGTCGGAATTTAAAAGATTAATTTTCTCTATTCATTTTCTTAACCATTAAAATAAAAAATATATATGTAAAAAGTTAAGTCACTAATCCTATCGCTAATAGTAATAACATACGTATGCAAGGATGAAACTGTGGTTTAGATTTTTTATCAAACATTCTTGATGCCTTAAGCTTATGACTTGAATCAAGATTAGTTTTATTACCATATATATATAACTAGATGAATGACAACTATGAATTGACTTTTTTTGTATAGTGCATTACTATATATTGCAAATGGAAAACCTCGATCTCATACATGAAATCAAAAGCCTGATTATTGAGGAGGGAGACTCTTGAGTCTAATCAGTTTTCTCATGTTGGTGAGTCTCTAAAGGTCAATAAGTTGTGCGTATTTTGACTATTGATCTTAATGAAATTCTCTGCTTGGTTAAAAAAGAAAAAAATCAAGTTAACTAATTTCTTGTCTAACGATACTAATTCATTACAAAGTGGATTTGCCCATTTATGCTCCTATTTGTTTGGTACTATCAAAAACGAAAATGAATTTACAATGAGTTTATTATAGGCATAAGTATGTGATTCGGCAAAAACACAAACGTTTTCCTTGTAATTATTATGTTCTTCGTTGATATTTGGAAGTTTTTTCACGATTAGCTTCAACTTTAACACAAATACTACATGATTATTTAGCTAGTCAAACACACATTCTTTTTTATACCACGAAGTAAATCTTAAAGCATAAATTATTATATTAAATTTTAACTAAATTCTTACTTATTTTATCAAATTTTTAAAATGTATAACTTGTTATTTAAATTTTTAAAACTTAACACATATTAAACTTTTAAATTCTAAAATTTTGATTTAAAATTTTTAAAATTACATATATAAGTCCTAACTTGATTATTAAAATATATATTTATAAATAAAAAATTTAAGATATATGTGTAAAGTTTTAAGATTAAATAGTATGGTTTAAAAATTTATGGATCTATTTTTAAAAATTTAAAGATTAAATTATATGTTTTAAAAATTTAAAAATTTAAATATAAATTTAATTAAAGTTTAAATCAATGTTGCATCCTAACATAATCCTTCTTGATTACATTAGAACCAAGAATTAAGAAAGATGAGAAAACTACCAATACAAATCACAGAGAACTTCAAGCAAGTCATTGTCTTCCATACAATGATGCATGGGTTTGTAACCGTTTAGTACAAGGTTGGTGTGTTTGTTTTTCCTCAATAGATCATGCAAACGGAACCTGACTATATTCCCAAACAGTTCAGATCTCTTACACCAACTCAGACTCAGCACCAAACCTTTAAATTTTGTACTAAATTTGATGCAAAGTTGATTCAATAATATGAAAAATATTGTATCAAATTTAAAGCGATATTATTAATAGTATAAATAATATTCTGCTTGATTTTTTTAATTTTTAAAATATTGTAAAATTTTATATTATATATGATAAATTAAAATTAAAAATATTATATATTTTTTAAAAAATATATGTTTTAATATAATAGTACAAAATTTATTACCGGGGGTTGAAGGTACTCTTTTAACTGCAAATGTTGGCCAAAACTATTCTGCTTTAAAAGATAGTCATTGATCCTCTTTACTAATGTTATTATTTTAAATATAATTACTCCGTTAATTTTTAAACACTGGCAAATTCACAAGTAAAATTTCATAAACTTTTAAACATTAATTAAATTCATATATAAATGTTAATAAACTTTTAAAACTTATTATTTAGTTATTAAATTTTTAAAACGTATAATTTAATTCTTAGAATTTTAAATTTTTAAATCGTACAATTTAATTTCGAACTTTTAAATATCTACACATAGTTAGGACTTGGATACAAAAATACATATTTATGATTTAAAATTTTGAGATATATAAGTAAAATTTTAAAAATATAGAAACTATGTCATCTAATTTCAAAGTTTACAAATTTACGTGTAAAATTTATAAATTTAAAATCAAATCATATGTGTTAAAAATTTATAAAATAAAACGTAAATCTAATTAAAATTTAGGGATTAATGATATAATTTAACTTATTTTTTATCTTTACTTTCTGATTTCACATGAGGATTAAATTAATCTCTTAAACGTAATTTTTTTTTTTGAAATGCACATATATTAAGACCATTAGAGTTATATAACCAACTTTCTCCGGCACTCTATACAATAAATATTAGGAAAATAACCTAACATACCCCTCTCATTAATCTTATTTTCATAATAATATTTTATTTGTATTTTTTATGCAATAATTATATGCACAAAGGATAACTTTATAATAAGTACTAAGAATTGCTTAAATTAGCCTAATAATATTAGAATAAATCATTTTCATACTAACATATTTATAATTATATTTTATTAAATATCTATGATTCTTAATCATACTTCTATTAATTGAAATTATTTCAAATTTTATTATTAAAAATTAATATTAAAGGACAATTTTATAAAGTTACTGTTTTTATTTGATTATTTTGATTTAATATGCTTACTCCACTTGCAGAAGAATCACATTCTTACTAACTCTAATTAAAAAAAATATATCAGTAAACATCATCAAATTCAATGAACCCAATTTTTTTTACTTCCTTCATATTCATATTCCTATTCATCTTGGATCATTGATTTTCATTCTAAATCAATAATGATCCCTAATTATAATAGTGTTTTTGCAATAAAATGCATCTTTTATTGCACTAACTTAGATGTTGAATTATGCTGAAAAGACTTTATTTTTAACATGATTGCCCACCTAATTGGAACTTTTTTTCTCCCTTTTCTTTATTAAACACAGAAAGCATTATAAATGCAAGATTCGACCTTTTTTTAAAAAAAAAAAATGCATTGTGTGATAACGTGACAAGGCCTTAGCATAATTTTACATATAAAATGAACTCTTTGGCAATTTGTGTAGAAATGCAACAAAAAAAAAAAAATCAACTTTGCGTAATTACAAACCTTTTTTTCTTCTTCTATTATTGATTTGTAATTATGATTACCTAACTTCTTATTCTTATTGCCTTTAAAAAAAAATAGTTTTTTCACAACACCTTCACCTCTTGCTTTATATATGGTATTTAATGTGTTTGATTAAGTGTGCCCAAAATTTTGATATCAGTCAAATCTAAATTCTTCGAACTTATTTTAAAATTTTTGATATTAAAAATATTAAAACTAATAAAAGAGTTAAATAAAAATATTAATAAACAAAATCAATTAATAAAAAATGAAGAAAAAAAATTCTTAATTCAAATCAAGCAAAATTAATCATATTTAATTATTTTCGATTTTGTTCTAAAACAATTCGCACATCACGGAAAAAAGATGGAGCACTAGATTATGCTAATTTGAGTCCAAGACTTGGGAGTGATTTCACAAAAGCCTCTCTTTTTGTCCAATCGGACATATTAAAGTAAATTAAATCAATAATAGGTTTGATGCCAGAGATTCGCTTTGAATGTGGAATTACTTTCTAGACCACTGAGGAATCAGTTAATAAAAAATAATCAATCAATGATTAAAGCAGAGCCTCTAAAACCAACCGTGTTACTTTAGGCGAATTTATTTCTTAAATATCAATATTATTACAATTTAAATTATTAATACTACAATTATAATATATTAATAAAACCATAATCAAATAATTAAAGGATACTAAAAGTAATTAAATATAAAGATATCATTCACAATTAATTATTATAACAATCCAAACCAATAACAAATGTTATTTTTGATAATACCATTCCACTCTTTTGTAATGCTTATTATGCCCATGGAGTATAGGCTTTGACTAGCTTTATCATACATTTAATTTAAAATAAAAGTATAGGTAATCATGATTAATAAAAAATTTGATTGTTTTTCAAACAAATCAATTTAAAGCTAATTTAAAAACTATAATTTGATAGATTATAATTTAAAAATTTATAATTCAAAACTAATTGATTAGTTTCAACTTATTATAAAAAATAAATTAATATAAAATTATATATTATATTTTAATATTTATTGTTATCAATATGAAATTTTTATTCAAAGTTTAAAGATTTTAAATTTAGATGATATGTATTTAAATTATTTTAAAATTAAATTAATAAATATGTATAATATATATTTATGTTTTCGTGAGTTAGACGGATTTCATGAGATATGACTTGTGTATATATATATGAATCGTAATTGTTAATTACATACATAACTTATTTTTTTTTCAAAAGACTTAACAGGAATGTATATATTCATATAGTATTAGTTACTAGTAAAAAAAAAATAGATTTTTATTCTAACTTTTTGATTCGTTTTGATGAATTTAATAGTTTTAATCGATTTTGATTTAATATTTTATCTCTGTGGTCTTATTAAATTTAGACGTTTATCATCAATTATTTCGATTTAACAGTATTTGAATTATTATTATTACATATTAAAACATTTTGTTCAAGTCACATTTTTTTTACATAATTTGTAGACATATAAAGACAAAATAGAGCAGTGATTTGAAAGTGAGCACATAAATTAATTTTATCTTATTTGTTATATTATTTTCGAAAAAGAGTAATTGTTTTCTTTCATTATTAAGTGAATTTTTATACTCAAATAACATATTGATCTATCACATTTATCTTATCATAAAACTTGTTATGGGTAGGCATCAGGACGCTGGCGAAAAAAGTCAATCATTTTATTCGATCGTGTATCTCAATTATGCTAAAATAAATTATTCCACAACAGATAAAAAGTTTTTGATTATTGTGTTTTCTTTATATAAGCTAAAATTTTAGTAGGTTTTTAAGTGATTGTTGTTTCTTTTAAAGTCTCACATCGATCGGGGATCGCGTCTATGTTACACGTATAAACAGTCCTTCATCTAATAACTTGAGTTTTGAGATGAAATTAAGTCCAAATTTAACATTGTATTAAAACAAGGTTACCTGGTCAATGCAGTTGTTTCATCAATGGTGAGTGATGCATTCCGTCATTTGAGCTCTATAAGTTCAACATCTCTGTCGGTCTTAAGGGAACAGACCCTTGTCGATGTGAGGGAGAGTGTTAAAGTCTCACATCGATTGGAGATCGCGTCCACGCTGCGCATATAAATAAGAGCAATCTTCCATCTCATAACCTGAGTTTTGAGATGAAGTTAGACCCAAATTTAACAGTTTCATATCATGATATTTTAAAATATTTAGTTTAATGCTAAGTCAAGATTAATCCAAGAAGTTTTATTCTTATAAAAATTTAACCTAAATATTAAATATAAAAAGTGTAGTAAAAACTTTGTAGTTAATTATTTATTTAAGTTAATTTCAAAATTCAATTCGTTTGAAAACGAGAATAAAGATAAAATTATTGAAATTTTTTTCGATGAACAGTTATTTTTATATGTCTAAATTAATTTATAGTATGTGAATATAGTTAATTATCTTAATAGTGATATTTTGAGATTTAATATATTTTATTAGGAAAAGAAAAAGTTTTTAAACTCTGGTAGGCAATACTTTTAAGATGATATTTATTTATTTAAAATAATCAATATCAAATTATCAAAAGGTGTGTAGATGAACATAAAAACATATTGAATTTTCGTAGTGAGGCTATTTTGGAGGTAACAAAATAGCCATATTAGAATCTCGATTTTATTGGTTAATTATTTTTAAAGATATTATTACATTTTTTACTCAATAAACCTTTATTATGTAAACAATTATTTAATAATTTTTAGGTCTGTTAGGGAAAATAAATAAATTAGGAACGTGAATTGAAAGTAATTTTTTCTTATCCCCACAAATTGTATATTGGTGATTTTTTTGAATTCACTTGAATATTTTATTTACTTTTATTTTATAAAAAAACATTTAGATCATTTTTTAATTAAATAAAATATATTAACCATTTTTTAATAATATAATATCATTTTATCAATAAAATTTAATATAAAATAATAACATATATTTAATAAGATAAAATTATTATTTTAAAGTTGAGAAATATACAACCAAAATCTATTATTTGTTGTAAACATAGTTCTTAAATCATATATTTTTATGTGTGAGTTTAATCTTATTATTATTAAGAAGTAATTCTACAATAATAAATTTTTTTTTCAATTTTGTTAGATATAGACTGTTATAACTTAATTAAGCTACAACTAAAAAAATTAAATAAATGAAAAAAATATCATTTATCCTTATATTGTCAGTTTTTAATAATACTAAGACTAAAATGTCACCAAAAATAACTATAGAACTTAAACATCATTTTTAAAATAAATATAAATTTTTTACAATCATCTCTCTAAAGTTGTTCCTCTTTAATTTAGATACCCTCTCCTCCTTTTCTGTTTAATTTTATAGTCATTTTTTCGTTATAAAGTTAAAAATATCAATATTTTTAATAATATTTTCTCAAATTTTTCATATTTTTTACTGTAACTATCTATTCTCTCCGTAGTTGAAAAATAAAATGAATTATAATACACCACTTGTCATACCAACTAAGAGCTTAGAGTTCGTATATTAACTAATATATTATAGTTAATTTTTTAAGTTACGAAAAAAATAGAGAATATTGAAAAAAAAAAACTATGAATAAATAGAGATAATGTAATTGAAAAATATTGATATTTTAGTTTTATAGTTAAAAAAAGTTTCAAAACTAAACTAGAAAATGATGAAATGGTATAAGTAAGGGTAAACAGCAGATAAAAATTATTTATTTTTGATCAATCTAAATCCGAATATATCAAATTTTTCGGATTGAATAAGATCATATTAATATTAATATTTATTTATGAATTATTATCATATATAAAATATGATATACAAAAATTCAAAGTTTGAATCGATATTTTTGTAACAAATATGATTATTTATATTCACAACTAAAAAAGAAAAAAAAGAAGTATTTTTGTATAATTATTAAATTATTATAAATATTTATATTTATTTTGAAGTTAAAATAATAATCCAATATAATTATATTATGCAGAATATTTAAATATAATATATTATAAATAAAATATGTATTTATTTATAATTTAATAGTAGTTCGGTTCAGATCGAATATATTGGATTATAAAATCTATCAATCTGAATCCGATTCGAATTCGAATAGATTGTATAATTTTCAATTCGAATTTGATTTGATTATAAAGTTTATTAATCTAATCTCATCCGATCCGAATATGATGGATGAGATCAAATTTTTAATTTAAATAAATTGATAAGATTATTTGCTCACCCTTAATATAAAAGATGAAAGATTTTTAAAATTAAAAATTCTCTTATTAAATATATTTTATTAAATTTTTATTGATAAAATAATATTATATTGTTTAAGAATTATTAAAATGTCAAAACATTTTATTGAGAGTTACTCGATACAAATAAAGTGAATGATAATTAATTTGGTGATAAATATGATGTACATAACCTAATTGAAGTCTTAATTGAAAAAAACTACTTGTAACTTGTATTCTTGGGCTGGTTTGGAATATCCATTCTCAATTTTTTGAAGTTAAAGGATATCTGGCTTTTAAAAAAATAAATTTATTTTCCCACTTTTTCTTTATTGATAAAGTATAGAGAGCAACATAAACACTTATCCACTTGTATGCAACTGATAGTGAATATATATATATATATAATGAAAATAGTAGTTAAATACACTATTTTAAATAAAAAATTATTTTAATATCTTATTAATTAAGTATTAATACAAATTTATTATATTTCCATAAAAAATCCCATAAATTCATTTTATAAAATAATAAATTTATGCATCTACATCTTTTATTGCTCTAAATAAGAGATTTGAATATGGTTTAATCTAAAAAACTGTCGAACCAAACAAAGAAATTACCCACCACATAAAACAGTAATATCTATTGTCTACATTAACTTATGTTTTCCTTGTGGATCGTAATCGTTCTCATAAATTATTAGATAAAAGTCACTTTAATATTTTTTAAAATAAATTCATTTACCCAATTTAGCATAAATAAAATACTAAAAATGATAAAAATTACATCTACAAAGTTTTTAAGTTGTAACTATAACAATAACACATATTATATTCAATTTATCTAATTTAACATAAATAAAATAGCAAAACTTTTAAGTTATAACTATAAAAATAATATATATTATATTCAATTTATATATTTTATTATTAGAAAAAAATTCAATAAATATAATTTATTTTAAATATCGTTTAATTAGACGCAATTTAAGTTTAATTATGATTATTTTTATCTGTTCAGTATTAAAAATCATTCAATTTGATAATTTTAATGTTATTAGTGTGTTATTTTTATTATATAAAATTTAAAAATATTATTTTAAATAATTTTTTAAAATTTTATCACATGTAAATATCATTTTAATTCCTTGTCCACGTTACTATTTTTCGATTAGCGTGAATCGTGGGCTCTTTTTAAACATTATGTTAATTCTATAAGGCTATGTGATAGCAAAAGTTTCTATTCAATAATAAGTTGTTCTTTCAGTTTGTTTGGTAATTCACGGTAGTACTATTAGTATATTTATTCTTGTTTTTTAGAAATTGGTATCACAACCCCTATTGAGACTTGATAATCGAAAAGCCGCAGCTTTTGAGTGACTTCCAAACATAAGAGAGAGAAAGGAAAATGACTTATGAAAAAAATTTATATAACATTTCATTCCACATTTTGATGGTAAATATGACTATTGGAGCATGTTCATGGAAAATTTCCTTCGAAGCAAAGAGTATTGGGGTTTAATTGAAACTGGGTATGAAGAATGAATAAAAGGAGCGCAACCCCTATCAGAAGTATGACATAAAGAGCTTAATGCAGTTAAACTCAATGATCTCAAGCCAAAAACTACCTTTTTAAGCGATTTATAGGAGTATCTTAGAGACAATTTTGGAAAAGGACACCTCCAAGAAGATCTAAGATTCTATGAAGATGAGATATGAAAGAAATGCTTGAGTGAAGCGCTTAACTCTTCAAGCCCTACGAAGAGACTTTGAGACTCTTAAGATGAAGGTTGGTGAAACAATCACTAACTATTTTGCTAGAGTGATGACAGTAGCAAACAAGATGAGAGTATATAGGGGAGACCTTGAGCGATGTCACGATTTGTGAAAAAATCATGCGATCCCTCACAGACAAATTTAATTATATAGTTTGTTCAATTGAGGAATCTAGGAACTTGGATGTAATTACCATTAATGACCTTTAGAGATCGCTCATTGTACATAAGTAGAAATTTCACAAAAGCAACGGTGTGGAACAAGCTCTGAAGGTAACAAATGATGCCAAAATTGAGGGGGGTATTAACAAATATAGAGGACGAAGGTGTGCAAGAAGCAATTATAGAGGATGAGGACGTGGAAGAGGAGGCCAAGCGTTCAACAAGGATGTGGTGGAATGCTATAAGTGTCACAGTCTTGGACACTTCCAATATGAATGTCCAAAATGGGATAAAGTGGTTAATTATGTAGAAGTGAATGAAGAAGATGATATGTTGAGTCACATGAACAGATTGATGCTTGGTTTCTTGACTCACGATGTTCCAACCATATGTGTGGTGATCGTGGTATGTTCACAAATCTATATGAGAGTTTTGTTCATTCAGTTAACTCGAGGAACAATAGTAGGATGGATGTGATTGGTAAGCAAAGTGTCAAGCTGATTTTAAATGAAATCAACCATGTTGTCCATAAGGTGTACTATGTTTCAGAGCTCAAAAATAACCTCTTGAGCATAGGGTAACTTCAAGCAAGTGGCTTGGCTATATTGATTCAAGAAAAAGTTTGCAAAATCTACCATCCAATTAAGGGTTTAATTCTTCAGACTGTGATGAGTACAAACAAGATGTTTATACTGCTAGCTCAAACTCCAGTCTCTACAAGTGCTAAACGAGAAAAAGTGTCTTCATATAAGCTCATAGGATCTTTTTTTTTCTTTGGCATCGAAGATATCGTCACTTGAGTCACAAAGAATTGAGAACTTTGCAATACAATAGGATGATTCATGGATTCCCTCAACTTCAAATCTCAAATACCACATGCATAGCCTCCATTTAAGGCAAACAACATCATAATGACATGCCAATAGGGAATACGTGGAGAACAAGTCAGCCTTTGGATCTTATTCATGTAGACATCTGTGGGCTCATTTCTCCTATATCAAATAGTGAAAATAGGTATATTTTATGCTTTATTGATCATTTTAGTCGTAAATCATAAGTATACTTGTTGACAATAAAGAGTGAGGCATTGAATTGCTTCCAGTTTTTCAAAAGAATGGTGGAAAAGTAGAAAAGGTTGAGTGTCAAGTGTCTACGTACAGATATAAGGGGTGAATTCACCTAAAATGAATTCATTGATTGTTACAAATAAAATGGAATCAAGAGAGAGTTAACCACTACCTATACCTCACAATAAAACGAGGTGGCTAAAGGGAAAAATCAAACTGTAATGAATATGGTTCATTCTATACTATCTGATAAGAGGCTTCCAAAAATGTTCTGACCAGAGGTGGTGAATTGGACTATATATATTCTGAATAGATCTCTCATATTGGAAGTGAAAGATATCATTCCACAAGAAGCGTGGAGTGGAGTAAAACCCTTAGTTGAGCATTTTTTTGCCTACTGGAGCTAAAAATATTGGCATAAAATGGGTTTACAAGACCAAGTACAATGAATATGGAGAGATTGACAAGCACAAAGTACGTCTAGTAGCCAAAGGATACTCACAAAAACATGACATAGGATTTTTTAGTTAGATGTCAAGTTAGTGTTTCTTCCCAAAAAGGTTTACATTGAGTAACCAAAGGGTTACAAGAAGAAAGGAATTAATCATTTTGTCTACAAGCTACATAAAGTATTGTATGGATTAAAACAAGCCCCACAAACTTGGTTTAATGAAATCAAGGCACACTTTATCAATGAGGGTTTTCAGAAGTGTGATAGTGAGCAAACTTTGTTCACAAAGAAGAATGGAGTAGGAAAAATCACCATTGTAAGTATTTACGTTGATGATTTAATTTTTACTAGTAATGATGAAGATATGGTGTATGAGTTCAAGAAGTCCATGTTGAGAGAATTTGATATGATTGATTTAGGAAGCATGAGGTTTTTCCTTGACATTGTAGTACTTCAAAGAACAAATGGTATTTTCATATATAAAAAAATATGCCCTGGAAGTTCTAAAGAGATTTGAGATGTTGGAAAGTAATTAAGTGAGTAGTTCGATTGTCCCAGGTTGTAAGATCAATAAGGATGAGACATACTTCAAGCAATTGGTGGAAAGCTTGATATATCTTACTTACTACCATAAGACCATACATGATGTTTATCACCAATCTCATAAATAGATTTATGGCAAAACCAATCAAGCTTTACTTGCAAGCTATAAAGAGAGCTCTTCGATATTTAAAGAGGACAATGAACTATGGTGTTCATTACAAGAAAGGTAGAGATGGTGGATCGTTTGCTTTCATAGATAGTGATTATGCATGAGATGTGGAGGATAGGAAGAGCACAAGTGGTTATGTGTTCTTGCTGAGCTCGGGTGTTGTGACATGGAGTTTAAAGAAGTAGTCTATTGTTACACTGTCTATTACAGAAACAAAATTTGTGGCAAATATAGTGTGTGCATATCAAACAATATTGATGAAGAATTCTACGATGCATGATCATAGTAAGCATATTGGCATAAAATATCACTTTTTGAGGAATCTCACAAAGGAGGATTCGATTTCTTTGATTCATTATGAGATAGAGGATCAAGTGACAAACATAATGACCAAGCCATTAAAGATTGATATTTTCTAGAAACTTCGAAGTATGTTAGGGGTTGTGAGGTTGTTAGTATAAACTAACTATTTGATGACATTAAGTTTAAGGGAGAGATTGATAAGTCTGATTGTCCTTTTTATTGTAGGACTTAATCGTTTAAGTTTATTTTGTTTTTTTTTTTCAATACATTCCTATTATGTAGGAAGATTTTTTCTATGCTAAACTAATTCCTTATGCACGTTACCACTTTATGATTAGTGTGAATGGTGGGCTATTTTTTAATATTCTGTTAATTTTGTAAGGTTATATAATAATCAAAGTTTCTATTCAATCATAAATCGTTCTTTCAGTTTGTTTGAGTAATATGCAATAATATTCTTAGTATATTTATTCTTGTTCTCTACAAACATTTTATAAATAAATTTAAATTACGATAGTTATAAGAATTACATTATATTATATGTAAATATGTAATTGAAGGACAAGTATGATATATTTTATCTAGTAGTTTATTTATTTAATTATTTGTAAATTTTATTGTTAATTTTATCATTAAATTCACACCAAGTAGCACCATGTACCTTTGACCAAATAAAAATAACAACAAATATCATTTTAATTTTTATATTAACGGGTTATTAGAGAAAATTATCACAAGTTTAAATTTTAATCATTTATTTTAAATATCTTTAAATATTTATAATTTGGTTATAAATATTATTAATGTTTTTTATATTATCATTATACTTCTAATTTATAAACGATGTTGATATTATAATTAATTTTTTAATATTTTATGCATTCTTGATATAATTTTAAAATTTATAATTAAAAAAATTAATATTTATAATCTCTATTAAATTATTATTTTTTAAGTTGTATTAGTCTTTTTAGCTCAATTAATTGCTAAATATCAAGAAAAAAAATCGTCGCATTACATAGTTTAATATAAAATGTGGTTATAATTATTGTATGTAAAATTCTTTTAAAAAATAAATAATTTTTATATTTACAGATTTTATTCATATATTAAATAAAATTATAATTATACTTCTAATTTATAAACGATGTTGATATTATAATTAATTTTTTAATATTTTATGCATTCTTGATATAATTTAAAAATTTATAATTAAAAAAATTAATACTTATAATATAAATTTAAAACAATAGTCACTATTAAATTATCATTTTTTAAGTTGTATTAGTCTTTTTAGCTCAATTAATTGCTAAATATCAAGAAAAAAAATCGTCGCATTATATAGTTTAATATAAAATGTGGTTATAATTATTGTATGTAAAATTCTTTTAAAAAATAAATATTTTTTATATTTACAGATTTTATTCATATATTAAATAAAATTAATTATTTTAATAATTTAAATTAATAGATAGGTTTATTTATGAGAGGATTCAAACTTAAAATAACAATTTTAATTAAAAGCGTTGTCGGTTTTTTTTTAATCTACAAAGAAAAATTGTTGGTTATTATTCATTGTCTATTACAATTTACAAGTTTATAAACACTTCCTACTTTTTCCAACCAGACGGTCAACACCTAACACCACATATAATTAATTATGAAATGATAATACTTTAAGTTTTGATTTACTGATATTAGATAGTGACACGCGTAGAAAGTCGGACTGTACCAATATTTTGATATGTTGTTCGTCAATGAGTTAATTATGAGAGATAATTTTCAAAAAGAATTAAAACATTTATTTTATATATATAGTTAACTTTATACGTAATTATATTATTATTTATATATTATAAATATAATTATAACTTTAAAAATATATATTATCATTATTTATATATTATAAATATAATTATAACAAAATAAATATATTTTTTAAATACTTTATTAATTATTATATATATATAAATTAATCATCATATTATTTAAATTTTTAGTAAAGAATTAGATGTTAAAGATTATGTTTTTATTTATAATTAATAATTAATTTTATAAATTAAAATTATGATTCATATATTTGATAATATTATTTATATGTTATAATTATAATATTTTTCATATAATTAAAAAATTAATTTATATTGTATGAAAAATATTATAGATGGATCGAATATAAAAATTAGTAAATTTTATCTTATAAGTAATTATTATTTTTTATTGTCTACTAAATATTAATATGAATAATGAATCAATAATAATATTTCTTAATTTTTTTATTCAGATTTAAAGTTATAATATAATTTTAAAAAATTAAGTTTTAATTATTTAAATATAAAAATATTAAAAATTATAATATAAGTGTTAAAATAAATATTAATAAACAAAATATATTTAAAAAAAAGGAAAAAAACACATCTTGACTTAATTTAAATCAAATCAAGAAAATTGGTTTGGTTTGGATTTATTTTTTAAATTTATTAAATTAAATTGGTTTTTATTTTATAAAAGTTAATTATATTGATTTAATAATATGTACACACCTTTAATTTTATATATATATAAACTTAATAAGTAACTTAAATGGCAAAACGGAGTCCCGTTAAGATATTTCCTTATTTATTGATAACTACCGGTCAGCCAAGTCGGCAAGTTTTTTTTTTTTTTGAACAGTACGCTGGCAATTAGGCACCTAGTGTTTTCTAGTTTTGCACGACACTTTCTTGCAACAAAAATGATAAAAAAATTAAAGAATGGAGAAATAGGTATTACTAAATATAAATTAAATATAACAGTGTTATAGAGAAATTAAACATTAGTTTGTGTCTTTAGTATTTACTATTCTGATTGTTCCTTTAATAAATACACAAATTTACATTTATTTTTTCATTTACACTCCTTACTTACTCCAAGTTCGATACATGAGCTAATAAAAAGTTACCAATTAAATTGCATTACAAATTTACAATGAATTTTATTTCTATTTTGATGTAACTATCGAAATTATTCGGTCTTCATCTCATATTGTAAATGTATCCATCACATGTGAATATCACTTACCTTTTTTCTGTTCATTTTACACTTATATTTTTTAAATCATGCTATTTATTAAAATTATTTTAAAAATTAAAAAAATAATTTATTTTATTTTAAATATTGATATGTGATATTATATAAATAATACAATTATTAAAATTAATCTGTTGGGATTGATCCAATTTATAGAAAGAGAAATTAGAAAGAAGTTAGAATAATTGATAGAATGTGTGAATCTCTTAGGAAATCTACGTATATATAGAGTTTTATATGTACAAGTCGATTACATAAAGCGTACACGTTACAACGTATAAGAGGGATATAAGAATAAAACAAAATACATTTAAAGCTTGAGATCGACAACCCCATGGCACGAGCTCTACAAAGGTCAGGTAACAGATCCTTCCTTATGCCCAAACAGATTGAATCTGAGAAAGGAACATACTCACGACAAGAATAGGATTGACGTCCTTACGTATGATGTCGAGCTCTTTCTCAACATCCATATATGGGAAATGCTGGACACAATGGTGCACACGGTGTGGAGCCCTACCTTTTTTGAACTTGAGGGGATCAACTTTCTTTGAGGGAAAACTTTCTACCTAGTTTGAGCTCGAGATGATCAACTTTTTTTGAGGGAAAACGCTCTACCTGGTTTGAGCTCGAGGTGATCAACTCTCTTTGAGAAAGAACGCTCTACCTGGTTTGAGCTCGAGGTGATCAACTCTTTTTGAGAAAGAATGCTTCACCTTTTTTTGAGCTTGAGATGATCAACTCTCTAAGGGAGAGCGTTCTACCTTTTCTGAGAATAAGGTGATCAACTCTTTTTGAAGGAGAGCGCTTTACCTAGTCTGAGCTCAAGATGATAAACTCTTTGAGGGAGAGCGCTCTACCTTTAATGAGCTTGAGGTGATCAACTCTCTGAGGGATAGCATTTTACCTTTTCTGAGGACAAGGTGATCAACTCTTTTTGAGGGAGAGTGCTCTACCTTGTCTAAGCTTGAGATGATCAACTCTCTTAAGGAGAGCGTTCTATCTTTTCTGAGCTTGAGGTGATCAACTCTTTGAGGGAGAGCATTCTACTTAGTCTAATTTTGAGGTGATCAACTCTCTAAGAGAGAGCGTTCTACCTTTTTTAAGCTCAAGGTGATCAATTATATGAGGGATAACGTTTTACCTTTTCTGAGGACGAGGTGATCAACTCTTTTTGAGAGATAGCACTTTACCTGGTTTGAGCTCGAGTTGATCAACTCTCTGAAAGAGAGCGCTTTACCTTTTATGAGCTTGAGGTGATCAACTATCTGAGGGAGAGCGTTCTACCTTTTATAAAGACAAGGTGATCAACTCTCTTTGAGGGAGAGTGTTATACCTTTTATGAGGACGAAGTAATCAACTCTCTTTGAGGGAGAACGCTTTACCTAGTTTAAGCTTGAGGTGATAAACTCTTTGATGGAGAGCATTCTACCTTTTTTGATGATGAGCATGTATTATTGGGGGAGAGAAATTACTTGCAAGAAATCACCTAATATATATATATATATATATATATATATATATATATATATATATATATATATATATATATATATATATATATATATATATATATATGGATGGTACATGAAGACAATAAAATAAGGTACATAAGCAGTATAAGGTCCTCCTTGTCTCCAATTAGTAGATCTCACATCTCATTTGAATTGACAGACTTTATTAGACATCTACATTGAGCCTTTTTTTAAGAGGTTTATGTTGTGTTTGCTACTCGGGAGTGGCATCTTTCACAGTGATGTTATAACAACTTCTTTCCTTTTCCTAATTTCCCCTTATCTTTTTTATGCTATCCTCAGTCGGGAATTTGATGACTTGGTGGAAAGTAGACAAAACTACCTTCTTCTTGTGTATCTATACATTGCTTAGGATGACATTGTAATGAGTTGAAACATTAATTACCACAAAATTGGTCATCACTATAGATCATCTAGCCATGATTGGTAGCACCACAGTTCCAATTGCATATATGGTGTTAATGTTGAATCCCTCAAGGGGTAACTCTCTTCCTACAAAATCACATTATTTTATGCCTAGAGCCCTTGTTGTTGATAGAAAAAGAAGGTCGATTGAGCTCTCAGTGTCAATCATGATCCGAAAAATATCGTAGGATCCTATTCTTAAAGTGATTACCAAAGGGTCCTCATAAGGATACGAGGCCTCATACATTTTAGTGAAGGTGATTTTAACAGAAGACTTCTCTTTTTCCAAATTGTAAACATGCAGGGAGTTGTATAAGTCTCTAGCATAGCTTTTACGTGAGTTTTTGGAGGTCTCATTGAGCCTAGACCCTCTATGTATTTTATGGATAGTCCTTAGACTCGTTGTAGGGGTCTATCCTGCTACCTGATAGAATAAATAGCTTCAAAGTTTCACGTTCAGGTTGTCGCCGTACTCTTCTACTGTTACTTCTTACTAAGTCTTTTAAATATTCTCTGATCAACAGATCTTTTATTTCTTTT
This sequence comes from Hippophae gyantsensis, assembly GCA_030763125.1. Classification (NCBI taxonomy): domain Eukaryota; kingdom Viridiplantae; phylum Streptophyta; class Magnoliopsida; order Rosales; family Elaeagnaceae; genus Hippophae; species Hippophae gyantsensis. The sequence goes on from CM061028.1 coordinate 12,102,584, forward strand.
TTCAGATATCTACAATCTCTCATCTTATGACTTAAATCCTTGTGAAAAACATACCACTTAAACGTGTTTTTTAAAAAAGTCTTCATTTTTTAGGATCATTTAACATTTAGATCCTCCTTTATTCTCAACACTGATAGAGCGAAACTTATTCTTAAGGGTGGACTCGATTTCCTCCAATTTTTTTTATTTTCTTTTACAAATGAATCAGGAAAACCCAAATCAAAATACAAAACCTTTTGATTGGAAAGGTAAACATTATACCTATTTTTGCACTTAACAAAATCAATTATATTGTTCCAAAAAAAAAAAAAGATGATACAAACGTGGCATTATATCGTCCGTTGATGCTGGAAACAATCAAGATCAAACAAACAGAGAACTCCACGTCTACTGATACGTAAAAATGAAAGAAGGACGAGGAGGAAGAGGAGGTTAGTCAGTAAATCGGGAAACGCAACGAGTCAGTGACAGTTCTGACTCGGTCCCAAATTGGTGAGTCCTCATTCGGGTGATACTGTTAAGCTCAATAAAGTAAAGAGAGGATCTTTATATTTATTTCCTTATTTGACCATTTATTGCTTTAATTGATTATCTGCTTTAGGGGTGCTCCAGTTTAGCGCACACGGCAAATTATATATAAGAGTGGAGACACCAAGCTGGCTGTCTCATATATCTCAGAAGAAGAAGAAGAAGAAGAAGAAGAAGAAACACTCTTGTTCTCGGAAGGAGGACCAAGCCACGAAGAAGAACTTATTATTATGGACGGTGTAAGTGAAATCGAATCTGGTCCTAGGAAGGTTTACGATGAGGACCATTTGGCCCCTGAAGTCCCTGAAACTGCACACCAGATTAGCCGTGGTTCGTTACCCTTTTTCGTCTTTTTATTTTATTTTATTTTATTATTATTAATCCTTGGGTTAATTTGTTCGATTCTCATGATAAATCTGTTAGATTTTTGAAAAGTTTTTAATTGGCTGCTTCATTTATTAGTTTTTGTTTGATTAGTTAATAGTTGCCTATTGACTATGTTACTTAATTATATATTGATTTTGATTCTCCTTTGTAATTACGCCAGAGGAATTATTATTATTATTTTTTGTTTGTTTGTTTTTAATTAGTTTCTTAATTACTAAATGAAATTTTTTTTAGTTACATTTAAATTAGTTTGTGTAATGTACAGATTCATGGTTTCAAGTAGGGTTTGTGTTAACAACGGGAATCAACAGTGCATATGTTTTGGGATACTCAGGAACAATAATGGTTCCTCTGGGTTGGGTGTATGGTGTTGTTGGTTTACTTATAGCTACTGCAATTTCACTCTACGCTAATTCACTTGTGGCCAAGCTTCATGAATTAGGAGGGAAAAGGCATATCAGATACAGAGACCTTGCTGGATTCATATACGGTATACAAAACTAAATCAAAACAAGTATAGGAAAGATTTTATCCTTCTTAATTTTTTAAGAAATTTATTGATCTAACTGATTTGGAATTTGCAGGCAAAAAAGCTTATTATCTTACATGGGGATTGCAATACGTCAATCTTTTCATGATTAATACCGGTTTTATTATTTTGGCTGGTCAGGCTCTAAAGGTGAGAAAATGACTTTTCAAAGTATCCTCTTAATAGAAGATTTGGTTGTTTGTTTGAAATGAAAATATTAAAAGTATTTTTATGTGTTATTTTGGGATTATTATTTTGGGATGGATGCATTCATTCTAAACTACTTCTTGCATACAAAAGTAAATGTTACTTAATTCTCTTAAAAAGTATAGTGTTTCTCAAACTTTTGAAAACAATTTTCATAAACACATTTGATTGTACTTTTAACAAAAGAATAAATAGTTCCAAACCGACTCATTTATTGTTGAAGGTTTTGGAACAGCTTTTTAAAAGTTTAATATATATAAAGCTGTTGGTAATTAACTTATATATAGATAGAATTTATAAGTCACCGATTTTCTCAAAAACACAAGTTAAAAAGGAATAATAATATGAGCTCTATGCACTATGGATACCCAACACATGACATTTAACAATTTGGGTTATGGTGTTTAAACACATGCTTTGATAGCATAGCATATTATAAGATGTTGGTCATTAACTCTCTTAAAGTTTAAGTTATTTATTTTTTTATTGTTAAATTTTTTTAGTTAATATATGTGTTTGTGCAGGCGGTGTATGTTCTTTTCACAGATGACCATGTAATGAAGCTGCCTTATTTCATTGCCATAGCTGGATTTGTATGTGCACTGTTTGCCATAAGCATACCTCACCTTTCAGCTCTTAGGATTTGGTTGGGATTTTCAACGTTCTTCAGCATAGTGTATATCATTATAGCATTTGCATTGTCACTTAAAGATGGTAAACATGTCCATTTTTCTTTTCTCAGGATAAATACAATTTTATTGCCAGTTTTTGACTGTAAATATGTTAAAAAGTTAAAATGGACTCAGATGTTAATGTTGTTCCTACATCAATCTGCGTGGCGTATGTTGGAAACACCATATGGTTGTATTGAATAACTTTTTAAAGCATTGTAGTTTTCAATACTCCGCTTTTTGGTACACTAATGTGTCATTAATACATAACAACCTCGACAACAAAAATTATTGAAAATGTGAACAAAATTGCATAAAAAGTGTACACTTTTATCATGTGTATACTAATTATTAGTGATACATAAATTAACACACCAAAAATGATACAAGAAATTCGAAGTTTTGTATGCTAGCGGGTAGAAAGCCCTCAACGGGAAAGTAGAAAATAACTATGGACCAAATTACTTGCTAATGGTTTCCTCCTTTTAGGCTTTGTTTGGAAAATAGAATTGTTTTTCCTGTTTTGTTTGCTCAACATTCATTCTCAATAATTTTGGTTTTTCAGGAATTAAAGCAGAACCAAGGGATTATAGCATCCCAGGGACAAAAACAAGCAAAATATTTACAACAGTTGGGGCTTCTGCAAATCTTGTTTTTGCATTTAATACCGGAATGCTTCCAGAGATACAGGTAAGCAATTAGTTTTAATCCCTTGTCAGGAAATGCCATATATGTTCTAACCTCTATTTCCACACGAATAACAAATGAGAAATTATTCGTTGTTCTTGAAGTATGTGATGATATATATATTATTACAGGTCAATGAAATTCAAGATTAGTTCAAATTTTTATTTAAAAAAACAAATATCTAATAAAAAGTGGAGAGAGATACCAACTTGATTGGTAGGAAGAGAAGCAATGAAAAACCCCTCCCAACAAATAACTGCCCTATTAGATAGAGTTTCTATAAATGCTTGCAACTCTTTTTTGACAAATTTCACTTGTTGAGTAATTATTATTATTTTATTTTATTTTTACTTCAACATCCTCAGTTCATCACATATATTTATACATCTTTATTGAGCTTTCTGCTCCTAAAAACAGTTCCACTTCTTTATAATGGCACCAACATTTTAAACACAAGCAAACAGATTATTTTATCTTTTAGAGAAAATATCTTGACAGATTAAATTTTAATGTGCATTTAGTCTATTAAATTCAAAGAGGTTTTTTTTAGTTCTCTTCTTTTACCAATTAAGAAAAAATAATATTATTTTAATAAATTTTCAATTAAAATATTATTATTTTTTATCAAGTAATTAAAGTACGATTAAAACTTGATTCTTTAACCATTCTAAAATGCTAATTATTATGAAAAAATTCATAAATTTTTGTTGTTGTAATAATTGGATACTATCACTGTTTTTATTTTAATATTTCATTGATTTTTAATTTTTAATTTTTAAAAAATATGTATAAAATAAATTTATGGTAGAATATTATTATTGTTGATTTTTTTCTTAAATAATTTCATACTAAATTTTACTTTTATTTTTGTTAATGATCCAGATTTTATTACATTTTAATCATTTCACAGTAAAAGAAATATTTTAATAAAAAAATCAATAAAATAATTATATTTATTCTTTAATTGACCCATTTTCTCAAAACAAGAGAACTAAAAAACGTTTTAAAATCTAAAAAATTAAAAGATACCAATTTCATGATCATCATGAAACTACTCACCCAATCTGTAATTAATCATGTTATTATTTGTAACAGGCAACGGTGAGGAAGCCTGTGGTTGGGAACATGCTAAAAGCACTATACTTCCAGTTTACAGCAGGAGTATTACCAATGTATGCTGTTACTTTTGTGGGTTACTGGGCTTATGGATCTTCTACCTCTTCTTTCCTTCTTAACAGTGTCCACGGTCCTGTTTGGGTTAAAGCTATGGCCAATATTGCTGCTTTCTTGCAAACTGTCATTGCTCTCCATGTAACATTCTTCCTCCCTTTTTTTTTTCTTTATTATTATCTCAAGAACTCGTTGATTTAAAAACTTAATAAGCTTCTTATGTTGCTGCTTGTAGATATTTGCAAGTCCAATGTATGAATATGTTGATACAAAGTATGGAATTAAAGGGAGTGCGTTTGCCATTCAGAATTTATCCTTCAGAGTTATGGTAAGAGGCGGTTACCTTGCTGTTAACACACTTGTGTCTGCTCTTCTCCCTTTTCTCGGAGATTTCATGAGCCTCACCGGGGCAATCAGCACTTTCCCTCTTACATTTATCCTTGCTAACCACATGTATTTGGTTGCAAAGAAGAACAAACTCAATTCTTTACAGAAGTTCTGGCACTGGCTTAACATCTGTTTCTTCGGTTTTGTGTCCATTGCTGCTGCAATTGCAGCTTTGAGGCTCATTGCAGTTGACTCCAAAACATATCATGTATTTGCCGATCTGTAAAGCCTTGATGCTCATTATTTTCCCTTTCATCAAAAAATTGTACCCTCAATTCCTGATTAGTTCAACATAAAATACAATTAACTATTTTGTGCATAATTTGAAGCACTGATTTTTAGGATGAGCCCTGTAATTTAATCATTATGTCAATTCCAATCAATGGAAAAAGGGTTTGGTTCATAAAAGAACTCAAATGAATAGGATTCAGTTGACAATTGAAGTTAAGTATACGTCCAGATTAGGTGCATGAAAAAAATTGAAGTACGAAAGCTATGAGAAATAGAATGACCAAGAAGCAAAAATAAACATCAAGAAACTAAATGCCTCAGCCTTGTGAAAAAAATTATAAAAGAGAAAAGCGTAGAGGTAGACCTCTATTTTAAAATTATTCAAAAATATGGAAGTGTAATAATAAAAAATATTTATAAATTAAAAATTATAATATATTATATATATATTTAATATATTTAATTTTATTTTTCTTCGTAAATATTAAACTATAAATATATTTATCTTTATATTAATAAAAAATATAATATTTAATAAAATATAAATTTATAATTTTGGATTCGGATTCTCTTATCTCCTAAACTTAAATTAAATCTCAAAATTTTAAAGAAAAGAATAACAAAACTCAAAAAATGACTAAAATATATATGAAAGACCTTTTATTATGAAGCACTCTGAAAAGTAAGTTCTCGACGGTTACTAATATGTTCGTTACATTTGTGATCCAAGTTCAAATCCTAGAGGCTATATATAGTGTTTTTGTTTTGTTTTATTCTAGATTAAAATAATTAAAAAAAACGTAAATATACCCTTAAAAGAGAAATAAATGTTACATTAGCTTTGCCAAACGAATTACTTACATCTATGCATATCTAGTGTAAAATGTAGGTATAATTTCAATAATTTAAATTTTTTATAAATCAAATCAAACCAAAACAAAAGATATGAACAAATTAAATTAAATTATTTAATATAATCTAATTTTTAATTTTATTCAGTTTACTAGTTTTTATGTTAACTCTTTATATAGTCTCCTATTTTGTTCTCTGCGCGAAAGCCGTGACAGCCTCTGCAGAACCAGCGGTTCGATCGGACTGAAACTCCATAACAAGTTAACAATTGATCCTCTACCCTTTTGCTCTCGAAATCTCATCTTGAGAGGGAGGGATCTGGGTCCAATTTGGAGTGGGTGCAATTGCCGCTACGATTGTTAGAATGTCCAAAGTTAGGGACAGAACTGAAGATTTAAAAAATGCTGCGAGGCAAAATGCTCTTTCTTTGGGATTCGATGAGGTTCTTTCTCTCTCTCTCTCTCTCTCTCTCTTGCTCTTGGATTCATAACATTTTTTTTGTTTCAATGAAATTTATTTATATATTCCATGGCAGTCAAAAATAGCTGCCATTTTAGCGAATTTCATTATCCATAAGCCACGCCAAAGATCACCATTCACCAGAGCCGCGCTCAAAACGGTATGCTCACTATGGCCATCGTAGTTTCTACTTTCTTCTTGTTTTGTCTAATAAATAAATTTTTAATATTGCTAACTGTTATTAAGCTTGAAAGCATCGTAGCTCTAGAGAAGTTTATGTTAAAACATCGGAAGGATTATGTGGATCTGCATCGTACAACTGAACAGGAACGAGATAGCATTGAACAAGAAGTAAGTTCATACTGCTTCCTTTCTCTGGTTTATTTTGGGGATGTCATGGACTTCTTGTTCCCTTAATGACTTTTTAATGATGTTTAGGATTTCACAGTTTTAAGTATTTCCATATTGTTAGAAACTGTTGTGATTGATTAAAAATAATATTAGGTTTGTTAGTCAAAATAGGAGTTGCCTAATTTAGAAGAAAATTCATGATAGGTGACTTACTATATTGTCAAAGATGGAGGTACCTAACCTTGTTTGAATAAAGAATAGGAAAATTAGGTAGCCTAATTTTGTTGAATGAAGAAATGTTTGGCATATGAAATGAAAACTTGAAGGTTATAAATATGGCTTCATTTCTTCATTGTTAATCATTCCAAAAAATAGAGAAAAACTTGTATGAGAAGTTCTTGAGTGAGAGAATTTTGTGGGAAAATTCTCTTGGGCTTGTAATTGCTCTTGTCTTTTGGGTGTGTGAGAAAATTACTGAGAGTGTGGTTGTAACAATTTTTCACATAGTGAATTTTTCTCTGGTTGTCTTTTGACAACGAAAGTGTTTTTTCTCTAATTTGGAGTTTCTACTATAATTCTTGTGTTGTGTATTATCTATTTCTCTGTTATTTGATATTCTACTAAGGAGGATCTTGGGAGGGAGAATTTGTGATTATACCATTTTATCCAAATTTCCTAACAACTGGTATCAGAGCTAATTTCAAAGAAAGAAGGAGAAATGTCAGGAGTCAAGATTGATATTGAGAAATTTGATGGGAGAATCAATTTTGGCTTGTGGCAAGTACAAGTCAAAGATTTGTTGATCCAATACAGGTTACACAAGGCATTAAAGGGGAAATCAGCCCCTGTTATTGGTATTTGTGGAGCTGATTCGGCAAGAAGCTCAAATACCGACGGTGATGCTAATAGTATGTCTATTTTCAAAGACTATAGTGATGCTCTTTGAAAAGAGCGTGTACATCCTCATGGCATGCCGCTAGTCTCTAAATATTGCCATGAAAGAGGGTGTGTTATTGGTAGCGGGTCCACAAGTTTGCACACGGGTATTGGCTTGGTATAGATGTAAGGTATGTGGTGGAAAGGATGTCGATGGCTGATGAACTCTCGGGAAAACCAAGTGTGAGAGTTGCACCATAAATTTCAGTAAGTTTTTTTTTTCGACATGAGCCGATGTGAAATTCTTAGAATTAGTGATTAATTCTAAGTGGGTGTACTCTGTATGGTGGAGTATGATAATTCTCGGTGTAGAGAATTATGGACCATTGGAATAGGCAGTTGTAGTAACTATGTTTATTTTTAATCAAGGTGGAGATTGTTGTGATTGATTAAAAATAATATTAGGTTTGTTAGTCAAAATAGGAGGTGCCTAATTTAGAAGAAAATTCATGAAAGGTGGCTTACCATATTGTCAAAGATGGAGGTGCCTAACCTTGTTTGAATAAAGAATAGGAAAATTAGGTAGCCTAATTTTGTTGAATGAAGAAATGTTTGGCATATGAAATGAGAACTTGAAGGCTATAAATATGGCTTCATTTCTTCATTGTTAATCATTCCAAAAAATAGAGAAAAACTTGTATGAGAAGTTCTTGAGTGAGAGAATTTTGTGGGAAAATTCTCTTGGGCTTGTAATTGCTCTTGTCTTTTGGGTGTGTGAGAAAATTACTGAGAGTGTGGTTGTAACAATTTTCCACATAGTGAATTTTTCTCTGGTTGTCTTTTGACAACGAAAGTAGTTTTTCTCTAATTTGGAGTTTCTACTATAATTCTTGTGTTGTGTATTATCTATTTCTCTGTTATTTGATATTCTACTAAGGAGGATCTTGGGAGGGAGAATTTGTGATTATACCATTTTATCCAAATTTTCTAACAGAAACTCAGTCCTAACTTAACCCAATAAGATCTCATTAAGTTAAGGGTTACCTAAGCTTATAAGTAGTTTTGCTGCTTTTCCTAGTCGATGTGGGACAATGATACTTAACAGTCCCCCTCCACACGGCGGACAAAGGTGGACATTAGCGCCACGGTGAGACTGTGGTAGAGCCCAATTAGGTCCAAGCACATAGAGACTAGACCCAGTTCTGATACCATGTTAGAAACTCGAGCCTAACTTAACCCAATAAGATCTCATTAAGTTAAGGGTTGTCCAAGCTTATAAGCAACTTTGTTGTTTTGTTCCTAGTCGATGTGAGACAAGGATACTTAACAACTCTCCTCCACACGACGGACAAAAGTGGACATTAGTGCCACGGTGAGACTATGGTAGAGCCCAATTAGGTCCAAGCACATAGAGACTAGGCCCAGCTCTGATACCATGTTAGAAACTCAGGCCTAACTTAATCCAATAAGATCTCATTAAGTTAAGGGTTGTCCAAGCTTATAAGCATAAGAGTTGCCCAAGTAATTGGGCTTTTATTGGGTTAATGAGATCTTATTGGATTAAGTTAGGCCTGAGTTTCTAACATGGTATCAGAGTTGGACCTAGTCTCTATGTGCTTGGACCTAATTGGGCTCTACCACAGTCTCACCGTGACACTAATGTCTACCTTTGTCCGCCGTGTAGAGGGAGTTATTAAGTATCCTTGTCCCACATCGACTAGGAACAAAGCAGCAAAACTGCTTATAAGTTTGGACAATTCTTAACTTAATGAGATCTTATTGGGTTGAGTTAGGCCTGAGTTTCTAACATGGTATCAGAGCTGGACCTAGTCTCTATGTGCTTGGATCTAATTGGGCTCTACCACAGTCTCACTGTGACGCTAATGTCCGCCGTGTGGAGGGGGCTGTTAAGTATCCTTGTCCCACATTGACTAGGAACAAAGCAGCAAAACTGCTTATAAGTTTAGGCAATCCTTAACTTGATGAGATCTTATTGGGTTAAGTTAGGTCTGAGTTTCTAACACATATGAACTGAAAGTTTTGTTTTATAATTTCTATGCTGCTAGATTAATTCTATATGCATAGAAGTGATTGAGGATGTATGATTCTATTAATGTGTTTGCTTACTTTCTACTAAATCTATCATATGCAGGTCAGTGCTTTTATAAAAGCATGCCAAGAACAAATTGATATTCTCAAAAACAGTATAAATAATGAAGAGGCAAATTCAAGAGGCTGGCTGGGCACGATGATTGACAAATCTAATGCTGATACTGTAGTACACAAGCATGGAGTGGTACGGGTTATTTTGTTTAAATATCAATTTTTATTAATTATTCTGTTTCTTTATTCTAATACCCACGCATTCCATGATCAAAACTAAACATTGTGCTACGCTAGTAATGATGTTCTGTTGACATTGAAAATCGTGTCCTGATGTTCTTATTTTACCTTACCCAGACTATTTGGTAGCTGTGATTCTTGAATTAATTTTCATTTGAAAAGTTTAGATTCATAGATGTCTAAGCTGTTTCCACAAAGTGTATATAACATTATTTTTTATGTTGCTTTCTTTTCTTCTAATTTGTGTCAGGTTTTGAGTTTAAGCGAGAGACTTCATTCAGTTACGGCACGGTTTGATCAGCTAAGAGCAATACGCTTTCAAGAAAAAATTAATAGGGCGATGCCCAGAAGAAAATTAAACAAAATGACCATATCAAGTCCATTAGATACATTGAAACAAAACAACTTAGAGCCAAGGGAATCTGATCAAATTGAACCAGAGCCTCTAAAAGTCCAGCAACGACAACTCTTGGATGATGAAACACGTGCCCTTCAGGTAATGAGAGGTAGTGGATCTTTTTTTTTTCTTCTTTCCTTTTTTACCCTAGATAATTCTTTTGTTAACGTTTTCCCATTTCATTATTCCTAATTTGTTCTCTTTCAGTGCTTGAGGTTCTTTAAACTGAAGCAGCATCTTCTTTTTTTCCGTAGGTGGAGCTGTCTAATCTTTTAGATGCAGTTCAGGAAACTGAAACTAGAATGGTGGAAATGTCTGCTTTGAACCACCTGATGTCCACACATGTTCTGCAACAATCTCAACAGATTGAACAATTATATGACCAGGTAAGATGTGCAATAAATAAATATATTTATACATTATATCTTTTAAGAGTAGATCTAGCGATTATGCTCCCTTAGTAATCTTGTCTATCTGCCTTGGAGTAGCTAGTGGATGTTGAAAAATTGCTTGAAATGTTTTTCCAAAGGATTATGCTGCATTTAGAACAGTCCTTGTATCCCCCTTGATGACTTATCTGATTCAACAACAGGCAGTAGAGGCTACAAAGAATGTGGAGCTGGGTAACAAACAGCTGTCCCAAGCTATCCAACGTAATAGCAGTAGCAGGACTTTTCTTTTGCTCTTCCTATTTGTTCTTACTTTTTCAATTATCTTTCTTGATTGGTATAGTTAACTGGATTGATTGTCCTTTTTCTCTGGTTCTAGTTATAATATCAATGTTACAAACGCAGTTGTCATTTAGTGTAATTGAGGTTTTTTCCCCTCAAAATTTGTAGCCATCAAGATCATATTGCCAGGTGATGATCCTTTAAAAAAAACATGTTATCTAATGATATTGGAGCAGCAAGTGTTATGTAACTTGAATTGATAGTAAATGATTTTTTCTTTTATATATCAATCATGGCATTTCGTTGTTGGTCATGTAAATGATGACTTTACAAGCAGGAGTGTTTTTTCTCTTTTTCTTAAGGAGAGTTCAGGAGAATGATGGGCAAAACAAACTATTCTAGATCAATAAACTGGGTGATAATTGATCAGTGTTACTTGGTCTAAATTTTTTTCTTTCTAGACGGTCTAAGATAGGTGACCATTTCCCTTCTAGTTTGTTAATTTATTTCATTAACGTAACACAGCAAGTCAGTGATCGCCTTCTTATTTTATATTAGTTTTCGAATTATCATTTTTATTTCCTTTCTGTTTTTCGACATGCAAACGCATATAGGCTCGATAAAAAAGAAAGTAACAAGTGAATAGTTGTATATGGTTCGATTGCTACTCATTACTTCACTAGATATGTATCAAGTTTGTGTCTTTTCATCATTTCATAATGAGCTTAAACGCATGTATTTGTTCACATATTTAAGGAATTGAGCTAGTCATCTTTTATAATTGACTAATTGAATAGCTCATTGCAAGTCTGCTAGTTGAATTTCCATAATTTTTTCTCTTACCGCTACCAATCCAACTAGTTGTCAATTAATTAAGAGGACATTATTTTGTCTTTTGTTTTTTTTTTTTTGTTATGGATTTTTTTTTTGGCTAAAACTTATTTGAGAAATTACATAAACAAATAACTCTAAAACTTATAACAATAAAAATATTACTTTAATAATATTGAGTATGATTTAATTGGATGATATTATTAGAGTTTTTTTAACAACTTTTAAGATAATATTACAACTGAAGATTCTGTGTTCAAGGTTTAATAACTTGATTATTGAATTATGAGTATTTTATTTATATGGTATAGAGAGTAACACTTGTGAAAGAATAATAGATGTATAAAAGTATTGTTGGTCATTTTTCTAAAAGTTTCAACTTTTGGGAGAGTTGGTTTTTCAACTACTTTTAACATGTTATCAGAGTTAGAAGTATTATGTTCAATACTCAATAACCTCAATTATTAAATTATAAGTGTTTTATCTACATAATATATAAAGTCAAACTCATAATTTGTGAAAAAATGATAGATGAATAAAAATATTATTTGGCTCATATCTCAATAGTTTAAATTTTGAAAAGAGTTGTTTTCTTAATAAATTTTTAAAATATGTTCAACATGAACAAATCTAAATGATCGTACTTCAATTTAGATCGTTCAATTGGACATCATTTAATATGAAATGATATGTTAGATTTTTTTATTAGTAAATACATCTGAGTTATATATAAAAAAATACAATAGTTATGGTTACAAATTTTAAGTTGTTATTTTTATGATTTTTTCAACTTATTTTTTATGGCATTAATAATCTCATTTAACTATTTGAGATCTATTAAAATCAAGAAAATGGAAAACTATTGGAAAACTGCAGCGAAAAAAATGAAAGAAAAATGTTATAAATGCACATATTTTCTTTGTTAAATTGGCTGGTTTATGAAAATATGTGCATTTATAATATTTTTCTTTCATTTTTTTGGTAATAGTTCTTAAATCGTTTTCTGTTCTCTTGATTTTAAGATATTGGTTTAGTTTTGTACATGGATTGCTTTGAATAAAAATACAATAAGTTTGTATTTGGATTGAATCGTGGATTACATGGTTAAGTAGCTTAGTTGGTATCTTTGTCCATTAGAGTGTGAATTTAAAGTCAGGGGTCTAGTCCTGTATATTTATCTTTATAATGTAAAAAAAGAAGAAGTTTGAAATGTAGATTAACTTACATTGAATTCAATAATATAAAATCCTATCGAAACTTATGTTTTATATGATGCATTTTTATTTATTTATATACATAATATATATTATTTCGTATCATTTCTCTTTTTTTTTTAATTTGAATTTATATATATATATTTTCATAGATAAAAATGTATGGAATTATATTTTTTTTAACAATAGATCAAAAATATGTATTTTTTCTAATTCATGAAAAATCGCAAGCCATTTCTAGTATAAGTGTAAATTTCACTGGGTCTTAAAAAAATGGAAAGCATGTATAATATTTGAATGCATCTTCTATTTTATATTTTAAACAAGAGGAATATTGGTTAGTACGAAAATGACATTATTGAGAAGTAAAAAAATATAATTCTCTTTTTTATATCTCTTATTAATTTTTCTTCTATAATTTAATTTAATAAGACCAACATATTAGTTTGATGTATCTATCTATCAATCAATAATTTTTCTTTTAAATAAATAGTTTCAAATGAAAATAATTTGAATAAATACTATTTATGTATCATAAACTTAACTTATTTTATATTTTAATAAAACTTAATATAGATAAGTTGATTTTGGTGTCAATTGTTATAACATAAAATTATTCTAATTTGAGCTCTCTTTTATTGTGTAACCTCTCTGCAATTGCTGTTTGATTTCATTGGGTGTACCGATTTTGATCTAATTGTATTTTTATGTCATTTTTCTGCAGCTTTCCAAGATTTTGGGAGAGGATATTGGTAACTTGAAGAGGGAGGGCTGTATTTTTTTACTGGTCTTATGTTTTTTGTTCAAGTCAATGTAATGTCTGTATTTTAATTTAGGATGTTGATTTGCAGTATAATTGAAGAAATTTTTGCTAATTTCAGTGGATTTTTCTATGCATTTTCTTTTAATATTGCTTACTACTGGAACACTGGTGGTGGTTCAGTCAATCTTTAAATGTGGATTTGGTATTTTTTTTTTTTTTTTGGTAACAGCTTGTGGTGGTGACTTGGCAGGAAACCACACGTTTTGGCCAAAAGATTTTTTTTGTTTTTGATATTCCTCGTGAATAGCTATTGTCTAAGTATTTTCCATGCACCCTTATCAGCTTCATGGTATTCGTTCATTTCTCCTTAATGAAGTGGTTGGAGTAAAGATGGCATTGTATAGTATCAGATTCGATCCGTTATTTAAAAAAACGTGTTTGATTTTATTTATTTTGATTCGTTTATTAGATAGATTAGATTAGACATTGATTTATATATTAATATATAGATATTCATAATTTGATTTAAATTGTTTTAATTTTTTTATTTTGAAAATAAAACATTATTTGATATGATATATTATATATTGTAAATGAATAATTTTTTTTAATAATAAGATATCATTATATATTGTGGGAAAATATTTTTTTATTTTTTTAAAAATTTTCTTACTTATTTTCAACAAATTTTGATAAATTAAAAAAGAATATAATTTATAATAAATAGTTATATATATATGATACGATTTGAATTTTTTTTAATAAATTTTAAATAATAATAAATATATTTATGAAAATTTTAAAAAGATTTATAAAAATGTTAAGAGAGAAATTTTAAAAATAATTATTCATAATATAATTTTTTCTAAATAAATAGTTATAAAAATTAGAAAAATATATTAAAGGTGTGCTTATTTTAGTTTTAAAATTATAATTTTAAAAAGATTTAAATTTGAATCAATCTCATCTGTTGATCTTATATGTGAATCATTATTTAATCTAATCTAATATCAAAAATAATCTCTTTTGATTCGATCTAAATAGATGAAATAGAATAAATTTAAGTGAAATTTTGATTGGGTGCATGTTTTTGACATCCCTGAGTATGAGATTCTCTTCTTAAATTTTTTCAAGTTAGATTAACTTAAGTTTGAAAAAAAAATTGACTTAATATCATAAGATTTATAATGTATTTAGTTATGACTCATTTTACTTATATTCTTATAATAATTTAGTTATTTTGTTTTTATATTGGACACTTTAGTCAATTTTTAAATATTAAAATATTATTTTATTTATAATTTTTTGATATAATAATAAAATAAATTTAATAAGATAAGATTATCATTTTATTTTAACAATTTAAAATTAAATTTTAATAGTATAATATTTTTTGTAAATTGTAAATTGTAAATTATAAATTGTAAATTTATTTATTTATTTGAAAGTATTTTCTATATCGCGTTTTTTTATAATCATTGTATTTGAATCAAAACTACACCTTTTATAATATTATAAAGGTTACAAAGTCATAAAGTTGTAAAATTAATGATATTAGAACCACGTGTTATATTATCTTCAAAAATTAGTATTAGAAGTTGAATAACGCACCTTTATTGTGTTGTTTGGATAATGAATGCGTTATTTGTTTTTTATAATGATGAATCGGAGAAAAATCATGTGTGATTCTTTAATCAATGATTTTCTAATTTATAACTATTTTTGATATTATAAAATCTACCATTTTTATTCACATATTATATATATAAAAATATTATACATTAAAGTGTTCAAAAAATATAAATTTATAAAAAATAGTTTACAAAAAGGTATTATCTTAATTTAATATTTAATTTTTATTAATAAAATATCTCATTTTTATAAAGAAAATAAACTTAAATATATCTCCTATAAAATGAATTTTCCAACCCCTCGTTCTTGAATTCTTAATAAAAAAATCTCAAAGTTACAAGTTTAAAAAAGTTGCAAGTTTGAAAGTATTTTATTTAAAATAAAAATAAAATATTTTAAAATTTAAAATAATTTCATTTTTTAAAAGAAATTACTTGTGATATGTAAGAAAAATGATAGCACAAACCCTACCATTTATTTTTTATAAAATGTAATTCATTTGATATGGATGTATTATTATAATATTTTCTAGGTTACATACTAAAAATATACGGACAAGTATATTGACATCGTTACACGTGCATAATCTTGATTGTATACATCCTTTTAATTATTATTATATAACTATCCTTCTCAAAAGAAATATTGGTAGGTTGAAATTACAGGCGGAGGTGTTATCCAAGCTTTTTAAATTAAATTATTTATATAATTTAATTCTTTAATTTAAAACTTATTTAATATTTTAATTATATAAAAACAATTTAATTAAAAATAAATTATATTATTTTAATAATTTTTATTAATATATTATTATTTTTTATGGATTAAAATATAATTAATAATAAAAATAAAAGTAAAATTAGATGTGAATCATTTAAAAAATAAATCAATAATAATAAAATTTAAATATATTTTTTAATTTTTAATAAAATTAAAAATTAATAGATAATTAAAATAAAATAATAATAATTAATAAATATTAAAAATAAATATTTTATAATTTTTTTATGTTAATTGTGATTTCATTATTATTAAATATTTATATTTTAATTTATTAAAATAATATAATTTATTTTTAATTAATTTTATTATAAAATAGAAGTACTAAATAATATTATTTTTAATATAAAAATTAAATAACATAAATTATTTAATTTAAATTATTTTTATCTAAATTATATACAGAGCAAATAACTGGCAAAAAATTACGCCCGAATGAGCGGCAAAGTGGCCTCTTTCGAATACTGTTATATAGAGGGAATATGATTTTCTGTGTAAAGTGTAAAATAATATTTATCATGATGTGCTATTTTTAAGTTAAAAAAATATGAAATATTTAAATAATTATTATGTGACTGCATCGAAAAGAAATAAAAAGCATTTTACTTAAATATAAATTCCAAAAAAACTTATTTTTAATAATTCAAACTCATGGTTAACATTAATGCAGATGAAACTACTATACATAATTCCTATTTTTAGAGTATATTTTAGAATAATATTTTTATTTTAAAAATTTTAAATTATTAAATCATGAGATAAAATATTTAATTGTAAAATTGAGAAGTTGATATATTAATTAAATTATCTGACACCGCTGCTTAAAAGAGTTAATCAATGTAAATTGATGTAAAGGATGTGAATTTAGGAGGATCCAACTAGCCAAAGCTTGAAACTTTGAGTTTGGTCTGTACTTTGGTGGAGTATTGTTGGATTATCTATATTTTTGGTTAGGAATGGATATAATTTTTCAAATTAAATACAAGTTAAAAGCCCCATTCGGTTAGTTTTGTATCTTCTTTTTTTTGTTATGTAATTGACTTAAATCAATACAAGAAATTATAAATTATAAATATAAATATATTTTATAAAAATATGAATTTAATTCGTAACTTTGAATCATTTTCAATCCAAATTAATAGTGCAAATTAATGCAATATTTTTTAGGATATAATTGAAATTTGAGTAGAGTTGAATCAGGTCATATTATTTTATCGTTATTCAATTTAAATCCTAAATATAAATAATATATACATTAATTTGCAATAAAAACAAATAATTTTCTTTTTATTTTGCTTTAAATGTACTTTATCGACCACAAAATACTTACTAACTCAATACATCAAGATTCGACACTCGAACCTTTTAGAATAATCGAGTAAAACTGCTCGGTTGATAAACTTACATTTCTGTTTGTGCATGTTTATATTTGAAAATAATTTAAATATTTTTATTTAAGTATTAAATAATACATAAACACGGTAAATTCGTTAGATAACGTGTCAAGGATCAACACGCCACCTCTACTATTTACTGTATATTTTGAGCCACATATATATATAATCACGTAATAAGAAGAAAACAATCGTCGGCTGGTAGAAGAACTTATGGTTAGACTTGAACCGCGCGGACAGGTCCCACTCGTGT
Source organism: Hippophae gyantsensis (assembly GCA_030763125.1). Taxonomy (NCBI): domain Eukaryota; kingdom Viridiplantae; phylum Streptophyta; class Magnoliopsida; order Rosales; family Elaeagnaceae; genus Hippophae; species Hippophae gyantsensis. The sequence goes on from CM061028.1 coordinate 12,120,197, forward strand.
TTACGCTTCAGACGTTGCAATTTCGGTAGATTGGGATTTACATCAATGGCCCACATTTGTAATCTCATTCTCACGTATATTCATTTTAAATTTTGAGAAATACGACTATAGTTTCCTATTATAATAAATAATATTTAAACCGAGATTTAAAAATAATTTTTTTTTGTTAAAATTGACTTAAAACACGAGATATTACAAGTGATTCTCATCGATTCTACACGTGACTTGTGTCGCTTGACGCGTAGAATCGATGTAATGTGTCACGTGTAGCATCGGTTGACATATATGACTGATACTTTTTTTTCTCCTTTTTTTCTTCTTTCTTCATTTGCGTACAACTTTGACTTGTCTCCTCATTTCTCACATTTTATCGTATGTTACCTCTAATTTTTTTCCTCCATTTTTAGTCACTTTCGATCACCATTTTTAGCTCCGTCAATTGAGTTTTATTTATTTCTAATTTCTGATCTAGATTTATTATTTTTTAAAGCATAATATTCAATTTTTTCTTACTCATTTTCCTTCACTTTCTCACTTATCAAACACCATTTTCTTAATTTTGTCACCTATTTTATATTTGTAAGTATTTCTATGAACTATTTTACACTTATTATTGATATATTATATTTTTATAAAATATTTTTTTTTATTTTAATGTATAATATATGTTTTTGATTATTTATATATATATATATATTTATGTTATGTAAATTGTGTATTTTTATTCAAACTTATAAAAGAAGAAGATATTTTTTATTTATTTATTTTAATTAATTTTTTGTATTTTATTTTTTTATATATTAATTTATTTTAAACTTAATTTTTTTAATTATTATTATTACATGCATATATATATTATATTTCATGTTTTATATATTAATTTATTTTAAATTTATTATTATTGCATGCATATATATATATATATAAATTATTATATATTATATATTTTTAATGTTATAATGAGTTTATTAATTGTTTGAATTTTACGTATTTGTTTTATATGATGTTTTAATGGATATTCTAATAATTTATAACTTCATATATAATAATAGTTGAAATATATTAATAATTAATACATTTATATTTTATTGGATACATATTTAATTAATATGTTTAGTGTCATCAATAGAATAGAAACAAATCTTGGATATCAAAATATAGAATTGAGAAGAACTATATTTCTAGAGTTGAAACTTTATTGAAATTTTCCCGTAGAAATAATAATGATAAAATTATTATGATTTGATCCTCATGTGTTAAATGTAAAAATGAGAAAATTCATGATACTGATGAGATTAAATATCATGTTATCCGTAGTGGTATTCTTTTGAGCTATAAATATTTGTATTATCATGGAAAAAATATTAATAATACTCATAGGAAAGAGATAAATAAGAATGTTAGTTGATTATATATATCTTATTAGAATAGGTACTCGAGACATAATGTATAGAAAAAAAATATGCTTAATGCTATTGAAGATGAATTACATGAGGATAATCTTGAAATCTTTAAAAAACTTCTAGAAGATGCCGAAATGTTATTGTATCCATAATGTAAGAATACATTAAAATGTCAAGAATGATTCATTTGTACAACGTGAAGACAAAAAATGATTTTTCTGACAAGGGATTCATAGAATTACTAAATGTACTAATATATATATTTCTTGAGAGTAATGAGTTGTCATCTTCAATGTATGAACAATTAGACATGAAATATCATAAGATTCATGTTTGTCCAAATAATTATATTTTTTATAGAAAAGAATATGAGACATTAGATGATTCTCCAGTGTGTAAAGAATCGAGATGAAAACATGCTACAAATGAGACAACACTTAAGAAAGGCATGCCCGTAAAAGGTTTTTAGTACTTTCCTCTAATTTCTCTCTTTCAAAGGTTGTTCAAAAGTAAAGAGACATTAAAGACGTTGACTTGACATTCAGAGAATCGATCTGATGATGGGATGCTAAATCATTCTTCTGATTCTCCAAATTGGAAAGTAATAGATAATTCATCCTCTCAATTTGCATCTAATCAACGCAATCTTCGTTTTGCTATTACTGCGTATGAAATTAATTCACACAGCTCCTTTAGTAGCAGATATAGTTGTTGGTCAGTAATTATGTTAACATACAACATTTCTCTCTGGTTGTGTATGAAAAGAAAATTCATGATGCTAACATTATTGATCTTAGAATCGAAATAACCGAATAGTTGATATTGATGTGTATTTGCAGCTTCTAATAATGATTTAAAGACGTTGTAGAACGACGATGTAAATGTTTATGATGTACATAATTAAGAATTTTTTAACTTAAAGGGAGTCATTTATGAAAAATTAATAATTTTCCTACCTATGAAAAACATATCTATACATGCAACAAAAGATTATATAAGATATCCTATTTGTCTTGATAATACTTCTGCAACTTATCTTATTCATAGAAGAAAGATGTATATAAGACAAAAAAGATTTTTGTCATCTGGATACAAGTTTAAATACCAAAAGAAACATTTTAATGGTGAAAAAGATAATGTTTTTGTACCCAAGACCTTTGCAAGATGCTGAGATATTAAGGCAATTGAATAGTATGATATTTGAACTATATAGAAAAATAAAAAAAATAATACTCACTGATAGAGAGAAATGAAAGAGATCAACTAAATTAAAATCAAACTTAATTTAATTTTAGTATTATAAACCTAATGGTTTGACAAATAAAAATCATCTATCTAATTAAAATAAAAAAATCGAACTACATTAATTAGTGTCATTTGATCTTAAAAATTCATTTTTAATATATATTTTTTAATTAATTTTATTATTTAATAAATACATATATATATATATATAAGTTCATTTATATTAAAAAATTATAATTTATTTGTATGATACTTTAAATAAATTTTTAATCATTTAATAAACTATAAAAAATTAAAAAATATATAATTAGTAATTATTTTTTATATGTTATTAGATTATAAAAATAATAATAATATACATATTTAATTATGAAAATTTATTGTCAATAAAAATATATTTTATGAATTATTATATGAAAAAAATATTTATATTTTTATTTTAAAAGTACAATTATTTTTTCATAAATTTAAAATTGTTTGAAAAATAAAAATATTTTTCATTAATTCATACATATGGATGCAATATGAGTATAATACTTAAAATTATTAACTCTCAATATATCAAATTTTTAGTTCAAAATATATAAAAATGTGCATACGCAAATATAATAATTTCTAAATCAAAATGTGTATTTTTTAAAATAATTATTACTCATAAATTCATAGATGAATCTCAAATTTTACATCTTCTATGTAACCAAATGAACTTAAGGAAGTTGTGAAATTTTTCAATTTAATTATACAATAACTAATTATACAATTTAATATACAATTGTGATAATATATATAAAGAAATTAATGATACCATATATATATACTCTGAGTTTACCAAGAATCAATACATAATTTGTTGAATCTACATTTTCTCACATAATTAATCATGACAATATTTGGATGGCACTGTGTAAATTGGACTCTTTTGCTGTGGAGTATTCCAAAAGATTAGTTATATTATTTGTATCAATATTATATTTTAGTTATTTCGGAAACATAAATAGCTTATTTATTAAAATAGAAATTATTTAATCATTATTTAAATAATAATATAATATTTTATTAATAAAATTCAGTATAAACAAGTTAACATCAATAGTTTTCTTCTACCATCATCTTTTCTCCCAAAAATTTTCATCTTTATTATAATATTTTTAATAATTTATTATTATTATTTGGTATTTTTCTCTCCTTTTTTCCATAAAATTATATATATATGTATTTTTTTTTGTTAGGAAATAAATACACAAGTTATCTAAAAAAGACTATAAAAAATGACAGATTTGAAGTAAAAAAAAAATTTCAATAAAAATAAGAAAATAATTGTAAAAGTAGTATACCTATTATAAAAATAACTCTTAAATTATATATTTATTTTTATAAAAATTTAATCTTATTATTATAAAAATTATTATAAAAAAATATTGTATAAGCAAAAATAATTATATTTCTATGTTTCTATGTTTCTATTTCTATTTTATTTTTCTTTAATTTTCATTTAGAATTTATGTAAATTATAATAATTTTTATCTAATATAACTAAAAAAATTAAAAAAATTATCTTTCTCTATATGTGTTCACTTTTTCATAACAATATAACTAAAATGTTATAAAAATAAAAACAAGACCTAAGTGTCATTTTTATAATAAGTAAAAGACCTTTGGAGTATTTTTTTAAATAACATATAATTTTTTCATAAGAAAAAAATAATAAATACAAAATTTATAGTTAATTTTTTGTATATCAATAGAATAATAACCTAGTCTATCCATTGTAGTAACTTATAAGATATCTAAATCAAAAATTTGAAACAAATTAAATTTTTTTTGGCTATAATTTCAAAAAATGAAAAATGCAAAGTAGTTAATTTGAAGGAAACAAAAAATAAAGAAAGAGAAAAATGATCAAATAATAATAATTGATGTAAGGTTATGAATATTGATGATATTCGTGATCAAAACATTTAAATATAATTTAGTTTCAAAGCACGTTTTCAAGATCGTTATTCAAGTCGAAGAAACTACCGAGCTTCAAACGAACATATTTTAGGCATATTTATATTCTTATGCACGTTAGATTTCATATTAGACACATAAATTTTTAATATATATATGCTCGATCGATCAAGTAATGACTAAATAGATCGCTCGATCAAGTAATGACTAGATAGATCGCTCGATCAAAGAGGTAGATCGATTGTGTATCGAGTTACTATGATATAAGTCCTCTCGGATTAATTTTAAAATTGGGATAGATCGATTGAAGTTTTGAGTTTGATCGATTGAGGACTGGATCAATCAAGAATCGAACATATACGGATTCAGACCAAATATTGATGGTTGTATTCGATTGGTTAATAAGACTAATTAGTTTATGATATTTTGATTAAATATTCATATAGATTTTATTTATTTTGTTCTTGAATTATTGGATCAAATAATTGTGTGTAATATCATAATTATTTGGTTTGATTATTTATCTTTAAAAAAGTTATATTTATTGAATTTGTGCTTATTCTGCTTGGTCTAGGATTGTTAGATGATTTAATATTAATTGATATATTCTTGAATCATTTAGTTAAGGTTATTCATTGTTGAATCTGCTTTAGGACACATTATACACTTGTGTTATTGTGCTAAATTTTTAGGTACTGGTTGAACAAGTTCAATTGCTTGTATGACTGAAGTTATCAAAATGTTGGTCTGGATTCGTATATCTTTCTTGTGAAAATTGTGAAGGAAAATAACAACTGTAAATAGATTACTTAGGGCATTATCTTGGAGTATAGTTTAAGTCTTGGTCTTGTAATTAGACCTTATTTTCATAGCAGATAGAAAGGTGGTTCAGTGGAACAGTGATTTTCCTCTTAGGCTATTGGTATGGTCTAAGTTGTTTTCACCTATAATATCATGTCAAATTTATATTTATTGTCACTTATTTTATTTACACATGATTGTATGTCTAACCATTTGTGAATTTTTAATATAACATAATTTGATTAATTATCTATTCACCCCTATAGTTAATTAGATCCATAACAAAAAACTCTCAGTTGGAATCAGAATTGATCACTAGATATACTTAGTGTGTATCTAGGATTTTTTTATAGATCATTTAAAAGATGCTTCATTTACAACCCATGCTCCATTTGGGTCTAACTATATATATTGGAAGACTCGTATGAGCACGTTTCTACGTTTTATAGATGAGTATCTAAAATTCTATTATTTATGGTTGGGAACTACCTATGGTTACCATAGATAATGTTTTCACTCTTAAACCTAGGAATGAATGGACCACTGGAAATAAAATTGGTAGTAATTGGAACAAAAAAATCTATTAAAGCTATCTTTAGTGCTGTGTCTGCTGAAGAGTTTTGTTGTATCTGCTGAAGAGTTTTGTTGTATCTCTAATGTTGATACTACTAAGAAAGCTTGGGATATTTTAGAAGTTGCTCATCATGACACTACCAAATCTAAAAGAACCAAACTCTGCTTGCTTGGTACTCAATTTAAAAACCTTAGGATGGAAGAAGATGAGATTTTTTCTGAATTCAATGTTAAACTATGTGATATTACTAACAAATCTTCAAATCTTGGAGAGAAATTTGATGATTTTAGAATAATTCGAAAGATTCCTTGCTCATTATCAGATTTCTTCCATCAAAATTAAAGAATTTTTTTGGTTTACTTCAAACCTTTGAAATAAGTTTTTGAACACCTATAAAGAACAAATGTATCACTTTCAAAACTATCATAATTGATGATGGTGAGAATGACAATGATGAGGAGGATAAAGAGTTGAAACTCTTAGCCAAAAGGCTTAAGAAACTCTTCTACCAGAAAAATTCACAGAGTAACTACCAACCAAACTATTCAAGGAATTAGAATCTAAGAGAACTTAAACCTATGAGTTTAGAAGAAAAGAAAACTAAACCTACTAGACCTAAATATTTTAAATACAATAGGGTTATATTGTAGTTGAGTGTGCTAATAAAAATAATAGAATTGGAAGGGCTTTTAATGCTACCTTTATCGACTCAGAAAGTGACAACGATAATCCTAATGACTCAGAAAATTGTGGCACCAACTACTTGGAATTTACTTTAAATGTTAGTGGACACTCCAATAAGTTTGATATTGATTCAAACTATTAGGAAAGTATTTCTAAATTCCCACTCAATAAATTTAATGCAAACATTCTTGATGTTTATAGACTTAATTGGCAGTAAGAGATATAAGGATAAGTTATTTGTAAAAATAACTGAACTAAATGATAAACTTAAATCCTTTGAAATAATTTCCTCAATTATGAAAAAAGAGAAAATTGAATTGTCTAAACATACTAATGTTTTGAACTCAAGTCTTGCAAATATAAAAACGAAGAATACGAATATTGTGTAAGAGTTGGAAGAATCAAAGGAAGTTGTGAAGAGACTGACTATTGAAGTTAAGAGACTAAACAAAGTCTTTAATTATGGAAAAATTTTGGAGACAAGAAAGGGTTAGGTTATGTAGATGAGCACTCTACACCATCATCTTTAAATAAAAATGAGCTTGTAAAACCCTCAAATCGTTCTTTACACACTACACATTCACTTCTAACATCGAAGACCATACCTGTAAAAGATTCTAATTTTATTCATATTGTTATTAATTATGAATAAAATACTATTTTTCCTATAATAGAAAAAAACTATTAAGTTTATGTCTGTCCGTCATCATTATGGTAGGAAAAGTCATATAAGATCAAAATGTATGTTTCTGATAAATGCTCCTAAATTTAATAATTACTTCAATGATTTTAGTTATAGGACTCATTATTATCACTCATCTATGCCTATTATGTCCAATAACTTTATAATAATTGATAAAAATTTATAAGTAACGACGATACTCGTGAACAAAATATTTAAATGTAATTTAGTTTCTAAGCATGTTTTCCAAGTCATTAATCAAGTTGAAGAAACTATCGAGCTTCAAATGAATATATTTCATGTATACTTCTATTCTTATATTTCATGTATACTTCTATTCTTATATTTCATGTATACTTCTATTCTTATGCACGTTATATTTCATATTAGACACATATGAACTTTTAGTGTATATATGCTTGATTGATCGAGCAATGACTAGATTGATCGAGAAGGTAGATCGATCGAATATCGATCTACTATGATCTAAGTCCTCTCGAGTTAATTTTAAAATTGGGATAGATCAATTGATCGAGGACTGAATTGATTGAGAATCGATCGTATTCAATTTACCTGATCTTGTGTTTTTATTAATTTTGTTTGGATCGATCGAAAAGGGTTTCGATGATTGATCTTATTGGTTCGATCGATCGAGCGACAATGATTTCAACTATAACCTAATTATTTACTCGAATCAAACTTTTTAATTGGAATATTATCCTTATTATTTATTGCTCTATGAATTGTTTAATGTACAGATTTGTAATTGGAGTTTAACCTAACATTAAGACTGTAATATTTTCTATATAAACAAACCTAATGCCTCTTATTCTCTCAACCATTAGAGAATTAATCTTTTCATTAAGTTATCTTTTTCAAATAAATTTGCAAAAACAATATCATATTTGTTTAAGTTTCTTTCTTTAATTAATCTATCAAATATTAGTTGTTGTATTTGAATGGTTAATAAGCCTAATTAGTTTATAATATTTTGATTAAATATTCATATAGTTTCTTCTTTATTTTGTTTTTAAATTATTGGATCAAATAATTATGTGTATAATATCATAATTATTTGGTTTAATTATTTATTTTAAAAAAAGCCATCTCTATTGAATTTGTGCTTAATTTTCTTATTCTAGGATTGAAAGATGATTTAATATTAACTGATATAACCTTGAATCTTCTAGTTAGGGTTATTCATTATTGAATTTACTCTAAGACAAATTTTTGTTGTGCTAAATTTTTAGGTACTGGTTGAACGGGTTCGATTACTTATGTGACTCAAGTTATCAGAATATTAGTCTGGATCCATATATCTTTCTTTTGAAGATTGTGAAAAAAATCAGAAGCTTATAAGTAAATTATTTGGGGTATTATCTTGGAGTAATTTAAGGTAATTTAAGTCCTGGTCTTATAATTGAACCTTATTTTCATAGTGGATAATTAAGTAGTTCAATGGACCGGTGATTTTCCTCTTAGGGCATTGGTATGGTCTAGGTTATTTCCAACTAAAATATCATGTCAAATCTCTATTTATTTTCACTTATTTTATTTATACATGATTACATGTTTAATCGTTTGTGAAATTTTAATATGAAATAATTTGATTAATTACCTATTCACCTCTCTAGTTAATTAGACCCATAATAGAAAACTCTCAATTGATATCAGGTCACTATATATACTTAGTATGTGCCTAAGACCTTGTTATGGATCATATGAGAGAGCGTTCGTCTACAACCCATGCTCCCTTCTTTAATGGGTCTAACTACCTATATTAGAATACTTGTATGAGAGTTTTTCTACATTAAATAGATAAAAATGTCTGAAATTCTATTATTTATGGTTAGGAACCACCTATGATTATAATAAATAATGTTGTCACCCTTAAACTTAGGAACGAATGAACCATTAAAAATAATATTGATAGTAGTTGAAACCAAAAAGATATTAATGTTATCTTTAGTATTGTGTCCACTAAGAGGTTCGTCGTATCTTTAATGTTGATATTATTAAGCATTCTTGTGATATTTTAGAGGTTGCTCATTAGAACGTTACTCAAGTTAAAAGAACCAAACTTTGCATGACTAAGACCTTTTTCTGAATTCTATATTAAACTATTTAATATTACTAATACCTTCTCAAGTTTTGAAGAGAAAATTGATGATTTTAAAATAGTTCGAAGATTCTTTGCTCACTATCAAATTGTTTCCATCGAAATTGAGGAGCTCGCTAATTCATTTCAAAGGTATGAGTTTTCGAACACCTAAAAAAACAAAGGTGTCGTTTTCAAAACTATCTTAATTGATGATGGTGATAATGACAATGATGTGGATAACGAAGAATTGAAACTCTTTATTAGGATAATTGCAATTAATTTTGTCATTTAATATTCTAATTATTCTAAAGATTAGAAATGCACATCTACGAGTATAAAAAAATAAAAAGTTTGATGAGTAATTCTTGAAAATATACCATAAATATCTGATGGAACAAAAAAATATATCATATTTTACATTAATATAGATGTAATGAAAAAAAAAACGCCTAAATCAGATTTAGATAGGATCTCTCTTAACGAGAATGCATTCTTCAAAATAAAGGATTTCAATGAATATTATGGAAAATAAAAACTAAACTAAATAAGATACAATGAAATCAAATTCTTCCCAATAAAATTGGTGTTGATTATTGAGTTCTAAGGATGGCAATCATATTGTGTTATTTGTGTCATGTTTTTATATTAATCGTATTGGATTTTTATGTTATTGATTGACACATGAAAAAAATTTACTTTTTTTTATTATCTAAAAATAATAAAATCTTTATTAATATTTTTATCCGTGTCAGTACACACCTATTGATATCAACAGTCCGAGTCATATATGATCTCCATTTCAACCTTGTTGATACGCAATATATACTCAACAATATGGCAATCTTGCATCATATGTAAATGAAATTCCAAAGATATTTCCACTGAGTCAGAATTTCTGCAATTCATGAGATACATCTGGTTGAAGTCTTTCATTCACAATTTAAATTTTATACACGCAAGAAGGTCCAAATGAACATTCAATTTTCTTCACAAGGATCAGTGAAATTTATGTCACTGAAACAAAAACACAGAAAAATATGACGAAATCAAGTTCTGCTTCTTTTCTCGCCGTTCACTGATTTCAGCATCAATCCTTGCTTGAACTGCTGCATGGAATCCTGGGTATGGCTCATAACCAAAGCAGCTTTTCAAAGCCTGAAGCATTTGAAAATATAAAGTTGAAACCAAAACACATTTCTTGTAAATAACATCCATGTAGAGAATATCCAAAGAAGCTAGCCATTATTAATGCTCGAGCAAGATTGTCCTACAAAGCTGATGCCCTTTTATGCAAGATAGTTTTGATCATTAGGAGGTTAAAAATGGAAATGAACCTTAAAAGTTGGGTATAGTAGAGAAATGGGGTTTTATCTAATTTTTGAACAATAGTTTAAAAATGGACACAAGTTGTATTTTTTTAAAAAATAGTCAAAATCTTACCTTAAACTTGAAACCAAAATTTTTAATCAATTTTATTTTAAAAAAAGATATATTAACTCTATTTTACAAAAAAAATAATTATTGTAAACATAAAAAAAAATATTAACATCGTATAAATTTATAATTAATTTTAAATACATAAATATTTTTTATCATATTATATATTAAAAAAATTATTTTAAAAATAAAAAATAATTTATTTTACAATAAAATAAATATAAATTTATACATATATTGAAAATCATATGTTAAATATTTTGATAATTCATAAATAATATAATATATTATTATTATTATTAATTATAATTATATTTAATAAATAATTATAATATTTAATTATAATTATGATATAAAAATAATTAAATTATAAAAAATTGTGAAACTTCCCTATCCAACTTTTTACAATATACAATACAAACATAACATATTATATCGTAAAATTTGTGTGAAAATATTATCTAATATAATATTATTATAATTATTAGTCCAGTTTTTATAATTTATTTTATAATAATAATTATTATTAATTTTGTAATTATTTTATAATTTATTAATATTATTTTAAGTTAATTTATAATAAAATTTTGATAAGTTATTTGTTATAACAAATTATATATTTATTATTAAATATATTTTTGTATTTTATAAATATAAATTATTTTTATTATTTTTGATTCACTCAAAAATTTATTTATTAAAAATTTATAATTTTTGTATTTGGCATTTTAAAGTTGCAAAGGGTAATTAAAATATTTTAAATAAATTATAACAATATTAAGTATATAGTATGTATAATAATAAATATTTATATATTTATGTATGGTATAATAAATAATAACTAAATTACATAAAAAAAAGAAAATGAAAAAAGAGAGAAAAAGAAAGGTGAGAGGTGAAAAGAGAGAGAGAGAAAAGAAGAATAAAAAAATAGAAAAAGAAAGAATGTTTTAAGCGTGGGTAAGGAAAGAGAATGAAAATGTAAAAATAAAAAATAAAAAATTAGAAGTGGGACGTGGTAGAGGAGAGAGGAGAAAAATAATGTGATAAATTTTTTGGATATCGATTATATCAGTTCTTTTTATCTTTTTTTAAATTAAATTTTAAATACACCTCTTTCTAAACTATTATAATTAATACGATCATTTTAGACAAAAACCTTAAAAAAATAGTTACTTATCTCAATAAATGAGTGATTTACAAAACTAACTTAAAGTATTTGCGTAAGATTCGTTGTTTTATCAAAATCACTTTAAGATAAGGTTATAATAAGGTTATTGTGTTAAATTTTATCAGAAAATTGAATGTTAATGATTAATTTTTTTTATAATAGATCAATATTTTTTCACATTAATTTAATGTGTCAATAAGAATTTTATTTTTTGCTAAAATTAATCTAAGTTAAGATTTGTTATTTTTGTGGTAAGATTATAATAAATCTAACTCCTAATATTTTTAATAAAAAATACAAAATTACATAAAATTAAGCGAAATTTTTTCTCAATAAATTAATTGTAGAGTCCAACACCCTGCCTATCTGGGCTACCAAAACAACCTATGACCAAGATATTTGAATAGCAAAACAAAAGTAATCCTCTATATATAGTCCAGTATTGATCATTTTTACCCTCGTAAAGATTGTTTAGTCCACAAATTGATAAATTCTCCGTATAGAAATGTGGAATTGTTCTCTAGGTGTATTTATTTTTCTAGATGAAAACCTGATTTTTCACAAGGTTTTATTTTATAATATATCCAGATGCTCTAGACAATTCCCATTACATGATGTGGCATAGGAAAGTATATGTAGCATTTTCCATTTTTTAGCAATCTTCCTACCCAACTGTATTTCCTCGATTCTCATATCTTTCTTTTCTTTCATAACGCAAATTCACGAGACCAGATGATTTACACATTGTATAAATTGTGTTATTTATAGGCTAAATTGGAGACTAAAAAAATAAAATTAAATTCAACTATAAAATTGAAGACCAGACAACAATATAATAATACAATATGATAGAAAGGAAGATTTATTTATTTATTATTGTTATTTTTGCTATTAGGGAAATGAAGCATTTGAGTGTACGTATATATCTCTCTACTAAGATGTACTTACCATTCAATATTAGTATTATTATACTATTTGGGAATTTTTTTTTTTTGCCAAATTGAAGCCTTCTGGCCAAATATTCTCAGGCAGCTTCGCTTGTAAAGTTGTTATTTTCTTTTCTTTTCTTTTAACCACTAAAGAGTTTTTATGGGGCAACTGCCGTAATTAATTTGATATGTAATAAAAAATAAAATAACATCTTTAAAATTTATATATAATACTAAAAATAATATTTTAATAAATTTAATTAAATATTTTTAAAATTTAACGAATTTAAATTATAACAGTTTAAATTAAACTACATTTAATATAAAATAATATAACATATTTTTTTTATAAAAATATATTAATTAAATAAAAGAATTATTAATGTTGTGATTATAAATTTTTAAAAAAATAGTGTTGAAGTTTCTCCTCCTACAGAATTTCATTCACAAGCTACAGCGGGATTCCAAAACATAGCAAACAGATCCATGACAAATTGAATGAAGAAAATAATGACGATTGAAAACCATTACCTTCCAAGAGAGAGAAAACCCAAGTCAGCTGGCAAGAAAACTGATAGTAACCCAACAAAATAAACAAATCACTGCAGCCAAGGAACCAGCTTTTTGACGTCCAAACAGATTTAAAACATTGAATAGGTAGTCTTAACTGAAAACCCAGACTCAAAACTAAAGCGCTCCGAGAGAAGTTAAAGAAATCCAATAAAATGAGTGAATGTGTATGGTTTAATACTAGATTCATATATATATATATATAGAATATTACATGTAAAAGGTTGAGCAGTAGGTTGTACCTTATCCTAAAAGAGTGCCCAAACAAGAGAAGCTCGATGTAAAGAAGATTAAACAGAAAAAAACGTAGGTCATTTTGTCTCTCTGTTTGGCAAAAGGAGAAGCCACGACCCTTTCAAAAGGTTCCTAGTGTGTTGGTCGCCTTTAAAAAATATCTACTTTAAGTTCATACTTTTGATATAAAAAGTACATTTTATTCCTATTTTTTTAGTTTTTAAAATCAAAGTATAAATTTTTTTAAAAATTATAATACTAAAATAATAAAATTAAAAACTACGTATAAAAACACTCTTTGTAAAAGCTACAGGTTAAAATATTTTTTTATAAAAGCTATGTACTCATAACCGTATATATTCATTTAGTGTTCACATATTAATTAACTCAAATACGAATAAATTAAAATATATTATTTTAATTAATAGATATTTTTTAGATTCATACACACGAAGTGTCATATTATTATTTATAATCCTATAAATTTAAAAATTAGATTAAAATTTTATTATATCTATCATCATAAATATGTTCAAATGATGTTTTAAATTATTATTTGAATTTATACTTTTTTAAAATTTAACATATTTAATTCTTTTTTATTAAATTTAATAAAATTATTTGGGGTCAAATCTTTAAAAAATTAAAGAAAACAAAATGTATTAAAAATTTTAAATGATTATAATAATAAAATATATGTTAAAAGAATTAATTCATATTATCACGTATCGTCTCATATTTAATATGTTAATTACATGAATTATATATATTATATTAAAATTATATTATATCACTTATATTTATATGGTGTACCTGATATTAAAAATGTAAATTTTATTGTAATTTACATATTATAAGTGAAAAGGAAAAGATTCTAACGTTGTTTGATACTTTATTATTTCATGATGATATATAATTGATAAGCGTTAGTAAATTATCATGTAATTATTATATTAATATCTCATTTTTTAACATTGTAATCAATAAAATGGTAACAACGCACTTGAAATACAATTTAGATTTATAACATTACTCAAATTAAATTAATTTTTTTAAAAAAATAATTTATTTTATTTTAAAAGAATTAAAAACTTAAATAAATAATTTAGTAATCAACATACATAACATCAACCGAATATAAATACAAAAATAAAACATGCAATATACATTAAATACTAAAAATATATAAGAGCCAAAATAAAAAACAAAGCATACGTGATAATTAGAAAACAATAAAGAAAAAAGAGACTTTTTACTCGTAATCAAATCTTATTATGTATGAACATATTTAAATAAAATCCAAATTATATTAAGACTGCAAGTAAACTTATCTGATACCATCCATTAATTGCTTATGAAAATCTTTCAATAACAAACAATTTATTATATAAGTAAATCAACATTTCATAATATAAATACAAAATATTATATCTTTTACAATTTTAACATCATATTCTAGTGCATTTAAGTTGCCTCCATTTGTTATATGAAAAATAATTGTGATCTAATCACTAATCACCAACAATCAATATTTGTAAGGTAAAGGCGATATGTCCTGATTTTTCATTTTGATTTTAATTAAATCAACCCAAAAATAACTAAAAATGATTTTTTACAAAACACTCAATGAATCATCAATATTAAAAACCACTCAAAGTAAATAGTTTCAAACCATAAATTTTAAGTTTTTAAACTATAAGAGTTTTTTCATATTTTTTAAATAATTTTCAAATTTTCAAATGAGTGTATATTGATAGAAAACCGTTAGATTGATTGAAAACTTGCTTATTATATCGTTGATCACGTTGACGAGGGCAATAATTATCATAATGAGGATAATAGCCACTAAATCTCGTTGGCTTTTCAGTGATCACTGTGCCAACCACAACAACAAAGACCTTGATGAATACTAAAAAAATTGTCTTTTGTTTGAAAAAATTTCCAAGTAATTTTTCATAAGTACATATAAACTAACACAAAACAAACCAAAACATAAACACGACTTAACATGCAAACTTTATGTTCCGAACTCTTAATGGTATGTGTAATATATAAACATACAAAGTGTTTCAATTATGTAATTATGTATGATATTGTTTTAACAGTAACTTTAAATAGAGAAAGATAAAACATTAAATAAAATAATAGACTCTTTATTTTACACACAAAAATACCAATAAATACACAATAAGAGTTAAAAATATATATAAAATTTGACAAGATATAAAAAACCATGCTAAAAGTGGAGAATAATACCTTAAAAATTTATTTATTTTTCCTTAAAATACTCTTAATTTGTTTTAACAATTCATTAATTTCAATAACCTAGCATCAATTGTATCAATAACTTTTATATTTTTTACATTACATGCTCATATAGCATTTCACATCTTGAAAACCAATAAAAATAACTCTATCACTAGCGAATATTAAAATGACACATGTTACAAAATGAAAAAATAGTAAAAATATATGAATCAAATGGTTGTATACATCAAATCAACCTAATAATATTGGGTTAGATATAAAAATAAAAATGTGAGATGTAACAATAATTATGTGCTATTTATTAATAACAAGTTAATTATATTATTATATATAAACTAATATATACATCAAAATATGATAGAAAAATATTTTTTATGAAAATATCATTGATATTATTAATATATTCATGTTTTTAAACGCGTCAATATTTATATCTTTAAACAAAAATATTATAATGTTACGATATTGTTAACAAAATATTGTTATAGATAAAATGTCTTTTTCTTCAAAATATCATGTACAATATGGATAGCATTGTGATATTGTGGATAAAATTTTGACAAATAGTGACATGTCATTTTTTTATTAAATTTTAGTTTTTTTATTTTAATCTTTTATAAATATTTTAGCTTTATAAAAATTTTCATAGTTTTAATAAAAAATTCACAATTTTTTTAATTTTTTCTAAAGTATATAATAATAATTTTAATTTTAATAATTACATAAAATTTAAATCATAATATTTCAATGTAATCTTTCCAACTCAAACAAGTTTTGGATTCATTTAGTCTTGTAACATAACTTAATTAATATTTTAATTTTATATTTATTAAAATAGATATATTTAATCCTATAATTTTATATTTAGTTCAAATTAGTCTCTCTTTTTTAACGATATTTTTCAAATAATGTAAATTTTACTATCAGACAATACACTCCTTTTCATGTTAACTAGGCAATGGAATCCAAATTTTTTTCTTAAATATAAATTTTTTTTATAAGACAAATATCATCTAACTTAAAGGTATTGCACGCTATAAAAATATCATTAAATTTAAAGGTTGTTATTTTATAAACTTAAAAAATATTAATATTATTTAATTTTATTCATATTTTTATATTTTATCATGTATTTATTTTAAAAATTAATGAAATGATTTAATTTTTTAAATAATTTAACACATGGTAAAATTTAAATAATATAGATATTAAAATAAATATAATTTTGTAGACCTTTTATACTCATTAAAATTTCTCGTTTGTAAACTTTATAATTTCGTTTGTAAACTTTATAATTTATACCTAAGCATTTCTCGTTTGTAAACTTTATAATTTCGTTAGCTCATTTCAAATCTAAGTATTTGCAAGGGAGGTAAGTGTAATTTTTCATAAAATTTGTAACATAACTAACAAAAAAACAATATTAGCTAGTATAAGATGTTTTTATAACAATTTTAAATTTAATAATATTTTTACAATAAAAGTCAAATTTTGATGGTAAAAAAAATCTAATTATTACTCTATATAGAAGAACAGCAGGTTTACTTTGTAACTTGTTGAATGACACATTCATACTATACCACTGCTTAATGGGAAAAAATAAAAATAAAAATAAAATCTCTATTTACTTAATTCTCGATTAAATTTTGTTTATCTATTACTTCACTATTTTATTTTATTTTGTCGTGGATAAAAGAATTATTTAAAAGATCAAATTCATCTATTTTATTTTTTGTATGTTTACATTTTTAATAAAATTATAAATAAATAAACAATTTTAATTTTTTAACTCCACTTTTACACCACTTTGTCAAATTTCTTAACTACTCTGTGCACATGCTAATAGTTAGTTACACTTACATTAGCTTGGGAATTAGATTCTTAATTAAATCTAATAAGATAAAGATAATTATTAAAACAGAGGACCTATGAGGCAATGACTCATTAAGCAATAGGCAGGTTCTGGTCTCTGGGTGATGGAAGCACAAAATGTCTGATAAGTCATAATCAAACCAAACTATATTTAAGCTCATGGAATTGATTTCCACATGTTATCCTTGACCATTTATATAGTTGTTTTTTAAAAATAAACATTACACAACCTCATATAAAATTTATTTATCATAAATTATGTTATTAGTAATATGATAATTAATTACAAATTTAAAAAATAGATTTTATTATTTTAATTAATAACTAACTCAAACCCATGTACTATAAATAATCAGTCAGTATAAAATTTTGACCATTTATAAAGTTATATATCTGTTTACACCCATCTTTTTATTTTTCTTTATCAAAAATCATATATGCGTGTATAATTGAGTTACTAGTTTTAGAATTTCTTGAGGCCAAAGATAAAACCTTTTTTTTTTTTTACTTCTTTTTTGCATAACTGTGACTGAGAGTCAACCTGTATAATAATAGATTATCTAAAGAAAGGCCAATTTCATTCCATTTGCATATCTGTTTACACAACACATGTTGAATAGTTTATTTTGTTGGGAGTTAAATATCAATATTATGTTTAACAGATTTATAGGAATAAAATAAGATTAATAAATGGTTTCTGATTTGAAGTATCTGGATCAATCTATTTTACAATTTATCTAGGATTCAAATTTTCTTACAAATAATCAATTTCATAATTTCTGAGAGAAGCCTCATTATATGAAGTTGAATAACCTTAACCCAAAATTTTAAATTCTTCAACGATCCAAATCATACATTGAGTTCATATAATTTGATGAATTAGAGATGCCACTTTGAGTCACTTGGAAATTAATATTCCCTGAATCTATGTTTTGGTTAGCCGTTTCACCAAATTGAAACTGAGACTTTTGAGCTTGGCTAGTGCCTGAACTGGCCAACATGTTCTGAAAATCATAGTTTGAGTTATATGAATTGTCATTCAAAAGTTGGGACATTGG
Organism: Hippophae gyantsensis; assembly: GCA_030763125.1. Lineage (NCBI taxonomy): Eukaryota > Viridiplantae > Streptophyta > Magnoliopsida > Rosales > Elaeagnaceae > Hippophae > Hippophae gyantsensis. The sequence continues at coordinate 12,139,176 of CM061028.1, forward strand.
ACCCATGTACTCGAAATCTAATAGATGTGAAATGGACCAAGTTCTTGGAAATTTCAACATCTGTTCTTCTTCATTAACATGTTCATCTGCAGACGTTACATCGATTTGGGGACTTGAATCTTCCAAGTTCAACTCCATAGTTTTGCTTGTTTGCCTCTTCCTATAGACTCTGCATAAGACCCAATCATCCAACTGAAAACATTTACACATACGCAAGCTCTTGTCAGTTAGTACAATTTGGGAAGAAGATAATCCTCCCCCCCCCCTAAAAAAAAAAAGAAGTGTGATAGCTCAATAGACGCATAAAATTCTTTAAACAGAAGCAACTATGATGTTCCGTAAGTTACATAAAATGTATGGGACTCTGACTCTCTGAGTATTTATTCAAAAAAAAAAGAAAAGAATTAAAAAAACTCACTCTCATGGACCCAACATGCTTGTTGGCTTGTTTTCTTGACTCAATTAAGCGATATTCATGCATAATCCAATGAGTCTTGAGACCCTTTGGGGGCTTACCCTTGTAAAATACAAGAGCTTTCTTCACACCCACATATTTAGAGCCACTATAGATTGCCTTGTCTGTGCCTGTAGCTTTCCAATAACCAGATACAGTTGCTCTATTAGGCCTTACACCGTTTGGGTACTTTCTATCCCGTGGAGTAAAGAAATACCATTCATTGTCTCCGAACTCTGTTTTCTCTGCAATCACACAAAATAAAGCATCAATTATCAAATTCAATACTATTCTATATTTTCTTTTTCTTTTTCTTTTTAAAAAAAATGAGTCTTTGGCTTATTTTATAACACTAACCAGGCAATTCCCAAGGATCAAATTTGTAGAAATCAATTTCTGGGATAATAGAAACAGGGCACGGTTTTGATGTGGCTTGATTTTTGAGGTAATACACAATCAATTCTTCATCTGTTGGGTGGAATCTAAAGCCTGGAGGAAGTTCTGAGTTTGTCATGGCCTCCATTGTTGCTAGTTTTCAGAAAGAAAGAAAATATATATAAATAAAAGAAGACAAGACAATAAAACAGTTTTTGGTTTTTCTTAGGCTTAAAGGTTTTAGAGAAATGAAGGGGTTTGAAATGTTTGAAAGAAGAGGGGTGGGCTTTTTATTGGTGATGAATTTTGTCGTTTTGTTAGAACTGCATTGATTTGATTGGTTATACATTTGACTTTGATTTCCTCGTATGACAATGGATGCCACAATCGCAGAAGCAACCAACTCATGACACACTTCTCTCTCTATTTCTCTTCTCTACCAATTATATGGGATCTTTGTTCCTTGGTTTCTTGTATTAATTATTACAATGTTTATCCAAATGGTAATATATTCAATTGGAATATTATAAGATGCTGCATATATAGCTTTCAATTTTTCATCCTCCTTTACCATTCTCTTGTCTTATCTTTCACACGAGCCACTTCCCGGAAATCGATGAGCTTACATGGAATGTGTCAAAGATTAAAAGTCTTGACTATAGTAATTTGCTACCTATTTATCTTTGACTGGTAGAAAAATATTAATAGTATTTACTGCTCATAATTTATATATTTTTATTATTTATTATAATTATTTTTAAAATTTTTAAAATATAATTTTTAAAATAATATTAATATATGATAAAATTTAAATAATATGAAAATAAAAATTAATATAAATTTATGTAACTATCATTCCTCTAATTTCTACGAATATGCTTAATTATTATTCTGAAACGACGTTTGGGTATGTTTATTCTAATTAAATTACACTAATTAAGTATTTATCGTATGAAAAAAATATTATTCTAAGCAAACGAGAGATTAATTTTTAGGAAGGTTATATTAATTAAAAAACATATATAATATATTAAATAATCAAAAATAATGTTGTGTAGATCAGGACGGTTGGGATTTTAGATAAATTTATTCCTTCAATATTCTTATTTGTTCTAACTAAATTTCAATTTCACATTTTAAAATAAATAAATTTTGTACATTGAAAAGCTAGTGAATTAGAGCTGGTTTATTAAAAAATAATTGAACCAAATTTTACTTTTGGATAAAAAAATAAAATTACATAAATTAACACTTTTAAGATTTAAATACAATATCTTAATAGTATTAAATAAATTTAATTAATTATTTTAATATTAAATAACCCTAATTAATTAAAATTTAAATTAAAACTACTTAAATTAAATGATTTTTAATTGAATATTTTTTTAATAAATTTATAAATATAATATAAATTACTTACTAATGTTTTCTCCCAATTTATTTTATAATCATGTATGATTTTTAATTCATATAACAATTAACAATTATGATTAGATGCAAATAAATATTTTTAACACAATTTAATGTATGTATTAATTTACTAATCACAATATAATTGATCTTTGTTAATAACTAATCTCATATTATTTTAATATACCATATATTCAATTTTACATCTAATATTAATAGGAGTAAACATTTATAAAGTTATTAATATTATTTGAAAATTTTCAACTTATTAGTTTTAATAATTTTTATTTTAATTGATTATTTTTATTATTGAAACGATTTTCGATTAAATTGATCAAATTAAAATTTTAATAATACAAATAATCGATTAAATTAAAAAAAATATTAAAAATATTAAAAATATTTTTTTTGTCATAAAAGGGTAGACTAAGCTATAGATTAAACATTATACATCATTCTTTTATAACTTTAAATACTAATAGAGTGGTAATTAATGACCAATATAATTATATTTAATGAAAAAATCTAATTCTCAAATCTCATTAATGTTAACAATATATAGTCTAATTTTTTTGAGTGAAAGATACTATAGCTTTTAATAAAAGTATAAAAAAAATTTATAGTTATCAAATAGAATACAAAATTCCTATAACTTTTAAAAAGGAATTAGTGTCTTTGGTGTTAGTCTTACATTTGGTATTGGTGTCTTCTTATTTGGTGTTGATGCTTGATTACGCGCTAGTCCATGGTGCCTGGTGCCTGGTGCCTGATGTTGATACTGATACAAGTATAAAAGGAGAGAAAATTCTAGAATCTAAAAAGGATCTCTAAACTTATAATTGTTGTTCTTATCAGCAGACCCATTCTTCCTTTATCCCTTCTTTGGAAAAGTCTGAAATCTAAAACTTATTCTACTCTTAATTTATCAAATCTTTAAAGTTTCTTGTTTAAGGTAGTTTTTAACTCTCTTACTTTTGTCTTGATCTATCTATTGATGTGATTATTTTAAGAGATCATTTAATATTTTGTGTGATAACATTTGGGTTGGTATTTTAAGTTCATGATCTGAAGCTGATTTGTAATTTGTTAGGTGAGATTTAGGGTTCTATCTGCAGCGGATAATCAGTTTTTGTGATCTTCGGCTACATCTAGCTGAAAATAGTTAACCTAAACATTCTCTTTTAGCATATTTTATCCATATTTTGGGAAAGAAAATAACTTTGAAAAATCAACGAAGGGTTTTTTCTTACCTACATTTATGGCTAGTTTGAAAGCATAAATGACAACAATTTATGCTTTTGGATCTAAGTAATGTGCTGATTAACGCTTTTTTGTCCTCTTTCATTCCATTTCAACTGACTGTTCTTTGTCTCTGTTTACATGTATATTTATGCATTTGTCTCTCTTTTTTAGCAAGCTTGACTTGTTATTGAAATAATGTTGATCAAAATATCAATGTCCTGGTAGAATTGTTGGTATTCACCATTATAGGCCCTGAAAGCCTTCTTGTTTATAAATATGTTTCAAATCAAAGCCTGCATGATTACTTTTTCAGAGGTACTATTGACTTTAAAATCTGTCATTTTTTCATGTATGGTTACATTCTTTTCTTTTACTCATTCTCCTTTTGATTGTTGTTAAATTGATTGTTGTTGGTACTATTGTTGTTAAATTGATTTAAATCTCCCTGTTATTGGTGCTGCGCTATTGGTTTTGTTGCTGCTGGCGCTGGCGTTGGTGCTGCGCTGCTGGTGTTGGCGTTGCTGGTGCTGCTGGCTCTGAACTGGTGTTAATAATACTAAGTTTTTTTTGTGTATAATAAACTCTCAAATGTAATTATACTTTTAATTTTAATATAATATAATTTTTAATATTGTAATTAATAAATTTATTGTAATTTATATTGATTTTTAATATTGTAATTACTAATTATATTTTTTTTAATTTATGTATGCCCTATGGTCTCAGTTATCTAATAACCGAAATTATATGTCATTATTTATGATCTCTCTCACTTAGATCTCGGTTCTTATAATTGCGATTATAGACTTACGATCACGGTTAAAATCTGAGATCGTATGTATGTTTTGTAATAGTGAAAAGCTATAATATCTCTAAATCCTTCACTATTCTTTTTTTTTCTTTTGCTGCAAGTATATAGCCTAAATATTTTCAAATAGACTGTGCTGAACCCGGTTAAGCACGTACACCTATATATATTAAGACATCACTGTAATGCGTATAATTTACTATTCAATCCAAACACAATTTTGTAAAAATGCATCCGAGGCACAAAATTCACTTTTTATTTTATCAATGATGATTACATCGAACTTTCGGTCATTATTATAAGATATTCACTTTTACCGGATGTTCTTGACTGGAACCACTCAACATTTTTTTTTTGTTTTGTTCTTGTTTTTGAACTGTAAGATTAGAGCCACAAATTTTTAAAGTGAGTTCGAATAGAAAAATGTATTAAAAAAAGTTGTTGAAGTATAATTATAAAATTTTATTGAAGTATAACTAAAATTAAATTCTATATGCTATAATTTTATTAATTGTAAATAAAGAATAGTATTATTTTCCGACTAAAATGATATAACATAAAAATATATATATAATCTTAACTACACGTAGAATGTTCAATTATGTATTAGAAAAATAACAATATAGATTAGAACGTAGTAAAATTTCTTAAAAAAGACAAAATTGCATGAAAAGTTATTTTATTTTTATTGACTTTTTATATTTATCAATAATTTTATTAACCTAAAATTGTAAAATTATAATATATAATATTAAAAATTTATACAGTTGATGGATCAGGGCCCACCTCAGTTGTGTCTTGAATAGAGTTCCCCAAAAAGACAAAAATTACATAATAAGTTCTTATATTTTTATTAACTTTTATATAAAAATGATAGTTTTATTAGAGTAAAATATCTATTTTAATTATATAAAATATCTAAAATTTTAAAATTTATTACATATAATAGTAAAAACTTATGGAGGCCTAGGTGAGGGAGGCAGAGACCCACCCCAGTCAAGCTCTACCTAGAATTGTACGATCCAACCATTAAAACATATCATGTATTAAGTTAATATTTGGTTGATAAAAATATAAATTATAATAAGAGTTATTCATATTATTTATTTTTTAATCTGAAACGAAAGTAAAACATTAATTTCAGGAAATATTGATTGCTCTTTTACCTTTTACAACGTAAAACATTTCAATAAATATTGATACTTTAATAAATCTTATCGGTTTAAACATAAGTGAGATTGTCCAACTCAGTAAGTCCACTAAAATAATACAATATGCCCTTAAATGTCCTTAAAGTATACCTGTTAATTGGTGGCCGCAGACGCAGTGGTGTTGGAAATGGTGGGATGGACTGCGAGAAGTGGTGCGAACTAGTGACTGTGGAGCTTTCCATTATTTGTGTGGACTATATATATATGTTGGTTAATTAGGTAATTGTGTGCTTCTCTACTAGCTAGCTAGCTATATATATATGCATGGAATAAGAAAGCGTACGTCGACTCTCGATTGAGTGTGGGAGAGGAAGACAAATAGGAAATTAAAATAATTCAAGATATCTATTTAAACAAAATACACTGTTTTAATTAGAATCGATTTTCTGGAAATTAAATACTGGAGTAGGTAATTTACATAAAACTTTAGACTAATTTTCTTTAATTGATGGATTTCATGGCAGCAGTTAAGACAATATAAGAAAATATTAATGATATCATGGCAGCAGTTAAGACAATAAAATATATAATACTAATGATATATATATATATACCTCGATCTCAACTGTCATGTGTTTAATTAAGTATTAATATATATATATATATATATTATAGTGGTGCTTAAGTTTGTGATATAAAATATTGATATGATTGTATATATTGAGTATTTACAATTAAATTCAAACAATGTATAATATTAGTTCATTGAAAACTATTTTCCTATAAAAATGAGTAATTAGATAACATAATCCCAAGCCATTGTGTCATAAGTTGATTGGTGTAATGAAAATAAATGTAATCTAGTTTCATATATGTATCTCACATATATTTTATATATACTCTTATATAATTTATTAAATAAACAATTATTTAATAATACACATAACTGTAATAATAATATTTTATTTTATAAAATTTTGCTTTTTTATAATTAATTAACTTAATTTCACCGGAAATTATAACAAGTACTATTTTATTTAAAGACTATCTCAACAAAAAATATTGCAAGCTTTGTATTTTTTTTAAATATATTTTTTCACAATGATAATAAATAAGTCTTTTTATGTAACTTGCTTATAAGTTGAATTTATTCATATTGAATTGCATATGACTTTTAATTTTATGTTTTCTAATTTATGAGTTATTTTTTTATTTATTATATAAGTAATCAAATAATAAGATGCCAACAATTAAGTATCATGATTATTAGTGTATACCACTATACTGTAATTTTAACGTCTTGTTTGTAAAATATATATATTAATATAGGATGAAATTATTATCACATTAATTTTATTATTTTATATTTATTATTATTTTAAAAAAATATCAACAACATCTTTTCACTTTCAATACATATCTTCTAAATAAATTAAATTTATTAAAAATATTTTTTTAATTTTAAAAATTATTAATTATTTATTATATAACAATGTAAATAATCCAACCATATATATAGCGTTTAATTTAGCTCCATTAGACCAACTTAACCATACACTATACTTTTAAATTTAATATAAAATTTTGTACATAGATACCTCAATCTTAAATTAAATTTAACGTGATGAAAAATACCACATCAAATTTGATGCGATATTGTTCATCGTATTATCATTGTACAAATTCGCCAATTTTTTTTAAATCTAAAAATATTGTTGAATTTTTAATACATATAATAAATTTAAGTTAAGTATGTGATAAAAATATAATAACTCAAAATGTGTTAATTAAATATTTATGTGATGAATAAAGAAATTTATCGAATTAATATTTATTCATATATATTTTTAATTATATTTTTTAATTAAATATAATTTTTAATTCATTTAATAAATATTATATTTATGTAATAGATTTTTAATTTTTTAAATAATATTTTTTTAATAAATTATTATTAATTAACTAATAGTAATATATAATCATTTCATTGTATATATTAATTAATAAAAAAATAAAAAAATAAAAAAAATATTTTATTTTATAGTGGAATATATTTTTTAATATAATATTTAGTGTCGTGGATTTGAAAAAAAAATTATCATAATTTTTAATAAAAAATAGTATAAAATTTATTGCAAAACAGAAAAAAAGGGTTGGATATGCCCTTAGTAAGAAAATGGTTAGAACCCTACTCGATTGGATTAGCACAACTCCAGAGAGGTTATATAAAGAACATGAAAATTTTCGATAACACCATTAAATTATATTTAAAAATAATTTTAATATAAAAATAATATTAATGAATTTTATTTTGATACTTTTTAAATAAAAAATAATATTTATTATCTTTTTTATATCAAAAAATTTAATTAATAAAGTAGTTAAATAAAAAATTAATTTTTAATTAAATATTAAAAATTTACTAATAAAATAAATTCTCTTTCACACATAGTTTCAATTATTTTTATTTATCTTACTCAATCTTCCGCTTTTATTTCTCTATTTGTTAAAAATAGAATATTTTTTGCATATAGGAAGTTCATATCTTTTTTCCATTACAATATATATATATATATACATATTAATAGTTATTATGAATACTAATATTTTTTTTATCTATTCTCTCTTTATATTATTTTAAATTTTTTTATTTTTAAATTATATTTAAATATATCTTTTAATCATAAGATTTATTATTTTTTTGTATTATTTTATTTTTTACGTAATTATTTGTTAGGTTATAAGTTATGTAAAACATTTGTGTCTTTGATGATATTTTTGTGTACAAAATATAGAATATGTAATTTTATTTAATGTTATGTATTTTTTTTTATAAAAACATGTGTTGACGATTCAATGTTACACACAGTCACTTAGTTTTAAACGCTGTGTATATATATTTACACATACTATATGAGTTGATTCATTTGATATGTATATTATGTTTCTTTTTTGTTGTTTTGTGTTGTATTTTTGTTATTCTTGAAAAATTATTTGATAATTTTTAAAACAAAAAAATATTTTTTTGTTGTTTGTCTAGACTTTGCCAACGTGAGTTGGAGAGTATTGTGATGAGGGAGGATATTGATAGCCAAATTTTTGCTGTAAATACCTTATTTTGTAAATGTTTTTATAGATTAGAAAATATGGAAAAGGTTTGGTGGTTTTTTAACTTGGTTTTTCAAAATAAAAAATTATTTTCTTATGTTGAGTCAATAATACTTTAAGAGTTTCTTTGATATTAATAATTTGTGATTTTGTTTGAAAAATTAATTTTAAAGTTGGGTTAATTTAAAATTAAATTAACACACAGTGTTAGTTTCATGTGTATAGATTTCTCATACCTATAAGATCATTTTGTATTAATAGATCGTGATTGTCTGCATCTCGTGGTGATGGGGCTTTAAAGGAGTGTCATATCTAATTTGAATAAAAAATGTTACGAAGATAGTGAACAAGGATAACATATGAAAATAGGAGTGAGCAAATAATCTTATCAATCTATTTAAATTGAAAAATTCGATCCGATCTATCGGATTCATTCAGAAAGGACTAAAATAATTTACAAACAAATTGGATTCGAATTTAAAAGTATATAATTTGTTCGGATTTAGATTGACATATTTTATAATTTATTATAAAATAATTCGAATCGAATTATTATTAAAATTATAAATAAATATATATTTTATTTTATAATGTATTAAATTTAATTATTATACATAATATAATTACATTAAATTATTATTTTAATTTAAAATTAAATATAAATATTAAATATTTATAATAATTTAATAATTATCTAATCATACTTTTTATTTATTTGATTTTTTAGATATAATTATAAATAATAAATTTTATTATAAATATATTAATTTAAAATTTAAATATTATATATTATATTTTATATATAATAATAATTCATAAATAAATTTTCACTTAAATATTCATATGGTTGAATAATAGATAGTTTCAAGTAGATGATAACCTCTGTATGAGAGTTAGACAGGTAAACAACTTAATAATATAACTCATATATAAGATTTTTGGGTATATTTATTCGTATATCTTTGTTTAACGTACAATTATAAAAATAATCCGAATATACTTGCGCATAAAAAGATCCGATTGATTGGAGAGCTTCGTTGTCGTCTATTAATGTTGTTTTCCCATCTCATATACCATTTTTTTTTTTTTTTGTCTTTCTTTTGATGTCATTTTTATCTTCATATATAATTATCCATTTTTGTCGTATTTGTTGTAAAATAAATTATTAGTAGTTTGTTTTTACCTACTGTGTGCGACATTATTGACTGTACGCTTAAATGTAATTCTAAAATCGGATAAATTTGGAACAATTTTTGTGTCAGGATCATTTAATCATTATATATATATATATATATATATATATTATAATTGTAAAAATTTAAATAATTTGGGTATAAATATAAATGAAAAATATGTATTCATATTATTTTACTTTATTTCTACAGAGGTAGGTAGCTATCAACTCCATTTAGAAAGATGACGCGTGTAATTTCCAAAAAGAGGGTATAGGTATAGTAGGGATAAACATTACGCCAACTGTAGGTAGGTATAGTACTTACTTCTCTGTTGTGCTTATCCAACCACGTCACCTTTGAACCCACGTTTGATTACATCATCCTCTATTGTTCTTAGTTCTTACAACTCTTTTTAATAAATATTTTTATATTATGCACGTGTTTAGTTAATCCTTCGAATTAAGATCAGAGAGTGATTTTTGGTAAAATATGTGATCTCTAGGTAAATTCAATAAAATATTTAATATAAAATAAAAAATATATATTAAAAATAATAATGAATAATAACATAAATGTCATTATATGGTACATTTTAATTGTGATTCGTCACTCTAGGTATTTAAGGATGAATCAGGGTGAAAAAAGAGTAGTTAATGTGAGATAAATTATTGATCGTTTTTTGAAAGATTTACACCGTCAAATTGATAGCAACAGAAGCAAGAAGAAAGGTTGAAAAAAAATTCAAGAATTTAGATATTTCTAAATACTCGCACATGTGATACCATTGGGGTATTTATATAGTGCTGATGAGGCACTTATCAATGTTGTGTGTGAACCCTCATCATTATTGCAACGTGCATTATAACAACCATAACAAACTACAACCGGCACTAATAACAAACTCTACTAACATTCATGAACAATCTAACAACCCATTTATACTTATATATCTATCTAACATTGAGTTTAATTTTTAGCTCATGAAAACATTGAAAACTTAGAGGTTTTGTCATCACATTAGCAATCCGTTTTTCACGGTGTGTATACTCCATACTCACCTTGTTCGTCATCACCTTATCCCTTGTAAAGTAAAAATCAATTAATATGTTTTTATCCTTGAATGTAATATTATTAGATATTATTCCTTAATTTAAGGAATAAAACAAGAACCTTAATTCAAAGAATAAAACAAAGAGCTTAATTCAAGGAGTAAAACAAGGAATCCTTAATTTAAGGAGTAAAATAAGGAATCCTTAATTCAAGGAGTAGAACAAGGAATCCTTAATTCAAGGAGTAAATCAAGAAATGCTTAATTTAAAGAATAATTGAAGGAGTAAAATTTCCTTATAAATAGCTATACAATTGTAATGAAAACATGAAGAAAATAATACAAACTAGAGAACTCTTTTGTGTAGAGTTATTTCTTGTTTTTTCAACATGGTATCAGAATAGGAAAATTAACTTGCTTCTGCTTTATTATTATCTTAGCATCTTCAATCTTTGAAATGGCTGAAGACAAGCCGCCAGGATCGTGTGAAAGTTCATCAGTGCTTTCCTTCATGAATATGCATGAGGTGGATGTCAACCCAAATCAAAGATTAAGCTCAGTCTTGTTGAATGAGTTTAATTACTTGCCTTGGTCAAGAGCAGTGTCTCTGGCTCTAGGTAGAAGGTCCAAGTTGGGGTTCATAAATGGAAGCATCGAAGTACCTGATGTTTCCTCACCAACCTATGAATCCTGGCTTAGTAAAGATCAGCTGGTTATGTCATGGCTCCTAAATTCCATGGAACGTAAATTAGCTGAAATATTCAATTACTCTGAATCTGCATACCAACTATGGGAGACGGTCAAGGAAATGTATGGCAGTCAAAACAATGCTGCACGAGTTTTGCAATTAAAGAAAGACATCTCAGATCTGCAACAAGATGACAAGCCTTTTGTACAACTCTTAGGAAGCATGAAAAGCATGTGGAATGAGTTGGAAATATATCGTCCTCATACAACCGATGTAGCTCTGCTACGAAAGAGAGCGGAAGAAGATATGATATTTCAACTTTTGTCCAGTCTGGATTCAACATATGAAGATATACGATGTCATATACTCATGAATACTGAACTTCCTTCCTTCACCAATGTATGTGCGACAATTCAACGTGAAGAAGTAAGGAGGAAAGTCATGAACAAGGGTACAATGGCTAGTTCACCTGAGGCAAGAGCCTATCTAACCAACAAGAGGAAGTACAAAGGGAAGCATCCAAACTTGAAGTGTCAATATTGCAACCATACGGACCATGTTAAGGACACATGTTGGATTCTACATCCAGAATTAAAACCTGATTTTATAAAGGATAAGGGTTTACAGAAAGTGAATCGTACTGGACATCGTGCAAATCATGCTTTTGCCTCTACCTCTAATGGGTCTGATCCATTCAAGAACTTCTTAGCGAATCCAGCTGAACTCATGAATGAGTTTATGTTGTATCTTCAAAGCAAGACAAGGGGAGCTAGAATTGACTGTGTGGATAGCATAGAAGAAGGAAACTCGACAGCATTGCTAAGCAAGTTTGCGGGCTTCTTGGCAGATGCAAAACTCATACCACAAGAGGACATGTAAGGTATCATAAAAGCCTTTAAAACTGCTCTTAAAATAAATATGTTGCATGGTTTTTGGGTTGTAGATTCAGGTGCCACAGATCATATGACAAACCATGTGTCAAAGTCTCATAAGTTTGAAAAATTAGCAAATTCTTCTTAAGTTTCAATTGCAAATGGTGAGAATGTAAAGGTTTTAGGAAAGGAAAAAATAAAATTAATGTCAGATGAAATCGAGTTGGTAGTTTTATATGTACCTTCCTTTCCTTTTCAACTTCTGTCTGTAGGAAAAATCACAAATACCTTGAATTGCTTAGCCATTTTTTCTCCTCACAATGTCATTTTTCAGGATTGTGTCACCAAAAAGACAATTGGTGAAGGGTTTTACTTAGATGGTCTCTATTACATATCCAAGAGCAATCCCAGAGGGTTTCAAGCCAAGTTTAATCCTATCCAAGATAATCAATTGTGGCATCAACGTTTAGCTCACCTTTCTCTACCAATTTTGTCAACTTTATTTCCAAACTTAGGAAATGATGAAATTGCATGTGAAACTTGTCACTTGTCTAAGGCCACTAGATTGCCTTTTAATTCTTCCTTGTCTAGGGCTAGTAAGTGTTTTGAACTAGTTCATTCAGATGTATGGGGACCAATTAATGAATCTTTTGATGGTTATAAGTATTTTGTGATTTTTGTTGATGATTTCTCTCGAGTCATATGGTTATATCTTTTAAAGTCTAAGAATGAAGTTATGGAAGTATTTAAGGACTTTCATAATCTTGTTAAAAATCACTTCTCTTCTAAAATTCAAACCTTAAGGTCTGACAATGGCACCAAATACATGTCCCATATCATGAAATAATATTTGAGCATTCATGGCATTATGCATCAAACAAGTTGTGTTGGCACACCTCAATAAAATGGTGTAGCTGAACGCAAAAACCGGGACTTACTTGAAAAAACTAGAGCATTAATGCTACAAATGAATATACCAAAGAGATTCTGGTCCCAAGGGGTTATGGCAGCTGCTTACATCATCAATAGATTACCCAAATAGTCTTGGATTTCAAGTCTCCCTGTAGGTCATGAAAGGGAGGTAAATTAACCTTTCACACCCTAGACTCTTTGGATGGATCTGGTTTCTACATATTCAATGTCATCCTCGAGACAAATTGGCTCCTTGAGCTGATAAATATATTTTTTTTGGTTATTCATCAACACAAAAGGCATATAAGTGTTATGATCCCCAACTTAGGAGATTAATTGTGTCTAAAGATGTTCGATTTTATGAAACTAACCTTTTTTCAGCAAGTCACATGAAATCACAAGTCAAGGGGATGGCATCTTGGATGTGTTTCCATTACCAAGAATTGAACTTGAGGCTCCACAACAACAAGATCCCAACCATGTCAACATTGATGCATCTCTCACTGAAAGTAACAATGAAGGGTCTCGTCTTAATGGTACATCAGCATTGAAGATGGTGATAATCAAGATGATCCTCACAATATGGTACAAGATGTGAACGAGTGTGAGATAACTCCTTCTGCTCCACGACGTAATCCAATGCGTGTTAGGCAACCTCCCACAAGACTTCAAGACTTTGTCACCTACAAACCCACACATCCCATCTCAAATTATGTGTCATATAAGAGAGTGACACCAACCCATGCTGCATTCCTTAGCACTATATCGAGTTATAGTGAGGCTCAAAACTTTCATGAGGCCAACAGCCAAGAGGTGTGGAAGGAAGCCATGCAAGAAGAACTTAAAGCCCTAGATCAACAAAACACATGGAGCATCACCAAACTTCCAAAAGGCAAGAAAGTTGTGAGTTGCAAATGGATCTATAAGCTCAAATTCAAGTCAGATGGATCAATTAAGAGGTATAAAGCAAGATTGGTGGCTCGGGGATTCACTCAAAAATTCGAGGTGGATTACAAAGAAACATTTGCACCTGTTGCAAAAATGAACACAGTAAGAGTGCTACTGTCTGTGGCTATAAACAATGGGTGGTCCATATACCAAATGGATGTGAAGAATGCATTCTTGCATGGTGATCTCAAAGAAGAAGTCTATATGAAATTACCACCTGGGCATCCTCAAAGCAATGAACTGGATTTAGTGTGCAAATTGCACAAATCCATTTATGGTTTGAAACAGTGCCCACGAGCTTGGTATGCCAAACTAAGCTCAGTTCTCACTAGTGTTGGTTTCAAAAGCAACAATGCCGATTCCTCACTATTTGTTCGCACAGGAGCTATGGGCAAATTGGTTGTGCTGATTTATGTAGATGATCTGATAATTACAGGTGATAATGTTGACGAGATTTTCAACCTCAAATAGTCCCTCAGACAAAGGTTTGCAATTAAAGACCTTGGGATATTGAAGTACTTTCTTGGTATAGAAATGGCAACCTCGCACAAGGGACTCTTTCTTAACCAAAGGAAATATGTCCTAGATTTGCTTAAGGAAGCTAACATGAGCGATGCTAAACCAGCCATTACCCCTCTTGACAGCAAGCTTAAACCTAGCTTGAAGGGCACGCCACTCATGGATATAAGTTATTACCAGCGACTGGTTGGTAAGTTGATCTACCTAACAATCACCAGACCTGACATCACATATTCTGTAAGTATTGTGAGCCAATTCATGCACTCCCCGACACTTGAGCATTTGACCCTTGTTAAAAGGATCTTACGCTACTTAAAAGGATCAGTGGGTCGTGGTATTATCATGAAGAAGAATGACAACACACAAATCATGGGGTATTGTGATGCTGATTAGGCAGGGAATGCAATTGATCGCAAGTCCACCACTGGCTACTGTACATTTGTCGGTGGAAACTTGGTCACATGGAAGAGTAAGAAGCAAACTGTCATTGCCAGATCAAGTGCCGAAGCTGAGTATCGTGCAATGGCTTCAACTGCATGTGAGTTGATATGGCTTAAAGGTGTTCTGTGTGATTTAGGTGTTCCTACAACTCTTCCTATGTCTTTATTTTGTGACAATCAGGCAGCTATGCATATAGCATCAAACCCAGTGTTTCACGAGAGGACGAAACACATTAAAGTTGATTGTTATTACGTTCGTGAACAAGTTCAATCACAGGTAATTCAGACACATTATACAAGAAGCTTCGACCAACTGGCTGACATCTTCACCAAGCCCTTGGCTTCTCATCAGTTTCAACGACTTTTGTCCAAGCTTGGATCCATAAACCTTCTGGATCCAGCTTGAGGGGGAGTATTGGATATTAGTACTTAATTCAAGGAATAAAACAAGGACCTTAATTCAAGGAATAAAACAAGGAGCTTAATTCAAGGAGTAAAACAAGGAATCCTTAATTCAAGGAGTAAAACAAGGAATTCTTAATTCAAGAAGTAAAACAAGGAATCCTTAATTCAAGGAGTAAAACAAGGAATCCTTAATTCAAGGAGTAAATCAAGGAATGCTTAATTTAAAGAATAATTGAAGGAGTAAAATTTCCTTATAAATAGCTATACAATTGTAATGAAAACATGAAGAAAATAATACAAACTAGAGAACTATTTTGTGTAGAGTTATTTCTTGTTTTTTCAACAAATATTGGATTCTTTGTGAGACATCCGGCACTAATATTGTCAAAATAGACAACAAGGATTGTAGACATACTAATTTATAGTTCATTCAGTATTCTCTTGATCCACATCACTTCTGTGATTGCCGATGTCAATGACCTAAACTTAGATTCAATAGAGGAATCAGAGAATACTTTATGTTTGCCTTATTTTCATGAAATCAATGAATGACCAAGGTAGACACATTTACCTCTAGTGCTCTTGTGATCTATAGTACAAGATGTCCAACCTATATTTGTATAAGCAGTTAAAAAGAAGCTGTTTGATTTACCAAAATACAAGCCATAAGGTAATAAGGTACCTTAACAAATTTTTCATTGTAAACCAATGAACATCAATTGGATGTTGTAAGATATTGGCACAATTTATTCATTAAATAGGCTTTTTTTGGTCTTATTAAAATACAATATTACACAACCTCAACTACTGTTTGATACTATAAAGGATCCAACAAGACTTCTCTATCAATTTTTGCTAACACTTTGCTAGCTGGTAATGGTGTGTTTACAGGGTTGGCCTTACTAAGTTTAACCTTCTCAAGTAACTATCGAATATATTTTTGTTATGAGAAGTGAAAGTTATCACCGGTTCTTAAATCTTTGATTTCTAAAAATAACTCAAATATCCCAAATCTTTCAAGGCAAACTTAGAGTTGAGCTTTAAAATAGTGTCTTTAATAACATATGTATCATTTTCTATTATGAGTATATCATCTACATAAATGAGCATTACCATGAAAATTCTTTTGCCTTCAAAAATCATTATAGACGTGTCTACTTATGAGTTCTTGAAACCTTATCCAAGTAAGCATTGTGACAACTTAGTGAATCAAGCTATAGGAGTTTGTTTTAAATCATATAAGGTCTTTTTGAGTTTACAAACATATGTAGGATTAGCTGTATCAATAAATCCTTAAGGTTGTGTCACGAATACCTTTTTTTCGAGCTCTCCATTTAGAAAAGCATTATTGACATTAACTTGTTTCATTAACCATATTTTAGATAAAGCAAGGGTTAGTACCACACTTATGGTGATATGTTTGATAACTGGGCTAAAGGTTTCAGTATATTTAATTCCTTCGATTTAATCATTACCTTTTAACCACAATCTTGGACTTATATCTTTCTAAGGTCCTATCTGATTTTAACTTGACAACAAACACCCATTGTTTCCTAATAATTTTCTTACCATGGGTGGAGGTACTAAAGCCCATATATCATTGGCCAATAAGGCTTTGTATTTTTTCTCTATAGCTTCAACCTACTTAGGATGTCTTAGAGTTATTTCACTGAGTTAGGAACTGACAAGATTAGGTGCACATTATGATAGGAATTCTCAATTCTCTAGCAAATACTACCCTTTTGATCATTTCTTCTCATGCATCTACAATAGCATTCAAATAATGCCCTTTGATTTTACCAGTTTTAGCAAATGCTTTAAAAAGGGTTTTGGCATAAAAGGTTGAGAATTGACTCTACCGAACATGATTGGGAATTCATATTCTCACCATCCTTGGTAAAATCAAGTCCATTGCAAAGACGTTCATAAACAAAATTATCATAATTTTTAGTGGATAACCCCAATTTAGGTTTAATAGTAAATCCTAATAGGAGACGACCGTACTTGTTCAATTTATCTCTCTCAACTTAGATATTATGAGGCGAGCCTTGAAATTTTTTAGTATAAGAAGTAGAGATTCACAAATCCTCCATAAATGTGCATAGTTTCTTGAATCTAAACACATTACCTATAATGTAAGTAAACATATTAGTAACATGACCTTCTTCAAAAAGGTCTAAGGGATAAGCTACATAAACAATATATTGATTTTCTTCTCTAGGAACGTGCTCAAGGTATCTATCTTAGTAACGATCATGAATTATTTAATGAACTAATAAATTTGACGTTTTAAAACAGACACGAATATTTGTATTTTTGTGTTAACTCTAGTTGTATATGTTCCTTGAATGTGTCTGATTGATAAAGAGTTGATTAGAACGTTGATCTGAATATTACTCACGTTAATCTTAAAAATTATGAAAATAGAATAGGGGTTAGTAACTAAAGTATATTGGGGTAGTAATCTAAAAAAGATAGTATAAGATCGAGTTTCTATTTAAACGTTTGGTTTTCATAGTGTAAAATTAGGTGGTCCGATGTTTCTACCTAAAAATATCAAATGTTATTTTTTTAATTTTTATACTTTTACTATTTACACGCGATTGTATTTCTAATCGATTTATTTAGATTATTAAATTATAAATTGATAAAATTTAAAAATAATCTATTCATATCTTTTAAGTTAATTAGGTATGTATTACAAAATTTCAGATGAACTTTCAAGATTAGCACAATTAGATGTCTTAGAGAGCAACGCTGCTAGCTTGTATCCAGATTTCATAGTATATGAACCATCAGAATCATACTTTCAAATTAACTCATCCATCCCTATACAATTGGAGTGTTTAAAACTCGTTGAAAATCCATGGGCCATAAAAGCCTTTCAAGCTTAAAGATATCCTAGTCATCACCTCTGTAGTTCATCAAGTCCCTTTCTAGATTAATGGATGTATTTGGCTTGGTGATTAGCTTTAAAGATGTGAGGGAGCAAATTTCATTTAACCGTGATTCATCCCAAACCTTAGTGAGAATTTTTTTTTCCTATTCTCACCTTATGCCTTCTTTAATTAGCTTTCCAGTTTCATAAATTCTACGCCTACCCCATGAGGGACGGCTTCCCAGTCCTGCATGCTTCAAGAAAACTTGAATTCGGAAAGTATTAATTTACCCCTTACAACTTTAAAAAGTAAAGAGTGAGGCTTTGTAATTGAACGCCATGCCTGTTTGGCCAAAAGGGTCAAATTGTATTGTTTAACATCTTTGAAATTAAGATCACTCTCTTCTTTATTTTGTTGCAAGGTTTTGAATGACAACCGATTAATCTTATTCTTCCCATTTGACTTTCCTCCCCTCCCTCCAAAAAAATATTGCCTCATAATTTGTGTTAGTTCATCACATGATAGGGTGATGGGAGAAGAAAGCATTGCATTGTGTAATTCAGTTGAGCAACACTTCTTTACTCCCTGGAGAAAGGAAAGAAGATGACCAAAAATCAATTCTTTGTTTGACCTTTTCACAATGAAAATTGAAAGTTTTGGTTCTTGCTTTTCCAACAATGCGAAGGAAGCCCTAAATATTTGTCAACACGTCTCAAATTAGGCATGCTTAACGATGACTTTTGAAAATTAAGGACTTTGCTATTGCTCGAGGCCATTCCATAAATTCCAATCAAGTTCTTGATATATTTAAGTTGTTCTCTTTTTGCTTTTTACAGAAAATTAACAAGTCATCCACAAAAAAGATGTGAGACATTGATGGACTCATGGACCAACTCTATTAACTTTTAAGTCCTGTATAAATCTTTGACTTTCAACTTCTAATATTAAAAGAAGATAAACATTCAGCACAAATGATAAATAGAAAAATGGATAGAAGGTCTTCTTGTTGCAGCCTCTATTGGGCTTGAAATATCCTAAAATATTTAAAATGTCTAAAAAAATATTTCTAAAAAATATTTAAAAAATAACAATTTTATTAATACTCTAAACTTATAATAATAAAATTAGATTATTATTTGGAATAATTTTTTATTTATTTAACAAGTGTGTGCAACTAGATAACTTGAACTGGTTTATCCTCTTTGGTTAAGGGATAAAGTTTTCGGGATTTTTTAGAACTCTCTCTTGGTAATTATCGGTGTTAAATTAACTCCACACGAATTTATAATGAAAAAATTCATTTTCGTTGTAAGATCATTGAAAAAAAAATTGGTCATAAATTTGGAGGGTTTGTTAACAAATATTGGAAAGAGATTTTGGAAGCTATAAAATCCTTTCCGTTGATGCACGGTGGGAGATTGGTAATGGATAGTTATTTATGCTTGAAATGACCGATGGATAATTGAACGAGATGTTTGTTATATTATATTAAATATTTTAATTTTATAATTACTATCCAATAATATATTTAATTATAAAATTAAATCTTATCATATATTATATAAATAATATAATTACTTAAAAAAATTATAAATTAAGAGTGACACCACCACATTTTGTAACCTTTTCACTTATTTATTTACACTACTTGTATAATTCCAACTCACATCAAATAATCATTAAATAAAACATAACTGTATTTAATGTTTTAAACGTATAAAAAATCAGATAATGAAAAAAAATTACATACCTAAAACAGAACCCTTTCGCCCTCCCTACTTAGTAGTAGTTGTCTTCTTTTTTTTATTTCTTCTTCCTCTTTCATCGTTTCCAATTTTTTTTAATTTCCCTAACCAGATACTAAACAAATAATCTTCTTCCCTAATAACTAGGTATTAAAAAGTTTTTCATGAGGATGAGTAGACGTTTTTGACACCATTATTATTAAATTATTGAGTTTATTTTTTGAATTTTTAATTGATACTTCTTGTTGCTTCATTTTTTCCTTTTTCTTTTCATTTTTTTTGGTTAAAATTTGAATTGAGATTTTATTTATTTATTATTTTTAGATCTGAATCGAGAATTTGACTCTTTATTTTCTCCTTTATTTCCAATAATACTTATTTATTTATAGAACAAAGTATTCATGTTTTTTTAATAAATATGTAGACCATGTGATGATAGCAAAATCAAAACAAGATATAGATACTTTTTTGTTTTCCATTATTGTGATGGAAAATATTTTTTTAGAAGAATTAAAAATGAATTAAAAAGAGAATAATGGCATTGTACGCTTGCATTGTAGTACAGAGGGAGAGAAAAAGTCATTAATTGATATAATTTATTACAAAAAGTAATTAATTTACTCTTTTTTTTTGCTTTATTTTAAATTTTTTACGCATTAAATACAAGCTTGTTATTTTCTAATGATCTGATTTAGAACTTTATAACATGCATGTGCAAATAGATAAGTAGAAAAGCACACCAAATAAACAAAATGAAGTTAATAACCTGATTCATATAAAGTTTTCTACATGCATAGAAAGAAAATTCCTTCTTAAATTTTTTTTCTTCTTAAAAACTATAATAAGAAATCTATGAGATCAAAAGACACTGTATAATCATATTTAGCAAGCATTAACATTTTGTTGGTACACTTGTCTCATGAGAAAAAAATTCTTTTTAATTTTATTTGTTTTTAAAATTGAACATTTTAATCCATTTTCTTTTAAGTAGAATAAAATAATTCTATTTTGGTGTACAAATAACCTAATTATTTAACTAATTTAACTTTTAATCATTTAGTAAAAAATATGTGTTCATTTTCGTATAACGTTTTAAAACATATATTCATTTTTTATAATATTTTAAAATATATGTTCATTTTTTACGACGTTTTAAAATATATGCTTATTTACGTTTTAAGAAAAAATAAATATATATTTACTCTTAAGATAATTAAAAATAAAACTCCTTGTTTAAACCTATAAATCCTTTAACTTTTTTTAAATCACTAGAAGTTACTTTAATTTTAAAATAAGTACTTCAATTATTTTGGTTTTAACATATTAGAAGTTACTCTACCTTTTTAAAAAGTAACATTGAAAATCACCTTATTTTTATAATTAAAAAAAAAACCCTTTTTGCATTTAAAAGGTTACGTGAGTTATTATAACTCACTTAAAAACAAAGAAAATGTTTGAAAACACTATTTAACTATTCCATATCATAATAAATTTTTATAATTTTTAAATTTTATTTAAGGATTAGATTTATCTACAAATAAGTGATGTTGTTTCCGACTAATAGTATATAGTATTAAATGATTTCTAATACATTATTCAAAATAAAATATACTTTTATAGCCTTTTATCTTCTATATCAGCATGCATTATTCTTTTTGTAAGCATCACACAAGATACGAAGCCAATTTCAAGTTTCCTTATGGCTATATTATCACTATTATAAAATTAATATATGATCTCGATTTTTAATCGTAATTGTAGATCTATAATCACAGTTATAAAAGTTGAGACCTAAATGAAAGAGACCATAGACTTTTACATATGATCTTGATTTTTAAAATCAGATTTTTACATGTAGTCACAGTCTTTTATAAGACCAAGACGATAGACATACTTGAAAGTTTATAAGATACAGACCTCATTAACTTAAAGGGGGTGAATGAGTTATTTTTAATTTTTACGAATTTATAACTTAATAAACTAAACAAACCGGCCAGACATGTAATCACGTGTAAGAATAAAGTACGGAAATAAAATAATAACATACAATATTTTTAGGTGGAAACAACCTAGGTCACAACCATGACTTAAGAAGAAAACTACCGGTCCACCGGATCACCTAACTTTCCACTATGAAAATCAAATGTTCAAGTACAAACTCGATCTTATGCTACCCTCCTTAGGATGCAGCCTCAATGTACTTTACTTACGAGCCCTACTCTGTTTTCATAGTTTCTAAAATTAGCGTGAGCGGTTTTCAGACCAACGTTCCAATAAACTTCCCACCAATCAGATACGTTCCTGAATTAACTATAAAATAGTTAGCATAAAAAACACAAGTACCTGTATGTGTTCTAGAACGGATTTAATAATGAATAATCCTAACTAGATGATTCAAAACATATGTCACTTAAATCAAATCAACTACTAAATCCTAGAGCAAAAAGATCAAGCATAAGTTTAATAAAAATAGTTTCTTTAAAGATTAATAATCAAATCAAATAACTATGATATGACAAAATAATTATTTGATCTAACAATTTAAGAACAAAAATAAAGAAGAAGTCATAAGAACATATTATCAAAATATCATAAAATAATTAAGCTTATTAATTAATCAAACATAACTAACAATATTTGATAGATTAGCTAAATAAAAAAACCTAAAAATTATGATCTTATATTTTTAAAATAAGAGAGAGAAATTAAGAAGAATAGAATAATGTTCTTGTATGGTTGATTGAAACAATGAGCAATAAGTTTTATTTATAGGAAAAATTAAAACCCTTAATCCTATGTAATTGATAAATATATTTTCTATTACAAATAGGATTAGTAATACTCATTAGTTAAGAAAACTCTTATATAATTGATAAATATTTTTTTTATTTCAAATAGGATTAGTAATACTCACTAATTAAGAAGACTCTTATTTAAAGGAGAGTTCTTTTAAAATAGATTTTATACTATCTTTTATGTTAAAGATTTCAACTATAATTTAGAGTATATCTTATCTAATATCTTTTAAAAATAGATTTTATGCTATCATTTATGCTAAAGATTTCCACTATAATTTAGAGCATATCTTATCTAATATCTTTTAGCATATCTTATTCCATATTTTAGCATTAAAAATAATTTTAGATTTATAAGAATATGCTATTAAATACATAAATGTAATCCTATGTGTCATAGTTATCAAAGATATACATAAAGTACAATTATTTAGAACTCGAGAATTTGTTTGGCTTTTCTTTATACACTTAATAACAGGCCTAAAAATAAATTTACAGATAAATATTTTATTCACGAAAATAGCCAATACTCATAGTCCTTACAAATACTATTTGGTCATGGTCTTTGAAAAATTGAGACCATAGACATATATTTGATCTCAGTCTTATAAAAGACTGAGGTCATAGACATGTCTTTAAAAAACCGAGACCATGACCAAATAATACATCTATTGTCACAGCTACAATAAACCTTTAGAAATTCTTAGTGATTTAAGGATAGTTTTATAGTCGAGCATGTACTTTCTGCTCTTCATCACAAGTTGGAGCCTGTTATTGATGCTTTTATGAGTCTTCTTTTGCAAATCTGTAAAATCCAAACAAAAATACATCAAAATAAGGATTCTATTTTGTAGAGTTAAAATCAAACTTAGAAGAAAGGACTGGAGATCATACAACTTTCTTTTTAGCTACTATATTTGATAACTATCCGTCTATTTTGTTTGAGAATCGACTCAATCATAGTACTTACCAACTCAAATGTTGCCTAGGTCACTAAATTTAGAAACCCAAAATCAATTTGATGAAAATAAAGTAAAGAACAAAACAAAATAAATACCAATGATCCTAAAAATTGTTCATACATAAGACCAGATCTTTTTTAAGTGAGAGTTAAGCCAACTCAATTACAAAAGGAAACAAAACCTAAATATGTTATACCCATGAAAAGTGACAGAAGTAATACTTGAAACCATAAAAGAAATAACTGCTCACTTTTGATGTTGAGAGAAAACAACCCAAGAAGGATACTCGAGAGGAAAAAACGGTCGAATGCGTAGGGAAATAAGAGACTATGCGAGAGGGGAAGAAGAAAAATACTGGGATCAGATCGTGCGATAGGGGAAATAAATATCCAGCACGATGAGGGAAAAAGAAAAAAAAGAAGAGGAAAAAAAGAGAGGAAAAAATAAAAAATTGATAAAGAAATTTAATAGTGTAAAAGAGAGAGAATACATGAAATTAAATTAATAGATAAATAAAAAAATTGTGAAGTAATTTTTGTATTTTTTTAACTGAATAACACAATATATTATTTTAGTTTAGTTATAAAAATATTATGAAATTTATTATTAGTAAGATTGTGATAATTTAATAATCGTGATTATATAAATTTGTTTATATTTAAGTAATTTTTATATTTTAATTTAACATAAAAATTGAAACTATATGAATATATTATGTTATAAATTTTATTAAATCGTAGTAAAAATTTTATGATCTCAATTTAAAATTAAAATTTTCAGATGTAAGATATTTATTTTAGTAACGTATCTTTTTAAGAAAAAATAAAAATGGGTAGTTAAAAGGTTAAGCATGAGACATATCAAATCCTATCATTTTCCTCTCTTTATTTTTTGTAGCTAGAAACAAAATCCAAACACGCCGATAGATCTCCGTTGTACCTTAGATTTCAATTTCTTAAATGGAGTTAGTAGTTGCAGTATTAATTAGGTCGGTACTAAATTTTCGTCCGACGTATTTTTTATATGTTTTTTTGCAAAACGACAAGTCACAAGATAGAAGCAAATATCATTGAGAGAGAGAGAGAATTTGTTTCATTCGTGTTAATTTACTTCTAACCTCAACTCTCCTCCAAGTTCAAGCGATAATGGGTGAAAAGGGAGTGATTGGACGAGCGCAAAGATGGCGCTGACGTCATTATCAGCAATTGTGGATGAAACGACTACGACGTCTCTTATTGCATTGCCATTCGCTTTCCTCGATTAATCATCCCACCAAAGCGTTTTGATTTGCCTCGGAATCGTTCAAAAGCAAGGGTGACGGCAATAAATAATCTGAATTATTAAGTGAATTAAAAATAATGATATATGTAATTTGTTTTATACTATCAGAAGGATAACGTCTTGAGATTGAATCAATTTAATTAAGAATTCAAGTTGTGTACTTTGCAAAGCAAAAAGTACTGAGAAAATGTATAAAAAAAAATAGGAACAAATGCTCTCACAATTTACTAACCGTTGCGCAGATGAAGCACTTAAATTAATTATTTTTGTGAGTAATTTAGTTTATTTGTTTTGTTTTTTTGAAAAAAAAATGACATGACAAAAGATCATTTTTTAATGAGTTTCAGCATTTTTATTTTAAACCAGTAATCTAAACGACGCACAAAAAAATAATTAGTGAATATAAATACTTCATTAGAATTGCTACTGAATTGTGCAGCCACCCCCCAATAAGTTAGGCTTAGCTTAATTACTACAAGTTTCTGATAACACACTAATGCGTGACACTTATTCATAAATACAAATTTAATTGCACCATAATTACTTGTGTTATAATTTTATCTTATGTCAATATATATATAAGAGACATGTAGGTAAAAATGAATGTATGAACTTCTATATTGTTAGCATTTCTTTTAAGACGTTAGCACATGCATTGAACTGAAATCTGTTGCTTTAAATGCTAAGCGTTGAAAAAATAAGGGAACCACAATAAATAAGTGTTTCCAGATCAAACCACATTAAATAATATTTACTTGGTACGTACAATACTATGTATACGATGTCTACGTTTTAAAAATATATATTCAATATATACAGCATGATATGTACACTACACAGACATTCATAAAATGAGTAGGTATTTTCTTCAATAATCAAGTAATGTCTGAATCTATACTGGTTTAATTATAATTAATTATCAATCACTCATCTGTCTGCTTCAATATTTATTTATTTATTTCTTTATTTTTATGGAATGTCCGCGTCTAATATAATGATGTAATTAAACAAAATATTAAAATGTTTACAATATTGTTGATCATGCTTCGACATTGATACACATGCATCGTCACACTATCAACAAATTGTCGATATTAATTGATAGCATTAATATAGAATATAAAGGATGAAACATAATAAAAGTAAATGAAATATCATAAAACTATACAAAATTTAGTTAATTTTTTAGAAAAATATATCACAAGTTTAAAGGTATATAGAAACCTATTAATTATGAAAATGTATATAAATAGGTTTAAGCACATACAATTTGATTTAAAAACACGTAATAATTTTAAAAAATATGTATTTGTGTATTTACATATTTTATTTTTCAACTTCTGATATTTTTCTTATAATTAGTAGATTTATAACACTATAAAAAAATTAATAATGTTTTGTATATTTTTGTTATAGTTATTATATACTCTTCTATCCTGCATCTTAATATAAATATGTATATATGTTGTTGTATGGAATGGACCATCGATCCTTCAGACAAGAAGGGGCCATGCATGGACAGCCATTATATAATTAATGCTTGTTAATATTAATAATAATTGT
This sequence comes from Hippophae gyantsensis, assembly GCA_030763125.1. Lineage (NCBI taxonomy): Eukaryota > Viridiplantae > Streptophyta > Magnoliopsida > Rosales > Elaeagnaceae > Hippophae > Hippophae gyantsensis. Next base: position 12,165,956 of record CM061028.1, read on the forward strand.
TGTGAAATGTAAAAATAATCTCCTTTTCACAACAATTATTACTAATATTTTCACTAATTTTGTAATAACGATTTTTATTTTTATTTAAAATACTTTTTTAAAATTAACTACATTAAATAAGCAATTATTAATCTTTTTCTCGTGTTATATCTATTAAAAATTTGTTGTTTGACCGTAGATTTGAAACCAAAAAATATTTTTCGATTCTAAATCGATGAAAATCTTTTGGACATGTTGATTAGGTTTAAAACGGCTAAAATTTTTATTAAAAACAAAAAAAAAAAAATCGGTTTTAAACCATCGAAAAACTTACGGACCGACCTCACAATTTTTCGTCAATTTAAACTATATATATATATATAACAGAAACCCAATTGACCGAATAGATTTGGATAAGATCACATAACTTGTTATTTTCTCCTTCACAACGAACCAACTAAAGACCTACTAAGCACCAAACAACCCAAAAACCATAGACCGCATCGAACCATCCATCAGTTTAATATGACAAAATCATATTTCTTCGCACATTTTTAATATGTATATATATTTTATACATAGAGTATAATAAATCCCTTTAAATCATAAAAGTTATATCTATTTGATAATTATAATGTAATAGTTATTTGATTATTATAATGACAATTAATGATAATTATAAAACTAGTTAATATTCTAGCTAATTCAACACTCTCCTCAAGTAATTAGTGCATAGATGTTTCATATGTTCAATGTCTAAAAACTTTAAAAATACTCGATTTGAGATTGTTTTGTTGAGTATGTCAACCAACTGATTATCTGAACTAATCTTAGGTAATTTCATTATCGTTCTTAGAAGAAAAATCTATCTACTTCGACATACTTTGTAAGATCATGTTGAATTAGATTATGTGAGATATTACATATTTTATAGTCACAAAATATTTGGACGATTCGTTTAGAAAAAAACCTAAATCTTGCAAGAGGTGTCTTAACCATAACGCCTAACAAAATACATTTAACAACTTTAGATTCTACTTTTGCACTTGAGCGAGTTACAATATTTTGTTTCTCGCTTCTCCATGTCACATGATTACCTCATATAAAGGTAAAGTAAACTAAAGTAGATAATCTGTTATTCTTATTACTAGCCCAATCGACATCAGTATATGCTTCTATACTTTGATATCATGTGTTTTTAGTGAATAATACTCATTTTTTAAGAGCATGTTTATACAAATAATTGTATTCATATATTGTTCTCTAAAATTATGCATAAACTATCTGACAATATTCAAAGAATAAGCCAAATATGGTCTTATATGAGATAAATACATCAATCTCTATACAAGTCTTTGACATCTTCCTTTTTAACTAATACATAGTTGGACTCAACACATAATTTTAGACCTTCTTCTATTGATGTACCAACTGGTTGACATGCTAAGATATGAGTCTCTCATAATAGATCTAAGATAGATTTTCTTTGAGATAAATTTATTACTTTATTAGATCAATATACTTCAATTCTAAGAAAATATTTCAGAAGACTTAGATCTTTCATTTTAAACTCTTTAGACAAGTAATTATATAAGACCTATTTTTCTTTAGAATCATTTCCTATAACCGCTATATGATCCACATATATAATAATTGCAGTGATCTTATCCTTCTATTTTTTTAGGAAAAGAGTATGATCTAAATTGTTGTATTGGTAGTTGAAGATAATCATAGATTTTGTAAACTTTTTAAACCATGCTATCGGAGATTGCTTCAAGCTATACAATGATTTTTTTAGTTTCCATACCTTTTGACTATACTCTTTTTGTATCATGCACCTTGGTGGGAAATCCATGTAGATTTCTTTAAGTAATTTACCATGTAGAAAAGCATTATTCACATTAAATTATTCTAATGGACAATCCAAGTTTGTAGCTATAGATAATATGACACGAACTATTGTTCATTTTAGTTACATGTGCAAATGTTTATGTATAATCAATCCTATAGGTTTAATTGTATTCCTTTTTTACCAATATTACCTTAAAGTGTTCAATTATGTTGTCAACATTGTGCTGTAGGGTGAACATCCATTGACATCCAACTCATTTTTTCTCTATTGGAGGATCAACTAGTTCCCACGCTTCATTTTTTTAGAGATTCCATCACCTCATTCATATCAGTTTTTCACCTAGAATTAACTAAAACTTCATGAACACTATTAGGAATATATATAATAGATAATTGATTCATAAATGACATATTTGACTTTGAAAATGATTGTTAGACACATAATGGCTCAAGAGATACTTATGCCTCTTGTGTTACGTTATGGTAACTGTCTTTAATGTAGTTAAAGAACATCTTTAATAAGCGATAAGTATGATATGTTGATAGAAGATAGAGCCATATTATTCAGAGATTTGGTTCCAAATTAAGAAGCATACATTCCTTGATTTGGGTGTTCATAACTTACTTCTTCATTTATTAGATTATCACTACTACAATATGTGTTTTTGGTCTCGAAATTTTAGCCTCAGTTTTTTTAAAAATCGAGACCATAGGTTTTTGGCCACGGTTTGATAAAAACCGAGGCTATAAGTTAAATTACAAAAAATATTTAAATATATATAAACAAATTTGTATAGGCACGATTATTAAATGATTGTTATTATAATTAAAATAATAGAATTTTCAATATTAAAATACTGTATGTCATTCATTTAAAAAAAATACAAAAATTAATTTATAATTTTTTTTATTTTTCTTTATTATTAATTTAATTTAATGTATTTTTATTCTTGATTTTGATGTCCTTAAACATACAACAATCAGACCAAAAAATTAGAATACAAGATAAAGTAATAGTTATTTGAGAAACATACAAAAGGTTAAAATCTAAAAATTGAACGATTAAAATAGAATCTAATTTTAATGTATTGATACCTCTTATGATTATGGACAAAGTACCGTTGTAATAGAGACAATTTTTTTTTTTTGTAAAAAATTGAAGTGATAAAATCTATCTAGAATCATATATCACGTTGTATAATAATTAATTATATATTTATTATTCAAAAACAAATGTGGAAATTTATAAAAATTTATTATTATTATTTTAAGTAGATATTATCATTATCTAAGCTTATATACCTTTGTTTGAACAGGGAGGAATTTAATTCAAAATGATCGGAAATTTTTCTTTCATTTTTTCTCTTGTTTTTTTGTTCAGCTCCTCTTTTTTTTTTAATCTATCTTTAAAAAAAAAAAATTAAAATAACAATAACCTTAATATCGTCTACCTTTACCAAAAATGTGAATTCCCTTTCCTAAATAATTTCATTTCCATCTTTCAAATATAATAAACCCAGGAAGACCAATAATTAAAAAATCGAAAACTGTGGATCTTTGCCTTAACGTTGTCAATTGTGTCTGAGCTCTCAATCTCAAAAGTGATTGTCTTTACCAAATAAAGGATTGATTCCTTTTGAATGTTATAATCAGCAATGGTGCGGTTATCTTCAAGCTGCTTCCCGACAAAGATCAGCCTCTGTTGGTCAGGTGAAAGAAGATATACGTTTATCTCATACTTACATCTGCTTGCTTTGTTGAGTATGAATATATAAGTTCAAATCTTTTCGACAGAAATAAAATTTTTATCAAGTAATTGATTTTTTTTTTAAATAAAATCACAGTAATCTAAATTTTATTAAAATGAAATATCAAGTCATCACTTAATTTTATCGCACCTCCCCGCCATCTGATCATTTGGATCTTTCTACTTTTTGGGTATTGTAATAGTATCTTTTAAGTGCTAAATTTACTTAATTGTTGGTGAAATTTTTAAAGCTTTTAATATCATAAGAAAATCTATTAAAAATATGAAGTTTTATTTTTTAATCTTCTGATAAAAAGATATATGATATTTTTCTTATAATATAAAACTTCTTTTTTTTTTAAGAGAACATATGTTTTTCTTTTTAAAAAAAGTATGTTATTTTAAGTTATAAGAAAAAATTAATATGTTTTTTTTTCCAATAAAGGTTGAAAATGAAACCATATAAATAAGAGGGTTGGAGAATGTTTTTTATTTGTTTGCTTTGTTTTTATTGAATATTGATTTATATTAATTTAACTAGTAAACTGATTTATGTGTATTATTTATGAGATACAAATTAATGATTTAATTAGACATTGCATGGAATTTTAAGTAAATATTACAAATGGGGTGTTTGATTATTTTCCTAGCTTATTTATATATATCTTATTTCCTGTTATGATTCTTATAATGTTGAAGATCAATTGCTTTAAAATTTGCAATATAGAGTTGTGGTTTAAAACTTGTGAATTTGAGGTATACTTTAGGTGTATGGAAATTCTAATCGATTAATTTTCTATATATTTTTGCATGTATATGTAAATACGTACAATTATATATAATTAGATTATAATGTATATATGTACCAAGAAATTGATAATACTTAGATGGGTAAATTGATAATTCTTTGGTGGTCTAGAGCTTTTCTTGAATTTTTTTTTTTTTTTTTTTGAAAAATGTAACTCATCCAAATGATATTCCATATATTTTCATGCTAGGATATAACAGCCTAAGGTAGCATTCATTAAACATCATAAGAGACCATGTTAATTAGTAAGAAGTTGCTGCATGCTTTTTGAATAAATAAAATTAATTAAGCTTCATTAAAAAAAAAGTTTAATTAAGACTTGCATGGTAAGAAAAAAGAAAACAAACAAACGGAGACAGATCGAGAGATTTTGTATCTTCACCGTACGTCGGTCCCAGACCTAAATAAATGTGATCAAAGAAGTAGGGCCTATCATGCCCATGGGAATCGGAATACTCTTCATGAGCTAATTCCTCATACCCACTCAATTGGTACGATTGTGGTTGAACTCAGCAGCCTCTAGGAATAATAGGTATTTATTACCTTGGGAGATTTTAATTTTACGGGGAACTTTAACGATCTTTATAAGGTGGAGGATAAATGTTTTATATTTATTTCGATGTTTATATTAATAATATTTTAAAAAAAAATTAATAAATTGTATTATTTTTCATAAATCTTATTCATATAATTTTATTTTTATACTTGTTAATAACCCTATATATATATATAGAGAGAGAGAGAGAGAGAGAGTTAAGTTCAAGTCGATATATATATATATATATATATGACGAAGTCGCCTTCATCAGTAATTGCCTTCATCAGTAAGCGACATATTGAATTAACCCGGAGCTCGTAAAACTTTATGAGTAATCATTTATTCTTCAACGCTAGGAAATAATGATTTTTGGTGGGCTCATATGTATTAAAAAATAAAGAAAATCAATATACATGTAAATAATATAATTCATCTTATTAATAAATAATTTTATAATTATTTCAAAATATATATTCTTATTTTAAAATTAAATTTATTATTGATATATTATTTAATGTATATAACAAATTAATAACTAAAAAAAATTGTTTATATATATATATACATATAGATAATATCAATTCTCATAATTTATATCATCATATTTCAATAGTTTAAACCAAAAATAATTATTTTCTTTATAATCTTCCTTATAAATTTAAATGAATAAAAATATGACATTATAAGAAATTATATATATTTATAATTTTATTTTTAATTCTTAAGATACTTTATTTTAAATTATATATTTTTATCTTATTAATACAATTATGATACATCATTTTAAATATTATTTATAACGTAGAGTTCTTAGAAACTTATATATCTTTTTTAAATAACTTATTCTGATCATATTAATAAGATAGGAATTAAAAGAAACTTATGTGATATTTATTTCTTTTAATAATAAAAATATTTTAACTAAACAACTTTTGAGTTACTTAAATTTTGACCATATTTGAACTTTTTTATACAAATGTATATAGATTCTAAATTTAATAACATATAATAAGACATGCCATCTATGAAATAAAAATTACCTAGCTAGTGTTTAGGTTGTATTTGAAATATTTAAATATTTTAACTAAATATTTCTTTGTTGTTAAATGTAACAAATACATTAATTTAGGTTGTATTTGAAAGGGTTTATTAGCTAGTGTTTTAGGTGTGCTAGAGATTTAAGGCCTTCCACTTTTAGCTATATATATATTAATAATTAAGTAGGGAGCTAGATTGGCATTTGAAAAATGTTTTCAAAATGTGCTTATCGAATATGATTGCCCCCAAGCAACTGAAAATATTAAGAGTGCTACTAGCATTGATTTATTTTCTGAACACTTAATTATTAGAGATGTAAACTAAATTTTGAGTTTTTTTTCATATTCATGCATGCATGCATGCATCAGGTTCTTTTTGTTAAAAATAATCCAAGTCAGCAGCAAAGTTTCTAGAAGTTGCGGGTCTATTTCTGTTAAGAATTAATTAGAAAGTGTTTATTAAAATTAGTCAGCAAGTTCTCTTTTTTTTTTTTTAGACGTGTGCAGGGAGCAGTTTTTAGCAGCATTGTTTCTATATTTAGTTATGGTTGTAGTGGGTTGGTTATAGGTTAATTATGACAGCATTGTAGTGGGGTTAGTGGGTGCTAAAAATAGGAATATGCACCATTATAAATATCGTGTTTGTATCTGTTGGTATAATTCAATAAAGTTGGAAAATAAATCATTCTTGTGTTCTACTGTGTTACTGCTCTGTCTAGAAAGAATTCCAACAAATTGGTATCGAGCTTGAGGTTGATCTAACGGTCGAGGCGGTTTGGCATGGCCAACTCGGCATGTCCAATCTGGACGATACCTTTGTTGAGGTGACAATATGAGTTGAGCATCGAGATGCGAACTATCGCCGAAAATCTCATGGTTTGTGGGAATTCAGACAGAAATACCGACTCGATCCAACACCAATCGACACAGCCCAAGCGAGATCTGGCGCTCTTCATTCAATGAAGTCAGTACACGAATCGGTGTTCTGGGTGCGAGAAGTAGAACAAAGAAACCAGGCCCGGTCTACTCTGAAAACCGTATTTCAAGGAAGTTCCCGAGTGGTACTATCAAGTTGGGGATTGAGACGAGTTTGAAACATTGTCATGAATCAAGGCGAGTCCGTCGTTGTTTCTTACACGAGTTACATCGATAGTCAACCGGATCCGAAGTTGTGGGAAGATCTCTCTCGAAAATATAGTCATGTGATGAAGGTGTTCGTAGTTTGACAACCAAATTTGATCATGTGGTGGCAGCATTGAAGAATCCAAAGACATGTCCACCTACACGCTGGATGATGGGATCATTGCGGGTCCATGAAACTCGCCTCAATCGATCGGCAAGTGGACGACACCAAAGCCTTCTATACCAAGTGGCGATTCCTCAAGAAGCGGCAACAACAAGGCAGGTAGAGGCGAGGTAACGGCCGAGAGGTCGAAGCGGTCGGCGCGTAGGCAGAAAGCCCAGTCACAATCAACCGACTCTAATCAATCAAAGAAAGATGTAGAATGTTACTATTGTCATAAGAAAGCGGCATATGCAAGCCATTTGCTACAAGAAACAAAGAGAAGAAGGCCAAGACGTAGTTGTTATTATTGTCACAAGATCGGTCATATGCAAGCCGATTGTTACAAGAAGAAAAGAGAAGAAGAACTGTCGAGTTTTGTTGAAGAAAGAGCAACCAAGCACGATTGTTCATGGCCAAACCGATAAAGAATCGGATGTGAGTCAAGTCCGGTTTTTGACGTGGTGCTGAAACCATGATCAAGTATTTCAAACATCCGTTTGATGAATTAGATGAATCATACAAGAAAGCGCTTAAACTTGGTGATGACAAAGAGATACGGGTTGAAGGAAGAGGAAGTGTGGCAGTAACCACTGATACACGGATGCTACACGATGTGTATTATATTCTCAATCGGTTGTCAAAACCTACTTAGCATCGGTCAAATGGACGGACACGGGTGTACCATCAAGTTTGAAGCGACAATCGGATTATTGATGCGGCACGGATCGACACGATGGCAACAATCGAAGACACAAAACAACTTGTTTCCCTTTGGAGATAGCCAAGGTGAAAGACAAGGTACTTGCAGCCAAGAGATTAGTTCTAGCGAGCTATGGCATTTTAAGGTACGGTCATCTACATGAATGGTTTGAAATTATTGAATCGAAAATGGTGAATGGGTTACCCGAAATTGGTGAAATCGGGTTATGTGAAGGATGTGTGTTTGGCAAGCAATCAAAGTTGCCATTTCCAAAAGATCGATCGATGCGTGCAACCAAGGTACTCGAGTTGGTGCATCTTGACCTTGTGCGGGCCTGGAGGTTGAATCCATGGGAGGAAGTAAGTATTTCATGTTATTTATCGATGATTACGAGATGACACGGGTATATTTTTCTTAGTTATAAAGAGTGAAGCATTTCGTACTGCTCAAAAGATTCAAAGCCATGGCGAGACACAAACAAAGGCTAGTCGAGGAAAGCTCTAAGATCGGATCGTGGTGGTGAGTTCCAATCAAAAGAATTGCGACTTTGTGAGAAAGAAGGAAGTCTTCTGAAATGACCACTCCATACACACTGGAGCAAACGGTAGTAGGCTGAACGCAAGAATCGCACGGTAGTAGAACTAGCAAGAAGTATCTGAAATCTAAAGGTATCTTAGAATAATTTCGGGTCAAAGGGCGATGTACAATACGGTATATGTTCTAAATCTGTCACCAACCAAGGCGTAATAGACAAAACACCGTTTGAAGCGTGGTTTGAAGGAAGCCAGGTGTGGGGCATTTGTTTTTGCGTGTATTGGCTGCATTGCTTACACTTCTTATAAGTTTTGCACAAACCGAAAAAAGCCGGACTCAAAATCTGAAAAGTGTGTGTTCATTGGGTATTGCATACAATCTAAAGGTTATCGGTTGTTTAATCCGGTGACAAAGAAGATTATAGTCGGTAGAAATATCATGTTTGATGAGAATGCTAGTTGGAGTTGGTCATGGCGTAAAAGCAACACACCAATACTTGAAATAGAAGATGAAGAAGAAGAAGCCAAAGGCGAAAGCGTACCACAAAGCGACCCCGGCTCAGTAGCACTTCACATCGGATGGTTGATCCAGGATACACAAGGAAGAAAGGTACGATCCTTACAAGAATTGTATGAAACAGCTTGAAGTTTTGTATGTAGCGGATCCATTGTCCTATGAAGAAGCGGTAGAAAGAAAGGAATGGGTGCAAGCAATGAAAGAAGAAATGAGTTCAATCGAGCAAAACCAAACCTGGAAGTTGGTGGAATTACCAAAAGATCGCAATGCAATTGAGTTAAATGGGTTCTACAAGACTAAATTTGGTCGGATAGCGGTGTATTAAAATGCAAGCAAGATTAGTGGCAAAAGGATATGCCATAAAGCAAGGCATAGACTATGAAGAGACGTTCTCCCGTGGCCGAGATTTGAAACGGTTCGGTTATTGATGGCAATGGCAATTAGGTGAGACAACCTTCTATCAATTTGATGTGAAGTCGACGTTCTCAATGGTGAACTAAAAGAAGAGGTTTATGTTGAGCAACTGAAGGGTTTGAGGTGAAGGAGCAAAGAAACGTGTGTACCGTTTGTTCAAAGCATTATACGGCCGAACGAGGCCCGCCGTGCATGGTACGGCAAAATTGATGCACATTTTCAGAAATTGGGATTTGAGAGCAAGAAGAACTGTCTACATGTCAAACGCAAAGAAAAAGGAGGTTTAACGGTATGTCTCTATGTTGATGATATGATTTATTTTTATCGGATGACGCAATGGTAAAGGAGTTTAAAGAGCAAATGATGCGTGTGTTTGAGATGACCAGATCTAGGAGAGATGCATTACTTTCTAGGTCCTGGAGGTTGAGCAAAGAGAAGGGAAAATCTTTGTGTCCCAACGCAAATACGCAAGAGACTTGGTAGAAAAGTTCGGATTAAAAGATTGCGATCCCGTACTAATTCCAATGAATACAAATGAGAAGTTGACAATTGATGGAGCAGGAGCTGGTCATCGGTTTAGGAGTTTGGTGGGAGGTCTGTTGTGACTGACGCCTGTGACACAAGACCAGTGACACACGCCATGTTGTTGACCGTTGCGAGTAGATACATTAATCCAACTAAACAACACATGGTGAGCAAAAACGATTCTTAGGTACATTGCAGTACAATAAGCTATGGTCTGTGACAGGTGTTGATGAACCATGTTTGACAGCTACGGCCGATAGTATGGGCGGCAGGCATAGATGATCGAAAAGCACAACAAACATGTTCTTCTTGGCAATAGCGTAATAAGTTGGAGTTCAAGAAACAACAGACACTATCAAGCTGCCGAGTACAATGCAAGAACATCAGCGCGTGCCAAGGTGTATGGTTAAGGCGCTTATTAGAAGAGTTAGATTGTGAGCGAAAGCGCGCAACAATACCTACATTGTGATAACAGTCTACAATTGCAATTGGTAACAATCCCAAGGTGCATCACAACAGAACAAAGCACATAGACACTGGCTCCATTTCATACGAGACTTGATTGAGCAAAAGATGATAGAGTCATAGATGTGAACACGAACCAGCAAGTTGCGGATGTGCTAACCAAATCACTCACACGAGAGAAGTTCAAGCGTGTCGAGACATGATGAATGTCTTTGGACTTTGGATTAGGGGGGTGTTAAAATAATCCAAGTCGGCGGCGAAGTTTCTAGAAGTTCATGTCTATTTCTGTTAAGAATTAATTAGAAAGTGTTTATTAAAATTAGTCAGCAAGTTCTCTTTTTTTTTTTTAGACGTGTGCAGGGAGCAGTTTTTAGCAGCATTGTTTCTATATTTAGTTATGGTTGTAGTGGGTTGGTTATAGGTTAATTATGACAGCATTGTAGTGGGGTTAGTGGGTGCTAAAAATAGGAATATGCACCATTATAAATATCGTGTTTGTATCTGTTGGTATAATTCAATAAAGTTGGGAAATAAATCAGTTGCTGTGTTCTGCTGTGTTCTGTTCTGTTCCGAAAAGAATTCCAACACTTTTTTTGTGTTCGTACGTAGTATCAATTTGGGTGCACATTGTCTATCTGTTTGAGCAAAATTTTGTTCTATGAATGATTTCATTAATTGTAAAGATTGTATTGATGTAATCGATCATGTTGTGAAGTTTGACGATATGAAACTTATTTAATTTAATGAAGTATGGTTTGGTTTATTAAAAAAAACAAAAATATTTGTTTTATATATGATAAATATTCAGTATTTATATAATGTTTTGTTATATTTTTAGACATTAGGGAACTCTCTACACTCAGATCAGTTTTTGAATTTTTTTAGTTTTTATTTTAATTTGTAGAAGCTGATTGATGCATTTAGCAGTTATTGGACTGAACTTAGAAGAGAACCCCTAAAATTAATTAAAACTACAGATAAAAACCACCCTTAAGTGTACTTAGTAGTGCATAGGAGAAAAACGTAAAACCCACGAATGTGGATGTTTGTAACACACCCGTGGATCAACTTAGCAAAACGGTGCCACACAAATGTCAGATTTTTCATCTCTATTTTAATTATTAGTTCAAACATATTAGATATTATAATTTAAGAAAATTCTTCAAATTTAATCTAATTATTATCGAGGCTTTAGAGTTAGATGTTACGATTAATAAAATTTACGAATAACTATAGCATAACTTGTAGTAAGTAATTGAGATGAAAACATTTTTCGTATATTTATCGTATAGATTAAATGATATAAATGTACTAAAATCTGTCAAATTTTAATAAATTAGATTAAATAACTACTATTGCTAATAGTTAACCGTGATTCAATGATTTATGCTTGTTGAAAGCTAAAATGGTGTGAATCCTTTCATTATATAAATATATATAATTGTGTATAATTAATTAATTATTATTTAAAAAATAATTAAAATTTATAATATATATAAAAGTTTAAATCATATTTTAAATAATTTTAAATAAAAATACCTTTAAATTTTAAAGTAAGACATATCTTATTATTTATATTTATTTTAAATTTTGATAAATATTTAAATATTAAGAGTGTATTATACTAATAGACACCCTAAAGTAAGGAGTTTAATATTGGGTTAAAAAAATTATGCACAATTAAAAATTGTTTTAAAACTCAAAGAATTTAATTAACAATGCATATTATATTTATTTTTTATATGCATGTATACTTTTGGTTAAATATTTTTTAAATGGATCTCTAATTTACTTAAAAACATATGTTCCATGTACTTTTGAAAATAATTTGGAAGCTTAAGAAAATTGATTTTCATTTTAAAATATATTTTATAAATTAATTGACTCATTATATGTTTGATAATAAATTAACTTTTGTAATTAATTTGAACGCTTAAGAAATTTAATTTTTAAAAATATGTTTCAAAAATTAATAAAAGAAAAATTAAAAGAGTCATAACCATATATTTTTAACTAGTATTATTTAAAATTTAACATGACAAGGCCTTGATTACCAATTCATAATGGAAATATTATAATAAGTGCATTTTTAATAATCACTATTTTTTATTAATGATAATTTTATTTAATACTAATTATAATAAAATATAATATAATTAATCATAGGAATAAAATAAATAACTTAACCACTTTTGTGGTGACTTTAATAAAAAAATTATGAAAATATCATTCTCTTTTATTATTTACACCAAAAATAAAAGATAAAATTTGTTTTTTAAGGAAGTAAAAGATTATTTGTTTTTCAGTTAACTAATATACTATATATAAAATTTTAAATCATATTTGCAATAATTTTAGACAAAAAAAACTTTTGTATTTTAAAATATTGACATAGTTTATACATTATATTTTATTTTAAATTTTAGAAGGAAAACAAAATAAGGATAAAATTGATATAAAAATGGATATAAGAATGAAATAAAGATTAACAAAATGAAGTGTTGGAATCATTATTCATTTTCTTTTAGGAATGAATTCCATTCCATTCCTTTCATAATTTACAACACAATTAAATATAAAAATTTATAAAATTAATTCTATTTACACTCTTATTTTTATCAACCAAACATGTTGTAAGTATTTTTCTTAATTAAAAGATCTTAATATTTAAAAAGTTATCATCTTTACGTATATGCATTTTGGATATTCAAGAATTTTTATATATTATAAATATATCATAATTATAATGATAATTTTTTAATAGATATATAATTTAATTGTTATTATTATTATAATAGTATAAAACATCATTTAAAATTTATTGTAAAATTTTAATATATATTTTTCTTCCATTTATGACGATTGCATGCCACGTCTATAGCATTACATAAATATTATTAGTAAAAGCCATTATAAATATTTTCATAAAGCCTCACCTACTCGAGAAATGCAATAATATAGCGACTAGCGAGGGACCTCACTTGTGTTCCGAACATAAACAAAACAATAGAGAAACTTATAATGCTAATGACACTATTGAATTATTATAATACATAATGAGAGTTTAATTAATTGGATTTTTCGACATGCAAATATAAATATACTATAATAATTAATATATACAAGTTACACTCCAGTAAGCAAAAAAGGGTATATTGGTCATATATTATAAAAGATTTTGGTGCTTTGTATATATATATGTACTTACCCTTTTCATCATCCACCAATCTCGATCTTGCCGGATACAATTATCTTATACACACACACAGTCTTTCTCTCTAGCTGGCTAAGGAAAAAGTTGAACTTAATTAGTCCACTAGCTACTAGTTTGGGGTCAAGATCTGAACTAGCTTTAAAATGAGGAGGTCTCCATGTTGTGAAAAGGTGGGGTTGAAAAAAGGACCTTGGACTCATGAAGAAGACCAGAAACTCTTGGACTACATTCAACAACATGGCCAAGGAAGTTGGCGTGCCTTGCCTACAAAAGCAGGTATTCATATATATATCATTTAGAGAAAAGTGTAAGAGGTACACCTAGATTAACTATTCACACACGTATATATAATTTCAATCAAATGATCGAAAATAATATTAAAATATGAAATTTTAATAATAATAATATAATTATAATTAATATGAAATTCTTTTCGCTTAATAATTATAATAATATTTGTTGATGGTTATTATTAATTTCCTTATTTTTTTAGTTTTTGTAAAAAAAAAAAAAATTTAAAATATATGTTTTACTCCTATCATTTATCTTGAGAGATTTTAAAATGATGTTTTTGTACGTATATTAGTGATAATTAGTTAGTTTACTTTGTTTCTAAAAATAGGGCTTCAAAGGTGTGGAAAGAGTTGTAGGCTGAGATGGACAAACTATCTTAGACCTGATATCAAAAGAGGACAGTTTAGTTTGCAAGAAGAACAGACTATCATTCAACTCCATGCTCTTCTTGGAAACAGGTACTAGCTATTTCTAGTAATTAAGACAGTACTACTTCATCATTAGCTAATTTCCTCAACTTCTCAGCATTAATCTTCTAGCTATAGCTAGTTTTTCTCACCCCATTCATTATTTTATCACCTATGTTTGACAAACAATTCCACAATATTCTATGAAAAGCAAAGAGAAAGCAAGGTCTTGAAACAATAACTCCAATTAACTATTTTCTTTGGAAATCCATAAAAAGAAAAGCCATATTTTTTTATCCTTTTTTTTTAATGTTAAATGATACCCCAAATGGAATGCTAACAAATGTGTTCATATATGTCATCTTTTTTATCAAATTTTATATGATGTGATTTAAATTTAAAGTTTTAAATTAATGAGATAGAATGAATAGCACAAGAACACAAAACAAGCATGATTTGCTAAGTGTTAGCTAGTATAGTTTTAAAATTTTGATAAGCAAGCCATTAATTTTTCATAAGAACTTTTCAGGTGGCATGCATACAAATTAATATTTGTAAGACTTAATCCCATGGGGTAAATTTCTTTTACGAATTGGGTTTCATAAATAACCCAAGTATTTAGAAGAAAATTGATTTGAAAATGTCTCAGCACATGTGTATGCCCCCACAATAGCTTTGAAAATGTCAGTTGCATTAGCTGTAGTCGTCACTGTCCTCATTATTCAGAAAATTAATGTTTAATTAAATTCAATATAACCCGAATTCGGGTACAAATGATTGACGACGTCGTTTGGGATATAATTGATCCCTTTAGTAATAATCTTTCCACATTAATAATAAACAGATGGTCAGCGATAGCAACAAACTTACCAAAAAGGACAGATAATGAGATAAAGAATTATTGGAACACACATTTGAAGAAAAGATTGACAAAGATGGGAATCGATCCAGTTACCCACAAGCCAAAAATAGATACTGTCGGCGCGGGAAGTGGAAACCCGAAAGACGCAGCCAATTTAAGCCACATGACTCAGTGGGAGAGCGCCCGGCTTGAAGCTGAAGCTAGACTCGTTAGAGAATCGAAGCAGCTAGTCTCTAATCCTCTTCATCAGCTTGGTGGGTCCAACACTAGTCAAGTTCCGCTAATGAACAGAGCCACCTCAACTCCACTGCCATGCTTGGACGTGCTCAAAGCATGGCAAGGCACGTGGATGAAAACATGTTTGGTAGGCGATGTAGATGACCTGGAGTCTCCAACGTCAACATTGAGCTTCCCAGGGTGTGAAAGTACAGTAGCTGCAGCACTTGAATTTGCCAAAAGTAGTAGTACTAAAAATAATCCAATGATCTTATGCGAAAGTGGAATGATCATAAAAGAAGGGTGTGACATAACAATGGAGTTTCCTGATCACCATCATGATATAACTAATTATGGTTGTACTGATCACAATACTGTTAGCGCTAATTGGTACTGTTTTAATGAGAATTTTAAAGCAGGAAATAATGTTAAGGATGTGACTACATTGTCAAATATAAAGGAATTATGTTTTACAGATAATGTATTGGCCATTTACAACTCTAAAGAGGAGTACCAAAACAATTCTTCCAATATTGTTATGGAGGAGTGCTCTCGTGATCAGCAACATGAAAATTACGGAAGTGGCAACATCTTTCAGGAGAATAATAAGATTTACTGGAACTCTATTCTTAATAATTTGGTTAATTAATTAATGTTTCCCCATCTATAGCTAGTTCGATTGTCTTCTGATGATTACTGATTAATTTAGTTTTTTTTTTTTGTTAATTAGCTAGTTGGTAGTTAACTGTAATATTGGTGATTATTAGTGTGTGTAATATTAACTAATCATTAAATTAGGAGATTATTTTGAATAACAAAATCGTTTATATAGTTAGCTTTTATCTAATGTCCAATGAGCGTTTAATTCTTCATTGCTAATTTTTTTATGCCCTTAATTGCATGCATACTCCATTAATATATGAAAAATATGTGTAAAAAAATAATTGAACGTGTGAGTTCTTATTGTATAGAATTCAGACATTATCTTCATGGACTTGATAACTATTAGTAAATATGATCTGATATACCCCTAATTCTGAGAAATAGTAATACTAATGTTAAAGAACTCTTACTTCACTTGCATTTTTATACACGTGATACCATGCTGGTATTTTAAGACAATAAATTTTAATATTAATATTTTTTTTTTGTTGAAATATCAAATTCAAATAAAAAGATAAAATAATTTAATTAATTAAAAATATATTCTTAAAATAATAAATAATGTTGTAACTAAAATCATCCAGCTAGCTTTGTAAGTAATTGATTATAGAAAAGAAACCGATCCACTATTTTATCACATGTAAAACCGATACACAGTGTGATAGCATCTTATAATATCTTTTATTGTTTTTCATATATATATATATAACTTACTATTAAATTAAGTAGAATTTATAATAATTAATAAAATATTTAATGTATTTTTAAATCAAAATATTTAAAATTTTCCTAAATTTAAATAATATAGGTCGTGCTTCTAATTTTGAATGGGATGTCCTCTGTTATTGATTATTGGCTATAACAAAAGAGAAAAGATAACGTACACTAGCTAATTTCTATAATGATATCTTTTCCAAACGGCGGTGCATCCAGGTCTAGCAGTAAGTCAATGAGTTATATATTTTGAAAGAAAATATTATACCATGCGATATTACATACTTCAATCAAAATTTCAATCAATTTTACACCCATATTTTTAATAATATTGTGATACATGTAATATTACCTAACAAAATAAATTATTTTTTTAATTTTTAAATTAATTTTGATACATGAAATGATAAAAGAGGTATAAATATAAATTTATGTGATATTAATATTAAGATTCGATACTTTCAGAATAATTTAACTTTTTTTCAATTTTTTTTAAAAAAATAAAAATTTTATTCTAATATTAGTAAAAATATACCTTAAATATTTATTCAATATTACACTTTTGTGGTCACAATTGTTTTGAATAGGCCTCTAGTAACACATAAATTTCTCTTTCTAGATAATGTAACTGCTAATATTGTGAAGAAAATATGATCCATCTCTGCAAGAGACATAATTTGGTTAGCTAGTAGGAGACATTATATCCCTGCGTCAAGCCATTCCATGCATGTGAAGGAAATGAGTCTCTTTTCTATTTATTAAAAACAAATCTTCAAGTGCCTGAACCTGATTATCGTATCTTTTATATATATTTATTTATTTTATGATAATATGAATAAAATATTACACTCACAAACGGTAACATTGAATTAACTGCATACAAAAACTATAAAAGTCTATATGCATGGTCTATTTATAAAAGTGGTCCTAAAAGAGTATTCAATTTATAAGTAATGATTTTAAAGATAAGTAGCTAGTTTCATGTTTGAAAGAATTTTTTTTTGTAAAAAACACTTGCTATCATTTGAACAAATTATTAAATTTGTTTTACTTCTTGTAGTTACTAAAATAGTTATGCATAATTCATGAGTTTTATTATTTATATTATCATAAAAATAATAAATTAAAATATAAATATTGAAATTAAAAAATATATATCTACAGTTAATAGTGGGTCTCATATATTTAAGAGTGATATATTAAGAAAACATTATTCATCACTTCTAAAATAAATTCATAATATAATGCTATATATAAATAAAATATAATATTAATAAAAATAATTTATTTTAAAATATAAAAATTCAATAAAAATAAAATTTAATATAATTAATTTATAAATATATTATAAAAATAATAAATAACTCGTAATAATTTAAAAAATAATGAGACTTAATGTTTACATATAGCTCGATATAACTAACGACTTGAACCATCAGAAAAGACCTTCTTGTGCCCGTGCATGTTACCACATGGTAGGAAGGACCTATCTATACATGCTAGTTTTGGTGTCGTAAGGTCGACCTCGAGCCCAAGTAATAGGGTGGTCGACCTCAAGTTGTAAACATAATTTTTTGTACTTTTATATCATCTAATACGTTGTGATGTATATATTGTATGTAATACTCTATATATACATGAGCCTCATTAGAGAGCCACACATTCTCACATAATTTTTTAATTTTTTTCTAGTTTCTCTCTTTGTAAATCAAATCAATCCCAACATTTTGATGCCCACCATAGGAAAAATTTAAAGATTGAGCATTGACTTCTAATCCCATACCTTTACCCCACGTTTGGTTGGAGGGAATGAAATGAAATCAGAATTGATTCATTCCATTTTGTGTGTTTGGTTGGACGGAATGGAGGGCGGAATGAAATCGGATTACTAAAAGAGAAGGAATCACAATTCCTTCTCCCACCTTTGGTAATCATTATTCCATTCTCATCTAAACCTTTTTTTTCCAATTTTACCCTCACCTAAAATATAACCTTAAATTCAAATCCCAAATTCTCAAACCCAAAATTCCAAAACCCTAAACCCTAAACCCAAAATTTCAAAACCCTAAACCCTAAATCCAAATCCTAAAATCCTAAAACCTTAAACCCTAAACCTCAAATCCTTAAACCATAAACCCCAAACCCCAAATCCCAAATCCTTAAACCCTAAACCCTAAACCCTAAAACCCTAAAACCCTAAACCTTAAAACATAAATCCCAAAATCCGAAATCCTAAAACATAAATCCCTAAACCCTAAACCCCAAATTCCTAATCCTAAAACCCTAAACCCTAAATCTTAAACCCTAAAACCCTAAACCCCAAATCCCCAAATCTCTAAACCCTAAACCCTAAACCTTAAAACATAAATCCCAAAACCCAAAACCCTAAAACATAAATCCTAAAACCCTAAACCCCAAATTCCAAATCCTAAAACCATAAACCATAAACCCTAAACCTTAAACCTTAAAACCCTAAAACCCTAGACCCTAAATCCAAAATTCTAAAACCCTAAACTATTTTTAGAAAAATAATAATTTTAACCCTAAACCTTAACCTACAAATATAACCCCAAATCCTAAATCCCTAAACCCTAAATCACACATCCCAAACCTCAAAACCCTAAACCCTATTTAGAAAAATAATAATTTTAATAATATATTTCTTTTTAATTAAGTAATACTTATTTAGAAAAATAATGATTTTAATAATGTATTTTGTCTGACGAAAATATAGTAATTAAATGACATTATTTGAACTTTACAGCATGTAGGGGTATTAAGGTCATTTACAACTTTTTTCATTTCATTCCAGTGGCAAACCAAACACTATAATCTTGATTTTGAGCTTGATTCCAGTGGTCAAACCAAACAAAATTGTTTCCTTGCCATTCCATTCCATTCCGATTCCGATTCTGATTCTGATTCCATTCCACGAACCAAACGCCACCTTAAGGATTCACCCCAAAATTTGAGAAAGGTTTAAAGAGACAAAATACATGTTCCACTTATCCTAAAATCACGATTATCATGATAGGAACGTGAACTGAGGGACTATTAAGACTAGTAAATGAAAAGGTATTAGTAGCATATGACAATATATTGCTAACTCGCGATGAGACCAGAATAAAAATTGACCCCATCATGAGTTGTTTCAACTTTTTTAACTAACGAGGGAACTCAAGGAGACCAGGTGAGAAAATAAGACACTATGGTCACAATCAGATCTAGGAGCTTTCAAAGGTCGAACTACTAACCTGGTTAGTGGAAACAAATCAAATTGTGTTATGTCCGAGCCCACCTAGGTTAAGTGCGAGGCTGAGGGTGACCCCTATTCTGGTTTAGTAGCACCCATCGATGAGCAATGGTTGTAGGAAAGAAAAAGTTGGGAAACCTAGTTCCAGGCATTGGAAAGGCTAATTTAAAGTAAGACCAGGCCTTGAAAAGAGCCAATGAGAAGCAGAAAAAGGGTAATACACCCTATGATGTGGATAGAGACTACGAATAACTATTTGTCTCCCCATTTTCTAATGAGATAGAGAATGACGAGCCACCAACCAAGTTCAGTGCTCCCAAGTACCTGGACTATCAGGGATTAAAGACTTGGTTACTCATGTGTAACACTTCAAGACACCCATGGCTTCTGTGAGCCTTACGCAGTGCAAAAGAGATGCCATGATGTGTAAACTGTTTGTTTCCACCCTTTATGACAGCGCCCAGAAGTGATTCAATAACTTGGCATCTCGTAGCATCACTTCCTTCTCACAATTTGCCAAATTGTTTGTCACTAATTATGCCTGTAACAAGCCATTAAGGAAGGAGTCATATCACCTCTTCTCAATTGTTTAGAGAAGGAGTGAGTCTACCAAATAATATATGAAAAGATTCAAAGAGGAAAAGCTAGAAATCTCTGATTGCCTGAGTTTGATTACAATAAAGGCCTTTAGACCGGGTCTTTTAATGGATTTTGAATTTTTCATAGAAATAACCAAGATGGTCCCTCACACTTTGGAGGAAGCGTATGGAGAGAAAAGAAAGTTCATCAATATTGAAAGAGAGTTAGGACTAGTTAAGACGGTCATCACACTTTGAAGTGAGAGTTGATTACCTCGATCATAGACTAGGTAGAACACTCTCTCCCAAACTTGTATGTCACCAGTTGATCACCTCGCTTAGGAACCAGGTAGAACAATTTAACACCAAAGTGAGAGTTGATTACCTCAGTCATAGACTAGGTAGAATGTTATCCCCAAAACTTGTATGTCATTAGTTGATCACATCAGTCAGAAACTAGGTAGAATGCCCCGACACCAAAATGAGAGTTGATCACCTCAGTCAGAAACTAGGTAGAATGCCCTGACACCAAAATGAGAGTTGATCACCGTGGTCATAACCTAGGTCGTTATGAAGGAGCTCATATTCCTTATCACAACCTTGGTATCAACCCATGTGCTCCTTATTAGGCTATCATCACTATCGAGAATTTCCTACCAACTTGAGATGTAAATGAAATATTCTTTTCGATTCTTGTTATTCTCGAGAAAGGCTAAATTTATACCCCGATCCTACTTTATTGACATATAGACCCTTCTTAGCCAAAAACATCTCCAACTCCATCCTGAGCTATCTACAAATCAGTATGAGGTATAACAGATACCTCAATCCATTAGGCATCAGCTGATCCAACTTGAGGGAAATCCTAGCCAAAAATTTCCTTATGAAGAGGTACAAAGGAAATATGACCCTTAACCATAAATCCTTCTCGTGAAAGACTGTCCACCCAACTGGAGGTGGGTCCCTATCATGAGCCCCCGACATAGGAATCATTATTTGAATTAATGAGGGAATGTCTTAAGTTCTTCTTATCCTCTCCTCATCCTCAGATGATAGTCCATTGGTCTTGACCTTGGCCAACCAACCTTTGGTACGGCCTGTAGACTCCCTAATCCCTTTATTCTATGCCTTATTCCTCTATGACTTCGGGACTGATATCTAAGTTTGAGGCACGTTCAACCTAATCATAAGTACAACCTTTAGGTGAGAGGTGGTCGTGGTGGGTTGAGATTGGGATAGAGCCTCTTCGCTTGAAAAGCTTGTCTTATTGAAGGACCTCATGTCGTCATTTTCTAGCTAGCATGAGAAAGTGAGATATTGTGGGCTCTCCCAGGAAACCTAGCCTGAAGTGCTTTTTTTATGCATGGTCTCTATCTACAAAATATCACAAAACATGAAAAAATTAAGGTAAGAAAAGTAGAAATTACCTAGGATCAAGTTTGAAATAAAGTGATAATGATTCTTTAAATCGACTTAAAAAGAAAGTATAAAACTATTAAACTCGAGAAGTTTTTTTCTAAAACTTGAGCAAGTAAGATAGGTGTCGAGCTGGTTTCTTACCATTGAGTTGAAAATTTTTATTGCTCGAATTGAAATGACAGAGCTTTTTCTCTTATGAATTTTTTCTGATATGTAGAAATGATAAAATGAGGAGAGACCCTAGCTCCTTCTTATATAGAAGTGGGTATTTTCTCTCTCCAATAGACTGACAAACATTTATTAGGATGAATCAAATGTTTCAAATTCGCTGCCTAGTTGTTACTTTTCTACATTTATTGAATAACTGAGTTGAAAGAGTAAGGGGACTAGATATTTGGACGTATACCTCGACTCTAAGCCCGATCTAACTAACGACCCGAACCGTCAAAAAGGACATGTATGTGCCTGTGCCCGTAACCACATAGTAGAAATGACCCATCTATGCATGCAAGCTTTGGTGTTGTAAGGTTGACTTTAAGCCCAAGCTTTAGGATGGTCGACCTCAAGCTGTGGACATATTTTCTTATATTTTTATACTTTTTTTATACGTTGTGAAATGTATATCTTATGTAATCGACACATGTACATGTAATATTTTATATATATATGAATTTTATTAAAGAATCATACATTCTTATACAATTCTCTAACTTATCTTTAATTTTTTTTATCTATAAATAAGATGAATCTTAATACTTACAACTCAAAAAGCACTTAAATTACTTAAATAACGGTTCTTGTAATAACAGAAAGCTTTTAGTTGTCTTTCTTAACACACACAAAAAAAAAAAAAACCACCTCAGTCTAAATAAAAAATAAATTAAAATACACGCTCACGTATATAATTCATAAATGTACCACAATATCAAATTCCGCTTTGGGCGAAATGTCAATTCAATAGTAATTATAATTAAAATCCCACTTGTTTTGGAATCCTCTGAAAGAAATTAAATTAGGAATTGAACTTACATTATTAATTCATTTAACCGCACCAATATTATAGAAAGCTATCTAGCTGATATATGTAATGTAATCTCCCAATCTCAATTATTACATCCGTCCAAAACAATATTAATACCTTCAGTTATGATAAATTTTTTAAAAGGTATCGATATTTATAAAATATAAATTTATATTATTATACAAATATTTTATTAATAATAATTTTATTAAAATATAATAAATATTTTATATATTTTTATATGATAATAATATCATTATTTTTTAAATAATTTCTGTGAAGTGATTACTCATAATAAAAAATATGAATTCATAAAAATATATAAAATAAAATAATCCATAAGAAAAATATGTTATTGTTATACAAATTTATACCCATATTCATACAAATAATAGTGTATACGTGGTCACATTTTTTTAAAAAATATTTTTTAAAAGTTATTTAATTATATGTGATATTATAACTAATATAAATTTAAATTTAAATTATTTTTAATATAATAACTTTTTGTTATTATCACAATAAAAATATATAAAATATTATTAATTATATCATATTATTATTATTATTATTATTAAATAAAATTATCACTAATAAAATATTTTATAATAAAAATAATTTATATAATGTAAATAATAATATCACTACTCAAATTCATAATCTTAAATTTACGCATGTGTTGAAAAATTCAAAATAAATTTGAAAAGAATAATTTTTTTAAATTTTTATATTTTTAATTTCATTTATTTATAACAAATAAATAACTAACATATAAATTTTTTTAAAAAATAAGTTAAGATAAATTAAATTTTTCTTAAAAAAAAAAAGCAATTAACTAGAGAGCTATTCACGAACTATTGCTATATAAGCTGAGACGAGACCTGACGTAATACATTAATGACGTTGCTTGCATTTATGATGCTTGTATATGTAATAATTAGTATCTAAATCTTTATAACCCATCCAATTTTGTTGGTCCCCTTAATTTTATATTTATTGTACATCTACGTACATTCTTAATTAGATGTGCGCTAGCCAACTAGCATTTAGACACGTTTCTTATTTGGCGAACAAATTGTCATGGTCTCTTAAATTATATTATTTAATTTTATAGTTTAAGGAATACAATTTTTTATTTCATTAATTTTAAGAAAATTGTAGGAAAAAATCAAAATTGACTATTGTTTTAATTAAATATATCACACAATTTATAATTCATTTTATTAATCAAAATGAAAATTATTATTTTAATTATTAGTTTCATAATTCATTAATAATCATAATATTTTAATATACAATTATATGTATATTTTATTCATTTTTTTAATTTTAATATTCATTTTATACTCATTTAAATAATAATATTTTAATATTATATGTCAAATAATCATATTTTATTATAAATTTAATTGAAATATGAATTTTTTATTTAATGATCTAATTTGCAATAATAGTAGTACAAAAAAACTCATTTTTGTGTTTTTAATGACTAGTAGTCAATCAAGATTTAATTTTAAAGATAAGTACACTTTTTTCATTATATTATTTGCTTATGTTAAAAGTCGATATATCTTAATAGTTTTGAAAAAATCAAAAACTTAATTGACTAATAAATTCTCAAAAATTGATCTTAGAATCGATTTATAAGATTTGTTTAAAAGCAATTGGTTTGATGATTTTAAACCTAATATTTTTCTATCAAAAATATCTTTACTTTTAACACAACTTAAAACTAAGAGATTTTTAGCATGTTATATCTTCTATGTATGTTGTTATTTAAAAATATTTAATTTTATTAAAAATTAAAATTGTCTAAGAAAGAATTTAAAATATGTATCATATCCCAAATTCAAAGTACGATAATAAAGATTTTTAAAGTTATTAAAATTTAAAAATAAATAAAAAATAAACCTTATTTAAAATTATTATTGTTATATTTATATTTTATTGATAAGAAATTTAATTAAATAAATATGTTATATATATATAATTCTTAATTTTATGACATTATATAGCACATTTAGAATATTATATAGACATTTAAATATTGTATATTGTATTTGCTCATTTATTTTTAGTTATGATTTATATAAAATAATATATTATTATTATTATTATTATTATTGTTATATGTTATATATATAATTCTTAATTTTATGACATTATATAGACATTTAAATATTGTATATTGTATTTGTTCATTTATTTTTTAGTTATGATTTATATAAAATAATATATTATTATTACTGTTATTAATGATTTAATATTGTATTGAGCTTTAGAATTCATTTTGTGTTTGAAGTTGCAATTGTTGTTGTTGGATAGTGTGATTTGGCCCATTTTCTACACAACTTGTGAAGCTTTAGAGGGTATTTTTGTCATTTTATCAATTGAATATAAATAATTTTTTTAGGGTTTTGATTTAAACAACGCGTTTCATTCTCGTAGGGTTTTCTATGGTTCCTCTTTGGTTTCGATCACCGTTTTTCTTCATCTCCATTTCTCTCATTTTGTTTGAGTGATTTCTTATATGTTTTTTTGTATATGTTTATAATACGATGTTACTTTTATCATTTTTTCCTATATAAACATTGTTTTATATATTAGATATGAATATAACTTTTTACAATAAATTAGGTTGTATATAATAAGTGTCAAACCATTTTATATTACATATATTTTTGTTTCTTGATTTTTAATTAGTTCTTAAAAACTTTTTTTTATCTTTGATTTAATCTTACATTGAATCTTACAATATACTGTGTTTTATAATGAATTACTAGTAAATAATAGTAACAATTATGATAATAAAAATAATAGTAATAATAACACTAGTTTTCGAAGTCACTTGACGCTAAATTTATGGATAGATGATGCCTAGATCTGTGTTTGTCTCATTTAGTATTTGTCTGTAGCAATTTGCCCGATAAATAAATTACGAGAAAGTTTTGCTGAGGCATACATACTTATTATAAATATAGTCGTTGTATTTTTGTTCTGTGTAATTTCACTTTTCACCCCTGTACAATATACTAGCTTATTTACACAGAGGTAAATAAATGTTAATATTATTTTTTTTTGGTAATAAAATAAATGCTAATAGTATATGACTATATTACGGTGTCCAAACTACTCGCTCATAATTCATGCCTTTTCATCAAAATGGTCATGTAATTCAGAATTTCGTTCGTTGTCTCTTCATATCATTAGCAGATTTTGCATTTTTTACTTTCTTTTTTTAAGACGTGGCTGTTATATATTTAGGAAAAATGTTTAAGTACAGTTTCTTAGGTCAAATATTTACTATAATCTCAAAAATAATAATTTGTGTTAAAAATTTTATAAAGATATTAAATTTGTGTTTTCTCACATTGGGTCTAAATTAACTAATTTGAATTACCTTTTATCTCTCAAACTATATGTACATATACGCATACAACATTTCCCTGTATCAATGAGAAAGAACATTGTAATTTGGTGAGACGTATAGTTTATCATATTTAATACTTTGATACTTTAATTGTTTTAATAATATTAATTTTATTAATCATTTTTTTAAATTTAATAATTTTAATTAAAATTTAAAGATAATATATTAAATATATTAGATTTGAAAAAATAAGTGGTTAAATAATAAAAATTTTCAAATATTAATTTTGATTTTAAAGTACAATTTAATCTATTTTTTAAATTTAAATTAAATATATTAAAATTTAAAAGATAGGATATATTTAAAAAAAAATTAGCAATTAAAGTATAAAATCTTTAAAAAATTAAAAATTAAAATATAATTTAACATTTATCATGTTATTCTTTGTCTCAAACTAATATGTGCACTTTTTTGTGTCTGTTTTCTTTATTTTTCTTGAGGGTTGAATAATAATATATATAATATTTTTAAAATTTATAAATTAAAAAATAATATTTATTATATCTGACATATATTTAATAAAAAAACTTCAATGTAAAAATTTAAAAATAAATACCATTTAATTGAACATATTTTAAGTTAAATTCGATTAATAAAATCAATTCGATAAAAATTATGATTATCTATAATAAATACGTGCTTTTTAGTGATAAAATTAAATAAAATAGGAAGAAATATGATGAGATTTTAATATAATGTGACAATTTTAATTATTAAAATCATTAAAAATATTTAAAAAGATATAAAATAAAATAGAACAATTATTTTGGTATCTCCCATGTAAAATTTAAAAAATTCTGATAATATTTTTAAAAGTTTATAAATTTATACATATTTTAACGATTTGAATATCATTGATATTATTTAATAATAGAGAGGAGTAAGAAATTTTTTATTTAAGTCTACTAATGTTTTCAACAAAAATTCCACGACTAATTGAAGAGTAAATTTTGTTAATGGTGTGCAAGTTGTTTTGTATTTTAAATGCAAAAGAAAATAAAATTCGGAAAAGCATTAAAGCGAGTTGGTTTTTATTTAATTTAAGCATTTATAATAACTGGAGAAGCTGAGAAAGGACTTGATGATCTTAAGATAAAGTCCTATCCACCCTACGAGGTAGTAATTAATTAAGGTCTCGGTTGCTGAAAAGATTTACAATGCTTGAACATCTCCATATACCTAACGTTTTGAATGTTACGATATACCGTGAGCTACACCACAATTTTTGATCCATAGCACCTTTTTAAGGGCAGTATGTTTTTCCAACGATTTATTGCTACACGAGTAATAGAATGAAACAAAATTATCAAAATTACTACTTGAATTGAGTCACAGATTAGATCATTTTTTTCAAAACGTTTTGTGACTTGGTCTAAATTATACAAGTAGTTTTCATCCTCATCGTCCTTGTAATGAAATATCCCAAATTTTGACTATATCTCGTACCTTTAATGCACTGTTTAAGATTAAAATTTTACATATTTTAGAATTAAGTTACTCATAATCGAAGAATAAAAAAGCTGGAAGAGATTTTTGAAGAGGGATGAGAGAAATGTTTCCCAAATAAAGAAAGAGATGCAATTTTTTCTTGTATAAATTTCTGAGACAATTGCTTCTATTTATAGGAAAACTGGAACAACTTGCTATTTTTTACCATAAAAAAATATCAAAGAAAATATTTTTTTTTATTGACTGAGTCGTGGAGGAGAAAGGAAAAGGAGGAAGACTCGAGTCTTCTTTGAACATTAAGATTATATTTTTAATAATAAAAAAATAAAATAATATTTATTTAAAAATAAAATATCATCTTAGCTCACAAACACACACGCTTGGACTTGGTTCTGAAGTTGCGTGTGATAGATCAATAAAATCTTGTCTCCTTACCCTTCTACAAAACTGTATAACTCAATGTAATGTTTTATAAACACCTCTAAAGAGATCTAAAAAAAGCAATGTGGGATAAGTTAAGGGATAAACTCATATGAATACTTTTTTCTCTTTTTTTTCAAAATTTATATTGTTATTTTCGACAATTTCCTACTTAAATATTTAAAAGTAGTTTTTATCGAGTAGATAATCAAAATATAAGATTGAGCATAAGTAGTTATTTGTTGACTTGAACATTTTCATAGTGGAGATGCTTTAGAATATATTAAAGTAACTTTTAGTTTTGAACTTTATTTCTAACAACATCACACACAAACAACATTTTCAAGATGTAGTTCAAAAAGTCCTAATTTACAACCATGTACGTCTATCCTAGTATTGTGAATATTCTAGTAAATATTGCCTAATATTTCATAAGAAGTAATCACTCTTCCATATTCATATAGGTGAGTCTATCAAGAGTATTCATGTAGTTATGTACTCTACTTTATATAAAGTATAGAACTCATTAAGAGTTAATACTTAACTCATCCTTTAGTCATTTTAGTATTTTATGCTTCTAATAATATGGAATAGAACTTAAAATAACATGATTCATCTCATATCATTTCATAACTTATTATTACATATTTAACTTATTTCTTGGGATCTCTAGTTTATAAGTTGGATTACCGTTATGAGTTACTCATCATTCTAAAGGCTTTAGTCTCATTCCTTTTGTGGTTTTGAAAACATTCTCTTTAGCTAATCCTTTCGTCAAAGGATCAGCCAAGTTATTATCAATATATACATGATCCACTCTTATAGTTGATCCACTCTTATAGCTCTAATATATAGAAATTCTCTAACAGTACTATGCTTACGACGTATTTTTCATTTCTTGTTATTATAATAACGTTTCTGAATCTTTACAATAGTCGCAATACTATCGAAGTGAATCAAGACAATTGGAATCGATCTTTTCCATAAAGGGATCTCCACTAAAAGACTTTTTAACTAGCATGCTTATTTACTAACAGTAGCTAGTGCTATCATCTCAAATTTCATCATAAATTGAGCCAAAATTGTCTATTTCTTAGACTTCTAAAAAATAGTTCCACCAACTATGCTAAATATATAACCACCGGTTGTTTTGAAGTCTTCTAAAAGGGTGTTCCAATCAGTATTGTTGTATCCTTCTAAGACAATGAGAAACCTTTGATAATGTATTCCAAGGTTCATAGCCCATTTTAAGCACCTTGTGACTATTTCAATAGCATTTCAATGCTCTATATTAGATCTACTAGTAATTTTACACAATAATCCTATAACGTAAGCTACCATTAATGCTCGCATATTCAATTTGTCTAACATTATCTTCGATGTTCTTGAACAACTTTACACTAGGATCATAAGGAGTATATGAAGATTTTAAGTTAAAATAATTATATTATTTTAAGATCTTCTCAATGTAATGAGATTGATATAAAGAAAGTCCATTTTTAAACCTAGTAATCTTAATTTCAAGGATTACACTCGATTCTTCGATATCTTTCATATCAAAATTAGCATACAATAAAATTTTCACATTATTCACAACATTAATATAATAAATACATTTTTCATTTTAATTTATTTTAAGATCACACAAGATTACAAGATTATCAAATTTTTCGTCTCATTGTTTAGTTGCTTGTTTTAAATCATACATAGATTTATCTAATTTGCAAACTTTGTTTTCTTGATCAAAAACAACAAAACTTTTCATGTTGCTCATGTAAATCTCTTCTTCTAAATTACCATTTCAAAAAGCAATTATCAGATCTATTTAATGCACAACAAGATCATAAACAGTAGTAAGAAAAAATAACACATGTATGAAAGTTATTCTAGTGGCAGGTGAAAAAATATTAAAGAAATTTGCATTTTTCCTTTGTCAATATCCTTTGGTTATAAGGTGAGCCTTGTATTTTTCAACACTATCATCAGGTTTCAATTTCTTCTTAAGTAGCCATCTATAATTCATATAACATAGAGGTAAGTCAACTAAATGTCAAGTTTTGTTTGACTCAAGAGAGTCTATTTCATCATTGATGTCTTCTTTCCAAAGGTTGGCATCCAAAAGTCAGACCCATAATCTTTGATGGTCAGAAATCATTTACTTTTCCTAAGTTCTGAATCTAGAGGTAGATCACTAGAGGTCGAGGTCGAACCCCAATTATTCTTTAATTTAACCTATATTCTAAAAAATCAGCATCATTTGATTTTATAATAACATGTTCATTCAATCAAAGGATCTATAAACTTAACTATTCACAACATATCCAATAAATGCACATTTATAAACTCTATTAGCAAGTTTATTTCTTTTAGGATCAAGAATAAAAATATAGAACAAACAACTCCAAGTTTTAAAATAAGATAAGTCAAAATTCTTATTTTTCAAAATTTTATACGGAGAAGATTTATTTGTAGAGATAGGAACTCTATTAAGCATATAACAAATAGCTAATAAAATTTATCCCTACTAATAAGAAGCAGTATTAGAGTTTAGTAAAATAACAATAACTGATTCACTAATTTTTTTTTCTTTTAGGTTTGCCATTTATTCCAGGATAATAATGTGCATTTTTTTTCATAAATGATTATATGAGTTTTATATCATTTAAAGTATTAGAATCATATTCAATGCCTCTATCACTTCAAATCTTTTATTTTTTTTCTATTAAATTGGTTTTCAATTACAATAAAAAATATTTAAACATGTCAAACATTTCACTTTTATTTCTCATTAAATACACAAAAATGTATTCAGAACAATCATCAATAAAGTAATAAAATAGTTTTTTTTTTATTTTTATTTAGAACACCATTTATTTCACAAATATTAGAATGAATTAATTCAAGTGATTTAGATTATCTAACTACTCATTGATGTGATGTTTTGATAATTTTAACTTAACTATAGAATTCATATTTTTTAAAATCATTCAAGGATAGATTAGGTATAAGTCCTAAGCTACACGTGTTCTTAATTATACATTTATTAATGTGACAATATCTAACATGCCAATTATTAAAAGAACACAATATGTAAGTAGAATAAGAAGTTTTATTCATTTTAACATTCAATTTGAACATACCGTCAGTGACATATCCTTTTCCAAAAAAATATTATTTTTAGTAATTGTATACAAATTAGTCCCAATTGTTTGAGTAGATCCAACCTTATCGAGAAGATAGCTTGATATTAAGTTCTTCCTCATCTTTGAGGTATACAAATGATTTTTTAAGATGACAGTCTTTTCAAATATAAACTTTAATTCCACCTCATTAGTGCCAGTAACAATGGTGGAGTGAGAGTCACCTTACAACATTTTCTTGTCCTCGGTCTCAGAATAGGACTTGAATAAATCACGGTCATAACACACATGGAGAATAGTACCAAGGTCTACATACCATCCCTCGTTTCCATTAACAAAGTTGATTTTAGTTATCATAGTAATAAGTTACTCTTTGGTAAGACTCACCTGCGAAACGAGACAAGTCCTATTTTGGAAATTCATAGCTAAGTGGTCAGTCATATTACAATTATAACACATAAATGTGTCATTTTTGTCATTTCTTGGGAGTTAAGATCCATTCCATGGAAGATTTCTATTGTGATTTTGGTTATTGGGTTCTAGTTGGTATAACGATCATGATTTTTCATGTTCCTCCCTTTGGGTTTTAAAATCACATATGAGGATTTCTTTTTAGCACTGATGTTGAAACAACAAGTATTTTATCTCTTTGGTCTTATTTTTAGGCTTCTTCCTCAATACAAAGATGAGTAACAAGATTTTTTAGAGAAAACTCCTTAGTTTTGTGCCTAAGAACATTTTAAAAGTATTTGTATGGAGGTAGTAATTTATCAATTATAATAGCAACTTGAAATTGTTCATCTAAACACATATCTTTAGAAATTATTTCATATGCTATCTTTGGAAGCTCAATATCTTTTGCAATTCATGTGATTGAGCTTCCAAAGATTTTTCATCAGTTATTTGGTATTTCAGATATCTAATGACATCATACTTCTTTGTTCCAGCTTCCTCAATTTCATACTTTTTTAAAGTGTATCTCAAACTTCTTTAGTAAACTTATCAAAATTATAATGACCATACAAATCATCAACCAAATCATTAAAAATATTTTTTTTATACAAGAGGTCATATTCTACTCAATATTGATAATCCTTAATTTGAGTTTCAGTAAACAGTTTAGGTTTAACAATATTTAAAACATAAGTGACCTTCTTCAAGGTAATAAAAAAATAGCATTTTTTCTCCATCTTTTAAAATGTAACCCTCAAATTGGAAGGATTTGTTAAGATCATCAGTATCAATTTCACCAAACATGATAGATTATAACGTCTTAAAATTATTGTTGCAAATTAATAAAAGAAGGAACGAAATTACCAAAGTTATTGTTTAGGTTGAGTCATGGTTAGGTTCTCTTTAAGAAACTTTGTGGCTCTATTCAAATTGTGAAAATAATTCTCAATCTCAATTGCGCAAATAATTTTCAACCCCGTCATACCTAGGATGAAATAACCCCAGAATCTGACTATATCTCATACCTTTACTGCATTGTTGAAGACTAAAATTATACACCTTCTAAAACTAAGTAGCTTAGAATTGAAGAACAAAGAAAAACTACAAGAGATTTTTTAAGAAGGATGAGAGAAATGTTTTCCAAATGAAAAGATAGATATAAATGTTGTATAAATTAGGAGTGTTTATAGTCTAATTTGATCTGATTTTGAGTAAAAAAAATTAACTAGGTCGGACCGTTCATATTGCTCAAATTGGATCGGATTGTTTACTTATTAAAAATGTTTTAACCGAATGATTTAGTCTGGTTTGGTTAACGGTTTTCAACGATTTAGTCTGGTTAATAATATATAAATATGATACATCTAATGATATACCGTTGACTTTGATTAAAATATGAGATATTTAATCAACGATTTGTGAAAAGTGATATGAGAAATCTAATATATTATTAAAATCGATCCGGTCCGATCCGAACGGTTTAAAACTAATATAATCAAACCGAACTGTTTGAAAAACGATTTTAATTAATATAAATCGGATCGAACCGTTTAATTTATAAAATTATTCGAATCGATTTGATCCAATCTGATTTTTGAATTTAATTCAATTCGGTCCAATTTTTGGACACCCCTAGTATAAATTATTAAGACAACTGCCTCTATTTATAGAAAAAATGGAACAGTTCGTTGATTTTTAACGGTAAAATTTTTTTTCTAGAAAATGATTTTTTTTTAATCAACTGAGTCGTGGGAAAGAAAGAAGATGAGGAAGACTTGGTCTTGCATCTTTAAGTGTTAAGATTAATTTTTTTTAATAATAAAAATTAGAATAATATTTTATCTAAAAGATAAAATGTCATCTCATATGCACTCGGACTCGACTCGATCGGTAGCATGTATGCGCATGTTGTAACCAACAATTGCTTGTCTCTTCACTGTTCAACAAAACTAGGTATCTACTGGGGCTCAAATGAATGCCTTAATGGAATGTCTTATAAATACGTCTAAAAGGTGTAAAAAAAAATAATGTGAGATAAACTAGGGGATAAATTTATATGAATATTTTTTTATTTAAAATTCATATTATTATTTCTAGCGATCTAGTAATTGTTTGTTATACAACTCCAATAAAATTTGATTGTTTGAAAAATAAAAATAAAAAAATAAAAAACTTGGATTTATATGTTCGATACTAGTTTTTCATAGTCTATAACCGTATAGAAGTACAAGAAGATTAGTTAGTTCAGCGATTCTTACTGGAGCTCGGATAAGATTTTATTTTTCATAGTCTATAACTCTCAAAGTGTTTGAGTTTACTGTTTAGTACTCTTATTATTTAAAAATTACAGTTTAATTAATCATTTTTGAACCGAAAAATAGAACAGGGGCATTCTTGTCTTATCATTTCTTTTCTACATTTTCAACTTTTTCATCTTGGAAACCTTATGTTACGAAGGAGATGAGGGTTGACCTCTGTGACTGTGAGGACCGTAATGTTTCAAAGAAGAAGAGGACCATAATCTTCCACAGTCACTATGATTGTTAACTTGAATTGGGATGCATTTGATTGTAACATTGATGGAACGAAGAAGATGGAGCTGAGGTAAGGGAACAAACCCATCACCACCACTACCACCGTAACTCCAATTCTGATTATACTGATTACTTCGTTGTTGTGATGATGAAGCAGGCAGTTCGGGTTTTTATTTGAAGATGCTTCAAACGACGATTGTGGAGGAAACGTCATGTAGGATGCCATAGTTGATCCTCCAAGCAATCATAAATGGTGGTCCAAGAAGATGAATAACTTGAAAGAGGTAAAAAGGAGAGGGTAAGACGAAAACACCCTTGTTCTATTCGTCATGCGTGGCAAAAAAAAAGTCTAATCATAATTGAACGGTAGGGTAATTAAAAAATAGTAGCTATAGCCTAAAATGTTATTCAAATAATAATAATAAAAATTAATTAAATAAAATATTTTCCTGTTTATTGAAGAGATTTTTTTTTGCAAAAAATTTAAAGATCAGTAACTTATCTGTATAATCATATATTATTGATTATAATAACTTTTTATATTTATGATTACACTCGAAGGTATAATAAAAATACTATCACCTAAAAACTACATGTAAAAAATAAATCCTAAATCAATACTCAAAACAATAGTCGAATTTGGAGTCTTACTTTTATCAGCACAGTTGAGACTGGCCATATAGGCCTTTCTAGTCAAGACACTGATCGAACGTTACAAATTTTCCTTCAGTTGACTAGTTGTGGTTATCAATAAGTGGCTTACTCCAACTTTTTTCATTTTTTTTTCTTTCTAAAATATGAAGCTTACTTCTTAAAGAAAAAGAGTGAATATACCACAATATTCTAAGTATAGATTGGAATACAAAAATCGATCATCCATCCATGGTAATTAGTTTATTTAATTCGTTTTATCGGAAGTGTGATTATTTTGGAAGTCCAATAACAATAATAATAAGGTTGTATAAATATATATTTTTTGAAACGATAGACATTCATATTAAATGTCTCACATGTAGGTTGCATTCATCTTCCATAATTTAGGGTATAGCAAATATATTAATAATTTTCTCAAATTTAAGTTGTAATATATAATATTTAAAGAAATTCAATTTTGTTTAAAATTAATCTCTATCTAAGATAAACATTTTATGTTCTCTGTCGAGAACAATGCTATCTGATAAGGGAGTATATCATTTGCTTCAATTAGTTTACATTTCTTTTTGTTAATTGTTCAACAGCAGGTAGTGTCAACATATGGATTTCAAGTGTTCAAGCGTGTGTGCAATAGAGCTTGTTCAATTGAAAAAGATGATGTGGACAATTTTCTGTATCAAATGGGCGCCTTTAGATAATCATATGTGTATGTTGAGAATGGTTTGATTTGAATAGAAAATAATTAGAGAGAAGTCATAACAATTGATGAAATGTGTGGATCATTCAGGAAGTCCAAGTATATATAAAGTATTACATGTATACGTGTTGATTACATAAGGTATACACATCACAACATGTTAGAGGGATATAAGAGTAAAGCAAAATACATTTAAAGATTGAGGTCAATCACCCTATGGCTCGACCTGATGGTTGGCCTTCCAACACTAAAGCTTCTATGTGTAAGCAAGCTCATACTATGAGTGTCGTTGTGGGCATGGGCTCACGTAGGTCCTTTTAGGTTAATTCGTCTGATGGCTCGGGCTGTTATAGGCTACGGCACCTCAAGGCTTGGGCATATGTCTCAAGGCTCGGGCTCTACAAAGGTCAGGTAACAAGTCATTCCTTATGCTCAAACACTATGTCCCCTTACTCTTTAACTCAGTTTTTTAACTAAGGTGGAAGAGTAAAAGACTCAGTAGGTGAAAGGACGCATCAAATCTAAAAAAGAAACTTATTCAATGGTCTACACGGTTTGGAGCCACACCCTCAATTTTATCTTGGGTTCAATCTTCAATGAATCTTTTCCCCAAATCTCAAGTAATTGAAGGAGTTGTCTATTTGCTTGATCGCCCAAGCTCCGTTTCTTTTTTGGCTTAGGTCGGAGGATCGTGATTGTCTTTGCCTAAGTTCGTTCTTCTCTTTTTTTCTTCTTGGTGTTTTATCAAGGTGATTAGCTCATGATATGTAACCTTGAGGGAGAGCGTTCTACCTAGTTTGTTACCAAGGTGAACAACTCTTTGAGGGAAAACGTTCTACCTATTATGAGGAAGAGGTGTTCAACTCTTTTTGAGGGAGAGCGCTCTACCTAGTCTGAGCTCGAGGTGATGAACAATCTTTGAGGGAGAATGTTTTGCCTTTTTTGAACTTGAGGTGATCAACTCTTTAAGAAAGAACGTTATACCTATTTTGAGGACGAGGTGATCAACTCTCTTTGAAAGAGAGCGCTCTACCTGGTTTGAGCTCGAGGTGATTAACTCTCTAAGGGAAAGTAGTCTACCTATTTTAAGGATGAGGTGATCAACTCTCTTTGAGGGAAAATGCTCTACCTGGTCTGAACTCGAGATGATAAACTCTCTTTGGGAGAGAGCGTTATACCTTTTCTAAGCTTGAGGTGATCAACTCTTTGAGGGAGGGCGTTCTACCTATTTCAAGGATGAGGTGATCAACTATCTTTGAGGAAGAATGCTCTACCTTTTTTGAGCTTGAGGTGATCAAATCTCTGAGGGAGAACATTCTACTTATTTCAAAGACAAGGTGATCAATTCTTTATGAGGGATAACACTCTTCTTGGTCTAAGCTTGACATGATCAACTCTCTTTGAAGGAAAGTGCTCTACCTGGTTTGAGCTCAAAGTGATCAACTCTCTTTAAGGAAGAGCACTCTATATGGTCTGAGCTCGAGGTGATCAACTCGTGACATGTAATATTGGGGGAGAGTGATTACTTGTAAGAAATCACCTACATGGATGGTACATGAAGATGGTAAAATAAGGTACATTAGAAGTGTAAAGTCCTCCTTGTATTCAATTGGTATATCTCACACCTTCTTTGAATTGACAAAATGTGCTAAACATCTACCTCCGGACATTTTTTGAAGAGGCTCATGTTGTGGTTACTACATATGAGTGGTCTCTTTTCATAAGGTGTTATAACAATTTCTGGCCTTTTCCTTGGTCTCTCCTCATCTCTTTTATGCCCTTCTCAATCAGAAATTTGATGACTTGGTGAAAGGTGGATGGAATTGTCTTCATCTTGTGTATCCATGGCCTACCCAAGACTGCATTGTAGTGAGCTGAGATATCAATTATCATAAAATTGGTCAACATTATAGATCCCTTAGCCATGATAGGTAGCACCATGGTTCCAATTGCAAAGGTAGTGCTACTATTGAATCCTACCATGGGTAGTTCTCTTTTTACAATGTCGCATTCTTTTATGCCTAATGCCCTTGTTATTGATAGGAAAAAAATGTCAATTAAGCTTCTAGTGTCAATCATGATTCGATAAACATCACATGATCTTATTTTTAAAGTGATTACCAAGGGGTCCTCATGGGGAGACGAGGCCTTATTCATCTCAATAAAGGTGATTTCAATAGAAGACCTTACTTTTTCTAGATTGTAAACATGTAGGGAGCTGTATAAGTTCCTGGCGTACCTTTTACGCGAGTTATTGGAACTCCCATTGATCCCAAGCTCTCCATGTATGGTATGGATAGTCCTTATATTGTGCTCGTTGTGGAGGTCAATCCTGCTACTTGACAGAATAGATAGCTTCAAAGTTTCATGTTTGGGTTGTCGCCCTCTTCCTCCACTATTGCTTTCTAAAGGTCTTTAAAATATCACTACTACAAAAATGATCATTTAAGTTGAGATTTAAAGTTAGTTTTTGGTGAAAACTGGCTTTTAATGAATTTAAAGTCAGTTCGCTGAAAAACCAACGCTATCCACATAGTTTGTAGCGTCAGTTAACGTGTTAAATTGACGCTACAAAATACGTGGATAGCATCGGTTGACACGTAGAACCGATGCTACACATGTGGATATTTCTTTTTCTTTTCTTTCTTCCCCAAACAGAAACTATTCCAAGCATTGCATAACTCTCGAAAACCCAAAACCTCTTCCACTTCTCCTCCACTCTTTATCATTTTATGGTTACCTACGACCACCAATTTCAACATCGGTTAGTAGGTTTTCTTACTCTTGTAAGTATTTTTATTAATCCTACGCACTTATTATTCATATTTTTTTTGTATATTATGTGTTATTATTTATGTGTATAAATTTTTGTATTATATATGTAGGTTTTGTATTATAACATTAGGAGAAGAATACGATGATCTTGAATAACATAGGACAACACCATGGTAATTTTTCTGCTATTAATTAATATTTAATTTTTCAATTATTTGTATTATTTAAACTATTTGTTAAATAAATTTTGGTTTTTTCTGCTATTATGTAGTGATCGAATACAAATTTTTATTTGAGTATAATAGAAAATGAGTAAATTTTGTAAAAATAAAAATTTAAAAGTCAATTCAATGCGTGAATCGACTTTAAAAATCGTTTTTGGCATAATGTAGCCTCTGGCCAATAAATCCTCTATTTCTTTTTTCAGATGCTTGTACTCTCTCTTCTTATGGCCTACATCCTTATGAAAGGTACACTACTTAGATGTGTCCCTAAAGGAAGTCCTTATTTTTTAAGACCATCTCACATTCGAATCCTCTTCCATTCTCAACATTGCTTAAGCTAGGCCTACTCTTAAGGGTGGACCCCGGAAGAGAGATAATGACCTCTTTTAAGGCTCCTTGTTCTCGGATCATTGGCTACTTCTACTATGATTTGGTGTGAAACATTGTTACTAAACTTAAATCATGCTTGGTTGCTCAAGGTTATGATCGAAAACCAGGCTTGGATTTTCATAAAACTTTTAGTCCAGTTGTGAAGCCTGTGACTATACGTGTAGTGCTTACTCTTGCCTTAACCAAAGGCTGAAAATTACATCAATTAGATGTCAATAATGTCTTTCTTAATAATGTTATTCATGAAGAAGTTTACATGACTTAGCCACCATGATTTATACATTCAGAATTTATTCACCATATATACAAGCTAACAAAGGCAACCTATATGGTTAAGCAAGACTCACGAGCTTAGTTCGATACCTTTTCCATCACTTTGTGCAGCTTGGGCCTCACTAAGAACATGGTTGGTTCTTTTCTCTTTTGCAAATTTATTGATAATCAAGTTGTCTATTTGTTGGTCTATGTAGATGATATCATTATTACGGACTCAGTTAGTGTAGATGTTTAATCTCTCATTCACATCCTCAATGACAAGTTTGTCTTGAAATACTTGGGTTTTCTTTCCTATTTTTTAAGCATTGAGGTTACCTACTTGTCTCGTGGTGATTTGCTTCTAAATTAGTCCAAATACATTAAAGATTGACGAGTTAAAACTAAAATAATTCTCCCATGTTGTATTCTCCTATGCTTTCTTTTCTAGATGGTGATTTGTTACCTAATGCCTCATTTTATCGTAGCATTGTTGGGGCTCTACAATATGTCACCCTTACGGGACCTAATATTTATTACTTAGTGAATAGGATATGTTAGTTTATGTGTTTTCCAAGGGAGGGCCACTGGATAGTCGTTAAAAAAAATTGAGATATCTATTTGGTACTTTGCATCATGCGGTTATTTTTAAGCCTTCCTCCAATTTGCTTGTGATTGGTTTTGTTGATGCAGACTAGGGTTCCTACCCCGATGATAGGATGTCTACATCAAGCATTATAATGTTTTTAAGGGTCAATCCTGTGATGTGGAGTTATAGAAAGCAACATGTAGTTGTTCGTGAAATGAGGGTGTGTCCACCTACTGTGCTCATTCTGTGATATTAAAATTTGAGCACTGTTACTCATACAACCAATCATGTTCTTCATGCGCGCACAAAACATGTGGAGTTCGATATGCATTTTGTGTATAAAAAGTTCTTTCTCAAGAGTTTTTGGTCTAGCATCTTCCTTCGAAGAACAACCTACACATTGTTTAACTAAGCCTTTGTCTATGCAGCATCATTTCAAACTCAATGTTATTCCATTGTTATTGAGTTTAAAGGACGATTTTAAGGGAGTATAGCATTTGCTTCAATAAGTTTACATTTATTTCTGTTAATTGTTTAGCAGTAGGTAGTGTCAACATGTTGATTTCAAGTGTGCATATGTGTGTACAGTGGAGCTCGTTCAGTTGAAGAAGATGATATAGACAATTTTTTGTATCAGATGGGTACGCATAGCTAGTCATATGTGTCTATGTGTGAAAGCATTTTCCAAGTTTGGTAGGCATTCTGGTCTATTTTCTTGCTTTTATTGCGTCTTTCTCGTTTCATCTGTTCTAGTTTTTCTTTACTATATATTCCTCGTCAAGAAAAAACTTTGAATTTGTTGGAATTAATTTTATTATGATATATTGATGTGATTGATTGTGATTAAAAAATTTACTAGTGGATTGAGACGATAATTTTATTACGATTTGTATAAATTCTATTGTTTAATTATGTTTTTTTAATACTAAAGTTAGCCATGTAATATCACGTCATAATTTTCTTTTTTGTTTTAACTTAATTAACGAAAAAGGCATAACTTCAATACATCGCATAATTTAATAATAAATTAAAATATGATGATATATTTTCAATTAACTCTAAAATTTATTGTCCTAATTAATTTTGAATTGGAAAATTTGTGAGTGGTGTCTTATGTTTTTTTTTTTTCCTTTCCTTCTACACATTTATTTTTATTTTTATTTTTATTTTTTTCTTAGTATGAGTGGCCAACAAAAATATTTATCAATAGTATCTAATATAATACGTGTGCAAAGCTAGTCTACGTTCAAGTTCATTTACATGTACTAGTTTATAAAGTGCAATGTAGGTAAAATTTACTTTATAAATAAAGTTAATTATATGGTATAATTATTTTTATATATAGAATTTTATTTATAATTTTTACTAAATATATATATATATATATATTTATTTATTTATTTATTATTATTATAATATAAATTAACATATAATTTTTGATTGATGAGTTAAAATTAAAATAAATTAAATAACTAGATATTTTTAAATAAAAAGAAAATAAATTATTAAATTTTCAATTAGAGCTCAGTACAAACAAAAAACTAATGTTTTAATAATACACTATAATCTATTTAAAAAATTTAATGTTAGACTCAATATTTTATTTGTATTATTTCATAAGTGCAAAATTCTGAGTATAGTTGCATAAAAATTATAATTTTAATATTAATTTTTATTTAATGTATAAGTAGGGATGTAAATTTAATTATATCCGATCAATTTTTGAATGACTTAACCTGATCCAACTCGTCTTTAAGCGTGATTAGGTTTGATTAAGTCATTTCAATCATATCTGAATAATTTTAGATCTGTACTTATGATTAAATATTTATACTACAAATCCAATTCGAGTCAATATTTATAATATA
This sequence comes from Hippophae gyantsensis, assembly GCA_030763125.1. Lineage (NCBI taxonomy): Eukaryota > Viridiplantae > Streptophyta > Magnoliopsida > Rosales > Elaeagnaceae > Hippophae > Hippophae gyantsensis. The sequence goes on from CM061028.1 coordinate 12,207,871, forward strand.
TATATATATGTGTGAATATCGTATGTTATTATTTTATAATTTATTATATCATTTAAACTTGAACACTGATTTGAGTCAATATAAAATTAAAAAAGATTACGCACAAACTTACTCGAATATTTTAAAGCTAAGCTTTAGGTTTATATTTAATTTAAAAAATTCAACATTGCCCTAAATTATACATGATTTGATACTATTTATCCCAAATTTGGTCCACTCTCAAAGTTTTAGGCTTAGTCCAGCTAGCAGAATCTACATCCTTATGTATGAGATATAATGTGATAATCTTTAATTGGAAACGTTTCGAAAACCAATAATATTAATCAATTAGTATAACCAATTATCTCAATCATATAAATAATTTAAATCATTAGTATATATATTATTATAATTTAAAATTAATTAATGGCTTATAAAACTAAAAAAATAATCAAATAACACACTATCAAATATTTAATATTAAATTTAAATAATTTAACGATTAAATATGATTAGATAGAATTATTAATTAAAATAATTAGTACTTAGATACTAACCCTTATTTAATTATATATTTGGTATTATTATATTTTTATCTCTCTAAGTAAAATAAAATAAGAAAATATTATAAATAGTGTGAACTAAAAGATATAGCTTAATTGCAATTGCAAACGTATAAATTTTCTATTATTTTAAGAATTTTTTTCTTTTAAAGTATAGGGTGAAAAGTATAGAAGTTAACATAATTTTTATAAAAGTAGCATTTTAATTTTGTTATTTTTAATTGAAGCATCTTAATCTTGTAATTTTTTAAAAAATATATACTTTAGTCATAAAAATTTAAAGATATAAAATTTATTTGCATAATTTTTATGACTAAATATACTCTTTTAGAAGTGTAGTGTAACTTTTTTCAAAATTATAGAGCTAAAGTACTTCAACTTAAAATTATGGGATTAAGCACTTATTTGTTTTAAGTTATAGGATCACTTATGCCTTTCTACGGATAACACAATCAGAAGAATAAATATAATTAAAAAATATTTAATTATTAAAATATAGATAAATGAGATCAATATTGTCATATTTTTAGAATAGTGAAAAATTGTAGTTATTCAAATACAGATGAATGAGGCCTATATTGTCTTAGTCTTAAAATATATGGATATTTTTATCAAAAAAAAAAAGTGAAAGAAAGAAAGAAACCTTAATTGTGATTCAAACTTATATACATTCAATATGAGTTGTAATTTGTTTTCTTAGGGAGGAAAAAAAACTATGTTTTATCGATGACCTTGGAAAGACCCGACCCAATGAAGCTACTTCATTATGGGTTTAAATAACTTTTAATGGAATAAAATAGCTTTGGCCCATCTAACTGCTTTCTTAGAAAGGGCCTCTCTTATAGAAATTTTCTAATAGGCCCTTGAAGAGTTAGGCAACTTTTATATATATATACTTAACCAATGGACATGAATTCTAATAAGAAGCAACAAAAATCATCGTACACTACTTAAAAATATATTACAACTCCCTAACCGTAGCTCAGCAATACCAAAACCTTCTTATATGACATAAATATTAATATCCCGATATAGTTCTAAGGATATGTGAGTCATGTAGTATTATTTCAAAAAGGAAGGGGGAAGAAATTACAACCCAAATATTAGAAGCATATTATAGAGTTACATAAAAAAATTTGGATCTTAAAATAAATAAATAAAACATAAAAGAACGGCAAAAGATTACGAATCTCAAGCTAATTATTGAAGATTTGATAGTCAAGAAAAAAATCCCATCAGAAATTACATAGGAGATGTACTAATTCAAGTCTTCTTAAAAATTAAGAGAAACTTAAGTACATAATAATAAAATGTCGACGAAGTGAATTTCCATTTTATACTTTAGTTTAATACGTTAAAGAACATGATATCCAGCCGGTGACAACCAACACACCATTTAAGCTGACCAACAATGCTTGGTGAGGAAGGATAAGTGATTGCTCAAGAACATGCATCTGCATATTTGTGTTTATTTTTAATTATTGGAATTTTGCTTTTCTTTTGTATAAATAAGTTGTAAACATTAGTTTATTCATCATCAATAAATCAATTCTTACATGGTATCGAGCTTAGGAAACAATTCCCGAGAAAATTCAAATTTCATAGAAATTTTTCCATTTTTCCTCGACTGTTTTTTCAAAACCAATTTCGATTCCGCAAAAATAATTCCAATTTCATCCCGTCGTATTATTCAAGAAGAACATACTGTGATTAAAATCAAACCAAAAATAACCTCGCTGACCACTGCCTTGCTGTTTAAACCGGGCGTTCCATGCTTAACCGGAACTACCGCCGACACATCGCGCCAAGCTAACTGAAAAACGACTCGGCGACACGTCGTATGCGCTGTTGAAGCAAACGGCAGCGTCGTTCACTCGATTCGGTCTTCCATCCCAGGTCCGTCCGATTTGGTCTTCATCCGGTTCGGCCCTTCATCATTCTGATCGTCGTTTGACCAGACGCCGGTTCACCCACTTTCAAATAGGTTACTAAAATTTCCGATTCTGTAATCCTTGATTCATTTTCTATAAGATTAAGCATATTTCTGGTACATTATTTATTTCATAAATAGTCATTATTGTCTAAAATATACTTAGACCTATCCCGATTCTTTAGAATTTATTCAACAAAAAAAATGTCTATAACTACCAATACTAATCCTACTTTACCAAAATGGTATGATGACCTAGCCATTCATTATATCTACACCACTCAGACCAGGCGTGGTTCTCGTAGCCAATCCTTAAACCAAGAAAACTATCACATTTTGGAGTCATGCAACGCTCGTAAAACAATAACCAAAAACAAAGAAGGATTCATTGACGGTGATAAAAGGCCATCAACAAACTTTGACGAGAAATAAAACAATGGACTGCATTATGCAACATTCTTGTCAAAGGATGGATCCTCATAACACCATATCACCCAAAATTGCGAGAAAGTGTAAGCATGGTGATACTGCATATGAGCTATGCCATGAAGAAGAATTAAAGGAACGTTTTTCACACACCAACAACGGTGCACCTATTCCACATTGAGCAAAGAGATCCATGATTGCATGCAGAAGGTGTAAGCATTGGAGAATATTATACCAAATTGAAAAGTTTATGGGATAGTCGCGATGCAACTATGTCTCTTCCCACGTTGTGGAGGAAATGTCGGAAGAGAATTACAAGAATATCAACAAAAGTAGCGAACCATAAAGTTTTCTAGGCCTTAACACACGGTTTACATCGACGCACGTGGAAAAATCTTGCTTTCGTGGAACCATTACCTACGAGTAAATAAGGTATATTCACTTATTGTTCAAGATGAAAAGCAAAGAGTACATGCTCACTCAAAGCATAGGAAGGATACCGGAAGGCGCACTTGTTGCCTAGAGATGATCGTCCACAATATCCTCGCAAATTACCCACCAAGGAACCCACATCTCGAGTGAAATAGATGCAACAATATAGGCCATAATTGCGAGAATTGTCGAAGTCACCTCGAAATGTGATTTTTGTGGTCTCGATGGACCTGATTTTGAAAAGCTTGCCGGCGTCTCAAATGTAATTTTACGTGGTTTGAATGGACATGACATCAATATGTGTCGGAAGAAAGGAGCAATTCAAGATAAAGAAACACAAGTTATGGCTTCCCTTCCAAAGCTTATCATACCGACTTTCGTAGAAAGCCTCCAGGCAAAGACACCATCCCACAACCTTACATCCGATATCAAGAGCTCGCACACTTCTCAATCAATCCAAATCGGGTAGCATGGCAAGTCAAGTGTGACTACTTCTTCAGGTAACACATTATGTGCAACTATTTTCCATTCGAAACTCGTTGGATTTTTGATACGAGAAGCAACCGATCACGTAGTGCATTCCCCAAAACCTTATGAGCTCCAAGATTCCGGTCACTAATCGACATGTGCATTTACGATCATTCCCTTTCGTGTCACACATATTGGCATGTACATTTCTCAAATAATTTCATACTCCATAATGTCTTGTGGGTTCCTCGCTTCAAATTAAACTTAGTTTGATTAGCCAAACTAACTCAAACCTCGTTTTCCATGTCACCTTCACTAATAGTATATGCTTTGTTCGGACAAATGCCTGGGAAGGCGATTGGGAAGAGGCGAGAAAGCGAGGACTACACTCGACTATTTACGAAGAGGGCTGGATGTTTCTTTGTTTCAAATATTGCTTCCACCAACTCTCATCTATGACATCAACGACTTGGTCATTTATATAATAACAGTTTGCGTGTAATTTCTCTTTCCATCAACACACTTTTTTTGTTCCATTAGTGATTGTTCTATTTGTCCATTAGCTAAGCAAACTCGTAATTCATTTCCTCTAAGTTCCATCAATACAAAAACACCTTTTGAACTGATTCATGTCGTATTTGGGGTAGCTATCACATTCCAACACTTAATGGAGCACGTTATTTCCTCACTATTGTTGATGACTACTCAAGATGCACATGGGTCTGTCTCTTACATGCTAAATCTGATACACGCACATTTCTTACCACCTTCATCAATCTTGTTGAAACCCGATTTTCATTTAGAGTTAAAATCATTAGTAGTGACAATGGACCGAGAATTCTAATGACCCAGTTGTTTTCTATCAAGGAATCCTTAAATCAAACTAGTTGTGTCTCTACCCTCAACAAAATGGTGTTCTTTGAGCATAAACACCGTCATCTTCTCCAATGTCGCTCGTTCATTGCTCTTCCAAGCCAATCTTCCTAAACAGTGCAGGGGAGTTGCCATTCTTACGACCCATACCTCATAAATCGTAAATCGACACACCCGTTCTCGAGGGTAAAAACACCATTTGAAGTCCTTTTTCACAAAACTCCTAGGTATGAACATCTTCGTGTGTTTTTGGTTCCCTTTGTTTGTGTCTACACATCATGATCGACTCACCAAGTTTGATGCTAGGTCACATAAATGCATATTCATTGGGTATCTATCTGGGATCAAAGGTTATCGTGTCTACAATCCGGAAACAAGCAAGACTTTGGTGTCTCGTGATGTTATCTTTCATGAACATGTATTTCCTTATTTCACTTCCGCCTTAACACTCCAACTCTATTTCTCATCGATGATACTATTTATGATGACATACCCAACATTACGTGTCAACCAATCCAAATATATCACTTGATCATACACCATCTCTCCTTCCAACAATCAACTGGAACTCTTCATCTTCAAAATTCATCTCGAGAAATATCATCATCAACTTCTCCACCACACATAACTCTCCAACACCACACATAGGCTTCGTCGATCCACTAATGTTCGAGCTACCTTCCAAAAATATCATGTAGAAGCTTCCTTGCCTTACCGATCCTTCCGCCGTCTCACTCAAGATCGTCCAAAGATAAATGTACTTACTCATTCTTTATCGTGTACTTACACCTATGACCAATTATCACCCGCACATCGTGCTTTACTACTTCTATTTCCATTCTCAGGAACCAACCACCTTTCTTTGAAGCTTTCAATGATCCAAAATGGCGGCTTGCCATGAAACATCAGGCCCCATCGATGCTCTTGAAACTAATAGCACGTAGACGCCAATGACTTCCTCCACACGAGAAACCAGGTTGGTTGTAAATGGGTCTACAAAATCAAGTATAATCGATGGCTCATGGAACGATATAAAGCACACGGTTAGTGGCGGATACGATCGAATTGAAGGTTTTGACTACCAAGAAACTTTTTGCACCAATAGCGAACTTGTCACCGTTAGAACCTTCTTCTTTGTTCTTTGCTATTCAAAATTGGCATCTTCGACAACTCGATGTCAACAATGCTTTTCTCTATGGTGATCTTCATGAAGATGTACCACGTATCCCTTCCTTTGGATTCGGACGAAAGGAGAAACACGAGTATGTACACAAATCCTTGTATGGACTCGAAACAAGCCTCACGATAGTGGTTCATCAAGCTATCAAGCAACACTTAAGCTAGTGGTTTTAACCAATCCAAGTATGATCACTCATTGTTCGTCCGAACCCGTGGTAATTCATTCTCTACCTTTCTTCTTGTCTGTGTAGATGATATATAATCATAACAGGAAACAATATACAAGACATTGAAGAAACTAAGAATCATCTCGTGAGACAATTCAAGCTTAAAGATCTCGGTGAATTAAAGTATTTTTTTGGGCATAGAAGTTTCACGTTCCGAAGGGAATTGTTTTGTCCACAACGCAAGAAATATTGAAATATTGGAGGATTACTGGGTTATCTTGGTGCCAAATACGCAACTCACCTATGGAACAAAATTTATCCCAACAAGGTTGAAGGGAAATTCATCGATAATCCACGTCTATCGAAGACTTGTTGGGAGATTAATATACTTGACCATCACAAGGCGGACTTAGTGTATGTCGTGCACATTCTCGGTCAATATATGGATAAACCACGACAACCACATTTTGGGATTTCAACGAGTGCTAAGATATGTCGAAGACACCAGACAAGGTCTCTTTTTCTCGGCTGAACTAGTTCATTACAACTAAATGCTTTTTGTGATGCAGATTGGACAAAATGCACGGATACACGATGATCAACCACGTGATATTGTATGTTTCTTGGAAACTCGCTAATTTCTTGGAAGACTAAGAAACAAAATACCGGTCTCAATCTGCGAAGCGGAATACGGCTACATGGACGTGTTGCGAAGTAACCTGGTTACGATATATTTTGGATGATTTGGGTATCAAACACTCCCAATGAGCCAAGTTATCTTGTGACAATCAAGCTTCTTCACATTGCATCAAATTCGGTGTTTCATGAGCGAACCAAACACATAGATCGATTGCCATCTAGTAAGAGAAAAGATTCAATTGGAATGATCAAAACTTATCATATCTCTACATTAGAAGCGATCCGCCTGAATATATTTGCCAAATCTGCGAGTTTTCCTACGCTCGTTACTTCACAAGTTAGGAATAATTAACATATATTCTAACTGAGAGAATGTTAAAGAACATGATATCCAATTTGGTGACAACCAACACACCAATTTGAGAACGACCATGACAACTTGGTGGGAAGGATAAGTCATTCCGTTAACACGTCCATAATTGTGTTTATTTTTAATTATTACAATTTTGCTTTTCTTTTGTATAAATAAGTTGTAAACATTCGTTTATTCATCATCAATAAATCCAATTCTTACATAATAAAAAAAATTTGGATAACCTTAATTGAATACTTAACTATGCATATCACACAAACATATTACATGATAATGATGCACAACAAAATCTTACCAAGAAAGCACAGATTAGTAAAGATGAAAAAGAACACAACAAAATAAGGTTAAAAAAAAAAGAATGGGCTACTAGCAAGAGATCTCTAATAGATAGTAGGGATTTGGTGGTGTGTGTGTTGAGGAAGTAGGGCTACGGGGAAAGGAAGAAATGATCATGGTACTTTTGTATGCCTATGTGATTGTTTGTTTGTTTGTTTTTGATAAAAAATAAAATAAAAATCATTTATAAAATTATCTCAAAATAATATTTAATAATTATGATAAAAATATTATTAAATATTATAAGCGTTATTTTTGTTATTATAAATTTTAAAGTTAATGATAATGATAATTTAAGTTATTAATGTCATATTTCATTAATAATTATTTATCCAAAAATAATATCACTAATTTGTAATTAACATTAATAATAAAATAATAATTTTATGTATTTTTCTTGCGTACGTAAATAACAAATATTATTTCACTTACCAATTGCTAGCTTTGTTAGGAGCCCGGTTGTAACTCTTCTCTGTATTACGATGCATGTCATTCGTCAAAGTACGACCTTGTACCTTTATCAAACACTGTCTATACACTGAAATTATCTTTAAGTATTGCTTTATGTACAAATTTAACATGTAATATTTTTCTTCTTTATTTCCTTAGGAAACATTTATCATATTCAACTAGTAGCTTTTTGTTATGCATGTGGAGGCAACGTTTCATAGGTAATGAGTTTTATCATAAAATTTGGCAGTTACTGTACATATTAATCATGTTAAGTTTTGACATACAATAATACTTATACTATATATATATTATCTTGCGGTTAAAATCCTTCCCATTTTCTGAAAGTTCTCAAATCACTTCCTTCTGAATATGCCATTCCAATTGCAGTATTTCCTCCATGGCTGATGCCCACATAATATAATCGCCATTCATGTACGTTACCATCCATGGGAACAAGGTATGGGGATCCCACACCTTCACTATCCCATCCATCTTCTGAAGGACTCAGAACTGGATCTTCTTGGAGTCTTTTCCAGTTCTTCAGCCCATCATGAGAAACTGCCAACCCAATACTCCTCTTTCCATCTGCTGCAACACCCTCATAAGCCATAAAATAATTTCCTCCTTTTCTATTCTTAACCACACATGCATTTTTGACACCAAGCTCATCAAAAGAACCTTTTGATCCTCCTCCCATGATTTTCCCCAGCTTCACCCATCGGATCCCATCTCTTGATCTTGCAATTCCAAGAGCAAACTGACTCTTTTCTACATCGAATGAATAATAATACATCCTCAGATCATCACTGCTGTGTACAACAACTTGAGGAGAAGAAATAAATAGAGAGTCCCATTCCTTGCCTGACCCGACATCAAGCAAAGCTCCACTGTGATGATCTCCTTCAATCCGGGCCCAGTGCCTTCCATCTTGACTACAAGCTAATCCTGGTAAAGACTTTGAAACCTTACCATGAACATGAATTCCATCTTTCTTATTCTCATGGTACACTCTCTCCGGATTCTCTAAGGAAACATTGGAAACTTTTAAGAAGTCCACTTCTTCAGAACTATAGCCTGTATAATAAAGCCAGTAAACACCACTATACATTGGACTTGACATGATTACCACATCAGAAGGCCTAATACTTTCTGTGTCAAATGCCCACCAATTACTACTGCAATTCATGACCAACCCTGTATCCTCACATGTTCTAGGTTGTTCTTCTCCTCTTTGCCAATGGATCCCATTGTTTGAAATTGCCAATCCAATTGAGTCAGAATTTACACCATCTGATCTTCCATAGTACCACATGTACCACCTTTCTTCATTGTCACCAACATATCTCTTAACTACTGGTGCTCCAATTTCAGTACTATCCCAGGATGCTTTGGAACCCAAGTCTATCACAAGACCTCTGGAGCCTGCTGAAGTGAGGGCTCGATGTGGGAGAGTTGTTGCTAGTTGTTGGGCTGTAGAAGTTGAGTCCAGTCCAGTTGGAGGATTTTTATTCGTCTGACTGTTGCTGTCAATGCCTGGTTTTGTCGAGCATCGAACTACAAATAAATTATTGTTTCTGAAGCTTGGAACTGTAACTCTTTGGTGGCATAGAAAGCTTCTGCGGAGAGATCTGCTTGTGGCATTATGGGTTCGACCTTCTGGTCGAATAGAAGGAAATGATGGTGGTATAGAGTTTGACATGTTAGTTATTTTTCTGGTAAATAAAGGTGCCTCAACACCAATTGTTTTGAACCTTATTGCAGATGTTACTGCATCCACTATAGAGGACTGCAGGAGGAGAAAAGGGAATTATTGAACAATAGCAATCCCTGAGGCCAATATTTTGGTGCTACATTCATATGCCTTTTATAATCAGCCAAATCCTTGGAGCCTCCTGAAAGTTGACCCCATATATTTTTATTTTTATGTTTCCGTATTTGATAGGTCTAATAGGTTCTCATAACCTATTGAATTCTTATCCCAAGAGGTTATTACATTAGGGAAGGTTAACTCATGTAATTTCATTTTATATTTACTTTTAGTTCATTAATTTAATCAATATATATATAATTTTAATGTTCTATTAACTTATTATTTTTTATTCTTTTATTTATTTTAACGAATTTTATTATAAATTATAATGCGATAAATTAACGAAAATATTTCAATGTAATTCTTATCAATTGTAATTCATGATCATATATTTTAACTCCTTAATATTTCAAAAAATATCTAATTTTTATATCTTATATTTTAGACTTTAATATGTTTATTTTATTTTTATTTTTAACATTATAATTAATTAGTTAATTTAATATATTTATGTATTAACTTTATTTACTTACACAATTTTCATAAAAGATTATAATAAAATGTTACTGTGGAAGCTTTAAATTTTATATTAAAAAAAAATTTCCTGACTCCTTTCCTGTCTAAAATGATTAGTCAACCATCTCTTATGGAATTTGTAATTCTCATCCTGTTTTAACCTAAAATATTCCGTACCAAACAGCACGTTTAAGTTATATTTGAAATAATGTAAAAGTGCATAAAATTATAGTAGCTTAAGAGAGAAATACTTCATTTCATAATAAGAAAGTGCTTGAAATTGGTTATACTTGCTTTTTGTATCTACTTTTCTTGGCTGCAGAATTTGATTACGAAATAGTGGTTTGAGGATACTTCTACCTGTCAAATGGCATGGAACGCCTTGAACTTGGACTCCTTTGGTCAATCTCTCTGGGATGAAACTTGATCACTTGATTCAATTGAAATACATCCTACTTGCTGAGTGAGGAAGGTGTCACTTTCACATGTTCATATATATATCAGGCTGTAAATTAAATGATTACTATTTTCCAAATTATACATCATATAATATTTGCTTGCTATAATTTCAAGTTGATGTTAGTTTAGTTGGTAAATGTTTGGCATTTTTTTCAAAAAGTTTCCCACTTTTAATCCACACCCTGCAGTATATTTATTTAACAAAAAAAGAAAGAAAAAGCTTCACTTCTCTTTTTCAGAGAAAGAAAGGGAAGCCATTGCTATAATTTCAAGTAGATCGCTCGAAGGCTGCAATTAAGAGTTGCACTTGTCACCTTTTTGCAACATTTATTACCATTTTTACATGAGAAATGATAAATAACATTGTTTAAATGAGTAATGACATATACTATTATTTACTTCTTAAATTGTGATTGATTATGAAGCAATAAATATATTAATAACTCTAATAATATATATCAAATCATTATTCTATTTAGTAGTGTTATATATAATTTTTCTTCATAATTATGATATATGTAAACAATTTGTGAAAGTCTGAAGTTTTTTTCAGAACCAATAATTTTGAGTTTGAAATTCGAAATGCCTATGCATTTGTTTTCAACCTTTATTACTTGTTCTTATCCATTTGTACATCTTCCATGCTATATTTTTTTATAAAGTTCTTAGAGAATATTTCTGGTGGCTCCTATACCAAATTTTTTAGATATTTTCTAGTAACAGATGTATCAAAGATTCCAACTGTACTAGATAGTTAAAATTTACATAAATTAATCTTTGAAGCTAAAGTTTAAAGTTAATTGTATTTATAATATATAATTGTACTGGATAGCTAGAAAATACCTAAACTAATCTCATAACCTTCTACAGTCTTTTCAACCCCTTGACTTATTGTTTTTTTTTTCTTTTTTGGTGTCCCTTGACTTATTGTTATACGAAGGTTTGAACTATGAGTATATATAGAGTCCAACATTTTCTTTTCTTTTCTTTTTTGGCTTAACAGCATATGTAGCGTCCTTTCATCCCCTTGACCTACGGTTGGGTATCTTGATGTCAATTAATTTGCTCACATGTTATACGATGTTTGAAGTTTGAACTATTGAAATATTGGTGATTTTTTTTTATGGTTAGCTTAAAAAAAATAAAGAAGGTTCCAAGGATTGTACTACAAACTAGCTTGATAAACTATGGAACAAAGAAATAAAAGTTCAGATTTTTTTGTGTTTTGTACAAAGTTTATAATACTTAAGTTTATATATCATAAACTTAATTACTCAAAGAATACAAATAAGTAATATATACAATATGAATCCCAAAATATTAGAAAATATTTTCTTCCTTAATTATTGGTAAGATCTTCTTGAATCCCAAGATATTAGGAGGGATTTTCTTCTTTTATTGTCGGTGAGATCTTCTCTGTTTGACATCCTCCCTCAAATTGATAGTTATTATCAACAAGCATCAATTTGTTCACAAGATACTCATGGCGAGCACAAGACATAGGTTTAGTAAACAAGTTTGCAATTTAATCATAGGAGAAGACATGAACAAAGTATAGAACTTTATCTTGAACCAATTAACGAATGCAATGACAACCAATTTCAATGTGTTTGATCCGTTCATAATGAACTAGATTGGTTGCAATGCTAATAACGCTAGTATTATCACCAAATAGAGGAATGAATGTATGATCACCAGTAACACCAAAGTCAAGGAGAAGTCACTGAAGCCAAAAAACTTCAGAACTCACAAAAGATATAGATTGATACCCATCCTCAGTAAAAGATTTATGTCGGTACAAAGTAGGATAAAAAAGAAGTGCACCATTATCACATTTTAATTTAAAATTTTGTTCCATCAGAGTCGAACAAACTTTATTATCAATCAAGTTGGCTAACTTCAGGAGATCCTCAATGTACTTGCGTTGTGTAAGAAAGAGGCTGTTAGAGGAGGTTAATACCTCCAAACCTGAAAAATAAGTGAGAGTCCCAAGATCCTTAATATGAAAAAAATCATAAAGAAACTTTTTAAACTCAATAATTCTTTATTGATCACTACCCATGATGACCATATCATCCACATAAAAAAGCAAAACAACAATGTCATGAGAAGCGGGAGAATGGATCATTAGAACTTTGTTGAAAACCAATGCTTCAGGTGCCTATTTGAGACCATAAAGAAATCGGTTAAGTTTGCAAACCATATTAGAATCACCAAGAGAATAACCAAGGGGCACTCCATATAAATAGTTTCCTTCAAATGACCATGAAGGAAAGCATTTTTGATATCCAATTGATACAATGGCCAATGTTGATAAGATGTAATTGCAAGAATAGTTCTAATGGTAGTCATTTTTGCAACTGGAGCAAACGTTTCTTCATAATCAATCTTATATTTCTGCTTATAGCCTTGAGCTACCAACCAGGATTTATAACGGTCTAGAGTACTATCAGGCTTAGATTTAATAATATAGACCTATTTGCTCCATATGACAGAAGTATTTGATGGCCATGGGACTAAATACCAAGTATGATTCTTTGTCAATGCCTCAAGTTCCTCATTCATAGCTTTTTCCAACATGCTTACTCTATTGCATGTATATAAGTAGAATGAATCTGGACAGAATTAAGGTTACTAAAAAGAGTTAAACAATCAAGTGGTTTACCAAAATTGACATGAGTGGATCGTTTTAAAAGAGGTAAAGTCGATGGTGGTGTGGTACTTGGGCCAGTAGTGGAATGACCTTCAACCTCGTGATCAGGAAGAAGCACTTCGAGAGTGTCAGAACCAACACTAGATGAACCAAAAAATGAAGGATCCAAAAAATTGTACAACATGGAAATGGTAGAATTTGGAAGCAATGCACTTGAAGGTAAGGCATAAAAATACAAGTTCTCAAAAAAATGACATTACGAGGTACCCGTAGGCAATGATGTTGAGGATCATAACAAATGTAAATTTTTTATTTAACACTAAACCCAATAAAAATACATTTAGTAGCCTTAACAGATAATTCATGCCATTCATGGTGTGGAAGAAAAAAAAACACAACCAAAAACACAAATATGCATGTAATTTAGTGATTTATGAAAAAGAGAAACGAATAGAGATCGATTACCAAGTACAAGAGTAGTCTGTCTGTTTATAAGATGAACCTCGGTATATATAGCCTCTACCTAAAATTGAGATGGAAGACAATACTCCAGCAAAAGAGTTATAACAATTTCCACAACATGACGATTTTTACGCTCAACCATCCCATTTTATTTGGGAGTCCTAGGGTAAGATTATTGAGCTAAAATACCATTTTTAGTGAAGAATTGAACAAGATTCGATGCACAAAACTCCACTAGGATCAGACCAAAAACATTGTATTTTCTTCCCAAATTGTGTTTCTTTCATAATGACAAATGTTTTGACAACATTGGCTAATTTAGATTTAACACGCAAGAAATATACCCAAGTATAACGTGTAAAATGATCAATAAATAGAACAAAATATTTATAGCAAGTCTAGATAAAATAGGTGAAGGTCCCCATAAATCATAATGAATAAGATCAAAGGGTGCATCAACTTTAGTAGTACTTGAAACAAAAGGTAATTTAGTAAATTTGCTAAGACACAAGTTTGACAATATCTAAAAATATGATTCTTATCATTCAACCTATTCGAAAGAATATGAGATGTGAACATATATTCTAATCTACTTGTATGTAGTTGACCCAAACGACAATGCCATAAATCCCAAGTGTTTTTCTCAAGTGAACCAGATGAGGTGACGGTAAGACAAAATGGAGAATTATTTTTCGGATTAAGATCAAGGTGAAACAAACGCCCATGTTTATGCCCTTTCATGATCACTTGTTGATCACCACATAAATTGTGTGTAATTAATATGTAAGTATACACATCACAACAAGTAAAATAATGATAAGAAAAAATCGTTCTCATAGAGATTATTTTATTATAAACAAATTTTAAAACAAAAAAATAAAATTCATTTTTTTGTGTTTTTATATTTAAAGAAAGCAAAATTAAAATAACTAAAAGTAAATAAAAATAATTAATTAAATCAGTTTTTGTAACAAGAAAATATATGAGAAAATATCTAGAAATACTTAATTCCCAATTTTCTAAACATGTGAATCGCTAAAATCTCTCCAATATAATTATCGATTCATTACATGATCAATTGAATCTAACCTAGCATGTATTTCTCTCTCAAGTAAACTACATATCATATAGTAATTAATTTAATCACACTCTCATGCTAATTAAATTGCATACAACTCATTAAGTTCATCAATTATGGATCACATACATAAGAATCATACATCTATGCCTAGAAACTACACATGTTATTCAATCAAGACAAACAATTAAATAATTCTCTCAAATTTATTTAATTACCTCTATAGATAAATTGTTGACCAAACAATTAATAGCATAAATATCATATTAAATAATATAATTAAATTATAATTATAATTAGGGTTAAATATTATATCATCACATGGTGAAAATTAGGTTAATAATATCCTTAGATTAATAAATTAACTACATATAATTGTATTCATAAAGATCATATTTTTCATAAAAGAATACATAAAAATTGATAAGAAAAAATAGTAGAAGTAGAAATACAATTAATCTTTTGAATTGTAGTGTTAATCTCCTTTTTAATCTCCACCGAAACTATGTCCCCTCTTGAATTTTTCTGTATTTTTTTTTCTCTTTTTAGCTCCAAAAAAAGACAAATTATGCTAATGACGATCCCTTTGGATTTATGGGATGATTAGGGGCTTAAATATAGCTCATATACGATCTGAACCATCAGATTAGCTTTATATCAAAAACTGAAATCAAAACAAGCAAAATTGACAATGCTAGCCAATCATAACGTGACATATGGCACCCATAATATTACTGGAAAATCAGAGTGCGACGTGTGGTAGGGAAGATAGGTCTGAGTCAATGTTCATTGAGTAAGCACCACGCAGTGCAACATGATTCGTAGAAAATTATGGTGTGGTGCATGGGGGAACGCAGGGAGTAATCACGTGGCAACACATAGTAGTGCGGTTTGACCGATCTTCGAACTCGGATTGAATGTTGTGTTGACACAAGGCATGTGGCTCATCCTCCTCACATGTGGTGTAACGTGATTTGTTGTCTCTGCTTGCATGGCATCTGTGTGGCTTGTACAATCAGCTCTTATGCTTACGTGACAGCTTCTGATATGTCTTGCATTAAAAATTCATAATAATTCCAAAAAAATCCCAAAAATTCTAAAAATTATATTTTCATATGTTTTTACTAAAAAGTTTATATTTTAATATTTTTGGCCCCAAAATAATATTTAGTGAATAAAATAAGTAAATATTAAGTAAAAAGGTACGCAAATTACTCTACTTTCATAGAGTCATCACTCATCTCGTTTGAAGGTCTTGCACTTCACAACCACTAGGTGAAAGATTGATCGAACAATTATGATTGGTCAGTTGTCAAATAGAAACCAAATTGGCTATCAATCGAGGAATATAAAAGGTATTAGGAAGACAAATAGATTTTGGAGAATTAGTTAACATGCAAGCAGTTTCAATTCCTTGAATTGGTAATTTTCTATCATTTGTAGTAGTAAAAATTTGATTTAAAGAACAAGGTTTTAGATCAACAAACACATGTTTTTGATTAGTCATATGATTGAAGGTAGTTGAATCGAGAAACCAAGGATTCGATTTATTTCATGTACCTGATATCCCAGCAATAGAAAAAATTGAAGAAAGAACACTTGGAAGTGTTGACTTCATGGAGTCTTGAATCATATTTTGCACAGCTTGTGATGTGAGAGACAATGTATTTGTATTTTTTGTTGTTGTATTTGCTGTCATTTAATCATAACTCATAATAACATAGGTCGATTGGCTTTTCTTATTCTTACAATAGTTGCATATATTCCATTTCTAATAATGAGATTGCACATGCCTAAGTTTTGTGTCCAGTTGAGATTGAGTTTTCAGGTATGTTTCATCATGAATAAGTTCACCCAAAATAGATTTCATATTCAAATCACCAAGATTGATCAAAGTACCCCTTGTTGTCTCAAATTTAGGTCAAAGCTTCATGAGAAATTACATCACTCTTCCAAAATCTCGTTCTTTCTTTACTTCAGAGTATGTAGTAGATGAGATTGTTGAAGAAGAGATCATGTCTTGTTTTGTCCATAACTTTAGCATCACAACATAGAAACTGCGAATATCTCTATCCTCTTGGCTAATATTTTCTATTTCATATTCAAGTTCAAATTGTCTTGATTGATTCACATGAGAATAAATCTCATTAAGATGATCCCATATAGCAGTAGCGATTTTGAAAGATCAGAGACATAGAGCAATGTCAGGTTCAACCAAGTTGAGTATCTAAGTGATAATTTGTGCATTCTTTGTTTTCCAATTGCTCTTTGCATTCTCATCACCTTTTTCTTTTTCAAAACCATCAAAAATTTAAGATAAACCTTTTCCTTCAACAAAAATTCAAAATGGAACTCCTAAAGTGCAAAATTTCTGCCATTGAATTTGATAGATATCGTTTTGAATTTATTTGTATCCATGATGAACGATCACAATAATTCAAGCTAAAGTAGATCCTCTAAAGGATAGTCACAAAGAATAAAGAAACAAAAATTCTCAAAAGAACGTAAACTAAAACGTAAAATATTTTCTCAATGCTCTAATACCATGATAAACTATGGAATAGAGAAATAAAGTTGTATATTTTTTTGTGTTTTGTACAAAGATAACAATACCACTATATACAACAATACTTAAGTCTATATATGAAAAACCTAGCTAATCAAGAAATACAAATAAGTAATTTACAATATG
The DNA here is from genome assembly GCA_030763125.1 of Hippophae gyantsensis. Classification (NCBI taxonomy): domain Eukaryota; kingdom Viridiplantae; phylum Streptophyta; class Magnoliopsida; order Rosales; family Elaeagnaceae; genus Hippophae; species Hippophae gyantsensis. The sequence continues at coordinate 12,225,359 of CM061028.1, forward strand.
AATTCCAAAATATTTTCTTCCTTAATTGTCGACAAGATCTTCTCGAATCCCAAAATATTAAGAGAAATTTTCTCCTTTAATTGACGACAAGATCTTCTCTATTTGACAAACTCTACATAAAGTTTCACTATCCCTTAACAATTCAACCATTTGAACAATTTGCACCTTTGTATTAGTTCTAATGTCAGTCTTTAGTTTCATCTCGTTACTTGATTCAATTGAAGATAAATTAATCGAAACACATGTTACTTAACTTCTATTGAAATGGTTTTCACATGTTCATAAAACATATCATAAACTAATAAAATCACCCTCTTTCAAGTTGGAGACTTTTGCTTCTCTTTATTCTAAATCCATTTTAAAATGGCTTCTTTTGATACGTGGAGAATAATTCACACGAGTATGTATATTTCTCGAATAATTTTTATTTTTTAAAAGAATATTTTATTAAATAAAAAAACATTATATAATTAGAATTGAAATTGGGTCAATGATGGTGAAAATGTGAAGTCATTATTATCCTTATGTATATTTCATGTGGTATAGTTCTAAGTTTTTAGCAAGATAGAGCAAGTCACTTAATCACTCTTAATAGCACAAAGCAAAACAAAGGTCACTTAGTCACTCTTTCTATAAAAATATTTCATTTATGTTATTGGATTTTATTTAAATTACTCATTTTTCGTACCACAACCATGAATATCACCCGATAGGATATCGGTTAAAAAACAACTCATCCCACTCAAAGGCCATTAGTAAGGTTTGTGAATTTTTTTTATACGACACGTCTCTACCATAATTTTTGATACAAGGATGAGAACTATCATTAACTTATATTAATATTGTTTTTAAATGTCAAAATTTTGTTTTATAAGTATTATTTATATATAATTTATTCAATTCAAAAAAATTTAGATAATGATGTTGTAATATATTCATATTTTATTTAGCAATCAATTTTTCACATCAACTCTTTATTCAGGCAATGTCTCAATAATGCTAGGTAATGAATCTACTATACATATAGCTAAGTGTGCTTCCACTACTTGTAATAACCAAATATTGAATCTGAATGACTTCTTGTTAGTTCTTAACTTGAAAAAAACTTATATAAGTGAAGAAGTTGTGTGAGGACAACAATATATGTGTTAAATTTTATCATAATGGTTTTCGTGTGAAAGATCTCACAACATAAACTATTCTACACATTAGAGGAGCTGAAAATGGCCTCTGCAACATGGAATCAGAAGCTACATTATTACAACTAATATAATGCAATAAAGCTTTTATAAATGGCATATTATGACACAAGACTCTATCAAACCATTACTCTTAATAGTAGTTTAACAATATGTGGAGCTTGGCAACTAGGCAAGGCTCATAGATTACCATTCACCCACGCACATATTAGAACTACTACACCATTTTCCATTATTCATATAGACCTTTAGGGTCTTGCTCCCATAACTTATATTCATGTAATGAAGTATTTTCTCCAATTAATTGATGATTGCACAAGATTTTAGTGGAATTATATTTTGTCAAACAAATCTTAAATTGCTAGTATTTTTTGCACTTTGAAGCATATGTTTCTACACAACTCAATGCTCGAATCAACAACTTCATAGTAATGGATGTACTAAATTCAAAAACCTTGAATCTTACTTTTTTCATGGTGAATATCACAAAAGAATTTCATGTTCCTTTACATCATCTCAAAATGTTGTGGCAGAGAAAATTAATAGGCATGTTGTGAAGACTGGCTTAGCCTTATTAATACTATATGATATAAAATTAGCATAATGGGAATACAATTTCAAAGTTATAATTTACTTAATAAATTGCATGCTCTCTAAAACACTTAACCAAGTTAGCCTATATAAGCTTGTGTTCAAATTAATACCATCTTGTGACTATATAGGGATATTTGGGTGCCTTTGCTACCCTTACCTTAGGCCATACAACAAAACTAAGCTTGAACCAAGATCCTTATCATGTGTTTTTCTTGGGTATATTGCCCGTTACAATGGTCATTAGTGCTTAGAATTAGTCTTTTAGAAAGTTTATATCTCTACCTATCTGATATTTAATGAAGTTGATTTTCCCTTTTTGTAATTATCTTCTAACACTGTACCATCCATCACATCTTATCTAACATCTATGTTTGTTCAACTACCCTCAGTCAATAAATCTCATAATCCAACGTACTATACTTTTCACCCAATGACTATCTATGAGCCTATATTAGGCTATGAAACCTCATCTCATACAATAGTCCAATCACCTATATCAATCTCTGAACCTACCATCTTCACACATCCTATAACTTTTCCTTTCACTCGTACCTCTTTATCACCAATATCATCTCATGTATTACCTTCTTTGTCATCTATTCCCAATTCAACCTTACATGTATTTGACACATTTCCTACCATTGTTTTTAATCTAGTAGGAATTTTCCTCACATTTGACCTTCATATTCCCCAAGCCAATATTCACAATACACATCCCATGACTACAAGAGCAAAGATGGAATTCATAAAATCAAAGCTTATTCCACTACCATCATCCACTCTAAACCAAAAATAGTCAAGGTAGCTCTCAAAATCCCTAAATGGAAAGAAGGCATGTAAATTGAATTCAATGCCCTCTTGAGAAAAAAAACATGGTATTAGTACCACCATCAAAGCATGGAAAAATTATTAAAAATAAGTGGATCTATAGAACTAAACTAAAATTAGACAAAACTCTAGACAAGTGTAGAGTAAAAGTAGTGGCTAAAAGCTTTCAACAAAGTGTTAAACTTAACTATAAAGAGACATTTAACCCAGTTGTAAAACCCACAACCATTTGTATTATGCTTATTATAGCTTTATCATAAAACTGGCTTGTTCGACAATTGGATGTCAATATAACATTTCTAAATGGATATATAAATGAAGAGGTTTATGTGACACAACCTAAGGATTTCACTTATCCTATACATCCTAACTATATCTGTTAACTTAAAAGGTCATTTATGGCTTGAAATAAGCATCATATATTGGTTGTCTAATGAATTAGGGCATCATCAATTCTAATTTACTCCCAAGGTAAAAAAAACTAGTTATCTTATTAATTTATGTTTATGATATATTAATCACTGAAAACAATCAAGATCTTATTGAAACCTTCTTAGTCAAACTCAACTCAGAATTTTCTCTTAAAGATCTTGGTGAATTATCCTATTTTCTTGGCATTGGCATACAAATAACAAATAAAGGATTTCTCATGAGTTAGGTAAGATCTATCAGTGAACTTCTAGAAAAATTGGATATTGTAGACAAAAAAACCTTCCAATATGCCTATGAGTTCCAATTCCATTCTTTCCAAATATGATGGGGATCCACTCTAAACTGATACTACTCAATATAGGTCTATGGTAGGTGCTTTGCAATACTCCACACTCATCAGACTTTATATTAGCTACATTGTCAACAAACTATGCTAGTTTTTACACTGTTATACATCAGCTCATTTGATTGCAAAAAAAAAAAGGTTACTTCAATATTTTAAAGGCACTATACAGTTTGCAATCATGTTACACAACACACAGAGTCTTGTCTTATCTGTCTATAAAAATGTAGATTGGGCATCTAGTATAGATAATACAAGATCTACTAGAGGTTACTGTGTTTACATGGATAACTCCTTAATTTCTCGACACTTAGGCAAACACAAAGTTTTTTGTAGGTCATCCATTGAGGTAGAATTTAGGGCACTAGCCTATGGCATTACTAAGCTACTATGGATTTAAAAATTCATCACTAAACTACATCTCTAAATCCTTGTGTCATTCATTGTTAACTGTGATAATATTGGTGCTAGATATCTAGCCAAAAATCATATTATTCACTCACGCACTAAACATATGGACATTGATTTCCATTTCAATCAAAGGTTCTACCTTGCACTTCAACGGTGGAGTACACCCCATTTTAAAAACAAATCACAGATATCATGACAAAGTCTTTTCTAAGTCAAAAATTTCAAGAACTTCAAACTAAGCTCACAATCTTACCTCGATCGTGAGCTTATGGAGGGATATTAGCGTAATACTAATTCAATTAGCATAATACCATAACAAACAAAGAATATTTTTTACATGCCACCATAAGTTAGTTACTAATTGATTTCCACATTCACTACACTTTATATGCCATGTGCATAATATTCTTTTTTTCTCTTTCTTTAGTGTGTTGTACGCATCACTCATTACTAGCAGCTATATATGTAATGCAAAAGGTAAGACACAATGATTGTATGTGTAAATGAATCAGCTTCTTATTAATCATCTTCTTCCTCTTGTCCATTCCATTATTTCTTTGCAATTCCAACTTAGCTCTTTAAACTCTAATAAAGTTTATCATTTCTTCAAAGTTATTTTTTATCAAATTATACTTGATGTTATGGTTATATATATATATATGTGTGTGGCGATCATTACCCACAAAAATGATTTAAACAAATCTCTTTAACAAACCATCGACATGTATTTATATTTACCATAGTTTCGATGATCACAAGATATAACTTATTATATTCATCTATATTTTTGTATATAACATATTGTATATACCTTTATATTTGTATGTAATATGTGACACTCACCTCTAACTTTATATATAATATATTATGTGTATTTATGATGAGAGTAATTATCAAAACTCCAATGCTAAAGATATGGTAAGTATAACATTGATCTCATTTTATTAAAGTTATAAAATGAGAATCTTTTGATCTTTTATTAAATAATTTAATATAAAACTATGTATTTTAAAATAAATTATTGCTAGTTAAAAAACATTAATCAATTTACCAAAAACAAAACTATTTTAAAAAATCTTAAATTAACATAGATTAAACTTATAACTTCTTACTTAAGTATTTATCGCCAAATCTTTTTAAATGTTATATTTGAGTTAACTTTTTACATAAAATAACTTACTAATCTCGTTAAGTATTATAAGTTACGTGAATTGAATATATTGTTTTACAACTGAATTAAGATTATAGTAGCATTCTCCCTTCACATCTTTTATAAAATATTTAAGAAAATTGTTTAAGATGTTTTTCTTTCATTTTAATCTCTCATTAAGAAAATATGTTTTAAAAAATATTATTTGCATACACACCTTCAAAGATACAAAAACCTTCAAAATTCCACCAACTTTGGGAACAATTATTAATTTGTTCAAATTAACTTAATTTTTACTAACATATGTTTAATTTTAAATCTTCTTATTACTTTTTAAAAAAATATTAAAAAAAATATCTTTGTATACATTCAAAAGCACAAAAATCGTTGAAATTCATGTTATTCTTAAAAATGAATAATAGTTATAACTCCAACTAACCATGCTACACTTCCTAGTAAAGTTTTGAATCATAGGTCTCAAAATGAACTTATTAAACATGGATTTAAATTTGAGAATAAATTGTGTCAAAAATATGTTGATATACTTGCAATAATATAGAAAAAGTGAGATAATAGAGCAGGTGCAAAATTTTGTAAATGTTATAAGGTGAAGTGATATATATGTCCCTTAGATTCAGTATTTATATTATTTAATTTCTTAGATTAAAAATAGTGTTATTTAGTTTCTTAATTATAAAAAAAATAAATCAATTAAAGATAAGTTATATCATTTTAATGATTTTTCTATTAAAATTTTATTATTAGTAAGATTAAAGCATTAACCTTTAACAATACTCATAAACAATTTTATATTAATTTAACTTTTATCTTTATTAAATACTTGTAATTTAATATCATTTTAATTATTTAATATAAAATGATAATATTTTAATAGAAAAATTATTAAAAATAATATAATTTGTTTTTCTTATAACTAAGTAATTAAATAACATTATTTCTAATTTAAGAAAACAAACGATACAAATGAACTACATTTTGTTAAAAAAAAGTTATTAGAATACCCTAATTTAAAAACTAAAAGGAAACAATAAAATAAGATGCAGCTATAACCTATAACTGATCAATACTTTCAACCAACTTAAGACCCCAGCTAATATCCTCACAGTGTCTCACATGAGGTACAACAGCCCCTGTATCAACTCCTTTCTTTGCCTTGCAGTCATAAAACGGTGGAGCATGAAAACAAGGCTCCATCGACATGACACGCCCACAAGGTGGATTTGGAGTTGTTTCATTTTCAGGTTTGTAAAGTATCCATGCTTTCAAACCTCCAAGACCTTGAGCCACATAACCAAATGTTGACCATGCACTAGTGACTAATACATCACTCATGCTAAGTAAATATATTTCTGCCCATGCTCTCTTGTTATGCATCTTCTTTTCTGTTTGTTGATACCCTTCATGGCTTGGCTGGTAGATTCCAACTAAGTCCCCACTTATGGTTGGATGCTCCCAATACAAGTTCCTTAAAGTCTCAAAGTATCCTGAAATCAAAGAAGTAACAAGAACTGCTTTATGTTTTGAATTTCCTGATTGATTTATGACAAAAGTACCCTTTGTATCTGCTTCAGGTAGCAATTTCTCATTTATAACACAGGATAAGACTTGATCAGTAACATGTTTATAAGGACCAGGTCCTGATTCAAAAGTTCTGATTTGGATGCCAATCCTCTCATCTGCCTTTGCCAAGTAAGCTTGATAGTACCTCATGATTAATCCCCATACATGATTAGAGGGGTGGAAAAGATACCTACCCAAGTGATGAAAAATAGTCTCTTTCTGTGGAAATAATTTGCTTAGTTCTTCCTGAAAAGAGGGAATCAAAAAGAGAGATGGGACAAAGTAATTATCGGTTTTCATCATCAACCAAGTGATTTTTCCAAGAAGATTTTGTTCTTCATCACAGAAGAAGAGTTTATCATGATCATCATAATCATGGACTAGATGAAGATATACATAAGAAGGCAGTGATTGTGTTGTGCTACTACTACTAGGGATATTATTCTTCAGCATATTCCCATGACAAAGTGGAGATTTTTGATGAAATTTGCTTAGTTGGTCTTTTATAGGGAACTGATCAAGAGGTAATAACCATTTTGTTTGTGGAAATGGCTCACAGAAGAGATCAGACATATCATTTCCAGGGTCAACAAGCAGAACCCGGTTGGTAAGAAGTGCATAAAGGAAAGCTGATGTTATGGTCAGTATCCTATTGCCCAACCCACTGTAGGAAATCCAAACAACATACTTGCATTCAGAAGAGCTACTGACACTATGACCAGAATTGAGTTTTTCCAGTGATTTGTTGTATGGTTCTGTATGTGGTCCACAAAGTCTATGCAGTTGTTCATAATTTCGTAGCCTGGACAGTAGATAAGAAGAAGGTATGTGGGATGAAATTTTGTGGTATAAGCCAGACTGGTATCGGCTCAAGCAAGATTTTTTATCAAACCCAGGAGCAATAAGTCCGTTTCTATTCTTAGAAGCACCATTATATTGCAAGAAACCATCTTCTTCATCTGAGAAATTACCAGTGAAACAAAAATATGAGAGCAAAATATGTAGTCACTTTGTGTCTGAATGCACAAATAATAAACTAAACAAACTCAGAAAAGTAAATTGTAAGTTAAATAACAGAGCTGAACGAGGTCTATTGAATGACATCGTTAATAAAAGAAAATTGTATCCTTTCGCTAAGACCTTGGATAAGTGATAAAAATAGGATTCAATTTTGTTGATTTATGTGTGGAAATAACTAAAACAAACTCAGTAAAAAGTAAATTGTAAGTTAAAAAAACAGAGCTGAGTTAGGTCTATTGAATGACATTGTTAATAAAAGAAAGTTGTATAGTTCCGCTAAGACCTTAGATAAGTGATAAAAATAGGATTCAATTTTGTTGATTTTGTGGAACCAAAACAAGTTAATTAGTCTCACATAAATGTTATTGGATTTGGACCCAAAAAATTAATATTATTGAAAAAGTAATCCAATCATTTATAAACTCTTTTAAATTTTTAAATATTTTCAATGTGAGACTCTTGTTTAACTTTATCTTTCTAATTCTCTCCATCAAACAAGTCAAGATTCATAAGACCCTCCCTTGATCTCAACTTATGGTACCCATGTTGTTGTCAATGTGGTGGTGATTGTTAGAAAATTACACAAATTTTCGATAAGTCAGATTTATGAAAAAACAAGAATAGAAAAATAACACACAAATTTAATAACAGAGTTCGACCAATCTTGCTTACATCTCCGGACCTGCTGCAGATCTTTTTACTAAAAGATGAGAAATTACACAAGGTGTTCACAACACTCACAACTCAATTACACTCAAAAAAATTACTCTCAATTTTCTCTCACAAAAGCTTTTCTCTCAGTTGGAATGAACACTTTGGATGGTTAATTCATTACAATTACACATCTATTTATAAGAAAATTCACTTTTTGAATTACTCCTTAAATTAATGATTCTTTAAATTACTCCTTGAATTAAGCTCATTGTTTTGTTCCATGAATTGTTCCATGTTTTGCTCCTTAATTTACTCCTTAAATTAAGAAGCTTTATAGCAATTTCCAACATTAATTATATCAAATTTCATCACACAATCTTGAGCTCACACTCTAAAATCATTATATGGTGAGTTAGATCATGTTCCCGACATTATGACTCACACTTTAAAATCATTATATGGTGAGTTAGATCATGTGGCCTGTCATAGTTTGACTGGCAGATGAGTCTTTCTATCTATTGTATTGATACCGCTGTTGCTAAATCTAAGAATATTGGGGAAGATGAAGCGGGAACACTCACTCTAACAACGGCACCAACGGAGACTGTCACAGCGAATTTCCCGACATTATTGAGAGTTGTTTCAAATTCACCTACAAACTTTAATTATTTTATTTAAGTCTTCCCACCACAACCTCCTTAGCTAGTTCATTTGGACCCATTTTGTTTGATTAAGCCTATTACTAACGTGTAAAGATCAACTACATCTTCGTGCCTCTTGGGAATTGACAAACAAAACTCATCTCCCAACACAAATCCTACATGAGCCCAATGCATACGTTGCGTTGACAATCCTCCGAACATTAACTCTTATATTAATTTATAAAATTGAATAATCTTTTTATAAGTACTATAAGATTCTAACCTAAAATATTAACCTTATTAACTAGAGTAACCAAACATTTATAAATTTTTTTAGATTATCGTATGCTTTAAATTTGGGACTTTGTTTACTTTTATCCTTACATTATATTATGTGTTCTCCTCAAAGCTGAGGTTGTAATTAAAACGTTTTATTCGCATGACTCACGGTCAACATGTTTTAGTTTTAGTGGGTTAGAAACTTGAGTTGTAATACATGGCACAAACACATTTGATTATTTTTTATTTAGAACTAACAGTGAATTGTATTTTATAGGTAATATTATAAATAGAGAGCTTGAATAAAAATAATTTAAATTGTTAAAAAAAAAAAACAAACATACGTGTGAATTTGACCAGAAAAACAAAAACTGGTCATAAATATGCACAAAGATACAACTGACTCCTACGTTTAAGTTATCTAGCTTCATAACACAGAACAAAACAGAACAGAAGATAAAGTCATGTATTACAATTACAATAATAATCACAATCTTTTTTTCTTTTTCTTTTTTGTCTGTTATACTTTCCAAATATACAATTCCTCCCGCACTGAAAAAGAATCAATATTTAGATGTCTTAAATTTATTGATAGTAATTTAAGGAAGAAAAAGAAAACAGAGTGATCTTTTAGTTTAATAACATGTAATGTGAATATGTGATCGTGGGGACTGAATCTTCTAAAGAAGATAAAATAAATTAAATATTGATTTGAGTTCTACAATGGTTGTGAAACAATCATTGCACAAAAAGAGAGAAAAATGTTATCACACTAAAATAACGATTCATCGCTCTGGAATCATAGGCACGACTTTCTCAGCAACCAAACAATAAAAATCAAAGAGAACAATTGACAGTCCGTCGTACTAGCTGAGTATTCGAAATCTTACCAGCAACGAATGAGGTGCCATTTTGTGTCGATTTTTTCAAAACTCTGGCCTCGACGAATACCCCAGGTCGATCAACGTTTGGGTTTCGAAGAAGCAGAGCAACCGCGACAAAAACAGGAATAAACACCAAAAGAGCAGCCACGAGCTTTGTCAACTTCATCGACATCATACCAATCCCAAATTTTATGAGAATGACCCGAATGCCTAGAATTTTTCGACGACTATTGGTCATTAACGGAGATAATCCCATCCTATATGCGCTAAGATCCATTAACAGTGCAAATCAGATAGACATAATTGTGAAATATATAATCTCTTTATCAACTCGAAAATAGTACGCGCGATATTTCTTCGTCGACTATCTGAATGCGCAACGTGGTGCTCAACAGTTGCTTTTTCACTTTTATTAAAAAACAAATAGTTGATTTTTCACACGCGATATTTCTTTGTATTTTTTTTATGAAAGAAGTTATAATATAAGAGATAATCATTAATTAAATGATATATTAATTATAATTTGTAATAAATAATTTTTTAATCAAAAAGTTCTATTGTACTAAAAAAAATGTTAACAATCACAATTAAATAGGGGAAAATAAGACCCTAATTTCATAATTAGAGAAATAATTGAAACATTATTTTTCATTTTAAGTATTAGTTGTTGTGATTTTATATATATTTATATTTTTATATTTAATTATGAATAATTTTTGAAATAATAATTTTGTATTCATAAATTAAAATTATTATTTACAATTATAATAAAAAGCATACAAATTAAATCATATATTATTACATAACAAAATAATTAAAAATATTTAATATCTCATCGACCATTCCAATCCAAATGGCCAAATATTATTGGTCTTCTGCATTATTAGGATCTATGCCTTTATCAATGGACTCTACTTTTCTATCATTCAACCGACAAGTTTTTTGCCAAACTAGAAACACCACTAGGGTGGTATTTTTCGTACGGGAAAGAAAGAAGGAGAGAGAGAGAACCACTATTGTGGTATTTTTCGAGTCATGTGTAGTTTTGATCCTTTTGTTTTAAGGGATCGTGCAGATTAGTTCGTCCATTTGAGAAAGGAAGTTAGCATAGATAGCTGTTATATTTATGCTAACAGTAATACTTGGTTAATATATTTAATTTTTATAATAGTATGATTATATTATTATAAAAAAGGTGAATATACGAATAAATAATTATTTTATATTTTTATTTATTTATTTATTATTTAAATTATAATTTATTTGAATTGTAACGGTATTTATATAATATAATTTAAAAATTTATATTTTTTTGTGTAATTATTTTTTATAATAATATAATTAAATTTTTATAAAAAATAAATATAAGATTTAAGTATTATTTTATAATAAATAAAATATTATTTTTATTTATTTATAAAAAAATGGATGATTTATCTAAAAGAAAACATTTAGATTGTTTAATTTTTACTTTTTTTATGTTTTTCAAAAAAAAAAAATATACATGAAGAGATTAAAAAGACACTCTCTATTTGTAAAATAAATTAGGTTATATAATCAAAATTAAATATCAAAATAGTTTAAATTATTATATTAAAATAAAATTGTAAATAGTGGGGAGTGATTTAAATCATTTTTATTTGTATTATTAAATTCATAAAAATAATATAATTTAAAATATATATTTGTGTATATTGTTTTCATAATTGAACATATTATGGCTCTCTTTAGGTTGGTTTGATTTTGTATTAAATAAGTAAGAAATAAAAATTGTATATTTTACTGTGATATGATCAAATATGTAATTAAGAGAACAAATAGAAGAAAATTTTTGAACCTCACTTTATTCCAAAGATATTTTTAATTAGACAATTTTTTTACGAAATTGATTGACCATATAAATTAAAACATATTCCGACACGAACTTTATTATTATTAATAAAAATAAATAAAGAAAAGGAAGGAACAAGGAAATGAAACTTGGAAAAAGTGGATTGTATAAATGCTCTTAAAAATCTAAGGCGTTCTTATTATTTTATTTTTTTCTCTTTATTTTTTTTTTCATCTCAGACAACTGAAGGAAGTGTTCTCTTCTGATAGATTTTACTTCTCTTTTATTTTATTATTTTATTTTTGTCATGTTTAATTAAATTATAATAATTTATAATATATTTTTGTTTAAATTTTAATTTAAGTGAGTTTATTTTTTATATAAATTTGTTCTATCTTTTACATATTTTTCATTCTAAATGTAAATTCAAATGTTATTTTTTTATTAAAATTTTTATTATACTGATATATACTTAAATGAATTGATTAAATTTATAAAAATAATATTAAGAGTGATTCATACGTTATAAAAAATAGGTGATAACCTTATCACCAAAGTAACGAAGATTAATGCTTTAATTTATTTGTTAATTTTTAATTATTTATATCTTATAATTTAATTTTTTGATGTATTTAATTTTAATAAATTAATATAAATTCCACTAAAACAGGGAAAGGAGGGTTTCTGATGAATCAACATAAACCGCCGACGCTTCCTCATTGAACTCATAAACTCACAAGCTTGGCTTGCGAGGTTAGCTCTCTCAAAAAATCTTCAAATCCGAAAATGTCTCCTTCAGATTCCAAAATTCAAGAATCAGAGATCCTAGCAAAACCAACGGATCAACCAATCGAGACGAATCCGCCAGGAAGTCAAAAGCCAGAGGTGGATGCTATCCCTAACAGTGGAGGACAAGGTGAGGAAGGCAAAGATCGAGATGGTCAGGAAGAAGATGAGGACGGGGAGGGAGAGTGTGGGTTTTGCTTGTTCATGAAAGCTGGTGGATGTAAAGATAGCTTTACAGCTTGGGAACAGTGTATTGAAGAGGCTGAGAAGAACAAGCAGGACATTGTTGAGAAGTGCTTTAAGGCTACTGAGGATTTGAAGAAATGCATGGAAGCTCATGCCGATTATTACGAGCCGATTCTGAAGGCTGAAAAGGTGGCTGAGGAGGAGGCGATCAAGGAATTGGAGAAAGAAGCTTTAGAGCAAAATGTTGGCTCCCAAAATCCTGTACAGACAAGAGTTGCAGCTGATTAGTAAGAGGGAAATTCCTGATTTTGTTTTTTTAATTGGATATTCAAGTTTAGTAAACCATTTTCAACGTACTTTAACAGTAACTGCAAGATTGAGTCGATAATGGTGGCTTTTTTTCCCCACTTTTTCTTGTAATTTTTGTTTTGGGGGCATGTCTTATTAGAGGTAGTTGAGGGATACTGAGAATTAAAAGGTGAAATTTTTATTGCTTAGGTTATCAGAATAATTGAATGATTAAATTTTATTGGAACAAACCATTCACACGTCTATTTCTGATATTGTGTTGTTATCTTCAAGTATTGACTATTGTGATTGTGATTGTGAATTAGTGATAAAATTCACTTTGTGGATATAATTAGTTCATGGTTATAATATCATTATGCCATAACTTCATTTTCTTGCGGATATATTATTATTTATTAGGGTATAAAAAAATATTTCACTTACATTATTAGATATAATTTATAAATTGGTAGGAGCATTTCTACCATCGATTAAAAAACCCATGATTTTTATAAACTTTTACAATATTAATTTCAAAAAATGTATTTCATCATATTTAGAAATAAAGATGCAGTAAAATAGAAAATAGTAACATAAAGATTGCGATTTATGATCGGGTCAATCTTCAAAACATTGGATTTCAACTACTTTTTTTGAAAAATAACAAAGTTTTTAATTACAGTTTAAGTCGCCCTCAAAAGACTTGCTATGGAATACAACTAAGTCCCCTATGTATTTAATAGCCGATATACAACTAAGTCCCCTATGTATTTAATAGCCGAAAAATAATATCTTCAAAAGAAAACAAAGGAAGAAATTCTATTTATATCCAATTATTTTTCTTTTTTTAATATGCCACAAACTTGAACATTTTTAAGAAAAAAAGTGCAAATAATAAATAAAAGAACATAAATTTTACTGCCATCGCAATAAAAATAAACAAAATGAAGGAAGCTGCACTAATTGATGAATAATACAACCAAGCTACTCAATTTGTGAAGGCTGGGAACATCCTATTCGTCTTTGTCATCATCTTCATCATAATGGAATGGAAGCGGCACTGATTTGAATGCACGGTATTTGCCAACATTGCTCACATGCTCATTTTCCAACCTGTTAACCAACAGTAGGATTAGGAAACTACACACTAATTTAGCAAGTTTCTTTCCTGATTTCTGAAGTGCCTAAATCTTGTTTACCTGAAGAAACTCCAGATACCGCGGCGAATTATCTCCAAACTTGCAACTATTGCAATCAAGGTTTCTCTATGTAAGAAAGAGAGCTGTAAATTTGTCACAGTTTGCAACCAAGCAAATCTCAGCAAAATGTTCAAGACCTGCAGTTTTAACCAATGCAATTTTTCAGAAACAGTCCAATTCGCATCTGAAGTGGAAATGTGTCGAGGTTTTTAATAACAATCTTTGTTGTTTTTACCATTGCAGCAAAATATACACTCTTGTAAGGGACCAAGAGTTTGTCCCTCAACCATCGGTTCTTAGAGGTCCTTTGCAAAAGTCCCCAATCAACAACAAGATCCCAATAGGTACCTACAATAGCTGCACTTATTGATGCAATCCAGGCTACTATTTCCCAATGTAATCCCTTGTTAACACTGTAGGCTGTTCTGACACTCACAGCAACTATTGTCAAAAAATATTTCAACCCATTGTATCCTTGCATAGGATCTCTCTCTTCATAGAAACGGCGCAGGCACTGAAGAAACAAAAAATAAGAAAGATTTCATATATCAACCCTTGTAAAAGTATTTCAACCCATTGTATCTTTGCTCTGCTAAGAAGCAACTTAAGGAAAGTAGGAAACACAGTACAGATAATAAAGTTTACAAGTAAAAGTATTGTACCTGAAAGTTTCACTCATTAATAAGGAACATGTCCAAGTTATGTTTATAATCTCTATAAAAATTCAAAAAAGCCAATAGTGCTCACCAACGAAAAGAAGTATGAGATTCATAAGCCTAAGGAAACCAGCATGAAATAGGTTCTCTACCTGAAGGAGGCGAGACCAGTATGGAAGCGCAGCAACAAGAAAAAGGAAAGTTGTGTATACATCATTCGTCTTGCAAGTGTTTCTTCGTAGTTTGTAGTCCCCCCAACCATAATAGCAAATATAGAATTCCAAACTTCTCAAGGCTTGAACCTGCGCTAGGAAAGTTTAGGACTTTGTTAACATGAAACCCCAAAAAATTGTAAGAAAAGGATAGGCATTTAGATGTAATAATTTATAGCCTCTAACCTGACTTGTTATCTGATCTGCCAAGAAGAAATCTGGGAGTGTAACCTGTAGCAGTCAAAAAGTCCCAAAACGATTTAGACTTCCCATTAACAATTACTGGTTAAGTTCATTTTTTATTTAGAAAAATTTACAATATGGAGAAAACAACATGAAAACAAGTTGTACCTTATATAAAGGAGCCAAGATACAATGAAACAAACATACGAGGAAGAAATAACGACTTGAGCGATAGATGATGTTGAATGGGCATATTAATGCAAAAACTAAACACTGCAGAGAGAAAATAACTGTAATGGATTGACAATCCTTTGTCTTTTCAGATGGAGAAATGAAACTGGAAATAAATCAGTAGTCTACCAGAAGCAACATCAGCGGAAGAAGTTCTGTGAATTTTTTATAATCCTTTGTTTTGGAGTCCATTTCCATGTCAAGGTTTGAGAGCACACTGCCTAGGGCTAGTGCTGCCACAGTAAAACTTACAAGTAAAATTTCTCTATAGCCTAATTCTGTTCCTGGTTTGAAACCAAATATGAATGAATAATTGACTCGGAAACGCCTCCAGAAGTATATATTTGCAGCATACATAAGCATGTGCAGTACAATGAATCCAAAGAAACTGCAAGTAAGTTCAAGATGTGTCAATTTATTTGTTTTACTTCTTTCCTACCGTAAAATAGAAAACTAGCTTCAAATCGGCATCAACAAGAACATTAGAGTGAAGTGTCAATTACCTATACAAGGGAAACATATTTTCCATGTATTGGGCACTCCCCGGTTTATCCACGATATTTCGAGCACGCATAATCAAAATAAGGGATAATATCAGAGCAGCTGTGCAGCCAACAAAGAAACCTGAAAAAAATTCAAATTCATTTAATGTTGAGAAAAATTTGAAAGGAAATATATTCCCTTTTCATTGGAGAGGATACTGTGGTTTACCTAATAGTGTGGAGGACATGACTCCTCCTTTTCCCATTTTAAATTACAAATCCAAACTACATCTAGCACCGATTTATTTGAAAAAAAATATTGGAATACTTAAATGGTATCTATTCCTACCTGTGGAAAATGTTGTCCTGTGTCTTTCTCTCTTTTCTTTTGGTCTCAATATGGCCATGCCTTTCCTGCGGTTTGCATTTGAGAAATGCTTGATGAATGTTGTTTCAACTCTCTCCATAAGCTTGGTCACCTGTAATGACATAAAGCTATTAGATCTGAAAAATATGAAGGCATACTTAGAGACGTTGTTCTAGGCAACATTAGTTTATCAAAGTACTTTAAATTTGTTTGCCAAAATTGTAACATTTTAAAATATATCATGAATTGGGATTTAGTTCTAACTTCTAACTGTTAATACTTTCATCAGTTTCATGTTATGAATATAAAATTCTCACCTCATCGGAGCTACCAAGATAGGAGTTATCCACCATTTTCATGTAAGAATTAGACGCATTTCTTGAAGTTATCTGCAACAATATTGTAAAAATGAAGGCTTTGAGATATTCCAAGTGCATGAGGTTGGAAATAATGATGTTTTATTTGTTTCGAATATTTTAATCTTTCTATCTGCTCATTTTAGTCTTATTAATTTTGTTGAGAGCTACACTACTTGTATTGTATATACAATTTTCTCTTTCATTTGTCTTCTTTCCCTGGTAAAAGAGATTATTACCTTATCATACTTCTTCATGATCTTCGAAATAGCCATCAAATTCAAGAAGCTGCACCATTTATTTATTTAAAAAAAAAAGGTTTACTAAAAAATATAAAATAAAAGAGAAATGAAAGCCAAGCCATTATACTATAGAAAAGGAAGATTATTACCTATAGCTCCGGAGAAGCCTAAGCTTTTGATAAAATTCAACAAATGCTCGGCTAAGTTGTCCTTCAACTCTATTAAGATTTTCCCTAGTGAAAGTCAGCTCTGTCTGTGCAGGGACATTAAGGAAGCTCTTAATGGTGGAACGTGGAGTCTCAAGTGTGTTATTCATTGTCACATGATTTAGAATATGTAATGGAGCTGGTCTAGTACACCTGATGTTGCATGGCTTCTCTACATCAACCTTTTGGTTGATAGTTTTAGTCTTCTCCTTATTATCATCATTAGACTCATCCGAGAGTTCGCCTTCCCCATGGTTTTTTGACATTCTTTCTTCAATCGCATCCATGGCAATAGTAACTCTTCCTGCTCCAAATACGTACATATGAATATATGATATAGAACAGCTTAAAAGGAGTGAATTTGAGAATAAAGGCTTTCTCAACTATGAAAAGTAAACAGACTCTTAATCCACGGGAACAAAGGACGGGGATCAAATCCTAACCTCAAATTGGACCCAAAAAAAGGCCTTAACCCAACTGATCAAGGAACTGTTTATTCGTGCTATTGGATAATACTTCCTTCTAAAATCACTTTGAACATAAGCAAAAACAACAAACACACCCTACGTAACTCTTGACAAGAAGAACAATATATGCTTCTTCATCTTACAGTTAGTTTTATTTGCAACCAATTTTGTCAAAAATTACTTTAACAAAAACACAAGCATACGGACGAATAACTTACTGCTAGCTCTTGCTCCTCGTGGAGTAGAAGCAGCCAAAGCAGCTGTAGAAGCAGCAATATCTGAAGCAAGACGAGTGATCTCCACTGATCTATCAAACCAAGCTTGTGGGTTCTCTACTTTGATGCGAAAAGCAATTAAAGCATCCATTTGCTTATTCAAAATAGCAGCTTCCTTAACAACCTCTTCTACCTTAGACTTGTAAAACTTGTTCACTTTGTTGAATTCGTCATCAAGCCTCCGGAAATAGACCAACTCATACTCTCCCCCTTCCTCAACTCTTTTGAGGAATGTAGTTTGATATTTTTGAGAAGAACCACCAATACCGTTGAGAGAACTCACAAGAATGGTTTGGTTTTCAATATCAACAGGACTAGAAAGACTAATTGGGTTTTCGTTATGTCTATTATGTAGAAGACCACTAAATGCTCTATACATTGTTGGCCTTCGCTTTAGACCAGTTGGTGTGGAAGCTAATTGAGCACCTCTCGTTTGCTTAAAGCTATGGATTTCTTTCAGAAGGGTTTTCAGAAAATTGTAATCCATGTATGCATCTTTCCATTCTGGCACCATTTGTGTCTCAAATTCCTTCCCAAATTTCATATTTTGGGCTTCGTATCTAGCTACCAAAAGCTTTAAAAAAATTAAAAATATTACACTAAAAATTAAGGTTAACGTGATTGAGAAGTGAAATGGCAAAGTGAGTTTCAAAATTGAAAGCAACTGAAAAAAGGATGGATTCGTTTGGATAAAACTTTGTGTGTATAATGCACCTTATGCCAAGAGGACTGATTGATCTCTTTTTATATGATTTTTGAGGAACTTTTTTTATATTACATTGAAAAAATCATGGGGAAAGAAGATGCTTTAAAAAAACACAGAGAGATATTATTTATTACTTTTAAATTATATTTTCTATCGATTATATTATTTTCCCTATTAATTTTTTATTTTTCAAAAAAAATTTACATTAATTTTAAATTTTATTTACATAAAATATCATATTATAATAATTTCTATTCAAAAGACCCTCCGAGAAACCCTAGTGGGTTGGTCCTGAAATGAATGGGTGGTAGGGCTGGGGAACTGTATCAATGTGGCAAGTGTTAGCAGTCTCAGTTGACCACCTTTTAATTTAGGTTAAATTTTGGAGAAATTATTTAGCAAGTTCTAAATTCTGAAGTTTTATTTTTAATTTTTTTAATAAAATATATATATTTTATTTAAGATATATTTTTTAATATTATATGAAAATAAATTTATATTTTTTCCTTATTAAAAATTAAAATATGTTAAATAATTAAATTATTTACGCACATAAAAATTATTTATTATTATTAAAATAATTAATAAGTCAATGATAAAGATCGCAATTCACGTTCATTAAAATAACAAAAACATCGTTATAAGTTTAGGAAAAAAATAATTACAACACTTTTAAAAGAGGAGTTTGAAAATAAAATAATAAATATAATATAGTAATAACTTAAGAATTGTAATTATTTATTTTCTAAAATTGATAGATTTATTATAATTTTATAAAATCTAAACAGTGTTTGTTGTAATTTTTCCTAATTAATAATATGGTTTTTGTAGTTTTATACAACTATTATTTTAAAAAACATAAGTATGCAATGTTTAGTTAAGAGAAAAGTAACATGAACAGTGATAAGTAATATGAACGGTCATGAATATAGTCTAGAATTAACGAAAATAAACTTAAATTTTTATTTAATAATTAGTTCTTAAATCTTTAAAATTTTACAAATAAATGCTTAAAATTTTAAATCTATGATTTAATCATTATATGATTAAAACCTAACGCATACGTCTTAAAATTTTGAATTATAATTATATATTTTAAGAGTCAAATTATAATATATATATAAATTTTTAAAAATTTAAATCGTAAATTATATAATTTAAAAATTGATTTAATTACATGATATAATACTCTTTTATACGTAGAATTTTATTTTTAACACTTATAAGAAAAAATATATTTATTTTTTATAACAAAATCGAATATTTTTTTAGCGCTATAATAAAATGAGAAAATATTTTTTTTTATTTAAAGGGTTAAATGTAAAAACTATTAAAAGACTGGTTTATTTATGCATTATAGTGTTAAAAAATTGAAAGCTACCTATAAAATTTAAAAAAATTATGACTAACTTATAAATTTAATAATCATATATAAATTTAATTAAAATAAATTAATGAAACAGGTAACCCTTTAATTAAAAGTTTATACTAGTACTTCAAAACAAATAAATAAAAAATGAGATTTAGTTTTTAAATGTTTTGAGCAGGTAGTTTTTGATTAGGTTATTTGGATGTTGAGGAGAATATATATATATATTCCAATCCGAAGTTCACCTGTTTTACTTTAAAATTTTGCTTAATTTTAATGTATTTTTTTGAAATTTAAATGATATACAAGACATATAGAAATAAACAAAAGGGTTGAGAACAAAAGGGTTGAGAATATATATGAAAGGAGAATTTTTTTTTATGGATTAAGGATACAGATTTGATGAATAAAGATTTGAGAAAGATAGAACAAAAATAATAGAAAAAGAATACTATATATTATTTATAAGACTAAAATAGTAATAAATATAAAATAATTAATAATAATCAAAATAAATAAATTAAAGATAAATTTAAATTTAAATATTAGATAAATAAATTAAATAACTAATAATCATTAAATTTAAATTAATCTTAAAAAATTAGATTCTTAACGAACTATAAAACTATATATTAATAACTGAAATTTTAAAAATAACGTAAATAATAGAGAAGAAGTTGATATTTTAATTTATAATTTAAATTTAAAAAATAAATATATTATTAGATACTATTTATAAGACTAAAATAACAATAAATATAAAATAAGTAATAATAATTGTAAATAATAATCAAAATAAATAAATTAAAGATAAATTTAAATTTAAATATTAGATAAATAAATTAAATAACTGATAATTATTAAATTTTAATTAATCTATTTTTAGATTTTACATTATTTCTCCTTAACTCAAGAAAAATTCTACTCTTATCAAACTATAAAACTATATATTAATAATTGAAACTTAAAAATGATTATCATCGTGAACAGTTTTAGTTGATATATTAAGACAAGTACGAAAAATAGATACTTAAAAAAAATCAATAATAACATTTAGATTTTTTAAAAAATCAATAATAAAATTTAAGTTTTAAACCTATTCATCAATAAGTTTTTGGTTTGATTAATTTGGTGGTCAGAGGAAAAAAAACATATATAAATCCAAATTTCATCCGTTATATTTCAATTTTTTATTAATTTAAAGTACGTTTTTTGAATTTACGAGAGTTAGAACATATATAGAAATAAACGAAAGGGGTGAGATTATAAATGAAAAGAAAAATTTTAAACGAACTAAATTTAGGAATTTAATGAATAAAAATTAAGAGAAAATAAAATAATATAAAATAATTAAAAGATAAATTTAAATTTAAATACTGGATAAATAAATTAAATTATAAATAATTAATAAATTTTAATTAATTTGTTGTTGAATTTGCATTAATTTATTAGTACCAGAAAAACTTAACTTATAACGAATTTTTGAGTTATAAATCGATAATTGAAACTTTAAAAAATACGATAAATAAAAATGATTATAAAACAATAGTAAACATCATTATCTAAAGTTGCAAGCTTAATTTACGCTGCTTCAAAAATTCATAAAATAAAATTTCCTTTCATTGAAGCTGAGAGTTTATTTATATATGAAAAATATCATCAAAAGTGATAATGATTAATGTAATTTTTTTTACTAGGAGGCACCATTATACATAAACAAATTCTCCAAGTTTGACGAGATTATAAACTTTGAACGTGTATCTTTGTTTTCTTCTTGTTTTGTGTCCTAATCATAAAATTTGGATAAGTATCCTTATTCTCTTCTTATTTTTATAAATATAATATTTGTTAAAAATTAAAAGTTATTATGGACTTTATTTTTCTTATTTAATTTGTAAGTGAATGCATTTCTCGCTTTAATACTTAAATAGATGATTTATTTTTTTCTAATCTTGATTTGAAGGTAAAGTATTTTTGAAAGCACTCAAATCGTCGTAACAGTAAGATAAATTTAAACAACATGCAAAACAAATAATAATGTAAACTAAGTTTTTTTTTCCTTTCAGAACCTGTTTTTGTTGTCCTATATTGAATGCTAGTCGAGATATTGGACGGAGGATGTCACTAGATAGCTCGTGACAAGGTGAGTTTGTTGGTGGTAACATTTTTCGGTGACGACAACAACGACACGTGGAATTTTAGCGTGAAAAATTTGATAGAACTGTGGTAAAGAATACAAGTAATTTTAGGTGGATTTAAGTGACAAGAATACTTAAGATTGACTAATCAACGTTCTACAGCTTCTCACATGCAAAATGACGTAGAATAGTGACTATTAATTGAAATGGTGATGGCCGAATTGATTTTAGGGTAAAATCACTCTTTGCAGCGACACTAATGGCAAAAATGGTACTCCGATAGATGGGTTTGCTGGAACAAATAGGTGTCAGCGATGAGATGGTAAGGTAGTGGTTGATGAGTTATGGGGTTGGGTTCATGATTTTTTTTTCCTTTTAAAATAGGGATATACATTTTCATTTAAGTAACACAGTTTTTGTTGGCTCTAATAGAAATTTAAAATGAATTAGATTTAGGGATTTAATGATTAGAAATTAGAAGAATATAAAACAAGAATCGTTATTTTAATTTATATGAATAATAATTTAAATAATTAATAAATATATTTAAATTTAAATTTAAATATTAAACAATTAATAATTATTAAATTGTAACTAATATAATTTACATTATTAAATAATAATAAAAAATTGTAACTGATTAAGTGCCCCACTTATAATCTCTCTTAATGTCGAAAGGACTTCATGAATGTAAATCCAAACGGGTGGTTGTTGTTTTTTTAGTGAAAAAACACGTCCAAACGGGTGGTTGTTGTTTTTTTAGTGAAAAAACACGTCACAACAAAGGTACGGACGTGGCTGCTGTTTTGTTTATCTGACTTAATATTAAATTCGTCATTCTCATCGGCTACTACGTTATGAAGGGCCCTCCAAAAGCAGAATCCACCAAGTTTGAATATCTTGACCTTTCGAGAAACGAAAAGGGGGGTTTTGTTGGCAAACTATTAAATAATTTAAAAATATTTTTATTTGTATTTTATTTTATAAATAAGTTACCTATGACCCATTTAACAATTAGTTTTTCATTTTTTTTATTTTTATTTTTATTTTTTGTCATTTTTCAGCTTTCCATCCAACTCTGTTTTTTTCTCTTTTTCTTTAATTACTATTTTTTTCATCTTCTTATTTTCTAAAAAAAATCAAAAATAAAATATTCTCTTCCACCAACTTTTAATAAATAATAATTTATATTTATATAATAAATAAATATATATATTTTTTATAACAAATAATTTATCAAAATTTTATTATAAAATAATAATAAATTATAAAATTTTAAATTATTAAAAAATTTACTAAAATAAATTATTGACATTTTAAAAAATAAATTATTTAAGATTAAAGAAATTAAAAAATAGATTACATTATAACACATATCTTTAATATTATAATAATTTTAATTATTATTAAGATAACAAATATTTATTAACAATAATTTAATTTAAGTATTAAAATATAATTAATTATATATAATTTATTATATTAATAATAAAAATAATTCTAATAATATTATATTAGATAATATTTTTACACAAAATTTATGATATAATGTTCTATGTTTGTATTGTATATTGTAAAAGTTGTAGAGAGAGACTTCACAATTTTTTTATGAATATTATTTTTTATATCATAATTATAATTATTTATTAAATATAATTATAATTATATTTAACAATAATGTATTATATTATTTAGGTTGTTTTTATTATAATAAGATAAAAAATTAATGTTATAAAATTTTGTAAAATAGTTAGGTAAGTTATAGTTTATTAAAAAAGTTATAGTTTTTATGTAATTTAGTTATTCTTTATTATACATCACATTTTCTCTCTCTCTCTCTCTTTTTAATTAGAAGTCCATCAATTATGTTTTTTTTAAATAATTATTTTTGTCTTTTCTTTCTCTCTCTTTCACTAATTTCAAGAATCTTATTTTCTTAAAATATACTCATTCACTAGTTTTTAATAAATAACAATTTATTTTTATTATAAATAAAAAATAATAAAATAATTTATATAAAAATAATAATGTATTATATTATTTATGAATTATCAAAATATTTAGCATATCATTTTCAATATATGTATAAATTTATATTTATTTTATTGTAATATAAATTATTTTTTATTTTTTAAAATAAAATTTTTAATATATGATATGATAAAAAAGATTTATCTATTTAAAATTAATTATAAATTTATAAGATGTTAATAATTTTTTTATATTTATAATAATTATGTTTTATAAAATAGAACTAATATATCTTTTTTTAAATAAAATTGGTTAAAAATTTTGCTTTCAAGTTTAAGTTAAAATTTTGCCTATTTTTTAAAAAAAAACCTACTTATACTCATTTTTAAACTATTGTCTAAGAGTTGACTTTTAAAATCATATTTTGTCTATAATGAGCATCTTCTATTTAATAGTTTAGAAATAAACTTATTTGTATTTTAGTTTAAAAATAAGCTTTTTATGACCCATTCAACAATTAACACACCATTTTTTTTTATCATTTTCAAACTTTCTATCCAACTCTATTTTTCTCTCTCTTTCTCTAATAACCATTTTTTTCATCTTCTTATTTTCTAAAAAAAATCAAAAATAAAATATTCTCTTCTACCAACTTTTAATAAATAATAATTTATATTTATATAATAAAAATATATTTTTTATAACAAATAATTTATCAAAATTTTATTATAAAATAATTTTAAAATAATAATAAATTATTAAATTTTAAATTATTAAATTATTAAAAAATTTACTAAAATAAATTATTGACATTTTAAAAAAATAAATTATTTAAGATTAAAGAAATTAAAAAATAGATTAAATTATAACACATATCTTTAATATTATTATAATTTTAATTATTATTAAGATAACAAATATTTATTAACAATAATTTAATTTAAGTATTAAAATATAATTAATTAGATATAATTTATATAATTTATTATATTAATAATAAAAATAATTCTAATAATATTGTATTAGATAATATTTTCACACAAAATTTGTGATATAATGTTCTATATTTGTATTGTATATTGTAAAAAGTTGGAGAGACAAACTTCACAATTATTTTTTAATAATTTAATTTTTTTATGAATATTATTTTTTATATCATAATTATAATTATTTATTAAATATAATTATAATTATATTTAATAATAATGTATTATATTATTTAGGTTGTTTTTATTATAATAAGATAAAAAATTAATGTTATAAAATTTTGCAAAATAGTTAGGTAAGTTATAGTTTATTAAAAAAGTTATAGTTTTTATGTAATTTAGTTATTTTTTATTATACATCACATTTTCTATCTCTGCCTCTCTTTTTTCATTTGTTTTTTCTAACTCCTATCACATTTTCTCTCTCTCCGTTTTTTTAATTAGCATCCCATCAATTATGTTTTTTTTTAAATAATTATTTTTATCTTTTCTTTCTCTCTCTTTCACTAATTTCTAGAACCTTATTTTTTTAAAATATAACCATTCATCAATTTTTAATAAATAACAATTTATTTTTATTATAAATAATAAAATAATTTATATAAAAATAATAATGTATTATATTATTTATGAATTATTAAAATATTTAGCATATCATTTTTTAATATATGTATAAATTTATATTTATTTTATTGTAAAATAAATTATTTTTTATTTTTTAAAATAAAATTTTTAATATATGATATGATAAAAAGATTTATGTATTTAAAATTAATTATAAATTTATAAGATGTTCATATTTTTTATATTTATAATAATTATGTTTTATAAAATAGAACTAATATATATATTTTTTAAATGAAATTGGTTAAATTTTTTGACTATATTTAAAAAAAGTCATAATAAGGTCCATTTTTAAACTATTTTAAGAATTATTTTATAAAACGAAAATCAACACGCTGTAAATAATGTATAATCTTAACTTTTACGCACACGTGAATTCGAACTTTGAAGTGATCGAAAGTCTATAATTTATTTTTTTATTTTTGAACAAATTCACTTTTAAAGTCTCAACTTGCAAAGAAGCTTATATACGGTCTTCGACGGTAAAAGACCAAAGAGATCAATCAATTGCTAATAAATTAAAGGGGTAAAGTTCGCTTTACATGAAATAATAACAATAATAATATTGGTGAACATTAAGATAACGAATTTAGGGAATTGAAGTACTATTTTTTATTTTTAAAAATAAAAAATATTAATATGACAATAATATTTGTTTCTATATCAATAAAGCCAGCCTAAATTTATCCATCTTAATATATGAAACTTGATCAAATGATTGTAATAAATTATTATTAAATATTTTAAAATATAAATTATGTGCAAAAAAAATGCTAGATATTTATTAATATAATTAGATATATTTTGTGAAGGGTACTTAGAGTGTATATAGATGTATAAAATTAACTACGTTGACTTTGTATCAGTTCATTTAATTTTTTTTATTAAATCTAATTAAATTATTTTAAATATTCAAGTCATGATAATAACTATTTCAATTTTTAATTTTAGAGTTCTCATAACATATGATTCTATATGGTAATATAACATGTGTCGATTGGGTTTTGCAAAGTTGTAAAGAGCTTCATAAGTGAGAAACATATGTGTTTTTGTGTCTTTTGTTAATTGGATGTTGTGGGGTTACAATGTGTATACATGTTAGGAGTTTATACCATCAGTAGTCGATCATATTATGTGGTGATAGAGCTTAGAGGCCGAACTTAAATTTACTTGAATAAAGTGTTGTGTTGACAACAAGCGAGGGCATCATAGGTAGTTAGGGCAAGTTTTTCAACTGATAGAAATATTTATGTTTATATTTTCTATTAAGTTGTATACTGTTTATTTTATTTAGTGAATTATTTATTATCAAATGGTTTCCATAAGTAACCCGATGATGTTCCACATAGGTAAGAGTTTTATGTGAGTTTATCTCGTTACATGTTGTGTTATGTATGATCACATATTGTGAGAATATAATCTTCATTTATCGAATATGTTCCCACATATGAGGTCTTAAAGTGATTAAAAATTCTTTATAACTTTTTCAGTAGGTTTTTTTATTCATATATTGTCTGATGTTTGGCATGTATATACATGCAGTTAACCTAGACAGGATCTTAGACGGCACACCATCACTGGTGTGTTTACGCAAATTAATTTTTCTTATTGCTAGTTGTTTTTTGTAGTGTGTTGAATTAAACATGTTGTTTTTATTGTACTTCGACTATGCTATCTGATTAATTCATGTTATGAGACTTACTTAACTGAGTTGAAATAGAGCTCACAAAAAGATTTTATGGATTAACATTTTCACCCTTCATTTAGATTTAGAATGCCTATTTGGATTAAAAGTTTAATTAACTTGGGTACAATTGTTCCAATGTATGCATGCGGGTTAACAAAACGAGTTTCTAATAATATATGGAGTTAGTACTAATTATATTTAAAAATGAATCAATGTTATTTATCAAAATCTGAATAATCTTTAGTAAAAAGATCATAACTTTATATAGAAAACTCGAAATCATAAATCATAAATTTTTTATAGATTAGACTTCTATAATTTTTTAATGGTATATGAAATGATTTACAATATTTTGTGAGGTAGTATAATTTATAAAAAATTCAAAATCACAAACCGTAAAATTTATTAAAAACTAGACTTCTAGAACTTTCTAATAGTATATGAAATGATTAATAAAATTTTGTGAATTAGTACATATTATATTTTAAAAATGAGTAAAAAAAATGTTATTTTGAATCTAAACAATCTGTAGTAAAATGTATATAACTTTTTATAGAAAATTCGAAATCATAAAACATAAAATTTCTTAAAAACTAGACTTTTAAGTATTTTTAATGGTATATGAATCTGAATCGTAATATTTTGTAAATTATTACAATTTATATTTTGTGTATTTTTTAAAGTTATTATTTGTCTTCAAATTCTATATTTATTGAAATATTTTAATATAAATTTTATTTTATTTTATTTTCAAAAAATTAATTTTATTTATTTATTAATTTAACTAATATTAATATTTTTTTCAATTTTATAATAATAATTAATTATTATATTTTAATAATATTTTTATTTTTTCTCTTATTTGTTAGTTTTTTTAATTCAATATATTTTTATTAAATGAACTTATGAACTACTCATTTACTCATTTAAGTTAATGAACTAAATGAATTGGACTCTTTTAACTCATAATCTCAATAAATCATCTTTAAATTAGTTAAGTTAGACTTTTATAATTAATATTGAATCAAATTATCATTAATTTAAAAATTATAGTAATAAATAATTTTGTTTTATCCTCCTTAATTGTATTTGTCCTAATACATTAATAAAAATGGGAAAAAAAGAAAAAAAAAATTTATCATAAACTTATCTACATATTTCAATTAATAGGAAAACTTGTGACTATTTTTCCATAAAATAATATAAAATATAACACGTGGAAAAAGTTTAACAAATTAAAACTAACTACAAGAATAAATCAATGACCAGAGTTGACCCACCCAAATATTGATCAATATAGTACTACCATGTACACCACTTAATTGAAAAAGCCTATTACAAATTTAAATTCCTGTAAAATTCATCTGATCATCTTGTGACGCAAACCAATCGTACTAGAATATACATCCAAACTTGAATTTCACAACATTCGATTTGATGGGCAATTTGTTTCCTTCTAAAAAGCTGCTTATATAAATCAAGATAATATAGTCTCTGGTCTGCAGCTTTGCAAGCTGCAGAAACAGAGATAACTAATAAATACCATCTACTCTATTCATAATATCTGAACAATTTGAATTAAAGCTACTTGCAATTTGCAAACATGATAAAATTATGCATCTGATCTTGTCATTACTTCTAAAACTTATGAATTGAATATATTCCAGTGATGATCCATTGGAAGATTTTCCTTTATCTCCTCAAGCCTTTTGAGAATCTCCAAGTACAAAGGTCTTTTTTTTATGTCAGCATGCCAACACTGCTCTGTTAACCTACAACATTCATTGATAAAAAGTCAGCAATCCAATTGTTACATTTCTAAAAGCATCCATATAAAAGCACGAGGAATGTCCCGTTCTTTTCACTTAGCAAACCAATGCTGCTCCAATAGTATCCTACTTGAATTAAACAGAATTAATATTTTGAATATTTGGTAGAGCAAAAACTTCCAGACTTACTCTTTTAGATCTGGGAGATATCCTCTTGCATGGAAGATTGGCCTATGTCCTTCAACCACATATTTAGCTGCTTCGTAAGACTCATGATGGGCTAATGGTGGATCTCCTTCGAGCATTTGGATCGGTATATACTTTATGATAGGTTTTCTTCTTGATTTGAAGGAACCCAAGTGAAACCCATGTGGTTTAAAAGCCCATGGAGTAAGAAAGATAATTGTGTCATTTTATTGCTTTAATTAATAAATCCATTTAGGGTTTGTTGTGTGAGTATTCTGAAATATCAAGAGGGCAGCAGCTAGAGAAATCTGTAGAAAAGAAAAGCAGAAAAGCTCTCAGTTTTCCCTCTCCAACAAGCCTTCATCAAGTGCTCCGATCGAAGGTCGTTTGTGATCCGATTAAGCAGAAATTTTGCAGGCAGGTTCACGACTCAAGACTCTTTAATCTGTGCGGTGGGATTTGGATTTGGCTCACCGGTTTGAGAAATTATGAGCAGTGACTACGAATTGGGTTAGATTTCTCCATTTTCTTGAAATAATTGTTAGTTTTCAAGAAGTGTATTCTTGATGATGTTGTTGATTGTTTGCCTCTAGTTTTACCTAGAGAGAACTGTTGTACAATTATTTTTTGATAGTAGAAGTTTTGGAGAGGAGTGCCGTGGTTGTTTCCTTCCTACACCGGGAAGGTTTTTCCACGTAAATTACTTGTGTTGATTTTGTGCATGTTTGATTTTGAGCTCTATTTATTTGTTTCCTAAAAGATTCACACAAAGAAGGAGAATAAGTTTAATTCTGCTGTTTAGAACTTGATTAAGTTTGAATTGAAATTGTGATTCTCCTAACACTTCCTCTTTCTAAAGGTAATACCGTGATTATGGTGGTAGTAGACCGATTGATAAAATATGTACACTTCATTACTATGAAGCATCCTTTTACTGCCCTAGGTGTTGCCAAAATATTTGTGTCTAATGTAGTTCGACTGCATGGCAATCCTACTTCCATAATAAGTGATCGAGATAAAGTCTTCATAAGCTCTTTTTGGAGGGCCTTATTTCAATTGTAGGGTACATAACTATGTATGAGTTCCAACTATCATCCACAAACTGATGGACAGACTGAGGTGGTCAACCGAGTCTTAGAGCAATACATGTGCTGCTTTGCTGGTGATCAACCAAAACTATGGGTAGAATGGATACCATGGGCAAAATTCAGCTACAACACCTCAATACACTCATCCATAAAAACTACTCCATTTAAAGCTGTTTATGGAATCCCTCCTTCCCATTTGGTGGCTTACATGCCTAGTACCTCAAACATCCAAACTGTAGATGAATTCTTGCGTGATCGAGACACCATTCTTAGAGAACTTCGTCACAACCTTACACAAGCTCAAAATCTGATGAAGTGCCGAGCCGATCAATATAGATGAGAAATCACCTTCCTTGAAGGGGACTATGTTTATCTCAAGCTATAACCATACAGACAAACTTCAGTTGCATTCCGCTCAAACATGAAGCTCGCCCCACGATTCTTTGGACCCTACCAGATCAAGGAAAATATTGGTTATGTAGCCTACCAATTGGCACTACCCCTAGAGTCTCAGATACATAATGTGTTTCACGTCAGTCTACTAAGGAAGCATGTTGGAACCTCATTACCTACCAACCATCAACTACCACCCACAACTGATAACTCAATAATTATGCCACAACTTGAAACTATCTTGGATCGTCGAGTGATTCAGAAAGGAAGGTACCGATCAAAGATAGAGATTTTAATCAAATGGGTGGGAACTTCAAGCATCAAAGCTACCTGGGAAAATGAAAGACGATTCTCTAAAGCTTACCCAGAGTTTATCCTTATGGACAAGGATTCTAAAAGATAGGGAGGAATGATACGAACCAAATTAGCTCCATCACTGCGAGTCGCTACAACCGGCGAACGGGGCTCGTCAACCAACCATTGACAGACGCAGATCGATGTAACTCGGGCACGAGAGACAACTGCCCCATTCTGTTAGAATGTCAGAAAACCTGTTAGCATACTAGTGCATGGGATTCACACAACTTCTTTGTGATTTCTCTCTAAAATGTTAGGCTATATAAAGCCCGTAAGAAATGAAATAAAGATATGAAGAATTATACATGATTTTTCCCTTCCTTCTTGATGTTTTCTTCTCTTCGCGTCTCTTCTCTGCCCTAATTCTTATCACTTGCATGTGTCAATATACTTCCAGTACCTCCATGGACCAAGACATGATGATATCACAACTATAATGATACCCTACATGTACCAATGCAGGCTTTGCTATAAATTGTCATTCCATCTTACTTTTTGAACTCTATATATTTGTATGTATTTTTATTTTGTAAGTCAAGCATTAGAAAATGCAGAAGCTAAATATAATTTCTAGTTTTCTTTTTCTCAAATCCTTTCATGGTATCAGAGCATGGTTTTCGACCACTGCCTATTTGTTATCTCTCTTAACCCATGTTTCTGTTTCTATGCGTTCTAATTAAAGCTAAATTAATAAGCTTGGAGAATTTAAATAAAATAGCTACTTGAATTACTCACCACCAATCCATCAATTTTTCATACCCAAAAGCCACCACCAGTGCCACCACCAGTCCATGTATTTTCTATTAATCGAAAATTAAATAAAATAGCTACCTAAAATTACTTACTACCAGTTTGTCATTTTTCATACCCAAAATTGCAACCAGTGTTACCGTCTCTCCACGTTCAGATTTTTGCTTCGTTCCAACTCGCGACGGCTCCCAGAGGGGTTTTGTTTGACATCGCGACATCAAATAGAGAAGGTTGAATCGCAGAGATGAACAATTGTGGGTGAATCGCGATGGCTCCTAGATTTCAAGTATCTAATCGTGATGGCTCCTAGGTTTCAAGTCTCTAATCGTGACGGTTCCCAGATTTCAACTACCTCTTGGATGAACAACCATGAATAAACAACGCTAGCTCTTCCTCTCTCAGAGAAGATATCATAAAGATGAACGACACCGAGCAAGATGAATCGCAAAAATGAGCAGTGGGTGCAATTTTTTTTCTTTAAGAAAGGTTTTGTTTGAGTATATATTTGGCTGGTAGAAGCCAAAAAATAACAGTAAAAAAAAGTAAAAAATAACAATAAAGAAACCTATACTTCCAAAAACACTAAAAAAAAATTGACCTAAATCTGATATCACCTCTTTCTTTTTCTACACAATGAGCATTAATGAGTCCACCACATTCGGGATTCCATTAACATCCTTAAACAGTGCAGAAGCTATGGTTCAACCACAAAATCAACTCATTTCTCTCAAATTAAATGATTCAAACTACCTTCTTTGGAAACACCAAGTGCTCACTATTGTCAAAGGGTATGGACTCGAGCATTTTCTTTCTTATACCAACGAGGTTCCAGCAAAGTTCAAAGAGAACTTAGAAACAAAAATTAATCCATATTTTTTGAGCTGGACAAGACAAGATCAGCTCTTTGCCTCATGGTTTCTATCCTCTCTATCTGAGAATCTTTTAGTGATGATGATCGGTCTAGAATCATCTTCTCAAATCTGGGAAGCCCTTGAGATAAATTTCTCATCTCAATCTGCAACAAGGAAGATGCAATACAAGCTTCAACTCTCATCTATCAAAAATGGTTCTTTACCTATAAGAGACTATCTAAACAAGTTAAAGTCTTGCTATGATTTGCTAGCATCGGCTGGTCAACCAATCTCAAATGATGATCAAGTAATGCAAGTTCTTGCTGGACTAGGAAGTGAATTTGATCCTATCGTTGTTGCAGCCACCTCAAGGATAGAACCATGTAAACTTAGAGAAGTTTATGCTATGCTCTTAAGCTATGAAACTAGGCTTGAAAATACTGGACATAATTTTGTCAACACTGAAGGCTCAAATCCTTTAGTGAATGTTGTCACTCAATCCAACTTTCAGAGAAGATTCAATAATGGTGGAAATGACTATCAATGAGGTAGATGGAGAAGCAACTTTCAGAATTCAAGAGCAAGGGTCAGGTCTTCTTATAGAGGAAGAGGAGGAAGAAGTTTCAGAAGCTCAAACAGGAATATATGTCAGATATGTAACTACACAAATCACACTGCTGATAAGTGTTATTATAGATTTGATGCCAACTATGGCTCACCTTAAAATACTCAAATAATGGCTCATAACTCTCAAAACTTCATAGTATATCCAGTCACTAAAACAAGCTCTTCTGCTTTGAGCATTTCACTTGACTCAGAAATAGACATGTCTTGGTATGCAAATTCTAGAGCATCCAACCATATGACAAGTGAGCTTGGCAATCTCAATATTGCTTCAGACTATCAAGGCAATAACAAGGTTCAAGTAGGGAATGGATCAGGTTTGTGCATTACTTATATTGGTACCTCACAAATCAAGTCTAGTAATTTTCATAAAACATTTCTCTTAACTGATCTTCTTCATATTCTTGAGATAACTAAGAATTTGATTAGTGTCTCACAATTCTCCAAAGATAATTCTATATATTTGGAATTTCACCCCACTTTTTGTTGTGTTAAGGATCAGGTCACACATCAAACACTCCTCAAAGATACTCTTAATGATGCACTCTACAAGTTTGATATTCAACCCCTCAAGTCTCAAACTATTCACTCAGCCACCACTCAATTACCTCCCCATGTTTCAACTCTTCTTGTCAAGAGAAATAATCAAAATCTTCAGCTTTGGCATAATAGATTAGGCTATGCTTCAAATAATGCAATAAGAACTGTTCTTGGTACAATTCTGAAGAATTTTAATTTCTCTGATGTTTTAAATAAAAATCTTTTATGTGATTCATGTATGAAGTCTAAGAGTCATCAATTTCCTTTTCCTATGTCTGAAACTGAGTATCAACATCCCTTTGAACTTATTCACACTGATGTTTAGGGTCATTCACCACAAAAATCCACAAATGGTTTTAGTTTTATGTTACTTTTGTTGACCATTATAGTAGATATACATGGTTGTATCTTCTTAAACAAAAATCTGAAGTTCAAAATGCCTTCATTCATTTACAAAACATTGTTTCCACTCAATTTCAATCCAAAATTAAAATGGTTCAAAGTGATGGAGGAGGTGAGTTCATAGGTCTTACAAAACTTTTCAGTGACCATGGCATTTTACATAGAATTTCCTATCTCTATACACCTCAACAAAATGATCTTGCTGAAAGAAAGCATAGACATGTTGTGGAGATGAGATTGTCCTTATTAGCTCACTCAAACATGCCCACTCAGTTCTGGGATGATGCCTTCACTACCTCAATCTATATCATTAATAAGCTTCCAACAAAGATCCTAAATCATAAAAGTCCCTATGAGATGCTTTTCAAATCCAAGCCTGCCTATCTTCATCTAAGAACCTTTGGTTGTCTCTGTTATCCTTATCTTAGACCTTTCAATAAGCACAAGTTGGAATACAGATCACATCCAAACACCTTTCTTGGATACAACAACAAATACAAAGGTTATAAAATACTATTGCAAAATGGTAGAGTCATAATATCCAGAAGTGTGGTCTTTGATGAAAGTAGATTTCCCTTTGCTCAAGATCCTATATATCATAATCCTCACTCTCAATCATCCATTTTGGGACTTTAATCGGTCACTACTTTCCCTTTACCTTCTCAATTACACTCCAACTCTACCTCATCCCAACATACTTCACATGTTAAATCTTTCCCTTCTCATTCTACTACGGGCTCCTTACACTCTCACCAAGTGTCTTCCCCATATCATCACTCGCCTACTTCAGCTTCTAGTCATACTCATACTTCTCTTATTGATGAGCTACCAAATGAGTCTAATGCATATCCTCAGTCTATTGGTAATACAAATATGAATGGTCCAGCTACAAGTACTCTTAACAAGCATCCTATGGTCACAAGGTCAAGAACTGGGAACTTAAAGCCAAGAGTTCTCCATACAACAATGACTGACACACAAGAACCTATTTCCTACAAGGAGGCTCTTCTTAATCCACATTGAAAAAAGGCCATGGAAGAGGATTATAAAGCTCTCATGAAGAATCATACATGGACCTTGTGTGACCTACTTGTTGGTAAGAAGGTTATTGGTTGTAAGTGGGTATTCAAAGTTAAGAGACACTCAGATGGAAGTATAACTAGGTATAAAGCTAGATTGGTAGCTAAAGGCTATGATCAAGTACCTGGTTTTGATTTTTCAGAAACTTTCAACCCTGTAGTGAAGCCAACTACCATAAGAAGTGTTTTCTATCTATATAAATCAAGGATTGACAATAAGACAATTCGATGTGAACAATGCATTTCTAAATGGAGATTTAGACAAGGAAGTGTTTATGAGTCAACCACCAGGATTTGAATATAGGAATGATGGTGATAGTGAAAAATCCTTGAAAGTATGCAGATTAGTCAAAGCATTATATGGACTTAAAAAAGACCCCAGAGCTTGGTCAGATAAACTCAAACATACTCTCCTTAGTCATGATTTTTCTTACTCAAGAGCAGATAACTCTCTTTTTCAAAAATACCTCTTTTGGTTGCATTTGACTTCTTGTTTATGTTGATGATATATTGGTCACATGAAGTGACATCAAAGGAATTCAATCTATCATAACTCACCTTGATAAACAATTTTATTTGAAAGATTTAGGTGAAATCCATCACTTTCTTGGATTAGAGGTTACTCATACTAACTCTGGTCTTCATCTCAATCAAGGGACATATATTAAAGGTCTTCTCCTGCAATGT
Source organism: Hippophae gyantsensis (assembly GCA_030763125.1). NCBI lineage: Eukaryota > Viridiplantae > Streptophyta > Magnoliopsida > Rosales > Elaeagnaceae > Hippophae > Hippophae gyantsensis. Next base: position 12,261,549 of record CM061028.1, read on the forward strand.
CTCAAGCTAAGAGTCTGCCCATACCAATGGTTTCTTCACTGAAATTATCTCAATTTCAGGGTATGCCTACAATTGATCCTACCTTCTATAGGAGTATAGTTGGTGCTCTCCAATATGTTACTTTCACTATACCAGAAATTGCCTATAATGTTAATAGAGTATGTCAATTCATGCATTGTCCTTTAGATGAACATTGGAAGGCAGTGAAAAGGGTTCTTAGGTACTTGGTTGGCAAAATCAATCATGAGATTCATTTTACTAAGGGACACATTCTTGATCTGGTAGGATTTTTAGATGCTGATTGGGGAGCTGATGTTGATGATAGAAAATCCATCACTGGTTTTTGTATCTTTCTTGGAAAAAATCTTGTCTCGTGGTCTTCAAAGAAGCAATCATCAGTATCTCGTTCAAGTACTGAAGTTGAATACCATAGCTTGGTTAATGTTACTTCAGAGGTAATATGGCTTTATGCTTTTCTTAGGGAGTTACATGTCACTCTACCTCGTACTCCTACAATTTGGGTAGACAATCAGAGTACCATCTCACTTGCTTCAAACCCTGTGCTTCATGCTAGAACTAAACATGTGGAATTGGACATACATTTCATTCGTGACCTAATTTAGAAAAATATAATTTAAATTAGGTTTGTACCATCATGTGATCAAACTGCATATATCTTCACAAAACCTTTGAGTGCTCAATTCTTCTCTCGGTTGACACTAAAGCTGACTGTCTGGCCACTCACCTCGCTCGACTTGAGGGGTAATGTTAAAGACTATACCAGTAACTCCATCTTCATGGACCAGCTATAATGATACACCAACTGTAATAATACCTTGCATGTGACAATATGCTGCCAGCACCTCCATGGACCAAGTCATGATGATATCACAACTGTAATGATACCCTACATGTGCCAATGCAGGCTTCGTTGTAAATTGTCATTTCCTCTTACTTTTTGAACTCTATATAATTGTATGTATTTTCATTTTGTAAGTCAAGCATTAGAAAATGCGGAACATTCCTAAAAATGAAAAAGATGTCTTAGTGGGCTAAAATCGAAAAAAGTGTGTGCAAATGAACACTACATTTTCTTAGTATGGAAGACTAGAACATCAAAGAAACATTCACATCTATGAAGAAAGATCTAAATGTCATGAAAAAGTGTATGTATTTCCATAAAAATGGGCCTTATGATATTTTTTTTAATCAAATACAAGTAAAAAATATTACATAGCTATCTTATTCTGACACAAAAAACTTTCCTCGCTTTCAGGTCTCAATGAATAATGACATTTGGCTCGTTATGAAGATAAGCCATGCCTGTGCCCATGAATGATAGTCAAAACTCAATTTACCATGATTATTGAATTTACTAAGACTGTCTAGCAGAAAGACAGGTTACATAATGAATGTTTCTAGAATATTTACAAAATCTTGCTTGCTCATAATAACAATGAAACTTCAATTTAGCTTGCCTAGTGAATTTTCTAAGTCCACATGTCTAGCAATAAGACTGGTTACATAAAAAATCTTTCTACAATATTGATATCTTGCTTGCATGGTTTTATAATAACACCTAACATTCAGTGATATCCCTTTTGGTTGCTTTCTATCTGATTACTTGGTTTTTCTCCTAATCTAAAATTTAGTGATATCTCTTTTGGTTGCTTTCTAACTGATTACTAGGTTCTTTTCCTAATCTGAAATACACCTTGGTCAGACACGATTTCTTGTTTTCTCCAAGGGATTAATCGGCCTATTGAACTGTGTTTTTTGGTTGTCTTCTCCTAATGTTTTGATATTTTGAGGCTTTCTTTTCAGCATTGTTATGGATTGGTTGCATGAGTATTAGAATTTACTGATACTCTAGTCTTTTCAGATTTATGTGTCCATTCTCAAGGTCACATGTCATGGTCCTTCATTGAATTCACTCAGATTTAGTTTATCAATGGAAGATCTATGACGGATCTATTCATGCCATTTGGTCAATGTTGTCTTTGCTTATTTCTACTTTAATATCTTTTGTAAATATCTAACTTATTCATAGATAGTATCTATGTGCATCTTGAGGGTGGTGTTGGAGAATAAGATATTATTAATCATATTAGAGAGGATTTTAGGGTCGTATTGTTCCTATAAATATCAAGTGTATTCTTCTATTATTGATTGGTTGTAATTAGTTTTTCAATTTTCATATTATCTTATTTTGATTTCTAAGTAACCCTTTTTCCTTCAAGTATTGATAAAGATCACCTTACATTTACAGACAATGCACGAAATCAAAGGTAGTAATTTTACAAATACATAGCCATAATAACTACCCCAAAATTCAAACAGAGATATTTAGGAATACTAACAACATATGTATTTATATACCCCTTGTAGATACTCAATGATCAACATAAGTGGTTTCTTCAAAGTGATACCTCCAAGAAATTGAACTACATTAGGATGGTGAAGCTTCATTAGCAAATTAACCTCATGCCTGCAGTCCTAACTGGATAAGGTAAGGAAGAAATCATTAGTTTACATGTTTAGCTCAATTGCATCTCACCTTTTGTGGTCGTGAAATTTTCTGAATGCTTTTATGTCTGTGTCTTGTCTTTATGTCTAGTCGTTTGCGTCTCTTGCTCCCTCCCCTAGTCCTGCTATGGTCGTGTAACTCTACGTGCTCATTCTAGTGACTCCATTACACATCATCAACCTTTAGCCCTCAACCGCTAAGTGCCTTCCTGTCATCCTCAAGGTCGTTCAATAGGGATTCCATACTAATTTGTCTCAACATCAGTTTTAAGTCTCTTTCACATATTGTACTCCAGACAATTGAGCTGGTATTTTTGCATGTGTCAAATTAAATAAAAATTGCATCCCATTTGTACTATGTCTATTCAATGTAACCATTCATCCTATGAGTGGGTAAAGATGTGTGGTAAGTACATATGTAGGTGTGTGTGCATATGCACTGTGTATGTGTTGTGTGTTGGTGTGTGTGTATGTGTGCAAGTGTTATGTAAGTGTATGTAGATGATGGATATGTATATGTAGGTGTTGTATGTGTGTATGCAGTGTGTATTGTGTGTAGGTGTGAGTATGTGTGTGGGTGCATGTGTTGTGTTTTGGTATGTGTATGTGTGTACGAATGTAGTGTGTGTATGAAAGTGTTATGTAAGTGTATGTGCAATATGTGTTGTGTCTTTGGTGTGGGTGTGAGTATGGGTATGAGTGCTAGTGTGTGTGTGTTGTAGGTCTTTGGTTTAGGTGTGGATGTATGTAGGTGCTAGTGTGTGTGTGTAGGTGCAATGTGTGTTGTGTGCTAATGTGGGTGTAGGTGCGTGCAGGTTTTGTGGGTGTGTGCATGTGTATAAGTGTTGGTATGGGTCTAGGTGTTGATGTAGATGCATGTGGGTATGTGTGTGTGTGTTATAGGTGCTGGTGTGGGTGTGTGTAGGTGCTGGTATGTGTATGGGCAGATGCTAGTGTGGGTGTAGGTATTGATGAGTGTATTGTTTGTGCTAGTGTGGGTGTGTGCGAACACAATCCTATAGTTTTTGACAAAAAAACACAAAAGTCTTGTAACTTTCAAGTAGTTTGAATATGTAAGTCTTATTGAATTGTTTTGTTCCTTTGAATATTGATTTGACCTTGGTGCATTTTTACTTACCGAAGGTGTCTTGTATTTAATGCATCTTCATGTGTCATGTAGAATTTGAGATTTGTAAAGAAGATAAAAGTTTTAAACATTATGGTAAGTGAATGTGTTGAAAAGGTAATAAGAGATAATAGAAAATATTTTTTTGTACATATGAATTTAAACTTGTAAAGTTATTTTTTAGGATTTTTCACCACAATACTCTCAAGGAGAAAATGACATTGAACTTAATCAATCACTTAATGTGGAGGTAACAAGTGATGGAACTTCAAGTACCAATCAGCATACAAATGCTCATCTTCCTACATCAACCTCTTCACCTGAAAATGCACAAACTTAACCACCACATGAATGTAGTGAAGAAGAAGATAAGAAGACTAAATTAAAGTCTGAAGCATATGTTCACTTTGATAGGAAGAAAATTAATGCAATATGGAAGACAATATATAATTATTGTGGAAAGAAGTTGGGAGGTTATATAAGGAATGAGACATCTCACTTGAAAACATATACAAAAGATTATCCATTCAAAAGGAAAGAAAAGGGTTATAGGTTAATCATTGTTAAATCCTAAAAAAAAGGATATAATTGAGTTAGGACATTAGAATTTTGATTCTCAAGTTTCTTATGATAAATGTGTAAAAATGATAATTTTATATGGGTATCCTCTTAGTATTGTTGACCGTTATGGATTTAAGGAGTATTCAGATTCATTACAACTAATATGAAAGTTTATTTCTTGTGCGACAGTTAATAAAGACATTATAAAGATATATGATGTTGAAAAAAATGATGGATATGTTGGAGAACAATAAAAGTTGTGTTGCAATCACGAGTCATTTGTGGAAGTCTGGAAACCAGAACAAATGATTCATAACTGTAACTTGTCATTTCATTGATGACAATTAATATTTGCATAGTAAAATAATAAGGTAAACTTTATAAGTTTTATTGTTGAAATTTATGCAATTCATATGAAATATTTTTTAGAGATTTGATATATTAAATGATTGTATATAACAATTATATTGTTGCTATATAATTTTTTGTAGTTTTATATATGTTCTTACTCCATACACTACTGAGGTTATTGGCCAAGAATTGATGAGTTACTTTTTGGATTGGACATTGATTGTAAGACTTCAACCTTAACTTTAGATAATTGTTCTACTAATGACTCAATGTTATTTGATATGTTAGATTCATTAGATAGAACTTCAATGTTATTAGATGGATATATTTTTCATATGCGTTGTATTGCTCACATATTAAACTTAGTAGTGAAAGATGTGTTGAATGTAATTTCTCAATACATTGTTAAAGTTAGAGATAGTGTTGCATAATGGATAACAACACAAAATAGGGAGGAAATTTTTAAAAAAATTGCATATAAAGAGACAAAGTTTTCTTGTAAGAATTTATCTCTTAATTGTCAAACTTGTTGAAATTTTACTTTTTTAATGCTTAAAGATGCATTGTTTTATCATAAAGTATTTCCTCATTTGAAACAATTGGATAAAAATTATAAGACTATCTATTAATGACTTAGATTAGGAAATGACAAGTAAAATTTGAGATAAGTTGGAGGTATTTTACAAGATCATTGAATTGATTTCTAGTTTCAACTATTCTACTATAAACATTATTTTTTTTATCATATTTGTGACATTAAATTGATATTATATCAATGAATTAATGATTAGATTTAAGATGAATTATCTCGAATTCTATTTTTCAAGAATATATGCAAAGAATGTCATTTTTGAAATTAAAAATGTGAGGAAAATATTGTGATTTGGTAAATATGTACAGAAGGAAATGAATTATAGAATATGAGAGTCGACAAATAGAGTTTTCAACACACTTCAATATGTCTTAAAGTTCAAAAGGTATTAGTGTTCTGAATCTTAATAGTATAATTGTGTATAAACAATGGAAAGCAATGCAAAATAAAACTTGATCTTTGAGATTTGTGTTGAACTCTTGTTTAGAGAAAGTTGATATGAAAGTTTTGGATGTACATTTTGATATATTGTCTTGGTGGAAGTGAAACAAATATAAGTATCCAATAATGCATGACATGCCTAAAGATATATTGGCTATTCCAGTGATTACAGTTGATTCAGAATTTACATTTAGCACAAGTGGTGGAGTAATGAGCAAACACCTTAGTAGACTCAAAGAAAACATGTTAGAAGTTTTGATATGTACCCAAGATTAATTATGGGTTAATATCCATAAACATGATATAAGTCTATATATTTAGTACCTATGCATGTTATATTTTCTTATATATTAATTATTTAATTGTGTATTCGAATAATATATAATTTATTTGAATATGTTAATTCCTAGCTTATTCGCTTTCACTACTACTATTGTAGAAGATGATACTGAGGTAAAGTTTTTACATTATTGGTTAATTAATTTGTTATTTTAGTTTATAAAAGTGATTTTATTGTTTGATTTTTACAGGATACTCATATTGTTGAATAATAATTGGAAGAGAGAATTTCTACTGTATTGTACTTGATTTTTTTTTAATTTATGTAGTTAGTTTCTAATATTTATATAAGTTTGGAATATTTTACTTATATCATATGCTGTTTATTTATATGTGTGTGTACAGTTAAATTTTAGATTTATTCTATTAAGTTAGAAGTAAAATTGTTTATTTTTAATTATGTGTTAGTTGTATCATGTTAAATATAATTTTTTAAGGAGTTTAAAAAGAATAATTTTAATTTTTAATATTATTTATTACTTGTTTCGTCCCTTATCAACCAGGTAAAAGTTATTCATAAACTGTAACGATTTTTGAATAATTTTGGGTATAAATTTTACACTTTAATTAGGGAGCAGTTATATGAAAATGTTTATGTCTATCTACGTATCCATTCTTATTTTCTATTGCTTGAGTGGGTTAATTGTCTTTTAATTTGTTAATGTAATGTTATTATTTAGTAATTTTAAATAATATAATAATGTTATTTAAAAATTTAAATATTAAATTGTATAATTTAAAAATTAATAATATATAATTTTAAAAGTTTTTAAAAATTTAGAAATTTAAAAATAAATTTAATTAAAATTTATAACATCTATATTTTAGATAAAATAATAATAAAAATTTAAAACAATAAAATATCATATATTTAATTTTTTATCAAATTAATACACTTTATATAGTTTGAACATTAAGAACTTGATAATAAAGTGTATCAAAAATTAAGATAATGATATTAATACAATAATTTTTATTATCGTTATAGAAAAATTATATAAAATATTTATTTTATTAATTATATGTTAATGTTATTATTATTTAGTAAAATTATTAATATATTTTATAATATTAAATAAAATTATTATCAATAAGTTTTTTAATAATAAGAATTAACTGTGGCAAATATATCTAACCAAAAATTAATGCAAGTGTTAATACGTACCCTTATAATGTGATATTGCAAGCTGGAATTTTCTTAACGTTTGGTTATTGCGTGACCAATTTTTGTTGGTTATACAGTAATTTAATATAAATTTTAAAAATTATAAAAAAATTATAAAAAAATTAATTAACATAAATAAATATATTAATGATAAAAAGATATTAAATAAAGGATAATAAAAGTATATTAATTATCACAAAAATATATAAAAATTTATTAAATTTTTGATGAGTTATTATAAGTTTATTTATTTATGAGAAAATATACAAAAAATTCAAAACTTAAAAAGAATATCAAAATTAGAGGGGCATATATGTATTAACTAATTTTTAGATTTTTTATATGTTTTTTTTATAATTAGTGGATTTATAGTTCAACCATAAAAAAAATTAATAATATTTTTGAATATTTTTGTGACATTTAGTGTATATCAATCTTTCATTATCTTTTGTATAAATTTTTTAAAATTTATATTAAATAGGGTGAATAAAAAAAATGGTGTTACAGGAGTTAATAATGGAAAATTATCTAATTTGGTAGATAAAATATAAATAACTATAAATATAATATAATTTAACTTAATGAATCCATTTTATTTTTGAAGTAAAATCTTAATATACAATAAATATATAATATATCTATATTTATTGATATTTTACCCCTAACATAATTTGCCGTCCATATCTTAATTGCGTTTACCCTAGCTTCATTTTCTACCCTTTTCCACGCGAATGACGCTGATGAAGAATCCTCCAACATTGTAGCTCCAATCTCTATTGTCACCTTACGCTAAGCTAATAGTCTCCACAGTCCACAGTCCACCGTCGCAGTCTCTTACTGTTCTCTGGTCAGTTCATCTCTCTCTCCTGTTAAATGTAAGATACCTCTTTTTCCCATATCTTGTAGACTGGGTTATTAGCCGGTCGTTCAATCGTTTATTCTTTGTTAGGTTTCATGATTATTGCATATCAAAGAAAACCTCTCTAAGATTCATTTATATTTATGTTGTATTTGGGTCATGTAGTTTTAAATATTATGATTTGTTGGCTTTTAGTAATGGTTAAATTATGTAAGTGGGCTTTGTCGCATCATCAAGGTTTAGATTTAAGGGTTTCATTTTTATTCCTTATGCTCAGAATTACTGACCATGTATGTTACTGTGCTATTATCTAGTTTAGTGATCTGATATGATGATTTATGTACCTTTGAATCATTCAAAAGTGTGATTATGAACTTTTCAATCCGGATTTCAACTTTCAAGAGCCACATTTTTAATTGTGGTCTAGGGCCTCACAAACTCTTGAGACACCTCAACTTTGATTTCTCATTATTTTTCACTAAGTATTTGCTTAGCTGGTCCCGTTAAATTTTGGTGCGCTTAGAGTTTTACTTTATTGTAGTTATTCTCTTGTGCAGTTTTCTTTATTTGAACTATCAGTTGTTATTTGTGATAGAATACTGGTTCAGAGTTTACTTTGCTAATCGTTTTTATTTTTTGTATTAAACAATTTTCTTGCTGCATTTGCTTTCTTCTGTAGTCTTTTGTATTGTGTAATTTTTAAAACCTGTATAGGAGAAAGATGATACGGTTGATTTAATTTGGACCAAATATATTTACCCTACCTCTGCTTTGCTAGATTCAATGGCAGATGAAGCAACTCCTGGTCAAGTTGGAGCTTCAGCTGAAGCACTGCAATCTCTATCAGTTTCCACCTCCCAGAATCATGGAAATGAGGAGTAAGAATCTATCACACAGTTTTAATATCATTTTGTTACAGTTCAACTTGTGTTTGAGTATTTTCTTTTGGCAGTGAGAAGTTGCAAGAGAGGTTCAAGATCATTAGGAGTGTGGGAGAGGAGTGCATTGAGGAGAATGAACTTTGGAATTTGCTTAAGAACAAGCTTGAGCCAGTTTGCTATGATGGGTTTGAGCCCTCCGGCAGAATGCACATTGCTCAAGTAATACTTTGCTTTCAGATTGTGCTAGTTCACATCTTGCACCTGTCATCAATTCAAAGTCAATCATTTACATTTCTATTTTTATAATGTAATATATTAGGAAATATTGAGCAAAAAAATAAGTTAAGAAGGTAATTTAATCAGAACAGAGATAGTTGTTTAACTATAACTTAACTAGTTCTTTTTTCATAACTAAAAACTTAATTACTTCTTGTTCTTTCACTCATAAAAAATATCTATTGAAGGCTTTAAGACTAATTTGGTACCCACTTTCATGAATCAACTAAGTTAGTCTCCAAAACTTAATTTGAACAATTTGGTAGCACAAAAAATATAGAATGGTCAAATTGAAGAAATTAGAGTACTTAAATTGGATAAGTTGGGTATCAAATTGGAGAAGTTAAGCTACCAAAGTGGTCAAATAATATTTTTTTTGGACTAACTCAAATCACAAAATTTGAGGTACCAAATTGGAATTTCAAGGACAGATAAGCTGACAATGGTTTTAGAACAGTTATCAAACATTTTCCTCCCACCCTGCTCCTGTTTCTACTTTCTCTAGATGTTTCATTTATTCACATAGCTGTTGTGGAGAGTGTGAGCTCTTTCCCATGATTAAGTGATTCACCACAGTATTCCAGAGTTTGTGACACAATCTCTGGGACACTTCATTTTCATACAGTATCACTTGCAGTTGGGCCTACACGAAAACAAGGACCTGATATTGATATTATCGTTTACTTAAATAAATTATTTCAATTATTTTGGTATTTTGCTTACTTTTAAAGTGATCCTTTTGTGCCAAGAGATTAAAATTGTTTGTTTTCTTACCTCTTTTTCAGGGTGTTATGAAGACCATAAATGTCAACAAACTGACATCTGCTGGTTGTAGAGTGAAAATATGGATTGCAGATTGGTTTGCACAGTTGAACAATAAAATGGGTGGTGACCTAAAGAAAATTCAGACTGTTGGGCGCTATCTCATTGAGATCTGGAAAGCTGTTGGGATGGATATACAAGGAGGCAAAGTTGAGTTCTTATGGTCTTCAGAGGAGGTTAATGCTCGGGCACATGAATACTGGCCTCTTGTGATGGATATAGCTCGTAGGAATAATGTGACAAGAATAAAAAGGTGTTTTATAAGTATAATACCCCATGTTCTCTATGTTATGCGGGGTTAATTTAAACATATAATTTTTTCTTTTTCTTATTTTAGGTGTTGCCAAATTATGGGGCGCAGTGATGAAGATGAGTTGACCGCAGCTCAAATTATGTACCCTTGCATGCAATGTGCTGATATATTCTTTCTTAAGGTGATTCTTTTTTCCTACTTTGCATTTTTTCATGTACAATTGTTTGAAACAAGCAGCTTGTAGTTGAACATTAATCAGACATGATCATACCATATAGTTGAATAGATTAATTACTGCATGAATGTGAAGGTTTATAGCCTGTGTTCTCAATTTCGGTCAAATTTTGTGGTCTTTCTTATAACTAACTGTGTCAAGCAATACTAGTATATCTTGAAGTAGGTAAGATGTTAAGGATTGAAGAGATTTTTCTGTTTATAAGGGACTTTGAACCTCCCTCCCTCCTTGTCATCCTCAACAACAACCAAAAAAAGGACTGTCTTGAGCATTTAATTATTATTTCTTAGGGGATGTTCATCTTGTTTTCTAATTATGTTGATCTTCTCCAAAGGTTTCTCAAAGTATTTTTCCCTGTTAAATTAGGCTGATATCTGCCAACTGGGATTGGATCAACGGAAGGTCAACGTACTTGCACGAGAGTATTGTAATGATATCAAGAGGAAGAACAAGCCTATTATCTTGTCACACCGTATCTTCGTAGTCCCTGCTCTTCTAGTCTTGAATTTCATTCTTTACATGTTTACTGACTCAGTGTTTGTTGGTTTATTCAATGCTCAAACATAGACATGTTACCTGGTCTCCTTCAAGGTCAAGAGAAGATGTCAAAGACTGATGCATTATCAGCCATTTTCATGGAAGATGATGAGGTCTGTAGCACTTGGAAATGAATATTTGATTTTATGAAGGGGAACAATACCCTAGTGTGTATAAGATCTAAACTACAGTTTTACAAGACTGTATCATCTCGAATTAATTTATTATCATAAAAAATTGTATTGGATGATGCAGGCTGAAGTGAATTTGAAAATAAAGAAAGCTTACTGCCCTCCGAATGTTGTCAAAACTAATCCATGCTTGGAGTACATACAGTATCTTATTTTCCCTTGGTTTAACAAGTTTGTCGTAGATCGCAGTGCTGAGAATGGGGGCCAAAAGTAAGTTCCACCCATCTTGGGATACATTTTTTACTGATTTTATTTGATGGTTGGAATAACTTTGTTTTCTTAATGGAACCTTCTTGTTACGTGATAGAACATTAGCTTTATGTTGAACGAGGAAATGCTAATTCTAAAGTAGTATTGTCTTCATTATGTCTTTCTCCAGTATTCATAATTTTGTCCCTCCTTTCCCATCTTCCCCCCCTAAATACAGAACCTTTGAAAGCTTTGAGGTATTAGTTGCTGACTATGAAAGTGGGAAGCTACATCCAGCTGACCTTAAACCAGCTTTATCAAAGGCCTTGAATGAAATTTTAGAGGTAGGTTTTTCTTTTTCTTTTTCAAACTTGTGCTTCCCTTTTATCCTGGTGTATTGATTCAAGTCCCACTGGTCTAATGATATAATGTGTGGTTTGTACTCATGAATTTTCCATTAAGTGCAAGAAAGATTTTGTAAAATAACAAAAATAGCACTCTTAAAACTTATAACCTCAAAAATAGCTTTATTTATGTCCAGCTCAAACATTTTCACTATTTTAAAAAAATCCGATACATTATTTCACATTGAACGCCGTTAAATTAGACGCTATTTAAATTAAACTATGACCATTTAAATCCGTTCAATGTTTAACGTTATATAATTGGATCTCTTTTAATGTTATATATATATTTTTTATAAGTTTTAGGGGTGTTATTTTTTGTAATTTTCTAAAGATTTTCTTAAGCATGTCAAATTTCACGACTATATTGTTTTCTATCAGAAAATGGTTCATCATAGCTATCACACATTCTTATCTGTAGCATATGTAAGTTTGCTCAAGTTGCTAAGAATTTCCATTTATGGGTTATATTTATTCATCAGGCATTCTTCATGAGTTTAAACATATACATATTTTGTTGTTAGGTCCAAGTTATTATTTTGATTTTCAGAGAATATAAATAAGTATTGTGTGGTGCATCTAGCAATTGTTCATGGTTTGATTCTCCCTTATGTTACCAAGGTTTTGTTTGATAATCGTGAATTATTAAAATATTTCATTTATAGCATTTTAAAATTGCTAGATTCATGTATGTATTTACACATGCATGTCTTTGCACAAAAATAACTCGATTAAAGAGAGATCATAAACAGGGGGATAGTAATGATGGATGGATAAGCATTTCAGCCGTCATTTCTTGCTGAATTTGTTATCTTTGTGCAGCCTGTAAGGAAACATTTCAGAGAGGACAGCAATGCTAGAGATCTTTTGAAAAGGGTTAAGGTATTCTAATATCCCCATTAGATAGGAAATATTTCGATTCTTTAGCAATTCAATAACAATTAGTCACTGTCGTTTATCTAGTATATATATTTTCACTTGTCCGGCCCAAACTCAAGCAAGTGTGTTCTGCTTTTGCAGGCTTACAGAGTCACCAAGTGATGAGTTGAACCCTTTCCTTTCTTCTTGTTTTGATGCGTGGATACCAAGTGATGAGTTGATCTCTTTCCTTTCTGTTTTGTCAGCTCCCTCTTTTTCCCTCAAAATATTAATTGAGCAGATATGGTACTTTAGGGATACAAGTTTTTGACTTTTAAATTTTAAATGATTCTTCACAATCCATTCCCAATTGTCTAAATTTGTACTTTGCAAAACGAGACAAATACCAATATCTTTGTTACACTGCGGAATTAAATAGGTTGTAATGTTATTCTGGATGCTTCAATGTAGTCAAAAATTTATCTTTAACTTGTCATTCTGCTCTTCAACTTAGGTTTGCCTGTCATTAAGATTCATTTGAATCACATTAACAATCGTTTGATGTTTTGATGGAAGGAGAGTTAAAAAAAAAATAGTTTGGCTTTTGACCATATTCTCGTATTAATTCTAGTTCCTACATAGTCAAATCTTCACTTGGATTTTGAGACAACACACCCACGGTAAACGATAGAATTTCCTATATCTCTTCATTATTGATTATTTCGTCTTTGTTAGTTCTTTTATACCAAAAACAGGACTGATCAAACGACAATCTGAAAAGATTTTATCGATGCATTTGAATTATCATAGTTCTTGAATTTGACCAGCAAACTCTTTTACAATATGATTTACAAGAATACATATGGTTCAAATTCTTGTAATCTTAATATTTCATTACTTTATCTATTTGATGACCTTTATGAATGAACTAGATTCACATGCATTTATAGGTTTCAATGCATGACTTCACAAGTTCTCTTGGTCTTCTAGGGATCTTTTCCGGGCCTTAAGGTTTAACTGAAGACTTTGAGGAACAGGAGGTGTTCTCCCTCTACGAAATAGAACTGCAAGAGCTCTCATTTTTTGACATAGATTGAAAACCTACAAAACATATAGGAGGAAGAGTTCATACAAATAGTTAGCAAAATAGAACAATGCAATGTCAAGTATCTTACTGATGACGCTTCAATCTCAGCAACACCTTCACAGCCTTGACCTCCACCTTGCAACAAGTCGCAATACCTCACAGCTTCATTCTCATCTTCAAATACCTGCAAAACAACATAAGTTATCACCTTGGAATCACTACCAAAAAAAAAAAAGGATTAGTTGCAGCTGGTTTTATATCAATTAGTGTATAAAATTCAATCCGAAAATAAAATCAGATTAGAAATTGACAACACTATGGTTCAATCCTGAGGTATTTCTGTCAACTTGAGACTCAAGTTTCCCAAAATAGCTTTTAGCTTTTACAAAATCATTCTCTACCTCTCCACTCCAACTTTCCTTTTTAAAGAAAGTTCGTTACACTAAAAAACAAATAAAAATGCCACCTCGACTAGTGCTAGTTAAAACATGAAGTATAAAATACTAAATAAAACATAAATCAACAAATTAAATGACAAGACGCTGAATAAACAATATTAGAATAATACTATAAAGGATATGTGGAGCTACTGCATCAGGACTTGTTTAGGAGTAAAATTGAATTAGTTTACTCAACTAAGTCCGCCTCCATACAAGTACTTTTTATTACCAAGTAACTGATTAACTTCAAGAAGAATATAAAATTACCATTAAAATTTCAATATATTATGAGAACTCTTTCAAGACAAACAACAGAAACATCTAAGCACTTACAAGTACTCCCTCCCTAATATCTTCCACAAGCATCTGAAACTTTGATCCGCTTCTTGATTGCTTAGTCTGGTTGCCAATGTTGGATCTCCTCGATCCTCCTTTAGAGAACAATAGCCCAAGCTCCCTCTCAACTTCACTGATAAAAACTACACGAATAAGCTTGAATACCATAACATAAAGGTCAGAGTAAATAACATATGAAGTTAAATCATACCTGCGATTTGTCCGGGTTTTCATTGTACACAACTGGTTCTCCCTGTGGGTTAGAACATATACAGGCTTTGAAGTTTCTCTCCAAGGGTTGGCCTCCAATACTAAACAGGAAAAGAGAAGGTCAAGTCTCAACTATTTGTATAGGGAAAGCATATTCACACATATCACATCAAAAAGCCCTAGGATTTAAACATTAATGATGCCACGGAAGGGGATGTCCAGAGCACATTACACTGAATTTCTAAAATTAAAGTAAAAGAATAAAATGTCAACTTACAACAATAATATACATGGAAACAATGGAGAGGGAGGGAGGGAGAGAGAGAGAGATCATTTCTGTCTAGTCTATTGAATGTTATATGAATCTTAAAACTACATATAATAAGGATCACATTACCTTTCAAAATTACGAAAGATAATATATTTTCTCTATGTCAAATATAAAACCCTACCATTAACTATTGACACATAATAGTCAAAAGATGTAATCTTATATTTAATCATCCTAGCCCATATTTTGTTAAGGCTATGTAAAGATTACACACCTAGTGTACAGAACTACAATAATCTAAAAGACAAGCAGGCATAATTGGAAGGACTCTTTTTTTTAACTTGCAGGCAAATGTGTAGTCTTCTAAAGCTAAATAATGTTCATAAAATTTAATTATCATGATCACAAACAGAGAATACATCCCGATTACTGATTATAACTATCCTCACAACCATGAAACTTTTTTTTTTTAGAAAAAATATTTGGTATGATTTGAACCTGTGACATGAAACAAGAAGGGTAAGTCTTGTTGTCAAACCACTAGGTGGATCACACAACTATAGCAAGTTCAAGTCTTATACCGAATAGGATCGATAGCAATAAAGATTCTTTAGTCACTACATATGCCTTCAGTTCAGCTGAAAACCCCATATACTTCTCAATTCAAACCACAATTCATGAAGTGATGAAGGTAAATCGCAAATCAACAAGAGCTAAGGTAGTTTTTACTATAGATCAGTAACAAAGTTGTATAAAAGCTAAACCCCTTGCATCTTCTACAACTCGAGTCAAAACAAAAGCATAGAGAACCATTTAATCATTTATTTCAAAATGAGAGCAAGAAGTTTGCTGAACTACGGGTACTTAGTTGTAGTTAGTTAAAAAAAAAAGTTTTCTGAAATTTTCCAATTAATTATCCTACAAGAACACCCATTTAATTAACAATAAGAGCAAAAAGCTCAGGGAAAGTTCAAATCAAGCTAAAAAAAATAACTTAACAGAGAACATTAGTATGATAAAAAGAGGGTTAAAAGTACCATCGTAGCTGCTGCTATCGAATGTTTGATGGAGATGTCGGCGCATATCATAAGCACGGGAAGATACTCTCTTCACAAATTCGTCGGAAGTCCCAGGAATGCTCCCATCAAGCCTAAGCGCTCTATCAACATCTTCATCTTCGTTTCCTTTTTTATTATCATCCAGCGTGCAGTAAACTTGTATCTGCCTCCTTCTACGACGCTCCGGAGAGCATCGTCTGCTGAACAGAGCATTACTCAGGCAACAATTACTCAATCGCAGCCGATGATGAAGGGTGTTACTAGGAGGGAGGATTATTGAGGGTGAGACTGAAGAGAGTGAATCCATGGTGGTTGTTTTATAACTACTTTCTCTGTGAATCAAGAATTCGTTTTTGATGTTTTGATTACGAAAAAGAAGATAGGAATTCTAATTGTAATTTGATCGAATAGTTGGTAGGCGTCAACAAAGGAGTATGAATTAGGGAACAAGTTCTCTGCGTGAAAGACTGCGCGTAATTTTTGGATTTATTAGGATCATGAGGAGATTTTTTTCTGTAGGAGTATAAACCAACTTATTGAAAGAGAGGGAGTAAAAGGAGTCTACAATACCGTAGGAATTATAATAATTATAATTATTTCTTATTAATTTTTAATATATTTAAATAATAGTAACCTATTATAATAATTTTTTTGCATTTTAACTATATTTTTTAATATTTATTACTCTACTATATTATTTAAATTATTGATATTAATTTTTATTTTTAACCATTTAACACATATTTTTAAATAAAATAAAATTCAATAAAATTATTCTACATGTTGTGTTATTATTAAAAATATATTTTTTTATTTAGTTGTATGTGTATAAAAAAATAATATTAAAATATATTTAATTTTGATTAATAATAATTTTAATATAATAATAATATATTTTACTCAACGTTTTATCCGATATGGTTATTTTCAAAAAAAATTTATAAATTTTTATAAATAATTATAATTTTAATTATCTATTGTTAAAATTTTTATTCATGATATAAAATTTATAATACATAAATAAATATAAAAATATAAGTTTATATCTTTTATTGAGCTTTTTTTGATTAATATTTGTTTTTTTAATAATAAAGTTAAATTTTTTTATTTAAATATGAACCAAATATGTAATAAGATATAAAGTTTAACTTTCCACCTACGTCAAAATTATAATTGAAAAGTCAAGAATAAGTATTGATTGTATTACGTTATCTATGTAAGAATAGAGAAAATGACCTATATAGATCATATTATCTAAAATTAATCATTTTTAGCTAAAGAGAACACTTTTGATTTTTTCTATTAAACTAAATGACAATTTTACTTTTCCTTTTGTTATCTTTATTTTATAAGTTTGTACGGATTTCTGATTTGTACAGCTTACTAATTAATTTTTTTTAAATATTCATTATTTTTATTAATTTTATGGCTCTCATACTATTTAATTTTTTACTTTGATTAAAATTTTGATTTAACATATAAATATTGATTAATTTTCTAATTTTTGGATTTTTTTACAAAGAAATATTATTAATAAACAAAATTTAGAGTTATATTTAATCTTACATGATTTTAATGAATATGAGTCTACCATCGTCTTTCATTTCCTTGTATATGATATTTAGTTACCTTGTTAAAAGCTTAATCTTTTGGATTGAGAATAACAATCTTCTGCCTTGAACCAAGGATAGAATAAGTAATTCTATTTAAAATATAAAAGATATCGGAGAAAATTAAACTTTTATTCATTAAGTGAAATAAGATTATTATAGCCATAGTTTTCTACTAATTTTATGACTTTAATATCATTTAATTTTTTGCTCTGATTAAAATTTTGATTTAATTGATTAGTTTTTTTATTTTTGGATTTTTAACAAATAAATATTTTTATTAACAAAAAAAATTTAAAGTTATATTTAATTTTACCTAGTTTTAATGAATAGTAGTCCAATTTCGTCTTCTACTCTCTCGTATTTGATATTTAATTATTTTATTAGAGGCCTCATCTTATGGATTTGGAATAATGACTTTCTATCTTCAAATAAAAATATGATTCATACTTCTATTTAATATATAAAAAAGATAAGGTTTTGGAGAAAAAAAAACTTTTATTCATTAAGAAAAATACGATTATTATAACTCTAATTTCTTGCTAATTTACTCCATAAAAATTTACTTAAATATTATTTAAGAAGAGATAGATGTTTGGGTAATGTTGTTAGAACTTATTATGTTTATCTTCCTTATACAAGATCCCTTTTTATAGGCATAAGAGTAATAATTTTAAATACTTGTCTTAAAGACACGTGAAATGATAAATATTACATTTTATTTTTATCTCTTCCTTTATCTTAAAGATATGTGAAAGGATAAAAATTGCATTTTTATCTTTATCTTTTCCTTTCTTTTCTAAAACAAAGATATGTGGTAGGATAAAGATTACATTTTATTTTATCTCTTCATTGCTTTTAAAAATTCTAAGTGATAGTTTGTTATGGAGTAATTCACCCTGATTTTAGAGATTGTTTCTATTTTTTTTTTGTTTTCATGATATATCTAACTCAACATAACTGCTTTTTCTTAGTTAAGAGTTTCTTTATCAAACTCTTCTTCTGGTAGAATCCTAGGTTAGTCGACTATTCTATCTCAAAATGTTATTCTTATTTTAATAAAATGATAATGATTGATATGTTATCTTTTATGTTAATCTATTATGGAACTGAAAAATCTTAAAAAAGATTAGACGATAATTTGCTTTTATTTTTTTCCTAAAAAAATTAATAGCTTTTTTAAGATTTTTAAGAAAATAATTTGATTATATTAAATAGTTGCTTAGGTAAATATTTTCTATTAATCCACAATAAAATTATTAGTAAAAAAGCTTGGAATTTGTTCCTTCAATTATGTTGATTCTATTGCATATGATTGGTTTTCTTCCCAATGTATGGAGTTTTTATGTGATGAAAATTTTCATTGTTTTAAGTTGATATTTTCTTGATTTTCTTACTAAATTATAAAATTTAACCATTGATTTGGGTTTCTATGTATTTGTCTCTCATTTTCTTCCTTAGGAATAAGAAATGTATCATCACTACTACAATACATATATATGGCCTTGGAAATTTAACCTCGGTTTTTATAAAAACCAAAGCTTTGGCTTTTGGCCTCAGTTTTTAAAAAATTGAGGTTATAGACATATCTTATCAATTTTTTCTCTTTTATACCAATTTTTTTTTTCCTTTTTCTCTTTTTTTCTTTTCCCCCTTTTTTCCCTTCCCTTTTCTCCCCCTTGCACGCTTGCGCTGTATCATTTTAGGGTTCTCATCACGCTCTCGTTTTTTCCCACTATGCATATGTCACTGTCGTTGTCTCGTGATAGAGGTGAAGTTAATTGTATATGATGAAGGCGATCTAAATCATCAGATGGTGACGTGCTGATTTTTTCAAAAATGATCAAGTACAGGTAAAATCCTGACGATTTGTAGGGTGTTCGTGCTTGTAGTTGTCATGGATTACTAGTATTTCCACTTTACTCAGGAAAACTATGAGTGTATCCATTAATGGTTGTCTTTTGCATTGACAGAATTGTTGGCAACCTATTGATCTGTAGCTTGAAGGATGGAAACCACTACTCCTTTGTTTTATTAGAGTCATTGTCCTTCCCACCTGATGCTTTGAAGGCTATTTATCCTATGATTACATGTTAGCGTGTTTATTTGCAAGTTATTACCCACGCTCTTTCATGGCATATAATGTGGTATATGGATTTGTGTTTTCCTCAAGTCAACCAGTCTTTCGAATAAAACAAAACCGAGTTGCTATTGTAGTTGGTGCAAGTTTTAGTAGTGTCTTTTTAATCATATTATTGATTGTCTTATTTGTTTGGTGACGATATACACACAATAAACAAATTTTCTTTTATGTTAATGGTTAGTTTTCTTGTTCTCTTTTCTGTCTCCATTTATTTTTGCCTTAGTATTACAAAATTTTTAATAGCTTTTATGGCTTGTATTATAGAGTTATTTTTTACGAGAAATTTGAAACTAAATTTTTAAATTCAAAAATATCCTATTTCACATGTTTTAACCCATATTTTATGCACCCTTTATATATAAATGTCGTGTGAAAGTTTGTTGAAATCTTGGAATCAAATGTCGTTTATATACATATATTTGGCACACTCATATGCTTTCTAGGAATTGCATTTGAATTTTGGTAGAATGTGGTAATTTGATAGAATCCATATCATATGGTTGTAACCAAAGATGGCTTGAATTACAAATTAATAAATTATCGATGCTAGCCATTATTATTTGTCTCCCTTTTCCTTGTAACTGTTGCTGCAGAAAAAAATCATTTAATACAGAGAATATTTCCAATAGTAGCCCTTCAGTGTTCATTCTTCCCCTTCTATATTCTTCTCCTCTATTCTATGTCAATAAGTGTTGAGAGAGAAGGACCGTGCCTGAATGCCAATTCATTGTTATTCAAGCACTGATTTGATTTCTCAATCTCAACTACTATTTATTACAGATTCTTTTATCATACATGCTACCACAACTTCCTTTACTCCTCATATTTCTCAAATTCTCATTGTTGGATGATAAATAAAAGTTCTACATATTGATTCTCCTATTATTTTGTATCTTCTCTGCCTAATTTTGTCTCAAAGTCTTAATCCTAATTTCTCTTCTTACTTTCTTTCTCTAGTTTTCTTCTCTCACCTGTTGTTTAATTACTGAAATGGTCACAGAACTTCCATACTTTTGTCTTTGTGGACTTTGGTAGATTATTTTTTTGTTGTTAATCGTAATGAATTAACTTGGTTCGTTTAAGATTTATCAACATTGATCTTTTGGCGCTATTCACATTATCCAAATGTGCCCATTGTCTATCACTATATTTTGTTTGGAATATCATAACTGTTGAGAAATTGTAAGCATGTGTTATCATTTTTGTATTTTGTGGGACTCTGTTCTTTCGTATTAAAAATTATTAACCAAAAAAATTTAACTCCATAACCAAATGAAAGCAAAAACAACTGAGAGAAAGTCTTGAAAAAAATCTTTAAGAGATCAAATCATGTTGACTATGATAATTTTGTGAGAAAATTAGGTCTTTTATTTGAAACTAAAATATCTAAGTAAAAGAGAAGACTTAGATTTTAAAACTAAAACAAAAAAATACTTAAAAAGAATGAACAATCTAAACTAATAAGAATATCAATTAAATATATTAGTCTACTTACAACAATACGTATAAGTCAATAATCTTAAATAAATATAAATAATTTATATGATATAAATATATTCATGAAAAATCACAACAGAATACAAATGTAGGAAAGAAAAAACAATACTCAAATACTTAAGCTTGGAAAACACACATTAGTTTTCACAAAAAGATATCAAAAGAAAAATATAAAGAAAAACATGCAAAACATGAACATTAAAGATTATAAGTCAAATTAAAAATCAACAAAAAACATACTAGATAAATAATAAAGATAACAACCTACTAAATTAGATGAGATGTAATCAATATGATGTGACACATCAATAACATGATTTAGAAAAAATCTTAATATTTTGAGATTACGTGACGAAATCATATGACGTGATATTCATGTATAAAATTCCAAACAAAATGCCAGGTTAAAGGTTGAGAGATGGTTCATTAGCAAAAAACTACTTTAAAGATGAGTTTATCTTTAATATTTTGCTCATGTGTTTATCACATGTTGAAATTTTTAATTAAATCTAAATTTTTGACCATTAATATATCTAAAAATTAATATGAAGACTATTAATATATTATTATGAAAATATGTATCCATATACATACCTATTAAATAGGAGTTCTATCAAAGTAACAAATTCTTTAAGGATACAATTATCTTTGGTTAATATCACGCATATGATAAAATTTAAAATTTAAAATATGAAATTAGACAATTTATATATCTTAAAGTAAATAGATGAATTATTATTGTACTATTTTGAAAAATAGAACCATATATGTATCACGTGTTTAAAGAAGAATACCATTAAAATATCTAACTATCATGAATTAAAATCATTTCTTAAAAAGGAAAATTCAAATCCAACCAAGACCAAACTGAATAATATATTTTGGTGCATTTGTCAGGGAAAAACTAATTTTATATTCAACACAATAGGGTGGAGAAATAATTTGATGGAAGGATAAATAGGCCCCAAAAACGACTTTATATACCTATTTGAAGGTGATATTTTGAAGATTCATGGGCGATTAAGGTTTGGATTTTTTTTTCCTGAACTGTCAATGAAAAGCCGCATTGTAAAATTGACTAAAATCTAAACGGAGCTCACCAGTCACCCCTACGCATAAGGTAAATAGTGAAACTTAGAAATAAAAATTAACAAAAAATAACTTTTTCTTTTTTACTTACAAACGCATAAAAATACCTTGTATTTTTGAAAACACTTTTCAATTGTGCCACAGTACAGTGCACGGTTACCCTATTGGTTTTTTATTGAAACATTTAACCCAACAATCTTTAAAAATTCCCTTGCCAAACCACATACGATCAATTAGGCCTGTATTGAGTAAAAAAAAAACCACAATTTTCATTCTAAAATTTTACTGTATGACTCTCATTTTGAGAGTTCTATCTACCTTCATAAATTTATAAAAAATGGTGATGCATTTTTATTGTGTTTGATCTATTCCAGAACGAACCTAAAAGAGATAAGATATCGCTTTAGCCACTTGGAAATTTTCTTATGCAATCTTGGAATTACAAGCTATCGAAAATCAGTACAGTAGATTAGCTACCATAATCAAGATTTCTTTTGAATGAATCATAATTGTAGATGAAAAAAAATGCTTTAATTTTCAAGTTATAGGTATGAAACATGAATGCATTTTGAAAATCTCTCTCCACAAATCTTCTCACTGCAATGGCTCGATTATTAATCCATTTTGAACATAACAAATGCAAAAACGGAAAATGATATCGAAAGTACCAAATGCATGATAAAGAACTTAGTTTCAATAAATAAAAAATAACTTGATGTTACGGGTCTTTACTCCAGTTCCAACATTCCACAAACAAAATAACACCACATGATTCGCAATATACTGCGTTTCCGTAACATGATTATTTAAGGAGAGTAATACAAAGAGCAAATGAGGGCTTGAATAAATGATGTTATATCAAAATACATGGTCTCACATATTCATACAGGAATAACCTTCAGGCTCAAGGTGGTATTCATTCAGCAACAGCATACACCCAATGAGAATGTTTCCTATTGGGTAGAACCACAAGAAAGAATAAAATTACAGAACAAACAGAGTGCAGCAAGCTGGAAATATGACAGTGGTATGATTGACAATTCTTTCAGCAAGAATCATTCATTGGAATACAAGCGTAATACTATATGTACCACTGCTGACATCACGGTTATCAATGAGAAAGCTTAAAATACAGAATAAAGATGATTGCTAAAATAAGAGCTCCAATTACTGAGCCAACTATCCATTTATGTTTAGACATTCTTCTTGACATAGCACTCAGAACCCTTTTACTCTTGTCAATGGCATCATCTACTGCGTGAAGCTGAAAAGAAGAAGGGGAAAAAAAGATCAACTGATTCCGCACCACAGCGGCATATCTATATTTTCTGCTTTTAGTTCCCCAATTAAAGAGAGTAGCGAAAAAATTTGGAGCTATTACATATAAGTCATATTGTAGGAGATGTTACCACCTAGTTTCAAATGTATAACCAAAACCAGAAACAAATCATATCATACTGAAAATGAATGCATTAAGGATAAATGCAAAAGAACGTAGATTGGACTAAAAAAATTAATAAAAAAATACACAAACCAAGGTAAACTTACTTTCTTATGCGAGTGTAACAGAGTTTCACGCTGTTGATGCAAATCCTGAAGAATTGAGACACCAAGCTCTTCAGTCTCCAAAATGGTTCTTCGGCTCTCCCTAATTCTCTCAGTTGAGTCATTTAATCTCTCAACTGACATTGCTACTCTTTCTCTTTGATCAGCAGATACCTGTACCAAGAATTGATATGTTCAAAGCATATAAATCAAACACGCATATAGTGGAGGGAGCTGAGACAATCATAGAGGGCCTATGAGTGACAGAGAAACATGCATAATCAGTCAAAAAGTTGTATGAAAAATCCAGGTTAAATTCCCACGTGATTGATTTTATGTGATCATGGTTGTGATATGCTCTAAAGTATCTAAAGCAGTAATCAGATGTCCATGTGAGAGTTTTACTTAGGCAATAGAGTATACTTGGGGTATAGCTAGTAGAAGAAACCCTCAAGACAAGAATTTTATAAAGTCCAATGGTCCATAACAAAAATGCCTCTAGCTACATTCCCTCCATAAAATGTTTCTATCAATCAAACCAACAGACCAAACTTGTCTTCAAATTCAAGCAACATGCTGGGGTTGCCAATAATTTTTTTAATTTTTTTTACTTTTTAAATAAGAACGAGATTAAAAACAAGATTAAAAGAGCCGCAAGTAATCTGTAGTGGAGTCTCCAAGCTAGAATAAACATTGAACAACAGCAGAAATCATTTCTCAATCTAGTACATTAAGACCTAATAATTCCAATTACACGAAATTTCATAAATCAATACAACAACAAACAAAAGAGGCTGCATAATCCAATACGTACCACATGTGTATCAGCATTTCCAGACTCCAAAAGTTCATCACGAGTAACTTGAGTAGTATTAGGTGATGTAATTCTTTTGAATTCCCTTTTCAATTGATTCAGATCAGATTTGTACTCTCTCAACTTCGCAAGTAGCACTGCTTTCAGGCTTGGCTGCAAACTTCTAGCTTCAAGATCCATTTTCCGAATCTAGAGTCCCCCCAAAGAGAAAGCATATCACAATTTCAGAATAAAGCAACAAAAATTAAAATTCCCATCCAAAAGACTGAAAAAATTAAAGAGGTAAGGAATCGGTGTTACAAGAAGATCAGCGTCATCTATTCCAGCTTTAATCTCAGCAAGCTTTTGCTGCTTCTGCCCTGCTTTTAATGTTCATCGAAAACAAATACTAAAGGGAATTAAACCAAGGAGATGCCTATTTACACAAAAGCCGAAGAACAAGATCCAATATGTTTTCGTGAGAAATTAACTATAAGAATAATTAGAAACAATTGCAGCAAATCAACAAATAAGAAAATTGATAAGAAATTACCTTGGTCAGTGAGAGGAGCAGCGGAATTGCATTTTCGAGAAAGATTAGCGGAGAGCTCGCAGTACTGACGCTCGTAGCCTTCAAATACCTCACTCATCTTCTTTATTTCCCCCCTTCAAAAGCCCTAGCTTTTGAGCTTTTGATCTTAAAATTAGCTCAATTCAGAAGATCAGCAACAACAGGAAGATAAAGAGAAAACGACACCGCTCTGAACGACGATGGGTCTGTATTGCGGGGAATCTGAGGCTTATTTTCTTTCAGACTGTATAATTGACGAGCCTCGAAATCGGTTAAACTAGATTTTCTGTAATATCTTTCTACGTCCATAGTGAGATTTTTAAAATACGTACACTTTCATAAATAAATAAATAAAAATACATACATTATTATTATTATTTTCTTTTTACTTTTTAATTTGAAAAATATTAAAATTTTATAAATTTATACAAATGTTTATATTCAAATCCTGACATATTGGATTACGTCGACTAATAAATTATTTTGTAAGATAAAAAAGTGATTTATTTATACTTAATTTGGGTATATATATATGTTAATTTATATATCTTTATTGCGTTTTGGACATCAAAACGGATGATACCGACGACACTAGATTATATTCTTCTATTTTAATTATATAAAAACAAAAATAGATTCGATCAAATGTACCACCAGCCTTCTCCACTTTTCAAGTTAAATAAGAAAACAAATGAATAACAATTTTTCCATAACGTACTATTTTTTTTTTTTTGGGGTGGGTGGGCGGGGGAAGATCCATCAAGAAGTTTCCTTCTCATCCTTCCTCTATTTTCACAAACTATTTTTACCCAAAAATTATCTTAAAATATTCTCTCTTCAATTATTTTCTTTAAAAAATATAAAAAATAATAACTTTAAAATTTATAACAAAAATAATATTTAATAATATTAAACAAGATTTAATTAGATAATGTTTAACATTAAACAAATCTAAATGATCATAATCAAATTTAATTATTAAATAACATTTAAAATAAAATAATTTATGAATTTTTTTTATAATAAATATGTATAATTTATAAATAAGATATGAGATTTTTGAGATTATAAATTTTAAATGTTTCATGTTTTTTAATTAAAATATATTATTTTATGAATTAATAATTACTGATGCAATTTCAATTTGGTACTTTTTATATTTCTTATTTGTATTTACTATTTGATCTCAGAAAATTTGGAGAGGAAAAACATTAATAAAAACATTATTTTTTATTTTTATTATTGATTTTTGACGTCATCGAATTTTCAATGGATTGCCCTTACTTGGCCCTTAAGTAAATATGTTTCCAAATAGGAAAGTAAATGCTTTCAAATTCCAAAACCTAATCAAAGTTGACTATTAATATAAATTTGTCCTTCCTCCATCTATATATAATGCTATGAACCCCCTAATCGTTTGATAATAACCAGAGAAACAAATTTGGACTAGCTTTGAAAAGGCACCTTAATTAGCTTCTCTTCAATAATATGACACAACGAAGGTTCTATATTTTCGATGTCCAAGTTTCAGAAACGGACGAACGTCCCAAAAACCACAACCCTTCAATTTTAGAGTTTGAAATTCGCCTGAGACATGTATCAATAATATTGGTAAGACAACGTCCGACGATAATGAGAACACATACTTCACCTTATTATTCCAAAAACAATATTAAACTTCCTCGGTTTTCATTAAATTCTTCTGATGTTAGACCCGAACAAATAATTTCTAATATTCTGTTCAGTATTGGCATTGAAATTCAACCTCAACACCCAGAAATTCAAAACATATTAGTGGTAGCTCAAAATCATTATTCGACAGAACCAATTTTGATAGATATATCAGATGTTGTGTTATCTAATTTGGGAACAATTGATGAGACTGAAATTAGGTTTGTGCCTACGACTGAAGAATCTGTTGAGGCACTAGAGAAAGGGAAGGTCGGGAGCTTAGAATTACGAAGTAATAATGATGAATTTTATTGCAGTATCTGCCAAGAACAATTAATTGAGGATGACTTGGACATGGAGGTCATTCGTTTGCCTTGTTTTCATATTTATCACCAATACTGTATTGGTCGTTGGCTTCGGACCAGTAACACTTGTCCGTTGTGTAGATACTCATTACTTTCTGATGATTGATGTCTTATTTTTAATTCAATTGTGTTTCATAAAGTTTTATTTTTTATGTCTTTTGAAAAAGAAAAGAAAAAAAATGGCGGATTAGTTTGTGTTTTTGACAGTCAGTCTTAACGTCCAGTATAATTACCAAATTAATGGTTTTTTATTAATCTAATAATATAAGTTACTTATTACTTTGATTTTTTTATGATTAAAAGTTAAAAGAGTTTGGCGTGATGAAAAAAAAGAAAACGAATACGACTGAAAAATATATGAGATCAATAATATATGCACAAATATGAAATTATAAGTCTATATTTTTATTAAGAATACATATTTTTTAGCATTCTACAAGTTTTGAATTTTTTTTTCGGGAGGGGGAGTTTGATGCTATTGAGTTAGGTTAATAGAATTGTGTGTAATGAATATATAAATATACTTATTGTATGTAATATAATAATAATAAAATATCGTTATTATTTTATTAAAAATTAATTTTTAAAATTAAAAAATAAAAATCAATTTTTTTGTGTTTTTATATTTTAAGAAAGTAAAATTAAAATAACTAAAAATAAATAACAATAATTAATTAAATCATATTTGGTAACTAAGAAGATATACAAAAAAATATATAAGAATACTTAATCTCCTAATTTTTTAAACATGTGAATCACTAAAATCTCTCCAATATAATTATTAATAATTACATGATCAATTGAATCTAATCTAACATGTATTACTCTATCAAGTAAACTACACATCATATATTAATTAATTTAATCACACTCTTATGTCAATTAAGTTGCATAATACTTATTAAATTTACCAATTATGAATCACATAAATAAGAATCATACATCTTTGTCTAAAACTATGCATGTTATTTAATCAAGACAAACAATTAAATAATTATCTCAAATCTATTTAATTGACTCTATAGATAAATTATTGACAAAACAATTAATAGGATAAGAATCAGATTAAATAATATAATTGGAGTAAAGTATTAGATCATCACATGGTGAAACTTGGGTTTATAAGACCCCTAGATTAATAAATTAAGTAGACATAATTTTGTTCATAAAGTTCATATTTTTTATAAAAAAAACATAAAAATTGATAAAGAAAAGAGTAGAAGAAGAAATACAATTAATCTTTTGAATTGTAATACTAATCTCTTTTTGAATCTCCACTAAAATTGTATATTTTTTTTGAATTTTTATGTATTTTTCTCTTCTTAGCTCCAAAAACTTATCAAATTATGTTAATGACAACTTGTTAGGATTTATGGGATGATTAGGGGATTAAATATAATTCAAGTAGAATCTAGACAATCATATTAGTTTTAAATCAAGGATTGAGATAAAAAAACAAAATTAATAACACTAGCGAATAGAAACTAAACACATGACATATAAAATTTATAGGATGAATCATAACGCAACGCGTGACAAAGAGAGACCGGGCCAAAAGCAAATGATGTGTCATGCTAGTGAAAAGTGATGACAAATAGCATAATGTTTACTTGGCTTGTCAAATCAACTCTTTTGTTTGCATGACGTTACATGAAAATTCGTAATTGATCATTCGTTAAAAAATCATAATAAATCTATAAAAAATTTCAAAAAAATTTCAAAAATTTCATAAATTATATTTTAATATTTTTAACCAAAAAATAATAATTGTTATATAAAACAAGTAAATATTAAATAAAAATTTTATATTTTAATATTTTTAACCTAAAAATACTAATTATTAAATAAAACAAATAAATATTAAATACAAAATCACGTTCACGTTCACGATTCTATTTCATATTTGATAGTCATGATATGCCTCTTTTTTCAGTTCAATTGATAAATGAAGCAACAACTCATTAGGATCATCAGAAAACAAATTTTGCTATTGAATAGGCCACCAATTCGACCTACGTCCAAAAGTCTAAATCACGGTTTGGTTCTATAGCAGCTAAAATGAATTTGTGACAACGACAACTACACAACCAATGAGGATCTATCGATTTAATTAATAACAAACGTTAGTGCAAATTTTCAACAATAAAACACATCATAAGTTCTGTTGTGCGAGACGTATGTTTCAAAAGTCCAGGAACATAAACCACCAATTTGGTCAGGATAATGGAGAAAAATATGTAGTTTTACATTCGTCAAATAACGGTAAACATAGTGGCAGCAAGGGAACAGGTCTTGACTCAAGTACTTCAAGCCATTATCTTGGCAGATCTGACATAAAGGCTATCAACGACCTTGCCAATATTGGTTATGGTTTCCAATGATGCAGGATATATGGCATCAGTCTTAGGATCATCAAAAATTATGAGGCATCCAGCCCCCTGATCCAATGTCCCAGCAAATTTCTTATCCAAAATCATCTGAGACAATTTTTTCTCCACATGATCGAATGGCAGTTCTATCAGTTCAGCAATATGAGCAATCTCCACTCTTGAAAAAGGTTCGATCAATCTGCAAAGATTCTGCTCCAACAATGTGTCATACAGGGACGAGAGGTGCCTATGGACAATCGGGTCTTCCTCCAGCTGGACCTTGAAATCACTAAGAGCAGTCTCAAAAAGCTTCAAAGAGCGCTTTGAGTGGGCATCAGAAACAGCTTTCATAGCATCAAGCTCAGGTCCCACGTATTGCAACCCAGCTTTGGATGATATCAATCCTGCAACATCATCAGCCTGGTTCACCATAATTTTACATAACAACATATACTTGAGGCTAAATACAGCACGTGGATCTCCAAGAGCACTGAACGCTTCAAATGCTTCAAAGAAGTAACTATAAGCAGTCTTATAATCTTTCTCTTCTGCGTGAAGGATTCCACTCTGCAAATCTATAGTTCCCTGTTGAGCTGGAGGGACATATATGGCATTTGCTGCTGTTCTTGCTGCAGTAAGTGCAGCCTTGGCTTTAGGAAGATTTCTCAAAGAGAAATGAAGTTTGCTTTCCAATAAGTCTATATCCACAAGAAGAAGCTTATCATCTAGCCTTCTCACTTCTTTGATCAAACCTGAAAGAAGAGCTAATGCTTCCGAGAATTCCTTGTTTTCCATCAAAAGAGCTGCAAGCCTGGCTTCCACTCTTTGCCGAAGGAATGTTCGCTTCTCAGCACGGGTCCAATGCACAATTTCTTTGCAAAGGGAAGTCTGAAGATCAGATGTTCCCGGTATTTTAGCTACTGCATCAATAATTCCACGAACAACTTTGGCAGTCTTTGCCTTGGGAATCAAGTTAAAGAAAGGCCTTAGTTGGGTTAGAAGGTTACGGAGATCCTCAGCCCGATTCTCTTGCGTGAGGAGATCAGTTAGATTTGTGATGGCCTGTTCCTTTATCCTTACAGCTTCAGGAGAAGATGAAGGGTTCTCAAGGACACGATAGAGAGTTGATATGGCTTCAGATGGACTTTTGGCTTCTAAAGCCTGAGCAATGGAATCAGTAGTCGCTGGGAGATACAATGAAGACATAACTGATCCTTTCAAAACAGTCCTGAATAAAAAAATTCACCATAAACAAAACTGCATCAGTCACTTCATACAATATCTAGAAGTAGGGTTCAGAAGCAATCACGAGTACTAATAACAGAAAAACAGAATTACAGGGATGTGTTTTCTTTATTCCCCCCCCCCCCCCCCCCCCCCCCCATAAATATAAGGTTCATTAAGAGATGATATTAACAATGTACTACTCAAACTCCAAAAAATAAATCTATATGATTGACAGGCAACAGTTCAACAACCGCATAAGAATCGACAATCTAATGGGCAAAGCATGACAAGAATGTGCATCCAAATTGGAATATGGGTGATGAATAGGGTAGGTAAGCCTTTTGATAGTGATGTTTCATTTTGGACAAGTGTGTTAAGTGATACAAGGCAGGTATCTGTGAACCTTTTTGTCTCTAAGGACAATACAACTGCACCAGACCAAAAGGGAGTTAGACAAATTATTTCATTCAACTCTATGGAGCTTCCACCACTCATTTTTTTAGTACGCAACTACAACCATAAACAGAGCATTATATGTCAAATACATATGAAACCTCAAAGGGGTTTCAAACTTTCAATAGAGGAAAAAAGCTCCCAGAAATGAATAAATAAAAAGAATTAACTCAATGAAGAAACCATAATAGGGTATTAATCTTGTGCTTCTTGAACCTTGTTATATGATGAACTCTGGTTATTGTTAATTTGGAAGGCAACGAAACTGGCTATTAAAATACCAAGTACACATTATATAATATTCACTAGCAGAACCAATGAACCTGCTCAACAATGGAGTGTTAGACACAGTGACAGGCTAAACATTAAAATATCAATAAAATTATCTGCTGATCGAAGGGTACCCATAACAAATTTCCATCGATATCAATATCTTTGTTATTTTTTTTTCTAAAATTAAAGTT
The DNA here is from genome assembly GCA_030763125.1 of Hippophae gyantsensis. Taxonomy (NCBI): domain Eukaryota; kingdom Viridiplantae; phylum Streptophyta; class Magnoliopsida; order Rosales; family Elaeagnaceae; genus Hippophae; species Hippophae gyantsensis. The sequence goes on from CM061028.1 coordinate 12,293,354, forward strand.
TCAATTTTATACAAGGGTAACGATATTGTCACAATTATTCATTTTTATCAACAATGACAATAAATAGCAATTAATTATCAGGATAAAATTGATGATTCAAACACTTTTTTTTTTGTGACAATAACAAAAAGACTTGTGGCAATCTCATTACCCTTATATATTTATCAATTATCAATATTCAAATTCAGGTGCATAACCAACAATGAGCCCCTCACTCTTCAAGCACAAGTTTAAGTTCCAAAAGCTTATCAGAATATTAGTCCAATGCTAACAAATCCTAAAATCCTCCGGATTCCCCGCAGCAAATGTGAAGATCATTATCAATTAACACAAACAAACCTAAAACGCAAAGGAAATTCTATGAACAGAAAACCCACCAAAAATAGTACATGAAATGCGCAGACATGAAAACATAAAGACATACTCTTCTTTAGTTCGCCAGACCATCTAAATCGTTATTCACGTAAGAAATTAAAAAAAAAATGAAACGTCAAAATGCTTGGTTTCTTCCAGGCATTATAATTAGCGCAAATATTTGAAGAACAGTATATCAAAGAACCCACCAAAAATCAACACTCAAATCTTTGTCTCAAGATAGTCTTGGATTGGAAGTAAATGGGGTAGAAAACAAAAGCTTCTCCGCTCCTGCAAAAAATTGCGCAATGGAAGATTGCGATGTTAAATCAAAGATTGGGTGCTGCAGGAGATGCTGAATGGAGGAGAATAAGCAGCAGAAGACAGTAGATGCTAAAAGAGCAAGTTGGTTGTCTAGGGTTTACGTTTCTCAAATTTGGGAACAAAACACAAAGGTTCATTAGATGGATTCCAAGTCGGCCTAAAACCTGAACATTTATGTGATGTTGCATAATGTGAGTAATAATAATAGGAACTAATTTAAATAGAGATAATATCATTATTATTATTATATTTATTTAAATAATAAAATTTATAAAATTATAAATAAAATAAAATTTAAAGAATTATTTTTATTTATAAATAAAATAAAATAAATAATTATTATATAAATACGTAAATAAATATAATATTTTATCACATATATTTTTTAGAATGAAGAGAAATAACGATGTCAAATTACTTAGTAGGAGAAGAAATTTGTATAAAGTTTTGATTTTAGCATCGATGGAGAATCACCTTGTGGGGGAGCCGGATGGAGGTAGAAATCATCCTCCCGACTCATTCTTTGATCTTCTTTTTCTTATATTTAATTTAAAAAATATTATATATTTATATAAATTTATAACTAAATTTAATTATTTTATTGAAAAATTATTTGTATCATTAAATTAATATTTTAATAATAAAAATACAATATAATAGTATATAAAATAAAATGATTGTTAAAATAATAAAATAATTAATTTAAGTATGATTGTTATTTTTATTTAAAAATTTAAATTATATTTTATTATATAATAAATATATATATATATGTAATTAAAATTTTATGTTTATTCTGAATATGTAGTATATAATTGTATTAAGTTTTTTATTAGTATGGAATTTGATCTTCATAAAAAATTTAAAATTTCAATGAAGAATTTCCAAACGCACTCTCAATATTTAAATGGGTGATGAGGATAATCTATTCACACTCACTCCATCCAGTTAATTACATCCCTATGGAGAGATGAGCTTTTGTAAAAAGTGTGAAAAAATGCTCCCAAAATACAATATTGAACTTAAATTATTTTGAAATTAAGTTTCGTTCTAATAGGAGTTTTTTTTTCCTTCCAAAATATTAAACTATTTTATTTTTAATTTTTAATCTTGTTGTAAATTGCCCTCAATTTTTTCAATCGCTAACTTTTACTTTTTTTTTTATAATTGTTTTATTATGTTCCAATTTTTCAAACATTCTGTGAACATGAGGTTGATATGTATAAATTGATAAAATTTTAATACATTTATCAAAAATTTAAAATTTATATACAACCCTTATATCTAGAATAATAACTTATCATGAAAAAAAACACATTAACCTTGTCAAACTGTGTAGATTTGTTTAATATTGTGAATGTTGTTAATTGAGCCACGTTTTCTGCAAAATTTCAGGCAATTTCGATTAAAAAAAAACAACACTTGTGATCTTGTAATTTTATTAAAAAATTAAACACATTATTAATATTATAATTTTAACCGTAATATTTTAATAATATAATTTTATAAAAATATATATTTTAGTTATAAAAACAGTGCACATATATAATATAGTTTTGAGTTTTAAAAACTAAAATATAATTTTTTTTTAAATTATAAAAATAAATTACTCTATTTAGAATAAAAAGATTAAAATATTTATTTTTATAAAAATTACGAAATCATCCGTTTAAAATAATATTATATTAAAAAATTGAGATTAATAATACACTAACTATATCAATATATATTAATTATAATTAAAATATATAAAAATTAACTAATTTGGAGATATTACCTTATAAGTTAACTAGTTAATAGAAAATAGATTAGAAATTTAAAACTTAAAAAAATTCATAAATAGAGATTATATATATTTTTTATTTGATATGTATTTTTAAATTAATTATAAATAAAAAATTTGAATATTTTATTGAAAATATGTAAAGTTTTTCGAAATAACTAGCTGTGTCCGCCGGCCCGACATGATAATTTTCATTAAGGAGTTGGGTCGCACTTTGTCATGTTTGACACCTGGCTGGGTTAGGAAAGTGGCGGGAATTTGACTAGTAGTTAGCAAAGCAAACAGAGTCGTTCATAGTCAAAAAGCACACAAAAAGAAAACAACAAAGCTAAATACTCAAGTCCAAGCCACATTGACTGTACGACAACAACACTTCCTTTTTCCAAATTAAATTACCAATTTCGCCCTTCACAGCTCTCACTGGAACTCCCCAATTTCGGCGCAAGCCGTTCAAGTCATTTCAAGATTCTGAATGCCTAACTTGGGACATGGTCCTTCCGCGAAAATGATGAAATAACAAGACAAGGGTATTTCGGTAAAGAAAAAATATAGCGAAGGAATGTCTGATTTATTAAAGATCAAAAGTCGGTTAAACTCAGCAAGAGAACCATTGAAGCTCCTTTGTATACTTGTATTTGAAAAGAAAATACCAGTGTTGGTTTGTTTTCTCTTCGCTTCTGCAAAATGCTTGTCCTGTCTTTTATTCTCTGTTAATGTATATCTAATAATATATTAATATCTGTTATTGTATATCTATTTACTTTAAGGATATCTATATTTAATTATTTTAGACATATCTACCATTATCAGAATTTTATATAAAGCATCTACGTATATTCATTTAATCACGTATCGTATACAATCACAAGATTTCTAACACTTGTGACGTAGCCACTATTCTTTTCTTTTCTGCCAGTTGTTTTTTTTTTTTTTTTTGTGTTATTCAACCCTTATAGCTTCATTGCCACAATATACCACAATCATTCACCGTTTAACCTTCGACGCTCTTTCACCATATCCTTAAGTCTTTAATTACAACACTGCTGTTATGAGTTCCGCGACCATACAAACAATCACCAATCACCGCCATTGCATATTGTTCCGAAATTTTTTATGCATATACCACTGCGGATCGGACCGGATCTATACAACTGCGGAAGTATCAAACCATCGACACCGCACGCTACCACGCGCCGCACAACCAATCGCATCGTCCGTTAACGCTGTCCGCCGTTAATCTTAACCCGACGACCCATCTCAGATACCACCGTGATCGTTCCTCGACCGTATCTACACAACCGTGTAAGAATAATGCTATCGCACCATACGCGCTTCACGCGCTCCAACATCCACCGCGCGTGGATCCGACGTGCTGTGCGCCGCGCCCGTGACGCATCAAGCACTTCGCGTAGGCCGACCGCCATCGCACTCTATCCGACGCCATCGCACTCTCCATCTCGACCGTCACACCGCCGACCGCTCCGCCCGTGACCGATCCGATCGTTGACCGATCCGACCGTACGTTCGACCGCTGGGACCCGGCCGCCCATCGACCGGATCAATCGACCTAATTTTGCAATACATGCCCCTTACCCGCTTTTTCGCATCTCGCTTTTGCAAATTGCTTTTGCATATTGTGTTTGCAAATGGATAAAAAGGATACTTTTATTTCTTGCCCTATTAATACTATATCGAGTGGACTAAGAATTATTTATCACGGTCTCAAGCTACGCAGCTTTCTTAAGGTCGTATGCTCCGGGGCATTATCAGACCGGTGCAATTAGTATTCCCGATAAAGGAGCAAGTGAAGAAGATGCTATCTTTCTTCGTCGCACGACTGAACGGGATAGTCACAACCACATGATCCTTACTGATCTGCAATACTTCCATTCCATCCATCTCCAACTGTTAGGCAGCCTTTCGACGATGCCAAATCAAAGATGATACGTTGGCCGTACTCCACTACTCACTTGATCCATGAAATATCAACTATCAGTTGAATTGCATAAACCGCAATTGTACCGCAATCCATCAATGACTACTTTGATCAACTTCGCTTTCGTGGACCAAATTGACCTTTGTGATCCAATTGGGCATGCCAACAAATGCTCAAAGAATATGCTACTATTAGGGATGAATTTCGCCTCTACAGTTCTCGATGTCACTCCACAAGGACTTTCGAGCCAATCCGAGGTCGCTTCTTAATCGTAGTCCTCCTCCATCTCTCGACATACCGTCAGAATGAGTTGGTTAGAGAAGAAGCTCGACTTCGCAACCCTTCAAGCCCAAAATAAGCTCAATGTTTTGCTTATTACTCCTCCCCGCTTCCTACCATTGAACAACCTCAAGAATCGTGTGATTCCTCCGGCTCTAGCTTTTACAATCGTCAGCAGTGCAGAGCAATAAAAGGTTCTCAGAATTATTGCAAGCTGCCACGGCCACACCATCGGGAGACTTGTTACCGTCAGTAATAAATCTACCGTCATTGCTAATACCGAGCCTACTGCTGATGCCTTCTAGTTCGCCAGAGTCCCGCCTCTCAATCCACTATCAACCTCTCTCCACGGAACTACGTAAGATCATAACTCAGTCGTTCAAATGGTCGGTAATGCATCTCTTTCCACTACCCTCTCTCGCTTTGGCCCTAAGTCTCAAACTTGGTTTTTCGACTGCAGTACGTTGCAATCACATGACACCTCACTCATCTTTATTCTCCAAACTCGACCCCGCATCACATCCCCTTAATATTCATATACCGACGGTTCCACCATTCACGGGAATAGTCTAGGTTTTGTTTCGACCTCTACCCTCTCTCGTTCTCGGTTTTCCATGTACCTAACCTATCCTATAATTTACGCTCATGCCAATTAGCCGAACTAGATATCGCCTTATTTTTGACTATTCTCGGTGTATTGCAGGTGATCCGAGGACGGGCAAGAGTCGGGACCGGTCCTGTGGCTCCGCGTACGTTTCCGTAAACAATCTTCATCTTCCACTCTGCCGCCTCGCTCGTCTGCCGGCCGCAATCGGCCGCAGCTTTCTTCCTTACCTTCTCTCGCACTTTGGCATTCTCGCTCTCGGTCACGCTCCATCCTCTCGCACAAATGCTTAGCTTCTAAAGGTCTATCAGTTCTGTGGTCCAAAGATAATTTTGATTGTACTTCACGTCAGCTTAGGAAAACAAACAAATTTACCTTTCAATAATAGTAAATCTATCTCTAATAGTATTTTTGAAGTTGATTCATTCTGATGTTCGTGACCTTTCTCCCGTTACTAGTATTGGTGGATCTCGATATTTTGTTGTTTTTATTGATGATTATTCTCATATAAATGGATCTTTCCAATGAAATCTCGTTTCCGAAATCTTATCAATATATAGTAACTTTGCAAAATGGTCAAACACAATTCTCCAAACATATCAAAACTTTTCGATCTCGATAATGCTCTCAATATACTCAAAATGCTTTTCAAACTCGTTACACTCCTACGGGTAATCGACATCATCTAACTTGTCCAGGAACCTCTCAACAAAATGGTCGAGCCGAAAGAAAACTTCGTCATATTCTTGACATCGTTTCGCGGCTCTTCTTCTCTCAAAGTTCCCGCCCCCATTTTCAGCGAAGCCGCTTCTTCATGTCCGTTTATGCCATTAATCGCATTCCAAGCGTCACATTCATAATCGACTGCATTAGCCGCCTTTTTGGATCATCTCCTAACTATCATTACCTTCGCTCATTCCTGACCGTTTGTTTCGTTTCCTTCTTCGCCTCACGAACACAACAAACTCGAGCCTCGATCTAGACTTTGCTGTTTTCTCGTTACGGTGAAACTCAAAAAGCGGTATCGATGCGATCCCGTCTCACATCGCCTCCGTGTTTCCCGTAATGTTGTCTTTCGGGGAACACCGCTATTTCATTAACTTTCTCACTTTCGTTCTTCCCTAACTAATTCAAATGTTTTGGAAATTTTTCCAAACGAGTCTCTTTGCTCCTTCTACAGATACTTCTAATCCATCTTTGGACTTCACTATTCAATCTTCAGATATTTTTGATGATTCTCCTAGACAGGTCGTAAGAACAAAGTTGATAATGGCTACCTCACCAACATAGGTCCTCGCTCCCGCTCCGCTCAAGATCCTCAACAAGACATTCCACCTCGCCACTAACCCGTAAGATCCATTCCTACACATTTACTTGACTATCATTGTTACACCGCTCTCGTTACACTCCACGAGCCTCACACCTATCGTGTAGGCATCTACTAACCCTTCTTGCGATTGCAATGAAAGTTAAGAAATCGATGCATTAACCAAAAACCATACTGGGATCTCGTTACTCTCCTCCTGGTCAATCCGTGGGTTGGTAGTGGATCTATAAGATTAAGACTCGCCCGACGGGTCTATTGATCGCGCTACAAGGCTCGCTCTCAGAGAAAGAGGTTTTACACAAGAGTACGATTGATTACGTAAGAGACTTTTGCTCCGCTACTCCGTATTTCCTCCGTTGCACTTCTCTTAGTCATTACGTCACGCCAAGAACGGGACCTTTTTCGTGATGGATGTTAAAAATGCATTCCTTAATTCGTGATCCGCAGTTAAGTATATACGCAACCTCCTCCCGGTCTTTCTCGTTGAAACAAATAAGGTTTGTCGCCTTCGACGCAGCAATTTATGGCCTTAAACAAGCTCCACGAGCACGGTTTGCCACCCGCCCCACCATCCTTCGCTCGTTACACCGCTGCCTTATGATTCGGGCTTTATTTCTTCGTCGTAATGATAAAGGCACCATCTTCGCTTCTTCTATACGTGGATGATATGATCATAACCTAAGGATGATTTCCTCACCCGTATTCAAGAACTCAAGGAATTTCTTAGTCGGCCAGCTTGAAATGAAAGCACTCGGACATTTAAGCTATTTCTGGTCTCGAGATCACTGCTCTACGTATGGCTCTTTACATTACTCAAGCAAAGATGATCTCGACTCATATCTCAAGCCGGGACTCACCGACAAAGAAGCATCGGCTGACACTCCGCTGAACTTAACGCGCATCCGACACCATCGCAGTGGCAACCATTGTCTAATCCTTCTCTTTATGACGATTGGTCAGGTAGTCCGGTTTATCTTAGCGCTACTCGTCCCGCATCTCTTACGTTGTTCATCGTGAGCCAAGATTCCGTCTCGCTCCACGATCGACTCATTATGCCGCTGTTTTCGTATTCTACGATACTTGAAAGGCACTATCTTCCATGGTTTTTCTACTCGCCCGCCGCCTTTAGTACTTCTGCATTCTTCACGCCGATCAAGGTGGAGATCCTACCGATCGTAGGCCCACCACAAAGTTATTGCTTTCTCGTACCTCTTTGATTTCTCGCGAAGTAAGAAACAAACCGCGTCTCGCTCTCCAAGATCGAAGCTGTAATATCGTGCTCTTGGCGATACCACATCCGAGCTCCTTGGCTACGATGGCTCCTTAAGGATTCGCGTGTCCACATCTTCGCAACCTCTTTATCAGGATAATCGTAGCTGCCATTCATATCGCTCACAACGATGTCTTCCATGAACTGACTAAACACATCGAGATCGATTGTCACTTTATTCGCTTCCTCATCTTATCCACAAGTGCTCTGCTACATGTGCGCTTCCTCCAACGATCAACTTCGCGATATTTTCACTCAAGGCACTTCCCAAAGGACGCACTCGTATTTGCTGACAACCTCAAGTTGGTCTCACATCCACCTCAGTTGGCTCATAATGTATATCTAATAATATATTAATATCTCATATCAGATATCTATTTACTTTAGTGGATATCTATATTTAATTATTTTATTATTATCTAGTTTACTTGTAATTCCTATATAAAGGCACCATGTATATTCATTTAATCACAGAATAGAATACAATCATTAAGTATTTCTAACATTCTCAATATTAATTGATCACATGCATGTATATTTTTAAAGTAATTCCATTGTTTTCTTCTGATAATCTCACAAGACCAGACATATTTAAACTTTTTTGTTAATTTACTTACTGAGATTCGATCTCATAGCATCCTTCAGCATTTGCTCTCTTTTTTGCTTCCTATTAATGGTTAATTTGTCATTGCAGTTGAGCAGATTAAAGGTGAAGGTTTTCAAGGACTTGTGGTTGCTCTGTAGTAGAAATGCTTGTCTCTGCCCTTTTAACGTCCGTGGGAATCAACTCTGGTCTATGTATTTTGTTCTTTGCATTGTATTCTATTTTGAGGAAACAACCTAGTAATTATGAAGTTTATATACCACGTTTGTTAGCTGAAGGAAAATATAAACGGAGAAGTGGTTTCAACTTGGAAAGGCTCATTCCTTCTCCTGGTTGGGTCAAAAGGGCATGGAAGATATCAGAAGATGAACTATTGTCCTCCTCTGGGCTTGATGCTGTGGTTTTTATGCGCCTTATTACCTTCAGGTATTGTGCCTTTTTAGCAAGCAACTATCTGTCTTTATCCTTTTAATATTTGTCTTTTTCTTTAAAGTTGATTAGATCAACTTCTTTTCTTCATTTCACATTAACAAGGGGTAAAGAATTTTTTAGGAATTTCTTTAGAACTGATGTTTCCGACTCAATATCCCCGGTAGATATTGAAAGAGACATACCTGGACTGATTCAAGCAATTTCTGTTTGTTTGTTGTTACGTATCCTTGTCCCACATCGACTAGGAACAAAGCAGTAAAGCTGCTTATAAGCTTGGGCAACCCTTAACTTAATGAGATCTTATTGGGTTAAGTTAGGCCTGAGTTTCTAACATGGTATCAGAGCTGGGCCTAGTCTCTAATTATGTGCTTGGACCTAATTGGGCTCTACCACAGTCTCACCGTGGCGCTAATGTCCACCTTTGTCCGCCGTGTGGAGGGGGGCTGTTACGTATCCTTGTCCCACATCGACTAGGAACAAAGCAGTAAAGCTGCTTATAAGCTTGGGCAACCCTTAACTTAATGAGATCTTATTGGGTTAAGTTAGGCCTGAGTTTCTAACATTTGTAGACTGAAATTGCTTCTTTTATTGCCCCCTTTCAGAGTTTTCCTCCATTAATTATAAGTTTCACTTCAAATTTATTTGCCAAATTGTCACTTGTCATTGTACGTAGTGCTTGAGTCTTGAGAATGTGCTCATATTTTTCCCACTTATGCAATTGGAGTTATGCAGAAACCCCATCTTAGCACTGTGTTGTCAACAATTCCCACCATGTCTGTCGTAGATGCTTATATAAGTTTACACTAATGTATTCGAAACAGTATACTTGACATAATATTAATTCTTCTCGATGTGGATGTCACTTTCATTAGCACCTAAAATGATAAAGTATTATAACCTACAATTGTAGAGTTATTGCATTTATCCTGATATTAACATTTTTATTATTATGGTGCTTTATCCATGCAACTCATCTTCCATCTGAACTAACTTTGTTTTTCAAAACAAAATTTTATTATCAATAAAAACTGCAGTTTGAGGATATTCTTGTTTGCTGGGATTATTGGAATCTTTGTTCTTCTTCCATTAAACTGCTTTGGTGATCAGCTTCAGAATATTGACTTTACTGATCTGTCAAATAGCTCTTTGGACGTGTTTACCATTTCAAATGTAAACAATGGTTCAAAATGGTAAGTCTGCTCAACTTTGATATTTGGCTCCGGAATGAGAGAAGCTCAAAAGAATCTTCAGTGATGGTATTTGAGAACTGCGATAGCTATACTTTGTTTAAGTATATAGGATATATGCAGTTAGGATATAATATTTGAACAGTGTTAACCATGCTGCTTCTAAACTAGTTAGGGTTTGTTTTCTTTATTATAATAGATCATGCTCGGTGCATTTTGTAAAATTCTCACCAGGGGCATCAAATGTTCTTAGTGGGACTATAGTTATCTAGTATTGTTTTTACAGGCTTATAAACTTATATCTATATGTGAAGGTATGTGGCTGCATGCATGTACCCTGGTATTATATCTACATCTTTATTTGTTACTTTTACATTCTATATAAGGCCAGGTTTTATGTTTGATGGCAAGATTAATAGTTTCTGCTTTTGCGGAAATAAACTATTAGTCATATCATGCGTCCTCTGGATGAATTCGTTTCAAACATTATTCTCACATCTCAAACTTCGATGAAATCTAAGAAAGCATTAGAACTTCCTTCGAAAAGTTGATTTTAGTCTATCATACATTTTTTTTTCCTTTGGCAGGTTATGGGTTCACTTTTGTGCTGTGTATGTTGTCACAATATTTGTCTGCTATTTACTTTACTATGTAAGTAATTCATTCCTTTTTCATGATGACTATGCAAACCTTGGAATCTCTATGCTATTCATATGATATATTCTATAATACTTTCTATGGCTTTTGAGTTGACATTAATGTTTATAAATCTAATATAACTCTTACAAGTTAAATATAGGCAAAAGCAGCAAAACACATGTGAATATGTGAGTCATAGAAGATCAATAGAAATATATATCTGTTGCAAGGTTGTAAAACATATTAGTCAAGCTTTGAGTAGGTTTGTATGTATGCCTAAGTAGACAGATCATATACTTTGATGTTTTTTCTATATGAACGTACCTGTTATTCATGAAAATGGGAAAGAGGTAAATATTAATGTATTTTTCGACATCTCTAATGTCTTACCTCCTCTGTAAATACATCCACAACTATCCATGTATGTTGGCAGATTACCAAAATATAAATTTTCTTTATATATGGATGAGATTTTTCTCGAAAAATCTAATGGTTAATAAATGTTGGATGAATATTACAGGGTATGCTGGGTATGTAAGATTGAATTAACCTTGTTGCTATGTTCATAAACATAATCCTTTAATAAGCTTGCTCGCACGTTCAGTTCATGACTAAATGAATTAAAATTTTGCTTTGTTCCAGTTTAGACCGTGTACCAGAAATGTTGCATTGTTTAATTAATTTATAAATAAGAAAATATAGATGCTCAAATGTTTGAGACTTGAGCTCGGCATGATTGCTTTGTTATTTGCAGCCCCATATTAGAGCCACAAGTTTAATTGGGGATTGAAAATATTAATTAATTGGCAGGCTTGCAAGTTTAACTGGTAATAGAATATTATCTAATTTGCAGGAGTATAATTATATTTCTTCAAAAAGGACAGCTTACTTTTATTCATCCAAACCCCAGCCACATCAATTTACAATCTTAGTTCGCAGTATTCCTGTTTCTGTTGGCAGCAGTGTCAGTGAAAGTTTAGACAACTTTTTTAGAGAGTATCATCCTTCAACATATTTTTCACATATTGTTGTTCGGCGAACAAAAAGTCTCCAAAGTCTAATAGTAAGAATTTTAAGTGATGTCTGTTTCTTGTATGATCCTTTTTTTTTCCTCTGCTAATCTCTGTACAAAACATACAATTTAGTAGATATTAATATCAAACCTGATGTGTTATATCATTGGGATACATAACATGGAATTGAAAAGTGAAAATATTGGCAGTGTGAATAATCTTAAATGAAAAATTTAAAAGCTTTATTCAAGAATTGTATATCTGCAGTTATGTAGAGAGTATATTTCTTTTTAGGAATTTCTTGATCTATTGTATATCATAAATAGTAGTTTTGTTTATTACATATTGATAGAATCAGAATTTGTGTCTCTCCCCCTCTCAATCCCTTTTATAGTATCATGGTAAATCTTTTATTGATGAGTGTAAAAGTGTCGAACTATCAATTCTTTTACCCTTTCGGAAGGAATACTTGGACTGACTTCGATTCTTTATAACTCTCCTTTAAAATTTTATATAATAATATTTAATTGGTGGTTGGTTCCAACTGTTGAAAATACATATGGCTCATATTGAGCCAAGTTTCCTACAGTCATTTTTTCAAATGGGAGGCACCAAAGAGCAAGAAAAAGGTGAAGCTGAAATTAATGTTTGCAGCAAACATTTGACTATGATTGATGCAAAAGTCATGTTTTGTTGCAGAATGTATATTTTAGTGCATTTGCTCCTCTATATAAAGGAGCTTTTGGCTTCATTTCTTAGCAACCCAATAGCTAGAGTTTAGAAGTAAAGTAGGAAGTTTATATTTTGGAGCTTTATAGTGTGAGAGATAACACATTTGATAGTTGCTCTTATTTGTTAGAGAGAATATCTAAATTTGGTATATTAGGTTCTTGGGGTATTTGACAGTTTTGTACGCACTTTGTAAATACTATTTGAAATAGTGAATTATTCTCTCCGTCTTCGCCTGTGGATGAAACCTTACGTTGATTCACATAAAATTGTATGTCCACTTTATTATTATTTTTTCTGTGTGGTTACCGTAGTTAATTTGTTACTCAATTGATTATTTACTATTTAGTAAAATTTTGTCTAAAAAGATTAGAATTTAAGTGGTACCGATGTGTCCCTCTAACATTTCCTAAGAGCTTTTTTAATAGTGGTATTCAAGTAGGTCTCACACAACAAATGGTATTAAAGTCGATTTGATCCACATTTGATAAATTGTGTTGTTGCATAATTCTTTTGTGAATAAAATGAAGTATGTTGAAGTCTTTAGATATTGTGGTGCCAACATCGACACTAGTTAGAACTATAGTGTCAAATGCAAATTTGAGGTATAGAAATTTGATGGTACCAATAATTTTGGTATGTAACAATGTGAGGTACTAGATGTATTTTGCCAACAAGAGTTGGACCATGTTCTTGACGAAAAACTTGAAGACAAAAATGAGAAAATTTGGATGAAGCTCAATCGTTAGGTATACGGTACCATTTCACTATGTCTTGCCAAAGATAAAAAATATTCAAAGAAATTGTGGAGGATAAGTATATGTTAAAAAAACCTATCGCCTTAATATTGTTGAATTTGCTTCCGAATGATTATGAACATCTTAGTATTTGTTGCACGAGAAAGAGAAATTTTCATTTGAAAAAATTTGTATGGACTTGCATTGCTATGAAACCATGAAAAATGTAGAATGGATCATAAAGATGCAATGACAAAAATATTGGCAACAAGAGGTCACTATTTGAGCCATGGACTTACAAAAAAGGGCAAGTCATACCCAGAACCGAGATTTTCCAAAGATAAATGTGTTTTTTGTCAAGAGAAGGGTCATTGGAAAATAATTATCCTAAGTTGCAAAAGAAAAATAAGGATAAGGAAATTTTCAATGCTTGTGCATTAATCAAGGAGATGATGAGTTTGATAATTCCTTAGTTGGCATGTCTTTGATATGTCATATTGATGAATAAATTTTGGATTCTAGTTACACCTATCACATGTGTCCAAATATGGATTGGTTTTCAAGCTTCAAAGAGCTTAATATTGGTGTTGTTTATATAGGTAATGATAATACCTGTAAAACAACATAGATAGATACAATCAATTTTAAAACTCATGATAGATCAATCAAAGTCTTGACAGATGTTTGGTACATATCGAGTTTGAAAAAAATCTTATATCGATAGAAGCCTTAGAATTAAAAGGTTTCACAATGACTACGAGGGGTAGAGTCTGAAAGGTTGTATCCGACGCACTTGTGGTGATCAAAGGCACAAGAAGAAACAACTAGTACTATCTTAAACAAAGTACACTTGTTGATGTAATAGCTAATGTTTTTATAGAAGATGCAGATTTAGAAACTACCAGGTTATGGCATATGTGTATTGGGTGTACTGGTGAAATTTTTTTGCACAATTCAATGAAGCAAGGCTCATTGAAAGTATGTCATGGTGAAGTAATTGTTCGACACCTTACAATGAAAAATACTCTACATTAAATATGGAGTAGCTACTGTTTCTATAGAAGATGTAGATTTAGAAGCAACAAGGTTATGACATATGTGTATTGGGTGTATTGGTGAAAAAGTTGGTATAGTAGCTACTGTTTCTATAGAAGATGTAGATTCAGAAGCAACTAGGTTATAATATATGTATATTGGGTGTACTGGTGAAAAAGTTCTGCACAATTTAATAAAGTAAGGTTGATTGAAAGTATGTCATGGTGAAGAAATTGTGTGATACTTTACAATGAAAAATACTCCCTCGGTTATGGGTGATAGAATGCATGAAATGAATGATACTAGAGAAAATTCAACAGTTGTCATGCAATGTTGGGTTTGACAAGATATTTTGAGCTGAGATTGTTACATATACATGCCATCTCATCAGTTATTTTCCATTGACTAAACCCAAAGGTAAAACACGGTCTACAAAGGATAAACAGACCATTGGTACATTGCAGTAGATGGAGTTAGAAAAAGTGTTAATTGATCCAGTTGAAATCGTGGAGAAATACAATAACTCTCTTATGTGCGTCATCTTAGATGTTTGATTTTGATCAACATCCATCCTAGGAGTTTGAACACCCAGGGTATGAGAGACAAAGATCTGGAGAATAATTATGTGAAGTTCATGGCTCAATTTGATTTAAGGTGAAGATTGTTGAAAATACATAAGGTTCATATTGAGTCAAGTTTCCTACAATCATTTTGTCAAATGGGAGGCACCAAAAAGGAATAAAAAGGTGAAGATGAGATTAATTTTGCAGCAAACATTTGACTATGGATGATGCAAAAGTCATGTTTTGTTGCTGAATGTATTTTTTAGTGCATTTACTCCTCTACTTAAAGGAGCTTTTGGCTTCATTTCTTAGCATCCTAGTAGATAGAGTTTAGAGCTGCATTTGACAGAGAGCAAAGTAGGAAGTTTAAGTGTTGGATTTTTATAGTGTTAAAGATAACAGATTTGGTAATTGTTCTTGTTTATTAAAGAAAAATCCCTTAATTGAGTGCATTAAAATAATGAATTATTCTTTCTGTCTTTGTCTGTGGATTAGACCTTATGCTAAACCACTAAAATTATATGTCCATTTTATTATTTATTTTTCTTTACCGTTTGTAGTTATTTTGTTACTCAATTGGGTATTTACTATTTAAGCAAATTTTATCTAAAGACGCTGAAATTTAAGTAGTACCAGTGTGTCCTTTCAATATTCTCTTAGAGCTTTCTTAACAGTGGTATTCAAGTGGGTTCTCACACAACTCCATCTTCATAGTTCACGGCTTGTAAAAAGAAGGAAAAAAAAAAGATTTCTGCATGAACCTGTCAGACCTATTTTATACGGAACTGTGATGGCGAGTATAACTTCTTCCTTTAACTTTTATAAAGGAAAGGATAACAGCAGGGTTAATGCACTAGGTTTGATGAGGGTTGGATATCTTGCAGTAACTTGTGCCTCCTTTCTTTTTTCTAATATTCAAGGAAGTTCGAGCTGCATTTGTGTCCTTCAAGTCTCGATATGGTGCTGCAATTGCTTTCCATCTGCAACAATCTACCAATCCTACAAACTGGATCACAGAGCAAGCTCCAGAACCTCATGATGTTTACTGGCCTTTCTTTTCCTCATCTTTCATAAGAAAATGGATATCGAAGCTTGTGGTTATAGTCACATGTATTATTCTTACGATCTTATTCCTCATTCCTGTTATACTGGTTCAAGGTCTTACGAACCTAAGTCAGTTGGAAACTTGGTTTCCCTCCCTCACAAGAATTCTGACCATGTAAGTCAATATCAGCCACATTGTATTTTTCATCTTTATATCTCTTTTTGTTGGATACTTCTGCAATAAGATCTTCAGCATATAAAGTTTTTTTACCTCATCTCAATGTGAGATGTGCTAAAACTTAAAAGTCAAAATCATGGTACCTTGTCAGTTTTTGAATGTTTTCATATGAAGCTTTTTGTTGTGGGAAAGAAAATAACTAAATAACAAGTCTTTTTGCAGAACAGTTGTAAGTCAAGTCATCACAGGGTACCTTCCTAGTCTCATTCTTCAATTGTTCTTGAAAATGGTATACCCAATCATGGAGTTCCTCTCATCCATTCAAGGATACATTTCTAACAGTGCCATTGAAAAGAGTGCTTGTAACAAAGTACTGTGGTTCACAATATGGAACGTCTTTTTTGCTACTATATTTTCGGGATCAGTTTTCTATCAAGTTAACCTCATTCTAGAACCCAAGAATATTCCTGCAAAGCTAGCTGCTGCAGTTCCATCACAGGTAAAATTATATTATATTTGTTTTGACTTGTTTTTACCATATTGTAAGTGAAGCTTGTACCAATATGTTAAGCACTTCAGTATATAGGCTAGTATTCAAGATGCTTAACAAGTTTTGGCTAATCATTAAATTTGGAAATAGAATGGTACTTTTTCAGCCCTACTTGCTCCTAATAGTCTAACTTATTTTTCGATATTTTTAATCCCAAATCGGTTTTCCTCATTAGATACTAGCTGTATCCTGGCTCATAATTGTTTTTCCATGTAGAGTTGCACGTGATACCCAAGTATTCATCAAGTAACATGTCAACAGGTTTTTTGTGTCTGTGTGCTCGCATACACAAATGCATTTATTCTTGATGATAGGTAGCATTTGATTCACTAATTTCTTTGTACAACATAACTTTCCTTGGCTGCAGGCATCATTTTTCATTGCATTTGTTGTGACGTCAGGATGGACAAGTACTTCATCAGAACTATTTCGCATAATTCCTCTGTTGATCAGTCTAATTAGAAGACCTTTTACTGGAAATGCAAATGATGAACTGGAGGTTCCAGCTATTCCCTACCATAGGGACATTCCAAGTGTTCTTCTCTTTGGACTTCTTGGGATCACATACTTCTTCCTTGCTCCACTAATTCTACCCTTTCTTTTAATCTACCTATGTCTGGGATACATAATCTACCGTAACCAGGTTAGCTGGCTGTATCATTTTTTGCTCACATTGCTTAATAAGCAAGTCATATATGTGAAATATTGCTGCATGTAAATTTCAAGTTTATTGGACCAATGCCAATATGTTACTTGCAATTTCCACATGAATCAGTTCGAAAAGGAATTCTGGTTAGATATCTGTTGCTATAGGGATCAGGAAGCTTGATAGATTTTGTTATCCCTTTGTTTTAGATTTGACTGACACTTATTTTTTTTTTTTTTACAGTTCATAAATGTATATGCACCTAAATATGAAACTGCAGGGAAGTTTTGGCCAGTTGTGCACAATTCCATGATATTTTCTCTTGTACTCATGCATGCAATTGCAGTGGGAATTTTCACGTTAAAGAAGGTCCCTCTGGCATCAACCTTAATCTTTCCTCTTCCCTTCCTTACTCTTCTTTTTAATGAGTACTGCCGGAAACGGTTTCTACCCAATTTTATTGCTTACTCTGCCGAGGTATGTTTACTACACTTTATCTCAGTTCTGAATTTGTTGTTTCATTGCACTTTCTTTCTCAAAGTCAATGTTTATCTTGGTTGTTTCTCTTTTCAGAGTTTAGTAAAGAAGGATAGGCAAAACAAGGATGATCCTGAGATGTCTGAATTCTTTGATAAATTGGTCAGTGCTTATCAGGACCCGGCCATGATGCCAATTCACTACTCCACGAACTCTGATGGTTTTCTCAGTCCCCTTGTATCTTCCATTCGAGTCTGAGTGTCTGAAATTGAGTTATTTTACCCTTAACTTACAACCAGTTACCATTGTTCTTTCTTTCTTTCCTTCTTTTTTTGACTATGAATAAAAGTCAGTTAGCATTGTTTCGTGTAAATATGTACTCGGGTTTTTATGTGCAACGACTTATTCCTTTTCCATGTTCAAGAAAAAGCACCCTGAAAAAGGCATGTGCCTGTATGTGCATTTGTAATCCTCAGGTCATGGATTGATCAAATTCTATCAATATTAATTGGTTTTTGGCACGTGATGTGAAGAAGGATACTCAATTTCATGGTGCCTTGCATTTTCTAAGACAGAATGATGTGAATTATGTTGGCTTGATCCCAGAAAAGAAAATAAGGTTGGCAATTAGAGTAAAAATAAAAGGTGTTGCTTCTTCAATGTTGGGGAACAAAGTTGAACATCATGCAAAGTTTATGGGCAGGACTAGGTTCAATTTACAATGTACCCTTCTAAATATTATTCAGAGTTCCTATTTACAGAAGTTATCAAAATTTCTCGATCTCATTTTCATCCATGAAACCCAGATAATATCTCACTGACACTGCAACTCAATTGTCCATGCTGTTAAAAAAGAAAGAAAAATATCCATTTTAAGAGATCTCCACATAGGAATAAGGATCGCAAGAGGTTGGTTTGGGTCGGAACCAACTGAAACTGAATTGAAATGAGTAGTTTTTAGGTATTTTGCGTTCGGTTAGGTTCGGATATTATCCGTTGGTCAGCGACCCAAACCGGTAATCCGTTTTCAATGATATTTTAGTTTTAAAAAGTAAAAAATCATTCAAAAAATAAATGAATAACGATACAACCTAAACTGGACAATGGGGGAAATCAATAAATTGTTTGGGATCCAAATTGGTTTCCCCCAAATGGAATGGGTATCAACGGGATACTGACCTGTTGGATCAAACTGTCATCCCTACATCTTTTATACCGTTCTTCATCAATAACTTCAACGAGATCAAGTTTGAAGTGGCAGTTCACAAACTCCTCGTATTTCAAAACTTTCTCCTAGGGATAGCAATACATTCCAAGTGCTATTAAACAAACTGGGTACTTATTAGAGTCTAAAAAAAGAAGGGATAGAAAGAATAGCGATTCGGTTCGATTGGGCATCCTATCAAACACTTTGAAGTTCATAAAAATTCCAATTGGACGGACCTCCTACTGACTTATTTTGACAATAACATAAAAAAGATGTAAGAGCCATGAACTAACAAAAATAAGAAATATGACATGCAAGAGTTCAACCTTAGCATGCCAAACAATGATTCAAAATGGAAGATGGAATTTCGAGTCCCAAACAAAAAAGCATAGTTATCTCATTACCGTATTGACGTAAGTGTGTAACTCTTTCAATAGACGTAGATGGAGAAAATAACAGCCACTGTCAAATAGGAAGTCTTACGGGTTACAAGCAGATTTTGATAAGTTTGAAAGTGTGAATTATACACTTACTAATCAGATTATTTTTTATTTGCATCTGATCTTTTACTGGATATTTATTTTTTTAAAGAAAAATTACATTAATCTTAAATTTTATTAACTTAGAGTACAAATTTATCATAATTTCTCCTAATTTTGATACATTGTATTAAAATGTAATAAAATTCATTTTTCAATAATAAATGCATCAGCTATAAAATGACAACTTTTTTTTATTTTAAAATTCAAATGATTTTTTTAACCATTGAAACATAATCCTGCTTCTGAGAGAAGAGGGGTAGGAATTGCACTACCTGCAAATTTTGGGTCCCCGAAATAACTGCCCGAACAGTTCAGTTTTTATGTTTCGGGAACAAAATTAAAGGTACCTAACGTGTGGAACAAAACCACTCAAAACTATAGGGCTGGTGCTTAAATTAACGTGTAAAACTAGGAGTGTTCATCAGATCAAAATCATTAAGTTTATGTTCATCCGAACATCCGATCGGATTGAAATATCCTAATCCGCAATCGATCCGATCAACTTTTACATCCGATTAATCCGATCAACTTTCACATCCGATTAATCCGATCAACTTTCACATCCGATTAATCCGATCCGTAAAATATTCGGATAACATCCGATCAATCCGACCAATAAACTTAATTAATTATATTTTTGAATTAAAAAATTAAATTTTTACATAAATCATAACATAAAATCATTTTAATTAAAAGAAACCTTAAAAAATCAAATAAAAAGATTAAAATAAGATTAAAATGTTCAAACTTATATAAAACAAAAATAATACAATTAAGTAAATAACGATGTCGATTACAATAGTTATTTTAATAAATTTAACAATTCATTCAAACAATAAACAAAAAGATAGTTCACAATAATCTAAACCTAAATTAATTTGATCATTTCACTCTTTAACATCCATTGGCCATCTTAAAAATAATCTTGTCTTGAATCTTGAGAACAATAACAAAAAACTTCAATGTGTCATCACCTATTAGCCATAATTTAAAAAATATTAGTAAATTGATAACTAAATATATATAAAATAATATATGAAATACATATGAAATAAAATAATAATATATCGTACTCAATCAAGGGTTATATCCTTAATGTCTCTCAACATATCTACAAAATAGAAGATAATAGAAAGTGACGAGAATATTAAATCATAAGAGAATGATATCAATTACTAATGAAAATTAAAATAATATTACCTGTTTCAATTACTTCAATATTATAAAGGGAATCACGAATGTTAATTATTGGTGATGATCGAATCCAGTTCTGAGTACAAATAAGTGCTTGGATAGTTTTTGGGGACAAATACACTTTCTGTAAGTGCAAGCCTACAAGCCTCAATACTAAATGTGTGTGCAACAAGTACACCTTCTTTATTGTTTGTGACATTTTCAAAAGCTAAAGTTTTTTGCTTCTTCTCATATCTACCAGGAAATAATTTACATTGCATAGCAATATGAGCATTTAAGTTTGATGTACCAGACTTGCTGGATACATACACATACTCCCTTGAACAATATTTACATCTCGCCTTGCGATCTAAGCCTTCACCCACTATATCAAAATGTTTCCAGGCAGAAGAGGGAGGTTTAGAAAACTTTCACTTACCTTTTCCATCATAGCTATCTATAGAAGGTTCAAGTTTGTCATTCAATGGTAGATCTTTAGTTTCTAGTGGAGCATTTTGTGGATTTTTATATTGATTTTCAACATCATGGGTAGCGTTTGCACTTTCGGTGGTTGCAAGTGGACTATCCGTAGTAGAGGTATTTTTTTCCATGTAAGATAAAGTGAGACACAATCAACTTAATGTAATAAACACATTATGTAAAAAAGAGGTTGTTATAATGTAAAGAAGCAGATTTACAACCAAAATAATACAATTTCTCATATCTCATAGAAGAACAAAATAAATAATAAAAAGCAAAAGTAGAACCAGATATTACACAGGGAACAAGACAACAGATGTTAACAAATAACAAATCTGCACTTAGACAAACAATGCTATCATAAAAAACCAGACATACATAAAGTGGAAGAGATATGATAGTGCCATGAATGAAAAAAATCTGCACTTAGAGGAGCAAATCATCATGTTCCTCCTATAGATAAACAAGAGTAGACTAATGTCAATCTCAATTTTAGCAGCAAACTTCTTACTGATATAACATAGTAAATAGAACAAACTTTCCAGACCTCATCAAATTAAATGATCAGAATGTGAACCTTTTAACCAAAAATATATAGCTTAGATAGAAGCATATTTACAGATTCCAGAATGTAAAGAAGCAGATTTACAGATTTACAGATTTCTAGAATGTAAAGAAACAGATTTCCAGATTTTCAAATTTCCAGAATGTAAAAAAGCAGATTTACAATCAAAGTAATACAATTTCCCATATCTCATAGAAAAACAATATAAATAATGAAAAGCAAAAGTAGAACCAGATATTATACAGGGAACAAGACAGCAGATGTTAACAAATAACAACCATCTATTTACTTTAAAATCAAAAACATAATTCATCATAAACTTTTGAATTATCAAAAGCTTTGAATGCCATTAATGAAAAAAATCTGCACTTTGACAAGCAAATCATCATGTTCTTCCTATAGATAAACAAGAGTAGACTAATGTCAATCTCAATTTTAACAGCAAACTTCATACTGATACAACATAGTAAACAGAACAAACTTTCCAAACCTCATCAAATTAAATTATCAAAATGCGAACCCTCTAATAAAAAATATATAGCTTAGATAGAAGCATATTTGCAAATTCCAGAATGTAAAGAAGCGGATTCTGGATTTATAGTGGCAAGAATGACAACGAAAGCGGCCGACAACGAAAGCGGCAGCAGCGGTAGGGAGCAACAGTAGAGTGCGAGGAAATGAAGAAGTGCGGCAGCGTGACCAACAATGAAGAGGAGCGAATGGAGCATCAACGGCGTAGCAAGGAATGAAGAAGACGGCAGAGAAGCGTAGAAGCGAGGCAAAGAAGCGGCGAGAATCACAAGCAAGTTGAATAGAGAAGCAAAGAATCCTTCAAGTCTGAAACTAACAATGGAGGAAGGGAGGGAGAAAGAGAGATGGAAGGAGGGAGGCAGTGGGAAAATAGATTAGGTTAAGAATGAGATATATGACTAAGGTTAAGTTATGTTAGAATAATAATTAGTTTTATTAATTATTATATATATATTTTTAAATAATATATTAAACATATCGATCGGATTATACAGATTTAAATATTAATTATATATATATATATTTAATTTAATAAATATATATTAATTAAATATATATATATATATATAATTAATTTCGATCGAATCAAATTGGATGAATCGTAGTAAAATCCACCATCCAATCCGCACTTAACGGATAGAAAAAATTTCCATCCGATCCGACCATCAGATTGGATCAGATCGGATGAAAAATCAACAGATCAAATCGGATAAAAAATTAACAGATCGGATCGGATGATCAAATTTTTTGCACACCCCTATGTAAAACTAACATCTCACACTTAATCACGACGATGGATGTTTATAATTGTGCTCTTTATTTATTATGTTATGCCAAAATTTACTTAACTTTATGTTTATATATATATATATATATTTGTATCATAAAATAAATTTCAAAATATAAATATGTTAATTTATTCAATTTTTGAGAAGAGATTAGAAATGAAATTAATTGAAAGATTAGGTTATATATGAAACAAAAGATTTTATTTTTTAAAAATAAAAAAGTGCGCTTTTATATCTTATATAATTTGAAGAGCAGAAAACACCAATAGAGAATTTAATTTTTTTTTCTAACAAATTAATGCTATAATATTTAAAAATATATAAATATTGCTCTGATGTTATCAAAAATTATACCGATAATAAAGATAACCTATAATTTAAATGCTTTAGAAAATATTTTCATGTCATGAATTTATCTACATGTCTAAATATGTTGATAATAAGCAATTCCACAATCATATCATTATTACACATCCCAACTTCACAAGTAACAACTAACACTTATTTGATATATCTAAAATTCAGATATACAGATTACTCTAAATGAAATATTAGCCGATCTCCTAACTACAAACTTACCAAGAAATTTTTTATTAGTGAAAAAAACAATGGCTGATGTCTACCACTACACTGCTATCCAATCCAAAAATTTCTGTTGGACAGACATTGTAGTTTTATGCAACATATTCCAAAGCAACCTTTACAACAATGACCTCCAGAGCACATACGCACCAGATAGTCTGCCAATACTTTATCCATTGGTGATGAACATGGGGTAGCAAATAGAATCATACACTTAACACAACAGCTTTTCATAATCACCTTCCCAAATGAGGAAGAGCTTTTCAGTCAACAAATGAAATAGGAAATCTGATGCTATTCAATACCCATTGAATCGCCAGAAACGGTTTCATTTTCCAAAATTGGCTGAGATTCACCTTCTGCAGCTTCCATAGATGAACATCTACAGCTATAATAGAATACAGCACTCACCATGGTATCGATAAGAACTATAAACGAATACATTATCACCAAAAGAGGTCCTTCCCATATCCGAGAAGAACCATCTCCATAGCTCAGCGTCTTCACTCTATGCTCATACAAACTCTCCACAAATGCCGTTCCAAGGGTCGATCCAATAAATATCAGAAGACCCACCTGAATTTGGCCCTTAATTAAAACACAAGATCTGAGTAATGCCTTTGGCCCAGAGACATCCTCTAACACAGAAATCACAATAGCCATACTGCAAATGATGATGGTATTGGCATAAAGAACAGAGAAAACAAGTCCAACAGACACTGCACCATACATTACAATATCAGATGAAAACCCAAAAAGGGAAAATGCATTGCAGACAGCCGCAAGAACAAGAAATAACAATGTGAAGAAACCAACAACCACCATACATGTCAACACATAAGTGAAAACCAGCCGCCTCCAAATTTTGCAAATGGTTGCATAGAACAACGATGGATCAAACTTCTTTCTTGAATAACTACACTCTACTGAGTATACAATCGCAGATTTTGATAACAAGGATACAGTAATATACAAAGGGAAGCACATAGCTGATGAGATTGTCATCTCAGCAAATTTCTGGCATAAGTGTTTGATAAAAGGCCTCAAAGGGAGTCCACAAGACTTGGAAACTAGCAAAAGCCTTAGAGTCAATCTCTTCACAAGTGATTGATCCACTAAAAATTTGGTTAATAGCACAGCAGACACAGGACAAATCAGGAAGGCGGCGATTCCCATAAACGCAGTGCAATTATACCGTAAAATCCTAACAGTTTCTCTCAAGATCTCTAATGCACTCAACGAATGGAACCTATGATTCAAATCATCTACGTCATCATATCGCTCCAACTCAAATCCTCTCAAATGGGTATTTCTCAAGTGATCCAACCTTAATCTGGGAGAATTTGCAGGAGAAATATCCATTTTCCCCAATTTTTCTAAATTCCCAACAGTGAACTAAATTACATGCAAGAGATCTAATACCTCTTTAACCAAAAATAATTAATGAAGATCCGACTAAAAATGCTTTAAGACAAAACAGGCAATGCGAAAGTGATCCACGAAATTGATGTCGAATAGTACCTCAAGAATGTATATTCTTCCGCATTGAAGGTATTATGGGTGGAAAAATACTGTCACTCTCACCTGCTAGGGCATTTGTAAGAAGGTATGAAGAAGCTTCTGTGGACAGCTTTCATGGCGGACAAGAAAGGAAGAAAATAACGAAATTTGTCCGAGGCGGGTTACGTTTAATCTTGTGGGTTTTATTATCTTCACCGTTTGACTCTTAGAACTCCACACGATGATGTAATTTTGTCGGTGCATTATTGAATCTGGATCTAGAATCATGGGCCAAGGCCCATTGAATAATGGCAAATATATCATGGACCCACAGTGGACTGACAATAAAAAAATGGAGTGCTTTTAAAAACTAATAAAATACTCAATATAATTATTTATATTTAACAAAAGAAATAGTATATTTAACAATTAGAAGACATATTTTAAAAAATATATATTAGAATAAATAAAATAATTCTAAATTTAACCTGACTAATAAAAGATTATTATTCATAAATCATTGTTTTTTTTCTGGTTTAAAAATACCTTTTAATTATCAAATCTCTATTTGTGTACATTTTAATCTTTATCATAATAATACGTATATCAATCACAAACCGGCTTCTTAACTGCTTTAATTGAATGATTGACTCAGTTAATCATGTTATAACGTGGATGTTCATCGTTTTGAAAGTACGTCATTGTAGAGTTTTAATGGGTGCTTTGATTTGGGGTGTGGATGCATGGCAAAAATGAATTTGTCATGTGAGGAAATTATGAAAATTACATGATTTCGAGTTGCTAGTTATTGTCTTTTGTGATCCAAAATTTTGTTGCATGATGAACAGTACGTGAGGCTCAAATAAATAACAAAGTATGTGCATCTCAGACATAAAAACCCAATACAAAAATTCTAGACAGCCTTTGTCATCAGTTACCTTGGCTAACAAACGAAAGAATCTTTAACTGATCTTCGACTGTTTCTTTCAATAACATCAAAATCACACCTATATTCTCATTAATAACTAGTTGATCATAGCTTTCTAAAGTTAACCTCAGTAGAAGATGATGCTTTCAGTTTCACAATTTTTTCATCCCGATCCGATCCAAAAAGTACATTACTCCAGTTGGTTGACCTTTGTGTGATTCTGTAAGGAACACGGTCACTATCTTCTCCACCAGATGCTTCGTAACCATCACTCGTTGATCTTGACAGGGGGAATCCACTATGAGCACCTAGACCAGACAGACCTGGGAGCTGCCTTGCTTCTTCGGCTCCAGATGAAGACAACCGGAAAGGGTGGATGTCAGGTGAGTCGAAACTGCTATCAGGAGATGAAACAACAATCCTTGTTGAGCTTGATATCATTTGGCTTGTTTGTAAAGCACTCTGTGCTTCAAGCTGAAGAGGGGCCAAATTAGTTGATGTGTCTCGGAAACTTTTCTCAAGAGCTTTAGAAGAAACCTTTGTCAGTGGCTCCGTAGGTAGGTCAGCTGGAAGACGCAACCGTTTACTAGCACGCTTTTTGTTATTCTCAGGCCTTGGAAACATTCGGCGTCTACTGCTACTGCCAAAACTACCTTCATTTTCTAGCCTAAAGGAACCATCACGTCTCGTCACAGGCTGCAGGATCTTTGACCTCTTTCTTGCTTCAGCAGCAGCTTTTGAGACTTCTTCAGCATTCAACTTTGCAAGGGTCCATGGACTGATCTTCACAGCTCCAGGATTCTTCTTTTTAATTGGTTCCTCTCCAGTCACCTTTTTCCCATATGAACTCACGGATCCAGTCTCTGGTGGCACAACGTCAAACTGAAAGGAAAACATAACAGCCAACTTAAGCTTAATAAATTCATTTTACCAACACAATTTAAAATGGGTAAACTAACAAAAGTAATACCAAAATATTAAAAAAGCTACAAACATATCATCTAAGTTTATCGGGTTACAAATGTAAAATACTAAAGTACCATAAGTGTTACAAACATACCATTCTAGTACAATTTATGATACTTCAGAATTATATTTGTAACACGAAAACGTTACAAAATACCATCTATATCATGTGAATGGTATTTTTATAACACTTTTGCTAATTAAGTGCTATATTTACAACCCGATAAACTTAGATGGTAAGTTTGTAACTTTCTTAGTACTTTGATGGTACATTTGTTAGTTTTACCCATTTAAAATTATTGAAACAACTTTCAATACTCATTTCTAGTCCATATCTTTTCCAACCTCAGCGATGCACATTTGTGCAATGCTTTCGTCCCTCGATCAAAAAGTAAGATTTCTTTTTGAGGTTTCTAATATATGCAGCTAGTGTTGGCACATGGTAGTAGCACCAACTAGAAAGGAAATTCTAAACTGAATAGCCAGAATGTTTTCAGCTGGCATTGATATAATAATCATATAATACACATTGAGAAAAGAGATAAAGAGAGGGGAAAAAACAGTGACTAATGGAAGAAGATGCTGCAAAAGATTTTGAAGCAAAGTAGCAAGCCAAACTCACATGATCTTCAAGAAACAGCCGTGGAGGCGTGCACCAAGCCCCACGGTGGAAATTAGTAACGGAGCTTGTGCTGCTTAATGCAGTAAGTGAACTAGCAGGAGACATTTGAGGACTCTGTTGGATTCCAACTCCTTGTTCTTGCTCCTGCTCTCTCAAAGCTACAATATAATCATATGTGCTGATTCCCTACATCGCATTCCAGATAGCAATAAATACCTTATTAATAACACTGAGAACGAAAAATCTAAGAACGCAACAAAGCAATTTCTCAAGGCAACAACTTGTGATATCTATCTTAATTTATGGAACTATGTTCTGTCACCAGATGTTCTATTACAAGCAATAATTATATGCAATATTTATTACTTTCACATAGATGGGATGAGAATTTAAATGGATGGACACATCAAACAAATTCATCAAAAGATCACATAAGAAAGATAGCCCTGAGAGATATAAGGAGGCAGTTACCACTCACTTTTTTGACAAGGAGGATGTGAAAGAATAATAGTTGTACAAGTGGTAAGGTTGCGAGCATTGCCAAAAAGGTGCATACTACCTGTTACATTTTATCTAAATTTATTAGTAAGAACAGAAGCTGCTGTCAATAAAAACATCAAAAGAATCAGTTCGGTGCATTCTGTTGAAAATACAGAAGCAGATATATTTAAAGAAAATTGATCACAATTCAAAGCTATACTTAAAATAGATACATGAATTCCATATGAATAAACTCACCACCACAATAACGAATGGCACTAAGGAAAAACTGCTACCCAACTTTGCAGAAATATCCACAGAGAATTGCTTCCTCTCAAGAAAACAGCAGATGAGCACAAGAATCCCAGTTGTCCATTGTAGAATAAGCTGCAATCTCAAGCCCAAGGTGCACAAACCATGTATATACCTGTCAATAATCAATTAAAATAAAAAATGAAGAGAAAATAAAATGCTTACTCTGACGTGATCTTCAGGATCTGGCTGGGTCATGGCAGTGAATTAGGTTTCAAGTTTGGGTTTAAGGCATCAATTGAACAGCCGAGGAACTCAAAATGGTGAAAGCAAAACAAGGAATGACCTTTGAAGGTGTTGGTTAAAAGTTAAGCGAGCCAGTAAAAGTTTTTAATCCATAGGTTGATGGATGTAAGTTTTAAATATTTGATGAATTCAATTTAGGATAAGAATGGGGTATCATTCTTACCAATAAGAGAGAAGCAACCATGAGAATAAAAAACTGTCGGTAGTTCTTCTTTCCTATACAGTTGTTAACCCACTACAGAACCAAAATGAAGGCAAGATTAGGTAAATTACTAAAGAAGAAGTAAAGAACTGTAAATTAATGAAAATACTTATACCCTGCAATGATGATCAAAGTGATTGACACACTTGTCGCAAACTCTGCAGTGTTTGCTGTACTTGAAGACCTACAAGGATCCAAATTTGAATCGCATAAGCTTAAAAGACAATACATAACCAAACTTAGAAGTGAGTACGAATGAGTGCAAAAGCAGGGACAGGGAACAGACTAAGACTGACATGTTCCAATACAAAACTAGATGAAACGAAAAGGCTGCATGCCCCAACATATGCAGGAATCAGGACAAGGTAAGAGAACCCTCAAGGCTTACCACATCAGTATATCTGTCTTCTAGTTACAGATAACAGGCATTAATCAACCATACAAATAAAACTATGATTTTCAACGCACCTCTACTTCACACAGACTGCAACAGAACATGCCTTCCTCACTCATTTGTTGTATAGATGATTCTTTACTTGAACCACAACAATCGCAGATAAAAGCATAAGAAAAACAAGCTAACAAGAAACAAGATGGACGCTCTGATGAAATTTTTCTCTCAGCATCCACAGTCGAACATATGGAAGCTGCATCTTTATCCTGTAACTCCTTGGTCACAGGTTTCCCTCCACATGTTACAGCACTGGCATCATGTAATGATGCAGTTGAATCCCCACCCAATTTAGAATCTTTTGGGCTAGTATGCTTTCCAGATTTCCGAATCTTAAGATACTTTTTTGACTTAAAAACTCCGAGATCTGCAGGGTCAGCTGCCGCACACCAAATATACAGACTGAAGGCGGATACAATCTGAAAAGTAAAATATGCTCAAGTTTCATTAAAAACGAAGGCATAACCAGTACAGATGAAACATAATGAATTGAGACTCCTACAAGTACACATATTTCATCGGTCCAACTAACACTAGATCATTGCAACTAGCATCTTTTGTTGAAATACTGAACTTCTAATGTTCATTTCCAGAGTGAGCAAACAAAAACAACATACTCTTGGGAAATGGTCTTGGAATTTCAAGAATCAGAAAGCTATGAGTGACTCTTTAGGTTAAGTCTTGACTCTTGATTACCTCTTGATCCTATACTTGGTGACAATGGATTTTAAGGAAGATGATGAACAAGTGCCAGAAAGGCCTTCTTGGATGGTGATCCTCGATCTCAACGAGAAAATTAACATTCACTGCATAGATTATTTGCTTTATGCCAGAGAACTCATGTAAGTTTAAACTCAAATTACCGTATTCTATGATTTTGCCTACATGTTCTTTTCAATTATCACACCTAAGTGACACCAAATATTTCTCATAGCCTATGATAAATCCATGATACATAATACATTGATCTTGCCTACGGTCTGTCACCCTAAATTGTGTAGATAGAAAGCGAAGCTAACAAACTGTTTGTTGAAGAGCAACCCTGGTAAAGTTTGGCTGTATAAAGAAAGAGCAAACAACAATACCAAACACATGAAGGTACGAACAAACAGAGAATACACAGATCCCACTTGTAAATCCACCAAAAGCACATAACAAAATACATCTTAAAGGAAATTAAGGAGAAATGGCTTACAAGTGGAGTGTAGATTCCCATCACAATATACTGGAACATTTTCTTCCCAACGAAAGGAGCAAAGAACACATAGAAAGCAAAACCCAGAGCCAGAAACACAGCAATTGCCACCACCTTCAAATAAAATTAAGAAAACAAATTTTTTTTTCAGAGTTCAGAAACAATAGCGATAACCGGACGAGAAAATCTGAAGGCATACCTGAAGAGGATGGTAAGGAAGTTGCCAACCATGTTTTCTCATTTTTGTGGCTTAATGTTGGAGATAACTGAAAAGAAACGAGACAGTAAAAAATGGATTTTGAATGAGGCAAGAAAAACGACGAATTGTGTTATATTTGTTCCTTTCTTGTATGCTTGTTCATCCTATTTTCTTCCACTTCACTTCATTTATCAGAAAAATTTCAACTGGGTTATTTACAAAGGATCCAAGCAACAAAAGGGTACATGAATATTTTCTAACTAAATCTATAATCAAAAAAAGAAATGAATAGAGAGGAAAGATAGAAAAAGGGTGGAAATAGTGGTATAGACTATGAAATAGTGTGTATTTGGGAAGGATTGAACAAAGAGGAAGCTTTTGCTTGCTCAGTCAATCATAGCCCCAGCTAAGAAAGGCAAATAAAATAAAACAAGAGAAATTGGGTTGGGATATCTGTTTTTTCTTCTTGCAAAGCTTTTGATTACTTGAGCAAACAGCAAAGATCTACCATCTATCACTGTGTGTGTGTGATAAAGTGTGAGAGAGAGAGAGACTAGTTTTACTAATTTCTTTTCCTGCTTATAATTACCTTGCAACTAACCTTTTACTTTTTCCTTGTTTCAAGCGATACCTTTCCCTCTGGCCAAATCATGTGTCACAGGTCAGTGCAACTGCAAGGTACATTGTTTCATTCTCCGTTTTATTCCAGAGTACTTCTACGTGCATTAAATTCTTATCAATTATCAAATACCAATTTGATATGAAAATTTATGGTTGATTAAAATAATTAAATTTATTTTTTAATTATTATTTTATAACGATTTAATAAAAAAACTCTTTATTTATTTAAACGATTCATAGACATAATACAAAACATAAATAATTTTTTATTAAATATATTTATATTTATCAATAATAATATATCCTAACATTTAAAATTTATTTTTATATTAAAAAATTTTAAATTTATTTTAAATTTTAGATATATAAACTTTTCATTTTAACCAACAATTCTTTCTAAATCCTCACTCAGTGTCTCTCAAAGCTTATTAGCCAATTTATATAATGATATTAAAAAGAATGGCAGATGTATTAATTACAGACATTTATTTGTTTGAACAAACTGAATAATTTTATTTTGTAGAAAGGAATAACACAATAAAACAGAGTCGAAGTGAAATTGGAAAGGTTGTGACCTCTCACCCAGTGCCCATTTCTTCTTTTGAGCTTCTGTATCTTTCAGCCTGATAAGCCTGCTTTTTTCTTTTTCTTTTTCTTTTCATTTTTTTGTTTTTTTGTTTTTGTTTTTTTAAGGGATTACTGTACAATACATAGTTTTCATATTTATTTTAGTTTGAATTTACCTTCAGTATTATTAAAAAGTAACTACATATATAAAAGATAAAGAATATATGATAGTTTATTTTTTGATAATTTATTACGGTATTATTTTAATAATCTCTATTTAATATACTTAAAAAATAAAATTAAAAAAATTAATTTTATTCTTATATAATTATTTTTTTAATAATAATAACGAAAATAAAGTGTTATAAAATATAAATATATTATCTAGATGTTATTTTTGCGATAAATAAGAGACCATGTTAATATTTTTTTCCTTTTTTATTAAGATTTTTTTAGTTATATTAGTTTGAATAGTTTAATCCTTTGTTATTTTTTTACTAATTTAAAAAATAATTAATTTTTAATTTTTTATTTTATTTTATATTCATTATTTTTTATTAATAAAGAAAATTTATATAAAAGTTGAAAAAAATATAAGGGAAACTTGATCAATTATTATCGTACTCTACTTTTTTAATATAAAAGGATTCAAATGTTAAAAATATAACGAATTAACTATACTTAATTTTTTGGAAAAATAAGTTCACGTTACCTTTTATCAGTGTTTTTATTCTAACTTATAATCGCAACTTGTAGTTTTATCAATGTTCTCAATATACCATTAATAAACATAGCTGAACATCTATACAATTAAAAAAAACTTTATTTTGAATACATATATCTAATTTCATACAAAAATAATTATCCTATCAAATATATTAACAAACGTAAAGAAAATAAGTGTAATCAATCAAATACACATTAATTGATGATTGGTATCACATATTTGATTAAAATTCGGTCAATAAAATATGCATCCAATTTAATTATAGTGAATATAATCAACATCAATCAAAATATAACTAATTAGATAAATATTCAATTTAATTATACAATGTTCATTTTAATTAGATATGTGTTTAATGAATGGGATCACTATCTAATTAAAATACAATTGATTGAATAACTATTTAATTTAATTGAACGTATATGAAATTGAATATGATCAATAATCTACCAAAATCCAACCAATTGAACATGTATAGAACTCGATTCCAATAAGTGAAATAATTGATAAACAAACTCGACTAATTGAACAATGATCCAATTTTAAGTAGTCAAATTAAATAAATATTAATTAAAATTAAAAATATTTTTTTATCACTTTTAAAAAAATTATATCTAATTTTTAATTAATACAATGTAATCAAAACATATAACTCAATTTTGTAACGTAACTAAGTGACCCACCGTTTTATTAACTCCTTTTTGCTAAGAAGCTCCAAATAAGTAATGGATAAATATACTCTCTTTATTAAATGCGCTCCTGCATCCTTAATGTCATTATAAGAGGTGGTAAATGGTAATTCCATGAAAAGGATTAACTTCTAGGATGGATATAATTTCACCTTGCTAGAACCTCTAATTAACTATTGTTCTTAACTTTATTTATATTTTGTTAACCTCTAATTAATGTTAAATGATGTCTTTAATTTTTGCATTAATATTGCTTCTAATCTGCTTTATTTAAAACCAATTTCTTTTGTACCATTTGCTTAAAATGCAACCAATTTGAAATAAATTATATTTCAGATGTATCCAATTTTATTCAAATAATTAGTACACTCTCGATTGAAACCCAATTTTTTTAAGGTAAAAATAAGTTAATTCCGATTTTAAAAATATAAAAATTAACTTTTTGAATTGATTTGGTCATAAATTTTTTACAATATGTTTGAACCACGCTTAACTCAACAGAGTCACAAGACATTTGGGAATATCCACATGGAGTCCAAAATTACGATGTTATTGCTCAAGTTAGTTCCTGACTAGTAAGGTGGCCCCAGCTTGACACATATTTGTTTCGTTCTCTCCAATTCTCGAACTCAAGATCTAGTCCTTAAGTAAACCTTGAGAAACAAGTTGTTACCATTTAGACTATTAATCTTAACCCAAATAGTACCAGCTTGAGCAACAACGTCGTAGTCTTGGTCCCCACATAAATATATTTAGCAAAAAGGGCACCTTTTTGATGTTTAAACCACACATAGTTTAGCAGAGACACAAGACATCTCGGAATATCCACATGAGGTCCAGGATTACGACGTTGTTGCTCAAGCTAATTCCTGACTAGTAAGGTAGCCTCAACCTCACACATGTTTGTTTCGTTCTCCCCAACTCTCGAACCCAAGATAGTAGCCTAGATGGTACTAGCTTGCTTCCCAAGGTTCCTGGGTTCAAGAGTTGGGAAGAGCAAAACAAACATGTGTTAAGCTGAGGTCGCCCTACTAGTTTGAGTAACAACGTCGTAGTCTTTGACCCCACATGGATATCCCGAGATATCTTGTGCCTCCATTGAGCTAGTTGTGGTTCAAATATCAAAAAATGCCCTTTTTGCTAAAGATATCTACGTGGGGGCCCAAGACTACAATGTTTTTGCTCAAGTTAGTTTATATACTAGTAGGACGACCCTAACTTGACATGTATTTCTTTACTGTCTCCTCAGCTGACCTATCCCTTTTATCCACAGATTCATAGAAGCTAGTATCATCTGGATTTGATGTTTGAACCACACCTAGCTTAGTGAAGGCATAAGACATATTGGGATAGCAGGGCGATCTCAACCTAACACGTGTTTGTTTCGCTCTCCCTAGCTCTTGAAATCAAGACCTAGCCCTTAAGTAAACCTTGGGAAACAAGCTGGTACCATCTGAACTAGACTAGCTTGAGCAACAACGTCGTAGTTCTAGGCTCTATGTGGATATCCCGAGATATCTTATACCTCGGTTGAACTAGGCGTGGTTCAAAAAGGCATCTTTTTTGCTAAAAATATCTATGTGGGGGCCTAAGACTGCGACGTTATTGCTCAAGCTAATTTATATACTAGCAAGGCAGCCCTCAGTCTGGCACGCATTTCTTTAACGCTTCCCTAGTTTCAAACGTGTGACTTACCTCTTTTAGTCACAGATTTATAGAAGCTGGTACTATCTGGGCTATTAGTTCAAATAATACCAGTTTGATTCCTAAGGTTTACTTAAGGACTAGGTCCTGAAGAGAACAAAACAAATACGTATCAATTTAGGATCATCTTAATAGCATATAAACTAGTTTGAATAACAACGTCGTAGTCTTAAACCTCACATAGATATCTTGATATGTCTTGTGACTCTGGTGAACTAGACCTGGTTCAAACACAATATATATTTAGTTTAACTAAATTATATATTGATAATACATATATTTATTTATGAATTTTTATATATATAAAAAATTATAATATTTTAGATTAATATATATATATATATCTTAAATTTAAAAATAAAAGATCTTATTCCATCTTAAATCGATTTAAATATGTTAATTTAATTTTTTTAGCTGACATTTTATTGTTGAAGTTCGGTTCTTATTTAACGAGCTGACAAAACTAGGCCTAATCCTACAGGGGCTATAAGTAACGTATAACAAGGAACACTCCGAATAGCAGTTTTTCTTCTCTAAATTTAACTTAATACTAAATCAAATTTTTTTCTTTCTTTTTAACTT
Source organism: Hippophae gyantsensis (assembly GCA_030763125.1). Taxonomy (NCBI): domain Eukaryota; kingdom Viridiplantae; phylum Streptophyta; class Magnoliopsida; order Rosales; family Elaeagnaceae; genus Hippophae; species Hippophae gyantsensis. The sequence goes on from CM061028.1 coordinate 12,328,924, forward strand.
GCCTTATATTAAAAAAAATATTGTTTTAGCACAATTTGTGGTAAACACAATAACTTACTTATGATTAGATATTTTAAATAAATTAATTAAAAATATATAATCATAATCTATTACGTGTATTGTTGTCTTTGCTCTATATTATATCAATTTAATTCAAATATAATATGATATTTACATATTTTAAATTATTTAGATATATGTTATTGTATACAAATATATATTTGTTTGAGTTGAATCAAGTATTTTTACTAAGAAAAAAATCTCATTTTTTTGTTAATAAATTTTATTTATTAATCTTTTTAATTTTTGTATTATAATTTTTAATGTTTTCAATGTTAATTTTAATATTTTTTAAATAATTTTTGTATTATACTTTTAAATCCATCATATATTTTTTAATTATTTAACTTTCATAAAAAATAACAAATTAAAGACCTAATGTTATTTTAATAATTTATTTATTAAAATATAATAAAATAAATTTAATACCTAATGTTATTTTAATAATTTATTTATTAAAATATAATAAAATAAATTTAATATGAAATAATTTGAGAAAAATCAAAAATAATAATTTTATAATATAAAATTATTAAAGTATTTACTTTTACTTAAAAAATAAATTTCAATAAAATATTTTGTCAATGAATTAACATTAAAATAATAATATTTTAATAAAAATAATTAAAAAAATATTATTTATCATTAATTGTTACGTTTCATTGAAAATTAATGAATTATAAAATATTTTTTTGAATATAAGTTACTAAACACACACTAAGGTTTAATTTAAAGAATTTGAATAATAATTTTGTCTTTATTATAATTCCTAAATTTAAAGATGTTATATTTTAATTATTTACTTAATATCTTTAAATATAAGTAATTAAAATTTAAAGTTTTAAATAAAAGAATATTCATAAATATTATTAATGATTTATTCTCAATATTAATCATAAAATATAATAAATATTTAAAAGTATGGAAAATAGAAGAAATAAAGAAATTGGCAAATGCTAGTATGCTACTATGAATCATAGCTAGAGGATGTTAACTGGGTGAAGTATTGCTACAGGATGCTGGTATGCTGTCACAGGGGGTGATTGGGTGAAGTCATGGATGACGAGTGAGGATTAAAGATTTGTTGTGAGTGAGGTATTTTTATGAAAATGAAAAGACAAAAAGAAAAAAAAATACAGACAGGGGGAAGAATGAAATTAAAAAAATAATTATATATAAAAGTATAAATATAAAAATATTTAGTTTAGTTGGTTTCTTATAAGATTTTAATAATAAATGAGAAATTGATCATTAATTTAATATAAGTTCATTTTATAAAAAAAAAATTTAAATAAATACAAATCCAAAATCAATCATATTAAGTCAATTTAGTTCGAAAAAATACAAATTGAGCTCATTTCAATAAATTTTGTACAACCCATGTATTTAAAATTATATTCGAATACAATGGAACATCAATCTAACTAATTACATAGTTATTTTTTAAAGGTTTTCAAACATGATTCCTGCTAGTAAATCTGATTGAATCTGTATCATTAATGAAATATTTAGTTAATTTTGAATGAAGTGAATATCAGTGAGTAGTGAGGATATAAAGACTTTTTCTATAGAAAAATGCTACATCCCAATAGCTAAAAATCAAACATTACTCATTGAACTATGACTTGGAGCTGCAATTAAATAAGCAATTATGCTTTAATTTACAATAATACCATAGTAAACAACTTGAAGAAGAGGCTGTTTCTTTCTTTCTTTCTTTAAAGAAGGGTCTGTTCACAAAAGTAAAAAATACTTCTATAATTTGTATTCAGCTGCACAGTTAATCACATTTGAATGTCAATTAGTATGTGTATCTATTACTAATTAATATTCAATATTAAAATAATAATAATTATTTATTAATAATTATTTTCATATAAATATAATAATAACATTAACATCCAATTAATAATATTAAGATAAAATTGATATCATATACTTTTTGTCATAATAAAAAAATAAAAAATTAATATTTTCATAAAAAAAATATTAATAATAAAATAATTAAATGTTTTAACTCGTAATATAATACTTAAAGACTTTTAAAAATAAAAATATTGCTACGAAATTAACAAAATCTACTTTAACAATTATGCTATACAAAAATAATTGCAAAAATAATCATAATAAGTTCAATACCTTGAAATACCTTAATAGTTATAATTGATAATTATATAAAAATAATATTGTTGATTTTAGCTCAAATTTATAAGTAATAACCTAACATTTTATTTATACTCTAACATTTTGCTTAAATGTAAAGTTTTGTCTTTATAAATGTCCATTATTTGAACTTTGTTGATAGTAGGTTTCTTTATATTTTCACAAAGTCTATCGCACTTAAATTTTTTAATTAATTTTGAGATTGTTATATGAATTCGATTATAAGATCTTGTTTCTATTGATACCATGTAAAAATATTAAATATTAATTTTACTAAAAATTTAAACTTATAAAAATTAAACATAACATTTCATTTTATATATAAGGTTGTTAATTTTTCTTGACAAATTAAATCCTTACCATAATTGACTAGTTTGGGACAAAGATGGAGACAATAAAATGAATAATGAGTAATGAAAAACGTGAAACAAGGATCTGTATTTTATAATATGAAACGGGATAAGAACGGATATTTTATTTCTTACTTCGTTTTTTGAAATTATATATTCTATTATAATAAATATATAAAAATTTAATTTTTTATAAATTTATTTATATTTAAATTTAAATTAATTATTAATAATGTATGAGATATTTTATATTTTATATTCTAAAAGTTTAAAATCTTATAATTATTTATAATATATTATTTAAATTAATTTATAACAATATTCTTTGAATCTTATTTAATATAAAATAATTATGAATTTATTGTTACATATATTTTATTTTTCCTTTAAATATTGTTTAATTTTTTATTGATTCAAAATTTTATTTTTATCGTTACAAATTATTTATTATTTCCTTTAAATATTGTTTAATTTTTTATTGATTCAAATTTTTATTTTTATCATTACAAATTATTTATTATTTACTTCTATTATAATTTTTATTTTATAATAAAAATTTAAAAAGCAAAAATAACATTTAAAATATTATATAGATTTTTGTTACTTATTTTGGGATTCTCGTTCCTCATTGAGAATCTCTCATATGTCTCTGTAACTATTTTAAATAAAAATGAATGATAAATTTTATAATTTCTAATTTTCGATCCTATGGTACCCCTTTGACAATTGTATTTATACCCTTTAATAATAATAACAACCCTGCCTTAAAATAAAATAAAAACGCATTATATAATAAATGGAATCTAATTAGGTGAGCAAAACTCAAGAGTGGACAGTCACTTAGTTGAAAATTTTAGAAAGCAAACAGAGAAAAGAGACAGCTTCGGTTGAAACTTAACGTGGGAATTAAATAAGGTTTTTCGTTTTGTCTTAAAAATAGGGTTGTTTTGGAAAACAACTCATAATGAAAAGTTTATATAAATGAATTTTAAATGAAATATTATTATTAGTTATAGTTTAATATACATAAATTATAAAATAAATTTTTTCTTAATATTATCATAATATATTTTATTAAAATAATTTTATTTAATAATAATATTAAAATATAATTAATATCATAAATAAAATAAATTTTTATATATTTTTATTACAATAATAACAAAATTATCACGATAATAACGTTATCACATAAACTGATTTTTTGAAATTTGTTACCGGATTTTGAACTTGGTAAAAGAATGTATAGAAAACAGTAAAAAAAAGTATTTTTAAAATTTATAATCATAAAAACATCATATTTATATTTATTTTATACATTTTTATTATTAAAAAATTATGATATATTATTTTATTTTAAATATTATTCAAATTAAATATTTTAATTACTATTTTTATTATTATAATTTTAAAAATATTATTTTTATAATAGCAACCCGATGTTGAAAATGTTTAGAAGTACTCTTCAAACTAGTGGATACTATTTATGTATTTTATACAATTTTTTAAAATTTAATTAATAATCATATTTATATCCGTATCAATGATTTTACTTACCTACCTTTGCTATATAACATTACTCAAAATTATAAGCCACTCTTATATATATAATAATTTTATACCATTTTATTAAATCTTATTAATAATGAAAATTGTATAATTTCTTTGCTGATGATATATAAAATTATTCAAATTATAATTGATACTTTAGATGTACATGTATTACATATGAAACAATGATTTTTATTTAAAATAATGATAAAAATAAATAAAAACTTAATATTTTATTTATATTTATTATTATTATTATTAAATAAAATTATAATTAATGAATAATTTTATATTCATAACAATTTTCATTATTCAAATATTACTATATTTTTATTTTATTTTAAATAACTGTATTAATAATATATTTTATTAATTTAAAGTAAGAATAAATAATTTATATAGTAAGATAAAAGAGTTATTTTTTAAAAATGAAAAAAGAAAAAAAAGTCATTTATCCGGAACCTTTTGGTTGACGCATCGTGCTATTTCCGTGGATTTAATATTATATATATATATATATATTAATTGAACCTTAATAAACATATATCAGGTTTGGTTTATTGAGAGTAGTTTATTATTTTTAATAAAAATATATTTTAAATTTATTAAATAAAATAGTATAAATCTTAATTTTATAAAAATAAATAAATTTATTCTTTCTTATTTTTTATAAAAATGATAAATTTTTATTATTTTTTAAAAATTATATTAGTCTATTTAATAAATATAAAATTAAAATATATTTTTATTAAATATATCAAAATTCAGTTTTTTTTCTTTATTTATATAGTAAAGATGCACATATTAAAGTACGAAGAAAATTGTTCCACAAAAATAAATTCCAAATTAAATTGAGGATGGGTTTTAGGCAGAGGGTTTGAGAGAGACACGGAGTAGTAGCTTGGTAGGTGAGAACCTCAGAGGCCATAAATTCTTTGGATCTCCTTTTCAATGAAGAAAAAATTGTTTTTAAAGTAATGTGTTTTATTATCCTAAAATAAATTATTATTATTATAAAAATAATTTTAATTAATAGTAATAATATTAAAGTATAAAAAGAGTTATCAAATGAAGTTATTTAAATTTAGTTTATTTTAAATAAATTATAATTTAATTTATTTATTTTATCTGAGTTGTACTTATTTAATTTTTTAAAACTATTTAATTAATTATTAAAAAAATCATTAAATTATGATTTTAGGATTCAATCCCTAAACGTCAAAACTTTCTCACCATTTGCTTGATTAACCTCCTTGTCGTCGCCGATCGACGACCTCCTTGCTGTCTTCATTGTTCCTACCTCGCCGTTCACCCTTATAAGTTTTTTACTCTGCAATTTCGTCACTGTAAGTTTTTAACTTTGCAATTTCGTTCGTCCCTATAAGTTTTCTACCCATGTTTGGGTTCTGAGAAAATGAGAAACTATGCTGACCAAAAGAAGCAGGGCCAGTACAACATGCCTCTCAAGCTAGACATATAGATTTTTTAAATACGAACATACTGCAAAATTTATAGTAGAAAGCCCTAATGTACCAAATGAATTGAATCCAAAACCGAATAGTCAAATACACATTCAATACCCAAAATATATAGATGTACATTCTAAGCATTGGTGATACATTTATTATTAAGAAAACATGCTTTCTCATCCAACTAAAAGGACTCATTGAAGAAAGACTTTGAAGCACTTCTAACAAACATGACCTTTAACTCATGATAGATCCAAGCCTCCTATTTATAATCGAAATAAACTTCGACAGAGGGAAACGCATCACTCAGAAAACAATAGCGTAATGATGCAATATCATTTGCTTAGTAAATTCAGATTTGTAAGTGCTAGGCTTCAAATCTCAAAAAAAAAAATGTTAAAGAAAATGTAAAAATAAAAATAAAAATTATATGTTAGCTAAAAAAAATTCTCAAATGAATCATTGAGGTGATAATAAATTCAAATTAATTATTAATTTAAACTCATAATTTAAGTTACTTAATTATTTTGAATTAAGATTAACAACTTATTTAAATTCAACATATATATTTTGAATTAAGATTAACAATTTATTTAAATTTAATATATATAATTAATAGTAAAGATAAAATAAATATTTTATATATTTTATTATAATAATAACTTAATTTATATGATAATATCATCATTCTTATTTATTGATAATTTGATAATTTTAATTATTTTTTATTTTTTCAATCTTTTGATACATTTTTATTTTCAAATATTTTGATAATAACATTCAATTATACTGAGCCATTAATAGCTAATAACAACTATGACAGAATAAATACGAATAAAAGTGAATTATTTTTAAAAATATAACTAATATATTTAATTTATAAAAATAAAATGATAAAATTATCATAATTTTCATAGATAAAAGGGTTGTTGAGTGTACGGATGTGTTCATGAGATTGCTGTCCAGTACAAATATGATTAGATTGTTTAGTGCATTAGACGAATAGAGTATGAGAAATGATAATAATATATAAATATGTGACTATTTCTTAACAAGGGTAATTCAATAAAACACTATTCAACATAATTGGATGAATCACTACAACTACTTCTCATGGGCAGAGTCCAAGTTTGTTACAAAGTAATGAGTACACTATAAACGAATATTCTGAAAGTTAGTTAGATATGTATAAGCATTTTAACAAAGGAATTAAATACCAATTCTCTCTTTTTTCCGATTTCTTCTCCGCCTTTACTTTGTGAGTTGATGTTTTCTCCGATATCTCCTTTTTTTCTACTGAGTTTTGCTCAGTTTTTCTATAAGGTTTTCGTGATATTTAGAAGTAAAACGTTTAATTATAAATTAATTTTAGGTGTGTTTTTAAGTATATATTTATTTTTAAACATATTAGAATATATTTTATATATTTAGGTAGATTGATCGATCAAGAATCGATACTTGTTCTCGATTATTTTTAATTGTTATTGGATCAATAAAAAAAAATTTCAATCAATCGATAGACTCGATTAATCGAGTGGTTAGAGTTTCAATTTAAAACCTATTTGTGTACTCGAACCAAAATATTCTTTTATCATTTTATTCATATTATTTGTTGCTCTATGATTTGTTTTAATAAACATAACTATAATTTCTCTTTAACTTAGCATTATGATTTTATCTCTCCTAAATAAATAATTTAATATTCCTTGTTTTAAACAATCATACAAACATACTCATTCTATTCTTCTAATTGTTTTGTGCTTTCTCTCTTAAACATTACGTGGTTATATTTAATTGATTAATAAGTTTATTTGTTTTATGATACTACGATTTCATATTCATATAGTTTATTCTTGATTAAGTTTTTGCATATTTTGTTCAAATAATTTTATCTGTGATCATAATTATTTTATTAAATTATTTAATTTTAAAGAAGTTATTTTTATTAAACTTGTATTTAATCTATTTGTTCTAAGATTTGTTAGATGATTTAATTTAACTGGTTTATTCTTAAATCTTCTAGTTAGGGTTTTTCTTTAATGAATTTTTTTATGACATATTTTACATTTGTACTAACTTTTTAGGTGTTTGTTAAACTTGTTCAATTTTTTGTGTGACTAGAGATATCTGAACATTGATCCGGATCCGTACATCTATCTATAGAAATTGTGAAAGAAATGATAACTTGAGTATGTTGTTTTGAAAGATTTATTTGTAAATGATAGTTTAAGACCTAACCTTGTAACTAAACATTGATTTTCATACTGAATATTTAGGTGATTCGGTAGATTAGTGATAATCTTCTTAAATCATTGTTATGATCTAGATTATTTTTATCTAAAATATCATGTGTTAATTTCTTATTTATTTTTACTTTATATTATTTACACACGATTCAATATCTAACCACTTGTGATTTTTAATTAGACATAATTCAAAAAATTACCTATTAAATCTTTTAGGTTAATTAGATCTATAACTTTAAGCTTTTAAAATCGATCACCGTCTCAACTTATGCGGTTCCTGGATCATCTCACTCATTTCTTTGTCCGAATTGTTTTATGTGATTGGTATTTAGTTTTGTTTGTGATTTGGTTTACGATTTACTAAGCTCTGTTCTTTCAGGTGCTATTCGAGAACTTTGATTCTATGAATCTTATGTTATAGCCATACGAGGTAATTTGAGGATATATTTGCAAGCCATTTTCCTTTGTGACTTGCTTGGGATTCCTCTGAAAAATTGCTTTTGTGATCAAGGTCTAGTTTGGGTTATGCACATTACCAATTGGTGATGACTCTAGTTTGGGTTTAATTTAATGGTTTGCAATTAAACTTTAGTTTTTTGTTTTTGCTTTGTTTTCATAGTTTTTGCCTCCAATTTTCTCTATATTTCCTCAATTTTAATTTTGGGGGTTTTGGTATAAGGAAATATAAAAAAAACTAGATATCACATTCTCCGAGCGTCTCTTATGCTTTGGCTTCCCCTTCCAACTTTTGTGGGTTGGTTTTCAAATTTACTTCAAACTTTAATTTCTCTCACTAGTTCCTTCCTCGTACTTTTGGATTTTCTTCTTTGGTTTTTAAATCCTTTCCTCTTTTTGTGAGATTTTCCTAAATGTTTTTTTATTTAACCGAGGGCTTTGGTTACTGAAGGAAATTATAGAAGACTTGATGGCTGGTATTGATAACTTTGATTTATCTTTTGATCTTAGTGACCTAATTGTGAAGGATAAGAGCAATTTTGATGTTGATGTCCTTTTTGGAGTCCAAATTAAATCAATTTGGCTAATAATAGAGATTTTTAAAGAGAAATGATGACATTGAGAATATTTGTAATTTTTTCAAGTCTAAAGATACTCACCGGTAAAAATGTACGAGATCCAGATAAGTTTTTATGGATAGTGATTTGGACTCTAGTGATAATTTCTTTGATTTTGAACTTGTAATATTTTTTTAAATATTTATATTATTTTTTTATTGTGTTTCTTTTGTATTTTTTTAGTTTTATTAAATTTGAATATTGTTAAAGTGTTGATACTCTATTATTTATTTTTCTTTGTTGTTACCTGGTTTCACTTGTCATTTGACTCCTTTAATTTACCCAGTTTGCTAATTTTCTTTTAGCTAGACAATTAGGAGAGTGCTTGATTTTGTTTTTAGAGACTCTGTTTTGATGATGTGGTCTATGATGCTTTTGTTTATTGTTTGTGTGATTTCTTAAACTTAATTAGTTTTTATCTCGTTGTCTAGATGAATGTTAGGGAGAAAAAATATTATTGTTTATGTTAGTTACGTTGTTATTTATTTTTTTAGTTATTAATTTTTTAAGATTTTATATTGTGTATAATTGATGTTGATATTTTTAAATTGTACTGTTCTTTTTAATAAAACTTTTATATTTAAAAATAAATAAATAAAATTTACAATTTTTAATAAAACTTTTATATTTAAAAATAAATAAATAAAATTTACAAAGTAATTATGTATACATATATTGTAAAACAAACAAATTACATAAATACAAAATGTATATTTCTCTTCTTCAGCTTGCTTTCTTCTTGCTCACTCCATTCTCATTGTTTTCCTTCTTCTTTATTTGCTCTTGAATATGACATTTTTTTTACTCATTTTCCACTCATATCTTTATATTGTGGTATATATCAAAATTATTTTTAAATTTAAAAAATAATATCTTTTGTTATGTATTAATAATAACATGTAATACAACTTAAAAATATGGATATAAATTTACTTGTAATTAATATTCTTATTAAAATATAAGAGTTTTATATTAGATAACTTTATTGCTCTTGTGAAAAACAATTTCATTTACTATTTGAATTCTTTGTATGTATGTATGATTATATTTATTTTTATTAAAAAAATAAATAATATTTTCTTAAAAATATCAATATATACAATTTGTGTCTCAACGAGTTTCTTCCGTGCATCATCAACGAGTTTTCCGAACAATGGGGTTGAATTGATGGTAAGGATGATAATTTTTTTTGGTTATGAATAATCTGGGTGGATTTTGAGGTGTTTAGAGTAATCATATCAGGTGAGTTTCACGTCATTTATTTCAGGTTAAATCCCTTTAATTTTTTAATTAAAATATTAAATTGTTACTACTTATATAAATTTGGTATTAAATTTTGATATTTCAAAAATTTGACGGTAAGTTTACATGAATTCGGTGATAATTTCGGTGATAAATGGTGGATCTTAGCCTAGAGTAATATGTTTAAAATGAATCAATTTCTTATATGTGTTTAAAGCCATCAGAATATTTAGAGGGTTAGAGGGGAAACATTTGACAGTGAAGAATACCTTACAAGCTCCATTATAAATCAATTTCCAAGAGAGATTGAAATTGGCTCCAGTACACTGGACCATTCAAGTTAGGCTTTGGACTGGACCTATCTTTAAAATTGGGTTCCAACTCAAGAAAGACCTACAAAGGAATGGGTAGGCCGATATTAGTTTTATATTATAGCCCAACATGAAGGTAAAGACTTTGCTTCAGTCCAATTAATACTGGTTTGAGTTTTACTAAATTGGCACACATCCTTAGTATTTAAATGCTTGAAGATGGTCTAACAATAATATAAGTTAATTTAGTAGCATTCTATTAGGGTTTTCTTTTTTATAAAATAAATTTGAATCCAAAAGTTAAAGTTAAAAGGTGTAAACATCATTAATTAAGCCATAAATAGACTACTTTTATATTTGAACTGAAAAGTAATTGAAGACATAACTAAAGCCACTAAATTCAAACTTTTAGCGTGGTTCACGATTGATAAAATTGTCTTCCTATATAAAATTATAATTTAAAATCACATGAAATATCATTAATAAATAAAAAGAAAAAAACTAGAGGTTGGTGAACTCAATTGCATGATTTTTTTGGGTACATTAGTGACCGAAACTAAAAGGTCAAACAAAACATAATAATTTTTTGAGAAACCATATTGTTACGGTCTAAATTAATAATACCATAATTGCCCTTTATTAATGACAATGTTAATTAATAATATTAATATTAAAATATAATTAATTATTGGGATAATATTATTCATTTTTTAAAAAAATTATCTCAAATTTGTAAGGGTTCGAAAAACCTTTAAGTTACGGTTAAGAAACGTAAGCTATGCTCTCCTTCTTTCTCTCTTCCTTCGATCATTCTTGCACAGGTTTTCTTCCTGTGTTGATTCGCTCTTCTTGTTGGAGTGATCTTCTTTACCGGAAGCATCTCTCTCCAGTAGGTCTTTAGTAGTATTTATTTATTCATCTTTATTTTTGTTGATTTTTGAACTGTTTTTGTTGTAGATATATTTGTTTCTTCATGAGGAAGGATGGGTTTGAAAACATTTAGAGATGAGTTTAGGCTCAAATTTATTGTGATTTCTTCTTGTTTAGCGTCTTCTATTCTCAGATACGAGTTTCTCGTGATCATTCATGAGTAACAAAGTTTGTTATGCTCACAAGATGTTTGATGAAATATTTGACTTTAATGTTTGATGGTTTGCTAAATATCCCCAAATTCCTCTTATATTTCATTGGTGAATTTGAATTACATTCATGAAGTACATCTGAACTCAGTATCCATCCACATTAAATTAGCTTGCTTTATGTGTTTATGCGAGTAAATAGAAAAGAAAACCACTAACTCATAAGTCATAATGACCACAGGGCTTTACGCCTCTAGGCCGAAGCTGTTTGGAATAAAGTATTAAAGATCGAGAGATTTGCTTTGTTATTATTTTTCACTATTTTCAAGAATATTGACATAATTGTTTTCTTACCAATTTTTTCAAATTAGTAAAATTTTATTTCAAAAGTCATAATTTCATATTTATTTATGATCAAAATATCTAAACAACATAATTCATAAAATAAAAATAAGATTATATTCTGTAATATATCTAATATTCACCATTGGTAGAGTTTTGATGGTTATCGTCAACGATCCATCAAATATAACATGTTATATTTACGTATATTTTTTATATAACCAGTTACATTTATTATAATCCTAACGATTTATTAAATGTAACATTTTATATCCATATGTATCTTTATATGTAACATATTACATTCATCACATTTTAGTGACTTAACAGATGTAACCTATTATGTTAACTGTATTTGTATGTGAGAGTTTATAATATGTAATCACATGTAAATAGTAAAGTACAAAAATTAAAAATAACCAAGATATTTTTAGGTAGAAACAACATATGTCACAATCATGACTTAAGAAAAAAATCACCAATCTACCAACTTTTTATTATGAAAACCAAACATTCAAGTCTAAATTTAACCTTATGTTACCCTCCTAAAGATACTAGCTCAATGTAACAAACTTATAATCTCCTGCTTTGTTTCCATAATTTTCAAGATTAATGTAAGTGGTATTCAGACCAACGTTCTAATCAATTTTTTGTTAATCAGATACGTTCATAGAACAACTGCAATCAAGATAGTACAAAAAACACAAGTATTCATTTGTGTTCTAGATCAGATTTAATAATGAAAAATCATAATTAGATGATTAAAATAATATATTATTTAAATTAAATCAACTAATAAATCATAGAGCAAACATATTACACACAAATTCAACAAAAAAATAACTTCTTTAAAATTTTAATAATTAAATCAAATAATCATGATCACATAAAAATTTATTTAATTTAAACATACAATAACTTAATTAATAAGAAATTATATAAATATAAAAATATAGAATGATTGGATTATAAATTATAAAAATGTAGAGAATCATATACAAATTGATTTCTCGCCTAACCGCACCAAATAGAAAGTTTTGTTAAGCACTTAATTCTTTAAACTAATGAAGCAATTTTTGGATGTGTGTGTAATTCCTTAGCTGCCGCCGTACTCCTTTAATAATGCCGATGATGTATGTATATTATTTTTGTTTTTTCGGCAGGACATAAGATCAGAAAACTAATGTACACATAACCAAGTAATTTCTTTTGTGCTTAATTAGCTAAAGTTTATTAAAATTCACAATAAAATAACGAGGAGTTGTGGGACACATTATAAAAGGCACATTTTATAAAAGATTAAGTAATATTTTTATAAATCAACTAAAATTTAAATAAATATTTTAATAATAAAAATAATTTTAAATATTATGAACATGTGTTATTGAATACATTAATACAATACTATATATAATAATTATAAAAAATATATCTGAATTACGATTATCTATTACTTGAATATTTATTTGGCTTCTCTTGATAGATTTGATAGCAAGTCTAATGATAAGATTACACGTAAATAGTTAATACTTATAGTCCTTACAAACTTCTTATTTGACATTTTTATCTGGTAAAACCTTTTACTCATTATATGACATTTATAAGAATAAGATAAAAATATTACGATGTCATAGACTCTATAGTGGAACTATCCTATGATTCAATGAATTCGTCTTTGTTGCATCTTGACAAGCTTGTCTATAAATAAAATCACATATATAAAGCATATGATAACTTGGCTTGAATGTCTCATTATACACTAGTTCAATTTACATAAAAATAAGCGAAGTATAGATAATAGTTACGAGGTGTATGCATTCATATCAATCAAGATTAACATAAAATAAAATGATGTAAACCATTATTATCCTAAATATGTTTTCCAATTATATGCATAATAACATAAAAACATGATAATGAAAATGACATATTAAAAAAATGCAAAAACATAAAATGTTAAACAATGAATCACTCTCCCCTTTTTGAAATATGAAAATGACAAAGTATTGGAGAAATTACAAACTTAAGAAAAACCGAAAAAGAAATGTATGCAATGTTACTATGGAGCTAAACATTCCTTAAAGATACAAGAATAATGTAAAAACATATCAATGTAAAAGTGCAATGTGGTTTAAGTTCTTCCTGATTCCTATGGCTCTCTAACTATAAAACCAATTAAATAGTCAATAAATAAAGAAAAGATAAAAAATAAATTAAAATCTGAATTTTTTTCGTTTATAAATAACCACATAAAGTATTAAATTCATTTAATCTCAAACAAGCATACTACCAATTAAGAACTTATTTTTGCTCAAATTTTGATTATCTATTGTATAAATAAACAAATGGAGTAGAAAAGACACATACGACTTAGCACATAAAATGACATATTGATATTTACTTAGAAATAGTATACATGTTTGAACTTTATAAGTATACCAAGTAATTCATTTATCATCAATCATGAAGGATTCAAAAGAAATTTGGTTGAAATTTGGTTTACCTATCATGTAAAATTGCTATTGAGTCTTCGATCCTACAAAATAGAATATATCTACTAATAAAGGACTTATAACTTTTATTTCTTTTTTATTTTATAAATGAGATATAAGATTATTTATTTATTTTTAACCTTTTTCGACTCTCTTTTTTGTGCATGCCAAGTATATTTTTTACAAGCATAATACCTTTTTTTGTATAATCTTCGTAATTTAATTTTTTACATGCATGAGCTATAAATCTTACATTATGACTTTCACATTATTTGTGAGATAGTGCTCTCCGTTCATGACGGTAACTTCACACATTAAAGTAGGTAGCATTCTTCGCTCATGGAGGTAGCTTCACACATCACAATAAGTAGCCCTCTCAATACTAGGTGCCTCATATGGTAAAATTTTAGAAATTAAGAAATAAAACTCAACATAATTTTATGGTCAAGATTAGTTGAAGTTCTAAAATCTTTTAATAGAAATCATAAAATTTAAGCATAATATACATGTGTGTCCGTGAAATGTGTAAATAAGTCCATGTTAGCATCGATCATCACATATAAAAGCATATGTGTATGCACAAGTTAAAATTATAGAACCATCTATACAATAAATATCAAAACGAGTTAAGCCACTAAAGAAAAGGTTGTATGTGTATAGAGGTTGAATAAGTTCATTACCTTGTTAACCAAAATGGATTCTACTTAACATTTTTTAAATTTATTTTTTTAACTAGGAAAAAAGAAATAACATAAATGTAGTACTATAAAATTGCTCACCTAGAGTCATATAAGTACTTTACAAAAAGTACCTAAGTGAAACAAAAAAATATGATTGGATGATAAAAAAATAATCTTTCCTAACCCAAATTTTCTTAAATTTTTATTTCTCTATTTCTTTAGATTGTGACTAGTTACCTTAGGTTTTATGTGCATGTTCTTGGACTTAGGTGTACTTTTCACATTTATCTTAAATAAAGATGCAATATGTATAGTAGAATGATGATAATAAATCCTAAAATTAAAAATATTGAATTTTATTTGCTTCTTTGAACCTAAGATTTCATACTTATTAGTAGAATTTTTGAGCATGTTATTATAAGTTTCATTTATACTAGAATATTAAGTAACATGCATAAATGGATGATGGTTATGAGTCCTACTATGTAAAACATGGATAGAATTATTAAATTTAGGAGAACTCATAAAAAACCTACATTTTAGTCTTATATGACATTTTCTACCACAATAATGACAAACAAGTACAAACTTAATAGTTTTTTTTTATTAAAGATGTAATGGTGGTTTGTGTATAAGTAGTAAGAGTAGGAATAGAGTTAAGGGATCTTACAAATATGATTTTTAACATTGAAGGTGTGAAGCTCTCATTCTAATATCTAAGGCCACATGCATCATTATGTGACTAATCATAACTTAAAACTTTCTTCATTTTTTAGCTCCTAACGTCAAGATTTTCGTTGTCTCCTTAGCAGCAATAGGTTCTTCTTTAAGTTTACAATTTTCTTGTTTTATTTCTGCAAGACTTAGATTAACAATATCAATATGCTTAGACAATTTTAAATTTTCTTTTTCTAAGGAAAAAGTGTTTGTTTTTTGAACACTAATTATTTCATTCAATTTTGTCACTTTATTTAAAAGTTTGTCTTTTTGTTCCTTAGCATCTAAATAATTTTTCAAAACTAGATGCATTATGTTTAGTTAAAAGGAAAGAAGAGTTAACTCCCTCATAGTCTTCATTTGAACTAGTGTTGATATAGTTTAATGTACAATTTTAACTTCTCATCGTTTACATCCGAGCTAGTATTGATATATATAGTTTGAATGCACAATAGCTTTTGTAGTGAATGCACATAGTTGGTTTTATCATCTTCTAGAGTATATTCCTTTAGATTCATTCTTTGTATCATTAAGAGTGGTATTGAGTACTCTGTCAGCTTTCTTATTATTATTTACACATTATGCAAATATATGACCAAAACCATTATAGGTAAAACACTGAGGACGAATATGTTTAGATTTCTTATCATTTGAACCTTTGGGGTTAGGTTCTTTTGACATTTTGTCCTTGAATCAATTCTAATATCCTTTGTTCGGTGAGTTATTTTGTTTGTTCTTTGTGTTAAGGTACTTCTTGAACCTACAAACAAATGAATTAATATATTCATCATCACCATCAAGAAGTTACCATTTTTGAGTTTTTGAATGTTACATCCTTGTTCTTTTTGGATAGCTCAAGAGTAAGCTCATATATTTGGATAGACCTAACTATTTCATCAATATTTAAGGTGTACACATTTTTGATCTCCTCTATAGCAGTGATCTTTATCTTATAATCTCATGTTAATGACTTATTAGTTTGCGTACAATTATAGGCTAAGAAATTTCTCACCAAGTATAGAGCAAACATTAATAATATCACAAAACAAGCATAAAATTAACCAAAAGTTTCAATGTTGCTCATTTTAAGAGAGTTAAACTGAGATGTTAGCAATTTCAATTTAGTTTGTTTCACTTGAAAAGTTCCTTTATCAGTAAGAGTAAGAGCATTCCATGCATCTTTCACAGTTTTATAGTCGAATATGTGACAAAACTTATTAATCGATGCTATAGTAAAAATAGAACTTAACTCCTTTTGATTTGATCTACTAATAGTTATTTCTTCAGTGGTCCATTATTTTCTAATCTTTTTGGTTGTTACACCATATTTGGTTATAGTTGGTGGTTCCCAACCTTCAAGAATAAAATCCTTGACTTTTTCATCTTGTTTGAGATAAGCTTGCATACGGACCTTATAGTAAAGGTAATTATACCCATCAAAGAGTGGGGGTATAACAGATGACTCACATTCTTTCATTAGATCCATTAGTGAGTGTGTGTCCTTATGACTCGAAACCACTAAGTGTGTCTAATGTAGGTTTTGATACTAATTGAGAATTTATAATACAGACCTAATAATTGCAAAATGGGGTGAATAGGTTATTTTCAAATTTTATCAATTTATAATTTAACAAACTAAACAAAGTGACTAGACATATAATTGCATATAAATAGTAAAGTGGGGAAATTAAAAAATAACACACGTTATTTTTAGGTGAAAAATCTACGCCACAACTATGACCTAAGAGGAAAATCACTGGTCTACCGAGCCACCTAATTTTTCACCATGAAAACTAAATGTTCAAGTACAAATTTGGTCTTGTATTACCCTCTCTAGGATACTGTCTCAAAATACCTAACTTACGAGCCTCTGTTTTGTTTCCACAGTTTTCAAGATTAGAATAAGCGGTATCGAGATCGATATTTTAATCAACTCCTTACTAATCAAATATGTTCACGAAACAATTGCAACAAAGGTTAGCCTAAAAAATACAAGTGTTCATATATGTTCTAGAATGAATTTAATAATAAATAATTTTTACTAGATGGTTCATATCATATATCAATTAAATCAAATCAATTAGTAAATCTTAGAGCAAGCACATTAAGCATAAATTCAATAAAAATAACTTCTTTAAAATTTTAATAATTAAATCAAATAATCATGATCACATATAAATTTATTTGATCTAAGAATATAATAATATAATTAAGAAGAAGTCATCTAAATGTAAAAATATGAAATAATTTGACTATAAATTATAAAAATATAAAGAATTAAATGTCACACATCAATTAATCATGATCATATTCATAATCATGATCATATTCATAGAGAAAAATCAATGATCTATTAAATTATCTAATTTTTTATTATAAAAATCAAACTTTTAAGTTCAGTTACAAATTTAACAGTAATTATTTTATTAGATGTGTTTTTATTAAGATGAATTAATAATTATTATTTTTGAACTTATTTTGTAGGTATAAGTTAGAGAAGGTAAAGAAAGAAAGAAAACATATATATTTTTTATTTTATTTTATCTCATTTATTTTTATATTTTATTTATTATTGCTATGGATCACCATGTCAATCTTAATAAATAAATTCTCATATTAAAATTGCATAATCATTAAGAATAAATCAATTCAAATGAAATCAAATTATTGTAAACAACGATGTGACGGACAAGAACAAGAAAAAAACACTAGATTCAATTTTTCATAACAATGTCTATACTTTAAATTTTTAAAAAGCATTTTTTTTAATAAATAGATTTTTTATTTACAAACAATACTTAAATTAATTATCTTTATTTTATCATAATATTTTTTTTATCCCATTTGATTTACTGGCTTTTAGAAAGCACATATAAGTATGCTTGTAATTAGCCACAAAAAAAAAGTATTTTTTTTTTGGTTTGCTAATGGTCAACAATTAACTAAATTACACTGACTATTGATGATGTTGTAGAAGGCTTATTTCTCTTTCTTTTTTCTTTTTTTCTTTTTTTTCTTTTAATGGAAAGAACGCCTACTACTCTTTTAAAATAAACTCTTTGCCTATCTAATATTTCATATTATACTTGATTGGGTTTGCTCAACGAAAACACATAGTATAAAAACATATATATATATATATATATATATTCATATTAATTAATATATAACAGGTCATAAAATATTTTTTAAATCACAAATTTATTTATTATTTAAGAAAATTTTGATGGATGTCATAATATAATTAGTATAAGATGATGATTAATTCAAAAATTTAGTTCAAAAGGGATAATATATAAATAATAATTTTTTTTCAAATGTTAATTATTTCTTATTGAAAAAATATATTAGGTATATCTAGATTGAGTATAAATATATTTAAATTATTATTTTTAGTGTGTTTTAAGTAATAAGGATTAAAAAATGAATATCAAAATAATGCATATATCTATTATATATATATAATTTATTTATAATTTTATAAATATTATATTTAAATTTTAGATATTAGTAAGTAAGAAGAATCTAATATCCCTCCGACGGTACGTAATTTTGCCAATAATATAATTATAAATTTATCTACATTTAATATTTCAATCATCCGAACTTTATGTTAAAGGTGGAGTTAGGAAACAATTGTAGACATTATAATAGTGAGAATATGTAGCTCTGTTTTTGCAACACAATAATTCGGTAGGTGACGTGAAAATAATATTATGTAATTTATTTGGTTTGTGTGACCCAATTAAACAAATATTCAGTTACTGGGTTCTCACTTCTAGGATGACCATCCACTTCAACTTTCTTAATTTGATTTTTATTTAAGGATAATATTTTTTATATTATTGCTTTTAAGAGAATGATTGAATAAAAATAAAATTAATTTTTATATAATTTTTATTTAAATTTATTATATAATTTTTACATGATTTTATTAATAAATGTTAGATTTATTGTTATAAGCATTACTCTTATCATTCAATAATAACCATAATATTTTAGTATCATTTTCTCTTTATTTTATTTTAATTTATATTTTACATTCAATTAAATAATAATATTTTAATCACATGTGTTAAATAATAATATTTTATTATAAATTTAATTTTTTTGTTTATATGAACTCTTTTATAATAATAGCATGATAATTTTTTTATATTCTAAATGATTAAAAATTAATTAGACTTAATTTATAAGATTTTAATTCATTTTTTTAATAAACAATTTTATTAATTTGAATAATTATGAATAATAACATTAAGGAATATTAAATATATAAATTTGTACATAAATAAATTATTTATTATCTTGAGTTATAGATGATAAAATATTTACAATTAATTATTTATTTATTTAGTAGGTGCGTTCTTAAAAAATGTTGTAATATATTTAAAAAATAAAAAATTATATCAGGAATATAATATACATAAATAAGTAAGGAAACTTAAACCTAAAGCTACCAATAATCCATATCGAACCAACTAGATCTGCAACACTAACAAATCTTTAAATAAATAGTTTTAGATTCTGCTCCTGATCGATATTATTATTGTATATAGTTGTTAGATGTTATCTATCATCCTTAGTTAATTTATTTGCACCAAACAAGGATTTTATTTGTACATGCATTAGTTTATTCTCTCTGTTTTATTTTTATTTTTTTTTTTGTTTGCTAAGAAAATGCATCAATGTTTCTATTCTTAATGAGTTCTAGTATCAACAGAGCTGATGATTAATTAATGAAATAAAAATTATTTATCATAAGTGATATAATATTATATAATTAAGAAATAAAATTAAACACAAAAAATTATATTTGTTTAGAAGTATAATAAATATGTGGTATGTATTATTATCGATCATAAACAAAATTTGGACCTATAAATTAATATTGTTATTACAACTTTCTCTGATCTTTAATTGGAGAACATGTCATTGAGATATATATACATACATACACAAGCAATTGACAAAGTCACGTTTTTTCTTCTTCTATAGAATTCAATCTTCACATGTAGTTCACCAAGATGAAGCATATACATAAATTAATTTTTAATGAAATTGCTTTCATCTAGATTCAACCAAATGAGTGTCATATAATTTTTTTTTTACCATAATCAATGTTCATTGTCTCGAGATTGATTGATCATTAATTGATAGTAACTATATATTATAATTTCACCTTACACTATTAATTGGACAAAATATAAAATTATCAATTCTATAAAAAAAAATTAAAGTTATTAATTTTGTTTAATTTTATTAGTTGAAAATAAATCCAAACAATGAGAAAAATATATGTTAGGGAATATATATTTAAAAAAATGGCATAGGCAAAAAATGTATAAAAAGTCTGAATATATGTTGGAACATTTGTTGCTATTTTTGAAGAAGAAGAAGAAAAAAAAGGGTAATCTGTTTCGTTAGAAAACAAAATTTTAATGTGTTTCTTAATGTTGCAATTAACCATATATTGGGTATTAAGTACAGTCCAGCGTAATGGTTAAACTATTCTTTTTAATTTAGTGCCTTTCGCGTCAGATGTTTCAAAATTTTAATTTTCCCCAAGACATGAACACGCACGTCAAAACCGTAACGAAAAAGAGAACAGTCGTATTTATGGATGATATATATAGGTAATTGTTTTATTGATTATTTTATATAAATATTAATAATATTTTTTAAAAAAAATTAATTATAAAAGTATATCGAATACTCATATATCTAATTCATATAAAAGTTTTTAAATGAAAAAAAAATGTATCTTTAAACGATCTAACGGTACTGTCATGTAACTTGTTTATTATATCTCTGATTATTATTATTATTATATAAAACTGTCATTGATAAAAAAAAGTTCTCCTAATAATAACAAATTTAATTGAGATTATTTTTATATATTTACATAGTATAAATTATTATTAATATAGAAATATTTCATTAATAATAAATTTATTTAACTATTAATATATTAAAATATAACTAATACTAAAAATAAAATTAACATTTTATAAAATTTTATTATAACAATAATAAAAGTTATTATCAAAATATCATTACCCTACTGCTAATCTGCTATCTTTCAAGTCTTCAACCCAGTTTCTTAATCTTAATTATATATGCGCGCGGGCGTATATATATATATAAAAGATAGTGAATCAATATCTTAAACTGATCAATAAATAAGCTTCTTCTCGAGAGACAAAATTGGAATTTTATATATGAATTCGATGGGAGTTATTGCACACTTTCTTTGTTTTTTTTTCAGTCTGTTTGTTTATTTATTGTTAAATTCATAGATTATCAAAAATGTCATTTTATTTTTAATATATTTATTTTATATAAATTAAAATTTATTAGAGATGATTTTGATAATTTTTAAATTGATAATAAATATGTTATAAAAATAACAAAATAAAATGTGACAATAATTACATATTTTAAATATTTCTTGTAATTTGTTGGTGGGGATGGGGATGGAGACAAAGAGATTGACTTTAATAAATTCGCTTTAAGGCCTAACAACTTCAACAATCGACATTTCCACTTCAGATAAATATTAATTAATTCCTAATCCCCACAAAATAATATCCTAATTAATGGTTATTGATTAGGTTTACTTGATCATCTTATTCTAATTATTGCTACTTTTGAACTTTATATATGTAAATAGCCACGTGATTTTCACTTCTGATAAATTATACATTAATTTAAAAATAATTGATACATTTTATTAATTGTTATTTAAAAAAAATATATTAAACGTATCTTTCACATCCTTAGTTAGATCATTGTATCATCAATATTCAAGAACCAATATACCAATGTACAGTTTTTCATTTTCTTCCGGTATGTTTTTAATAACTTAATTTATATGTTTAGTTTTTATGTTTCATATTATGTTTCAAGTTTTCACACTTCAATTTATGTAACTTTTAAAGTTAATTTGCGTACTTTTTAGTTGCAAAATTCTTCTTGATTTTAGTTAGAATATATCTTAATTTATTGATATAATGTCACTCTAGATAAAACGGTCGGTCCTCTTTAACATCTAATTACATTAAAAAAAAAAGTTTAGAGTTAGTTATAACTTTGATTAAGAAAAAATAATAAAAATATCATCTTTATAATTTATAATTATAAAAATAATATAATCTTATGTAAAACATGTGCCATTGGACGCAAGACTTCGACGTGAATAGACATATGTACTTAGAATTTTGACGTTTTTGACATTTTTAATCTATTTTGTCTAATTTTTTTATCTTTTTTATTTTTTCTCATTTTTTAACATATTTGTTTTGTAATACATTCATTATTTTTCTTCAAGTCTTTAAATTATTTTTGAATGAAAATATCTGAAAAATAATAAAAATACTCGTTATTCTGAAAAGATAAATTTATATAAAAATATGATAAAATCATATAAATATAAATCTATTTAATAAATTAAAGTACATTAAATCATCATAATTTTAGTACTTTTTAAGCACTCATCAGTGTTCTTTTAATGAACGTATTAGGTTCTCCTCACAATTGTCTATTTTTTTCTTCCTTATATGAGTTAGATGTTTTTTCTTGGTAAGTAATTGGTAGTGAAGTTGGTTTTATATGATTTGTTGGAATCATGATTTCTAATTCAGAATCAGTTTCACTGATTATTATCATATAATTTTCTTCTTTGTTTGTAAAGCTTTTTATTCTAATGTTTTTCTAGTTCTTCGTTAGTTAATGTTAACAAATTAATTAATTTTTCTATATCACTATTTTTAGGATTCATGAATTGTTCTTCTAATTCTTCTCTATACCATTAAATTGGAATTATATATTTTTCTTTATTTTTTCTTCTCACATTTCTAGATACCAGGGTGTTTAATCTTCTAGGTGGTTCTACTTTTAATCTTTCTAAAAGATCGTATTTATAACTTATAATATCATTGTTTCTATGTATGTTATATACCTTTTTTCATAGTTCTATAAATTCCATATATATATATTTTATTGTAATTTATTATAATCATATTCCTTAAAAAAAATTAATAATTCTTTTTATGTTCTAATTATACCTTGTAGATACTTTGTGTTTTATTCTTGGACTAAGTCTATTTCCTCTGTTAGAAGTCTTGAAGTATTTATTAATGTTGTTTGATTTTTTGTTATGCTTATTAGGCTCTCATCTATCTCTAATCGCATATATTTTAATTTGTCTTTAAATATTATTATTTTCTTAATATGACATTATGAACTAATAATGTCTTAGCTTTTTCCTTTTGTTTTTTTTAACTTCTTTTTTGTTAGAATTTTACCTTTCATGATCCATGAAAATAAATCTTAATATATCATTGTTTTTAACTATGTTACATTTTCTTCTTGGTATCAGAGTTTTTTTCTTAATATCTAAGTGTCATTCCTCTGATATTTTAAAGTTCGTTAGTATTTTTGGTTTTATTATTTGTATAAGTTTTTAAAATATTTTATCTATTTTTATAAATTCATTTTAACCATATATTAAACTACCAGGACTATTTGTTAATGAATATTTTACTATGTAATGTATTAAAAATAGATGATTTGTTTCTTTCATTAAATCTATTCTTTCAAATTAATAAGTTAAACTTGATACTTATTTAAGTTTTTATCATGAATATTAATAGTAAATTTAAGGTATGCTGTGAATTTTAGTTTTTAGTATCTCAAATTTCATGGATCATTAAATCTATTATCTTGACGTTTTATTTTTATCGAGATATATATTCATTATTTGAAATGAACTTATATTAATATTTGGATTCTCTTTAAATGGATATACCCAATTTTGTTTTTATCTTTATGGGGTATTTTTGATAGTTTATTTATTATAATTTCTTTGTCAATCAATAATATATTATACATTTTTTTTGTATATGTAATATTAATGTTTATTTTTTTATTATTTATTCCATAATAAACTATGTATTTTTAAAATAGTTTCCTTAATGATGAAAATGATGGATCTTTGAATCTACCTCTTTTTTTAATATTTAATTTTTCCTTTTAAATTTTTTTAATTTTTTTTAATAATTATCATTTTTGTGAAAAATATCATGAGATATTTTATATTTTTAATTCTATCATTCCTTGATTTTAATTACTTATTGGTTCTCTATTATTTATTTTTCTATTTTTACTTATGAAATATCACTATTTATTTTCTTTATATTTGAGGGATATTTTTAAATTTTTTTAAACTTTAAGAATATTTTTGAATATATTTAAAAATTTGGAGGTATTTTTGATGTTATTCTAATATTTTATTTATAGAGTTTTGTCATGCATTTCTTCAATTTGCAGTAATTATTAAGCTCAAAACAATTTTTTGCCGCTATGCTTTTATGGTTACCTTACCGTTTTTTTTAATCTCAAATGATATTTAATGTAATTTAAATATGTGATTTAAAATGAATGAATGATAAATATATTATATAATTAATTAAAAAGTGACATCACGACACTTATTAATAATAAAAGTTAAATTAATTTAAAGCAAAAATATTTTACAATAAAAAGTATTTATTTTTGAAAAAGAAAATTGTATCAGGAGAAAAAAATTACCTCACATTTTTATATCTCTTAATCAATTCACAGTTAAAAACTTAAAATTAAAAACTCTTAATTTTTTAATTATTCTATTTATATTATTTATTATTGTTTCTAACAATTTAATTTTTTTTATTAATGGCTCTATAATTTATCCTATATTTAGTTAGAATTTCTGACCCAAATAAAGTAAAACAAAATCTAAAACATAATTTAAATTTGACAGAAATAGAGAGAAATGTAATAATTTTTATATTATTTTTAATATTTGATATCGTATTGATAATTGTACTAACATATTATTATTAATGTAGGCAGTGAAAGAAAATTTAGAAACTAAGCCAAGGTCAATAATTAATCTCAATTAACTTATAATGTTAGTTATAATATGCTTATAAAATTTTAATTGTAATATGGAGAATAGAAGCCAATTATCACCGTATATGTTTTCATATTACATATTCAACATAAAAACAAATCTTAAGATCTGCCGATAAAAGGAAGAAAAAAGGGATAAAATGGTTAGGCATGCTTATAAGGACACCTAAGCTCTCACAATAATAATAAATTAAGCAATCAAAGATTTATTTTATGATTACCATGTTAACTTGATAGATTTTTATACTTTAAATATTATGTTTTTATGTTTTTTTTTTTTAGAAAATTGAGTTGTAAATATTATTAGATTTAAATTTATAAATCTTCAATTTTAATCATCTAAAGTATTTTATAATTTTTTTTGAAGTAATAACTATATAAATATTTATTCAATTAAAATATAATATAAATTTTAAATATTTTAATAACGAATATTATACTTGGTATTAGATGTATTCGTATAATAAACTAACTCATATTTATTCGATAAAGGTCTTTAATATAAAAATTGTTTGTAATATTAAACACATATTTTTTTTTAAACAATATAATTTTAATAAAAAAAAAATTCTAACCCAATATGCCAAAATGCCGGTAGCAATAGTAATAATGTTAAAGAATATAAGTGGAGAAAATGAATGGAAACAGCAGTCAGCGAAGAAGGTGGTGAATAAGCTGTCTTCTTCTTAGGCTATCTGCTTATGAATATGATATGAGGGCAATTAGCTAGTCGCGAAATATGGGGCAATAAAAGAGAAAAATAGATAGATAGATAGAGAGGATGATATATAAATAAGGGAAAAAGGGTTATAGTCATAGTGGAAAATAGGATCCGCATATCGTGTTATGGTTTGTTAGCTTAATTTCTTTTTCTTTCTTATCTCTCTTTTTCTTTTCTCTGGGAAATGCTCTGGTCTTTTAACGCTCAAACAGAAACAAACAGTTTCAGAAGAGATAGAGAAGGGAGGAACAATATCCTCCCTTCCACCAACTTTTTCTAATAACACTTCGTTTCCTGGATTCTCTCTTTTCCCAATCCCAGGTCTTTCTATCCTTTTTTTTTTTGTTTTTCTCCTTCATTATTTCTAAACTTTTTGGATTTCTTTTTTCCAAATTCATTATGTTCTTGTTCATCATGTTATCATATTAAATTTCCTTCTATAATATATCTTTCTTTTTTCCTATAATTATATCCATTTATAGATTTTTTTCCCCTTATTTTTAAACACTTCTTTTTCTTCATTTTTTTTAATGAACATAAATGCAAATGATGAAGTTATATGCATCAACAGTTCAACACACAAGTATGAACTTTTCCCAATTAAAACAAATATCTATTAAAATGCAAGCAAATCATGTTATTTGCTTTTAATGTATCTACAATTAATCTAATAATGTATTAAAGAAATTGCACTGGAGCTGCTATTTTTCTACCACGGATAGAGACTTATTAATACTTAATAAACAACTTTTATTTATTTATTTATTGTAAAATATCATTACCAATTCTCAGATTATGATCAGATTCTGTTTGTCTCTAATTAAATGGATGGAAACATCAATACAAGCACCTTTTAATATTTTTTACCTTCACATGTTCCTTGTTGTATTTTCTTTTCTCTTTATTATAATAATGCATTCTTAATAATGACATTGCAGTTTCTTTCTGTTTTGTTGGGAAATGAACTTCTTGTTTTTGTCTCCAAAATGATTTATCTAACATTAATCCACTTTATCCCTCTCTTTTTTTACAGGGTCTCTCCCAAAATTGAGTCTGGTTGTGTGCTCTTAGAGTCATGATGATTTGAATTTTCCAATCTTGCACTCGAAACTGTTTGTAAAAGGTAAATAGTTAGCTTTCTATACACTGCTTGTGCATAGAATGATTATGATTTAAATATTTTTGCAGTTTTTTATTTTACTTTAATTTTATGCATATTCATATCAAGCAAAATATCTTAGACGGCTCGTGATTTAGATTTGTCATGTGATCTTAGGAAACTTTACCAAATTCTAGTTGAGGAAATTTTACTAAATATATGCTCTTGATGTTGGTTACTTGATAAAACTATTTATACACATTGAAGCAAGTTCTTAAATGGTATATGGTTTGTGGTAGCTTAAAGCATATATCAGTACTTTATCTTAATGCACTTATGCTGGTTTTCTGATTTATTGTTGCTTAATTATTTTAAATATATACTTTTGATTGAAGTTTTGTTTAACTCTACTGCTTGGTTGCTTGCCAGATTTCTTTCTGTAGAGCTTTATCTCAATTGTACGTGCAGTGCAGTGTTTTTGAATAGAAAATAGGCCTAAATGGGTGGGTGTGTCTCAAGGTCAAACAGACAAATTGGAATACATAATGACTTTGAGTTATCTACCAAATATCAAAAGCACCTTCCCCCTGCTCTTCCTAATATACCTAGGACGCGCAGTAGGAATGCTGGATATCGTGTTCGAGCTGTTGGTCAGTTTTGCAAGAAAGCCTCTATTCCTAACATGAAGTTTCGTCTTCACCGTGTAAAATGGAACCACGGTCAAATTAATGCTAATGGTTTGAAACCCTTCACTAGTTCATTTCCTTTGTTCAATATTATTTCATGAATGAAAAGGTTCTGCTGATAAAAATGTCACTTATATTGCAGGCATATGCCAAGAAGAAGTATGGTTTGACTCAGTTAGCATTCTTGATTCTGATTCAGATGATGACGAGTACTGCAGTGTTCTTGAAGGTAATGCACTTCCTTCTCATAAAAAACAATCATGATTTTAAAATTGAGAGGCCTGCATTAAGTCTAATTTGCCATTCTGTTTGATCAATGTCAGATGGATTTTCTTCAGTAGGCAATGCAATTGGGAATCAACTGGTTCAGTATGAAACCGCATCCTGCATTGTAGATTCCATGTACGAGTACGAGGAGATGTATGAAAGTTACCTGAAAATAGATGGTAGTAGTACACATCATCAACCTGTAGAGAAATCTCAAGAAAGCAGTTTATTTCAGTCTGGGTTAACTAACAGGAATTCTGAAAAGGTTCACCCAGATCCTTCATTTAGTCCTTCACACCCACAAATAAAATCCACTGTCATCATGCTTTCTTATAAGCGAAAATCCATTGATGGTGACGAAAAGACTGAATTTTGTAAGTGAATTCATAGACTATTAGCTTCACAGTTTTATTTGGGCTATTAGACTTCAATACATGTTACTAAAAATAATAGTTCTAGAATGTAACAAGGAGATGTGAGACATGTGACAGGTGCTTCTGAGAAGTTCTTATATCGTCCAAGAGCAGGACTTCGAATTCCATGCTCCACCAGAGAGAAGGCATGCTTAGGATGCTGGACAGAAATTCCACCGTCAGTCTTTAAGCTTCGAGGAGAGAATTATTTCAGGTATGTTAAGTTTATTTCTGAGCTGTCCATTTTGTTTTGTTTTGTGTCTTCTTTCAATGAACATTAACAATGCATTAAATAATGCAGGGATAAACAGAAGTACCCTGCTCCAGATTACAGTCCTTATGTGCCTTTCGGCGTAGATTTATTTAACTGCCCAAGAAAGATAAGCCACATTTCTCAGCACCTTGAACTTCCTGCAGTGGAACCTAATGATAAAGTTCCTTCACTTTTGATTGTCAATATACATGTACATACTCTCTCTCTCTGTCTCTCTGTCTCTCTTAATATATTTCAATGTTCTGAAATCACATTCCGCGTTTACTGACAAAAGCACAAATTAAGTGTTTGTTTCTTAAAGATAAAAGGATACTTTTTAGAAATCTTCACTACGAAGAACAACTCAATTAATGTCTTTGTTTATGATGACTTGTTAATAAATAATGGGATACTTATGACAGTTACCTACATATCCTGCTACCATGTTTGTTGGTGATGCTGATGGGGAAGGTTTGAGTCTTGTGTTATATTTTAAAGTTTCAGAGGAGTTTGATAAAGAAGCCTCTCCTCAATTCCTAGACAGTTTCGAGGTATTTCTTCACCGCATATATTTTTCTTTTATTTCCATCTCAGAATATTCTTTCTTTGTTTGTGTTTTAATAATGATGGTTGGTTTGTGTTAATACAACAGAAACTAATTGAAGATGAAATGGAAAAGGTCAAAGGGTACACAAGAGAGTCCATGGTTTCTTTCAGAGAAAGGCTAAAAATTATAGCTGGGTTGGTTAATCCAGAAGAACTCCAACTTAGTGGCACTGAGAAGAAACTGGTCACTAATTACAATGGAAAACCAGTTCTTTCTCGTCCTCAGCATGAATTCTTCAAGGTAAGGAATAATTCACTTCTTCGTTTATATTGTTCAGATTTGAGGCTCCATAATAGTGAATTTCTTTTGTTGCTTTTTATTATGTACACGATGTACATAATGATGTAACAAGACTGTATATTACTCATATACGGGATCTGTACGAGTTTGATGCATATTTG
This sequence comes from Hippophae gyantsensis, assembly GCA_030763125.1. Classification (NCBI taxonomy): domain Eukaryota; kingdom Viridiplantae; phylum Streptophyta; class Magnoliopsida; order Rosales; family Elaeagnaceae; genus Hippophae; species Hippophae gyantsensis. The sequence goes on from CM061028.1 coordinate 12,359,100, forward strand.
TACCCACAATTTTAGAATATTTTTGGCCAGGAATTTAGGGCATCAAGTGTAGTATTCAAATCATCAAGACATTAACCACGATGGTTTTTGTCTGTCACATGTGACAATTGAGAGGCATTGAAGTAGATTTGGTTTTATTTATCTAATCCAGGGATCCAATTACCTTGAGATTGATATTGATATACATCGGTTCAGCTATCTAGCCAGAAAAGGTCTGGAATCATTCCGAGACCGTTTGAAGAATGGTGTTATAGATTTGGGTTTAACTATTCAGGTTATTTCAACATCTTATTTCTCATTTCCCTTTCCACAAATACATTTAATTAATTTAACATTTTTTTTTTAAATGTCATTTTGTTTTGAATGATAATGGCAGGCACAAAAACAAGAGGAATTGCCAGAGCATGTTTTGTGTTGTGTGCGGTTGAACAAGATTGATTTTGTAAATCATGGACAAATACCAACAATTGTATCTCTCATTGACTCGATGACTTGAATTGAAATTTGGTGATTTAATTTTGATTAATCTGGCAGATAAAAATAAGAAGAAGAAAGAGCCATGATTTGTATAGATTCTACCAACACACCCTATTTTAAGTTAATCAGATCAAATAATAGCAGAGAGCAATTTTTTTTCTAAAATCCAAATTTGTGTTATACTTAATTTTATTGCTATAATAATAGCATTGAATTTAAGTCAAATTTTTTTTTTTTGCTCTCTTCTTTATTTTGGGTGTTTGTTTTGTGTCTCACTTATAGTATAGGACATGCCCAGTTGCATCTCCGACCTTAATAGTGAAATAACCTTACTGTTGTATCTGAATGTACCAAAGAATACACAAAAAAAAAGGTACATGTATTGAGTAAATATATAATTGATAAATGAGATTGAGTAAATATATAATTGATAAATGAGTTGAGTTTTCTCTCCTTTTAAGTTTAGTCTATTTGAGATGATTTATAACTTAACACAATTCATATAAATTTAATGTGAATTTGTACAAATAAGTTCAAACAAATACATATTTAGTACAATGTGAAAAGTTGTCATTTTTCTCTAAAAACCTTAATTCTTCGGTTTTCTACCATCAAATCCATAACCCCTTCATTCTACCTCCATCTCCACCCTTCCTCAACCATAATCTCCATCTACTCTTCAACCTCCATCCATCTTTCCACCACCATCAACCACCTTGTCATTCGTCCCCCAGATCTACCACCCAATTATGCCGTCATTTTCACTCATATTGTCAAATTCTTTCATCTCCACCTAACCACTATTTGTCCTTATAATTTTCTCTATAAGAGTTACCCTCTTTCATATAATTATCAAAATTAACTTTTATTATATTTGGTTTCTTTGAAGAGATCTTGATCTGATTGTGGTTATATTTTAAGAGATTGTAGTATCCTTTTATGTTATGTTTTTTCCATTTTAATTCTCTTGTATTTGGTTTCTTTGAGGAGATCTCGATCTGATTGTGGTTATATTTTAAGGGATTGTAGTATCTTTTTATGTTATTTTTTTTTCATTTTAATTCCTCCCTCCCTCCATCCCTCATTCATTTTAGGTCCTTTTTTTAATTTTATCTCAATATTAATGTATTATGGTTGTTTTGTTAGTGATGTTTTTTCTTTCCTTGGTCAATTTAATAATAAGTGGTGACTTTTTCGTGACGTTGATATCACAATCCCATTAGACCATATGCAAGGTGGATGTATAGAGATCTCATGTAGAGAATGTGTCATCTTTTATTCCTTAATTTTCTCTTTCATTTTAGGTCCATTTTTTTTAATTTTATCTCAATATTGTATTATGGTTGTTTTGTTAGTGATATTTTTTCTTTCCTTGATCAATTTAATAATAAGTGGTGACGTTTTCGTGATGTCAATATCACAATCACCTTAGACCATATGCAAGACGGATGTATAGAAATCCCAGGTAAGGAATGTGTCGTCTTTTATTCCTTAATTCCCTCCCTCATTTTAGATCTTTTTTTTTATTTTATCTCAATATTGTATTATGGTTGTTTTGTTAGTGGTGTTTTTTCTTTCCTTGGTCAATTTAATAATAAGTGATGACTTTTTTTGTGACGTCGATATCACAATCCCTTTGGACCATATGCAAGGCGGATGTATAGAGATCCCAGGCAGGGAATGTATCCTCTTTTATTCCTTAATAAATAAAATTTAAGTATAATATTTATCAAAGTGAAATTTTTAAGTTATAGGAATGAATAAATAATTTTACTAATTATGACTAATTAAAAATTATTAAGGGACCAGACAAACAATTGTGTGTAAACAACGGAAAGCAAAAATAAAAATAAATACAACATACAATATTTTAGATGTAAACAATACATGTCACAATAATGATATAAGAGAAAAATTAAGTGTTCATTAGATCACGTAATTATCTATTATGAAAGAGAAAGTTCAAACAAAGCAAGATCTTAGAATACTCTTTGTAAATAAAGCCCCCAAAATAATTTAGTATATATAGAACAAGTGCAAAATATATCCTAAAATAAATTTAACAATGAAAGATCTTAAATAGAAAAAAAAATCAAAAGTTCAATATCATAAAAACAATTAGATATATAAATCAATCAAACATAATCACATAATATGTTTGACAAATTAAATCAAGAACATGACTAATGAAATATAACTTAGTTTGAAAAAATATTTTGAGAGATAGAGAGCACTAAAGATGCAAGATGAATAGAATAAGTGTGGTCATCCAACGTAATATCAGTTATAATCTGCAACAACTTGAACAAATATAATTGTTTTATTCAATAAAAATTCATGTTCTTCATTTGATTTTTTTCCGACTTCGTATGTATGTTGTAGACTTTTAGTACATCATTACTTAAAAGTTTTCTATAAACAACGTTGCACACAAATGAATAGTGATGATAAATAGGCTTTCCTACGATGCCGTCAATACTATAAAGATTTTCCCGACTAAAGTTCACCAAAAATTCTAATTGTGAAACAACCTTACTCTTGTATGCATGTACAAAATAATACACAAAAGTATATGTATTGGGTTCAATATACTCAATAATTAGTCTACATACAACAAATAAAAATCAGTGAAACGCTATGAAGACCAAACTGGTCCATGCTGTCTTCTTCTAGTATTGTTTTGGCATGCCTCTCTCTTTTGTATACAAACACAAATTGGTATATATATATATGGCCATTAATCAAAACTTGGCCTCTGCTTAAGAAACATCTTTGAGCAAAGATCACCATAGCTTTTATTTTAGCCAGATTCAATCCAAACTTTCAGGATTCTACTCTTCCTGCCAGTTTTAAATCTTACAACGTACAAATACAAATTATGTAATCTGTTCTTCTTTCAAAAGCAGATGTCCCACAGACTGTTGGTCGTTATTCCCAAGATTCATTGTGTTAATTAATCCATGGTTCACAGTTCCTGTATTCTGCAATCTTAGATTTGCCGCATTATTATTGGCAGTGTTGTGGCTACTGGTTCTAGCAGCTGGCACATCATGATTGTGTTTGCCCTCATATGTTGTTATCACAGCTTTAGGGTCTGATGCTGCCCTTTCAACATGTTTACGGACATTGCAACCTTGGGTTGTACATTTATAGTAGCTTCTGTAGATTGCCATAAAAAATTAGGAAGTATTCGGAACAATGGTGTAACATGAAACAACTTCTAACAATTGAACACATAAACCAACTAACCAAGCAAACATGAAACCAACATTTTGACATGAATTAAGCAATATCAAATGTATGTTTACAAGATTAAATAGCATTAGGGTATTAAGTTTAATGAGGTTACCTTCTCAACTTCCTGCTAAATATGTTTAGTATGTACCAATTGATGGCAATGATAGAAATAAATCATCAGCACAACGGTGGATCGGTGGTGACAGTTGCAGAGGCAAAGCGTTTTATTCATGACATAATTCTATGGAATCAAAAGTGTTATCTAGATATTTTAGCATAAAACCATTTATTTTCCAAGAAAAATTTCAAAACCATCTTGTTTTCCTACTTGAAAACCTAGGATATGAGCTAATTGCCTGTTTTGTATTTAGGAAATTTTTAATTTAATAATTAGAGCAAATAGCAAAAATAATAGCAATGAATTCAACACCGAAAGTACACACGCAGAAAGCAGTAAATCAAAAACATTGTGACTTAAGGTGGTTTGGTCAAGATCGAGCAACATCCCAAGTACCAACAACAAATCCACTAATCAATAAGAGAATACATACTATGTCTCATTCCCACACTCCTCGCAGTTTCAGAAAACAAACTCAAAGTAGAAGGAAAACAATCTCACACACTCTCTCTGCAAGATAGATCAATCCACTACGTTCGCCTGATCAATTGATCTAGCCCAAAAAATTAGCTGCCCAAACTTAATAATGGAAGTCCAAACTTGGCTTGATAGCTATAAGTTTAACTTTCCGAGCCTAGCAAGTAAAAATGATATGTTTCAATGTACCATATACATCTGAAGTTGCTAAGTTTGTAAGTATCAAACTCGACCAAAATTAATGACTAGGTACCTTAATTTCCTTTTTATTTGGGCCATACAATTAGGTTCACTTCCATAAATCTGGTATGTTTTATCTTTAGTACAACTACTTGCTGAAATTTACATGTGGGATAATGCAATATTACCTTGGATAAGGATTTCCTTTGACAACCTTCTGCCCGTACTTTCGCCACCTATAGCCATCATCCAACAGATCAACTTCGCTAGTTGTCTGCACAATAATTCTAGGCTCTGTAACAGTTCTATGTGAAGAAGCTGGCTCTGAGTACCCGCCTTCTGCACATCTGTATGAAAATGAACTTGTTAGAACCACGGTACATAAAATTACAAATACCATGTAATACCATAAGCATGGGAAAATATGCCAGGAAGTCTACCGTCTCTTGGTATTAGGTTCATCTCCATCTTTTTCTCCTCCTCCAGCATCTCCCACTTCCTCACTGTCACTTGTCCCGGATATTTGTCCGGGAGTTGCTTGGCTAGACTTTTGATCTTTACTAGACATGGAAGCCAATTCAGGGTTCAACTGAATATTCAAATTTCCATTTGGATTTCCGGTCTCCTTTGTACGTTTGTTAGGCTGAGGAGGTTGGTGGTTGTGCTGACCCTTGTAAATAATTTCAGTTATTTGACCATCAAGAGATCTCTCAACCTTTTTTTTTACAGGACAATTAGGATGTGTACATTTATAATAACTTCGAGGAAATTCACTGCCCTTCACTTGCTTTTGACCATATTTCCTCCAATTGTAGCCATCATTATTAGGCTTATCCATAGCAAATGAAGTTGACTGGGATTTTTTATCAGGTTGAGAGGCCTCGGATGATTCCTCTAATGTGACACTAGAGTTGGGCATTGACGACGTCACTTGTTGGTTTGCAGTTGTATTTGTAGAAAAAGGTGGTAACCGTCTCAATGTTGCAGGTGCTGCTGATAAAGAAGTCGAATATTCATGATTTTGTGCAGCTTGTGCTGTGACCTGTGCTAGTGCCTGCTGATGGGTCATTCCAGATGGTCCCTATATTTATTCACACATCACAACTATTAGAAAAAATAAAGAACAGGCTTCAATCACCAAAAAAATAAAAGTTGACTTCAACCACCAAAAGATCACATTCAGTTCAAAAGATATTCCATAATAAATCCTTATGGAAAAATCCTTCTCTATGTTGGAGATTGTTGTTATAAAGCTCCTTAATTTAAGGAGCAAATTAAGGAGCAAAACATGGAGTAAAACATGGAGTAAAACATGGAGCAAAACATGGAACAAAACATGGAGTAAAACATGGAGCAAAACAAGGAGTAAAACATGGAGCTTAATTCAAGTAGCAATTCAAGGAACCATTAATTTAAGGAGTAATTCAAGGAGTGAATTTTCCTATAAATAGATGTGTAATTGTAATGAATTAACCATCCAAAGTGTTCATTCCAATTGAGAGAAAAACTTAGAGAGAAAAGCTTTTGTGAGAGAAAATTGAGAGTAATTTTCTTGGGTGTAATTGGGTTGTGGGTTTTGAGTGTTGTAAACACCTTGTGTAATTTCTCCTCTTTCAGTAAAAAGATCTGCAGCAGGTCCGGAGACGTAAGCAAGATTGGCCGAACTCCGTTATCAAATTTGTGTGTTATTTTTCTATTCTTGCTTTCTCATAAGTTTGGCTTATCGGGAATTTGTGTTATTTCCCAACAAGCTGTATCAGAGCTTTTCGTGGTGATTTCTGTCAATTTCTTGCAAGGTTAGTATTCACGTGAATAGTGAATTACGTGAATAGTGAAATTTTGTTGACGATATTTGTTCGTTGACGAAGGTGTTCTAATACACGGTGGTTTGCAGAAATAGTCAGAAACGATCCGGAGAAAGTCAGATTTGAGTGGGAGCAATGGCGCGGATGAAGGAAGGGTGAAACTCAAGAAATTCGATGGCACGGATTTCGGGTTTTGGAAAATGCGAGATAGAGGATTATACGTATCAAAGAAATCTATATCAACCTCTCTCGGGGAAGAAGCCGGAGACTATGAAGGAAGAAGATTGGAATCTTCTAGACAGACAAGCCTCGGAGTTATTCGATTGACGTTATCCCGTAATGTTGCTTTCAACATAGCAAAGGAAAAACCACGGCGGGTCTTATGGCGGCTCTCTCCAATATGTATGAGAAGCCATCGGCCTCGAACAAAGTGCACTTGATGAGGCGCTTGTTCAATTTGCGGATGACGGAAGGCGCGTCGGTAGCTCAACATCTCAATGAACTCAACACGGTCACAACCCGGTTGAGTTCGGTGGAAATTGAATTCGATGAAGAAGTACGAGCATTGATACTTTTGTCTTCTCTACCGAGAAAATTTGGAATGCTCTTGTCACGGTACCGTGAGTAGCTCATCGGGAAAGCAATAAGTTGAAATTTGACGATGTTCGTGATTTGGTTCTCGGTGAAGAGATCCGACGTAGAGAGACGGTGAATCGTCAACCTCTTCGGTTTGCATACGAGTCGAAGGAAGAAATTCAACCAAAGGAAATGGACGTGGTAGAACGGACTACCGAGGTAGATCAAAGGACGGGAGGTCCAAATCCGGGAATCCTAATAATTCCCATAGCTCGAAGACTATCGAGTGTTGGAATTGTGGAAGAACCTGACACTACAAAAATCGGTGCAAGAGTGCAGAAGGACAAACAAGTGAAGGCGAGAGGCAAATGTTACTTCCACCTCGGGAGGAGATGATGCATTGATATGCTCTTTGGAGAGCAAGGAAGAATCTTGGGTGTTAGACTCTGGAGCATCGTTCTACGCTACTTCACAAAAAAATTCTTCGAGAAATATGTCCCTGGAAATCTTGGAAAGGTATATCTTGGTGATGATCAACCATGTGCTATTATTGGCAAAGGTGTAGTGAAGATTAAGTTAAACGGTGCGTTTGGGAGGCCGAAGGATGTCAGGCATATTCCCAACCTCAGAAGGAACTTAATCTCAGTGGGACAGTTGGCCAGTGAAGGCTACACTACGATCTTCCATGGTGATGATTGGAAGATTTCAAAGGGTGCAATGACAGTTGCTCGAGGCAAGAAAAGTGGCACTCTTTACATGACAGCAGAAGCACGTTGTTCAATCACAATTGCAGCAGGCAATGAAACACCAAACCTGTGGCACCAGAGATTAGGCCACATGAGTGAGAAGGGAATGAAGATTATGCATTCAAAAGGAAAACTTCCAAGTCTACAGTCTGTAGAGATGGACATGTGCGAAGATTGCATACTAGGAAAGCAAAAGAGAGTCAGCTTTCAGACAAGTGGCAGACCCCCAAAGAAGGAAAGGCTAGAGCTTATTCACTCTAATGTTTGGGGACTAACAACCGTCTCATCCATTGGTGGGAAACAATACTTCGTGACTTTCATCGATGATCACTCTCGGAAGGTATGGGTTTACTTTCTAAAGCATAAGTCTGAAGTATTTGAGGCTTTTAGAAGATGGAAAGCTATGGTGGAAAATGAGACGGGTTTGAAGATCAAAAAGCTTAGATCCGATAATGGTGGTGAATATGAAGACACCAGATTCAAAAATTTCTGCTATGAGCACGGGATCAGAATGGAAAGAACTGTGCCAGGCACGCCTCAACACAATGGTGTAGCTGAGCGTATGAACCGAACGTTGACGCAGAGTCGAAGCATTCGTATACGGTCGGGTCTACCGGCGGTTACGGGCGAAGCGATCAACAGGGCGACTTACTTGTTCAATCGAGTCCCATCTGTTCCATTTGAGCATAGAATACCAGAGGAGGTATGGAGCGAAAAAGAGGTGAAACTATCACATCTAAAAGTTTTTGGTTGTGTAGCATTTGTGCATATCAGTGATCAAGGCAGAATAAACTTGATCCCAAATCCAAGAAATGCACGTTCATCTGGTATGGTGAGGATGAGTTTGGCTACCGCATTTGGGATGACGAAAAGAAGAAAGTTATTCGAAGCGAGAGATGTGATTTTCAACGAAAGGGTGATGTATAAGGATATGCATAAAATAGACGCCAATGACTCGTAGCGAGAATGAGCCAAGATTTGCGGATGCAAATGATGTCCCAAATAGTTCCGTAACGGAACCAATTGTAACAAGTCCTCAACCGGAGGAACTTGTTGGACAGTAGTACACAACATTCCGACACACCACAACCTCTTACTCCAGCTCACATATTGAGAAGGTCTTCTCGACCTCATGTGTCTAACAGGAGATACATGAACTATATGTTGCTAACTGATGGAGGGGTGTCTGAATGCTATGATGAAGCTTATCAGACTCGAGATTCTAGCAAGTGGGAGCTTGCTATGAAAGAAGAAATGAAATCTCTCATCTCCAACCGCATACGGGAACTAGCCGAGTTACCTATGGGAAAGAAGGCACTTCACAACAAATGGGTGTACCGGTGAAAGAGGGCGTGATGGTTCCAAGAGATACAAAGCACGCCTAGTTGTTAAAGGGTTTCAACGGAAGGAAGGAGTTGACTACACCGACATTTTCGCTCCGTTGTGAAGCTCAATACTATCATATCGGTGTTGAGTATTGTAGCCATTGAAGATCTTCATCCTGGAACAGTTGGATGTGAAGACCGCATTCCTTCATGGAGATTTAGATGAAGAGATATACATGTACCGGCCCGGAAGGTTTCTCAGAAAGAGGGAAGAAGAATATGGTGTGCAGACTTAAGAAGAGTTTGTATGGCCTAAAACAAGCCCCGAGACAATGGTACAGAAAGTTTGACAGCTTTATGCACAAGGAAGGTTTCCAGAAGTGCAATGCTGACCATTGTTGCTACTTCAAGAGATATAGGTCCAGTTATATCATTTTACTACTTTATGTTGATGATATGTTAGTAGCAGGTTCAGATATGGATGATATTAAAAGGTTGAAGCAGCAATTGTCAAAGGAGTTTGACATGAAAGACTTGGGTCCAGCAAAGAAGATTCTTGGAATGCAAATCACAAGAAATAAGAAGAAAAGATCCTTGCAGTTATCTCAGGCAGAGTACATCAATCGTGTTTTGTAGAGATTCAACATGGGCGATGCCAAGCCAGTTAGCACACCCTTGGCCAGTCATTTTCGCCTATCCAAGGATCAGTCACCTCAGACAGAGGAAGAGAGAGAATTCATGGCTAAGGTTCCTTATGCCTCAGCCATTGGAAGTTTGATGTACGCAATGGTCTGTACGAGACCAGACATTGGCCATGCAGTGGGAGTTGTTAGCAGATTTATGTCAAATCCAGGAAAAACTCATTGGGAAGCAATCAAGTGGATTTTGAGGTATCTGCGAGGCACCACAGAAAAGTGCTTGTACTTTAGTAAAGGAGAATTAAAAGTACAAGGGTACGTAGACGCAGACTTTGGAGGTGAAGTTGATCACCGAAGAAGCACCACCAGTTATATATTTACTGTTGGAACTACAGCTGTTAGTTGGATGTCACAAATACGTAAAATTGTCACTCTATCCACTACGGAGGTGAGTATGTAGCGATGGCTTGAAGCTAGTAAAGAGATGATATGGCTTCAAGGTTTGTTAAGCGAAATGGGATTCAAACAGAGAAGAATGTTTTGCATAGTGATAGCCAAAGTGCAATACAACTTGGCAAAGAATTGACATTTCATTCTAGAACCAAGCATATTGGACTTCGTTATCACTTCATCGATCTCTATTGGAAGATGATGTGTTATCTTGGAGAAGATTCAAGGAAGCAAAAATCCGGCAGATATGTTAACAAAGGTGGTGACTATTGACAAAGTGAACAAAGCTGAAGTTGTGCTCAACTTCGGTTGGTCTAGAGTAACAAAGACTAGAAAAGTCTTTGCATTGATCGAGGTGTGAAGACAGATTAAAATCAGTCTTCAAGTGGGAGAATGTTGGAGATTGTTGTTATAAAGCTCCTTAATTTAAGGAGCAAATTAAGGAGCAAAACATGGAGCTTAATTCAAGGAGCAATTCAAGGAACCATTAATTTAAGGAGTAATTCAAGGAGTGAATTTTCCTATAAATAGATGTGTAATTGTAATGAATTAACCATCCAAAGTGTTCATTCCAATTGAGAGAAAAGCTTAGAGAGAAAAGCTTTTGTGAGAGAAAATTGAGAGTAATTTTCTTGGGTGTAATTGGGTTGTGGGTTTTGAGTGTTGTAAACACCTTGTGTAATTTCTCCTCTTTCAGTAAAAAGATCTGCAGTAGGTCCGGAGACGTAAGCAAGATTGGCCGAACTCCGTTATCAAATTTGTGTGTTATTTTTCTATTCTTGCTTTCTCATAAGTTTGGCTTATCGGGAATTTGTGTTATTTCCCAACACTCTATCCATTGAAGGGTGAAGCTCCTTATAGAGACATCCCAAATGTACAGGAATAGCATCTTTCAAAGCTAAACTATCATAAAAGGTTGTAATTGTTAGAAATTGTTGGAAAACTAATCCTCTCAAAAATTTAAGTTATTGGAAAAAAGGTCCACAGTATCTTTATACATTCACTCCCTCACAAACATTAGCTCTATGAAAAACTTGCAATTCAATAATAAAGGTTACTGGAGTTTAAACAAATAAACTAACTCTGATATCATGTTAGAAATTATTGGAAATCAAACTCTTCTTAAAACTTAAGCTTCTAGAGAAAGGGTTAATAATCCATTAGTTAATGAGAAGATGATAATAGTAACATTTTGTTAACATAAATGCAAATAATAAGTATCATCTATTGATTTATACTCGTGAAAAAATCTCAACTCGTTATGATTTTGCAATTTTGTAATTATCCAATTCAGTGTGTAATAGCATGATTGTACATCAAACCAAATCAAATCATAACAGAAAAATCAAATAAAATTTTTAACATGAAAGTCCTAAAAGAAATGCAATATTATATTATACATGAATTATTTCATATATATATTTTAAGAATGAACTATTATTAATGTAATAATAATAAATATATAAAATCAAATATAAAACAGATTCTTTATCCAATCAAATTTACATGGTTCTTATCGAATGTGATAAGAATATTTTAAGATGACAATCAAATTTTAACAAGTATAGATTTTTCTTCAACATAGTCAAATGCAGGCAAATGTGGAAAAACTAAATAAAAACCTTGAATTTGAACCGGACTAAGACCCAGGAGAAAGTTGGTGATTCAGAAATGCAGTTTGGTCATTCCCTATCCTGATATTATTATTACAAGAAATGATATGGTATTTTTTCTTTGAGTTTGACAATATTGATATTAATTCTAGAAGCATATGAAAAACTCTATATTAAACTTTCTCATTTCATGTAAGAGTAACGAAATGAAAGGAGGGTTGACTCCAAATACCAATAAATATTTATATCCCCTTTGGTTTCTCCTTTGGGTTAATAGTTAATATAGCCATTGAACCCATGCAAGTCCCATACAGTGAACCTTTTAGCCAATTTAGTACTTTAATATCAAAAAATCTTATGTTGGCTTACTTCTTTTATTTTTTATTTTTAATAAAGTTCCAAATTGACCGTTATTCTTCTATTGGTTAACCTATAGAAATTTCCACTGGCTCTTGCCTCCTTTGTAGCAACGATAAAATAACAATCAATCTATCCCAAAACCATTTCAAGCTCCAACAGACACTGAAATGGTGAAGTCTCGGCAATCCTTGAGCTTTTGCTTTTGTTTGATTTACATTTTATTTTATTTAAAAAGAAGCAACAATGTTAATCAAAATTAAAAATTTATAGATAGAATTATCAAATGAATTGAGTTAATTCAATCAATTATGTTTTACTTCAGTGGATTCGAATTTTATACGAGTTAAATTAGATTTGAATGAGTAATTGATGAATTGGAATATTTATATTTTTAAAAAATAAAATAAAATATATTTATAATTTTATTTAAAAATTATATATATAATAATTATTTTTTATTAATATATATTGGTAGATGAGTCTGAATTGTTTAAGTAAATTAAACTTTTTTAAATCATTAACTCATTGAATCAAATTTAGCGGCCCAATTAATAACCCATGTTAATGACTGTACACGAAACTGAGTTACATTAATGTAAGTTGAGTAAATACAATCCTTTCCTCTTTTTAGCCCGGGGATAGTATTGAATAATGATCATCTCTTTTACACAAGTAACTTACTATGAAAATATGAATTTTCTAAAAGAAAAAAATATATATATCGAACTCCTTAGAGCATCCAGCCAAAAAGTCAAGCTACGAGTAAATGAAAAGCTTGAACTGAATCGAGATTACCTGACCCGGCGAGAACAAGCTTGGGGAGTCAAGCAAACCTGCTGGACTCAACCCCGGTGGTACAGTGAACGTAGCGGGCTGAGCAATCGTCAAGCTCGCTGGACTGTATTGTTTGAGCCAAAAATCAGAATTGTCTGCTCCGCTGGAGCTGTAACTCTGATCCTCCAATGGCGGGAAGTTCGGTGTGGCAACCGGAGAAGAGATAGCGCCCACAAGTAGCTGAGAGAAAGACCTGCACCTGTCATTATCCTCGAAGAAGCTCGAGACCAAAGTCATAGGTCCTGGACTGAAGCCCATATCCAGCCCACCACGGCCGAATATTGTTTCGAACGAAGTTCGTGGTGGTAAGGTGATCGTATGGCGCGGAGAAGCTGCTGTGGATTTGGACGGTTGTGATGAAGTGGACGTGGGTGGCTGGTCTTCGCTCTCAGCCATTGGATCAAAAAAGCTATAAAACTGAAACCAAAAATAATCACGACTTTATGTATTCTTCTCTATTTGTGATTCTTGAGACTGAATGGTTTCTTTTTGAGCTTGTTGGGTCTGAAATTAATTGAGCAAAAAAGTCCACGCTGCAGATGCAAAAAAAAAAAGCTCTTCGTGCTTTTGCACTTTTCTGATTCTGTTTTAAGATGTATTTACCAATCTAGAATTAATCGGAAATTAATCATGAAGTGGAATGAAAATTAAATGGAACTCTTTTTTATATTAAAGATATTATTAGATTAAAAATATTAATAAAGATGTAAAATAATAAATAATTTTATAATTATATATTATAAATTTAGAAAAAAGAATCAGTATTTATATTTAAGGAGATAATTAAGAAAAATCAATGAAAATAACTTAAAAGGTTATTATTCATTTCAAACTCTATTTTTTATAAAGTAAATAATTGAATTAAATTTTTAATTACATGATATAATTTATTTTATTAATAAAGTTTTATTTTTAACATTTTTTAAATAAAAATATATATATATTTATTTTTCTTACCATATAAATTAACATATATTAAAATAAAAATAAATATATTTTTTTTATTAAAGGATTAAAAATTAAATTACAAATTATTTATGCATTCATGGTTGAATTAATAGTTTAGTTAATATTTGTTATTAATATAATTTTAAAATTTAAGGATTTTTATTAAAAAAATCGTATGTTTTTTTTAAGAAAAAAAAAAAAAACTGCTTCAGCCTTTTGGATGGGGCCGAAGACTTTTGGAGTTTGTGTTTAATTTAATCTTGGTAGGCTATGAATAAGCTCGGAATGAAAGTGATGTAATTAATGTAGAAAAACCTATTGGATAACTGAAAACGAAACTAAATCAATTTTATAAGGTTGGTCGAGTATTTTAATTGGTGTGGCAAATCAGTGGCTTTGTGCTTAATTTTAATTTATCTTTCTTCTATATTAACTATTTTTTTTATAATTAATGCGACAAAATGCTTAGTATACTCAAATTCATCTCTATACGGATCATACTGTGGATTTTTTTTTTTAGATTATAAAAAAATACAAGTTATTTCATGAAGCTCTTCTAAATCTAACTATATATAGACCTTTAATTTTGTAACAATTTTTATGACAATATTATTTAATAATATATTTTTTGTGGTAAGTTTTTAAGGGAATTAGAGAATGATTAGGACATTATTCACGTTAAGGAGAGAGAGAGAGAGAGAGAGAGAGAGAAAGAATGTCACTAAAATATTTAGAAGATAACGGTCTTCTTCGAAAAAGACCTACAAGACTTTAGTTACAAAGGAAGGAAGTCTCATCATTAAAATTGAACCCTAATGAATTTCTTTATTCAAAAAATAATATTTATATATTTTTTATAATAAAATAATTCTAATTCATTAAAAAGATAATATATCCAAAGAATAATTATACTAAGTAAGAATTCTTATAAATATCTTGAATATTTCAATTTACAAAGTCTTATCAATAATACATTTTATAATATATTTGGTTACAGTTGTTAACATAAATATTTTTTGATTTCTACTGTATCAAATTAATGAACTAATATAATTTAACTGATTAAACTCAAAATCAATATAAATCATTAATATTTAAAACTTTAAGCAAGGTATCATGGTTTATTTGGGGAGTACATATAATATGTATACGAGTTCAATTTATGGTGGGGAAAATGTATATTTAACTTTAATTATACTTCTATTTAATTAAATTTTTATTATTTAAATTTTTATAAGTAAAATAACATTAAATAAATATAAATACTAACTCAACATTTTATTAATTAGTAGATGTGATAGTTTTTTTAATTTAATTAAATTAAAAAATTTAATTCCATCTCTTAATTTCAAAATGGATTAAAATAAAAAAATTTATAATCAGAAAAGATTTTAATTAAAAATATATAATTTATTCAAATTTAAATTTTGAATGGTTAGATTTTATAATCTATTACAATCTAATTCATATCAAATTATTATTAGAATTATAAATAAACACATATTTTATTTTATAATATATTATATTAAATATTATATATATCATAATAATATTAAATTATTGATTTCATTTAAGCAATAAAATACAAATTTTAAATATTTATAATAATTTAATAAATCCTTAAGTATATAAATAATAAAATTTTAAACAATTCACTAAAGTCACTATATTTTTATAAATTGAACACATTTATATTTATTACTTTAAATTAGTATATTTAACCAACTTACTATTATATTTGTATATATTTTAGTTATTTTAAGTTAATTTTAATCATTTTATTTTATACTCTTTTTAACTTTTTAAAATATTTTTTTTTTAAATTCTACCATCTCTATGTTAATAAAATTCAATTCAACTTAACTTATTTCTTTTCAAAAAATAATAATTAAAAAAATTAAAATTAGTAATAAATTATTAAAGTGTTTAAAAATGTAGTAATAAGGTGACTAAACTTTTTAGTTTTTGGAAATATTTTTCTTTTCAAATTCTACCAACTTTATGTTAGTAAAATTCAATTAAACTTAACTTAATTTTTTTTAAAAAATAATAATTAAAAAAACTAAAATTAACAATAAATTATTAAAGTGTTCAAAAATGTAGTAATAAGGTAACTAAAGTGCATCAATTTTAAAAAATATAACTAATGTGTTCAATTTATAAAAATAAAGTAACCAAATTATCATATTATTTAATAAATTTTACTATATATACAAATTTAAAACTAAAATATTGTATCTTGTATTATATACGCGATAATCTATATTTATCTATCTATCTATCTATTTATATATACATTTATTTTTATACTCTGTATATATCTAAATCATGACTTATAAACTTTTGAATAAATTTATTCCCATATTTTAGATCAATGCTTAATATTATTTTTATTTATTTTATAATTTATATTTAAATTTTTTTTATTAATTAAATAATAAATTATTGATAATTAAAATATTAAATATTACTATTGCTGCAAGGAACAATTTGAACGTATTTAAATTCGTAGAACATTTATTTTTTGGGCAGGTTGTAAGTAAGATAATTAATACCATAAATTAATAAATATATTATTTAATTTAATTAAATGATAAAAATAATATTTAAATATAATTAATAGTATATATATCATTATATTAATATTTTTAGTGATAAATTTATACACTTAATTAAAATTTTGGTACTATATTTATATCATTAATAAAAAATTTGATAATATATTTATATCAATAATAAAAAAATTAATAATAAATTTATCATATTAATAATATATTTATATCATTAATTATTTTTATTACTCTATAAAATTAAATATATTTATAATTTTTAGACATAGTTAATAATTTTGGAATTGATTACTTATATTTATATAAATTTAAGATAAATTATTAATTTAAATAATTATAAAAATTAATTCATCTCATTCATCTAATTATATCACAACAAGTAAAAAGATTTTTCCATTCGAGTCTGATCATTAAAGAGGCTAAAAAGCTGACAAAACAAAATAATTTTTTTAAAGTGAATTAATTTGTTATCTGTGTCAAAAAAAAATTATACCTATATTTATAGCATATCAAACTAAATAACCTTTAAAAATATTTTTTAAAAAAATAATTATTATATTTTACATTATAATTAATACAAATGTAAATATATATTTATTTAATATTAATAATATCTTATCTACATTAAATTTTAGTTTTCACAATCTCATAACAAAGATTAATAATTTGATTAGAAAATAGGTTAAAGTAATTGTCTTGTTGGTTATTAGTTTTGATAATAACATTTTTCTATACATTAAATTGTTATTAATATAATATATAATTATTAATTAAAATAATATAATTTATTTTTTTATTCTATATTACCTAACACATCAATTTTATACAATAACAACTTATTGCATAATATATATACAAACCAGACAAGTTCGCAAAAAGCCAAAAAGAAGTGAAACGCACCTCATATGCATACTTTCATATTTTATTAATTTATTACAAAATTGAATATAAAAGTTATCTTATATCTTCTTCTTCTTTTTCAATAAGAATATAAGATATTTATCAACAAAATATTTTTTTATTATGCATTTGTTTAGTATGAAATACTATACTATCACTTATTAATACTAAACAATCAATATTTTTCTTATGATTTATCTGTGTGTAATTTACTTGATTACGTACAAATATGAAATTATAATTTAAGTATATATATTTAAAAAACTAATATTTATCTAAAAAAATTATAATTAAAAAATTAAATAAAATTATCTTAATCTCAAAAGGTTAGAGAATAACATACATAATAAAAACTGTGTGGATACCTAACAATTTTGGCTTGTAAAAAATTCGTGGTCTAAAGATACTCAACTTAATATTTTTAAATTTTTTATTCTAAAATTATATGTAATGATCTTTTATTTTATCTAAATTTAAAAGTATTTTAATATTTTTAAAATATAAAATTAAATTAAATATTGATAATTTTAACATTAAATAGAAATTATGCTGTTTAAAATTTATAATAACAAATAATGATATATTAAAATAATAAATATATAAAATTAAATAATATAAAAATAAATTAAACATTAATTTAAATATTGACAATTTTAACATTAAATAAAAATTATGTCTTTCAAATGTATAACAACAAATAATTACATATTAAAATAAATTTTAAATATATTCATGGGTAATAAATATATAAATTTAATGTAAAATTATATAAATTAATTATAAATATATTCAATATTTTTTTGAAATTGATTTGTGTTCTAATTATAACGAATTCTCATCCCACCATCATTAACCAAATTTCTAATATCATCTATATAATATTTTATTTATTTAATAAAAAATAAAATTTTAGTATCCTTTTAAAAAATAAGCTACATAAATTAATTAAAATCAATATTAATAATTCTTAATAAATTAAGCCTGAAAATTGTTTTAAGTTTTAAAATCAAAATTTTATCGTTATCTCCTTTATCTATCAATATTTTTCTTATATCTTTTGAAAAGAAATTAATTTATATGATATTAATTATTATTTTTATTAATAATTAATTATTAATTTTTTGTTTATAAATAAATAAAGAGAGTATGATTGTACAAGTCACATACTCATTGTAAAAATAAAACTTAGATCATGTATTTATATTTATGATAATTTAGTCCTATTATTATATAAAAGCGATCACATAAGAATAAATAATATTTTTTTATTTTTATGTAATTTTTTATATTATAACATATTTAAGTTAAAATAATATCTATATATTAAAATAATAAAAATTAATTTCATTTTTTAGCGATTACTTTTGAATAATAACATGAATAATAAAGGCATAATTTAAATATGATTTTTATAATAAGTAAAAGATTCTAATGATATTTTTTTCATAAATAAATAAATTAAAAATAATTTAATTTTTTTATGATATAAAAAAATGCATAAATTTAAACCGAAAAATATTAACATGGATGACACCGATATATATAATACAAACAAACAAGATATAAATACACATAAATTGCCACTCTATTTAAAAATTAGCCAACATATTTTCGGATATGTTATTGTTTGTTTCATGAGTGTATATGAATATATGACATATACAGAGGTGACAAAACAAAATGGTTTTTTAAGTGAATGAATTTGAAATTTATCTAAGCAAAAAAGGAAATACATGCAAATTTACACATATATCATATTTAATTATTATATATATATATATATATGATAAAATAACCTTAAAATTATGAAATTATTAATTTTATAATAAATTTTTATTAAGTTACACATCTTAATTAACATGAATATAAAATACATTATAATTTTTTGTTCGGCATTAGTCATTAGCAAACTCTTATTTCTATATATTAAATTTCAATTTTCACTGGTTCTTTGCCAAACACGTCAAAGGTTAATAATTTAATTAGAAAATAGCTTAAAGTAGCTCTTTTGTTTGTCAATATTTTTGACAAATATGTACAAACTAGACAAGTTCAAAAAAACTTAGAAAGTTTGACAAAACAAGGGAAAAAAAATAAAAAAAATAGAAAGGCTCAAAACAGGTCCAACGCACACCTTTTTTCTGAGAAAAATATCAGTTATTTTTAAAATAAAATATTTGTTTAGTATGAAACCCTATATTATAATTAGTACTGGATTAGGCGAAAAAAAAACTAAAATAAAGTTATCATAATCTCAAAAAGTTAAGAGAATAACATAGTAAATTTATGGCATATATTTATTTTGGTTCAGATCATGACATGTATATTATATAGTATTAAAGATAATAGTTATATAATTTATTTACAGTATTTTTTTGTAAAATAATATTACATTATATATAATAAAACTTACATGGTTACGTAGAAATTTGAATAATCAAGTTTTGAGAGTCTAAAGAAACTTATCTTAATATTTTAAATTTTTAATTCTAAAATTATGTGTAATGATGTTATGTTTTATCTCAAACTAAAAGCATTTTTTTATTTTTAAGATATAAGAATAAATAAATAAAATATTGAAAATATAAATTTAATTTTTTTAATAATAAATGATTAAATATTAAAATAAATATCAAATATATTCTACTGTAATAAATATATAAAATTGAATTAATGTAAAATTAAATAGTTTAAAATTGATCCCATGTCTTATAAAGCTATATGAATTAATTAGAATTAATCCACCATTATTCCATCATTAATATCTAAATATGAATCTAATCCGTATAATATTTTCTTTATTTAATAAAAAAGATACTTAAGCATCATATTTAAAAAAATTATGAATTAATTTAAATTAGTATTAATTTTTAGTAATAAATTATGCAAATATTTTATGTCTGAAGAATGTTTTTAAGTTTTAAAATCAAAATTTTATCAATATCTATAACATTTTTCTTATATTTTCTTACATTATTGAAGAAATTAATTTACGCCCCATTTTAATGGAAAAACTCATAAATATAATTTTTTGGTAAAATTAAAAAAACTAAATTTGTGTTGACTAACAAGTAAATTAAGATATATCAAACTTTTAGATAAGTATTATTTCCTTTTAGGTAAACGAGTTAAAGATACATGTCTGGAAATTATTATTTTAATTAATTTTAACAGTTTAAAAAATAAATTTATTAAAATTTTAAATTAATTACGAAGATAAATTCATTAATTATCATAAATTTTTGAATATTCAATATAGTAAAAAATCTTTAATAATATATATATATATGTCAAGCATCGTCAATTAAAATTTTAAGTTTTGAAATTATGTTTAATATGTAAATAAACTAAGAAGTTTTTATTTATTTAAGGTGTTTGACTTAATCTCTTTTTAGTAAAATTTAAATAAATTATAAATGTTATGTCTTAATTTTAAAATATAAAAACATTATTGTTCAAAATTATTTTGAAGTGTGATTTATAATTTTATATATAATATATAAATATAAATATAAATATAGATTGATAAATAAATAATTTACTTTAAAATTATACTACTAATATACTCGTAAGTTGTAACTTACACTCAAATAATAACTTTTTACATGTTTTAATAGATTACATGTTATTAAACCACAATCTCGTTTATAAGTAAAATATGTATTTAGTTTGAAAACATATATTATAAGTAAGTTTATTTTGACATTGAAAAGACTCTAACTTTACTCTTATTTAATTATAATTAAATTTATAGTAAATTATATGGTACAGTATTATCGGTAAGTTTAATTAATTCTATATAATTATATCTAATAAAAAATTATCACATCAATTATGATTATGATATATATAAGTGTTCTAAATTTTAACTATTTATAGAAATAGGCATGGGGATAATCGAAAATAGTTATCTTAATAACTATAATCATCTCGTATCATTTTTTGGTATATTTGGGTAATAATTATTGTTTATAAGTTAATAATAATTTTCATACGGTTTAATCACACTTCTTATTTTTAATATTTATTTAAATATATATATATAGCTTTAAAAATTAAATCTTAACATAATTCTTACTCTACTATGTTATTTAAAATATTAATATTAACTTTTATTTTTTACTATTTAAAACATATTTTTAAGTAAAATAAAAAATATAAATTAAAAATGAATAAAATTTAATCTAATTTCTCTAAATAATGTATATTTTTATTATTAAAACTATATTTTTTATATAGTTATATGTATATAAAAAATATTAGTATATGTTTGGTTTCAATTAACTACAATTTGGATATTGTAATAACTATTCATACTCTACACCTTATCAATTATGATGATTTTTGGAGAAAATTGTTAAATTTTTACAAATAATTTCAGCTTTAATTATTTAATTTTCATAAATTAAATAATATTAATATTTTTCATACGGACGTGCAAATATGTTCCTCCAAAAGAAAAATTACAGACAAATATGTACTTAGATATAAATGTCATTAGCATTTATCATATTTTTCTTAATGTCAACGTAAAATTAAAGTAAATCTACGTGCTCTACAATCATTACAATAATGTTAGATATCAATTGGCACGACCCAAGACTATAAATTATATAATTGCAGTGCCAGCCTTCTCGTAACAACTAACAAGTTTGATGAAAAAAGAAAGAAAAAAAACCTAACAAGTTACATGTAGCTAGGCCAATTATCTCTGATCTTCATATTATATACAATATAAAAATACTAAATTTTTAATTTTTAATTTTTTCCCCCACAAATAAAAGTTATTTATTTAAACAAAAGAATTTTAATATTTTATTTACTTTATCAACAGTTCCTTACATAAATAATAAAAAGTCTATGCTATTTAAGAATAAAAAAAATCTTCATGTAACAAGTTGTTATTAAATAATAATTAATATATGTTAGATAATTATAAACTAAAAAAAAGTAATTTTTATAGTTTTAGCCAACATAAAAGTTGTGTAATAGTAATTTAATGTATAAAGAAATGCTCATAAATAATACTTGTCGTACGTCCCTGCCTCATATACGAAGAATCAGGACAGATAGAACCAGAGGTGGAGAGAGGAGTAATTAATAAAATGGGAAACTCATAATTATGTTGACACGAGATGCATAAACCAACACAACATATATAACAATTGATTATGCATATAATTGATATTAAGCAATTAATGTAAAACTTCAAACTCAGTAATACATGCATTCATGTAAAGAGTTAAAATTTATACGTTGCACTTGCACATGCACCCTTAATTAGATTGTTTTCAGAATCTGATAACTCCTTCAATTTAATTAAATGAGAAATTAAGGACTTAATTAAAACCACAAGGAAGAAGAATCAAAGCACATATTAGGTTTACCCAACCCATTTGTTTTCTCAAATTCCAGCGCAAAATACATCATGTTGCTGAAACTAAGCTTAATTGGAGGGTCCAAACAATTATAAAAAAAAATGAAAAAATCAAGTTCAAGATAAACAAAATATTAAATGGCTAAAATGGTAAATTGTTATTCTTTGAATATCTTTAAAATTTTCGAATCATAATAAATATTGTATATAAGTTTTGATCTTTTACATTTTGTCTGTTATTCTGTTAGAGTTGCCTCTGTTTGTGGTTAGTTTTCTTTATTTTTCATTAATTATATATAGTTCAAAAAATCCAACTATGATTTATGGGTTTTTTTTAACGTAGATTTAAATCTAGGGTAGCATACTTTTTTTTTGTTAGTATGATTATTTATGTTTTTTTGGATTTAATCTTTAACATATGTATGTAATTTTATTTGTTGAAGATGATGATACTGTAAAGACCAAGCTCATGAAATCAATAAAGTTAGTTGAAGATATTAATACACTTATTTGTTGTAATTTAGATAAATAAAATGTCATTAAATGAGACGAATATTTGTAAGTGTTAAGATCAAAATGATTCTAAAAAGTGTTAAGATATCTGTACATTCTAATTGACTATGTAATTGAAATCTCTTTCTATCTTACATTTTAAGAAGCTTTATATTTTTTCAAAAAAAAAAAATATATTGGATCAAAAGTTTAGTTAAAATTGTTAAAAAAACTAATTCTATCATTTATTAGAACTAAACTCAAAAATGAAATTATTGACTTATAGCATTAATAAAGAATAATTATGATAATAACCACAAAACAGGAGGATAATGAAAGAAAACTAAGGCTTAGAGACATGACATGAATAATTGAAATATGGAGAAAAAAAATTTGTATTAAGGGTGAAATTATTATTTATATCTTTAACAAAAATGCATCTTACACTCTATATAATAACTTGTAAAAGCAATTTTATTTCTAAGTATAAACATAAAATATAAAAATCGGAGGGTGGTCATGAGATTTCTGTTTAGGGCCTAGGATAACGCTATCTCTATGAACATGGTGTAGACTCTAAGGCTCTATCGTTGGTGTACATGAGAGATGGTGTTGATGGAACAGAGGCAAAAGCTGTGATTGATAAAGAGAGAAAGGAAGGCACAAGGCTTGAGGACGATCCTAAAGAGGCAAAAATATGTTGTATTAAATCCTTATTAAAGAGTAGAAATGCAAAGAAATCATGTAAAAAGGAAGAAAAATTGTTAAGGAGAAGAGGTTAAAAGTAAGCCATGTAACGTCTCATTTTACAATTAATTAAACTATGCTTTGATCTCAAATGTTTACTTTAAAAAAATATTAGAGTAAAATATAAGGGGTAAAAAATAAGAGAGAATGCAGGTTTAAAATTTTTTAAGAAATTTTGTGTGAACTCTTATTTTTATAATGATAAACTCATAATTATTATTTGATTCTTTTTCTTTTCTTTTACCTCTTATATTTTTGTCATCAATTTTTTTTTCTTATAGACTAGTAGTTTAAAATCATTTCATCTCATTTCAATTTAAATTATAATCATAACATAATTCATTTTCAACATAATGTTTTATTATTATTTTTTATTAAACTTTTTTATTATAACAATCATTTTTCATATTTTTCATTGTTTTATATTTTTTACTTATTATATATAGATGCATTTGAACGATTTATATAAAGTCATTTGAGAATATAAATAAAATATCACAATTTATATCATTTCATTATCATCTTATCACATTAAAAATTAAATAATATAAAATAAGATAAATTATTAAAATTAATAAATTATTCAATAAATTAATATCACATCTATTTCAAAGATGTGACTCTATTGAAAAAGAGATTGTTATAATAATGCAAATAAGAGTCTCACTTTAAAAAGATATGATAATTCAAATGAAATATATAAATATTTAGATTATTCCTTCCAATCCAATAAGATTGACATTTTAGATTGAAATCCCATAATATTTATTAGAAGATAAATTGGCTCTATTTATTATACATTATTAATATTCTAAACTACGATAACGATTCTTTAATAAAAGTTATTGCATTTACAACTTTATTGAGGTATAAACATATATGTTGCATAGGGTTATCAATGAGGTGGGTGAGATTGGATTGGTGAACCTCATCCTCTTTCGGTCCTTATATTGAATTTGTTGCTCATCTTCACTTAAAAAGTTGGTAATTTTTTTAATTTTATTATAAAATAAATTATAAATAAATTTAAGTTAATAATATATATTTTATAATAGGAAGTGAAAGAAAATTTCAAGCTATGAAAAAATAAATAATATTTATGTAGAAGGGATAATAAATATATATATATATAAATAAATACAAAATAATTTTATACTAAATAATACTGATAAAATATTACTATAAATTATCTTGAAATAATAAGAAAAAATTATAAAGTAATTATAAGATTTTAGATTTTTAAAATTTAAATAATTAATTTAAAGCAATAATTTAAAGATGAAATATAAAATACATAATACATTATTTATAATTAGTTTAAGTTTAAATGTAATTAAATCTTTAAAAAAATTAAAAAATATATTTATTAAAATATAATATATATAGTTTTGAAAAATAAGACAAAGAATGCAATATTCATCATCATCCCATCTCATATTATAAAATATAGATTATCATTTTTTGTTCCTCATTTTTAATTTTATTTTTTTCATAATTACCTTCAATTACATAATTCCCTAAAAATTCACCCGATTAAAAAAATTTGATAACCCTAATCATGCCTTTATATCTAACCTAAATAATCCAATCTAACTCAACTCAAGTTATTTAGTTTTCTCACCGGGAATGAATTGTTTTGGATTTAAAAATTGTAGAACCGATCCATCATGGATTGAATCGATTCTTAAAGTTAAAAAAAATATAACAAAATTATAATAGTTTTTTCTTTGCCCACTTTGCACTAACTCACTTCACTTTTTCAAATTTTAATTATCATTTCTCACTACATTTTCCTAATCTAATAGGAGTATCTAATTTCTTAAACCCATGTCCTTAATACATAAGAGAATAAAAGACCCCAAGCCTAACATTAAGTCACCAATTCTCCCATCATTACATTTATATTGTTTAAGTTAAACACTTGTTTACACAAGTAATCTATACTTAAATTAATATGAAAATAAATAGTAAATATTTTTGTTGGTTTCTATGCTACTTGAAATTTAGAATTGAGTACATGGTCTTTATTTGTTTATTGTTTGAAAAAAATCAAAATTCTTTTATGTCTAAATTTTTACCAATTATTAAAACATAAAATTTAATACAATAGTTGTTTAATTATTAAAAATAAATAATTTAAAAAAATTGTAGATTGTAAAAACAAAACACAAAAACACATAATACGACCGACCCGTTCTAATCCAACACAATTTGAAGAGTTTAGTTTGGATTGATTTTATAGATTTTATTAAATCGTATCAATTCTTACTTTTAAAGAACAAATATTATTGGTTTAATTTTGATTTTAACTTAAACTCAAATCAACCTATGATATGTAAAACCTAATTAGAGTAAATGGTTTTTTATTTCTTCACATAGTAACCAAATAGCAAAAAGGGCAATGGTTACGGTTAAAAAAGTAACAATAGTCACATATCAAATTGTTATTTGGCACAATTATTTTTATTATAATTATAGTGTATAGTTTATGGGCTTTCATCCTGCTCATATTTTTTTTGGCTACTTAAAAAGACATGTCTTAATCTTCTATTTTGTAATCCTTTTAGATAGTAATTGGTAGCTCGTTCAAGTCAATAATTCCTTTTAATTGATAAATTGTGATATAATGAACTAAATTGTTAAATTGTGAGTTATTTCATTATTATTACATGGAATCCAATTGACACAAATATCCATAATGATCAAACATACAAAAACCACACTTGATATTCCATTATACCATGTAACATCAAAGTTAATTTTGAAAACAACTAAAGTGGGTGCTAGTAATTCGAAGGAATATCTATATAATTCTCAGTAACAAGCTCATTAAAAATGGAAATATGATCCAAAAGTAGATGTTTGAATTTAGTAATTCATTAAGCAATAACATAAATGATTGATTGATTAGATAAATTATATCATTTAAATAGTATCTGATTTCGAATTCACCTAACTTTTTCAACATAATAACAACAATAAGAGTAAAAAGTTTACAAGATGAACCAAAAGAGAGAAAATGCTTTAATGGGTTGAAAAGAAAGTGTGTGTATATAAAAATATTCAATTTTTCTATAAAACTCCAATTTAGATTTTAATACCAATGCTTCGATCAAGATTTAAATATATCACATCTGATAAATAAATGTTCTTTATATTCAATCTCTATATAACAAAGAGGACAATTTAAATCTATGATATTTATAAAATGGTTTAATCTTTTTCTCGTACATAAAGGACTAAAAAATATCTAGATAAATAACTTGTGACATTTATTGATTTTTGCCTTTCATGAAGATTTCAAAAACATACTCTCATTGAGACTAAAGTAAGATAAACATCTTTAATGAAAAACTTTACAAAAATTGGTACCAAACCATTCAATAGAATCTTATCCATTCTTAAATAGTGGTGTAAATTTATTAATAAGATAGGTAATATTGGATCCAAATAAATAAAATAATAAAAGTTTACTCCAAACTAAATAAGATTGGTCGTGAGATAGATCGCACAATGAGTGTATTAACAAATGAGAACTTTGATTGAACTGAGCCTGTAGAATTTGATTCGATAAACCAAAAATTCAAGGACCTTCTTAAATATTAATATCATAATCTAATGACTATGAAAATAGAGTCATAGTGTATTTTTTTAATTAATATTTACTTGTTTTATTTAATAAATAGGATTTTTATAGCCAAAAAAATTACAATATAATTTTTTTAGTGAAAATGGTTGAAAATATAATTTTTGAGATTTTTCTATAATTTTTATGAATTTTTAACACAGAACCAATAAGAAGCCTCCACGTGGCATGTCATGCAAGCAGGGGAACTGATTGGGCAAGCCACGCGGATGCCATGTAAGCACAGAGAGCGAATCACGTTGCACCCCATGTGAGGAGGACAAAACACGTGCCACATGTCAGCACGACATTTAATCCGAGTTTGGAAATTGGTCAACGCGTCATGCCATGAGTCGATACGCCATTGCTACGAGTGTTCCATCCGTTTTCGCAAATCACCTCTCGCCATGTGTTACTAACTCAACGAGTATTGACTCTAACTGGTCTCCCCTACCACGCGTCGCTCCCTGATTCGTCCAACACGTGTGAGCACGACATTCAATCCGAGTTTGAAAATTGGTCAATGCGTCATGCCATGAGTCGATACGCCATTGCTCCGAGCGTTCCATCCGTTTTCGCAAATCACCTCTCGCCATGTGTTGCTAACTTAACGAGCGTTGACTTTAACTGGTCTCCCCTGCCACGCATCGCTCCCTGATTCGTCCAATGAATTTCTGATGTCATGTGTCGCGTCGTGATTGGCTGAAACTATTAGTTTTGTTTGTTTTGATTGTAACCCTTGATCTGAAGCTGATTTGACGGTCCAGATCGCACTTGAGTTTTATTTAAGCCTCTAATCACTCTATAAACCCGAATTGGTCTTTATTAGCATAATTTTGGTCCATTTTTAGAGCTAAAAAGAGAGAAAAATACAGAAAAATTTAAGAGATGACACAATTTTGGTGGAGATTCAAGAGGAGATTAATATTACAATTCAAGTGATTGATTGTATTTCTTTTTTTACTCTTTTCTTTATCAATATTTATGTCTTTCTTTATGAAAAATATGAGTTTTATGAACACAATTATGTGTAATTAATTTATTAAAGGGATCTTATGAACCCAATTTTCACCATGTGATGATCTAAAATTTTACCCCAATTATAATTATAATTTAATTATATTATTTAATCTTATTTGTATGCTATTAATTGTTTGACCAACAATCTATCTATAGAGACAATTAAATAGTTTTGAGAAAATTATTTAATTATTTATCTTGATTAAATAACATGCATAATTTCTAAGCAAAAAAGTATGATTCTTACGTATACAATACATAGTTGATGAACTAATGAGTAATATGCAATTTAATTGGTATGAGAGTGTAATTAAATTAATTAATATATAATGTGTAGTTTACTTGATAGATGAATACATGTTAAGTTAGACTCAATTGATCATTTAATTAATTGTTATTATATTGAGGGGATTTTAACGATTCATATGTTTAAAAAATTGGGGGATTAAGTATTCCTAGATATTTTCTCATATATCTTTTTAGTTACCAAATTTGATTTAATCAATTATTGTTATTTACTTTTAGTTGTTTTAATTTGTTTTCCTTAAAATATAAAAACATAAAAAAAATTGATTTTTATTCTCTTTAATTTTAAAAAAATTAGTTTCTAATATAAATAATTTCTATATGAACAATCTTTTCTTATCATTACATTACTTATTACGATATGTATATTTACGTATTCATTGCACACACTTCGTATGTGGTGATCAAAACCATTCCTTATTCTCAAACATATACTATCTTTCAAAGTATCTCGAGCCTAGATAAGGCATTTCCAAATATAAGAATCTATAAGTTTGGCTGTAACTTGTAGAAAAAGATTATGTCGAAGATACTTCTCTGTGAAGACTTGTACTCAAAGTTTTTGCGAATGTTTTAATAGACCCCGAGTAGTTTTTGTAAGCACTATTCTATAAAAATCCTCAAATTTTATAATACCTAAACCACCGTAATCTATAAACAAATTTTAACCCAAGAAACAAAAGCCAAATAATGAATCTTATTTAAATTTTTAATCCACCAAAATTTTCTTACAATACTATCAACTAAAAGATAAACCAATTGGTAGGCAGAAAGTACTCATGAAATAAATAGAAATATTTTGTAGTATAGATTTTATGAGAGTTGTACGATTTGTTTGAGATAACAATTTTAACTTCTATCTATTCAGAAGATTGGTTAGTTTGTATAAATTTTCTTGAAATTCTTATATTTTTACCAATATGTAGAGAATGACCCGATTAAATTATTGGATTAGAAGTTTTAGATAGTATTACACATTTGGAGTTTTAAGGAATTAGAAACATTTTTTTGAAAAAAAAAACAAAATGATTTTTTGAAAGTTTATAGTTTGTCCAGATCATAAATAATAAAGATTCAAATGTGTTGGATTTAAGGTTTCTAAAATATTTGTTGGTAAAAAAATCACAATATCATCTACATAAAACAAGTGAGAGATTGGTGGAACATTTCTTTCAATTTTAATACCATGAATGGAATTCAAATTTTCAACTCTTGAAATCATTATAGATAAATATTTTACAACAATTAGGAAAAGATAAAGAGAAATAAAGTCACCTTGTCTAAGATCACATTGAAGTATGAAATTTGTAAAGAATAGAAAAAGTCACCATGGATATGCATTGTCAAATAAGTGAAAAAAAAACTATTAAGAGAATCTCATAGATCTCATAATGTGTATTAAGAATGTCTATTCCATTTTATCATAAGCATTTTATAAATCAAGTTTAATTCCCATGTCCTACATTACTTGAACTTTTTTTATAAATGATATAAACAACTTTTTGAGTAATTAAGGTATTTTTAGCATTCTAACGATTAGGGATAAAATTGATTAAAGTGAAGAAATATGATTAACTAGGATCATAAACGTTTCACCAAAATTAGGAAAATAACCTTATATAAAACATTATTGAGGCTTATAGGTTAAAAATGGTCGACTTCAATAGGATTTGAGATTTTTAGAATTAGAGATATGAAAATGAAATTCCAACTAGGTTTTAGTATACTAGTAATGAAAAAACTTTAAATTTCTTTAATAACTTCATTTCCTATGATATATTAACACTGTTTATAAAAAAATGGTTGAAATTCATTTAGAGTAAGCGTTTTAAGAAAATGCATATCTCAAAGTACAATCTTTATTTCTACAAAAGAATACGACCACCGAAGGTAATAAAGTTGATAACTTTCATATTATTATCCGTCAAAAAATTCTCTTTTTACTATTTAAAATTTTATAAAAAAAGAAAATATTACTTAAATTTTTTTGAGAATTTTATTCTTTATAATCTTCATGATCAATTATTTATATGATTTTTATATTATATGAAGAAAAAAAATTCATACACAATGATAATGATTAAAAATAAAACTACATTTATAGATAAATTATACTAATAAATTAATTTTATTTTCATAAAAATTTACAACTTGGAAGTTTAAAGAAAAATAGACATGTATTTGCTTTACTTTGATTAATTTGATATATGGTCAATTTATTTTAAATTTATGAAATTTATTTTATCTTATTGTTACATTTGTAGATAATTTAGTTGTTTTAATCAAAAATTTATATATTTAAACACTTTTTTTATTTTTAAGTTATTTTTTTATTTTTTTTCTTCAAATTAGTCTGAACTAACTTAAAATTGATAATAAATGATTATAATATTTAAAAATAAAATAATAGATAACTAAAATATATTAATTTTAAAAAATAATTAATACTTAGAATTTATAAAAATAAATTTAACAAAATGTAATTATACAAGTTTAAAAGCATTGAATTTTTTTTCCTATAAAAAAAAAATCATAATAGGAAGAATGATATGGTAATTTAAATTTATATTCAGTTATAATATAATATAAAATTAAATTTTATTTACAAATAAATAATTTTTTCATTTCTAAAATTATTTATGATAAATTTATGCACATATTTATGTAACTCTAGCTTTAAATCTAAGCTAGTGAGTTTCTGTGTGGATCCGCTCAACCTCCGAGTTAAGCTTAGCTCATGTCAAGGAGCACGTAAAGCCCCTTGACTGAACTCAGCGGCACTTGATCAACTTCAGAAAGATTTTAGGACCGAACCCAAAAGCCAACCACATGGAGCTAAATACCGAAAGCGTCTCTAACAATCTGATGCCAACAATCCGCTGCATCGTCAAGCTCGGTGCGTCAATACCCATCGTTATACGTATACCCTTTTGATTTAATCTTACGTTTATACAATTCATTCACCCATAAGACATGCATATTAAAGATGGGTGCATTTTGAGTTAAAAGTATTAAATCCCATTTTTGTTTTATATTCTCGACTATGCTATCGATTAGTTGTTGCTTTTTGACTGAACACATTAAGGATTGTCAAGTATTAATGAGGCTTATCCGTTTATAGAAGTTCTTTTGACATTCTAGATTGAATCTCCATGTATTGGATATTGCCAGCTTCTATCTGCAACTTAATGATGTAAAATGGTAATTTAGGTTTGGAAACATTTGTTCGTAGACATGGGTTGTTTCGGAACTGTTTTATAAAGTGTTCTGTTTTTCCTTTCTTTTTCTTTTTTGTGTGTTTAAAACTATTTTTTTCTAATTTATTTGTTGAAGAAAACAAAAACTACTTTCCTAACTAGTTTTGTTTTATGTTTTTCGAAAATGAAAATAGAACAGAGAAAATTTGTTTGATGAAACTGTGTTATATGTTATACTTTCCATGCTTATTTTCTATTTAAAACTCATTTTTGTTTTTGTATTTGCTATTTTTTTATTATATTTTGAAATTTGTCCATGGAAATACGAAAACAGAAATAAGTTGTAAAGCTTGTTTCTTCTTCTTCTTTTTCCTTCTTTTCTTCCCTTTCAAGCTCCACAATTAGGTTAGGAAAATGAAATCATTTCCAAGTCAAATGAATATTGAAAATAAAACTAGTAACCTAATACACTAAACTTAGAAATGTGTACTACTCTTAATGAAGGAAATACTGCATGGGGTTTGCTTGTATTCATTTGATATTGTTGGTATGATAATTATATGTGGATTTTTATGGAGCGTAGGTGGTGCGGCAATTACTTGCAAGAATGAACTTGAGACAATAAATGAAGAGAATTTGAAGGAGGTTTCTGCTCAGCTTAGGCAATCAATGGCTATGGGTTTGCCTTCTGGGAGGATTCTCGGAATGGATTGGAGCAAACAAGCAGGAGAGTCAGATATTCCATATAGTATAGATGGTTTCAGAGATCAGCTGTCTGTGGAGTTAAACCCTTTTATTGTTGTTCATGGTGCAGGTCAGTCACATAGCATTCACGAATTGGAGCTTCCCAAGTTTAAAATATCAATTTTATGAGAATGATTGTTGGTCATTACTTGCTTTGTAACACACCATGCATTCCCACTGATGGCTCAATGATGAAATTAGGAAGTTCATGTATTCAGTATGTGCAAAATAAGACTTTCTATATTTTATATTATTTATGAACATAGTGAAGATTCTGTTCTTCATTGACTTAATCAAGCAATTGTTTTACCCGATTAAGAGGAATTACTTATTAGAAGTTAATCAAGCAATTTCAATTTGGGTTCAGGTTCTTTTGGGCACTTTCAAGCTAGTCAATCTGGGGTTCATAAGGGAGGACTAGACAGACCACTTGTAAAGGCTGGTTTTGTTGCCACACGCATTTCTGTAAGATATCCAGTCTTATTAAGTATCTACTAGCAAACACACTTCTGCTCTTGTTTCTGTAATTCCATACCTTGCTGCCTTTGTCCTTTCTACATCTTTTATTTCCTCAGTAAAATTTAATTACTTGTTTGAAGTAGGCTAAGTTTATTAAGATGGACCAAGGATAATCACTTATACAAGTAAATATGGTATGCCTGGACAACTAATGGATGATCACTTATACTAGTAAATATGGTATACCTGAGTTTTAAGTTGTTCGAGATTAAAGTACTTGTAAATGCAGTCTAAAAGTGACTCGTTTTGATTGTTTTTACTTCAATAAAAGTTTTTTGTTCAGTAGAACACATGCGGTAAAGGTGCCGATAGTAAAACTGCTGAGCCTTATTATAGCTTAATCATTTAACAGATATTATATTTCAAAGCTTAGCATGTTAACTTTCTGACTATTACAGGTTACAAAGCTCAATCTTGAAATTGTTAGAGCACTAGCCAGAGGTACTGCAGCAAAATTTTCTTTTGCCTCTTTTTGTTAAGTTTGATGTCTTCATTCCTGTTCATTCTGCTAAGTATACGTAAACAAAAAAACACCTCATGTTTGCTTGTATTTTATCACATGTTCTTCTGCATATTATTGACAGCCAAATCATGAGTATTCATATTATCTTTTGGTTGGAGATATTTTCCAGGTGAACCATGATAACTGGTTGTGGCATACCGGCTTTGCAGTAGTTCCTGGTTCAAAGCTAATTCTGGATTTCCCATGTGCTGATGGACTTTATATATTACAGTGATTTTCATCATCTTTTTTAAAACAAATATCGTAACTGCAGTTGCACATCACTAGAGCATAGTAATGCATCTTCCATTCTGACTTCTTTCTTTCCAATTGGAATATTCTCTGAGTTTACAGATAACAGAATATTGCAATAGCTTTCCATTAGGGAACATAATTTTGTTCTAGATAGTCGGTAATATGGGTAGTGTGACATAAGAAGACATGAATTTTTATTGCTTTTTAGTTTGATATTAGCATTTGTAACAACATTATTTTTACCTATCGCTGGACACTGGCAATGGCCTAGTGAAAAGCTTAATGCAGAACATTAGTTAGGTTACATTGCCTATCAGTATTCATCTTGTGCTTGTTCTGATATTCAGTAAAATTTGGTGTGTTTTTCCAATGAGACTTTAAAGTTGCATGAGATATTTCATTTTCATGATACTGTCCTTGCTTTTAAAGTCTGCTCACTGCATTTTTTTCAGAGGGTATTCCTTCTACTGGATTGTCTCCATTTGCATAAGATATTTCATATTCTTGATACAGTCCTTGCTTTTAAAGTCTGCTCACTGCATTTTTCTCAGAGGGTATTCCTTCTACTGGAATGTCTCCATTTGCGAGTGGATGGTCAACCTCCAAAAGAAATGTAAGTGGCTTCATCATATTACGTGCTTTGATTCTGGCACTATCATTTACTCATATCTTGCTGTTCTTTAGTTTCAGCTTTTCAGACTTTAGAGGGGAAGCTACGGATTCTAAGTTTAGGTTCTAATTTTCTGCAGATAGCCTCCGCTGATCTGTCTGCAGTGGCAAAGGCTGTTGAGTCTGGTTTTGTACCTGTAAGTCTGCAAACTAATACGATGGTTGGAGCAGGAGGCTTAAAATTTCCGATTTTAAAATGG
Organism: Hippophae gyantsensis; assembly: GCA_030763125.1. NCBI lineage: Eukaryota > Viridiplantae > Streptophyta > Magnoliopsida > Rosales > Elaeagnaceae > Hippophae > Hippophae gyantsensis. The sequence continues at coordinate 12,394,007 of CM061028.1, forward strand.
TTGTGTATTTTGGGCTAAGGGTTAGATATAGTCAATAAAAACCATTATTAAGTCGAAGTTGTTCTCATAATTATCATGCTACATATGACGAAGAAGATGAAGTATTTTGATAAAGGCAACAGTTAGCAACTTATGAATAACTTCCTGCTGTTAGAGGAATTATGGTACTTTTCTGTAAAATGATACTGCTTAGGTGTCAGCCTTTTGATTTAACTGTGCTAAATTCAAAATTTTGTTTAATGTCTCTAGTAATTGCTTATTACAAACCTTGAAAAGGCAGGCAGCAAGAGCTATATCTCCAGAAGTCCTACTTGCCAATACAATTCTAGAATTTTATTTCAAGAATTATCATCGACTATCTCGCATAATTTACCATAATAAAACGGAAGGCATGTATGCATGCTGCAATATTGTAAACTATTTCAAAATATAGTATTACCTTTGTGAGTAATTTATTCATGATGATAATTCAATTCTAACTTAGTTTCCATGTAACATTATATTTATAATTTAAAATGATAATTTGTACTGGCAATATGAAACTTTTTTTCTGTTTTGTAGGTTATGCATGGAGATGCTGTGTTTGATGAAGTGCTGGTTGGTCTCTCTATCAAATTACTGAGTTAGTTGCTTGTTTCCTTTGTCACAATGCCCTGCTAATTGCTTTTTTTCTGGTCAGGGCTGCACCATACTGAGTGGGGATCTTATCATAAGTCATCTTGCAGCACGCTTTAAACCTGAATACGTTGTTTTTCTTGTATCCACTGCAAGTCTGCAACAATAATTTTCTTTTTTCATGCATGTGCATTAAAGATTGAGAAATAAACATTTGAATATATGTAAATGCATAACTAGATGTCTTATAACTCAGATATGAGTTAATCCATAGTCTATTCATTTAAAGGTAGACTCGAATCACGGTTCATGCTTATATGGAAGTGTGCCAACGATCAATCTCTTTATATGCCATGAAATTCACAGAGAAAATTATACAATTCCATTGTGAATTTTGCTGATATTAGACTTACTGTAGATACTAGAATTTCATCTCAAGAAGGCCAATATACATTAGCCTCATCATGTTGCCAGATTGCAATCTTATGATACATGGACAGATCATTTTGTTTATAATTAACAAGGTTTCAAGACAGATGTTTTGGGCGTCTATAACTGCCCACCTTCAGAACCCAATGCATTGCTCTTGCGAGAAATAGGTAAAGCAAAGCCTTGCTAAAATCTAATAGCTGAACTAATTCTTCAAATTGTGATTTAACTTTACCTCCTAACTGCAGCCGTGTATGAAAATGGGCACTGGTCTGTGGTGAAGCCAACACTTCCAAACATGAAACAGGAAGGTCAGTACTGTTACTTTGGCTTTTAAATACATGTGAAATGGATCTAATCAGTCTATTCAAAGCAGTTAGAAAAAGTAGTGGCCTGAAATTGAATGTAGTCTCTCATTTGTTCTTCATACTCGCTTGACAAATGAAGGTTTCATGGCCTCTGGTGTTTATGGAAAATGACAACTTCTATTCTAAATCTGCTGTTTATCTGACATCCAAATCCAGTGTATTTCTGTGGCAGGCTCATGCCGACCCAGCTACATAAGGAGTCCACATCTTTTCATGTATACTTCATCCGTCCATAACTAACAATCTAACATAGATACCTGCATGCAATATAAGCTTGTCTTACATTTTGAGTTAGCTGCTTTCCAGAAAACTGCATGGAGAGAAAACTAGGTTTTCTCGTTTTCTCAAGAGCAGTTGCCACCTCTTCCACAAAATCCACCCTTTCCACCCCTTTGTTTCCACTCCCCACTTTTCATCACCACTGACCGTCTAAGGGTTCCATTTTGCACCATCATCGTCCCTCCATTCCACCTTTCTTGTACGGATTGAAGCTTTACTTTCTGATGTCTCTCTCTCCCCTCAAGCATCCTTTCTTCGGAGGTAAAGCCCTTGCTGCAGGTATCCTTTTTTCTTACTCTCTCTAGTGACTAGTGCTTTGGGCCTCATTGTTGCCATGGATGAGCCCGAAGACGATGAACCTGATGCTTTGGTGCATTTGTTGTCATGGGAAGTAGAGATGGCAACTCTCTACTCCATTGATGTTCTGTCTTTCACTTGATGTTAGCTTTTTATGTTATTTGTCCTTTGTATTGGATGGGGTTTGATTGGTCGTGTTGATCTGAATTTTTGTTTTATTTTTCTTTTAGTCCCTTTGGTTTGATTGTTGATGGTAGAATGATCCTTGTTTGAGCCACTATCTTTTTTCCTTTGGTTTCTTGCTGTATAGTAAGACTAGGAGGTTTGTTTGGCTTTTGATTCTTTTACGGTTTCGATCTTACTAGCTAGAAAAATTGGATCTGGGTTTTGAGACAATCTAGATGGTCAAAAGATTGCAGGCTGGTGGTGTGTCGATATGGGTTTGTATTTGAAGGAGGTGTATAGTTCTTGTTGTCATTAATGAAATGTTCTCTTTTGATAATAAAAAAATGTCTTGTCCCTCTCTCGTCTGAGAAATCCCACCCACCTTTGTCGTCTAGTGACTGTCAGAATGTGACTCCAAGACATAAAAACCTAAACAACAATGAAAAGCCAGATCCAAAAATGTCCACCTAATCACTAAAGTTTCTAGCCTAATAGTTAGGTCATTAAGTTCTGCACTCATCTTCCATTAGACTGCACCAAATTGGACTACATATATTGCCAGAAGACATTGGATTGAAATTGTGTGTTTTTCTTAGCAGTTCAAACAACAGCAGCAGCTCATGATACGACAGGCGGTATGGAGACCAAGATATTGGAAGCTGCAATGATTGCAAAACTTGGAATTGATGTGTTCATTGTTAAGGTGGTTTTGAATCTAGAGAATTATCATCCTAACTCATCTTGGCTTTATAACGATTTTTCAGTTACCAACTATTGGGGTTGAAATTTGATAACCACATATGAATACAGGCAGGCACAAGCCATTCATTGAGGGCGCTTAGGGGTGAACTGAGAGGCAACATTCCAGATGACTGGCTTGGGACGGCAATTCGATTTTCAAGATAGAGATGAACACCTCAGCAACGTTATGTGAAACTTTTTTTTAGCATCAAGAGCCTTGTAATATGAAGGAAAATATAGATAAACTGTGTACACTAGTTTGCTCGATCGATCATGTTCAAAACTGTAGTCCTACAAATTCTGAAGCAAGTTGCTTTAGGCAACCAAGACTTGCAGTGCTCATTTGCAGGATGTCAGGATAATGTCATAGTTGTATCAGTTATTGCAAGATACGGCCAATTCTGTTGTACTGTCTAGATTTTTTTATTTTTTTATTATTATCAAAAATCAAGTGAAATAAAAATTACACGTTGATCAGAAACTGTATTTACAGATGAGAAGTGATAAAACGCAATACTCCAGAAACTATTTACGAACAGAATCAGAAATCAATTTGATTATTTCAAATAGGGTTGAGAAATTCTAATCAATTCGATAAAACTAAGCAATTTGATCTAATTATATATATATATAATTTTGGTTTCAAACAGAATTCGGATTTATATTTCGCAACCCGAACCAAATCGATTTACTACTGTATTTATAAAATACCATATTTTATTGACTCTGAATATAACAAATATACTGAAATATGTTTAAAATGAAAGTATTATATGTATTGTGTTCTAATGTGTGAAAACAATTAATATATGAGCTCTAAGTTCAATCCAACTGCATCCTAATATTAAAATAAAAAAAGCACTTTCAAACCTCACTCTTAGTATCACGCTCACCTTGTCAATAAAGAAAACTCTAAATAAGCAAACTGAACTAGAAACGTGAAAAACCAGAACCAAATACAGCGCACAAATTATCCATTTCGTTCTTTCTTTCTTTTGAAAAAAAATAATTTAATTCTGCTGCATCATTAGTGACAAGAAAATAATGCAAAATGGATACGCAATTCCCACGAAAAAAGGCAATTAAGTAGTAAATCAGTAATGAAATAACGCTATCAATATAAGGCCATACCATACCAGTCCATATAACATGGTAACATCAGAAAGTTATAATGTGAACACAAGACCCATAAATATTGAGTTACTGACACAAATATTGGTGAACGCCATAATATAGAGTTATAGACCATAGCAAGCTTGCTCCAAGGAAAGTTGCTGAAATCGGTGAATCCTTTAGTCTAGACACATAAAAACCCAAGCAAGATACTAGTAGCTGCTTAATTTCAGATTTCTAAAGTTGTAACATTTAACATAAATAAAGGGCAACAAGCCAACTACTACTTGGGACCAATGTCCTTGAGGGCACAGATCTGCTCCTCTCCCATAGCTGACATCACACTCACAACAAGATCTTTCCCCTCAGCAAACCCATCCTTGATCTGCATAGATAACCAAAAAATTACCGTTAGAAAACACGCTGGTATAAATATGTAATGCATTAACAAAAAATATGCAGCCTAACAGTGCACTTACACGTCACATCAACTAACAGAAAACATAATGGGATTATAAATACTAGGTTTGAGGCACTTGCTCCGTTATATGCAAATAAATTTTCTTAATGATAAAAAAAAGTGGGAAAAAATAATTTGTTTATAGAAATTGACAAAATTAAGTATATATATTCTATACTAGTAATATAGTATATATATTATAGATATTAAGACAAGGTGTTGATATTTTTTTCTTTTTACACTGTTTATTGTCTTATTTTTTTTAACTTGACTACTTTAATATTCTTAAAAAACTATCAATTTAGTCACTTTTTTCTTAATCAACTAATTTGGTATCTAGTTCTTCTAATTTGATCAATTTAGTATATTATCTTTTCAAATTTGACCAATTAAATTATTATCTTGAACTTCTGTTTCACATAATTAATAAAAGAGAAGTTATTTATTCAAAAAAAATATAAAATTATCTATACTTTCACAAGTTATCTACTAAAAAAATATAAATTATCACTTGGAGATGGAACACCTGACTTGCATGCATTACAATGAGGTTTTAACGTAAAATAATATAAATTGTTAAACAAAATATATCAAATCAATACAAAACTAAAAATTCTCCTTGTTATATATATATATACACACACTAATAGAAATATATCAAATAAATAGAAAGTAAAAAGATAAAAATTGTCGAGAAAATATATCAAATAAATGCAAAATCACCAACTCTCATATATATATATATATCTCAAAATATCAAATAAATAGAAGGTAATATATATAAAAATTGTCAAACAAAATATCTCAAATAAATGCAATATCACCAACTCTCATATACATACACACTAATAAATTAAATGCAAAAGCAAATTCTACTTCTCATGGCCGGAGATCAAAATTAAATCCTATTCAAGAATATGAAAGATCTTGCGTCTTGGATAAAATCAGCCCCAACAAAGTCCACAAAAGGGGCCTGCCTCAGAGAAGATTTAGGAAGTGTTTACTAATTCGTAAACAAAGTAATAAGGAATTGGAGTAAGAGAGAATCAGATAAAGTAGGTTGATTCTCTTTGAACATTTATTAACACTTTACAAGAATCAGATTATCTTTTAAATATGAAAACCTCCATACTCGAAATCCACACGAATGAAACCTACTATTTTATAAAATTACCCTTATAATATAAATTATTATTTTTTCTTTCAATTATTACTAATTTATGAGATTTATTTTAAAAATAATTATTGCAAAAAATTATCATAATTTAAATGAAATTTTGAATAAAAATATAACTTTATATAAACTATCAAAAAAATTTATATTAAAAATTAACTAATAGTTATTAGTGAAATAAACACAAAATAAAATTTAAGAAATGAAACAAAATAACCCCAAAAAATTAGACGTACTAAATGGATTTTTTCCTCCTTTTTTTAAAGATTAAAAATTAAATAACTAAGTTATTAGTGAAATAAACAGAAAATAAACAAAATAACCCAAAAAAAATAGATGTATTAAATAAATTTTTCCTTTTTTTTTTCGGGCTTTAAAAGTTCTAGATAGGTTTTTTTGTCGCATTCAAACCAAGTACTAATTTCCCAACTTAAAAGACCTAGCTAATAAGCAACAGAGATATATGGTAAACAAGGAAGTTCCTGCAAACAGCTCCAATGAACATTGGCCTAAAATCTATGTAAGATCGAACTTTTAGCATATAATCAGCATAAGAAAAAAAATCAGCAAATAATGGTTCCTGACCTGCGAAAGCAGATTATCATCGGTTGGAAGCTTCAGATCATCCTTTGTGTTACCATTCTCAGTGAGCAGACTCACCTAAATCCATTCCACAATATAATCCCTAAAGTTAGCCTCATTTGGCGAAAGGAAAATGATGTTTACTAAAGACAACAAAACAAAGTCAGAATCATACAAATCCATCTTCAGAGATGTCAATCAGCTGGTAGTCGGTACGATTGACATGGGGAACCTGTAACAATACAAGGACAGACATTAATAAAGTTTAAATAATAAAACAAAAGATGTAAAACCATTATAATGAATAAAACTTAAAAAAAAAAAGCATAAAAGACCATACATCACAGTTGTGGGATGAAGGGACAATATCTTCAAGCTTTTTGGCGGTGAAGATATCAATAGCAACAAAGTGACATTTAGCATGCCCATGCTTTCCAGTCTTGGAAGTGGAAACCTCAACAACCTGCACCACGAATAACAGATACTTGAAACCATTTTTCATCAAGTCCAAAGATGAAAAGAGAAATAGCAAATAAAAGATTATTTAAGACTTGCATAGCAATATAAAGTTCCACAAAAAGACACTATTTGACCACAGACTAGAACCCCAAAAGGGAATGTTAAAATAAATTGCACTAATTGTTTCAGCACATGGAGTACTTCCTTCGGCTCTAAATTTCAGTACTTTATTCCTTGTTTGATCACTAGTAATAGTCTATGTAAAGTATAAACTGCCACATATATCCCTTTTATCTTAGTCTGAATTTTTTTCCCAAGGTTTCAGATCTAATATTGCAGTGTTGATGTAGCGAAGTACTGAAGTCCCCAAGCTGACAATTAAAGCAATTAGGTCACTGGTCCAAACCAGTAAAACAAAGAATCATAACCCAAAATCTAAAACAAAAGCAATAGAGAAACTCCCAACACTTTCAGGACACATAAAACTGAAAAAATTAAAGTATTACCCTCCATAGTAATCAATAACAAAATCAGAAAGTAATAAGAATTGTAAGATATGCTACATAAAGACCACACTCCTAAAACAGACACAAAAAATCAATAAAATCAAAGACAATATCTAAAATCAGACTTGACAAAACAAGCAAATCATGTGATCAGTGAATCAAAGTTGAGATGAACAAACCTTGCAAGGCCTGCCCTTGATGACAATATAACCGCTCTTACGTATAGTACCAGCCTGCTGAGGGTAAGTCTTGGACGCACCGGCATCGGCCTTGGACTCGAACTGATGCTCCTCGTCCGACATGGCTGATTCTGTTGGCCGAAACCCTAAATATAGAAATTAGAGCGAGAAATTTGCAGAGACGAGAAGCGTAGGAGATGGATTTGGGAGACAATTTACATGAAGATAGACTCGAGGTGAATTTAAATGGTATTAATAACAGGGAAATACTTTTTTAATTAGGAAAAACAAAATACTCCAAATAATCTATACCTGATGGGTATAAAATTCTAAATTATGCTTGGAATTTTACGAAGTTGATATTTTTAGTAAAATAAAAATTAATATTAAAAAAATTAAAAAATTATGTTAATATTAATAAAAATAATTTTGATAATAAAATTATCAATTTTAATAAAATATTAATACATCACTTAATATATTATCATATTTATCAAATAAAAACTTAAATTACACGTTAATAAACTTTGAAAAGAATACTCTTATATTTATAAATAATAACATATATTGCTATTATATTTTATTTTAAATTTAAAAAATATATATGAGGAAGATCTTATTATATTTAAGAATTTTTTAATAAATATATTACCTTATATTTTAATTTTTTAAATTTATTAAAATATCAATGAGTTTATGTTTATCGTATACTGTATAAATAAAAAATAAAAAATATATAATAAAAAGGATGTATATTTAACTAATATATATAACAATTGTATATGAATTTTGTTAATACTTTTAAAAATAATAATAACATTATAGCAAAAAAAATTATAATAAAAAAAAATTATTATTTGAATTAAGATAGTGATGATTTAGTGTTAAATTTAATATTTTTATTATTACGAATGGCGTTAGATTTGTTACTAAAAAAGCCTGAAATAATTAGGAATCTTAGAAAAAAGAGAGGAAAAAAATGCAGAAAACGTAAAAAAGAAACGATAAAATTACCCAAAATATAGTGCATATTAATATTACTTGGTTAAAACTCGTACACATTTAAAGAAAAATTAATATTTATGGGAGAATTTTCTTATTAAAAAAATTAAATTAGGAAAAATCGGATTTTAATAAGGGAGTCACGTTCGGATTGGTTTCTACCGTTCGATTTCTGAAGAGATGGTAATCAAGGGACATAACAATATATCATTGTTCTCGTTTAAATAACGCTGATCATGATCATGATTAAATAAGAGTAGTAATATTATTTTAAAAAAAAATTGTAACAATATTTTTATAATTTAAATTATAATTATTTATTATTAATTATTTTATTTAATAATAATACTAAAATATAATTAAAATATAAATTTATATATTTTTATTATTACAATAATAAAAATAATTAATAAATTAACTTAACATTTTGATGATTTTGTACCGAATTCATAATTTAAATGTTGATCTTAATATCAATATTAAAGTTTAAAATTAACTCGGGAATATAAATTTAATGAGACTTCAAATCATGTTATATCAAAACAGGTAATTTAATATTTTATAGTTAAATTTACATTCCAATTTATAGTTAAAAAAAAACGTTGAATATTTCGTATGGCGATAAAATTATCCTTTTAAACGAAAAATTACAATTTCAAAAAGATTTATTTCGCACGTGGGTCTTTAGGATGCTTAAGTGGACTCCAGTTATCCTATCGTTGAATTGCTATTTTTCTTTTTTTTTTTTTTTTGCAAAAATTGGAATTGCAAAATTTTATTTTTCACCATATAATTATAATATATAAAAATTATTTTATTAGATTCTGTTTTTAGCGACGATACTATCCTATAGTTGTGATGCTTAATTATTATCTTATTTGGCAACCAATTAAGTAACAAATATTAATAAGACTTTTCTTTGTATATATCATAACATTTATATATGTGACTTAAAAACGTAATATCATGAAGTTCACTTATTATGCACTATTAATATAATAATAAAATGATATTTTCGCTTAAGATGGTTTGTTATTTTCACTTATCATATGGGTTATTGTTGCAAAAAATCATTTGTCATATTTTATTTGTCTGCAATCATATTTTGTGAAAACTTATTTTTTTAATTTTTTTGCTATTTTATTTTCAAACAACACTGGAAAAAACTTGATTTAATGAATTTTTTTTTTTCTAAAATAAATGATAATCATCTCAAGTCAATAGTTTTTTTTTAAATAAAATGAGGACAATAAATACCCCGAAATACTTTTTGAATATTATTTCTTAAATAAAAGTAAAAGAAACTTTATTTAAAAAAAACAAACAAAGAAAGGGAAAAAAATTGAAAAGGAAGCAAAACAGATCAGAAACAAATGTACAATTTTAAAATGTGCTTTTGTTTTTAATTTTAATTATTTTTAAACACATATTTATTTTTTATCTTTTATATGCATTCAAAAGTAAAGTTCTTGCTACATGTAGATGCAAAATCTTTAGCCAACTGTACTATATCTTCAAGAAAATATAACTTGTGTTATAATAAGCTTTATTTTTTACTATATATTCAATTTAAAATTTTCTCATTATTTTTTAACACATTTTAATTTTTTGTAAACTCGTATAAAAGCATAATGATTGTTAGAATTCTGACTATTCTCACGATGGATGCAAAAAAATATATCATAAACACTACTTTTGAATATGCCTTTAAATAAACTTTATAATTAAATATGTATTTCATTTTTAAGACAATTTTACTGTACGGTCAAAAATAGAAATAATAAAAGAAACTTGATTTTTAAAAAATAAAACAGGAACATTTTTTAGACTTTATATTTTTTATTATTAAATTGTATTCTAAATTTACTTTTAAGAATTAGTAAAAATCTAACACGAAAAAAAATGTGTGGTTTTTATAAACACTATAATTATGTTTGTATTATAATCATAATTAATACAATAATTTTTTATTTAATATAATTATATTTATTAATAATTTTTATAGATTATTATTTATTTAAAATTGATGATAAATAAAATTTTATTTATTTATAAGATATTTAATTTTTTTTCAAAAACAATTCACATTAATTGATTGTGTTTCTTATGAAAAGATACGTACCTTCAAAATAAATTGAACGCAATATCATTCGTGTATTTTCTAGTTACTAAGTGAGAATTGAAGACATGAAATCAAATAACGTTTAAATAAATGTAAATAAAATAAAATAAGTTTAATTATTTTATAAATATTTAAATTTAAATAATATTTATTTACTTTAATTATATATATATTATTGGAGATAATTTAATTCATAGAGATTAATTAGAAAGATGCTAGAGATTCATTTATATATACATATATACGTGTCGATTATATGAGATATATGTCATAGCGTGTCAGAGGATACAATAGTAAACATAAATTAACTTAGGCTTGACCACGTTGAGAGATCGAGCACATAGTCGATTCTTGAACGTTCTAAAATGTTCTAAACTTATGAAGATGTTTGTAAAATCAAGCTTCAAGGCTTAAGCATTGTGTCTCAAAACTAGGGCATTGTAAAGCTTTACCAACAGGTCATTATTTATGCTCAAATATCAAGTCTTCATATTCTTTCAACTTGGTTCTTCAATTAAGGTAGAAGAGTAAAAGGCTTGGAGGCAAAATAACACATTAAATGTGAATGATTTTGTATGCCCAATATATGTTTCAAAAACCCTTATACTTGTTAGTTAATTGAAGAGAGAAAAATATGGGCTCTTATATTAAAAGGGAGGCAAGGTATTTATTTTCATGAAAGGCTCGAGTAACATAAAGATACGAGGAAACACTTACCTGAAAAAGGAGCCTACTCACTACAAAAGTAGGATCGATATCCTTACTCATGACGTTGAGCACTTTCTCAATAGCCATATATGAGAGGTGTTGGACATAATGGTTCACACAATATAGAACCACATCCTTAATTACACCTTGGGTTAAGTTTTTAATGACCATTTTCCCTAAATCTTGATAAATTAAAAAAGTTGTCTATTAGCTCAACAAGATTGGAATAAGTGTTTGTTGATGCAAGAAAGCTTGAGAAAGTCCAATCACAACCTCCAAAACATAGGGAAGAAGAATAGGCTCTTCAAAAAAATACCCAAGCTCTTTTTCTTTTTGGCTTAGGTTGAAGCATCAAGATTGTCTTTGCCCGAGCTCTTACTTTTCTTTTCTTTTCTTTTTCTTGTTATCCTGTAGTGTTAAGATGTTGCTTTGCCCATTAAACTTATTATGCTACTCGTTAGGTGTGAATAGATGGATAGAGTTAATTATTGAGCTACTATTTTGCTCATCATGCCTACATCCTACAAAGAAATTAATTCATTCTAGTTCTTTACTAAGATGATCAACTCAAACTTTAGCTCAAATGAGCTCATATCTAAGGTATTTGGTTCTTTACCAAGATGATTTGCTTATGCTTTAATGCGAGTGCTCTTCTTGGTTCTTTTCCAAGGTAATTAGCTCGTGTTTTAACACGAGTATTCTATTAGGTATGTGACCAAGGTGATCAAATCGTGTTTTAACACTAGCGCTCTACCTAGTTCGTTACTAATGTGTTCAACTCGTACTTTAACACAAACATTTACCTAGTTCTTCACCAAGATGATCATCTTTGTTTTTAATTCCAGTGTTTTACTTGATATATGATCGAGAGGATCAACTCGTGCTTTAACATAAGTGTTGTGATTAGCTTGTGCTTTAACACGAGCATTCTACTTGGTTTTTTGCGAAGGTGATTAACTCATGCTTTAACACGAGCGTTTTACCTGATTCTTTATCAAGGTGATCAAGTAGTGCTTCAACACGAGTGCTCTACCTGATTCGTTACCAAGGTGATCAATTTGTGCTTTAACACAAGCTTTCTACCTAGTTCTTAACCAAGATGATCAACTTGTGCTTTAACACGAGCGCTTTAACTGGTATAAGGTTTTATATAAAACACGAGGTGTAATATTTGTTCGAAATTTCTCTCTAAAACTCAAGATAAATCTTGATAAATATGGGATCAGAAGTAAAAGTCTCAATCTTTAATCTGGAGTCACACGATCAGCACCAAAACGTTAAAGATTATTCAATTTAGAGAAAGAAATTAGAGAGATATTAGAGAATGAAAATCAATTTGTCTGATTTGATAACATATTCATATATATATATATATATATAGGATATTACGTATATTGATTACATTGGAATGCATACCATAATGTATCAGGTGATATAATACTAAGTATTAATTAACTTAGATTTGACCGTATCGAGTGATCGAGCAAATGATCAGTTCTCAAACATTCTAAAATATTATAAACTTGTGACGATATTTATAAAATCTAACTTAAAATCTATGACACCCCAAGACTAAGTAATGTGTTTCAAAGCTACATCTCGAAGCTCATGCAATATGTACGAAGGTTAGTTAAGATTAAGACATCTTGACAAATAAATCATTCATTTTACTCAAAAATATATTATATTAATTCTACTAATATTTTATTTTTATAATGATTTTTTAATTAATAAAAATTTAAATTTTTATAATTATCTTAATTTAAATTATTTATTATCATATATCTATAATAAAACCGTCGTATATTGTTATATATAAAATTAATTTTTTAAATCCATATAAGTTTATTACTTGCCAAAAAAAATAAAAATATGATAATTTTATTAAATTGTCTTAAAGAATCATTTTTCATAAGTAAATAAACTCATTTTTAATAAATATTTTATTTTTTTTATATTTTTTTTAAACTTAAATTTATTAAATATTAAAAAATATATTTAGCATTTAAAAAATGTATAAGTAGTCGGATGTTAAGAAAACTCTTTTTAAAAAAATGTTGAGTTTAAATTCTAACCTTATTTTATTATAAAAAAATTTCTAACTTCATTTTAGAAAATTTTACACTTTAAATTTAAATATTATTTTGTATCTATGTAAATTGTGAAGAAAAAAAACTCCTTTATAATGTACATAAAATATATTTGATCATTTATCTTAAATTTATTAATTTTTATAATTAATATAGTTAGTAAGAGATATTTTATCATCATTGTTTATTAAAAGGTACAAAATATTATTTATTCTTATAATGTTTTTTAAAGAAAGTAATGGTTAAAAGAATATAAATAAAAAGTAGTATCTGTGTTTTTTATTGAATATTATAATATTTATATTTATATTTATATTTATATTTAAAATTTTAATAATAATTATTAGATGTAACAGATAAAAATGCCACGTAACGTGTCTAGGTTCTCACGATTGCTTAGACTGGCTCTGCCATTAATTTATTCTCAATATTTCTATTGACTTTCAACGATTGGAGTACTTGCTTCATCATGTGAGGAGCAATTATTTTACTTTTAGTTATTAAAATAGAATTCTTGTTATTATTTTATTTGTACAAATACCGTATCAGTTTATTTATTATTATATATAAAGTATTTAAATTTATTAATTTTTATATGATAATTTAATCTATCAAATCTAAAAAATAACACTGGAGGTCCACTAGCTCAATTTATGCTCTCAGTTTAAATTAATTTTTTTTTACTACATTTGAAAAGAAATTTTTTAACGTAAATAACCACAAATCAATTTTTTAAATAAACCTTTTATAAAATAGAAAGAAAAAAATAAAAAAAATCATAAAAGTGAACTAATAAATATATATTATCATTTTTTAAAAAACTAATTGATTATATTATTACATAAAAAAAATTAGTGAACATAAATACTCAATTTCTAGTAAAGACGGTGACTCTACTAATTTTTTACTCATTATACAAATAATACTTATATTTTATATTTATTTTTGTGATAATTTAGTTTTATTGTTATTAAAAAATGATAGTATAAAGATAAATAATAATTTTTTTAATGTTTTTATTTAATTTTTTTATATTATTTTAATTACAATTTATTAAGTTAAAAAAATCACTTGAAAAAAATTAATTTATTATTAAACAGTTATTTTTTAATAATAATAAAATTAAATTATCACAATAAATAAATATAAAATATAAATAATATTTTTATAATAAATATGTAACTATATTTATACGTGTATAATAAATAGTAAACCAGCCACTCTATTTTCTAATAAAGTTCACGTTATAATCAAGTTCTTTGGTGGCTTTGAATCTATTTCTCAAATTTCAATCATTCATTTTAGTCAAAGACATCAACTATAGTTTAATTCCTCATTTTGCTACCAGCAAATATTGATTGTTAAATTAATTAATGCGTCATGCGTAGAATGCAGAAGCAAGAAGCAAACAGCACAATGTGCAAGCATGTAAACTAGCCCAAAAGTGAAAAAGCAACTAGTCTAAATGTTAAAAAAATGAACCAAGAGATGAGAAGATTGTCATTGTCCGACTCAGGAGTAAAAGAGATTATGAAATAGCAACCCAAATTGTTATTATTTATTTATTTTGAAGTCTAAAAGACCACTGTTTGTTTTGTTTTTTATTTTATTTTCTGAACCCATGGGACAGGGCCTTCTTGATAGTTGATACGATAGAAGTCCAATTAAACAATAGTGTAAATTTATTTTATTCCAATCTTGGTTACATTTCAAAAAACTTCCAAATACATACCATAATGTATAAAATTATTAAGAATATATATTTTAGAAGTATATATTTAAAGAATTTTATAGGATGTTAGTTAATTTTTTCTTTATTCTATTTTATTTTTGATGCAAATTAATTAAAGTAGATACATTTGTAATGTGCTGTATAAATACAAATTGTGATTTTGAGAGAGTGAATAAATACAGAATATTTATATTCAATATTAAAAAGTTAATAATAACATATTTAATAATTAAAAAATATATTTTTAAAAATATTAAAATAACTTTAAATATTCATTCATATCAAACATCTACCTACCTATTATTAATAAATTTATATTTTTTATTTAAAATGTCTCTTTTAATTAATGATCCTTTATTTTTATACATTTTACTTATTGATGTAAATAACACGTATATAAATTCCAATCTCGCTTAGTATTCTTATTTAAAAAATACATTTTTAAGTTTATGTGAAAAATGTGTCAAGTAATTACAAATTTCACTTTTTATCAAAATTTTAATTAAATATAACTTGGGGTATCACATGAACTGACTCAGCATAACCCGACCAATTAAGTATTCAATCCATTGGCCAATCAGATCGATACGATATGACACACAAGTAAAAAAAGAATAGCACGATCCAATCAGACGCCACCATGTGACCTATATCCCTTAGAATATATAAATATGTTCCTTAATATCATATAGTAGGTCCCAATAGTAATTATGGCATGCATATACTAGATGGGTAAAAGTATTACCAGGTATTTTAACTTTTTGAAAAGGTACGGATTAGTATCAAAATTATATATTGGTATACAATTTGTACCTTACTTTATAAAGAGGTACACCATTAGTCTTTTTTAAGAAAAAGTTTAAAAAATATGAAATAAAATGCATGCAAGAATTGACAATGATAAAATAATAAGTTTATCATTTAAAAAAATTATTAATTAATATTTTACATTGATTAAACCCGATCAAACTTATTTTTTATGATCATTTTGGACTAAATTGTTTCTATTTGAAAACAACATAACTTCTTATATATCCCTAAAAAATATGGTATTTTTATGTAATTTTTTTGAAGTTATGATACCACTCATTACCTAACCCTTATATAGATTCGGGAGAAGTTCGACTTTTGAAAGTAGTAGTTTTTGGATTAAATTATCACAGGTCATGCACGACACAGAGCAATAAAGCCCATGGGTTAAGAATTCAAGCACAACATGATCCGTACGCATCATAAATAACATGTATGAACCGTGTTTTCATGAATAATTTTTTTAATTTATTGTTTGTCATGAATAGGTAATTTTATAATTGATTGTTAATGATTTTAAAACTTTAGACAAGGATTACAATATTTAAGAAAATCTATAATATACTATTAAACTATTATTTTTTATTATGTATTAATTTTTTATTTTTGTTATTATATGGATTTATTTAATTATTTAAATGTACGATTAAATAATTTAATTAATTAATTGTTAATCAATTTAGTCGATTAGATATGTAATCGCTTGATTAATTTAAATAACTAGTAATAAATTACTTGCAATAAAAATTAATACTCAAGATAATTAAACCAAGTTTATATGTTTAATCTTGATCAAATTTACTTATTTAAAAATCAATGTTTTTGATAGATTAGATTTAGAAAACTTATTCTAGGTTGTCTATTAAAAAGAGTTTGTTTAATTCAATGAATCTATAAGAAGAGATGAAGTTTTATTTTTGTAAATTTATTTAAGTTGTTATAATCAAATAATAGAAAAATATGACATGTTTTTGTTAATTTGTAATAGGGGAATAATCACGTAATTGTTCTTTTAATTGAATATTTATCATAATATTTATATTTTATTTTTATCTTTATTATTATTTAGTTGTTATATTTAATTTTCAATTTATAAAATAAAACCCTTATTTTTTAATAAATAAAAGTTAGTTTCTAAAATCCTCTACGAAAAGACACTTACTTGCTTATATACTAAATAACGACATCTTAAATAATTTATAAAAAGGTTTAAATTGATTGTTTACTTAGGATTTTTTTAAAATTAATTCTTATTTTCATTTATTTATTTTTAAGCATTTTATATAATATATATATATATATAATTTTAAATAAAAAAGTTTTAATTTTTTTTAAAAAATAGAAAACTTAAAAAAAGTTATAAAAATTAAGGAAATAGAAAAAATTTATAAAAAATAAAAAAATATTTTCTTTATTTTTATTTTGGTTTATTTATATTTGTATTTTTTTATTTAATTTGTTTTTCATAATCACAATAAATGAACTACGTTATAATATAAGATATAATTTACAATTTCTTAAGTAAAAACTTCAAACATATTTTTTAAGTTTAAGTGCGTCATCTAAAGATTCAGATTATTTCATCTACGTTAAAATTATTATGAATAATCCCAATCAAACTTTTAGAGAGAGGCATCACCATTTTTATATCAACGACCATTATGCATTCAATACGATGACAATGGTGCATAATAATTAAATTTGTGATAGAATAATCTATATGCATGAATTTGTGAAAAATGTTGTGAATTCTATGAAAATTTGTTATAATTTTAATGAATAAGAATAGGTTGATAGAAATATTTTTTAAATTTATCAAAATGAATGCTAAATACATTTCTTGAAAAATGATTAAGACAATAAGATTAATTTCTTTGGCAAAATTGTCCTATCCTTAATATTATTGTTCTTATGAGAACAACCCTTTTAGAAAATCAATTTGAGCCTACATGAGCTAATTATTTGTATCTACTACTTATCCCTTGAACCAAATACATTGGTCATATCCTATAGTTCAAAAATAAGTAGAGTTGTACAAAAAAAGAATATATTCAATGAAAATGCTAGAATAAGATTTAAGAGTGTCAATTATGTCATAATTGATTAAATGCACAGTATACAGAAACACCCTTTGCTACAATATGTTAAAAAAACAACAAAAGGAAAAAAAAGAGAAGATAGATATATAAGGAGACAAGCTAAAAAGAATTTCAAGAAAAAGTGGTATAAATAAAAAAGAAGAAGTCAATAATGATGTTTGGGTCAAAAATAATAAAATTTGACCATATTTTATTGACATAATTGATCTTATGATAGTGTTATTTATAAGTCTCTTTCTCTTACTTCATTGATTCATAAACTTTCGTTTTTTCATTTTTTTTCTTTAATTTGATTGAACCAACAAATATAACCATATATTATAACCAAATGATAAACCTTTTGATTTTAAGGAATAATTTTGATTAGTAGAGATATAATTTTAAAGAAAGGTCTATAGTATCCAATTCAACTCTAAAAAGAATAATGATATTTTATAGAGAAGAGCAATGTTTCAACTTATTTATGTTAGATGATTCGACTATTTTTAATTGATATTACATCACACATATACTTTGAGCATGATTATTGTACATTAGTTATAACAAATAGATTATTAGAGATAATATATACAATTTATTAGAATTTAAAACTATAATATTGTTAAACCCTTGAGATAAAATATCAGAAAGTTTATTCTTTTAATTATGGGTGCTAACTTTGCTCGAAAATTAACAAAAAGTAGGTATGTAAAAGTTTAATAAGCGATATTTTATACTAATTTTTATATATCATTTTCTTTATATTTATGTATATTTTATTATTATAAGAAGCTAAAAATATTTATTATGTATTTATTGAAAAATATTAATTTTTCATATTTTTTTGAAATATTTATGGATTTTTTATGATTTTAATTTTACAGGTGGATAGATTAATTCAAGAAAAGACATCATTTCTAATAAAAGAAAACTTTCCATATGAGTAACTACTTAAGACTGTAGTGTTTATTCCTTGGTATGCAAATATAGTAAACTACTTGGTCACTAAAAAGTTTCCACAAGACCTATCACAAACTAGTAAATTCAAACTCAAGAAGGTTGCTAAACAATATGTGTGGGATGATCTCTACCTTTGGAAACATTAGCTAGACTAATTGATAAAAAGGTGCATACCTGACCTTGAGTTTACTTTTATTCAAACTTTTTGTCATTTTTATGTATATGAGTGATATTTTGGAACAAAATGAACCGCTCATAGAGTCTATGAGAATGGATTCTATTGGCCTACACTGTTTAAGGATGCCTTAACCTTTTGCAAAACATGTGATCATTGTCAATAAATAGGTAACTTGGGCCTTATGAATTAAATGCCACAAACTCCAATTCTTATTGTTGAAATCTTTGATGTTTGGGGTATTGATTTTATGTGATTATTTTCATCTTGTTATGATTATATATATTACAATATGTGGATTACGTATCTAAATGGATGAAAGCTAAAGCTACTAAAACCAACAAATCTAAAGTTGTTGTGGATTTTGTCAAGTCTAATATCTTTGCTACATTTGGAATACCAAGAGTTATCATTAGCGATGGTAAACTACATTTTTATAATAGGATTTTTTGGGCCTTACTTAAAAAGTACAATGTCAACCATAGAGTGACTACCCCTTATCACCCATAAACAAGTGGACAAGGTGAAGTGTCCAATAAAGAGATAAAATTCATCCTTGAAAAGACAATTAAACCTTATAGAAAGGATTGGAGCTTGAAACTGAATGATGATTTATAGGCATACAATACTACATATAAAACTCCAATTGGGATGTTGCTATTCTGGTTGGTGTATGGTAAACCTTATAATCTACCAATTGAGTTAGAACATCAAGCATTTTGGGTGATGAAATAATGTAACATGTATGTAGAAGAAGTTGGAAGACTCTAAAAGTTTTAATGAATGAGCTAGAAGAAATTAGAAATGATGCCTATGAAAGCTAAAAAGTGTACAAAAATAAAACATAGGCGTTTCATAACAGTATGATATTAAGGAAATAATTCACAATTGGCGATAAAGTCCTCTTATTCCATTCATACCTTAAACTATTTTTAGATAAGTTACGTTCTTGTTAGGTAGGTCCATTTATTATTACTAATATTTTATCTTATGGTGCAATTGAAATACGAAGCCCGAGTACCGACAAAAAATTCAACGTTAATGGACACAGATTGAAGTCATACTACGAACCCTTTTCCCCAATCAATATAGAGGAGGTGACTCTACACGAAACACACAAACTTGGATGGTTAAAGAAACATATGAGATAACGTCGGGCTAGCGATATTAAACCAAGTGCTTTGTAGGAGGCAATCCACCAGATTTGTTTTTACTCCCTTTTTACCTTATTTTACATTACATATTGCATGTGCTTACATTGAGAACAATGTAAGAATTAGGTATGAGGGAGTGTTAACACATCATTATTTTTATTTTTTATGTTTTTTTAGCTTAGCATGTTTTAGCATGCATGTTTTAGGATTAATATGCTCTAGGTAATATAATTTTTTTGGTTTTTAGTATTTATTTATTACATTCTTAAGATAATTAGGATTAATAGGAGGGCTTAGAATCATTCACATATTCCCTATTTGTTTTCTAAAATCTGTGGTAAAATTAGCTAAACAATATTATGTTAAAAAGGATAATAAATGTTGATAGAGTCTTGACCTTAGTCGTAAGTAAAAGTAACTTCATGATAATTTTGATCAAAACTTACATGTGTAATAGTTAGATTGGTGATAGAATAATCTATATACATGAACTTGTGAAAAATGTTGTGAATTCCTTGAAAATTTAGTATACTTTTTATGAATAAGAATAGGTTGTTAAAACTTTTCTTTAAATTTATCAAAACAAATGCTAAATGTATTTCTTAGAAAAAGGATTAAGGTCATAGGATTAACTTCTATGGCTAAATTATCATACCCTTAATGTTATTATTTTTTAAAACAAACTCTTTTAGAGAACCAATTTGAACCTACATGAACTAATTATTTGTACCTACTCCTTATCCTTTGAATCAAATACATTGGCCATATTCTATAATTCAAGAATATGTAGAGTTGCACAAAAAAATAATAGATTTTATGAAAATGTTAGAATATGATTTAAGAGTGTCAATTATACTATAAAAAGAGCTATGTGTTACTAGAAAAATTGACATAAATAAAGTAAAATAAGCCAATAATAAAATTTGATCATATTTTATTGACATAATTGATCTTATGATAGTGTTATTTATAGGTCTCTTTTTCTTACACTATGGATTTATAAACTTTTGTTTTTTCCTTTTTTTCCTTTCATTTGATTGAACCTACAAACATAACCACATATTATAACCAAATGAAAAACCTTTTGATTTTAAGGAATACTTTTAGTTAGTGGAGTTATAATTTTAAGGAAAAGCCTATAGTATCTAATTCAATTCTAAAAAGAATAGTGATATTTTATAAAGAGTAATAATGTTTCAACATGTTTATGTTAGATGATTTGACTATTGCTAATTGATATTTCATTACATATACACTTTGAGCATGATTATTGTATAATAACTATAGTAAAATGGATGATTAAAGATAATATTTAATATTCATTTGAATTTAAAACCGTAATATTGTTAAATCTCTTAGATAAAATGTCAAAAAACATATTCTTTTAATTATGAGTATTGATTTTGCTCGAAGAATAACAAAGAGAAGGTTAGGGGAGTTTGATAAATGATATTTTATACTTATTTTTTAGATATCAATTTATGTATATTTTTATTATTATAATGAGCTATTAATATTTATTTTGTACTTATTGAAAAAATATTAATTTTTAAGATTTTTTTAGATTTTTTATGATTTTTATTTACCACATCTATGTGTTAAGAAAAATAGGTGGATTTACATATTCTATTATATCTATACGCTAATCTCATGTGTTACCTTTTTTACTTTATCTCCAATTCCATTAGGTAGCATGATTTTCGGGCAGATGAGTAAGGTACGTGCATTGAATGTTCATCTGAACAAGGTAACTTAATTGATAAACAGTAATTTCAAATGTCAATTGCATTATTGCTCTATGGACGGTACTGCGTATAATGTTCACAGTGACTGATCTTGATAAAATGGTATTTTTGTCTCATTGAATGAGTGCATATCTTACAAATGAAGAAAGAAATATGTCATGGGAAAAAGAAGATCCAATGCCATTTCCTGGTCAGTTCAATAATGTTTCTTTAGAGACACAAGAAGTTCAGAATAATAAAAAATGCGAAAAGCAATTACACTAAAAGGATTGAGAATCCAAACAACCATAAGAGCACAAGCAGATACACTCAAATACACCCGTGTCACTCATTGAGAAGAGAGAATCAAACTGCAAACTAACATAAAACCTAATCATCTTGAAGGAATTTTCATTTATGTACACAAGTTTTGAGTTGTCTAACTAGGTAAAAATCCAAGCATGTAAGCAGGGAAGTCTCGGACATTTGTCAATGTCAGCTATAACTTTCTGAGCTTGGGAACCACTGGTTCTTTAGTCAGGAATGTAGAAATCGAACTTGACATCAACAGAACCAGATCTTTCTCCAGTATCTTTGTACTCAACATTTGTTATAGCTCCAACTTCTTCTGCATCTTGATATTCTAGCTTCACTCGCCTCACTGGCACAGTGACAGAGTATATAGTACCGAGGTCTGTCTCTGTACAGACATTCAACTGAACTTTATCCTGTGATTCTATCTCAACAAAATCGGACAAAGCACGCACAATGTTGCTAACAATCTTCCGTTTAGCCTTGTCACTAACTGCACAACGGTCAGAAAAGAGAATCATCTTCAAGCGCTGCTTAGCAATCCTTGCATTAGAGTTTCGTACAGATGATCGTGATGGGAACATTATCTTCCAAGCCAAGTTTAAACGCTCAAGGAAGCTCATATTGATGGCATTAAGGAGAAAGCTCTCAGCTTCCTCAGTCAAAGACTTTGGAGAAAATTGATCATCCCCAACGATTCCAGAAGTTTGTTGAGAATGAGCACGCAGATCACAGCTATGAAGCTGCACGCTGGACCATTTTGGTGTGAGCATAGGAATATTAGATCCTCCATTTTGGAAACTAGTGAAATCCACCTATTATGCAAAATACAGTTTACAAGTAAAAGACAACGATATCTAAATATACTATCAAATTCTCTTATAACTAGCACAAATAAACCCTTAGAAAAGTTTTGACTTTAAAACATATCATGTCAAGTCCAAGCGAGAAACAACAATTTCACTCTTATAATAGGACGAGAGAGAATATTTCAAAAGCCAAGAGTATAATGCATATGTTTCATCACCAAATCCTTATCCTTAATAATTTCCCCATGAACTTAGTAACTGATTCCTGCTTCATAAAAAAGTATCAACCTGTCCATTAGACAAATAAATCGTGATGCATAACTTGATACCGAAGTATCAGCAGCTCCAACTTAAATGAACGCACATGGCACTATCATCCACACCTATGGTAGTAATATTATCATTAAGTACAAAGAAGTAACATATTGCTCTCATAAATCCAAAAGGCAAATTCTAAAAATAATATAGGCATCTAGCTAATTTGAAAGTCGCAAAAATAGTTAACCAACATTTCTGCTGCTTCACATTTGTTCAACAGTTACAGAGAGAAAAACAGCAAGTGATATGTAAAATTGAACTATGCTTATCAATCACAAGAGGTCAATAGCCTAATTATGAAGTAAAATATGCTCTTCTACACCAAGCTATCAGTCCAACCAGAAAACCCGGAGGTTAAAGGCATCAGCCCATTTTCGTACTTAAATGCTCCATTTGGCATTTTAGAAAACGAGGTATAAGAGTAAATGAAAACTTTCGAATCTTTCAATTTTCACAATCCATAATCTCAAATTTCTTCCAGCCATTTCCTACACTTTTCCGGAATTCAAACAGTCCACCAATCAATTAAGAAAGAATTTCCCGAAACCCAGAACAGGAAGGCAAAAACAAACGAGAATTTAACCTGAGCTACAAGAGGACAAAAAAACAATAAGAAAAAGTAAATTGGAAAAGGGGTCTAGTTACCTTAGTATAGGGCAAGGAACTTCGGAAGGAGAATGGCGTATGAGAACCCAATGGCACTGAAACTCTCAGGTTCCCCAAAATCGACATTCTCTTCCACGATTCTTCTTCCTCTCCGTTCTAGCTATGAGATTCAGCTACTTCTGCTTCACGAGCTGGCTCTCATAATATTATTTAGTAGGCATTGGACAACCGCAGTACAAACTACGAATACAATACAAATCTCTTAAACGATTCGTTTTGTCTCGCCCAATCTACTGTCGTTTGTGTATTCTGATGACGACAAACCGTCCTGGACCTTATGGTATTCTAAAACGACTTACCGTTTTTATTATCGTAGACAATTGTTAAACCCCTCGGGTGCATTAATGCAGTAAGCATATAGAAATTAAAGAAAATAGAGGAAGAAGATGAAGAATAAGGATTGGAAGGGATATTCAGAGACCGTCATTCTCAATTACTCAAGCGTAACTCAATATCATAATATATTTGTATCCTAGTTAAAGGATAAAAATACAAACTTAAGAATTCATAATGAACTTTATTGTTACATCCTTCTCCCCCACTTTAAAAGAAATTCTATTTATTAATCCATAAAACAATAAAAGAAAAATTAAAAACTTTACCAATATCTTAGAACCAATGCATAAGAAATAATATTCAAATAGATTGACAAATTCATCATGCAACATATTCAAAAACAATAAAAGAAGTATTAAGAAGCTAGTTATTTGAAGTGTTTGCATTATCATATGAGTAGTAAACTTAAATAAATATGTATTAGAACTATAAAATGGAGTAGTAAAAGAATTAAGAGGGTATTTTTTGAATTTAGACAATGAAAGAATATCAAAGGAATTATGAGTAGGATTCATGTTCAAAACTGAAACACAAGAAGTAGAAAGACAAAATCTCATAATTAAGCTCTCAAGTGTAATCATACAACTTATCGAGTAGTTTTGGTTCTAATGGAGCACAAGGGTGAAGTTTGGGTGAAATGAGTAGAGTAACTTCTTTTATGATAGTGAAGTTTAACATCTTTGCTACGTTTGAAACACAAGAGTTATCATCAGTAATGATGAACTACATTTTTACAATAGGACGTTTTAGGCCTTACTTAAAAAGTGAAATGTCAACCATAGAATTGCTACCTCTAATCACTCATAGACAAATAGACAAGATGAAGTGTCCAATAAAGAGATGAAGTCCATCGTTGAAAAGAAAATCAAACCTGATAGAAAAGATTGGAGCTTGAAACTAGATGATGCATTATGGGCATACAACACTGCATATAAAACTCCAATTGGGATGTCGTCATTCTGGTTGGTGTATGATAAACCTTGTCATCTACCAGTAGAGTTAGAGCATCAAGAATTTTGGGAGGTGAAACAATGTAACATATATGTAGAGTCTACAATAGGGAATAATTGTTTGTTTTCTCTTATAATTGGTATTGTGGGGTTCACTAAATAACCAAGGGAAATGAGCCTTTCTTTCAACGTGGATTTCATTGTAAGCCAACTATTTATTTGTGGTTTTAACAAATGTGTTCTATGCCTTAAATCTTATCTTATAATTCCCTTGCATGACCAATTAAACATAACTTAGCATAAATTTTGCAAAGAGGATCAGAGTGTCTAAAATAATTAGCAACATCCTCAATAGCAAGTTTCAAATGTTCTTTTTCCATCAAAGATAGGGTCAAGGGGTTGACTCTCTGAGTAGTATTTGAAAGAAAACATTGGGTCAATGGATCAAAGGATGAGTGCCATATTTAATGCATTTTCTACCACAAATAACTAACAACACATATCAAAGAGAAAGTTTAGAGTAATACCAACACCAAACATGTGAAGTTAAACTTCTAAAATAGTTAAAAGGATGAAACAAAGCTCTGTCAATTTGTCTTCAAAATGAATAGCACCTAAATCCCCAATATAGATCATTGTATCCTACAAATTTAAGGATTGAAATAAAGTTGAGACTTGAATTTGGCTCCATTGATTAAAATTTTGATTTCCTAAATCAATAGTATCAAGAATATTGAATTTAGGCTCGGGTAAGGTCTTCAATTTTATATCTTCAAGTTATAATGGATAACCACAAAATGAGGAGAAAATTTTAATATGCTCTCAAAGTTATATAATAACACAATTATATACTCTTGTGAATCTTAATTATATACAAATTCCAATTAGCATAACTCTAATGAAATCAAGTGGTAGTTATATTAAATCCAGAACTCCATGCTATTAATAATGATTTGAGAATCTATGTGGTGATTCTCTATTCTCGTACAGGAAAAATGGCAATGAGTTATAACTCGTGATATATCTCTAATAACTTCGGTGATGAAATGGTATAAGAGTACTTGGGAAAGTTTTCCCAACATTACCTGGTACTTTTGTTGTTGACTACGGTAATCGTAGGCTGGTGTTTTGTGAGTTGTGATTGAAATGATAGTAATTATGTTGAATTTAGCTAGGAATTAAAAGTAGAAGTTTTTTCAATTACATTAAAATGAAAACAGATTGGCTATAAATAGCCTAACAAAATCTGAAAAAATAACTACCATTACATCATGTAGGTATCCACTAAAAAGCCATCCCTAAAGACGTTTTAACATCTTATTAACATGATCATAAAACAAGCTAACTTCCCTAGATAATAAGACTTGTAAGTGATCCTAATTTGCAGCTACTGTTGCAACCACTAACATCATCTCTTAAACTGTATTGCAGTAGTAATCAATTTACACATGAAACTAAACATACACCCATCATTTCTCGCAACCTGTAGAAAATATCAAGCTTCAATGGCTTGGTCAATACATTTGCAACCTGATCTTATTTAGAGCAATGAACCATTTACACAACTATGTTCTTCATAAGCTCAAGAAGAAAATGAAACTGTACATCAATGTGCTTACTACGATCGTGTAACATAGGATTCTTGGACAACTTAATTGCAGAATTGTTGTCACAGTTCACTTTAGTAAGAGCATGTTGTGCATGTCAAAGTACCTCTAACATCCTTTTCAACTAAATAGCCTAGCATACATATGAAGCTCCTACCATGAATTCAACATCAGTGGTAGAAAGAATGACTATATGCTACTTCTTTGAGGACTAGGACACATCATCTGAGCTTAACATGAACAAGTAACCTGAAATGCTTTTTCTATCCTCAAGGTCTCCAATATAGTCACTATCCATGTAATAATTTAGCTTCTCATTTCCTCCCTTTTTATAGAATACTCCAAATGACAAAGTACCCCTCATATACCTTAACACCATCTTGGCAGTTGCAAGGTGCAACTCAGTAGAAGATTCCATAAATTAGCTAATTAGACTTGCAACAAACATGACATCAAGACATGTGGTATTCAAGTACATGAGACTTACCACGATCTGCTTGTATAAGGTGTTGTCCACTTTTACTCATTGCTCATCCTTTATGAGCTTTAATCCAAGAACGATGAGGTTATGGACAAAATTCCATTATGCCAAATTGAACCTTCTTAGCACCTCTTGTGCATATTTTATCTATCCAATAAAGATTCCCTTTGATCCTTGTATCACTTCAATGCCAAGAAAGTACCTCATATTTCTAAGATCAATCATATCGAATTCATTCGTCATAGATTGTTTGAATTTAACAAACAACTCCTCATCATTTCCAATAAAAATCAGATCATCAATATAAAGACAAATGATCAGAATTTTACCTTTAGTGGACACCTTGGTAAATAAGGTATGCTTATAGAGACACTTCTGAAAGCCTTCATTCTCAAAATAGGACTCTATACGGTTGTACCAGGCTCGAGGAGCCTATTTGAGCCCATATAAAGTCGTTCTCAATTTGCATACCTTTTGCTCAATGTACACGTCTTCACTTAGTTATCCAGGTAGAAAGGTTGATTTCACATCCAATTGATAAACTCTCCACTTCTTTTGTGCAGTAAGGGATATCACCAAACAAATTGTATCTAATGTAGCTACAAGAGCAAAAATCTTTTCATAGTCAATTCCATGTTACTAAGCATACCTTTTTGCTACGAGCTTGGTCTTATACTTATCCACTTCCCCATGCTCATTAAGTTTAGTTTTATAAACCCATTTTACTCCAATCTTCTTCCCCTTGTGGTAAATCTATCAATTCCCACATATTGCTTCTTTTTATAGTTTATATTTCCATGTCTATTTCCTTCCTCCACTTTTGAATTTTTACTACATCAATATAGGAAGTAGGGTCACTGGATATAAACATGGCTAGATGAGTTACGTCCCCTTCTGAAGAAAGTCTTTTTCCTGTTTCATAGTCCCTTATCCAAATTGGTGGTCTTCTATTTCGTCCTTCACTGGAGCTGTTGGAGTTTTCTTCTATGGTATCACGTGGAACATCTTGCTCAGTTCCTTCTTCTAAGGTGTTACTAATGTCAGAAATATTTTCTATAGTGTCATCGTTTGATTCACCATGTGCAACTTCTGAGGCATCATCTCCCCAATCTAGATTTACAAGGGTCGCCTCTTTGTGATTCTCATCCTAATTTCAACCTTTATCTTCATTAAAAACTACATCCCTACTTACTAATATCTTTTTAGAAATTGGATCATATAACTTGTATGCTTTTGATTCTTTATTGACTCCAAGAAAAACACACATTTTACTCTTATCATCGAGCTTTGTTCTTTTGTCATATGGTATATGAGCATAAGCAACACATCCATATACCCTGAAATGATCCATAGTTAGTTTGGATCTTCCCCATGCTTCTTCTAGAGTCATATTTTTCACAATGAGAGTTAGACTATGATTCAAAACGTGAACATTCTAGTTTACTACTTTAGGCCAGAACATTTTTAGAAGTTTCTTTGTTGACAGCATGCTTCGAACCAAGTTCATAATTGTTTGATTCTTCCTCTCTACCACACCATTTTGTTGTGATGTGTTTGCAACTGTTAATTGCCTGTGTATTCCATTTTATTTGCAAAAATTGGTGAATTCATATGATGTGAACTCTTCACCTTTATCTATACGAAGAAATTTTAGGCATGCACCAATTTCTTTTTCAACACAGCTTTTGAAGTGTTTAATAGTGCTAAAGGCTTTTGATTTTTCTACCAGGAAATATGCCCAAGTCTTACGGCTGAAATCATTAATAAAATTGATAAATACCTTTTATTCCATATATGTCAACATGTACTAATTGGAGAGTTTTTAAAGCCCTCCACATGCTTTTTGTTAGAAAAAGATCTCTGTGATGTTTTCCTATTACATAGTGCTTACACACATTTGTAGGGATCTTAAAGGTTGGTAGTCCATTTACAATGCCCTTTTGTTGTAAAGGTTTCAATTCATTAAACCCTAGGTGTCCTTATCTATAGTGCCATAATTGAGCTAGATCATTTGTGAGAGAGTTGAAGCAAGTTTGCTCTATAGATTCAAGCTGAGTAGTCAGAACAAACATATTGTTTTTGGACATGAAAGTGTCCATAATTAAGTCTCTCTTGGGATGGAACATCTTACATCTTCTATGTTGTATAACAATGTCAATTCCTTTTTCTTGCAACTGATCAATACTCAACAGATTGTTCCTTAAATCTAGAACATTAAAAACTCTAGTAATTGTTTGGACAAGACCATTTATTTGTAGATGCACATTGCCTTTTCCCATCACAGACATCATTGAATTGTTTTCCAACTTCACATATTCTATAAAGTTTTCCTCAAAATCAAAAAACAAAACCCTTTTTCCACACATATGGTTGTTGCATCCTAAATCAAGGAACCAAGCCTCTTCATTGTTGAGCTTTGGTGTGTCCACATAGTCCATCAATATGATTTCTTCATTTTCTTCTGCATAATTATCCCTTGTTTGTCTCTCCTTCGTTAGGCATTCAGATTGAAAGTGACCATATTCATGACAATGATAACACTCAATTGATGACTTATCAAAGGCTTATCTACCTCTAATTCGTCCTCTTACTCATCCCTGATAAGTTTCACGACCTCTTCCCTAATAACTTTCACGACGTCATCCTTGTCTTGACAATTTATCACCATGAATGATCTTTAATGATGTTCCTTCATGACATGGTTGGTCATGCATTGTTCATGTACGAGGAGGCTACTTTGAAGCTCATTAATAGATAAACTATCTAGATCATGAGATTCTTCAATAGAACATACCACATAATCGAACTTAGGACTCATAGATTGTAGAATTTTCTCAGCAATTGCAATAACCTCCATTTTTTCTCCCTGAATTCTCATCTTATTGATTGTGGTCAGAGTTCGGGTAAAGTACTCATTCACGAATTCACCTGTTTGCATGTGAAGAGTTTCGAATTCCCTATGAAGAGCTTGAAATTGAGCTTGTTTCACTTGAGCATTTCCCTGATACTTTTGCTTCACGGAATCCCATATATCTTTTGTCGTGTCCTTTTTAAGGATTATCTCCAAGATGAATCGATCAATCACTTGGAACAGATAATTTTTTGTCTTCAAATCTTTGAGTCTTAGATCATTAGTGGCTTTGCATTGTTCGTCAGTGAATGACACATCCCTTGTTATAGGAACACCACTCTTTATGAGTCCCTAATATTCCTTAGGATGTAGGAAATTTCCCATGAGCATATTCTAGTAATCATAGTGACCATCAAATCTTGGAATTGTTGGCTGAACGTAACTACTTTCTATTGCCATTTTATATTTTCATAGAAAAGAGAATTGTAATTCTCTCGTGTAATGATGCCTTATGAAGTGGCTTTAATATCAAATGTTGAATTTAACTAGGAATTACAAAATAGAAGTTTTTCAATTACATTAAAATGAAAACAGATTGGCTATAAATAGCCTAATAAAAGCTAAAAAAAATAGCTACTATTACATCATGCAGTTGTCCACTAAAAAGCTATCCCTAAAGACGTGGTAATGTCTTATTGATATGATCAAAGAGTAAGTTAACTTTCCTAAATAATAGAACTTGTACCTGATCTTAATTTGTAGTAACTGTTGTGACCACTAACACTACTAACTAATTGAGGGTACAAGATTATGGGAATCGTCATAAGATAGTATGATGATGGTGAATATCAGATGATTTAATGACAACAATAGAATGTGGGTATTTTGGTTTTGGATTATTAGTGAAGATCGATATATGAAATATGGTAGAATGAATATGAAACTGATAAGAAAGAAGATAGAATATGAGTTTTTTATTTTTTTAAAATCAAAAACTAATATTAGAATTAAGGATTGAAAAATAAATTTGAAAAAAAAATTGATTGAAAATTGAAAATGATACAAGTAATAGGATTGATTTTCTTATAAATCAAACCCCTTTTGATTCCAAGTGGTGTAAGAAGGTTTATACAAATGGAACAAAAGAGGATAACGGGGAAGAAGACGAAAAAGATTAGGATTAGAAGGGAAATTCAGATAACATGGTTCTCAATTACTCAGGTACAAGGCAATGTATTTGTGTCATAAATTTAAAGTGTAACATTAGAACAAAAATACAACTTATTTTTAACCTAGCTGGATATTAAGCATTACAATATTCAAACTAAGGGATAAACATAAAAATTTAGGATTTCATAATTGGATTTATTGTTACATTATTCATCCAACTGATTTTATTTTTAGTTTTTTAACAAAAAAATTATATTTATTTTTTAAAATATTAAAAATAAATAAATATTTTTATGAAATGATTAAAAATAAAACTTTACGTTATTTTATACGGTTTATAACCATCTTAAAATGACATTGTACTTCTCGCTCTTTTTCAATATTGTTTTTGAGTCCACAACTGCTACGTCTACACGTGTTTTTATATATTATAATTACATAATAATTATAATTATGTATCAGGTTTTTATTAGATATACTTATATAAATACTAATAGTATTATATCAGATTTTTTCTTATTCATTACCCACTGAAAAATAAAAATAAAAATAAAAATAAAAATAAAAAGAGGAGGAAGAAGTGGAGGAGGATAGTGAGAGAAGGCAGCGACAAGATTTTTCAGTTTTCGCTGCCTTCTAATGGTCATTTTTAGGTCACAAATGAAGTGAACTGTGATTAACTTCGAAAGCATACATTTATCAGTGAATGGGCCGGTGGAGACCAGCTTCGCTTCTCTTTCATCGTATAGCCACAGCGTCTAAATCTCTAATTTCATGCGAATCTTGTCCTCGAAAGCTTTTTGTTTTTTCACCTTCTTCAATCCCCAAATATCAATCTCTCAGTTCCAGAGTATTCTCATCAATCTCATCTGGGGCCTTGGCTGATACCAGTGAATTTGATCTGGGATTTCGTTATTCTGGTCAAAACCATGGATTTGAAGTCGAGAAGGAGAAGGAAGACCTCGGGAAGATCCCTGTTAAAGCCTACTTTCTTTCTACTAGGTTCGTTATTTCACTTGTCTTTGTAAATCTTCATGTGGGCTGTCAATATTTTCTAGTTCCATGTTTCTTTGTTCGTTACCAAGATCTTTCGTCATTCAAGTTAATGAATTCTCATTTTAAAATAATCTTTCTGAATTCCTGGGAAATTATCTGCTTGGTTCGTTTTATATCTATAAATTTAATTTAAGTTTTAATTTTGTTGTTGTTTCTATGCTTTTATTTTGCTGTATATTGTTCTATGAAATTCGAGGTTATTGGGTTTTTCATCCTCCTCTTTGCACCTAAGTTTTTTGCTTTTATTTGTTATAATTTTCGGTTTTCTCAGATTCATGGTTTTGGCAGTATAAATTTGAAAAGCATGCAAACCGAGAATTCAGACAACGTAGTTCCCCCATCATCTCGCTCATCAAACTATATTGCCCTCAGATACTGCGATGTACCTTCAGAAACTACAGTAAGTTTCATTGATATTGATCCTACTACTCAGCTTGATTGAACTCTTTATTATATTTTTTGCAATCAAATTCACTTCTATTTAGATATTTCTACATGTTTACAAGTCTAAACATATCGCTTGGTGCCTTTAAAGTTACTTTAGCATATTTGATTGGGAATATCCATCAAAATCATTTTGTATCAGTTTCATTTGCTCTAATCATTTTAATGTATATTATCTAGTTGCGTAGTAGTTTTAAATACTCATCTTAAATGATTACACAATTAAATCTGCAAAAGATGTCTATAAAATTATGATAATGTGGTGATAGAATGTCTTCACCTCACCTATGAATCTTCTTTCATAGTGATTGCAATCTACAAGAGTTATATGTATGTGCTGGAGCTGAGATCCTACTAATTGATGGAACCAAGGACTAGAGTTAGTTTTTCAGAAAGTTCATGTTAAATGCCTATTGGTTTTGTTTCAGTGGGGACATAAACTGCAATTGTGTCTAATATGGACCTCATATTTTAATGCAAAAAATTGTATTCCATTTAAATTCAATAAAAACTGATTGCATGTTTTGACATTAACTGATTGTACTTTTGAGAATGTGATGCTTTTGATTTAGGGACTTGGAATCAAGAGGAACACCAACTGCTACCGTTATATGGTTGTATTTCAGTATGGGTCAACTGTTCTATTTAACATTGACGACCATGAAGTTGAAGCTTACCTGGAAATGGTTAGAAGACATGCTTCGGGGTTGCTTCCTGAGATGAGAAAAGATGGTAAGTGTCTCTAAGTAGATTCCATGTTTTTATGGGTCTTTCCTGGTATGCTGATCATTGAGATCCATTACATTTTATTATCTAACATACGGCCTGGCTGGATGTGAAGCAAAATGCGGCAAAGATTAATAATGGAAATTTTGTTACTTCACAACCTTGTGTCTAAGGTATCAAACTTTGGTTGCCTGAAGTCAAATTGTCCTGGCCCACATAATCCCATATCCTTGATATTGGGGTGGCTTCAGTCATGTTATTCTTTCTAAGAGGGGGAAATTCTTTTTGTTTTAAATGATTGTACAATATCCTGCAAGATTGTGATGTTACTGATGCATTTTGAGTTTTTTTTTTTTGGATACAAACATTATGAATAATATCACTGATTAGTTCAGCTTGTCCATAAAGACAGTCACTGCAGCAAAAGAATGATACGAGAATTCACTTTCTTCCTATTTATGCTATATCAGTCAACTAATCTTTATAGTTTTTCTTTTGTTATTTTACTTTTTTTCCCTGTTAGATTTTACCAACGGTTAATTTACATTTGTGCCAATCCTCTGTGTGGTGTCTGTTTGAGTTGGATCAGATTATGCTGTAAAAGAAAAGCCACTTTTGGTCGAGGATATGCAGGGTGGCCCAGATTACATTGTCCTCAAATCTTTAGACACTGATAGTATCCGCATTATTGGAAGTGTACTTGGACAAAGTATTGCTTTAGATTACTTTGTTTCACAGGTAAAATATTATCTGTATCAATCTAATGTTCTTGGCCCAAAAATAAGCTTTTTCATGGAGATGTAGTGTTTTTTTCCCCCCTTGCTGCTTTAAGGACACTTTTTTTCAGCATGATATTATTTTTTCTAGCAATCAAGAAGTTCACAGATATGAACTCAATGCATGTCATTTTGCATGGAAATTTAACCGTCATTGCTTAAACAACATTGTTTCATTGTGCCTTGATGTAAGTTTTCCTGACAATCTTGATGGATAGCATTCTACTCCAGGTTGATAGTTTGGTTGAAGAGTTTGCTGAAATAAATCGTGGAATGGAGAAAACTGGAACTTTTACTATGGATAAGAAGAAACTTCTTAAACTTGTTGGAAAGGCTAATTCAAACCTAGCAGATGTGATCCTCAAAGTTGGTCTTTTCGAGAGGTGAGGATAGTGCTGTTTTTATGATGTCTCAAAAATGCTTCAATACATGTAAAGATCTAAAAAGGTCTTATGGTGCATGTTAGATGACTTAGTCCTTTACTATTTTCAAGACCAATTTCAAATTACGACCTGCCTGCATCAGGATGCTTGGTTTCCCAAGCTTCTCATAGATGCTTTGGCTTGTTCATTTAACTTATTCCATGTTCTAGATGACAAATCTGATGATGAACCCTTTAAAAAAATAGCAAACCTGCTTGGATGAGCAATGATCAGAATCTGAATAGCCTCTAGATCCATTTCTCATAGTCTATTTATATAAAATACATAGTTTTGTTTAAATTTACAAGAGCTTGTGACCATTTCTATCTGGCATGTATGTTTGCACATTTCCATCATCTTTTGCCTTCAGAGTTTTGAATAAATGAGTTTGGTATTTCCTGCTCCTCCTTATATTTGATCTTTCTTTCATCCCTCAGATCAGAAATTGCTTGGAGGGATGCAAAATATGCTCAAATATATGAGTACCTCCGTGAAGAATATGAGGTTACACAAAGATTTGGAAACTTGGATTTCAAATTAAAATTTGTGGAGGTACTTATTTCCTTGCCTCACTCATTTCTTGTTACTTCTTTGGATATATTACTTCATGAGGCCCAAGGATAATCTGATATGTTATCATGTATCTATAAAAAAGGGAAAAGAAAAGAAAAGAAAAGAAAAGAGAATAATAAAGGCATACTAAGAACAAGTTAATTATTTTTACCCTTTTTTTATGAATTATTTTTAGACTGAAACATTGAATAGAACAGCTCTTTGCATTGTTCTTTAAAGAGAATACTATCTGTAAGAACTCAATTGTTAAAGACTAAAAAAATTGCTAAAAATATTATTGCACGTAATCTTCATTTATGATGTTTGGCAAAAAACTAAACTCATACAGTTTATCTTTTGCAGCATAACATTCATTTTCTTCAAGAAGTACTCCAAAACAGGAAATCAGATCTACTGGAATGGTGTATCATTGGTCTATTGAGCATTGAGAATGTAATATCAGTTTTCGAGATTCTTCGTGATTCAACAGCAGCAGCAGCTTCTCTCTGACAATAATGAGCGGTTAAGGGTAGTAATAACAGCAAAGAGGGTTATTAAGCCAGATATAATTCTCCCATAGGGCAAAGCAAGTATTTTTATAATTTTTTTCCCACACTTTTGATAGATCTAATATATTCACTGTTTTTTTTTAAATCCCTTTTTCCCCCTGATATAGGAATATATTCCAATTATGGACAAGGAAAATAAGATCTGAGTACAACATTTTGGATATTTTAAAGAGCAATATTACAGATTATTGTACGTGAATGATGTATTTATATATACCCCTGAATTCTTTAGTAGATTATAATCATGGGTAACTTCATTTGCTCGAATAAAGAGTGTTTTTATTGCTACTATTATTCAGCAAAATGAATTAAAATATCCTTGGTATTGTTTGTCAAAACATTTATTTTTTTAAAATTAAATTGAATTGAGAATATAAGCTTAAATGTTAATATTTGTAAAACTGGCTTAGTAATAGCAACAAATGGTTTATAATGGGCAAATGTGGTGACTGTTGATGTTATGGCACTCCCTAATGGACACTAGCAAAAAAAAAAAAACTGAAAAAACAATAAAAATAACACATAAAATTAATAATTATAAAAATAGTATTTTTTATTTTTAGTTTATATATTTTTACTAATAAAAAAGTCTTATACTATTTAATTTTAAATATCGTTTTATTAGAAACTGTTGAAATTAAACTATAATTATTTAGATCGATTTAAAATTAAACATTATTTTAATTAAATATTATTGGGGTGAATTTTAAAGATTTTTTTTTGTAATTTTTCAAAAATAATTGGTTATAATTGCACAATAGATTTTTTTCTCCCTAAAATCTTACTTTTTTTAAAATTATAAATAAAAAACTTAGAAAAATAATTAATAAATTTAATAAAAAAAATATCTTTAAAATTTATAATTATAAAAATAATATTTTTTTATGATTAAATCAACTTATATATTTTTACTATTAAAAAAATCTAATATATTATTTTATAAATTATAGATATTTAAACATGTTAAGGATTAAATATTATTGAATTTTGGTCAATATTATCATAAAATTATTTTATTGTTAAAATTTAAGAATTAATTTTTTTTAATGTATCAGCTGGACTAATAACACATACAAAACTATTGCAACACAATTGACACTCTATACTAATGAGTTACTTTTTTCCAAAAAAAAAAAATCAATTTTTTTTGTTGCTTAATCAATCATGGAGCGTTTGGTGTTTTTGCAATTATCATGTTTCTTCCGATCGATCATGTTTTAAAATATTTTATTTTAATATTTATGATGTGAAAAATATTTTTGTTTATTACCCATATTTTAAAAAAATTAAATTTAATTATTTTGAACAATAACTGATAATAAACCTCTATTTTTAACTATTTATGTAGAGATAAAATAAAAATTTTAATTAATTATTTTAATCTCTTATCATTTAATTAATTTTTTTAATTTTATTTGTCCTACAAACAGTTAACCAAACGAAAGAGAGAGATACGCGCATAAGATATGACAATTCCAATATGTTAATTTGAACTGATTTCGCACATCATGTTAAGGGAGAACCTTTTTTTCCCCAAACCCAATTGATAATCAAAAACAGGACCAAGTTAGCACTAGCAACTTGCTGATTTGAGATGTGTTGTTTAATAGGTGAAAAGTGAAGTAAAGCAATAGATGGACAAAACCCACTTTCAGAGACTCACCTGCATCAAGCAAAGATTGAATCTTATGAATCCCAAATCAGATTATAGCCTCAATTGTCAAGAATGCATAGTCAAACCAGAGAAGACTAAAAAAGAAACAGATTTTTTTCTTCCCTTTTCTCCCCTCTTTTTATTCTCTGATTGATAAATAAAGTTGGGTAAACATTTTGGTAAAGAGAAAATGGGGATCAAGAGAGAGAATGTGAGAGTATTAGAGCCTCTAGGGGTGTTAATTGGGATATTATATTCTATTAATTTATATTTTATCTCATTAATTTTGTGAGCTATTCTATCTTATTATTTTTTTTTATAGATTAAGATTTTAATAAGATAAGATATCATATTTGTCTTTAAGGATGTAAATGATGAGTAAAATTATAAAAAAAAAAATGAAACATATTTATTTATGATAACTATGATTATTTATAATAATTATAAATTAATTAGGGATAATTTTAAATAAAGTGTGATGAGAAGTATGATATTTAAATGAATAAAATTATTGAAGACATTAAATGAGAATATGACAACTTATTTAATATCTTTAAAAAATACTACTTGATTCGTAACAAATAAATTTCTCATTTTACCTCGATAAAATAGTTAAAATTAGGGATTTATTGTTCATATCGTTAAAAAGGATTAAATTAAAACATTTTAAAAAATATGGAGATTATTAAATAATAACTTTTATTAAATAAAAACTTTTTTAAAACATGTTAAATTTATAAAATTTTGATGAAACATAGTTACCTTAAAAATACCAATGCCTGATTACATCATGGAAGCACATATGGAAAGATAGGAAGAAAATAGGTGAACTCTTTTATCTTTCCGTTTGATGACAAATACAAATAAATTATGCTAAAAAGTATTAACAACAGAATTCATGCTCTGAGATATACACAAAGTGAGAGAAAGTTAGAGAGAGAGAGAGGAAATTTTTTTTTTTGCAAAAAGAAGTGAGAAAGCTTCCACCATAACCAAGAATTTAAGAGCTTGCATGTGCCCAAATCTTCTCCTCTTTAAAATATTTTGTTGTTTGAATTTTGGTCCACTTTTCTATGTTAATATATTATTAATTTCTCATATATCTCTTAACAAAAAAACATATCTTTTACCTTTTAAGTTTGAACTTTGAAATAAATACCATAACAATAACCGAAAAAGATGATGATGACAATGAGACACGATGGAAAGACGTAACATTATTTTAAATACTCTTACAGTTTAATATATTTTAAATTATGTACTTAAAATTTATAAAATATCAAAAATATTTTTATATTTTAATGATGTTAATTTTTCATCCATTATTATTTAGATTACTAATCTTAGGTTTTGATATTAATTTTTAAGGATCGATATAACTTTTAATCAGGAGTTAATA
Organism: Hippophae gyantsensis; assembly: GCA_030763125.1. NCBI lineage: Eukaryota > Viridiplantae > Streptophyta > Magnoliopsida > Rosales > Elaeagnaceae > Hippophae > Hippophae gyantsensis. The sequence continues at coordinate 12,433,027 of CM061028.1, forward strand.
TTAATCTAATTGATGGTTTTTGTCTATTTATTAAATGTAATAATTTATCTAAAAAACTTATTATTTTTTTGTATAAATCTATTTTTTTTATATTCATTATAATTGCATAATATATTATGTTCTTTGTTACGTTGATTGCTTAATTCTAATCTAGAATTTATTAATTGTCTTTTGAAATTAAAAAGTACTCTTTCATTTGTTAAATCTAATAGTTTTAATTTATTTACTAATGATTCGATATTCATAAAGTATTATTTTGATAAATCATATGTGTTGAATGTATATTGTTTTGTCTTATTCATAGTATACAAGTAGGATTTTCTTGTGTACATACAATGTATTTATAATCTTCAAAGAAGTAATATCCAAACATTAAGTTGTTAAATTTTCCTTCTTCTATTCTCACATATTTTTGACTAAAATAGTCTTTTAATGTCCTTGAAATGGGATAGTCTATGATACTTGTAATAACTTTAATATAATCTATATAGATATCTAATAAGGTGTTAAATCTTTTAAAATTTTCAAGACAAGTTTTATAGTCTTCATTTTTAAAATATTCATTTAAATGATAGAGATAACTTTTATCAAATGTTTATAATAGAATTAGATTTTTATCCTTGATTTCCATTTGAATTATTAGTTGTTTATTTCTAAAAAAAATCCATTTTCTTGTTTTAACAATTTTATGTCTTGTTGTAAGCAAATATTTAAACATTCAAGATTCTTAGCTAGCTTAAATTTATAATTATTATACTTGAATTTGATGGGTCCACTACGGTCTTCCCTTCCGTTCGTCTTCTTTTGTTACACATATTATGCCTCAGCTTTGCTCAAATCTCAACACCCTCCTGGTAATGGTGACCATTCTGCATCCGTACATAAATGATGTCCAATAGTTGACTTACTATATAAGAGTAACTGAACTCCATTTTATTCATAATAATAATTATTACAACTTAAGGCCAACTAAGAACCTTGAAAGGGATGCTTAACTGCTTATAATTACTGGCTATAACATTATTTGTTTTGAGATTTCTAGATAGAGAGGTTTTCTATGCTAGAGTGTTTCAGAGTAGAGAGCTCTGGATTTTTGTGTATTCGAGTATGTGTTTTGAAATGATAAAAATGGTTCCTTTTATAGAACAAAGAATCCCTGTTTACAAGACTAAAATTATTAATTTATCCATGTTTTAATAATTCATCTGCTTTTCTTCTTTAAAGGATAGCCACTTCTTTTTTCCTTGGCATATGCTGCCGACTAAGATGTGAGGTTTACATCTTTATTTCTTTTGTAGTCTTTTGTCGACAGTTTCTTTTCTTATTTTTCTTTGTCGTTTTCTGTCGATAGTTCCTTTGATGATGTTGATGATGACGCATCTTCATCTTCTCGATCTTTGATGCAGAGAATGTATTTGTGGTCTTTGGTGGCTTTTTTGGCATAGAAGCAGAATACCTTCCTTGTTTCTTGACTAATTTCTTTGTTGTTACAATTAAAATTGGTTTCATATTTGGTGATTTTCTCACCACCTTCTTCTGATAGAGCCATGTTACTATAAGAAATGACGATGACTTTACTAGTTAAATAATTTACTTTAATCTCAGTAGAATTGTCAATCTTTTTGAATTCATAGTAAATTTGGCTTAGCATTTGATATTTAAATACACAAAGTTCTTCTGTGTTGATTTCCTTTTTTGGAAGTGCCCTTGGTTTGAAAACCTCTCTGTTTGTAGTAGAAATCCCTATCTTGATGAAGTGGTAGGGACTAATGCTTTCTTCCTCATTTCAGTCCATTAATGAACTGAAAAATCTAAGATAAACAGGTTTATCACCTGTTTTAATTTTTCTTTTGAAATTCTTGATTGTACTTTTAAAGTTTTCTGGGAAATAATTTAACTAACTTAAATTGATTCCTGGATATATATTTTCTATTAGTTCTGCATGAAATGCTTTATACATAAATATTAGATCAAATCCTTCCAATATATTGAATTTACTTCCTGTAGAAAATTTCTTGTCTGTAGTATAGAATTTCATATCTTCAATATGTTCTTGGGTAAATTTTTTGGCCAAATTATAGAGACTCGACCATTATAGTTTGGTGAGGTTTCTATATTGGTCCTTTTCATCTTCAATGATTGGAATAGTTCTAGGAGATGTCTCCCTGAATAGTATTGAATGTTTTACTATTTTTGATGTTTCTGGAGAAGATGTTTTTCTAAATAGCACTGAAGGCCTTGCTATCTTTCCAAGATTAGTCAATCTGCTTGGAGCTGTTGGTTGTTGTTGTAGTGCTACAAAATAATTTCTTACTATCTCTTCTAGAGTTATTAGTTTTGGTGTTTTGTAGTTGGCATAACTACTTTCAGCTTCTTTTCTGTTGGTGAAGGCTCTATGAGTTACTCAACTAATTCCTAGAATAGATTTGCTAGCTTCTGCTCAGTTGTTATAAATTCATGGTTTTGAGCCATTATAGACCACATAAACTTTTTTCTACCTCATCTGTCTAATTGAGCTTTGTGGTTTCAAAAGTTTTTTGTGAACTATTATGTTCTTCCTTTTTTAATGGAGATTCCTCATTTGAGCTTATGGTCTCTAGAGGTTGTTTTGAACAATTAAGTTCTTCTTGTTTCTTGCCTGTCTCCATAAGATATTTCTTGAGATATAACAACTCAAGTTGTTCCTGTAGGATTTTTATCTCCTTTTCTTTTATCTTGATTTTGATATCAAGATGTTTCATTCCTAAAAGCATAAAAATATTTAGAGGTGCTAATTCTATGGTAAGGGCATTAGCTAAACTATTTTATGGCTTGAAAGATGTTCAACATCAAAATTATAATGGTTGAACTATTGTTGTCATCTAACTAGTCTTCCTTGTTTGTAATCACCTATAATATTAGTTCTTAAGAAATAACCAAAATTCTTGTTATTTGTTCTAACAATGAATCTTGAGCTTATAACATATATTACAAATTTCTTAATAGTCTTTTTAACAGCTAAATATTCTTTTTGATTACTATGATAATTTAATTTTGAACCTTGGAAAGATCCTGATGTATATCTATAAAGATATTCATCTTTGTCATCTACTCTTGCTTTAAGAACTGCTCTCCAATATTCTTGTGAAGCATATGTTTCAATTATCATCTTATCATCAAGTCCTAGATGATATAAAGTTGGTAAATTTTTTACCTTTGCTTTCACTATATCCATATATAGAGTATCTTCTTCTATCCATTTCTAAATATGATATTTTTCAATTTTGCTTGTAATGGTTTTCTCATTTCTGTAAGGTTTTTGATATATGCTTCTGCATATGTTAAACATTCTAAAAATCTTTGTAATTTGTTTTTATCTTTTAATTCACTAGGAAAACCTTGAATATTATTTAGTATATTGAGTTGTAGATTATGTTTTCCATCTTCAATTTCCAACCCTAAGTATTTAATTTTTTGTTAAGCAAGTACTACTTTCTTTTTAGAGAGTACAATGCCTTATTTTCTACATTCTTGTAGAATGTTGATAATATCCAAATAATGTTTATTTAATTCATTACTAAAAACCAAAATATCATCTATGTAAACACAACAAATATCTGGCAATTTCTTAAAAATGTTATCCATATATCTTTCAAAAATACATGGAGCTTGTTTTAATCCAAATGGTATAACTGTCCATTGGAATTGTCCTTGGGGGAAACTAAATGCTGTTAATTTTTGAGATTCTTCGTCAAGTCTTATTTGCCAAAATTCACTTTTGCAATCAAAACTTGAGAAGTATTTCTTTCCCTTTATTAATGATAGTAGTTCTTCCTTTTTTTGAATGAAGTATCTATCGTCAATGATTTCTTTATTCAGTGTTTTAAAGTTTATTATCATTCTCTTTTTTCCTCTTCTTTTTCAACTAAGAATGCTAGACTAGAATGAGGTGAATTACTTGGTATTATGACTTTTAATTTCAAAAGTTCTTCAATTTGTTTTCCAAATTCAATCCTGTCTTTTGGAGTATAAATCATTAGTTTTACTCTTATGATCTTGTTAGGATCTCTTAATTTTATATTGACTATTATTTTAGTTTTATTTATTTTTGGATCCAAAAGATTTTCTAAATTGACTATTTTTAATAGTCTTCTAATGTCTGTTAGGGCTTCGTCTTCCTGTATCTCATTGAGAAAAGAGTTTTGTTTTTCTTCTATATCTAATGAAATATTTTTTAAATAAGATTTTTGTTGGTCTTCTGTCTCACCACGTTTTCGCTTTTTATGTTGTTGCATAAAAGTTGGGTTTGAGACAGTTAAAACTTTTCTTACTTTAGAAACATATATGATATCTCCTTCTAAGGTTGTGAGACTTATTTTGTCAGAATGTTGTGTGAAAGGTTGATATAAATTTAGGAAATTATTTCCTATTAACAAATCTACTTCTGTTTCTTGTTGATATATGGTAGGAATGTGAAAGTTTTCTCCTCCTATAATTATATCAGTATCTTTTAATACCTGATTGAGTTTTATTATAGTATTATTAGCAATTCTCATAATTAAATCTTTTAGTGCTTGTTTCTAGTTGTCTTCTAGAAATACATATCTACTGGCTACGCACATACTAGCTCCTGTATCTATATATGCACGTATATGATAAGTGTTATAGCCTTTAAATTTTAGTCCTACTTTAATGTAAGTACTATTTGGATTTGTAATAATATACAAATCATTCATCTTCTCATGAAAAATACTTATATTCTAAGTCAGTTATTTCTTCCTCAGTTTCTTCCAATAGATAGATACTATAAGTATCATTTATATCAAATTCCTCGATTGGTTCTAATTCCATTTTAAAAGCTTCTTCTAAGATTTTTTTTTTGTGGAAATTTATTTTTTATTTTTTTATGTTGAAGTCTGTTTGGACATTCGTTAGCATAATATCCTTCTTCATTACAGATCCAACATCTGCATTTTTTCTTTCCTAAATGACAATAATTCCTTTTCAGAAAGTTTATAATTCTTTTTTCTAAAATATCTTTTCTTATAGTTTTCTCTATTAAATCTCTTATTATATTTTTGAAAATTTTGTTTTCTGAATTTATATTTTTTAAATCTTTTATATTTTTGTTTATAAGATTTTATCTTACATCCATATTTTCCTAGTATTCTAAAATCTCTTATATCACAGCAGATTTTATCATTTCCTCTTATTTGTTTATATTCTTTTCTTTCTTGACATTTAATAATAATCCAATATTTAAGGCTTCTTATTCTTCCTCCTAAAGTATCTGGTATAGTTTCTTTATTCCTTTGTTTCCAATTTTCTGTTAAGGTTTTATATAATGTTCCAAGTAATTTTTGAAAAAACATTTCTTTATAAGTTGTTTACATAAAGGGTGGTAATTTATGGTAATACATTTCATATTCACAAATAAAAGAATCTATGTAACACATGTTACAAATTTCCATATTTGTTAGATGTCATTTAGCTTCATTGATTTCATTTTCACTAGATTCAGTGATAGTCCTTCATTTATCTTCTCCAATAAATTCTTTGTATATTTTATTTATTACTGTATCTAAGTATTCTCTTCCTGTGGAAGCATTTCCTTGCATTAATAAATGTTGTTGATATGTTAAGTTTGAAAACCAAACTTTTACATTTTCTGTCATTTTATGTGCTATAAGCACTCTACAAGTTGAAAGATTTGTTTGGGTAGTTTGAGAAGTTTGTATGAGTACACTCATCCCACTAGCCCATTCATCTAAGGATTTTTTTCTATCTCTTATACAATCTAAATCTAGGAGTTCATATTTATAATTATCATGGAGTTTGAACTTTGGTGGAATACTACCTCTAGTTTCCTAATGCAACCCTTCCTCCATTTTAGGTGGTTGTCTTCTTCTATATGTGGTATCAGGTTGTTCTATATAAGGTTGTTCTGTTCTTTGCCTATTTATTTCTCCTCTATACGGGTCATATGTTTCTTCTTGGTAATGAAATTGGTTTCATATGACCTTTTAAGATCATGTTTTCTGGTTCAAAATCAGTTTCACTGATTATTGTCATATCATCTTCTTCTTTGTTAATACAAAGTTTTTCATTATAATGTTATTCTATTTCTTCATTGGTTAATGTCAATAAACTGACCAATGTTTCTATATCTCTATTTTCAGGGTCCATGAATTTTCTTTCTAATTCTTTTCTATATTCCATTAAATTGAAATAATCTCTTTATTTTTAGATTGTTCCTCGTTTTTTCTTTTTTCATTTTTAGGAATCAGAGAATCTGATCTCCTTGGTGGTTCTTCTCTTAATCCTTCTAAGGGATCATATTTATAACCTATTATTTCATTATTCCTATATATGTTGTATACATTTTTTCTTAGTTTTGAAATTTCTTTGTGCATAACTTGTTGTAGTTTGTTATAACTACATTCCTTTATTTTCTTTAGTTTAGTAATTCTTTTTATATATCTATTATTTCTTGTAAATATTTTGTGTTTGATTCTTAGACTAAATTCATTTTCTCTGTTAATAATTGTATAATTTTAAATAATGTTGCTTGATTTTTTGCTACATCTATTAGGCTTTCATTTACTTCTAAATGTATATTTTTTATTTTATCTTTAACATTATTTTTTCCTAATATACAATCATGAACTAATACCTTCATTATTTTAACTTCATTTTCTAATTTTTTAACTTCTTCTTGGTTAGAAGTCTCTCCTTCATGATCTATAAAGGTAAATCTTGGTATACTATTAGTTTTAACAACATTAATATTTCTTCATGTTACTAAGGGTTTTTCTTTAATATCTAATTTCTATTCTTCTGGTATTTCAAAATCTGTTAGTATTTTTGGTTTTATTATTTGTCCAAGTTTCTTAAAAGTTTTGTCTATTTCTATAAATTCATTTTGTCCATATATTAAACTATTATGACTATTTGTTAAAGAATATATTACTAGATAATGTATTGAAAATAAATGATTTTATTCTTTTATTAAATCTTCTCTTTCAAATTCATAAGCTAGACTTAATACTTGATTTAGATTTTTATTATGTATATTTATAGCAAATCTAGGATATGCTGTAAATTTTAGCTTTTTGTATCCTAAATTACATGGATCATTTCTAATAAGGCATTATGTCTATTTATTATTCTGTTATCTAATAATGCTATTTTTATTGGTATATTTATCCTTTCTCTAAAATGAGATTTTATTAGTATTTGAATTCCTCCTAAATGGATCTATCTAATTTTTTCTTTATCTTTATGAGAAATTTTTGATAGCTTGTTTAATATAGTTTTTTTATCAATTAATGGTATAGTATATCTTCCTTTTGCATATGTAATCTTAATATTCATTTCTTTATTACTTATGTCATAATAGATTATATTTTTTTAGGAAATAATTTTCTTAATAAAAATGATAAGTCTTTAAGATTTAACTTTACTTTTTGAATTTCTTCAAATTTCTTTTTTACTTATTACTATTTCTTGTAAAAAACATCTTAAAATATCTTCTGTTTCTATGTCTATTATTTTTTTCTTCTATTTTTATATTTTTTTTATTTAACCTTATAGATATTTTTACTATTTCTTGTTGAAGCAAATTTTAGATTCTTTTATATCGATCATAATGTTAAAGACATCGATTGATTGTAAAACATTTTTGATGTATTAAGTGTAATTAAATATTTTTGTTTAAAGGTTTTATTAAAAATTATTATATCAATTTACAAAACAAGCACTAAAACTAAAGAAAATACATAACCAATAAAATAAATTTAAAAATATTAGCTCGTAAATCATGTAATTGAGTTAATAATTAATCTTTTCATTTTAATTGTAACTTCTATGTATTTAAAAAATTAGATTCTATATCCTTTTATACTTTTTATTCCTTTTTTTTTTTAAAAAGGGTTCAAGCTCTAAGATTTTTATCCTACGTTTGTAGCATTCTTCATGTGGAAAAATATATCAAAAACTCAATCAATCTTTTTTCCATAAACCAAGTCATGCAGGCAAAAAAATTACACTGCCAACAAGTTAACTTAACATGGGCTTGTAAAAACTAATGCCTATTTGACGATGCGCCATTACAAATTTAGGAAATCTCGAGCATCATGACATAAGAATGCACAAACAGCTTTCAAAACTTAGAACTCTTCTACTCTAACGCCATCACGGGGAGTCAAATAGATATCCTTGGACCTTAATTTCTTAACGCCGGCAGTAAACCAGACCTTATCAGACTTACCACTTTCAACATTCACACATGTAACCTTGACCCATACTACTACTTTTGTCTTCATTCCCTCTATACTTGTAAGCTTGCCTCGCATTAGAATTGCTTTAATCCGAGTTGCATACCTGATAACAGAGGAGTCCTTGAAACTAACTTCACATGGGGAGGGCAAGTAAACTATCAACTTTGCTTTTATTTCATCAAATTCATAGCTGATTATGTTTTGTGGAAAGAGACCTGGTGGCAAGTTATATTCTCGGAGGAGATCTGGCAAGGTTTTTGATGGCTTCCCTGCATAGAACACATGAAGCAAGTAGAAGAGTATATCAAAAGAAAAGTCATGTTGATTTATGTAAGCAAATAATCTGATATATTTATCCCTCGTTAGTTTCAAACATCGACTTCTTTGCAACAATATTGTTACACTCATTAGCTCGCTAACAGAAGTATCCATGTTTTTCTATCGGATGAGACTGCAATACAGCGATTAAATTATTAGTGAACAAAAACATTAATTCGTAGTATGGCAAACACAGCTAGAACTATTATAAATTAAGTGTTAATACATAATATGCATCATTCACCATGAAAAGAGCAGCATACCTTTTAATTTGTTGAAAATCCATTTTGCCTTCTCTTCAACAGTAGTTGAGAAAGTCTGGCAGGAAAAACTTGTTTAGTTTTGGATACAATGGAAAATATATAAAGAGCTTGCATAGATATTCAGAGCAAACATGGCCAATATGTTATCAAATTGATATCCAACAACTAAAACAGTAAGTTTTCCCCGTGGAAATTTACTATCAGTTTCCATTTCTTTGTACCCAGTTCAGTAAATGTGACCTTATTTGTCTTCTTCCCAGATAAGCCAAGACAAAGAGAGCTCAAGTAACATCAAACCCAAACAAATCAAAGGTCTCTTTAATTTATTTTATTTATATATTCTCTAGCAGTGTCCATAACTTAGAAACCATCAAAATGAATGGAGGATCGGATGATAATTGTTCACAATCCAAAGGCCGAAATCAATCAAATAAGCCCACAAGGCCACAACTTTCTCTATTGTGGAAAGAACCCAGAAATAAAAATCAGCAGGTAACAGCTTCAAACTCACTTCAATTAAACATAATCATCTGTTTGCAGCACAAAAAATTCAACAAAACGTGAAAGAAACAAAGTATCCTCTTCAATCAAATTAAAAAAAAAACACACAAAAGTATCATCAAACCTAAAAATATATTTCTTATTTCATATCCCAAAACCCATATTCTAATTTCAACTTGTTTTCCATTTATTAATCAACTTAATCAGGCGAAATTCCACAGATCTCACATTTCGCTCACAATTACAGGTGAACAGAGGTACACGAGCAGAATGGGCAAGATCCAATCAAGCCACATTACACAAAATCATGACTAGAAGCATCAATGAAAAGCAAAAGAAAGGTAAAGTAGAAAAAGGCATATTAAAAGGAACAAAAACAACAAAAGGAAACAAATATCAGTAAGATTAGAACACATACTTACAAACGAAAATAGTACAAAAGATAAAACTCACAGTGATGTCCTCAGAAATGTTGGATAACTCGTCCTTGGCCTTCTTCGAAATCCAGGAGCTCCCAACTTTTAAACTGGCGACTTTTGTTAGAGCTTTCTCCATTATCGCTCCTCAATCACTTCTCTCTCTAGCTGTTGATGGAAGTGCTCAAAATGCGTATACGCGTACAACCAAAAGTACTTGTGTGGTCACGTTGATATAGAGACAAATTTGAATCTGTCACGAGAAAAAGCGGCGCTCACCTTCTCGATGAAGCAACATTTAATCACAAATACCTTAAAGAAAGTGTCTTTCTCTGTAAATCCCTGATTTATTGCCTTCTATTTCTTGAAAGTAGTTTCATTTGTTGATTTTAATTCTTTGTTGTTTGATCAGAAGAAATTAATTCTTTCTTTTAGATCTACATTTCTTTAGAGGAGAAAGATTAATATTATGTTTGAACATATTTTTCTCAATCATAATCTTTATATATTTAATTTTTAAATAATAATTTAACACGTAATCAAGTTTATTTAGGTGTAAAAATGAATGAAAAATAAATTAATATTGTATAATAATTGACATGCATTTTATAATATAAATTTTATTATTTTAATTAATAATTATTTATTATATTAATTATTATTATATAACAAATTCTTATTGAAAACAATTATGATTGATTTATATTTATCTATTTTTAAAGCAAACAAACTTAAGGTATTATGCTCGTAAATTTGTAATATATACCATAATAAACGAGCATTTTAAACAAATTATGTTCGTGCTAAAAGGGAGCATATAGAATAGTTTTCACTTTATTTTTAATAGAAAAATAAAACAATAACTTCGAATATAAAAAAACTAATTATTATTTATCACTAAAAAGGTAGCATGTCATTGTTATAATCATGTTTACCTGTCCAAGCTTGCAACACCAATGGTATTGTCAATTTTGTTTTAGTAAATTTTTATGTATATTATAAAATTTGAAATATTGATGAAAACAATAACATAAATAAAAAATAAAAAAATGGGTATTTGTAATTCATAATATGAGATGGATTAAAAACATATATCTTATTTTTTATAATATTTCTCGAAATCATATTTTTCATAAATATATAAAAATTTAATATTTTTAATTTTATGTAGATTTAATTATATTTAAATTTAAAATAATAATAAATAATACATTATATATTTTATATTTTATCTTTTAAGTTATATTTTTATTTTACTAAAATATCAATAATTTTTTTTATAAAAATTATTTGAATTCTAAAAATCTAAAATCTTATAATTATTTTATAATTTATTGCTTTTATTTCAAACTAGTTTAAAACAAAATATTATCAATATTATTTAATATAAAATGATTATGTATGTATTATTATTTATATATTTTTTTCTTTTACATAAATATTATTTATTTATTTTTTATTGACTTAATATTTTATTTTTCATTACAAAATATTTATTATTTACTTACTTTTATTATAATTTTTTCTTTATAATAAAAATAAAAATTTTAAAAATAAAAAAATATTTAAAATATTTCATGAATTTTAGTTTCTTATTTAGGGATGCTCACCATCCATGGAATATCCTTGATATTTTCCCAATAGAATTTTAAATGGAGATGCTTAATAAATTCTAAACTACGATAAAAGATAAGAGACGACGATCCCAACGCACCCAATTGACAACCCTAAACCCCAAGATATATATATATATATATTGAGCAAAACAAATAACTTTAGATATATATGTATTAAATAATATATTAATTACTAATTAGATATAAAATTTAAAATAAATGATAATAAAATAAAGGAAAATAATTAAATTATAACTCGTAAATAGTTGTATACATTATTAAATTGTGATTAAAAAAATTTCCAATAAATAAACATGTCGATGCACATGGTGGGCCTGGGGAGATTCTAGTGTAATTAGTAAGCCCACAGTTTTTACTTTCCCATGTCTTCTACTGGTAGTGAGTCCATAGTTGATGGTGACAAATAGCGATAGAGGAATAATAATTGTGTAATCACAAAGCAATTAAGTAGATGCATAATAACTCTTTCTAGCCCATGTCTATACTTATTGTGAAGCCAGCTTGACAACCTTCTTTTCGAGCCTTTAGACATTGACCATTTAGAAACGAGACAAACCTCAGCCAGATAAGAAATTTTAACAACTCAATCATGAATATGAATCGTGGGTACCTCTTAATTATTCATTGATTGTTGTTTAAGGTTCAAAATTTTGCAGCATGGCTGGAAATAAACCCCAAAAATACTTTTATCATATTACACCTGAATGAAATTGATTATGATGATCTTTGTGCATGGCCCAAACGTGTGAACTATAAAAAAGTATCTTCTTTGAAGAAGTTCAATTTTCCTGAAAGATTAAGCAAGTTCAATAGGATAAAACCTTGATTTAGGAAACAGCTAGCTAGTTTTAGCTTAGGGTTTAATCTAATCTTCTCAAAAGGTATTCAACTTGAACTTCCTTTGTAAGAGGCATGATCCAATCCCCATACAGATTGGCAATAAGACGCGGCTTGATCTTGTAGGCAACAGCAACTTCCTCTGGGTGGATCTTAACCTCCAGGCCAAATGTTTTGGCCTTGATTTCAACCCTCTTTTTTATTGCTTCTTCCACAGCTTCATAGGTCAGCAACTTCATCAATTGTTCCCTATCCTGGAAATGAAAGAACAGAGCCACAAGAAAAACGGGTTTTATTTTGAACATTGTCAAGTCAATTATGGTGTTGAAGTATCAAGATAAAATCAAACTAAAAGTTGAGGCAATTTGGAAGGAGGAAATTTACTTGTTCTTTAATGGCAGCCTCATATTCAGCAGGGGACTCTCGAAATTTGGCTTCTGCCACAAATTTACCATAATGAATTCTCCTTGAGAGTGTCTGCAAAAAAAGTATAGTATTAAGATAAAACTAAATTGAAAAAACAATAAAAATAGCTCTGTTGCAACTTGTAACAAAAAATAACACTTTTTATATCTACTTTATATATTTTCACGAAAAAAAATTAGGCATAGATTATTTTATTTTGAATGCTATCACATTAAATATCATTCAAATTAAATTATGATTATTTAGAACTGTTAAATGTTATTAAGGTGTTATTTTTTTTATAAGTTTTAAGAGTATTATTTTTTGTAATTTTCTAACTAGAGATTCAGTGAAAATTGGAAAATTTAAACTTAATAAGTGAAAATTAGTAATTTATTCTATCATTAATCATCTCACAAGACATACGTACCGCAATACAAACATATGTCGTAAAAGGACGAAGATAACAGTCGATTGTTTTCTTGGAATTAGTTGCCAAAAGTACCAAAACACCACGAGGATTAAAAAGAATGTGCAGCAGAAGCAGTTCGCAATAATTAAATAATTGGATCTTGCAGGAAATGAATCAATAAAGCATAGCTGATGTGTTAATTATGGTAATGCTCAGCTCATGCTTGCTAAAGAATCATTATCACAATGTGTATTATAGTAGTCCTTATCTCTATTGATGCAAAAATTAGGGTTTGAAACCAAAATACCATTTTTTTTCCAAGAGTAATTTTTACTTAAAAGGCCAGGGGTTAGCTATAGATCGGCAGAAATCTATTCTAAAACAATCACTAAAATGGTATATCTCCTTCTAGTATGATTTTGTCCAGTTCTGGAAATGGAAAATCCAGGAAGGCATGATATATGACATGCTAAAAAATCCACATCACGGTACAAAATGTATATCATGGAAAAGAAGTACAATACTCTAAACTGAGTATTCAGTATTGATAAAAAAGAAAAAGGAAATAATTCAATCAATCTTCCTAAACGAGAAATTTGATCGAATCTCTCGGATTTGGATCGGATAGGATTGACAAATTTTATAATTAGGTTAGATTTGGATTGAAAAATATACATTAAATTCGAATTTGAATTGATAAATTTTATAATCATATCTGAACTTAATTATTATTAAAATTATAAATAAATAGATATTTTATTTTATAATATATTTTATTTAAATATTATACATACAATAGTTATATTAAATTACTATTTAATTTAAACAATAAAATCCATATTTTAGATCTCTATAATAATTTAATAAATCTCAAATTCTTGTAATTTTCTTAATGGTAACTATAAATAATAAATTTTACTAGAGACGTAATTTAAAATTAAAATATCGTATATATTGTGTTTTATATATAACAATAATTCATAAATAAATTTAAAGTTCAATCCGACCTTATCATATAAAAAATATCCATATGCTTAGATTTAGATTAATTACTTCATTAAATCGATTTCAAATTGAAATTTTTTAAATCCAAATCAGATTAGATCGGATTCGAATCGATGAAATACAAAAGATTTCGATCAATTACTCAATCCTACCTAAGTACAATAATAAGCCAGTGGATTATTTGTTTTTCGGATAGAAAAAAAGAAAAGAACAAGCTCACATAAGAAAAGAACAAGTTGACATATGTTATTATGTTAAGTATGTTATTTCATTTCATCTCATATCGCATTTAGTATCTCTAATGGGTTTTTGGTACAATATTGTCTCATTTTATTTAAATATATCTTATTTTATTTCATCTTATTTAGATTATAACCCTAACTTTATACATGTGTTGTATCATTTTTCTTATTAAATTTACATTATAAATAATCATGTATCATATTTTCTATTATTTTGTATTCTTACTTGTCTCATTTAAGTTCATTAAAGACAAATGATATATCTCAATTAATACCATCTCATCTCGTTAAAATATAGGTGAAATAAGATGAGATGAGCAAAAATTAATAGATTACATCATAAATGTCATTAATATTTCATTTCAATTTACTTCATAATATCAACTATTTAAAACAAGTTGGAAAATGAGTGCCATAACAAGAAGAGCATCAATGTTCATCAGGCTTTTGTATTATGAATCTTAAAAGTACCCTTCCAAAAAAGAAAAAGAAAAAAAGAGAGAGAAACAAACTTCATACCTGCAAACACTGTGTGTCACAAACAGCAGTAGATCCAGAATTTCCATCATCTCCTGCCTTGACTAATCTAGGAAGAAGATCTCTAAAGTACATATTCCAAACTTTGTTGTTTATGTTAATTGAAGCAGCAAAGGAATGCAGAACCTAGTTGGTATCAGCAAGGAACATCAGTGATATATTAATAACTTAGTGAAAGCATATACATATACATCCAGATACATGTATATTTATAAGAAACCTCATATTATATTTATACATATATATAGTTATAAAGGTACAAAAAGTGACAAGTGATCCACTCAAAAGAAAATCTAACTTTAAGATAACCTATTCTTTACAAAACTTCATCCTCTTTGGGTAGGATACACAAGCCCCTAAGAATAATCTTAGACCTATTTGAAACCGAAAAAAAAAATACTTTCTCCCATATATACAGTAAAGTTGTTTTAAGAAACTTGGCATATGATTTCAGCTCATCACTTTAAACCAAAGGGAGATGATAATACATGGGAGTTTTGATTTTAATATATCTTAACATCTATTGGACGGCAACAAGTATCTACTAAACCTTCAGTAGGAGTAACAATAAATCCATTCATAACAAATGAGTTTCACGTTAAAATGTCCAGTTCACATGTAAGTGTTGAATATTGACTCTAAAAGTAATAAATTAGTGGCCTAATTTAAGAAAATTAGTGACCTAATTTGTGACATGATTTAAGAAAATTAGTGATATAATTTAAGGAAATTAATGACCTAATTTAAGGAAAGAGAGTCTTACTTCATCTATAAATAGGAAGAAGCTCATGCATTGAATAACAAGACAAAAATCAGAAAAAGCATAAACAAACTCAAAGAAAGAAAATACTTAGTAAGTTTTGAGAGTTTTCTGTGAGTTTGGGGAAACATTTGAGAAATATTATTAGTGAGGAAATCTGTATCTGTATTCTGTATATTTCCTACTCAGTTCAATAATATCTGTTGTCTTCCATGGACCTAAGCGAATTACCGAACCACGTAAATTTTGTGTCCTTTTACCGTTTTAATATATTCATATACCGCTATTTATTGCTTCCATGCAAAACAAATTGGTATCAGAGTCAAATATAGCAGTATTATATATCAAATCAAAGCTCTCGACGAGACGAATACAACGGTGAAAAAATCGCTCAAATCGGAAGTCAGAATCACTGCCAGAAGCCGCTGGAGTGCTGCTGCCAGCAACTAAGTCAACTCACTGAGTTGGACCGAGTCAACTCAGTTATTAGTGATATTTGGACCGAGTTGGTCCGTTTTTCATCTGTTTTCAGTTGAGTCGGACCTATTCCTAGCTAATTGGACCATTCCGGATTCAACTATAGACTCTATTTTTTCAAATAATGGAATAAAATTTGAAAAAACACTATTTTAAGTTATAAGTGCAAAATTTTTGTTATTCGTTTGTACTTATAGTTGATAAAAGAGAGATCGAAGAAAGTATTTAAGCTGGCCTTAAAATTTCTACCAAACCAAGCTTTTCAACTCGAAGAACTATGTTGTCCAACGCAAAGTTTGAGGTGGTGAAATTCGAAGACACCAATAACTTTGGCATGTGGCAATGTGAAGTATTAGATCTATTGTTCCGAGAAGGATCTAATATAGCCTTGGAGACCAGGCCAAGAAATTATTCAAATAAAGATTGGAATTATGTTAATCGACAAGCTTGTGGCACAATTCGACTGTGCTTAGGAAAAATCAGAAATACTTTGTCATGAAAGAAAATGTAGCTACAGTTCTTTGGAAGAAAGTAGAGGACAAGTACATGACGAAAAGTATTGAGAATAGATTCTACTTGAAAAAGACATTTTTCCATATCCAGTACAAGAAAGGTACCCCTATGATTGAGCACTTAGATAATTTCAATAAAATTTTAACTGATCTACAAAATTTAGATGTTGAAATTATTGATGAAGATAAAACTTTGTTGTTGTTGAATTCATTACTTGAAAGTTATGAGCATTTAACCACAATCCTGTTATATGGAAAAGATGAGGTTAAGTTTGTAGATGTTTCAAATGCTTTGGTAAATAATGAGTACCGGAAGAAGGATCAACATGATCATAGAGACTCAATATCGGAAGCATTGACGGCAGCCAAAGGTAGGACGAACAACAAAAAATTTGATGGGTCAAATAATAGGGGACGATCCAAATCAAAGTCCAGAGGAGAGTCATCCAGAAGACGACCTACGAAGGACGAGTGTGCCTATTTTCACCAGAAAGAGTACTGGAAGAAAGATTGTCCAAACAAGGACAATTCAAATGCAAATGTTGCACAGAAGGCCGATGAAGATGAAGAATCAGTCTTTTTAGTTCCATCATTAGATACCTACTCATATAAGTGGATCCTTGATTCTGGATGTTCTTATCATATATGTCCAAACAAACATTGGTTTTCGAGTTTTGAGTAGCTCGATGGAGGAGTTGTGCTTATGGGCAACGACAATGCCTGTCAGACAAAAAGGATCGAAATAGTACGACTAAAGATGCACGATGGTACAATTAGACGATTTACAAATATAAGGTATATTCCTGACCTAAAGAAAAACCTTATTTCTTTAGGTTTTCTAGATTCTGATGGTTACAAGGTAACATTGGAAAATGGAGTCTTGAAAGTTGTACGAGGTGCATTTGTAGCGATAAAGGGAACTTGGAAGGCGAACTTGTATTTCTTAGATGGGAGTACAGTTATAGGAAAAGCAGTTGTCTCAAGTAGTTCTAAAGAAAAGACAAATGATTCTTCCCACCTATGGCACATGCGCTTAGGGCATGTTAGTGAAAAGGCTTTGCAAGGCTTAATGAAGTAAGGTCTTTTTAAAGGTGCCAAGATTAGAAAGTTTGATTTCTGCGAGCATTGTGTAATGGGAAAACAAACAAGAGTCAAGTTTGGCACTGCCATTCATTGTACTAAGGGATCTCTTGATTATATTCACACAGATATATGAGGACCTTCCAAGAATGCTTCACTTGGAAGTAAACGCTGATTTGTGACTTTTATTGATGATTTCTCTAGATATGTCTGGATATACACCATGAGTCACAAAGATAAAAGTTCTGGATATCTTTCTTAAATAGAAGAAAATAATCGAGACTCAGACAGGCAGTAAAAATAAGAGGCTTAGATCTGATAATGGTAACGAGTACAAATCAAATCCCTTCTTCAAAGTTTGTTAAGATGAAGGGATAATCAGACATTTTTCAGTTCCTTGAACACCACAGCAGAGTGAAGTTGCAGAACGAATGAATCATACTTTGGTTAAGAAAGTTCGATGTATGCTATCTCAATCTAAATTGAGCAAGGAATTTTGGGCTGAGGCTTTGTCATATACAACTCATGTAGTCAACAGACTTCCTGCAACTGCATTAGATGGGAAAAATCCTAAAGAAGTATGGTCTAAAAAATCTGCTTCTGATTATGATTCATTGCGAATATTTGGATGTTCTGCATATTTTCATGTTAGTGAATCCAAACTGAATCCTAAAGCAAAGAAAGCTATTTTTTGGGCTTTAAGGAAAGAGTTAAAGGATTTCGATTTTGGTGTGGTGAATCCAAGAAGATCATCTTAAGTTGAGATATCACATTCGACGAGTCTGTTATGCTAAGATAGACAAATTCAGAGAAAGAGGATGAAAGTCCAAATACTCTTTCTAAGGTGATGCTTGAGACTCCGGAAGATCCAGAAAAGATTACACCGACTACCGATCGTGGTGAAGACGAAATTGATGATCAAGAATAGATCTTAATTGAGGTGGAGGTTCTCTCACCATCACCACCTATCAATCAGCATCTAGAATCTATTGCCACTACTCGACCGAGAAGGGAGATTAGGAAGCCTACTAGATACACAGACATGGTAGCATTCGCACTTCCAATAATTGATGATGATGTCCCATGCACTTACAGAGAAGCCGTGTAGAGAGTTGATAGTATGAAGTAAAAGATGGCAATAGATGAAGAGACGAAGTCTCTACATCAGAATCAGACTTGGGAGTTGATTCAACTTCCTAAAGGAAAGAAAACCATTGGTTGCAAATGGGTTTATGCCAAGAAGGAAGGTGTTATTGGTAAAGACAACATCAGATACAAAGCCAGACTGGTAGCAAAAGGATATGCTCAAAAAGAAGGAATAGACTACAATGAGATATTCTCACCTGTTGTTAAGCATTCATCTATTCGGATACTATTGGCTTTGGTAGCACAGTTTGATCTCGAGTTAGCTCAACTCGATGTCAAAACAGCTTTTCTCCATGGTATTTTGAACGAAGAGATCTACATGTCTCAACCGGATGGTTTCAAAGTTCTAGGACGAGAGAATTGGGCTTGCAAGTTGAGCAAGTCAATTTACGGTTTGAAGCAATCACCACGACAGTGGTACAAGCGCTTTGATAGCTTCATCAGAGAGCAGAAGTACACACGCAGTCAGTTTGATCACTGTGTATACTTTCGAAAACTCTAAGACAATACCTTCATTTATTTGCTCTTATATGTTGATTGCATCTAAGAGCAAGGTAGAGATCGATAAATTGATGGCTCTGTTGAGTTCAGAATTTGAAATGAAAGATCTTGGAGAAGCTAAGAAAATTCTTGGGGTAGAAATCACAAGAGATAGAGTTGCAAGCACAGTCTGTCTGACACGGACTTAGTATCTAAAGAAAGTACTACAAAAATTTGACATTGATGAAAAGACCAAACCAGTAAGTACACTACTTGCTCCTCACTTTTAGTTAAGTGCATTGATGTCACCTAGCACTACCGATGAGAAGAAGCAAATGGAGCATGTTCCATATGCAAATGTCGTTGGTGCCTTGATGTATGCAATGGTTTGCACCCTGATATTTCCCACACTATTAGTATGGTGAGTCGGTACATGCATAATCCTAGTAAAGAACACTGGCAAGCAGTGAAGTGGATTCTACAGTACATC
Source organism: Hippophae gyantsensis (assembly GCA_030763125.1). Classification (NCBI taxonomy): domain Eukaryota; kingdom Viridiplantae; phylum Streptophyta; class Magnoliopsida; order Rosales; family Elaeagnaceae; genus Hippophae; species Hippophae gyantsensis. Next base: position 12,452,803 of record CM061028.1, read on the forward strand.
TATGGTACTGTGGATATTGGTTTGAAGTTTGAGAGAGACAAGACTGAAGGTAAACACCTAATCGAATATGTGGATTCTGACTATGCTGGAGATCTGGATAAACGTCGATTTATAACTGGTTATGTGTTCACAATGGCAAGAGTACCAGTTTGTTGGAGATCAATATTGCAGTCAACTATAGCTTTGTCTACTACAGAGGCATAGTATATGGATGTAATAGAAACATTCAAAGAAGCTATCTGGCTTCTCGAGTTGACCAAGGATTTGAGTATTGTTCAGAAGAATGTGGAGGTTTTTTGCGATAGCTAGAGTGCCATTTTTTTTTTGACAAAGAACCAAGTTCATCATGGTCGTACCAAGCACATCGATGTTCGATTTCATTTTGTTCGAAAAATCGTCAATGAAGGAAATGTTATACTCTAGAAAGTCGGAACTGTAGATAACCCTGCAAATGTGCTTACAAAGGTGGTTATAGGGATCAAGTTTGAACACTGCTTGAACTTGATCAACATCTCTCGAGCTTAGAGCGCCTAGGGCGCATTTGAAGGCAACGTTATGAACTTTTTCGCCAAGGTGGTGATTGTTTAATATTGGATCTAAAAGTAAATAATTTGTGGCATGATTTAAAGAAATTATTGGCACAATTTAGGGAAAGAGTGTCTTGCTTCATCTATAAATAGGGAGAAGTTCATGCATTGAATAACGAGGCAAAAATCAGAGAAAGCATAAGCAAACTCAAAGAGAGAAAATACTTAGTAAGTTTGAGAGTTTTCTGTGAGTTTGGGAAAACTAATTAAGACTTATTCTAATATACTCTTAGAAGTGTAATTTCAATTAGTCTGCTGCGAGTAAGAATAAGCACTGAACATAATTGATGCTTGGGATTTATCTTATCATTCATTCTAATTTCCAAATGAAAATCCTGTTGAAAGGGAAGTATAAATTGACAAAAAATATGGTCTAGGTGAATTTTATTGACTTACAAATTTATTAAGTCTTAAATAAAAACAGGACAAACATAATATTTACAAATTTATTAAGTCTTAAATAAAAACAGGACAAACATAATATTCCATGTTTTAGCAATCACCTGCGGGTACTGCAAAGGTGGAAGCATTGGCTCAGGTAAGAAAGGTGGGAAAAAGGGATGCTCATCTGGACTCTTGTACCTGCCGACCTGCTTTGCATAGAAAAAGAAAATTAAACATGAAAGAAATTCCTACTTAAGAAAACTTCTTTTTTTTAAATTGTTAATTAATATACGATCCAAGTACTCTTTTCTTTTCTCTGAGCCTTATCTCCGTTAATTTACCTTAGCATGGAGCTTTTCAGTTTCCATGACCATAAACTCAACCAAAGATCCCTTGAAGCCATCCATGAAGAAAGCATCTTGGTCATATGATTCTGCATTATAAGCATATTGAGACCTCTCCAACAGGCTATAGATTATGCTATCTTCTAGGCGAATTAAGGAATGTCTTATGCTATCTAGAGTTAAGCTATCGCTCTCATCCACCCTTTTCTTCTTCGAATATCTGCATGAAGAGAAGTGCAAGCATACATGTTAGCATACCAACATTTGGAAGTAAAACAAGCCCATACTTGACTTCTTGACAAGTTTAATGAAGTAATTATGGCACGGATTCAACGTAAGTAAAAATCAAAAAACAAGCATGGTTAATTGAAAACTGCTCATTATGGCTAATAAAATTAACATCTTGGTCATATTTTTAACCATCAGAAGCTACTGGTCAAATATTTAGTAGAAATTTTGGATTATTTTTGTCATTGTTTTATACTGAAAATCCAATTGTTTTAAGACATGTGTCTAAAGAGTAGAGAAAATCAGCTAAAATTGTAGAAACAACGTCTTTTTTGCCAAAAGTTAAATAACAATAGTAATAATTACTAAAAGTTGTATTTGAATCTCTTCGGATACCATATTAAAAGTTATTGAATAAAAACTCGCCTAAAATCTGAACTATTAGGAGTAGAAAACATGGCTTTTATGCATTTATAAATAATAAAAATGAACGCAAGATATTTCATGTCCACCAGAAAATGCTTGTTGATGTCCAAAGGTTGAAATAGATGGGTCCCTTTCAGTCAAGTGGTGGGACATCTTCATTTCTTTCAATAATTGTCTAGATAGTATGAATCCACGCATTATTTTACACGATAAGTTTCTGTTACGAAGAAAAGATCAATAGTCCTAAAAATTAAGACCTTAACTGCAAGTTAGTTAAATATTACTAAAGAGAAACGGAAAAAATAAAGAGAGGATTAATACCTAATAGGAAATGAAGAAGAATCTTGAAGAGCGCGGCACTTTCTTATTACAGTACCATTGGATTGTAAATAGCTATGCCTATAGGCTGGTTTTGGTATGGTGGTAGAGAAGAAAAGGAAGGTGGGTCTTGGGACATTTGACCTAGCTTGGGCATAAGTGATCGGCCTCGAAGCTGTTAGTAGCTTCGCCTCCATTGCAATAGAACGGAGGTCAAACAGACATAAGAGAAAAACAATCCCGGACGTATGTCTATAAAAATCCTACTGACGTACTTTCTGATAAGAACCCAATTGTTACTAAGTATAATAATTTTAAGGGAAATTAAAAAATATACCATTTTAAAAACTTATATCAATAAAATATAACTTAAATAATATTAAATTAGATTAATATTTAATTAAATAATATTTAATAATGTGATAATTTTTTTAATATTATAAATTTTAATTTTTTTATTTTTTCTTAAATTTTTTGTTTGACTATATTAACATAATTTAAATAATAATTTATTTAATAATATTATTATTAATAATTATTAATAATAAAAATAAAATAAATAATTTTTATATTTTTATTGTGACAAATAGACAATATTATTATTATTAGTATTATTAAATAAATTAATCGTTTTATAATGGTGTATTTTTATTTTTTATCAAATGGAGAAACATTAATTTAAACAGAACAGGTAATATACAACTTGATATTATTTTAATTTTTTATTTTATTATATTATGTTTATAATTTATAGTTTATTTTAATAATGTATTTTTGATTTTTTAATGTATGCCAAAAATGTATTTACGTATACCTCAATGGCAGTGAGATGAGAAATTTAAATTATTTTCCTCAAATAGGTCATTAAGGAATATTATATATATATAAATATACATTTTAAGAATAATTAATGCACCTTTTTTGCTAAGCTAATGAATATTATTGTGATATAAATTCGTTGGAAATGGAAATAAGATTTGGGTGCTAAGAATTTTAAGCGGCAGTGCATATATTGATTTATATGAGACTTTGTTCAGTGCACCAAAGTAATTATTGGTACGTGTTGTGTTACATGCTGCAACATTGTCAGACATCAATATTTAGTGGAGTAAAACATAGAGCAGATAATAATATTAGTAGATCCATAAAACATGAATGTGCAGTTATTAGAGTTTTGTTTAATTTTCATTTCCATTGTATACATATAGTTAAACTTTTATATAGAAAACAGAACAGAAATAATATGAAATATACATGATAATTATCAGAGAAACACAATATTTAATATGGTATCAGAGCAAGTTATTGTTGACTAATGAAAATACCTGTTGATTTCTGTTCACTACCATTTTGATTTTTGATTTTGATGTGCTGATTTCTGATTTCTGGTGTGGTTGTTGATTGTAGCTGTTGATTTCTGATTTCTGATTTCTACTGATGTTTGATTTGTGTTTACTCGTTGAAACCGATCAGTTGTAATACTGAAAAAAAAACATAAAGTAAAACAACAACATCAGTGTGCTCCAGAAGGGAATAAGTACAAAGAACATTGTTGTAAGGCTTAACCAAAGGTTGAAACCTGAGGGGATGGGTAGACAGTGCTGCCACCATCTAGTATTCATAGTCGCCATTTCTGCTTAGCGTCAATTTCGACGTCGCAACCTCAACATAACCCTTTAGGGAGCTATACTGATCTAGCTGCTCGTTGGAGCCATTGCAGCTTACCTACGTTTCAGGTCTATCTGCTCGTTGGAGCCATCGTAGTTGCCCAACGTCGCTTACTCATTGGGGCTGGTGCAATCTCTCTACGTACTAGTCTAGCAGCCATCGTGGAGAAACTTGGAACATAGAGAAGCTGCGCGGAGGAATGCAGAGAAGAAGGGGGTGCTGAGAAGCCACAGTTGAAGAATGCAGAAGAAGCTGCATTGAGGAACGCAGAAGAAGCTGCGCAGAGGAACGCAGAGAAGTTGCGTGGAGGAACGCAGAGAAGCTACGCTGAGGAACGTAGAGAAGCTGCGCGAATTTGGAAAAAAAAATTAGGGTTATGCAGAGGAAGGGCGCCGCTGCATGAATGGGAAATTAGGGTTACATTCTGATTTCATGGTAGAATTTAGAGATTTAACCACCAATTTAATATTGGAAGATTTGACGACGAAAATGACAGAAATTCTAACTAGAGCTCAGACTGTCTCATAACCTCCGCTAACTGAAGCGTCGACTGCCCCCATTAGTACCAAGTTGGGAGGATCCAACTATGCCTTATGGTCCCAGGTGGTGGAGATGTATATCCCTGACAAAGACAAACTGGGATATATTAATGGGGATTTTCCTCAACCTGTTGAAACCGACCCCTCATTCAGGAGATGGCGCACTGAAAATGTCATTGTTAAAGGATGGTTGATCAATTCAATGGACCCCTCCTTGATTGAAAATTTTATTCAATTCCCAACTGCGAAACAAGTTTGGGATTCTGCTACTACAACCTACTATGATGGAACAGACACGTCTCAAGTGTATGATCTTCACCGTCGAGTTACTCGTATGAAGCAGACGGGTGGATCCATTGAAAAATACTACAATGACCTTCAAGGGTTGTGGCGAGAAATTGATTTCCATTGTCCTAATCCAATGGAGTGTGCGAATGACATACAAAAATACAACTCCATCGTACAGGAAGATCAAGTGTATACCTTCCTTGATGGACTTGATAACAGACTCGACAAAACTCGAAGTGATGTACTTCAAATCAAACCATTCCCTACGGTAGAACAAGCCTATGAATTCATACGTAGGGAAGAAGTCCGGCAGACCGTGATGATCACGGGTATAGATACGACACCTGGAGCAGTTATGGCTTTTAAAGGGGTCAAGGGACACCATAATCTGATGCCACCAAAAACAGGAACCTCTTTGGGTAGCAAGAAATCCATGGGAAATCCACCATCTCTTGACATGAAATGTGGCATTGCGGAAAATCTAAACACACCCGTGAAAACTGCTTTTAACTCCATGGGTATCCAGAATGGTGGAATGATCTTCAAGCACGGAAGAAACGGGACACCACTGGGCGAGCCGCTGTGGCTACCAATAATGCCTCACTATCCCTTACTCCTCAAGCCGAATCTTCCCAGGATCTAGGTATTTCAAGTAAAGCATTTCACATCTCTACTCGTAGTGATAATGAGGATTGGATTCTGGACTCTGGAGCTACAGATCACATGACATTTGACCCAAAAGATCTCTCCAATACAACCCAGCCAAGACGGAGTCGTGTTGCCAATGCCAATAGAGTCACTTATCCAAGCATGCGAGGCGGAACAGTGACCTTATCTCCTTCATTATCATTATCTAATACTTTACTTGTACCCTCTCTTTCAAACCGACTGATGTCTGTAAGTCAGGTCACTTCAGATCTTAACTGTGTAGTATTGATGTATTCTACTTTTTGCCTTCTACAGGATATTCTCACCAAGGAGATCATTGGGCGTGGTACTAGGAGAGGAGGGATATATTATGTGTGACCTCAGTTCAGAAAGAGTCAATCACATGCAACACACTGTTGGTAACAAGGAACAATAGATTTGGCTATATCATCGTAGATTTGGGCATCCATCATTCGGGTATTTAAAGCACTTACTCCCCAATTTATTTTCAAATATCACACATTCAGATTTCAAATGTGATACTTATATCCTAGCAAAAATTCATAGAGTGTCTTATCCTATGAGCATGAATAAAAGTATGACTCCTTTTGTTTTGGTACATTCTGATGTTTAGGAATCTTCCCCGGTCATTACGTCATCAGGTCATCGTTGGTTTGTTATTTTTGTTGATGATTGTACACGAATGACATGACTTTACCTTCTCAAACATAAAGATGAAGTATTTTCTACATTTCACCTGTTTCACACCATGGTTCAGACATAATTTTCTAAAAAAATTAAGATACTTAGGTCTGATAATGGAGGGGAGTATGTTAATCAACAATTCCGGACATACTTGGACAACCATGGTATTCTCCATAAAACCTCGTGTTCATAGACCCCACAACAGAATGGGATTGTGGAGAGGAAGAATCGGCATATTTTAGAAATGGCTCAGGCCTTACTAATCGGTGCACATATGCCTAATAAATAATGGAGTGATGTTGTTACTACAACTGTGTATCTATTGAATCGTATGCCCACAAAACCTTACAATTTCAGACTCTATTAAAGGTGCTATCTGATCATCTTCCCTTGCCTACTATTTTGATGCTTCCGCCCCGAATTTTTGGATGTGTTGCTTTTTTCCACCTCCATAAAAATCAACGAACTAAGTTGGATCCATATGCTGTTCGATGTGTATTCTTAGGGTATGACGTACAAAAAAAGGGTTACTGATGCTATGATTCAATTACTAAAAGAATCTATATTACCATGGATGTCACTTTCCTCGAATCAGAATGTTTTTCCCATCACCGGTATCCAATTACATTATTCAGGATGAGAGTTATGGTGAAGAACGAAATTGGCTTGATGTTGAAATATTAGACACTAGTCCAACATACTCGAATCGTGCCAATAATATGGAGGAGCTAGTATCTAGACCCGATCTTGAACTTCCAAGAACTGAGGCTGAAGTAGTAATTGAATCTCCAGAAGATGAAATGGTTGATGTACCCATCCATTCTTTAGTACCCAATGATCCTCCTGCTGAGAATACTCTTGAGGTAAGCTATCCTATCACACCTTTACAAACTAATGCTATAGATACATCTGTTGGTTATGTTTTACCTTTCAGACACAATCGAGGCAAACCTCCAAATCGATACTCCCTAGAAAGAGAAGAACGACAATCCAAGTATCCAATAGAAAATTGTGTATCTACTCAAAGGTTATCAGAACCTATCAGGGCATTTGCACAAACACTCTCTTCGTGTCAAATTCTAAGTAGCATTGAAGAAGCCTTATCTGATCCAAAATGGGCTCAAGCTATAAAAGAGGAATTTGAGGCATTGTAGAAGAATAACACATGGGTGTTAAGCGAGTTGCCTCAAGGGAGAAAGATGGTAGGATGCAAGTGGATTTTCTCCATTAAGTATAAAGCATATGGGTTAGTTGATCGATACAAGGCGAGGCTTGCAGCAAAAGGATATACACAGAAACACGGGATAGATTATCAAGAAATCTTCTCACCTGTGGCTAAACTAAAAACCGTTAGAGTCCTGTTATCTCTTGCGGCAAATTTAGATTGGCCATTGCACCAACTTGATGTAAAAAATGCCTTCCTTCATGGTGATCTTGAAGAAGAGGTTTACATGGATATCCCACCAGGATATACTGTTACATCAGGAAAAGAAACTGCATGTAGATTACAACGAGCATTGTATGGACTAAAACAATCACCTCGAGCATGGTTTGGTAGGTTGAGTTCAGCAATGAAGAAATATGGGTTCCAACAAAGCAACTCTGATCATACTCTTTTCCTAAAACATCGATTAGGGAAGATAACAACCCTTATAGTCTATGTAGACGACATGATCATTACAGGGGATGATAAAGAAATCTTTAAGCTTCAAGAACAACTGTCAAATGAGTTTGAAATGAAGAATTTGGGAGGGCTCAAATACTTCTTAGGTATTGAGGTAACAAGATCAAAACAAGGGATATGTCTTTCCTAAAGGAAATATACTCTGGACCTACTGGCAGAGGCAGGACTACTAGATTGTAAACCTGTCGATATTCCAATGGTTCAAAATCATAAACTCAGAGAATATGTGGACCAAGTACCAGCAGATAAACAGAGATATCAACGATTAGTAGGTAAACTCATATGTTTATCTCATACTCAACCTAATATTGCTTATGTTGTGAGTGTCGTGAGTCAGTTTATGCACTGCCTAAGTGAAGACCATATGGATGCGGTCATGCGAATACTTCGTTATTTAAAATCCTCCCCTGGGAAAGGACTTATGTTTTAAAGAATGGTCAATTGGAAGTCCTTGGATATACAAATTCATACTGGGCAGAGAATATGAAAGATAGGAAATCTATTGCTGGGTACTTTACTTTTGTGGGGGGCAATCTTGTTACATGGAGGACCAAAAAGCAAAAGGTAGTTGCCTTATCTAGTGCTGAAGTTGAATTTCGAGGAATGGTCAAGGGAATATGTGAGCTCATTTGGTTGAAAAAACTTCTAACTGAGATTGGTGTTACTCCTAACTCTAAAATGAACTTATTTTGTGATAACAAAGCAGCCATTGTCATCTCTCACAATCCAGTTCAACATGATCGCACGAAACACGTTAAAGTAGATCGGAACTTCATCAAACAGAATCTTGAAGAAAAGATTATTAAGCTTCCATTTGTTAAATCAAAAGATCAATTGACTGATATACTCACAAAATCTGTGTCTGTAAGGAACTTCTACAACTCACTTGTCAAGTTGGGCATAAGAGACATATATGCACCAACTTGAGGGGAAGTGTTGGTATGTGTTGTGGTACATGCTGCAACAGTGGCAGACACCAATGCTTAGTGGAGTAAAACATAGAGCAGACAATAATATTAGTGGAGCCATAAAACATGGATGTGCAACTATTAAGGTTTTGTTTAATTTTTGTTTCATTGTATACATATAATTAAACTCTTGTATAGGAAACAAAATAGAAATAATATGAAATATACATGATAATTATCAAAAAAACACAATATTTGACAGTAACTACTTGATATATATATTTAAAAATGAGTAAATATAATTTTTTTAATATTATGATAAAATTACTTTTAAATTTTAAATTATTACAAAATTATTATTGAGTTTTCCGTAAGATCCGTCGAAAATTAAAAAAAAAAACTCCATAAGTACATCACGGATAACATGTTAAAAATGTAACATAAATTAAACATATTTTCAATACTTTCATAGACATTAATTGTGGCGGTTTACCTAGGGATTAGTGATACTTATTTTTTATTTAAATAACATATTTAAATTATATTAGTATTATTTCATCTAAATTTTTTGATTTTTTTTATTTCAATCAATTTTAAATTCTAATAAAATATAATTTAAAACATATCAAATATATTTAAGTTCCCGTACATATTTTCTATGTCCTCCTTTGACTCTCTTTTTATTTTAAGTATTTGATGCCCTTTTAATTTTATTTTTTTAAGTAATATAATATGTATGATTTTAAATTTTAAATATTAAATTAAAAAATAAAATATTAAAATAATAGTGAAAATAATTAAATTATAACATAGGATTAAATTGATATATATATATATATATCGATCAAATTGTGATAAAAATAATTTTTTTTATTTTTAAAATTGTATGTGTTCTTTTTTATTAATAATTTCTAAAACTTAGTGATTTAAAAAATAAAAAATATATAATGTCAAATATTTTATTAATTTAGGTTTTATAAGAAAATAATAATAATACATAATAGGAACATATTTGATGTTAAATTAAGAAGTCATGAGGTTGGGTTAAATGTAAAATTATTTACTAATAAATAGTTAATTATAATATAATATGTGTATTTATGCATGCATTAAATTATGTTAGAAACATTTTTGAATGAAAAAAAAAATTTTAAAAATAACAAAAATATCAAATAAAATACCAATCTATATGGTGTATAACTTTGTATTGCGGCTATTGCCTATGGGATATGTAACTCTTTTTTTCCCTATGGTCCTCTTTATATTCTTGATAATAAAATGATAATGTAGAACGAAAAAAAAATAACAAATGAGAAAAAATGTGAAATAAAATATTTGTTAAATAAATAAAAGACAACTCCTTCGGGCTGTGCTGCTAGTAATCAGAATATAGTTTATTTTCTTTCTTGTTATGAGAATCATTTAGTTTTCGTTTTCTAATGAATTACACTTTCTTCTGTTATTTTATTTTGAAAATTTTTTTTGGTGAAAATTTTAATTTTCTTCTATAATTTCCTCTTAAGCTAGGATAAAAATCAACTAATGAAAAGTCAAATTCAAATATGGTTTTTAATTTTTTTTAAATTTAAAAAATATAAAAAATACATATAAAAATAAACTGAATTTTAATCTAATTATAAACTTAAAAATACAATCAATTATTAATTTACATATTTATCGAATTTATAAATCATACTTTTTCTACTAACTTAAGATGAATATATTTTTTATAATTGATGAACCAATCGGGTGATTGTTTAGTATCATTCGTGAAAAAAAAATAACAATAAAAAATATACATTTTTGAAAAAAAGTTTAAAAACTAAAACTTTAAAACAAAATTAGTTATAAATCGCTTAAATACATCCTTCACAATTCACGGTACTCTACCCTTCTTTATATAAGAAACTTTGCTTTTTTCCATTGGCTTCCTTCAAGATCTTTCTACACCTACCCATATCCAACCTAACTTTTTGTTCCTTTAAATGTGTCCTTTATCTTATTGGGTCAAACTTTCTCTCTAACAGATTTTGTGTTCTTCACAACCAGATCATCTTTACTATACTTCACAATTAAACTGCTATCTAATCTTATATTCTAGATATTCCAATCCCAAATCTCTTGTTAGTTTTCCAAAACATTTGTATCTGCTACCCACACCACTTGTATAAACACAGATCCTGGCCTTAAAAACAATGTAAGCCAATACTGCTACATGTACTTGATGAGTGCTCAAAAAGCACTAAAATAACCATGATTTTATGCACATTAATTGATTAATATATATATATATTTATATGTTTTATCATATATTTATATATATTTGTCTTTTTCGGAATCACGGGTATTTTTATTGTTTTTCAGGTATTTTGGCTTAAAAACGCAACTTAAAGACACAAAGAGGAATACTGGAAGCAATACATCACAAATATATTAATAAATAAATGGGGAAAGGTCAACAAATATGGAAAAAATTGGACAAAATGGGTCAAAAGGGTCAAAAATGTCAAAAAGGAGAAAAATCACGCGCCACAATACCAACAAGCCGACGCCCACGCCCGAGCCGCGCGCGCGGCAAGAAGACGCGCGCGGCATTGCCCGATCCGCGCACGCGCTCTCGGTCGCGCGCGCGCGCGCGCGCCCTCTTTCAGCGCGCGCTCTGCGCGCGCCATCTCTGCCTCACGCGCGCGCCGCGCCCGCCACGCTCCGCGCGCCCAACGCTTTTTTCGCCCCATTTTTCACGTGCGGCCGCCCATGACGTCATCGCGACGTCATTAATGACATCACAATTCCAATACGCGTTTTTACATTTTTTAATATTTTTTAACATTTTTTTACTCATTTTTCTCTCCATCCTCACCTATAAATACCCCTTCCCTTCACTTCAAAATACACCTTCAAAACACACTTCTCTCTTCTTTCTTTCTCTCTTTTCTTAGATTTTTAGGTTTTTTAGTTTTTCTTAGTTTTTAGTTAATTTCTCTTAGTTTTAGAGTTCTTCCCTTTTTGGGAAGAACTAGTTATGTTTTTGTAATTTTTTTAGCTTTTGATTCAATAAATGGAAGTGCAAATTCATTGGAGGTTTTCACAAAGAATAGCGTCGAAGTTCTGTAAGGATTTTATTTTCTTACTGAGTTATTTTTTATGCTTTATTCTTACATGTTATATTTAATTTGTACGTGATTAAATTTAACTATGTTGGTACATTTAGTAAACATGATGTAATAATAACGTTGTTATGCTTCGAAATATTAAATAGGTAAAAATCTCTAAAATGAATTGATTTTGTTTTTATTCAGGAGTTTATATTAAGAATGTTAGAGAGAAATATATTATTTTTCATTACAAACTTAAATCTCAAGATTAGATTTTAAGCTTTAGTTATCGATCTGATTTAGAGTAGTGCTCTTTTATTTGTTGGTACAATCGCCTAGGTAGTTAGAGTGAAGCTCTATTTCAAAAGTTTTTATAAGAATTATTATCTGAAAATGTATTGACAACATGTTTTCAATAGTGGTTTTAAAACTTGAAAGTTAGTACTCGGATAACTAAATTCTTACGTTTAATTTGGACACCTTGAAAAAAGTTTAAATCACTAACCCACCAAAGGTGGCATTTAAATGGTTCATTTTCAATCTCTTAGAAAAAGGAATTAATTTAATTAACCAAATTAGTTATCAACCCCACCCATAGGTGTTAATTGATTTGTTTAGTTAACAAAGAATATCTAACCCCACCAAAGGTGGTATTCATATAAAAAAGAGAGAATCAATAAATATCAATTCATATCTTTAATAACGTAAATAATATGAGCAAGCATAATTAACTTAGTTATTATATCCATAAATACTCCATTGTTTTAACAGATAAAATTTGCATAAATATTTATTGAATCTATGTTTATTTTTATGTAAGTAGATTAAAAACACAAAACCCCAAAATATCGTGACAGGATGTTTAGGATTTAATTTCGTTTTTAAAAGTTTGAATAATAAATTAAAAACCACATACATTCCTTCCTTAGATCGACCTTGGGAGTATACTTATCATTTTCTACGAAATGATTCGTGCACTTGCGAGAGTTTTATAAATAGATAAAACCAAAGTAACGGGCAGGATCGGCGACGTCGGTTCTGCCCCTATCAGTACTCTAATCATAGTATGGCTTGAATTAATTACTTCATAAGTTGAGTTCAATTGAGTTTTAGCTGTTGGTTCAAAAACTATCACATTAAACCTTAATTTCCCTGCCTTTTTTTTTCGCTTGTTCAATAGTACTCTTCCTATTGTGACAAAAGAGTTCTCTACTTATTGCACCGGTTTGGCCCATTAAGACTAGGCGCGACCTAGGTTTTGATGGACTATTGTTTTGAGGGTGTGGACTTTTTTCACAGGCTTTATCCAAGATAACACGAAAATGGGATAGAATTTTGGGTTTCGGTATCAATTCAGGGTTTATATAAACGCATGAGATATGACACAACATTTGCTAAGGGAAAACAATGTGTAGAGGTATCATTGTCAAGGTTCATGGTAGGATGAGATCTTCTACTTAATATCATTTATACTTGTCATACCTAAGAATGGGCAAAAAAATTGCAGGTTCGATTATCCGCGGATATCCGAACCATCGGTTTAGTTTTTATTGTTGATATTTTATAACTATTTTGGTGGAGGGAAGAGAGACAAAAACAATTTTTTTTTTCTTACTAATCAAACACTCTTTTTATTTCTCTCTTCTACCTTCTTACAACAGAATACAACTTTATTTATAGACCTAAACAAGACTCTTAAAATTCGTATTAAAAAAAGCTTTAAACAGAACAGTAAATTCTGACCCTTCCTTGCTAAAACTTCCATAACTTATTGTAGGTAATACCAAATAACCTGAAACCTTCACCATTAAAAACTAGACTTAAAAACACACGAAGTAGACTCTTCATTTGCTCAAAATGATCTGGAATTGCCCCTTCAATTCCTCATTCAATACTGTCTTAAAATCTGTCCGTTTTTAGTAAATTCTGACCCTTCCTTGCTAAAACTTCCATAACTTATTGTAGGTAATACCAAATGACCTGAAACCTTCACCATTAAAAACTAGACTTAAAAACACACGAAGTAGACTCTTTATTTGCTCAAAATGATCTGGAATTGCCCCTTCAATTCCTCATTCAATACTGTCTTAAAATCTGTCCGTTTTTTTATTTGAGTTTATTTTCCACAAATTCCTCCCTTAAACTCAAATTTCTTCCATTCTTCATGCCTACTGCCATCTTGCATTTATCCAGCAAAACCGTGGGTAACGGCTTTGTGAACATGTCGGCTACTTGATCATGACTCGCTACATGATTCAACTTCACACTCTCTTCCCGGATTTGTTCTCGAATGAAATGAAATTTAACATCGATATGCTTGCTCCTTTCGTGATGTACTGGATTCTTTGCGAGTTCAATTGCCGACCTGCTATCAACTCGGATCTCGGTTGCTTCTTCTTGTCTGAGATTCAACTCGCTTAAAAGTTTCCTTAGCCAAACTGCATGTCGCACACACCATGATGCTGCCACATATTCTGCTTCGCATGTCGAGAGTGTCACGATGGGTTGTTTTTTCGACATCCATGTGAACGTTGTGTCTCCCATAAAGAATACGTATCCCGATGTACTCTTTCGATCATCTATGTCTCCGCACCAGTCACTATCAGAGTATCCCACCAGTTTATACTCTTCTGTTCTCGAGAAAAATAACCCGAGTGATTCTGTACTTCGGATATATCGCAGAATTCTCTTCAACGCTTTCCAATGTGTATAGACTGGTTCTTCCATGAACCGACTTACCACTCCAACACTGTAAGATATGTCTGGTCTCGTGCATGTGATATAACGCAGACTTCCCACCAAACTTTGGTATTTGGTCGCATCTACTCGTTCTCCACCGTCAAACTTAGAAAGTTTAGCCCCAGGTTCCATTGGTGTCAATACCGGGTTGCACTCCTCCATTTTGTTCCTTTTTAGAATTTCTTTTGCATATGTTTCTTGTGATACAAAAATCCCAGTATTTTCTTGTCTAACCTCCAAACCAAGGAAATATTTCATCAAACCCAAATCTGTCATTTCGAACTCCCGATTCATAGCCTCTTTAAAATCTTTTATCATTTCCTCATTATTCCCTATGAATATAAGATCATCAACATAAAGAGCTACAAACAACAAGTTACCTTCTTCTTTCTTCACGTACAAAGCATGTTCATATGGGCATTGAGTAAACTCATTCTTCTTGAAGTAGGTGTCGATGCGGGTATTCCAAGCTCGAGGTGCTTACTTTAGTCCATAAAGTGCCTTCTTCAATTTCAGCACCTTCTTTTCTTCCCCAATTTTTGTGTACCCGGGTGGTTACTCTACATATACCTCTTCTTCTAGCACACCATTCAAAAAAGCTGACTTGACATCCATTTGAAAAATTTTCCATTTGAATTGAGCTGCTTGAGCAATGAGAAGGCGAATCGTCTCCATTCTTGTAACTGGGGCAAAGACTTCATCATAGTCTATCCCCGCCTTTTGTCGATAGCCCTTTGCAACTAGCCTTGCCTTGTACCGCTCTATCTCACCTTGAGCATTCATCTTCTTTTTGTATACCCATTTTACTCCTATGGGCTGACATCCTTTTGGTAATTCAACCAACTCCCAAGTTCGGTTTATTTCGGTGCTTTTATTTCTTCATCCATGGCTGCTTGCCACTTCTCATTCCGTACCGCTTCTTCAAATGTAATTATTTCGGCATCCGCCAAAAGACAAATTAAATGTACCTCACTTGTTGAGTCGTACAAATCTTGCATGCTTCGCATTTTTGGTTGTCTTGGCTCTTCCTCATTATCAGTTGTTTGAGGGCTTCTTGCTATCTCGATCTCGAGGTTTGTTGTTGATGTGGTTGATGATTCTCCCCTTTCTACTAACACCTCGGAAGAGTTTTTCCAGTCCCACTCGCTTGCTTCATTCACCTTAACATCTCGGCTTATTATTACCTTCTTGTTTATTGGATCGAGAAGCTTGAAACCTTTAGTCTTCTCGTCATAACCAATGAACACAAATTTCTTGCTCTTATCTTCTAGCTTTGTTCTTCGCTGATCCGGTACGTGTGCATAAGCCACACTACCGAATATTCTGAAGTGTGAGACTGTCGGCTTTCTACCACTCCAATTTTCTTGTGGAGTTTTATCTTCTAAACTCGCATGTGGACATCGGTTTTGCACATAAATTGCGCATTGCACAGCTTCCGCCCAAAATTCTTTTGGCAACTTCTTACTTTTCAGCATTGATCGAACCATGTCGAGAATGGTCCGATTCTTTCTCTCTGCCACACCATTTTGTTGAGGAGAGTACGGTGCGGTTAGGAACCTTCTTATTCCATGTTCTGCGTAGTATCTCGCAAATTCTGTCGAGTTGTATTCGCCACCTCGATCAGAACGTAGAGCTCTAATAAACTTGCCAATTGTCTTCTCTACCATTACTTTGAACTTTTTAAACACTTCGAATGCTTCAGATTTTTCTTTCAGGAAATAAACCCAAGTCTTTCTGGAATAGTCATCGATAAAAGTAATGAAATATTTTTTACCGCTGAATGACTCAGGAGTGATTGGCCCACAAATGTCGGTATGTATTAATGCGAGATGATCTATTGTTCGGTATTCTGCCTTCTTCTGAAATGAGTGTCTCGAGTGCTTCCCGAGTACACACTCCTCGCAAAACTTCTCGATGTAGTCAATCTCGGGTAACCCATGTACCATTCCTTTCTTCGACAATTTTTGTAAACCACCATAGTGCAAATGACCATATCGCAAATGCCACAGGAACGCCTTGTCTTCTACATTAACTCGCAAACACCTTTCTCGCACATAACACAGGTTGATTTTGTACATTCGATTCTTCGCCATCTCAACTCGTGCTATTACTCGCTCTTTCTTGTCTTTCAGTTGTAATACTCGATTTTTCATAAACACCGAGTATCCTTTCTCCATGAGTTGTCCCATGCTCAGGATGTTGCTCTTGAGATCAGGTACATAATAAACATTCTCAATTAATCCCTTTAAACCATTCTTTTGCAAATATGATATTGTACCTTGACCTTTCACTTGAATCTTTGACGCATCTCCAAATGACACGTGCCCATCCTCTATCTCTTGCATCTCCACAAAGAGGTGTTTGTGCCCGCACATATGATTACTAGTGCCGGTATCGAGATACCACACCGTGTCGCTGTCGAGAATGGTATTTTTGTAGGCCATCATGAGAGCACCATCTTCTCTTGTCTCCTCTTCCGCGACTAGATTCGCGTTTTCTTCTACCTTTTTCTCAATATAGCACTCCTTTGCATAGTGCCCATGCTTGCCACAATTATAGCATTCGATATTTGATTTGCACTCTTTTGCGTAGTGCCCATGCTTGCCACAGTTGTAGCACTCAACATTTGAATGATTTGACCGGCCGCCTCTCCTATGACCACGTCCTCTACCTCGCCAATTTTGTTGGCTTGACTGCCCCTTCTCCTCATAGTGTGCATCTCGACCGCGGCCTCCACCACTGCGACCACACCGCGACCTCCACTCGCCGCGCCTCTACCACGAAAGTTTTGAGTATAGAGTACCTTTTCTCATCTTTGATAGATACCTTGGCTTGGCAAGTGCTTCCTCAAGCGACTGCTCTTCTTCTTCTTCTTCCGCCGTTCACGCGCCTCAAGAGAACCACGAGATCATCAAGGGTCATCTCCTCCGCATTTTTCGACTCTCAATCGCACAAACGACATTCTCAAAATTCTAACGACCGCAAAATTTTCTCCACCACTCTTGCATCGCTAGAATTTCTCCATTTCGTTTTAGTTGATTCACCACTCGTTTGCACACGCGAGATGTAGCCTGGATACACCTTCCGACATCTTCATCTTCATACTCTCCAATTCGCCGCAGAAGTTTGGAGTCTTACTTGCTTTACTCGGTCGGCTCCTTTGAACACTTTTTCTAAAATGTCCCACGCTGCTTTTGAAGCAGTTGCCTCGGCAATCTTCTCAAAGCCCGACTCATCAACGGCTCGGAACAACATGTATAGTGCCGCCTTATCCTTCGATCGCTCCTCTTTCAACGCCTTGTTTTGAGCCGCCGTATATCCCGTGGTATTTGTTGGTTCTTTGAAACCTTCTTCGACCACCTCCCACGCATCTTGTGATCCGAGAAGAGCTTTCATTTGAATGCTCCAGTTCTCGTAGTTCACCTTCGTTAGTCGTGGTAGCGGCATTTGTCCCATCACATTCGCCATCGGCTCTGATACCAATTTGTTGATATTTTATAACTATTTTGGTGGAGGGAAGAGAGACAAAAAAATTTTTTTTCTTACTAATCAAACACTCTTTTTATTTCTCTCTTCTACCTTCTTACAACAGAATACAACTCTATTTATAGACCTAAACAAGACTCTTAAAATTCGTATTAAAAAAAAAGCTTTAAACAGAACAATAAATTCTGACCCTTCCTTGCTAAAACTTCCATAACTTATTGTAGGTAATACCAAATGACCTGAAACTTTCACCATTAAAAACTAGACTTAAAAACACACGAAGTAGACTCTTCATTTGCTCAAAATGATCTGGAATTGCCCCTTCAATTCCTCATTCAATACTGTCTTAAAATCTGTCCGTTTTTAGTAAATTCTGACCCTTCCTTGCTAAAACTTCCATAACTTATTGTAGGTAATACCAAATGACCTGAAACCTTCACCATTAAAAACTAGACTTAAAAACACACTAATTAGACTCTTTATTTGCTCAAAATGATCTGTAATTGCCCCTTCAATTCCTCATTCAATACTGTCTTAAAATCTGTCCGTTTTTTTATTTGAGTTTATTTTCCACATTTATCAGATAAATTTCAAGAATAGTTACGATTTTGGATATTAATCGAACATAAAATAATAGTTACGGTTCGAATATAGCTATATGATCGGGGCAGAACCGACATCGCCGATCCTGCCCGTTACTTTGGTTTTATGTATTTATAAAACTCTCGCAAGTGCACGAATCATTTCGTAGAAAATGATAAGTATACTCCCAAGGTCGATCTAAGGAAGGAATGGATGTGGTTTTTAATTTATTATTCAAACTTTTAAAAACGAAATTAAATCCTAAACATCCTGTCACGATATTTTGGGTTTTGTGTTTTTAATCTATTAACATAAAAATAAACAAAGATTCAATAAATATTTATGCAAATTTTATCATTTAAAATAGTGAAGTATTTATGGATATAATAACTAAGTTAATTATGCTTGCTCATATTATTTAGGTTATTAAAGATATGAATTGATATTTATTGATTCTCTCTTTTTTGTATGAACACCACCCTTGGAGAGGTTAGATATTCTTTGTTAACTAAACAAATCA
The DNA here is from genome assembly GCA_030763125.1 of Hippophae gyantsensis. Classification (NCBI taxonomy): domain Eukaryota; kingdom Viridiplantae; phylum Streptophyta; class Magnoliopsida; order Rosales; family Elaeagnaceae; genus Hippophae; species Hippophae gyantsensis. Next base: position 12,471,952 of record CM061028.1, read on the forward strand.
ATTAACACCTATGGGCGGGGTTGATAACTCATTTGGTTAATTAAATTAATTTCTTTTTTTTAAGAGATTGAAAATGAACCATTTAAATGCCACTTTTGGGCGGGTTAGACATAAATTAAACTTTATTCAAGGTGTCCAAATTAAACCTAGAATTTAGTTATCCGAGTACTAACTTTCAAGTTTTAAACCACTACCGAAAAACATGTTGTCAATACATTTTCGCATAATAATTTTATAAAAACTTTTGAAATAGAGCTTCACTCTAACTACCTGGCGATTGTACCAACAAATAAAAGAGTACTACTCTAAATCGATCGATAACTAAACCTTAAAATCTAATTTTCAGATTTAAGTTTGTAATGAAAAATAATATATTTCTTCTCTAACATTCTTAATATAAAAATCTTGAATAAAAATAAAATCAATTCATTTTAGAGATTTTTACCTATTTAATATTTCGCAAGCATAACAACGTTATTATTATATCATGTTTACAAATAGCCACAAAGACGCTAAATTTAATCACTGCATAAATTAAACATAACATGTAAGAATAAAGCATAAAAAATAACTCAGAAAAGAAAATAAAATCCTTACGTAACTTCGACGCTTATTCCCGTTGCCGAAAACCTCCAAGCTGCACTTGCACTTCCATTTATTGAATCAAAAAGCTAAAAAAATTACAAAAACATAACTAGTTCTTCCCAAAAAGGAAGAACTCTAAAACTAAGAGAAATTAACTAAGAAAAAGCTAAAAACTAAGAAAAACTAAAAAACCTAAAAATCTAAGAAAAGAGAGAAAGAAAGAAGAGAGAAGTGTGTTTTGAAGGTGTGTTTAGGTTGAAGAGAAGGGGTATTTATAGGTGAAGATGGAGAGAAAAAGTGGGGGAAAAATGTTAAAAAATTATGAAAACGCGGAGTGGTATTGCCGACGCCATACCGATGACGCCAAAGATGACATGAGGCGGCTGCGCGTGAAAATTGGGGCGAACGAGCGTCGCGCGCGAGGAGTAAATTGGCGCGCAGGGCGCGCGCCGATGGGCAGTAATCACACAGACGGCACGCGCGGAACTGATCAAGCGCTGATGCGCGCGTGACGTGGGGCGTGCCGCAAGGCTGGGCGCGCGCACGCTACATGGGCGGGCAATGGGCGCGATTTTGACATTTTTGACCTTTTTGACCCATTTTATCCCACTTTTCCATATTTATTGACCTTTCCCCATTTATTTATTAATATATTTGTGATGTATTGCTTCCAGTATTCCTCTTTGAGTCTTTAAGTTACGTTTTTAAGCCAAAATACCTGAAAAACAATAAAAATACCCGTGATTCCGAAAAAGACAAATATATATAAATATATGATAAAACATATAAATATATATATATATATATATATATATATTAATCAATTAATGTGCATAAAATCATGGTTATTTTAGTGCTTTTTGAGCACTCATCACTATATCAATAACCGTATCCACCCGTACTCGAAATTAATTATATTTATTTAATTAATTTATATATTTATTAAATTAATCTATATATTTGTTATTTAGGGTTTTCTACTATCGCGCAAACAAATAGTTTGAAATTCAAAAAATTTACCTCTATCTTTCACTCTCTGCAGCTACATCCTGGTTCCCTCGTCTGCATCTGCATTTGCGTTTGTTGTATGCGTCTATCGTCTACGTTTGAGTCTCCTTTATAGTCAAGGCATCATGTCTGATGTCTCTGTCTGTCATCTATGTATGTCATCCGTATTTGTGTCTATCGTCAAGCTGTATGCAGCTACATCCTGGTTCCCTCATTACGATTTTGTGTCTGCGTCTGTCGTCTTCCATCTATGTCTGTTGTCTTCCATCTGCGTCATCATCTATCGTCTGTATCGTCGTTTGGGTCTCTTTTATTTTCAATGTGTTTTTTTTTCTTTTCTAATGATTTCTTTCCTTTTAGAATAAATGATTTAGAAAAAAAATTTGTTTTTTGTATTTTTTAATAACCGTCCCGAACTATTATTTGTGGGTAAAAAATAGTCCACAAATCGTAACGATTTTAAAACAAATTTTATAATTTGATTCGATGATAGTTATATAAAAATTCGTCCTTGTCCATACCCATATCCATCCCTAGTCATATCTATAGTGAACATGTATATATTACAAATATTTCTTTTTTAAGACAGAAAGATAGTATAAATCCTTTATATTATAAAGTTTATATGGTTAGTCTTTCATATAATTCATCAATTTTAAAAAATGATTAATTAAAGACAATAATATTATTTTAATAATTTTTTGTTAAAATATTATTATTTATTGTCAAGAAATGAAAATACAATGAAACATGAGTCATTAAAAAGAATAAAAGTAAAATTTAGTATAAAATTATTTAAGAAAATATAAACAGTTATATATTTTAACAAAAAGTTATTTAAACATATTTTTTATTTTAAAAATAAAAATTAACAAAATATTAAAATATTAAAATAAAAATAATGATGATAATCAAATATTAAAACGAATATATAGTGAAATGTTTTTCAAAGTGTTATTTTATTATTGTTAAAAGGATCAAGTTTTAATATTTGAAAATACATAATAATATTTTGGTAGAAAAAATATTATTTATCTTTAATTGATAATTTTTCTCAAAGTTAATGAAACAAAAAATACTTTTTTGAATATGATGAATTAAATGCACACCAAAGCTTAATCTAAAAGATTTGACTGATATTTTTTCCTTTTTTATTAATAGCTTAAAATTTATCAAATGCTTTTAATATAAAACAAAAATTTAGATTTAATAATAAATAAAAGCAAGTAGAGAAAAAAAATGATTGTTTATTATATAGTGCTTAGATGGTGTTTAGTTCACAAAATGAAATCGAAATCGAAATAAGAATGAGAATGGAATGAAAACAGTTTTGTTTGGTTTGACCATTGTAATCAAATAAGGAATCAGTATTACAATGTTTTTCATTCCAAACACTGTATATTATCTTAATATCATTTTATTAAGTAAAATTTAAATAATATCATTTAATTATTATTTTTTCATCAAACAAAATACATTATTGAAATCATTATTATTTTTAAATAATTAGTAGTTAAAAATAAAATATATTATTAAAATTATTATTTTTCTAAATAGGGTTTAGGGTTTTGAGGTTTAAGATTCAAGATTTAGGGTTTAGGATTTAAGATTTGAGGTTTAGGGTTATATTTGTGGATTAAGATTTAGAGTTAAAATTGTTATCTTTCTAAATAGGATTTAGGGTTATGGAATTTGGGGTTTAAGGTTTAAGGTTATATTTGTGGGTTAAGGTTTAGGGTTATAATTATTAATTTTCTAAATAAGGTTTATGGTTTTTGGATTTAAGATTTGAGATTTCGGGTTATATTTATAGGTTAAGGTTTAGGGTTAAAATTATTATTTTTCTAAATAGGGTTTAGAGTTTTAGGATTTAAGATTTAGGGTTTAGGGTTTAGGATTTAAGATTTAGGGTTTGGGGTTTAGGATTTAGGCCTTAGGGTTTAGGATTATATTTGAGATTGGGGTAAAATTAGAGAAAAAAAATTTGGGATGACAATGGAATCATGATTCTTTAAGGGGAAAAAATGAATTCTCATTCTTTCTCTTTTAGGAATCTATTACATTTTATTCCCACTATTCAACCTAACCAAACATAAAATTAGAAGGAATCATTTTTGATTACATTACATTCTAATCAACAAAACATGGGGTTAGTGAAACTTTGGAGTATATCTTTTTTCTTACTTACCTACAAATCATGCAAATTCAATATCATGTGGATGAACTCTATACCATCATTAAATAATAAATTGAGAGGATAAATTATTCATTCTTTTTAGAGTATGTGTTGACGTGATACCTTTAACCATAAAATTCAAGACTAGGATAATTTTCTTAAAAAAACAAATACCCAATACATGATGAAGAGAAAACAATGTCATTGGTTAGAAGCATACTCTAAGAATAATGAATAACACCTCCATATATAAAGAAATAGAACCATCATTTAGGGGTGGAGTCCAATTCGGTCCAATTTTTTAAAAATTTATTAAAACCGAACTAAATTGTTTAAGCTTACCAAACTGGACTGGAGCGATAAAACCAAAATTGTCCAATTCGATTATATTTTAACTATTAAGTATGTACTTATAATTAAATAATTATTTATTCAACAAATATACCATCAATTTTGTAGTTTGTTAGTTAATTTTGTTTTTTGAAACAGAATGCATTTGAGATTCGACACTTGTCAAGCGTAATTTTGTTTGTTTTCTATGTTTTTGCTTCAATGGAATAGTAAAAAAAAATAAATGTAATATCTAGAACTCAAACTAGAGACTAAGATATTCTATATGCTTTATATATATATATATAACAATCTGATTTAGTTTAAACAATTTCTAAATTTTCTAAATCGCACCAAATAAAAATTAGTACAAAATCAAATTGAATTGTCCAATGCAATCCAATTTTTCAATTCGATCCAGTTTATCAATTTGTTTGTTCACCCATTGAAGTCATGAAAGAAATTTCCAGTGTACCCTCTCGCACTAAATGCAAGTGCTAGAGCATTACGTCGGATTGTAAAAGGTGGGCCAAATGGTTATAAAGTTATGGTAAGTTCATCAAGAGCTTTTTGCTTGAATAGTTTCTATTTTAATAAATTAATCAATTTTTCTTAACTAGTAATAATTTTTCCCAAAATTTAGTTTTAAATCATACTATTTAATAAATAAACTAAAATGTATTTATTTAATAAATTTAATAAAATTGGAATAAGGTAAGACCTAATCATTTTTTTGATTACATACGGAGCTTCAATGTAGATAACATGTTACATATAGAGCTTCGATGCATGTTACATGTACCCGAGCTCTGATGTACGTTACATATGATGCTCCGTATGTAACATTTTACATACAAAGAAAAAAATTAATATAACATAGTTATACAAATATAAAAATAAAAATAATATATTATATGTAAAATATTACAAGGATAACTCTGATCACCCATTGGCGATTCATTGAAGCTTAAGTATATGTAAAATATTTCATAAAAAAATAAAAATATATATAACATGTTACATATAAAATTACAAGTATAGGTAATGTTTTACACACAAAGATAAAGATAAAATTAATATTTTAAATATGGTAGAGCACAAAAATGATAAAACTTAATTTACATTAAGAAATTAATAATTATATATATAAAAATAGGTGATGTAATATATTAATTTAATATAAATGTAAATATAACATGTTAAAAATAAATATAATATATTATATATAAATAATCATTAATTTATGAAAGCATTCAACTAAAAAAAAGTAACAGCTGTTACACTTCAAAATTAAAACACAATATATGTCATTATAAGGATCTAAGTAGATAATAAGTGTTTTCAACACACCATTCCCTCCTCCCAAAATTAATTTAAAGCTAAAAAAATAAAAATTATTTTTTTGTATTTTTATATTTTAAAGAAGTAAATTTAAAAGAACTAAAAATAAATAACAATATTTAATTAAATCATATTCATTAACTAATAAAATATATGAAAAAATATATAGTAATACTTAATATTTTAATTTTTTAAACATATTAATCACTAAAATCTTCCAAATATAATCATCAATTAATTACACGATCAATTAAATCTCATTTAGCATGTATTTCTCTCTCAAGTAAACTACATATCATATAGTAATTAATTTAATCAAACTCTCATGTCAATTAAATTACATATTATATATTATGTTCATCAATTATAGATCGCATACATAAAAATCATATATCTCTACCTAGAAGCTATGCATGTTATTTAATCAAGACAAACAATTAAATAATTCTCTCAAATATATTTAATTACCTCTATAGATAAATTGTTAACCAAATAATTAATAACATAAAAATCAGATTAAATGATATAATTTAATTAAAAGAATAATGAGGGTAAAATATTAGATCATTCAATGGTGAAAATTGAGTTCATAAGATCCCTAGATTAATAAATTAACTAAACATAATTGTGTTCAAAAAGTTCATATTTTTCATAAAGAAATACATAAAATTGATAAAGAAAATAGTAGAAGAATAAATACAATCAATCTCTTGAATTGTAATACTAATCTCTTCCTGAATCTCCACCAAAATTGTATCTCCTTTTAATTTTTTTGTTTTTTTTTCTCTTCTTAGCTCCAAAGTAATCAAAATTGTGCCAATGATGGCTCTTTAAGGTTTATGGGTGATTAGGGGAGTTAAATATAATTCAGATGGAATCTAGATCATCGGATCATCTTCAGATCAAGGACTGACATTAAAACAAGCAGAATAAATAACGCCATCCAATCAGAATCAAACACTTATCACGTGGGATTCAGTGGGAAAATATGAGAACGACACGTGGCATTAATGCTTGATCGTGCTTAAACTCAAATTAAACGTCGTACCAACACGTGGCACACTTTGCGTCACTCTTCACACGTGGCAGTATATGATTCATCGTATCTACTGGCGTGACATCCCTGTGGTTGCCCAATCAGCTCATTTGCTTGCGTGGTATGCCATATGGCCGCATTTGATTAGTCCTGAGTAAAAAAATTCATTAAAATCTAAAAAAATTCAAAAAATAAATTTTCTCCCATTTTCACTAAAAAGTTTATATTGTAATATTTTTAGCCCCAAAAATACTATTTATTGAATAAAACAAGCAAATATTATCTAAAAAATGCACTAATGATTCATAAATATATATCTAAATAATATATGCATATTTAGTAAAAGCTATCCCTCTCAAAAGTTGTATAATTTTATGACAAAGAGGTTCACATATTTTATCAATCAACATTCCATCAATATAAGAATATGCAAGGTTTTTGACAAATTGATTCGTGTGTGTGTGCTGCACATGATATCATCTAATGCACTCATGAAATCAATCCATATGAGCTTGCGAATAAATTCAATCTTATAACAAGCTTCATAAGTCTATTTTTCACATCTCATTCTACTAATATAAATATGTACTTAGTTAAAGATCAATAAAGACTTTACATAGTTGCAATGTAAAGCTTAGGTGGGGGTCGATAAATGAAGACATTTAGGCTCTTTCCACGCCTTAACTTTCTTTTTATTCACCATACATTTTTTAATTGCAATTGAGCTTTTACTTGATATTTTAGTGCACCATTTCTTATCATTTTTTTCATATCCTTTTTATTCCACATCTTTTTTTTATTCCTAACTTCACAATACCTCCAAACTTATTTTCAATTATATTTTCTTTTTCTTTAGAAGGATAATTGTGTTGTGAGTTTTGCTTCTTCTTTTTTCTTATTTTTTTGTTATAAGGTGCATTACATTACACCTCACTATATAACATAACACATGATTGCATTTTTTTATTTTCATACAAGCTAAAGGTACAAGGGTAAAAGTAATGCTTATTGGTTAGACATAAAATGTGATTTAAAGATATGAGTGGTTCTTTGTTAGGCTCAAATGGATAACTAAAGATATAATAATGGTTAGCTTGAAAAGCTCAATCGATCCAAATAAGCCCTAAATCATTTCTCTTGCTAAGTACTATTTGGACATGTGGATTGGCCTGATACCCTACCTATTCAAATCACTCAAGCAAAGTCACCAACTCGATATGGAAGGCTAAGCACCCCCAATGTCTTACCTATAGACTAACATGAGCTCAATGATCAACCCGAGCTCAATGATCAATCCGACTTCAGTGATTAACCTAAGCTCAATAATCAGCTCGAGCTCAATGATTAGTTTGAGCTCAGTGAGTAGTTTGAGCTTAGTGATTAGTTCAACCTCAGTGATCAGCCCGAGCTCAGTAATCATCCCAAGCTAGGGTCGATCTCAACCTATGATATGTTATACTTTATACCAATTATACTCCTCTAACATGTAAATATATATACACATTATGTAACTGACACTTGTATTTGTAATGTTCTATAAATATATGGACCTCTTATATGATCCACACATTCATCCATTTGTCTTAACTTCTCTTTAATTTCTCTCTATGAAAATAGGTTGAATCTTAACATTTTTGGCACCCATAGTGGAGCTCAGATTCTGAGGTCGAGCATAAGTTTCTGACCCCATATCCTTTGAAATTCACCTTGCTCATTAGGAGAAATTTGGAAAATCAATCGTGTTCCACTCACAAACTACAAATACCATGGTAGGAACTCACGCTAGAAGATAGTCGAGGTTGGTTGACCGTGAAACAATGGTCACTTAAAGAAATACCTCACCAACCCTCAATGAAACCAAGGTAGAAGATAACTCCTACTACCAAGAGTTGTCTCCCTAACTTCTAGAGTTGAGAAAAGAACTCGAGGAAACTAGAAGAGAAATAGATCGTTACACTCCCAAATAGGGGGAAGGAACTCGGAAGACCAAACAACTGATCCAACCAATGGAAATGTAGCTGGGCACGGCCAACCTAAGCCCCAACAAGCTGAACATAAAGATAAAGGGAATCCCCTCTCTAGCTTGGCGAGGTTTAGTGATGAACAATGGATTCAAGAAAGAAAAGGCTAAGAGGCGTAATTTTAGGCACTAAAGAAGACCAATAAGAGGCAAGATCAGGCCTTGAAGGTGGCAAATGAAAAATATGAAAAGGGCAAAACCCTTTTATGATGTGGACAGAGATTGTGAGCAATTATGTGTCTCTCCCTTTTATGATATAATAGAAAATGATGAACCACTAGCTAAGTTCAACACCCCTAAGTGTCCTGATGGACAAAAGACACAATAACACATGTTCAACACTTTAAAATGGGTATATCTTTTATGAGTCTCACCTAAAGAAAGAGAGATGTCATGATGTGTAAGTTGTTCGCTACCACCCTTTGTGAAGGTACGTAGAAATGATTCAACAACCTGGCCCTCAGATTTATAACCTCCTTCTCATAGTTCGCTAGGTTATTCATCACAAACTACATCTGCAACAAACCTTTGAGAAAAGAGTCTCACCTTTAGAAAATAGAAGTTGGAGATCTTTGACTGCCCTGGTTCTATTTCTATAAAGGCCTTTAGGCGAGGCCTACTAAAGAACTTTGACCTATTCATGGTGCTAACTAAAACAGTGTCACATACTTTAGAAGAAGCTTATAAGGAGGCGAGAAAGTTTGTCAAACTTGAGAGGGACTTGGGTTTGATCAAAGGCCATCAAACTAATATAGAAGTAGTACCAGATAAAGAAAAGATAAGGATAAGTCTAGACAAGGCACATCAAAATAGCAAAAACAAACATTTTGTACCAAGTAAAAGGTAGGTCAGACAATGGTCGAGAAACAAAGGACATTGAGGAAGGTCACTTTCCCCTTTTAAGGGGCCTCCCTTGAAAGTTGAGCTAGCTCAAGCTGTAAGAAGAATAGAAGATGAGCCCAATGTTAAATGGCCACCAAAGATGAAATCCCCCCTTCAAGACACGTCCAAATGGTGTGCCTTCCATAAGGATGTGGGTCATGAAACAAAAGACTACATACACTTAAAAAAGAGATAGAAGAGTTGATGGCTAAGGGATATCTAAAGGACCTCGTCGTAGAAAATGGGGACAAAAAGGAATCACCAAGACGAACGAGGGGTGCCAAAATCAACTAACATGTCAGCCATTCGTAGGGAACATCTTAATGAACCCAACATTAGGACTATACATACCATACACGAAGGAACTAGGGTGAATGAGATCTCTAATAACTCGTGCAAAATATTTGCAAGGGAGCTACACAATGTCCCCTATGTATACGGCTTGGATAAGATGAGACCTTCTATAGAAATCATTTTCAGTGAGAAGGATGAGACCTCGTTCTATCACGAGGACCCTTTAGTAATAACTCTGAGGATCGAATCTTATGATGTTTGTCGAATAATGATTGACACTAAGAGTTCAGTAGATCTCCTTTTTCTGACCACTGCTAAGGTTCTAAAAGTAAAGGATTATGACATTATTAATACAGAGCTCTCTCTCGTAGGATTCAATAGCATCACCAACTATGCAAAAGGAATGATGGTTTTATCTATCATGGCAAAATAAGTAATAATAATGACCAATTTTGTGATCATTGGTGTCCCTTCACATTACAACATCCTAGGAAGGCCATGGATATATAAAATGAGGGCAATACTATCCACCTTTCACCGGGTGATCAAATTCCCCATGGTCGAGGGTCCAGAAGAGGTAAGGGGAGATTAGAAAAGGCCATAAGTTGTTATAATGCCACTATGAAAGAGACTGCCCCTAAATAGAAATTACTAAGAGGTCTCCCTCAAAAGAAACCAATGAGTAAAGGTCTTGTGAGGTCAGTCTACCTAAATAAAGTGAAAGACTTCCCAATGGGTGTTTAGGGCAAGAACCACCCCTTGAAAATGGGTGAGGATTTGACGACAAAGCTTGAAGAGAAACTTTCACAATTTCCCGGTACTAATGCAAATGTCTTCATATGGTCTCCATCAAATATGCCAGGAATTGATTCAAAAGTCATAATATAGCAACTGAACGTCAATATAGAAGCTAGACCCATCCAAGAATGGAAAAGAAAATTCCTCAGAGAGAAGAACGAGATAATCAAACACCATATGGCTACCCTTAAAGAGGTTGAGGTCATCAATGAGGTCAATTATCCATCATGGCTTTCAAATGTTGTACTGGTAAAGAAAGCGTATGGTTTATCTCGTATGTGTGTGGCCTTCGTAGATCTAAACAAGGCATGTCTCAAGGATTTCTTCCCCCTTCCAAGCATTGATCAGCTTGTAGATGCCTCTTCTGGATTTGGGTTAATAAGTTTCTTAGATGTGTACTCTGGATACCACCAAATCAGAATGCACCTTGAGGATAAGGAGAAAAATTATTTCATCATAAAGGAAGGAACATTTTGATACACAAAGATTCCATTTGGACTAAAAAATACAAGCGTTACATATCAACACCTCGTTAACAAAATGTTCAAAAAAAAAATTGGGGAAAAATCTAGAAGCATACGTAGATGGCATGGTGGTGAAATCAAATGAATCCTTGAACCACATCAAGGATCTACATGAGATATTTGAGGTAATACGAAGGTATGGCATGAGACTTAACCCAAAAGAATGCATCTTTGGTGTTGCTGTAGGAAAATTTCTAAGGTATCTCATGTCAACAAGAGGGATTGAGGCCAATCCAGACAAGATATAAGCATTGGTGAATATGAAACCATTCTGCTAGCCTCAAGGGAATACAATAGCTGAATGGAAGAATAATGGTGCTGAACAGATTCATTTCCAAATGCACTAATAAGTGTTATCCTTCTTCAAAAAGCTGAGAAAAAACATGTTGGTGCGTAGCCATTGAAGGAATCAAGAAGTACCTTAGCAACCCCCCTCGCGTCTTGGTCATCCCTCTACTAGGAGAGATTCTTTATCTATATTTGGTTGTGATACCCTAAACATGTAGCATCGTGCTCTTAGCTGAAAGGGAAAAATTCAGCATCCCATCTACTATGTCAACCAAATTCTAATGGAGGCTCAAAGTAGATATTCTACCATTGATAAATTGGCCTTTGCTCTCAAGATTACTACATGAAAGCCCAGGCATTACTTCTGCTTGCACACAATCGTGGTACTCACCTCACACTCTCTTAAAAGTGTCCTGATAAGACCAGATGTTACAGGGAGACTGGCCTAGATAGCCGTAGAATTAGGAGAGTATGACATTAAATACATGGCTAGAACAACCATTAAAGGGCAGGTTATGGCCAAGTTTGTGGTTGAATTCAATGATAGGTCTGAATTCGTCACCAAGACAAAGTAAGAGGATGTGTGTAGGATAGACCAAAGGAAAGCCCTAACCTAGCAGGTATTTATGGATAGAGCACACAACTTTAATGATGCATGACTATGGATCATAGTTGATTATAACAACAATTTCTTTGAATATGTAGTCAGACTTGATTTTCAAGCAACTAATAATGTCATAAAATATGAGGCTACTATATTTGGGGCCATGACTGCAAAAAAGTTAGGGGTAGATAGAATCACCATACTAGTAAACTGTACCAAATACACTCAAAAATGCGATAAATGCCAAATGTTTGCCCCACTATTGCACACACCTCTAAATACCATGGTAGGGGTGATGAGTCCTTGGCCCTTCTATAAGTGAGGACTTGACATAGTATGACCATTTCCCTTAGGTATAGGCCAAAACAAGTTTCTCCTTGTGGCTACTAATTATTTTTCAAAATAGATTGGAGTATAGCCTCTAGGAAGAATACGAGAGGAAGTAGTGATTCAATTCATATGGAATTCCATAATTTGGTGTTTCAACCTTCCCAAGGAGCTCGTCATAGATAATGGGAGACAATTCACTGGCCACAACATCAAAGCATTCACCCTTAAATACAATATTAAGATGTGTCATTCAGCGCCATAACTTTGATGACCAAAGAATCATCCTGAGATGGTAGCATTTCTCGTCCCTAAAAAATGATAGGAAAGATAGGTCCTTCTCATTTCAAACTGTAGAAAAGTTGATGTGTATCTCTTACTTCATGTCTATAGCTCTTCCTTGAATTGGTGGAGTGATCTGATATAGTTGTTCCACCATATATAGTGTGAATTATGCATACATCATTTTAGAGAGGCTAACTAGGTCTGTTGTTGTCTCAGGGAATAAGGTTTAAAGGGACAAATTCTCTTCGATTAGGGGATTATTCACTTATTTGTTCCCTCCCCTTCGACCTCTATTCCCATCAACCAAATCTCCTAAATTTCCTTCAGACAAAAGATCTTTAATTTTCCACTTGAGTTGTCTACAATCATTTGTCCAATAACCTGTAAAGGGCAATACTTGTTGGGTCCCTAAATAGAGCTTTCATAGGTTGCAACTAGTTTACTTGATTGATGCATTTTATGCATTGTACCACATTGATAACGAGACATGTAATGATAGACCTCTGAAAGGAGATAGTGTTTTCCCTCACATTCTAGGTCTCTCCCTAGGTGTTATCACTGGTTTGAAACAAGTAAGATTTGGATGTCTATCCCTATAAGGTTTCTTTTCTTCTTCCCTTTTAGCATGGGTGGGTTTTTCCGTAGTTCAATTTAATGAACCCTGGTTGACTTCAATTCTTTCTCCATATTGAAAAACTTTTGGGCATTCTTATAAACCATATCTAAGGATCGTTGAGTGGTTTTTTCCAATTCACTTAATAGGCCTATGCAACATTTAATTTCCTTGTAGAAAGCCTTAATAGCAATGGAGTCTAAAAATTATGAAATTTTAATTTTCTCTATCTTAAACCTCCTCATGTAGTTTTCTATGGTCTCACTATTCTCTGGACAATAAAAAATAAATGGTACGATTCCTTTTTAATCAACTTGTTACATGCATAATTGTTGACAAATACTTTTATCAAAGCATCAAAACTTTTTATATTATTGGGCGGTAATTCAATAAACCATTGTTATCTCATCTCTTGGAAGGTGGCAATGAATAACTTACAGTACATGACTTTCTTCTTGTTTTTCAAGATGCTTACAGTAGCTATAGCTATTTTAAAGTGAATGAAGTGCACCACTGGGTCTTTTTTCCCTTTATAGGTAGGAAATTTTTGAACAAAAAATTTTAAAAGGTGATGTCATTAACTTAATATCATCAGGAAATAGCGATGCCAACAATTGGTTATACATAGTTTCGATATTACTCCATAATCATAGTTTTCCCTTAATTTTAAGTCGATCATTCACATTCTCTTATATTTTCTCTTTCATTTCCTTAAATTTATCATCAAGGTTACTACTGAGAGGTTCAGGTTGTACTTGATGTCTCTCGGGTGCGAAATTCCTCAAACTTGAAAGTCTTGGTAATTATTGGGACATATTTTGTGCAGGATATTGGTGAGTTGTGTATATAGGTTATGAAGCTGGATTGGGAATTGGCATCACAGATGTACATTGTTCATCAGTTGTATTAGGTCAACACTAGTAGGGATATTGTGAGGTATGTTTTGATCTTGTTGACTAGCTTGATTTTACAAGTAGGGTAGCATATTGGAATGAACTTTCAGCCTTCTTTGAATAATCATCTTGTATCAACTTTGATTTGAGTTCCTTAATATCATTTTGACATCAAATAAAAGTTTTTATTAATTCTGTCACTTGTATTTAGAGTCTCTCTAATTTGGCATCTTTTTCACGGGATGTGCTTTGGAGCTATAACTAGTAGAATTGGTTGAACATGGAATTTTCCTGATCATGCCATCATAGGCTACAAGTAGTGCCACGATGTGATGTAATGACTAGTGAAATGTGAGGTAAATAATCATTGAGGTCAAACTCATGGATATGGCAAATAAGACTGTCCATTAATTTGAGATGAGAATGAAGGCTTGTCATAGTGATAGGAGTAAATTTTCCTACAACATAGATTATTTCTCTTGGGATATAAAATGTAAGGTCTCAAATGCTAAATATGGACTAGAAAGATTTAAGGCTCCATGATAGGTGACAATTATTTGGAGAATTGCTAGTGTATTAGGGATTTTAATGAGGTATTAGTGAGAAGCTAACATTAAGATCATTTATTAATCTCATCAATGAGGTATATATAATCACATAGGAGATAGATGTCCATGTTACATTAGTAGGCACTTTATTCGAGGTATTAGAGTTAACCTGAACATGATAATTTTACAATTAGAATCATGTAGCTATGAGTAGGTCGTATAAGACACCCATCATATGGATGTAGAGTAGAAACGAGGACTACCACCAAGTCATTTGATCCTATGTCTATATCTGATTGGATGTTACTCGTTTAAACATGAGACCTATTTATATAGGTCGTTAGGTGCATGATAGATCTAAGGTCTTATAGCTAGAACAATCTATTACTTAATTGTGCCAAGTTATCACACACGAGTTATTTGAGATGATATTTTCTATACAAGCATAGTGCACCGGGTCTCTAAGATTGCGTACCAATTATATGTAAGGTATCAAACATTACTAAATCATATGAAAGTAATATAAGTAATATATCAAAATTAAATATTAAATTAAAAATATAAGATCTATGTATTAATAAAAAATAATTATATTTTAATATTTATATTGATCTATATATCTAATTATAATGCACAGTTTATTTATAAATTTAAATATAATTATTTAATTTATTTATTAAATATATATTCTTAAATATTTTTGTATTTGTTATGGAGTATAACTTAACCAAAAATAGAATGCATTATTTATCTTTTAGAATGTTCAACCATATATACTCAAAATATTAAATAACTATAGTGATTTTTTCGTTTTTAAATAAGAAGGGTTAAAAGAATTAAAATTACAATCTGAATTATCAAATACCTCACAAATTTAAAAACGAAATCAAAACTAATTATTATAGCACCAATATTTCCATAAGTTACAAAAGCATTTCATAATAACTTTACATTACAATTTAACTTAAATTTGATCATAATAATTAGAATAGTAATTATTTAATAGCAGTACACGTTGAAACTTAATTACAATGATTTGCAAAATTATCAAGAAACTTTCTTAAAGACATTTTAATTGTAGTAATCTTGTATATTGATCTTCTCTTACTTGCATGTATCATATTTTGTAGCTCAAAAAGATTAAGTGGATATTAGTTATTTTATAATACAATAATATATATATTTTTTATTGGAAAAATATTTTATAAGACCTATAATTATTACAAAATAAATACATTATTTTTATAATTATTAGATTATGTATTAAAGATTCTATAAATTTTTTAAAATAAATATCTTAATTTTATAATTTATGAGTTAGGTACTAATAATCTTATTATTATGAAAAATAAATATTTTTAATCACATAATTTATTAAAATGAGCTCTTTTAATTCATATAAAGTATAAAAAATGAAAAAATTTGATACCTAATTTTTATAAATAATATGACTATAAATGCTTAATTTTTATAAATAATATGACTATAAATGTTTAATTTTTATAAATAACAAGATTAAATTTATAAAATTAAAGTATTTATTTTAAAAAATCATGAAATCAATAATTATAAAACTAAATTATTCAAATAATTACATGAAATCCGGTGTACATTATCCTTTTATAGTATATATTAAGAGAACATGGGTTAGAATCCATTTTGAATTTTTTTGGAGTTGATAAAAACCTATTATCATTTATTAAAAAAAGAAACTTGTTACAACAACCTTATTAAATAAGGTGGAAACACTAGCCAAAAAAAAAACAATGCTTCAAACCTTACAACACATTAAATTGAAAATTACTGAAAAAAAAGAAAGAAGTGCACTAACTATCAAAGAAAATGCCAAAAAAGAAATAACAAAAAAAATCAATAACGAGCTGCCTACAATATTAAAGGCTCGATTTTGTTCTCAAGGATCTTACACTTGATCAAACTCCCAAAACTATTAAACAAGAGTTTCATATCCTCCCAACCATTTCCTTTTGCCAATTTCTTATACAAATAACTCTCGAATGTCATCCTTTGAACATACTCATCCCCACACAACTCCACCAATGCCTCCCTCGCACCATTACTCCCATAAAACACTTTCTGCAACAAATCCAAGAACCTAAACGTGTTCACATACTTCTCATCCCACTCTTTCAAATACTCCCTCTTCAAATCAGCCTCTCCAATCATACTCTTTCCACCGTCTGATGCTCTTACTATTGCTTCCCCACACATCCTCCCTGATTTTGCAGCAAAATAAATCCCCTCACCTGAACACTTTGTCACATAACCAGCCGCATCTCCTACAAGCGCCACGCGCCCTCTTACTCGTGTAGCGCGTGGATGCTCTGGTATTGGATGGGCCTCCACTTTGATCACTTTTCCACCTTCGATCTTTGGCTTCACTCTTTCCCTCGTTGCCTTCTGGTACAACTTAATATCCTGCTTCGAACACACAGTACCAGTGCCCACTGCCACGTGGTCACACTTTGGGAACACCCATCCGTAAAAGTCGGGCGACACGTCGTTTCCGACATATATTTCTGCGAGATTTTGGTAGTATTCCATTTTCTCATCCGGTAATTTGATCCTCTCCTGAAAAGCAATGGCACAAGCGTAATTTCCTGCACCAATCGATTTCGCGACTCTGCTGTTGGCTCCGTCAGCTCCGATCACAATATCGACAGAGAGTTTATGGCGGGTGTTGTCAATCGTGTAGTGGAGGGTGTAGGGTGAGTTCGGTGAGGTTGGGAGATCGATATGAGTGACGAGAGCGCATATGAGTTCAGCGCCTTGTGATTGGGCTCGGGATCGGAGGAAGGAATCGAGCACTTCGCGGCGTAGCATGGCGATGAACTCGTCTGGACGGAGAGTTTTACCGAAATCGACAGCGATATTGGAAGGAGAGAAGATCTTCAAGCGTGTGACATGGCGGTCGATGAGGTGAGGTGGGATTTGGAACTCGTCGAGCATACATAGAGGGATTGCTCCACCGCATGGTTTGGCCGTGTTTGGGCTACGTTCGAAGAGAAAGGTTTCCACTCCACCGGCGGCTAGGGCTTCAGCAGCTGATGATCCGGCTGGTCCGCCGCCGATCACTGCTGCTCGAAGATTCCGGCCGGAGATGGATTGGTTGGCGGAGATTATAGTTGGGTAGTGGGATTTAGAGGGACTGTTTCTACTTCTGGGAGAGAAAGGGAGAGAGAAGCGTAATGTTTGGGCGGCCATTGATAGCTTTAAGAGCTCTCGTTTATTTATTAATTTTCTAACGGGAGGGAGCTCTCGATTATTTGGAAACTGAATATTACAGAGGTGAAATTGGACATGTGATAAAAGCGAGCTATCCAGAAGCTGTTTCCTGACAAAAAGAAAAGTTGTTTATTTTGCTGTGTTTGTTACTTTACACTTCAAAGCATGGAAATAAGTGCTAGCTCTCAAAAGAGACAAGTCATTAACTATTAGTATATTAACGGGAAAAGGTAAGTAATTTTTTATGAAAAAATACACCATGTATTTGTGCTATTCTTGATGGTGGTAATCGGTTAACGTGAGATATACTTAAATTAATACATTTTAATGTTATTATGAGAATCTCTCAAACGTTGAAATAAAAAGTCATAATTCATAATAGTTAGGGATATCAAAATTCTTCATGGATTCCGATAATTACATGTAATAAACGAATGAATCCGATTTTTTATGTTAAATTTAGTTTCCGTTGTTATTTTATTTAAAATTTAAAACTATTAATTTACAAGATATATGTTATTATTTTACAAAAAATAACTTGTTTTGTTAGTCATTATAAAATTAATTAAACAGCCTGTGTTCATAAAATATATAGCAATAATATAAATACTTTATAAAGAGTAAAATAATAATTCATATATCACATTTATTGCAATTAAACTTTAGTTGGTGTGGTATAATCCAGATGAGCTTGATTTATCCCATAAGTGGATGTGTCTGAAACAATACATATGATTTTAGAATAAGATGGTATAGGGTTCCAGTGGGACTGGTTTGTGCGGGCCCATTAAAAAAAGTAAATAAAAAAAAAACTAAAGCAAGTTGAGAGTCAGAGACGATGAGGACTTAGACCGGCCTTAGTTGTAAATTCTTGCTGATAGTTATACTTGGTATTGTGTCGATCTTCTTTAAATTAGCATTTGGCAAAAAATAAAAAATTATTTAGAAGAGATCTCCTACTTTGTTTATCCCGTTCTTTTAATCGAATTAAAAAAAAGCAACTAAAAAATATTTGTTTCAAACTTTCATTGAGTTGGCCTTTTATTACACTATTTATTTTTTATTTTTATTTTCATATTTTTATTACTAGTTTAAAAAAAAGCAAAACAATGCACAGTAAAACTTTCACGAGGAATGGATCAATAAATCTAATAAATCATTTTTAATTTATTAATTACTTTCATTTAATTTTGATAAGATTAATTGTTACATCTATTGTTATATATTATGTGTGTGGTTTAAATTTTTAATGTAAAAAGTCTACTCCATTAACGACGACACATCAAAAAAATTCACTAATAATCAAATGAAGATACAAACACCAATATTTAAAGAGTTTCACAAAATATACCAAAAACCAAAAAATATCTTCCTTTAATTTACTGGTAATATATAGCAAGATAAATTAACAAATTTGTTATTTAATCAAATATTATCATACAAATGAACTTACTGTATATGATCTTTCTTCTAATATACTCTGTAAAATTTGAGAAAAAGAATGAGAGATTTCTTAATTGAAAATAAAATTTGGCATCTTTTTCTTATCCAACGCAACTGTTCTCAATTTTGCTTTCTGACGGTAGCTTTAATTTCTTCTCAGTTGTAACATATACAACATATATATATTAGTTAAAGGGTTTAATTTCTTCTCAGCTGTAACATATACAACATATATATATTAGTTAAAGGGTTGAGAGTTTAATAAGATAATTTTGGGCTAAGAGTTTTTGGGTTAATTTAACAAATCTTCACCTTGATTCAAAAACGTAAACAAGTTCTTCAAATATGAAATTTTTCGGATTATCAAATAACCATCGTCCAAAATTCTAAAGGGTGATTATCTTTTACAAATATCAATCAAGTCCAAATAATGTTTGAACTTGTTAAATGGAACTAGTTTGGTTAACATATTAGTTGGATTCTCTATAGTGATTATCTTATTGACAACAATAACACTCTGAGAGACAATGTCACGAACAAAGTGATATCTGACATCAATATGTTTGGTGAACTTTCATGATACATAGTATTCTTGGTTAAGTGTATCACACTTTGACTATCACAAAATACAATAGAAGTATCCTACTGTAAACCCAAATCACAAACCAAACCTTTAAGCCAAATAACTTTTGTCACTGCTTCTGCTGCTGCCATATATTCTGCCTCTATCGTAGACAAAGAAACTATAGATTGTAAAATAGCTTTCCAACTAATGGCATAATGAGAAAGAGTAAAGACATAACCTGTAAGAAATCTTCTTTTATCCAAATTACCAGTATAATCAGAGTCCACATAACCAATAATATTGTAATTGGTATTGGAACTTCCATCATATACCAAACCAAAATTAGAGGTGTCTCTTAAATATCGAAGTATCCATTTCATTGCTTGCTAATGACCCTTACCATGATTACCCATATATCTGTTGATAACACTAACTGCATGTGAAATGTCTGGACGAGTACAAACATTAGCGTACATTAAACTACCAACGACATTAGCATCTGGTACCCGAGACATGTACTATTTTTCTTCTTCTAACTGTGGTGACAAATCCAAAGAAAGCTTGAAATGTGCAACTAATGGAGTACATACCTGTTTAGACTCTTTCATACCAAAGAGTTTAAGAACTTTTTCAATATAACTTTTCTGAGTTAAATAAAACTTGCACGCTTATCTATCCCTATAAATTTTCATGCTCAAAATTTTCTTCCCTACACCCAAATATTTTATCTCAAACTCACCACTAAGTTGAGACTTTAATTTCTGAATCTTAAACTTATTCTTAGAAGTGATAAGCATGTCATCAACATAAAGCAATAAATAAATAGATGAATCAACATGGAATATTTTATGATAAACACAACTATCATAATCACTCCTAAAGTAACCATGATCAATCATAAAAGAATCAAATTGCTTATATCACTACCTAGGGGAATGTTTCAACCCATATAAAGACTTTTTCAATAAACAGACATGATCTTCCTTACTTGGAACAACAAACTCATCTGGTTGATGCATATAATTTATTCCTCAAGCTCACCATGTAAGAAGGTTGTCTTGACATCAAGTTGTTATGATTCCATGTCAAACAATGCAACTCTAGCAAGCAACATACGAATAGAGCTATGTTTCACAACATGTGAAAATACTTCATTGAAGTCAATACCCATTTTTGACAATAACTCTTTGCAACAACACGTGCCTTGAACCTAGTTGCTTTAACCTTAGGTATACCTTCCTTTTTCTTAAAGACTCATTTGTTTCCAACAATCTTCTTGCCATTAAGTAGTTTCACCAATTCCTAAGTATGATTCTTATGAAGTGATTCAATCTCTTCATTCATAACAATCAGCCATTGAAAAGACTCATTACAAGTGACAGCTTCATGATAACTAGATGATTCATGCACCTCAGTAGACTTTTCCACAGACAATACAAAAGAAACTAAGTCTACATCTTTGTATCTCTTTTATTCCTTTATCCTTAGAGATACTATATAGCTGCTCATGTTGCTCTTTTGCTACATTATAAGCAAAATTATCTATCTCATCCATATATGGTTGATCTGAAATGTCCTCTTGCACTTGACTAGGAGCTCCACTCTCAAGCTCTACTTGCTCACTAACATCGTGGTCTTTACTTGCAACAATAGACTCATTTTTATTTTCCAACATGAAAAACTCATCAAACTTAATATCTCTACTAATCAAAAATTTAGATGAATATTTTGAAAATTTTGTTCAAAGATGGAGTTGTGAAGCGCGAGGATTTATACATAAAATCCAAACTTTGGTGTATTGATTATGCACCAAAAGACATACCACGGGCAATGTACAGAACTTTAAAAGATTTGTAGCTTGATTATTTTGATGTATACCTCAGGTGATTTCTAACCTGAAAACCTTTTTTTCTCTATATATACCTGCCACATAGAGAGTCATGAAAGCACTTTATGATTTTGGTAAGGCATTTATCAGTTGGTATCATACTCGCAGTAAGTGAACAGATTAATCATCATGTACCAACTGGTATCATAACCAATTTTAGCTTGAGAGAATGGAGCATAATCAAAAATTATACGAGAAGAATATTAATAATTTCTTGAAGAGATTTGACACCAAATAGAAGAGCTTACTGTAGTCGTTACTCAAATAGATAATAATAAAAATAGGCCTTAAGTCCAAGCCCAAGAAGAAAAACATGCACATGGAGATAGGATCCATCCAATACTTTCTAGAAGAAAAGTTGAAGGATTACCCCTACGAAGACTTGTTCATCCAATACCCTCAAGAAGACCTATTGTCCTCACTGATAGTTCATCCAATACCCTCAAAGATATAATATCTTTTGCACTTGCTACTTAATCAATAATAAACTATGTGATGTAATTATCGATAGAAAAAGTAGTAAAAATAACAAAAATATTATTTTTAAAGCTCTTATGGAGGCACTCAAATAAAAAACTGAACCACACCTATCATCATATCAAATTGGATAAATCAAAAAAGGAGAGAAATATAAGTAAATCTTGTATGTCAAATATCGTTCTTCCTTGAAAAATCATACAAGGATGAAGTTGTATGTGATATTGTTGATATGGATACATGTCACATATTATTGGGAGCCATGAAAATATGAAGTGAATGCAACCCACAAAGGTAGAAATAACATTTATCTATTCCATTGGGAAGAAAAGAAGATTGCTTTGGCTTTTTTACTTGTAGAAGAAGATATACCTAAAGCTTCTAAAGTGGAAGGGAAATCATTCCTTGCAATATCTCAAGCATTATTCTTTATAGAAGTGAAATAGAGTAAAAAGATATTTTCTTTGGTATTCAAAGAAGAAACCACGTCAACTTCAACCATACCTACCCATGTATAAACAATTCTTGATGAGTTTGAAAAATTATATTTGGTAAAGGAGTAGTTAAAATTTCTTCCATCATGTCAATCTCTCTCTAAAGAGAATTTTTTGAAAAACTAGGGTTTATATTCAAAAAAGAAGATATCTATACTGACAAAAAGTTTTTTTTGTTTTTTGTTCGGGGATTATAGCATTTATATCTCTTTTTATTATGATACATTTTTTAGCCCGATGATCAGGTTTGGATTAAGTATTATTGGATACATGAACAATAATAATAAAGCCAAAAACTTTTAAAGGTAAATTCGAGTACATTCGTGATAAAGGGATTTTTTTGGGAAACATTCTAATGGCGTGATATATTTTAAAACATGTGTCGGTATTCTATTAGTCAAATAATAGGTTATTAAAATAATTATTTTTGGCAACATTCATTGAAAACATTATAACATGAGCTACTTCAAGTAAATGTTTGTTTTTTCGTTCAATAATCCCATTTTATTGAGATGTTTCTACATAAGTAGATTGACGATGTATGCCTTTTTTTCTTTCAAACAACTTCCCACGCCTTTATTAAAATACTTAGTGCCATTATTAGTGTAAAGAATGCTAATTTTGTTTGAAATTGAGTTTCAATCATGTTGTAAATTTGCTTAAAAAAATTTTAACCTTAGATTTTTCATTCATCAAATAAACCCAACATAAACGAGTATGATCGTCTATGAAGGTAATAAACCATTTTTTTCTAAAGACAGTACTAACTCATGAAGGTCTCCAAACAACACTATATATTACATAAAATGATTTTGAAAAAGTATAAAGTTTTGTCAAATAAGTAGTACAATGACTTTTAGATAAGCAACAATTTTCACAATAGAATGATAAACAATCTAGACCCTTAAATAAAGTAGAAAACAAATGTTTAAGATATGAAAAACTAAGGTGTCTTATTCTTAAGTACCAAAGTATTATTTATTCATAAACATAATTTGAATTAACACTACTAAAGTCTTTGAGCTATTTTATTGTTAGAAATGTTACCATCAAATTACTAAACTCCATCTCTCATCTTAGCATAATCAATCTTCTTCTTCAAACTTCAATCCTGAAATTCACAATAACAATCATAAAAAATAACACAAAATTATATTTTTTAGTTAGTTTACTCACAGACATAAGATTATATGTTGGTTTAGGGACATGAAGAACAACTCTAGAATTGATGATCTATGGAGTTGAATTCAAACAAGAAAGGGTATGTGTTTTACTACCTAAATGTACAAGAGAAACACTAAGAATACCATACGAAGAATTAGATTTCAACAACTTAAAAGGTGATCCATCTATTTCTTACTAAAGGTCAAATAATTAAATAATCAAATAATTAGTAGTGGTATTTTAAAGAAATATTGTAAATATTGGACATCTTTTTTACGAGCTCTGATATCATCTAGACTTGACAAAGATTAGAAAGTATGAAATGAGATTTTCTATATATTGCACTTTATTTACATATTATATGATACTTATATATAGGAGAAACAATACGAATAAAATCACACAAAATCATTATAATAAGCATCAAATCATTGGTATAACTAATTTCCTAATTTACATTCTTTTGACTAAAAGTGTAAATATTAAATGTTAATAAATCATTTTATTTAACTACCAATTCTTTTCCTTTCAACATAAATAAGTGTATCATTTGAATTGGTTGATCTATTTGACATCTTAATTCTCAACTTCAGTTGTATCTTTAGGGCTCTAGTCCAATATCAGATCATCCTTAGACATATTTATGTAATTATGACCCAACATATGTTTTTTAATTTTTATTTTGATACGTTGATATAAATTTAATTCACTTTTTTTAACTTTATAGAAAAATTAAATTATTTTAATCAATTTATTTATATATGATTATAAAAATCTTAATATATTTAGAATCATATAAAAATTATTAATTAATTTTAACTAAAAATAATTTATATTATATCACATTGTATTCATGTTTTATGTCATAATCAAATTAGTACTCAGATGCTAACTTGAATGAATTAAAGAAAAGAATATATTCATCTTATCTAAAACTAAAAACCCAACTCTTAGCGTACTCAAGGATGAATATTTTAATAGTATATAATTAAAATTATGATTGTTCGTAAAAATTTGACGATTTTTTTCTGAAAATAATCGTAACCAAAAAGGCATAAAATAAGGATGAATATTACAATAACGAAACTATAGTTAATCGAAACTGAACATATATTAACATTATTATTTTATATACATATAATTATATAGAAAAATATAATTTTAATAATAAAACACAATATTTTGTATAATTAGATTAAATTTTATTTATTCTTATTTTATATTTTATATTTTATTTAAAAATATATACTAAATAGTTAAAAATAAAAATTAATTTTAATATTTAAAATAATATGGTAAAATAATAATTACGTTAACATTTAATTTTTTTAAACTAAATATGTTCTTGAATAAATGTTAAAAAATAAAAAAATGTGGTTAAATCATAAAAAAATTACTACTTATTTATAACCAATAGTTATTAAACGATGTTGAAATAAGTTTGTTAATAACAGTACTGAAACAATATTACCGATAACCTGGTATGAACTGTTTGGGTTGAGTCGCGAATTAGGTCGCTCTCTTTAAGACATTTCGCGGCTCTGCCCAATTTGTGTAAACAAATACAGCCCCGTCGTCCCTAGGATAAAATAGCCCAGAATCTTAATCTCTGTCTCAGAACTTCACTGCACTGATGAAGACTGGAATGCTACACCTGAAAATTTGTTGCTCAGAAAACTAAAAGAAATAACTTAGAATTGCAAAGAGATTTTTTTCGTAGGGAGATGAGTTTACAGATTGTTGTGTTAAAGACAAATAACGACCATTTTTCTGAATAATGAAAAGTAACGGACTGAGTAAAAGGAAATAATGGTTGTTTTTTTTCTCTTAAGAAAATATATATATATATATAACAACCATTTTCTGATTGGAAACGTTTTTGTAAAAAATATTTTTTCCAAAAAATGAAATGTCACCTCACACACACGTATTCGGACTCGACTTGGCACGACCGACGGCGCGCGTGAGTGTGTATGGTATCACATTTGCTTAGGTCCTCTCCCCTTCCACAATAGTGGGTACCCCTTGGAGCACAGTCCTAATAGCCAACTCTTCACTATTTATACATCTTTTAAATAATGTAAAAAAACAATGTGAGATAAGACTTTAAATTTTTTTTATAAACTTCATCTTTTCCAACAAACGAATTATCAAAAAATATTACTGTCTGCACTACTGCGGAATTCATAAGCGTATCCCATAGAGTTTGACAACTTAGCCCAACTTACTTTTGGTCCATACTAAGATATTGGATATCAGTGCTTCATGTGGTGTGAATAATATGAAACTACGACACCCAAAATTGCTACACCAGGCAAAGTAAAGATAAAATTTTGAAAATTTTGTGTTATCAACATAGAAATTAAATGAAAATTAGTTTCTTTCAAAATTTTAAAAAATTGTGAATTTTTTTGTGCTCCAAGCTTGAACTTATTTTTTAATTAAAAAAATTCTCAAATAATTATAAAAGTTCACTATTCATTCAACTTACCACAAACAATTTTGAAAGATCTGAGGTTAGTTATTTAACTATTAATTAGCTATATGTTTATTTATCATACTTAAATTTTATATATATATATATATATATATATATATATATATATATGGAAAATGAAGTATAGAAGATCATAATTATTTAATTTATTTATTATATATAAATAAATATTTTAATTATGTAATTTTTGAATTAAATATCTATAATTTTATTATTTATAAAAATTATACACTATAAATATTTACTTTTAATACTTTTAATGAACTAAAGTATTTATTTTAATAAATTATAGTACTAAAGGTACTTACTTTTTATAATACCAATAATAATAATACTTAACTCATAAATTATAGGATTAAAATATTCGTTTTTAAAAAATATAAGATTCTCGTATCTAACTCAATAATTATGGGACTAACTCGATCACTTTAAAAAAGATGAAGTAACTAAATAGTCAATTTATTTAAGTCAAATGTGTTGTTGAATCTATTTGTTTAGAAAAATATTTTTATATCTGTTTGTCAAAAAAGTGTCACTCAAGTTCTTTTATTTGTGAAAATGATGTCAAATAAAGATAATTATAATTTTTCATCACATTTTTGTTAAAATATAACAAAATAGTGCATACGTAATATGTATGTTTATATTTTTTTATAAGTATATAAGTAAAAGATTAATATTTAATTTAAAAAATTACTCAAATTTTTTTTTCAAAATTAAACAAAATGTTTATTGTCTAATATTCAAAATCATGCATTAGACATTAAAAATTTAATATAAGTTTAATAGAAATATTTGTTAAAAAAATTAGCTAATTTTTTAATTAAAAATTATTTGATTAAATATATGTCTATCGAAAAATAAAAATATATGTGTATTACATGTACTATTTTATTTTATTTAATGAAAAATTGGATACAAAGTTAATTTTATCATTATTTATCATATAAATAAAGATAATTAAAAATATATATTTTTAAATAAATGAATTAAATAATCTTTTAAGTTCTAAACAAAAGTATCTTCTTAAACTTTTTTAAAAATTATCAACTTTCAATGCCTTTTATCTCTCTCTATATATATATATTTATATATTGAAATTTAGATAATTTATTATTGGACCTCGAGTAATGTATAGTTAATCTAAATTTATTTTTGCCATAACCTTGTTTCAAACTATTAAGCTTAGTTTTTGTTGTGGTTATTATCTTATATAAACTAAATTATATTATTAATTTTTAAATTTTTATTAAATTTATACGTATATATTTAAAATTTTAAATCATATAATTTAATATTTAAAATTTTAAAATTATATATATATATATATATATATATATATATATGTCCTTAAATTTTTAAATACTATGATTTTTAACCTAAATTTTTAAAATTTGACACATAAATTTTAAAATTTTAAATCATAAATATATATTTTCTTAATAAAGTTAGAATTTATGTGTTAAATTTAAGAATTTATATACTAAATAATATAATTTAAAAATTTTAAGATTATGAAATATTATAAGGAATTAATTTATTTTTTGTTGTTGCTATTTTTTATATATTGCAAAAACTTAAGTTTCTTTGCATGTGAAATACACAATATATGTCATGCTTTATAATGTGACAGCTACGAGAATGCAATAATGGACATATCTACTTGTAGTTGAATACCTTATATACAACAAACTTCACCTACCTGTTACATTTTAACACATATATAACTAGTATTGATTAACTTGATAACTTCCACGACAGTACTATAATATATGATATTATAATTTCACATATATGGTCCAATCCAACGTTAATTCCACAACATTTTCATATAATAAAAGGCCATCAAGGATTTGTGCATGTGATATTTCCTTTCAGAAAGCTATACTTTGTTTTTTTTTTTAACGTTTCAAATAATAATCGAGTAATCATACATATGCAAATATAAGATGAATGCTAAGTGTATATATATTTACACTTGATATTTTTTTTATTTCATGACATGTGTTGATATTATAAAAAAATTAAATATTTTTTTAATTTTTAAAATAACTTTAACAAATAACACAATATAATATATACACTTATAAATGCGAACAAACTCTTATTATAATAGTATTTCTTGAGTTATAATATAAACATTTAAATTTATCAATTAGTAGAATTTGAACACCATAAAATACTACTATGTGGAATTAAATTTATAAATTTATAAATTTATTATATTATATAAAAACCTAAGTTAATAATATTTTATAAATAAAATGAGTATTAAACATATAAATATATGATTTTGAAGTCCTCGTTAAATAGAACACAAATCAACTAAGAATACACACTTATATTAAGTGAATCTTGTTCAAAACAATACATCAAAATGACACTTAATCATGGATAAAAAAACCCAATCTTCCAAAAACACATTGTGTCAACTTTAATGTAAAATGATAATCCATGCTATTCTAAGTCACATTTAAAATAACTTGAAGTAAAAATATTATTATATCTTAAAATAAATACATCCCTAATTTATGTTTTATTAATTAAGTTTTTTTTCAAATATTTATAAAAAATAATAAACTGAATTACAAAACATATATTTTAACTAGTGCAATTTATAAATGCATCGGCCGTTACTTCCTTGCAAAAATTGTCAAAATCAGTTCTAGTAAGAAGCTATCCGAAGAGAAAATACTTTACAGGATTGATAAAAAATTTATGCTAATTTTAAGAAGTGGAGACATGAAGCATTTGTTATACTATAATGAAGACAAATAGATTAAAATTTATTTTAAAAAAAATTACCATTGATAATGTTAAGACCCAAATAATCGAACAATAATGCTTGTGTGTATATATATTTCTTAAGGTTTGCATGTATTAATAGATTAATTCATGAATATGATAAACGATACTTGGTTTGTCACGAGGGTATAATTGAATTCTTTAATATTAGTTAGTAAAATTTCTTATTTTGCTAAAATAAAAAGTTGCAAGGAAAATTTGATAAAAATAAGTTAAATAACGTAAGGACCATATTGAATTTCATTCATTCCATGAACGATAGAGAGAGAGAGAGAGAGAGAGAATTCTCATTGATATGTTTATTTACCTTTTTTTTTACTCTAAATATGTTTATTTACTTTTTTTCCCTCTAAATATGTTTGTTTACTTTCTAGAACTACAGTTATTTTTTCGTTCCTTCCATGGATTTCCAAAATATATGAAATATAGACAAAATATACACTCACTTAGGATCGAGCCTCCTTTTTTTTAATTGTTTAATAGACTTTTTCCCTTAATACCAGCCACCATTTCATTTTTTAGTTTTTGAAATTATAATTAAAAAAAACTAATTTGCTTATATATAAAGAAATATGTTAAAAACCTATCAGTAATCCGTTGTGAATATAGAAGAGTGAAATCTTCTATCTCATAACCTGGATTTTGAGATAAAATTAAGTCCAAATTTAACATAGTATCAGAGCAGGTGACTTAGTCGGTGCAGTAAGCGATGCTTTCCATCATTGGTGAGCGACAACTTCTGCCACTTGGGCACCATAAGCTTATCATCCTCGTCGGTACTTAAAGGGACAGACTCATGCCAATGTGAGGGAGAGTGTTAAATTTAGGCCTCACTCCATTTCAAAACTCAGGTTATGAGATGGAGGATTGCCCTTTTCTATATACCCAGCCGATGTGAAACTTTAACACTCTCCCTCACATCGACAAGGGTTTGTCCCCTTGAGTACCGACATGGATGTTAAGCTTATGGTACCCAAGTGGTGGAAGGTGTTTCTCACCAATGGTTGAAGGC
Organism: Hippophae gyantsensis; assembly: GCA_030763125.1. Taxonomy (NCBI): domain Eukaryota; kingdom Viridiplantae; phylum Streptophyta; class Magnoliopsida; order Rosales; family Elaeagnaceae; genus Hippophae; species Hippophae gyantsensis. The sequence continues at coordinate 12,502,092 of CM061028.1, forward strand.
ATCACTTACTGACTGGGTCACCTACTTTAATACCATGTTAGAAACTCAAGCTTAACTTTTAACCTAAAAGCCAGCTTGTGAATTAGAGTGTTGCCCAGACTTATAACCAACACTGTTGCGGGTCTCCTGGTCGATGTGGGACAAGGATCCTTTAACACTCCCTCTCATATAGGCAGTTCATCGATGGACGATGGTAGACTTACAAGTGCATGCCATGAGGTGAGCTTCCCAGATGCATCCATTCGGACCAGACCCTGCTTTGATACCATGTTAAATTCGAACCTAACTTCATCTCAAAACCCAAGTTATGAGATGTAGGATTACCCTCTTCTATATGTACAGCAGTTGACCGATGCCCAACCGATGTGGGACTTTAACACTCTCATTCACATCTACAAGGGTCTATCTCCTTGAGTACTGATGGGAATGATAAGCTTATAGTGCACAAGTGGTGGAAGGTTTTGCTCATTACACTGACCGAGTTACCTGCTCTGGTACCATATTAAATTTGGGTCTAATTTCATCTCAAAACCTAGGTTATAAGATAGAGGTTTTTTTTCTCTATATGCGTAGCGGATGACCGATGTCCAACCAATGACAGGGATGATAAGTTTATGGTGCCCAAGTGGTAGAAGGTGTCGCTCACCAGTGGTAGAAGGTGTCGCTCACCAGTGGCAAAAGGTATTGATCACTGCACTGATCGGGTCACCTGTTATGATATCATGTTAAATTTGGGTCTCATTCCATCTCAAAATATAGGTTATTAGATGGAGGATTGCCCTCCTCTATATACACAACAGATGACCGATGTAGAATCGATGGAAACTTTAACAAAAACATTAATTTATTTTCCTAACATGTTATCCTTATTTTTGAAGTCTTATTTTATAAATAATTACACGAATGTTATTATAGATAATTTAATTCATGTGTAAGTAAATATACTGATCGAATGGTGAAAAATAGTAATAAAGTTATTTAATAATTCGTTAGCCTAGCCTATCTACTATCTACATTATATTTATTATTAAGTAGGATATCATTTATTTACATTTAAATTTTGTATATAACATTTAGATTTTCAATTAGATATTGTTTTAAATTTTGATTTTTATAATTTTGATTTGAATAATTTGATCAATGTTTTTCTCCATTTCTCCTATTTCTCTTTTTATATCTTTTTAATCCACGTCAATTCATATTAGAGTTAGAAGTTTCATTCATTGAACAAAGACTATTCTTTTTTTTTCATGAAGAATCTCATCAAGAGATAAGACCACTCTTATATTGGACATCGATGGCATATCTATGTCTAGAGGTATCAAACGAGTTAAATTAGCTCAACTCATTTAAACTCAATTAATCTAATTTTTAAATAAATTGGACTGAGTTGAGTTGAGTTAATTTATATGTGAGTTGAGTTGAGCTAGGTAGCTTATGACAACTCATTTATATTTTTTTATTACACTCATTTAAATTATTTAATTATGTTTGATAACTATTTTAATTTATAATTATTAATTATTAATTTTTAGAATTAAATTTTCAATTTTAAAATATTAATGAAAAAAATTATTTGATAACTAATTTATAGTTTCAATTTTGAAAAACAAAAATTAAAAATTAGATATTACTTGTTTGATGACTAATTTTTAATTTTTAATTTTTAACCTTTTAAGTGAAGATGTGTTCGGCTCAGCAAAACTTTCTATAAAAAAATTTAAAATCACAAATCATAAATTTTTTTAGAAATTAGATTTTTAAAACTTTCTAATAGTATATAAAATGATTTATAATATTTTGTAAGGTAGTATTCTTTATATTTCAACAATGTGTCAAAACTATTTTATCGAATCTAAATAATTATTAGTAAAATGAGCATAATTTTCTACAAAAAACTCAAAATCGTAAACCGTAAAATTTATTAAAAACTAAACTTCTAAAAATTTCTAATGGTCATAAATATTTGTAAATTAGTGCAATTTATGTTTTAAAAATAAGTATAAATGTTTTTTTGAATTTGAATAATTATTAGTAAAATATGCATAATTTTTTGTAAAAAACTTGAAATCATAAATAATAAAATTTATTAAAAACTAAAATTCTAAAACTTTCTAATGTTATATGAAATGATTAATAATTTTTTTTGAATTAGTACAATTTACATTTTTAAAATGAGTAAAAAAAATATCGTGTGAGTCTGAACAATCATTAGCATAATGTATATAACTTTTTATAGAAAAATCAAAATCACAAATCGTAATTTTTTAAAAAAACTAGACCTTTAAGATATTTTTAATAATATATAAAATGAATCATAAGATTTCGTGAATTTGTACAATTTATATTTCAAAAATATTTAATAGAATATGAGCAATATTTAATAAAATGAGCATAATTTTTCTAAAAACCTTAAAAAATTTAAATGTAACATTTCAGGTAAAATAGATTATATATTTTTTCAATGCTATATAGATTTAGTTATAAACTACTATAAATTAATACAATTTCAATTTCAAATTTGAGTCAATGATCATCTCTTTAACCTTAATTATATTATGTACGTTTTTTTAATTTACTATTTGTCTTAGAATTTTATATTTATTAGAATATTATAATATAAATTTAATTTAATTTTATCTCTTATATTAGTTTTGAAAAATCAATTGTTATTTTTTTATTTATTAAACTAATATTAATATTTTTATCAACTTTTAAATAATAATAATTAACAATTATATTTTGATAACTTTTTTATTTTCTATCTTATTTGTTAGCTTTTTAATTTAATATGACATTGTCAAATGAGCTACTAAATTGTTCATATGCTAAAGTAAGTTGCTCATTTAAGTTCATAAGCTAAGTGAATCGAGTTTTTTTAACTCATGAATTTAATGAGTTAACTTTAAATGAACTGAGTTGAGCTGAATGACTCATTTGACATATCTATCCTTACTTGGATCATTGAAAATTATAAGAGATATCAATCATGAGTTAATAAAGAGGTTGTTTTTACAAGTTCGACATAAAAGCACGTGCTCATTGAGGTTCGAATCATGTACCTCATTATCCAACGAGATAGCAATGCTACTTACATGTAGTTAGATTTTCATTGAGACACTCCCACAATCAATAACTAGAAGTATTCTTATCTTGGTCTTCTTTTTTCATTAAAAATGATTGAATGCTAGAAAACATAATCTTGAAAAATATTGGTCAAAATTTAGTTGATATTAGTGACAGAGTTGTGAAAGAGTCTACAAATTGGTTAAAAATATAAAGTATTGTAACAATTGATTCATATTTTAAAGGAATGTTAGAGTAAAATGAAAGTGTCACATATTTTTAAAAAATGATAATGTATAAATTTTATTTTTTTATTAACCTTTTGAGATCGAGTAATTCATTATTTTTATAATTTTTCCAAAAATTTATATTAGATTCTATATTTTATAACAAATTTATCAATGATTATAAAAAATAATGTTGTTATATTCTATTGTAATAACACTTATCACACATTTATTTCCAAACAATAAAAGAAAAGGTCACAAGGAACCTTGGAACTTGGTCGTAGTCAGTTCAAACACATAAACGCGTAGCGCTCATAGTATTATTATGAATATATAAACCCGACTTTATATGCTTTTGCATATGAAGACGAAGATGAAGACTGTATTTTGATGGGTGGCCCATGCTCTTACCGCCCAAAAAGTGGGCGGAGCGCTCTTTCCGACACACAAGGAAGGATGGTCCAACATTTGAAATTTCACCTCAAAAGTGCAAGACCTTATTTCCACCGGTAAATCGTCAGTAATTATAGCACGTTCACTAAAAAAACCATTTTATAACAAATCATTTATTAAGAAAAATAAGGGAGTAATAAGAAATTTATTGTTAGATCAAGAGGTTTGGTATTGCTCCCTTATTTTCTTAATAAATGTTTTTTTAGTGAACGTGTCATAATTACTGTCGATTTACCAGTGAAAATAAGACCAAGCAATAGAGTGCTTTAGAACTTTAAAAAAAAGTTGCATTTTTATCTCTAAAATGTATAGTATAATCTTATAATTTTGAGTTTTTAAGACTAACGTACATTAAATTTATTTCCAAATAATAAAAAAAAGGCGCGTAATATAACGCCTTAGAACTTTGAAAAAGTTACACTTTTATCTCTAAAAGGTATACTTTAATCTTATAACTTTAGGTCTTTTAGGACTAAAGTGCATTAAAATGTCAAGTTGAAAACTATAAAACTAAAATGCATTTAAAGCATTTCGGTTGAAAACGATACGATCAAAGTACACTTAAAACACTCAAATTGAAAATTATAGGAGTAAATTGCACTTATAACACTCAAATTAAAATTATAAAAACTAAAATGTTTATTTTGTAAAAATTAAGGAACCTCCGTTTCTCACTCAACAATAGAATACCATACAATAACTTCATGTTCAATTACCATTACTAAATCATCAAAAATTTGGAAAAAATCATTCAAAATTATAAAAATTTAAAAAACAATGGATAAGTTTGCATATGCAGTCCATTTTAAAACTACAAAAATTAAAGTATTTATTTTTTAAAAATTAAGAAAACTATCACCCAACAATGGAATACAATCAACAATAGAATACAATAAAACAAATTCATATTCAAATACAATTGCTAAATCATTAAAAAATTAGAGAAAATAATCCAAAATTATAAAAATTAAATAAATAATGGGTAAGTTTTCATTGGATCATTTTAGTTTCAAATTTACTTATTCAAAATTGATAATTTTTAAACTTTGGTGGATTAATAATTTATCGTGGATATTTAGGTGATTTTTGACTAATATTATTAGGTTTTAGTTAACTTTGTGTGAGTGAATTTAAGAATCATTATGTGTATTATTTTTTTTTTTGAATTTTGTTCTTTTTGTATTTATGTTTGCTCAATATGTTTTTGAGTAATTCTAATAAAAAAAATTCCATAAAATATTAAAAAAAATTACGCATAACCATTGGTCATGAAAATTGGAACTAAAACATAAATAATATAATATTTAAACTTATATATAAGGGGACAAAGAGAGAAATGAAGAAATATAAATGTGTAGTATTAATAGTTAAATAATTTTTATATTTTTATATTTTAAATTATAATAAGATGTAGTTTAAACTATTTTATTGTTAATATAATAGATAATATCAATAATTTTGGTTTTTTATATTTTAAGTTTAATTAATTATATTTATTAAATTTAATTCATTTTAAAAATATTTTGATACATAAATAACATAATTATTTTTATTTTTATTTTTAATCCTTTATTAAAAAACTTATGTTATTTTTTTAAGATAATATATATATATATATATATATATATATATATTCCTTTATATTGTAAGAGAAACAACTGTATGTTTTTTTTACAAGTGAGATAAAATGAAAATCTATATATTAAAGAATTATTTTATATAACTAAATATTTTAAAAATTAATAATTTATAATTTTTATCGCAAAAATATCCTAAAAGGGAAAAGCGCCATGCTGTTCCAAGGCTTAGGTATTATTTAATCATTTTATTTAAAAAATATATTTTTAAATCTATTTGTTTATGAAAAAGTTACAAGATAAAGATAAAATTAATTTTTCATTTAATATTTTATTATTATAATAAAATAGAACATGTGATAAAAACATATTTTTATTTTTTTATATACGTATAATTTTTAGTTAAAAAATAATCAATTTTTTAATAAATCTTTCGATTAAATTAAAATTAAATTATTATTATTTAATATTTAATTTTAAATATTAGACATTAAAAAATTTATTTAATATTTATTAAAAACTTCACTTAATTTTAATATGAGGAAGACAGGCGGAGAGAATCTAGAAATGCCCCCCCTCTCTTTTTCAATACATCAAAAATCCAGAAATGGATTAAATTACGTGAATGGCCAAATAAATTAATGTTTGTGTATAAGAAAGAAATAAAGAAAAAAGAAGAGAATAAAGGAGACCTGATGTGGACAAATTTTATGTCACTGTTCTTAGAAGGTCGTTTGTTTTGTGTGAAGATTTCTTATCTGGGTTATCTCCTTCTCACTCTTGGAAAAAATAAAAATAAATTATCTCTCTCTCTCTCTAAAGTTGTTCTCTTTCGTTTTCTTAGTGTGTGAGAGAGTGGCCCAGAAGATCGAAATATCCTCCTTTTATTCAAGCTGATGACGATCTAAACTCAAAAACTGGTGTTTCTAAACAATACCCACTTCATTGTTTTTGTTATAATTATGGATATATTTACTTCCATCTCTTTTGGTCGCTGATACTAAATCTTCGAACTCTGAATTTTCGGTTCTGAGGAAATTGGGCCGTATGATTCGTTTTGGATTTTAGGTTCAGTGATTGGACGATGTCGGTCTGAGCTAAGGTTCTTATCTGCTTTCTGTGTTCTATTTTAGTCATTTTATTGGTTGATTGTATCAAATTAATAACTAGTTTTTCTGGGTTTAATTTTTTTTTTCAGTTTGATAATCTATTTGGTTTTGCGGCTTTAATGTTTGGGTTTATGGTTGCATTCGTTTTGTTATTGCATAAATACTTAATTTGACTTTTTTTATTTGTTTTATCTGATTGGTTTTTGGTTTGATGGAATTTGTGGATTATTGTAGTTTTCATCACCGTAGATTCTTTTATTTTTTTAATAACGTATCTGCTAATAATATCAGCTAGTAAGTGTTGGTTTCGATTGTAATTGGGCGAGATCTTTTCTGTTCAGTATCTTTCAAATTGAGACGTTCTTGTCTTCAAACACTTTGTGACTAGTCGAGGGAAAAAAGAAAGAAAAAATTCTTTCTTGATTATTTCGCATCATGAAATTTGAGGATGTTGGCTTATCTTCGTATATGCTTTATATTTGTAATAAATTGTTCTCTATCAATGTCTATCATAAGTTCAGAATATTTCTACCTTTTTTTTTTTTGTCTTTGAAACTTCTGTTTCCAATTAACTTTGATTCAGTTTTTCAGCATTCATTGTCATTTTCTGATATTGGCCAAATCAAACACTCAAACCATTAGTCCCAACTTCTGAATTTCCTATAATCTTGTTTCCCACTTGCTTCTCCTACTCATTAGGTATATAGGTGTAGAAATGCTTTGACATGTGTTTCAAATGTCAAACACTTTTGATATATGCTTTTTAAGAGCAAACTGATCAACCTAGTAAAATGTCAGTATCCTTCTGTTTTTATGGAAATGTTTATGGAGTTAACAACTTTCCCAAGTTAAATAGAAATGTAGGTTTTGCTTCTGTAACCATCAGGCTGCTTTACTTTTTTCATCTCAGCTTAGGTAGAGGATGAGCTAAGAGTAATGGATGATTAATCTACAATTGAAGACTAGTAGGGTTTGACCAGAACAGCATAGTAATTGATCGGAGATTGCAACAGCTTTGCGCAACCTTACATTTTTGCCTTATACTTTGGTAGAATTGTTGATTGGTCATACGAGTGATTGACTAAACTCATCAAAGCTTGTTTGTGGAAACGCTCAATCTTTTTTGTCTGTCTTACTTAGTGAATGAAGAACATTCTTGTTTTTTGTAAATATGTATTCTGTATTTTGTTTCCACTTTTCTTCAGTCATTTGAGCTGGATGAGAATTTATGTTGAATAGAGCGGTGTTCATAAATAAAGGATTTTTTTTTTGATCATTTCTCTATTTAATTCACACTTGGCAGGAATGGGAACAAGAATGCAGGCTACAAGTTACTTACCAGGGTATTACTCAACGAGGAATCTTAATGAGGATTCTAACAACTGTGGGTGGCCCCTCTGTCATGGTGATAAAGCCTCCTCAAATGGGCAATATTACAGTGGCTTCTTGGAGAGGATCAGTACTGCTTCTTATCCTGGGTATGATAAGGATGCGGTTAAGCAGAAAATGCTTGAGCATGAAGCCGTTTTTAAGAATCAGGTAAGCTTGTTCTCAAGCTTCTTTTTTTGTTCTGTGCAGTCCAATCCAATTTTATACTAATGTGACAATATTCTGGCGTTGAGCTCATTGCAGCTTAATCTATAATTTAGTGAATCTGTACTTTTGTTGTAATGTAGGTGTATGAACTTCATCGGCTGTACAGAGTTCAAAAGGAGTTGATGGGTGAAATTAGAAGGAAATATCTACACAGAAATCAGATACCTGCGGAGAAATCTTTGTCATCAAGCCCCTTAGTATCTCAAATTTCACCTGAAGATGCTAGGAAGTGGCATAACCACCAATTCCCTTTTGCTAATTCTTTTTGTGCCACAGCTCCTGTTCCAGGTGTTGAAAGCATTATTTCTCCTTTGAATTCCATCAAAGGAACCAGCTCACCAACTGGTTCTTTTCGATCCCAAAATGGGGGTTGCTCAAAGGATCTCGAGGTCCTAGAGTCAAGGCCCACAAAGTTCAGGAGAAAAATGATTGATCTTCAACTTCCAGCTGATGAGTACATAGATACAGAAGAAGGGGATCGGTTTAGTGATCATAAAATACCTGCTATTTCTTGTAATTTCCTAGATAAGAACTGCAAAATCATGCTTCAAAGTGCAATGACGTCCTTTCTTGATGATGGTGGAAAGGATGGCTGCAAAACAGGTGCTCTGAAATCTGATTCACGTTCAAGGAGTGTAGATGTTTTGGTTGATTTGAATGAGCCTGTTCAATTTGAAGAAACCAAAGAAAGAAACGCTTCCACATATGTAAATCTTCTTGGTTATAACTCTTGTAATGGAAAAATCGAAGTCTCTGATTTGTCTTCTAAGCCAAGCTCGCAGTTACCCTGTTTACCGAAGGAGATATCACTCTATTCATATAATGGATGTAACAAAGACACTCAAAACAACATAATTTTGGAGAGTAGGGAAAGAGGAAAAGGGTGGTTTTCTCATGTCTTTGAAGCAGGTATCATACATTTATTTTAGGTTCACCAATATACCTCCAAGTTGGTTTCATTCAATTCTAAGTTTTTATGAGCATTCCTGTTTTGTATCCACTGAACTTGTCTACTTTTTATTTTTGTTTATTGGAACTTTACAGCATAAATTGGACAGAAATTCTTTTTGAAAAATAATAGATTTAGAGAGACAAGAAGGATGTCTTGCATTTTTTTATTTGCTCCATTGAGAAAGGCATCTCATTCTGCTGCTGTTATATTATTACAGGGCAAAATAAAAGCAATCTGAATACTTCTGCCCATTGTTTCCAAACACCTAAGCTGCCGATGTCGTCCCAGTCAACACAAGTTTCTTTAAGCACACTGAATGAACCGGCTTCCTATCTAACTGAAAAAAACAAGGTTGATTTGTGGGAAGAAAGGAAACTTTCTGGTAGTGTTGATATTTCTGAAGGAACTCATAATCTTACTAATAGCAAGAATCTTGGATCTTTTTCAGCTACTTATGTACCCAGTCCATATGCATTACCTCCTACCTCTGATTTTTCCAAGTCTTTGTGTCACTCGATCTCATCTTGGGAAAACCCAACTAGTTGCTCAAGCCAGAAGTCTGTCACAGTTCAGACACACCCAGGTTTCAAGTCATCTGTCACTTTGAGTAAGAGTGCCCAGTCATCAGTCCAGAGCAATGGGATCTTTGGAGACAGGTGGTGTCTAAATAGCAGTCCTAGATACAATCAAGGTTACGGAAATGAAATGCCATGTCAAGACAGGGTCTACCCAGGGTCGTCATCAAGGTCTAAAGAGCCATCAGTTTGTTTCCCTTCTGTTGGCAATGAAAACAATGGACCCCCTGAGTTCTTAACTAGTCATGGCTCCACAAACTATGGAAAGGATTCAAGTTGCACTAACACGAAGTCTGGGAAAGATATGAATTTGAATATTGCATTTTCAAAATCAAAGCAAGAGGTTCCTATGCTAGATCTTGAAAGTGTATGGGGAGAACAACAGCAAGAGGACCATCTTGCAGGTTTGCCTTGGCTTAGAGCTAAGCCTGCATGTAAAATCGAGGCTGCCAATTTGGAGACGATTCCGAAAAGCACTGAGATGACAATCCTGCAATCGTCTGTGAACCAATCATCCAACAAAAGTGAAATTACAAAGGATTCTAAGCAACTTTTATCTCCAAATAAAAGGTCAGGTTCAAGGGCTATTGATGTTGATACCTGGACTGAACGGTGTGATTTCCCAAGTAACAAAAAACTTCTTGGATTTCCCATCTTTGAGAAGCCTCACGTGTCAAAGAGTGAATCATCTTCCCATTACTCTTCTGTTTCTCCCCTTCATCCAACAGAAAGTAAACTGGAAAATAACAGCAAACACAGAGCATTTGATATTAACGTGTCCTACGATTCTTCTATCCCCGACTTGGCCAGTCAGGATGCAACAGACTTTGAAGTTGTAGAAAATGGCAAGGAAACAAGAAATTCCAGTTTCAGACAATGTATTGATTTAAACTTTCATTTAAGTGATGATGAAGAATCTTTGGAACATTCAGCTCCAAGCACCAGTGTGAGGATCACAGCACAGATACATTTAGAAGCCTCCATTCTTCCTGAGACTGATGATAATGCTGGAGAAGCATCTGCACTAGAGCAGAATGAAACATCTTTAGAATCACCGCAACAAAAATCTAGACCCCCACAGGATGAGCTGTTGATGACAGCAGCAGAGGCTATAGTTGCTATGTCTTCACTTGGTTGCAACAATTACACGGATCAAACATCTTGCATTCAATCCACAACTATTTCGAAAGATTCTTCTTTGGTAAATCCACTTGCATGGTTTGTGGATATAGTTTCCTCATGTGCAAATGACCTCGAGAGCAGGTTTTACGGCAAAGATGGTGAGGATAATGAGAAGTATTCTTTAGAAGTGACTGATTACTTTGAGTATATGACTTTGAAACTGATTGAAACCAAAGAAGATTACGTGCCTAAGCCTCTGATTCCAGAAAGCTTAAAATTAGAAGAAACAGGAACCACCTTTTTATCAAATAGGCCTCGAAGAGGTCATGCTAGAAGGGGGAGGCAACGGAGGGATTTCCAAAGGGACATTCTTCCAAGCCTAGCTTCTCTGTCAAGGCATGAGGTAACGGAAGATCTTCAGACATTTGGAGGGTTGATGCAAGCGACAGGTCATTCATGGCATTCTGGATTGACAAGGAGAAATTCCATGAGAAGTGGAAGTGCTAGGGGGAGGCGACGATCAATAGTTACTCGCTCTCCCCCTGTAGCCACTTGTCCAGCTTCCACAACATTGATGCAGCAACTTAATCTAGAGGTGGGATTGGAGGATAAAAACCTAACTGGGTGGGGGAAGACCACGAGAAGGCCCCGTAGACAAAGATTCCCAGCAGGTAATCCTGTGTCGGTTGCATTAACCTAATACGAACAAGAGGCTATGATACATTAATGGACAAAGTTTATAGAGGAAAGTGGGAGTCGTTTCTATGGATTTGGGGGACTGAGATTCTTATGAGCCACGGAAATAGCCCTTGTACATTTCTTAGCTCCAAAAGGGGTTGGTTTGGTTTATATATAGTCTATTTATTGTTCATAATAATGTTGCATGATTTATTCCATGATAGATACCAGTGTTCCTTTAAATGCATATTTTATTCCATTGTTGTTAGGGGATGTAGGTGTGTACTCTAATTAAAATATAGATGTTATATGCTTGTTTAATCTGATTGAAAGATGTCTCCAAAGAATGAGCTAAAATGCTTGGTTTTAAATTATCAAAATTTGGTTGATGAATTCGACTTTTAAAAAATTATACTGTACATTTAATGGTCAAGAACATTGTCTATCATCCACTTGACAGTAATAGAGCTTCACATGAGTCAATATTTTATAATTTACCCTACTAGAAGTGATGGTTTTAGAGGTCCTTTTTTCATTCTTCTGAGGTTCATTTTTTTTTTCTTCCACTTACTTTTATTGCTATATGTTTGCTTATTATCTGTGAAACATTTCAATGAAGCACTAAAATGTAACCTAAAAATTGGACTCAAATATCAATTTACATTTATGAATGATAGGATAGGGTCATCCTTAATTGGCAAACAGGAAACAGTTATACTGTCATACCCACATGGCCTTCTCATTTCTTGGTGTTTTCTGATTATTATTTTTTTCAAAGTACCTATAAGTGTTCTTATAAAATAATAATAAAAAAGCTATAGTGAATTTATTAGTTTCTAACTTTTAACTAAACTAGATTATACATAAGCTTTAAATTTTTAGAAATTTATATATCTCATATATTTAAATCTTATAATTCAGTACTTAAATTTTTAAAATCTTACACGTATGTCTTAACTTGACTATTAAAATATATATCTATGAATCAAAAATTAGGATTCACATGAAATTTTTAAAATTTTTTAGACTAATGTTAGGGACTTATATGTAGAGTTTTTAAAATATGATAATCAAATTGTACGTTTTTAAAATTTAAGACCTATATATAAATTTAGTAAAAATTTGAGAACTTATAGTATACTTTAACAAAAAAACAAAAGTAACATCACATTTTGATTATTTTCATAAATTGTATACATTATTCATATTTTTTAAAAATTGTTGCACTTTAATCACCTTATTATTTCTTTTTTGTACACTTCATTTATTTTTAATCAAATTTTTATTTTCAATAATTTTTTTGTTAAAAAACTTAAGTTTAATTTGAATTAAATTTGCAGGAAATTGATAGATGTATAAAGAGAAAAATGTACAAAAAAAATTATAACAGTAAAAAATAAAATGATTAAAATCATCTGTACGAAATAATTAAATTATTTATAAATATATTAATAAATTTATTAAAATATATTAATTTAAATAAATTAATTAATATATTTAATTCGTAAAAATAAGATTATATGTGTACGAAATATTTATTTATTTATTTATTTTTCTTTTCTCCTCAGATAAACACAAACTATATGTTGTAAATTTAATGGCCCTAGCAGTGACACGATAGTAATTCACTGAGAATAGCTAACCTAATGTTTTCCATCAGCAAAACGGTTTATTAATATTCAAAATTCAAAGGAAATGCTTAGAGATCTTTTCTTGCTGACCAGAAAATGCTTTTAATTTTTTTACAAAAATTGGGATAAATAAATATATAATAAATGAAATCAGAAGATCCAAACCAGTTGCATTAATAGGACATTTTTTATCATTACTACTACAGTAGTGTATAAAAAGGATGTGTAACTTCTATGATTTCATAAAATCAAATATCTATAAACCACTTATATTAGTTTTTTTTTCTCTTATTTTATTTATTATTGTTAATATTATTAATTTGTTTTTAATTTCACTGTCAAAAACAACAAAGAAAAACCCAAATCCAAATTAACGGAAAGCACGCGACAGGAGGCGCGTGGAGAGGTTGTTAAATAATTTAAGATAAGATCTTTGGAGTTTGGGGATTTGGTGGAGTTGGAGTTATTCATGTTCGGTACAAACAATCAAATCTCGTTTCCTTTCTGGTTGGGTGAGTGGTAGGGTCTGTATCTCTCAGAGTGTCGCAGTCAAAGATTCATGGGGAATAATAAGACACATAAATGTATTTATTAATATTATTTAAAAATATTAAATTATTTCTATAATTTTTAAAATAACACAAGATAAAATATAAAATTATTGATAATATATATATATATAATTAGATAATTTTTAACATTTTTTTTCTTCATATATTTACATTCCAATATACTTTAACAAAAAAACCTATTTCAAAAGAAAATTTTGCTAATAAGATAAAAATATTTCTATTTTTAAAAATAACAAAGCATTAAATTGTAAGAAATTTATTTATTTTTAATTTTTATAATATTAGCGTTTTTTTGTTGGTTATACAATCCTCTACAAATTTCTTTCATATAAATTAGGATTAATTATTAATTATTTTTGAAAAATGTATTATTTTTAATCAATAAAATATGAAATTAATACAATTTAAAAAAAAAGAACTCAAAACTTAGTAAAGAAATCAAACAATATAATTAATTAAGATATATTTCATGAATAATAAATAACATTTATAAATTAGTGTTACATAATAAAATAACTTTAAAAAAATATATATTTCTTTTCTAATTTTTTTGTATTTACTATCACAACATAATAAATCTGATTATAGATGTGTGCAAATGCGTTTTGCATTTGGTAATAATAATAATAAATATTGGCTTAAAGAAAATAATATATATATTTTAACACAGATCGGCCGTGAAAGAAAACGAAGCCAATAGTAAGTATTGTTGAGTGTTCATAGATTTCATTAACCTCAAATCAAAATACTAAATATATAATATGCTTTATTTACCGTAAAAGCTCGTTACTTCAATAGTTTATCATCAATACGATAAAATATCCAATTTTATTCTCTTACTTATATCATTATTTGATGAATACAAATCTATAATCTTATTTATATTATTATCTAATAAAATGTTAAATTCTATTATATTTATATCCTTAGAATAAATAAAAACAAGAATAAAAATGAAACTATTTTAACGTATACATATATTTCATTGGAATGAAAATAATTTTTAAATTATATGTAATTGTTATTACAAATTAGTACTCTTTAGGAATTATTATACCATTCACTTCACATTGTTTAAAATTATATTATTCTCAAATTTTAAACCACAAAATCTTAAATCTTAAAATCTTTGATCTTAAATTTTTTTTTTCAATTTTGATTATGTGATATTCGATGTTAATTTGGTGGATCAATAATAGGACTTCATTAACATATATTAATAATCCATTATTATTTTGCAAATAGATTGAAATAAAAAATTATCAAAAATACTTTTTCTTATTTTTAATTTTTTTAAGAAATATTTTTAAATAATAATTTTTAATAATATATTCTATATGACGGAAAAAAATAATTAAATATAATAATATTAAGGTAATATATAGTATTTTTTTCATTCTATTTTAATCGTAAACTAAATATTATAATATTAATTTTTTTTTATTCCAAGAATCAAACCAAATCCTACAATAATAATAATATTTTCTTTACATTCAATTTCATTACTATTATCATTTTTATTACTTTTCATTATACAAACGAAACGTGATGTTAATTTAAAAATCACATTTTTTTAATGTCATTTCAACTTATTATAAATTTCATTTTCAACTTATCTCTTATTTTAATTTCAAATATAACATTTATCTATCTATACTATATAAAATTATGCATCATACCTTATAATTGTTTTTGAGATAAAATTGTTCGTATAATTTAAAATAATGACGATTAATAATTTAGTTCCTTATTTATTGTATATTTTACTTATATATTTTTTTATCGATTAAATTATTAATATTTAAAGTATTGATAGTTTTCTTAAATATTATTTAAAATCTTGATTATATGCTTATAATAATAAAAATAGTATATTTTTAATTAAAATAAATAATAATTGTGTTTTATTTTAATAAAATACTTAAAATGCATGTATTTATGATTATTTAAAAAAAAAACTCAACCTTCACCGTAAATTTTTTTAAAAGGGTTAATTTAATTTTTTTATTAAATAAAGAAAATATTATTTAGTAAGATTCGAATTTGGATTGTGGTGGAGGTGGTAGGAAAATAAAATCATATTATCTAAATCATAAAACAATCAATTATGAATTTAATCACTAAAT
This sequence comes from Hippophae gyantsensis, assembly GCA_030763125.1. Taxonomy (NCBI): domain Eukaryota; kingdom Viridiplantae; phylum Streptophyta; class Magnoliopsida; order Rosales; family Elaeagnaceae; genus Hippophae; species Hippophae gyantsensis. The sequence continues at coordinate 12,517,776 of CM061028.1, forward strand.
CAACTACATATGTAATTATTATAAATAATTTAGGTTAATATTTCCAGAATTTTGCCTTTTCATTTCTATATAATTTACATTTTTTTTTATGAATATCAAAATTAAAGATTCAGTGCTTTCATAGATATCACAGTTTAATGATTGGAGCTAAATCTCTCTTTTTAAAGTGTTTTGATTATATCAATTATCAACATAAGTGTTATATACAATGCATTAAAATTTATAATTTACTAGTAACAGTTATAAAACAAAAATAATACACAAATTATTTATCTATTATAGAATTAATATTCTAACATAATATATATTTGTTAGGTATTAGAATACCAATATAATATATATAGGGTGAATAAAAAAAAATTGTATATAACCAGATTTAAATGTCAACTAGATAAGCATACTATAAAGAGAGAAATAGTTATGAAGCATGTAGACCATCTATACGAAGGTGGTGAATATATATATATGAATTTCACTTGATATATGATACTATTAATAATTTAAATAATTGATAGTTTAATGTTCAAAAAATTATTTTTCTTTAAAATAAATAAATAAAAAATGATAATAAGTTTCATTATTTTTACAATGAACGATATTTTTGTTAAAAAAAAAGATATGATTTAAGCTTTTTTATATAGTAAAAATTGATTTTTAAAATACATAATGAATAAATATGGAAGGATTCCAAAACTTTCACACACTTTATTTTTTTTAATTAAAATAATTACACTAAGTTCCATAAATCATAAAAAATGAGTGCCATCGATTCATTTTTTTTAATTTAAATGTTTGCATTAGGTCCCATAAATAATATAATGTACATCTAAAATCTTAAAAAAAAAGACTCCAAATATGTTGTTTATTTATAAGTACGTGATATAGTGAGCTGCATAATTCATCTTATTTAGAGATAAAGAGTAAAATTGTCATACTATATAATATTATTATGAAAATATAAAATTCAACAATTTTATAACCTAAAATGGAAAGTAGCAACATTTTCAAGAAAATATATCAATTAAATATAAATGATGACCATTTTGCATATAAGGTGTGCTACGTATCCCACCATATAATCACAAAACACTATAACAAATGATTTGGACTCTGATATATTTTGAATGGTTTAGATCATTTCCTAAGAAGTATTTAATTAAAATGAACTCTATAAAGAAATGTCATAGTTTCCTACCGATTAATAATATTTATCTAACCAAACAAAATAGCTCATTTTATCCCTATTTTTATTATCTTATCTCCTTCGTATACCTGCTTGAAAATATATCAAATTGTGAACACTTTGGTCATATTTAATTATCAATAATATGAATATTAATATAAATGATATATGATATTTATGTGTTTAGTTTTACTGTTAATTTAAAATAGAAGGTAAATAAATGATATATAATATTTTTGTGTTTGATTTTACAATTAATTTAAAATAGAATGTAAAGTATTCCAATAATAACAAGAATTCTCATTTCTTATACACTTATCATAAATATATTGAAATGTTTTATTTTTCTCACATATTTGTATATTTATTTATCATTATTTCTCAATAAAAATAAATAAAAAATTTACTTTTAATTTTGTTTCATTTATAATTATATAAATTTTAGTTTAATATTTATCATTATTTTGATTATATTACTCAAACAAACATAAAAATAATAATAATATTGTTTCCATTAAATTAAATTCTTATATTATCATTTTTATTCGAACACAACCATAATGCTCGAATAATTTATATTAATTCATGTTAGTATATAATTGTTTTAGATGTTTGTGATTGTGTTATGAAACTCTCAAATAAAGTATTTTTGATTAAAAAAATTAATTATACTTTTATTTCTCTAATCTCTAAATTTAACAAACTTTTTCACTTGTCTCAATTTAAATCTATTAGTTTATATAATGTACTTTATAAAGTAGTTTTAAAATGCATTATTAATAAACTAAAAATGATAATGTGTCAACTAATAAAATGATAAGTAATATAACCTATAATATTTTGATTCCTCGTAAACTTTTTCACTCTATGAATTTGAAAAAGAGAACGAAAAAAGGTTATATGGCTACTATCAAACTTGAAATAACAAAAGTTTATGATCGATTCGATTGAAATTTTCAAGAAGCGGTAATGAGAAGTGTTAAGTCTCACATTGATCAAAAGTAAGACAACAATGCTGCTTATAAGTCTAGGCAACTCTCTAACTTATAAGCTGATTTTTTGGTTCAGAGTTAGGCTTGAGTTTCTAAGTTGATATCAAAGCTAGGCTCTTGGCTTCTTCATCCCCCATCAGCCCTCGTGCCGTAAATTTAGACCATGTCGTAAATCCGGACTCTAGTCGATATGGAGGGAGGATGTTAAGTCCCACATTGGCTAAGAGTAAGACAACAGTACTGCTTATAAGTTTGGACAACCCTCTAACTAACAAGTTGGCTTTTGGGTTCAAAGTTAGGTCTGAGTTTCTAAGTTAGTATAAGAGCTAGACTCTTGGCTTCTTCACCCCCATCGGCCCTCGTGTCGTAAATCCGAACTCTAGTCGATGTGGAGGGGGGATGTTAAGTCCCATATTGGCCAAGAGTAAGGCAACAGTGCTGCTTATAAGTTTGGGCAACCCTCTAACTTACAAGTTGATTTTTGAGTTTAGAGTTAGGCTTAGGTTTCTAAGTTTTGAGTTGGAGTTAGGTTCAAGTCTAACATGGCATCAAAGCTGGTTTCCTGGCCCCCATCGACATTCGTGCTGTAAATCCAGACTCTAGCCGATGTGGAGGGAGATGTTAAGTCCCACATCGACCAGGAACACTTCTTCCGTTACACATATAAGCTTGGACAATCCTTCACCTTATAACTTAAGTTGTACGGTGAAGTTAGGGTTGTCAATGGTCTGACCAACCTCCACGGCGGTGCGCTCTGTGTCGTAAATTTGGACCAGTACTGACTAGGATCCCTCTCGGCTCAATCAAACCTTCAACTCATAGCTTAATTTTTGAAGTGGAGTTAGGTTCAAGTCTAAGAACATGATTTCATGTTGACTGAATTGATTTAACATGCTGTGTGTTAAATGTGTTACATTTTCTACTTTAATTAAAGTTTCCCTGTCATGGGTAATCATTCCTCAATGATTAAAACAACATAACAAGAAGGAAAAATTAAAAGGGCTTCCGTGCTCTATATGGGTCTTCTAATTTCACACTTGTTATTTGGTGATGATAGCCTCTCTCTTTTTCCTTAAAGCTACTATTCCTTGTGCTGAAAATGTTACAAATTTGTTAGATACTCATGAGAATATTTTAGGATAGAAAATTTAATAGAAATAAATCTGCGTTAACTTTCAATTCTAATGTTGATTTTAACGTTAGGCAGAGTATTTTTTCCTGTGTTGTCAATCCCAGTAGTTGGTTCTCATGCTAAATATTTTGGACTTCCTACTCTTGTAGGAAGAGATAAAACGCGAGCTTTTAATGTTTTAAAGGTTAATCTTTGTTTAAAAAAGAAAAAGAAAAAGAAACCAAGGTTGGAAAGAAAAACTCCTTTCCAAGGCAGGAGAAGAGATTCTTATTAAAGCGGTTGGACAAGCGATTTCTCAATATGTTATGAATATTTTTAAACTTTCCAAATGCTTCTATGATAGTTTGAATAAACTATTTAGAGAATTTTGGTGGATTAATGGAAAGAAGAAAGGTATTAAATAGAGAGTTGGGTGATGGTACAAATACAAATATTTTGATTGACCCTTAGCTCCCAAATCCAAATTTTTAAGTTTTTTCACCAAACCTATCAACTGGTTTTGATAAAGTTGATAATCCTATTAATACAAGGAATATGTCATGGAATGTTCAAATGGTGAGGCAACTTTATGTTAGGGATTAATTTTGGTTCTAATTGAAGAAGACGATACACAGATGAGGGAGATTAAATCTTCATTCTCATCTATATCATTCTCTGGATTCCTTGGTATTTATATAGCCTTACAGATCAGATTATTTGGAAGGAAATTACATTGATTTTACTAATTCAGTTGGATCGTAACAGAAAATCAGTATAGATGCTACGGACTCACCTACACGCCCTTCATACCTGTCAGAGTTCTTCTAACTGCTTGAGTGGTTCCTCACTAACCGATCGGGTTTTCCCCAACTCTTCTGAGCATGATCGTTGCTCTGGGATCAGCCCTAACCCTCTTCTTTCTTCTCTGCGAACGCGTGAAGGCTGATGCGTTTTTCGCAGCCATCAACTCCTCCCTACCTGAGGTTCATTGTCCGCAATGATGAAGGATGGATATGTTTTAGAAAAACGCCATTCATTTTCCCACGTAGCATCCTCTATCGATGCTTCAGCCCACTTTACTAAAATTTCTGATTTTGGTCGATATTTACCCTTTTTTATCACTCTTCGGTCCAAGACAGACTCATGTTGAGGAAGCATGGTTGAATTGTCTGAGATAGGAGGTAGGATTGCGAGGGGTGGAACGTCCTGCCCCAAGTGTCTCTTAAGCCGACTAACATGAAAGACATTGTGTATCTGGGATTCAGGAGGCAATTCCAACCTATACGCTACTACCCCAATTAGTGTTGTGATTTTGTATGGCCCATAGAAACGTGGGGCTAACTTAATGGCAGCTCGGAAAGCCACAAATGTTTGTCTATATGGTTGGAGGCGGAGGTATACATAATCTCCTACTGCAAAGGACACTTCTCTACGATGTTGATCAACGTGACACTTCATACAGTTCTGAGCTATCAGGAGATGGTGGTGCAGATCACGCAAAATGGTGTCCCTATCATGCAAGCATTCATCTACCAACTAAACTTTGGAAGTACCTGGAATGTAGGCCAACAGACGAGGGGGTGGGTGACCATAAACTGTTTCAAAGGGTGTCATTTTAGTGGAAGAATGTGTTGTTGTATTATAACTATATTCAGCCCAAGGTAACCATTCTATCCATTGGCTTGGTTGTTCCCCAGTAAAGGAACGTAGATATTGTTCCAAGGTGCGGTTGATTACTTCTATCTGCCCATCGATTTAAGGGTGGTAACTTGAGCTCATACAAAGCTTAGTATCATGTAGGCTGAATAGGGCTTTCCAGAAGGAACTTACAAATATTTTGTCTCTGTCATTGATTATTGAAGTGGGAATGCCATGTAAATGTACTATGTTTGCCACAAAAGCTTTAGCAATAATTAGGGCAGTGAAAGGATGTCTCAAGGCTATGAAGTGGCCATATTTGATCAAACGGTCTACTACCACCATAATCACCGTATGTCCTTTGGAAGGGGGCAGCCCTTCTATGAAATCCATTGAAATATTTGTCCAGATTTTATTAGGAATAGGTAGGGGTTGTAGTAATCCAGCTGGTTTCATGCAGTCATTCTTGCACCTTTGGCATATATCACATGAACGTAGGAATCTTTTCACACCTTGGTGCATGTTGGGCCATACAAAATTTTGTTTGATGCGGGCAAGTGTCTTGTGGAATCCAAAGTGCCCTGTTGTTGGTGTTGAGTGACATTCAGCCATAAGCTGAGGGATTAGGGAGGACTGGGGGTTTAGATAAACCTTTTTTTTTAACCAAACCCCATCACGCTGGCAAAAAAATTGTGTTTCCCCTGTGGAGATTCTGGCTTGTAGCTTTTCATAAAATGGATCTTATTGGACTTCTTTTTAGAGGCTAGACCACCAGGCTACTTGGGGTTGCGAGATGGAGATCAATTGAAATTCCACCCTTCTTGATAATGAGTCTGTTGCCTGATTCTCTGAGCCCTTCTTGTATTCAATCTGATAGTCATACCCGAGCAGCTTAGGTAACCATCTTGCTTGAGCTGTGGTGGTAATTCTTTGCTCTAAGAGGTATTTAAGGCTTGAGATCATGCATACGATGAGGTTTTCCCAACACGGATAGGTGGCCGTAGTTTGATAGCCTTCACTACGACCAACATTTCCCTTTCATAAGTTAGCCGGTGCCAACACGATCCTTTGAGAGCGGCAGCGTAATAAGCTCTTTGGATGGTTTTCCGGGTCAAGACTACTCTAGCCCTTTGCCACTACCATCACATTCCACGACAAAGGGTTGAGTAAAGTTAGGTAACCTTAGAACGGAGGGAAGTCGGTGCCTCCTTCAATTTTTGAAAGGCCTGAGCTACAGCCTCATTCCACTGGAACCCTTCCTTCCCTAATAGGGAGGTGAGAGGTGCTGCTATTCCACCAAAGTGCCTAATAAATTTTTTGTAATAGCCAGCCAATCCTAGGAATCCTCTAACTCCTTTTGTTGTGGTTGGGGTTGGCCATTCTATAACAGCTCTATTTTTTGCAGGATCCACGGCCACCCCTTGTTCTGATATCAGGTGCCCTAGGTATTCCACCTGTAACACTCCAAAATGGCATTTGGAAGGTTTAACAATTAAACTGTTAGTTGCTAATACCTACAAGACCGTTTGTAGATGCAGTGTGTGATCCTCCCATGACTGAGAATACACTAAAATGTCATCAAATAAAACCAATATAAACTTCTTGAGGTAGGGTCTGAAAAGATCATTCATTAAGCTCTGAAAGGTGGCTGGGGCATTAGTGAGACCAAAAGGCATCACAAGAAACTCATAGTGGCCTTCATGTGTCCGAAAGGTTGTCTTTGGAGTATCTTCTTCACAAACCCTGATCTGATGATACCCTTATCGAATATCCAGTTTGGAGTAGACTCTAACTCCATGCAATTCGTCCAATAGTTCATCTATGACCGGTATAGGGTATTTATCTTTGATAGTAATGAAGTTCAGAGACCTGTAATCCACGCAAAATCTCCAAGTTCCATCAGTTTTTCTTACTAGCAATACTGGTGATGAAAAGGGGTTGTTGCTTGGTCTAATCAGGTTAGAGTGTAGGAGTTCTGACACCATTTTTTTTATCTCAGTTTTCTGATAGTAGGGGTAACGGTAGGGTCTTACACTTATTGGTCCAGTTCCTGGTTGTAGGGGAATATAGTGATCATGTAATCGTTTAGGAGGAAGGCTGGTGGAGGTTTCAAATACTTGGGGAAATGCGGTCAATATTTTACTTATCTCAGGTGAATGAGTTCTAAGTTGTTCCTCTGAGGGTTTAGTGGGAAGTATCTGAAGGAACAACCCTGTATCTGGTAAGCTCTGGATTTCCTTGCATGTTAGGGCTATAATGTTTGTGTGCCTTTATCCTTGAAGCTTATGAGTAGTACCCTTCTCCTAGAAACTGATGGTTAGCTTCTTATAGTCCATCTCAATAGGACCTAAAGTCTCCAGCCATTGGACCCCTAACACTAGTTGGCATGCTGCAATAGGGAGGACATAGAAATCTGCGGTTACCTGATACCCTTGTATGGTAAGGCTAAGGTTGCAGCATTACCCTGCGTATTCCACCTTATCACGATTGGCCACCATTACTTCTAGCTTCTTTCCCTTGGTGATAGTTATTCCACATTGGAGAGTAAGAGCTTGATCAATGAAATTATGAGTACTACCTCCGTCAATCAACACTAGCACTCTTTTTTTTTAACTGCCACATTACCCGTATAGTTTGAGGATGTTCTCCTCCTGCTATGGCATGAAATGAGATTTCAGGCATTACTTGTAGTGATTCCTGCTCTACATTTTCTTCAGAGTTCCCTGAGAGAATTTGTTCCATCTCCTTTATCATAAAAGCAGGTTGTGGTCACACCCGGTGGCTAAGTCAGGAACTTCTGCATCACGGTAGTAGCATAGTCCCTTATCTCGACGTTCACGTGCCCCGATTAGTGATGCGGCGAAAGGTATTAGTTGAGGTAGTTGGTCTTTGAGTTGCTTCTTTGTTGAGGAGGGGTCCTAATACACTGAGTAGTAGGAGTAGTAGGAGGTCTTCTTGTCACGAGAGGATGTTGGGTATCGTGGAATCTTGAATGACCTTTCCTCTGGAGCGGATTCTTTTCTTCAATCAACCTTGCCACCCCTATAGCTTCACCAACGTTCGTGGCTTCTTAATTTTTACTTCAATTCGATCTCATCTCTTAATCGACAATGAAACACCTATCAAAATTCTTCACGGAAGACCGTCAACTGTGAGAGAGTTTCTCAAATGTTTCTTGGTAAAGTAGCTCTTGAGGTATATTTGAGTCCGGTCGGGGCTTGAGGGATCTTACATGTCAGTTGGGCCAAATCTCAGGTACATAGCTTGGATAAATTCCTCCCAGTGAGTGGTCCACGGAACTTGGTGACCCATCTATGCCATTGTTAGCCAATATCATCCAAATGAAACGATGCCAACTGCACTCGTTGTTTTGGTGTAGTATTTGTGACTTCATAGTACTTCTCGTCTTTGTATATCCACCGGGATCTTCCCACCAAAGGTAGGAAATGATAGCCTAAAGTGGGAACGTGGTGGCTCATTAGGGTTTCGAACCCACAATTTGGGCGTGGGTTTTCTTCTCGTGCGAAGCAGGTTTTCTTCGAGTAAATTCGAGTGACGAAGTCCACATAACTCGGTGCTATACGGCTTGTAAGGCTGCGCCTATCTGATTGAAGCTTGATTCATGCCTTTCTAGGGTTTCCATTACCTCACCGCGAAACTCAGCGTTGGATTTGCCCCTGGTGTCCATGGCTTTGATACCACTGTTAGGGATTAATTTTGGTTCTAATTGAAGAAGACGACACACAGAGGAGGGAAATTAAATCTTCATTCTCATCTATATCATTCTCTGGATTCCTTGGCATTTATATAGCCTTACAGATTAGATTATTGGAAGGAAATTACATTGATTTCACTAATTTAGTTGGATCGTAACAGAAAATCAATAGAGATGCTATGGACTCACCTACACGCCCTTCATACCTGTCAGAGTTCTTCTAACTGCTTGAGTGGTTCCTCACTAACCGATCGGGTGTTCCCTAACTCTTCTGAGCATGATCGTTGCTCTAGGATCAGTCCTAACCCTCTTCCTTCTTCTCTGCGAACGCGTGAAGGCTGGTGCGTTTTTCGCACCCATCACTTTATTGAAGCTGAGGACATTTTATCCATCCCACTAAGTAGTGTGGGAATGCAAGATGAATTGTATTGAAAATTTAATGGAAATGGTTTATTCTCTGTCAAAAGTGCTTATAATTTATATCATTAAATCTAAACTGTTAATGAATGCAGGCTCTTCTCATGTGGATACAAATCTAAACTTTCGATCTCATTTTTCATGGAGTAAGATTTGGAACTTGAAGGTCCCGAGTAAGATGAAGTTTTTTGCTTGGCAAGCAGCTCATGATATACCACCATCATTTGGAAATCTTTCCAAAAGGAGAATTCCTATGGATACTTTATGTAAGTGTAGTGATGATGCTGTTGTAAAAACTAGTATGCATGCCCTTGTGCAAAGTGAGAAAGGCAGTTGAAATTTGGGAGAAAAAGTGGCCTGAAGGTGGATTTTAAAGTATCTGATAGAGGGTGGAAAGGATTCTCCATAATTTGAATAAAATTGATTTCGATATTTTCTTTTGTGTTCTTTGGTCTGTTTGGCACGCTAGAAATAAATTTCTTCATGATAAAAAGAATTGGGAGCCTTGTAGTTTTGACGTCAGCAAATTTTTTTCTTAATAATATCAAGGCTTCCTCTTCTACAACTCATCAGAGTACATCTTTTGTTTGGTTAAAACCTACTCAGAATGGGTAAAAGTAAATGTAGAAGCAACATGGGATAGAGATCTTGCATTTGCGATATTGGAGTGATGGTTCGTATTCATGATGGGAATTTTTTAAAGGCTTCGTGTGCTTAACTTGGAACATATAGCTAATCCTCTTATGGCCGAGCTTCTAGCTTTAAAGGAGGGGATCAAGATCGGTTTATCATATGGGTGTCCAAGGAGTAATTCTTGAAGGAGACTCTACTCAAAATGTTGAGAAAGTCAAATTACAATGTACTGATATATCTGTGTATGGTATTTTGGCTGCTAATACTAAGCATTATATTTTTTCAATTAGAAATTTTTTCAATTAAAATGTTGCGACACATTCTTTGACTCTTAGGACCAAATTTACCTCTTAACACAGTTGGATTAATTTTGATAATTGCCCATATGTAATTTGTCAGGCTACTAGTTAGAATATGATTCCTAATCAATAATATATATTACTTCTATTAAAAAATAAATAGATGTCAAGGTGAATATAATTTTTATAAGGTGAAGTGGCTTGCCGTATCCATGGCTAATTTCTTTTCTTTTTAATCTTTTATATCCAAGTATCTTTTTACATTTATTTGTATTTTATTTCTTTCAATCTCTCTCTGTGGTTTCTGGTAAGATCAAAACCAGACCCATGGCTTGAATTTGTCTATGAATGCTTTGGCACCCGAGACTTCCGTTCTTTCAGTGAATTTAATCGCCCTGGTTGATTTTTAGTTAAATAATATTTTATTAGCTCATTCAACGTATTACAAATTTACGAAGAAAACCCATTGCATCTTCGACACGCAAATTACTTATTGCCAAACAAGAAAAAAGAAAAAAGAGCATTTGCAGAGAAGTTTCTACTTTTAAAAAACTTGAGTACAACCTTTTAAAGTAAAATATTCAATTATTATAACATTGTTTCTTTTTTTTTTTTGGTCTCCCTCTGGAAATAACAATTCCGAAAAAATAAACAAAGATTTCTACACAATTAACAGAGATTCGTCCCCCAACTAACCTACAGCATAAAATTAAATAAATTAAAAGATAAATAAACATATAAAAGAAAATGAAGCAACAAAATAGGACCTCGTTTACTACCATTAAATTGTTACGGCCGATGATAGACATATTTAGTTCGAGGATCCACAATAAGACCCTTCCCTCCGTTCACCTCTAAATCGTGCCTGCATCACCGCACATAAACAACATCGAGTTAAAGACCCGTTGGCAATGGCGATGACATATGCAATTTACGTAGGAAATTAGGTATGCAAAAATAATATATTCATTTTGGGCAAAAAGACCCACTAAGGCATGCAAATAACTTGTACTTAAATTTGAAAGCTGAAATTATAAAATAAGAGTATCTCCTTGAGTGGTCCCTTTCTATTTAATAGAAAACTAAAGGCAACAATTTAAAATTAGTATAATGATATTTACACAACAAAGGTATATAAAATGTCAATTTTATCCCTATTATTAATTAACTATTATTGCCACAATTATTAGATAAATTTATTAATGAATTATTACAATAACAATTTATTTTATAACAATATTGCCACCTTAAAGTATTGCTCCTATGGATTAATGGATAGCAAGAAGAAATGTCATGCTTGAAAAACGTGGATAGAAAGACTAAACTGAAACACAAAGTCGGGTATGGTCAACTGCTCTCGAGGAACGTAATTAAATAGCTGCAGAAGTCGATCTACATAAACCACTTTCTTCCAGACCTATAGACAAAAAAAAAACACTTAATATTCCATTGGGGATGGTTTAAGAAAATTAGGGTTCCAGTAATTCACCAATTACTAAATGAAGTAATCTTACCACATTGTCTACAAATAGTTGCAGAGCAAATATAGCAGCCTTCAGTCGAATAGTTGGGTGGAGCACATATATAGCCTACAAACAAATGCAATTGAAAAGATCAGAACCATGATGGCAGATATGTTATTGCTGAGCACTCAATTGAAGGGTAAAATAAAACAGGAGAGAAAAGGCAAGTTCATACATGCAGGTTACGCTGGTGTTTACGACCAAGTATCTTTTGTAATCTTTTCATCCACCCAAGGTCTGGTTGACTATTACAATGACAAGTAAAATTTGTCACTATATAAGGAAAAGAGTTCCTTTAATAGACAAGAAGACCATCATTATCCATCAAAAAGTGTAACTTAAAACCCACCCTTTTTTGTTCAAGGAAGAAAGGATTTCATTAACTAACTAAACCAGTACAAAGTTCAAACTAAACAACCATGACAAGACACTACAGAAAAAGAAACAAAACTAACGTATACTCCATCCTCAATAGCATAACAGCTGCCCCATAAGTCAAAAAACTACAATTTCTAGCCCCAAAGCCAAGCATGCAGAGGGAAGAAACCAAAAGCTCACCAACTATCCAGCTAGCAAAGAGCAAGATTATATCTCAAAACACACACACGTACCCTGCAACAACACAAAGCTCAGTCTACCATCAAACCCAGCAGACTAACAGCTCTAAGACAAATAGAGCCAAAGACTACAAAAACAAACGTATTCAAAACCAGAAACAATAACTAGTAAAAAGACCAAAACAGAAAAGGTAAAAAACTACTTATTCAAAATCAAAGAGAAACAGGAAAACACTTCAACAAACAAACCATATCACCACCAAACTTGATTAGCCAGTCAAATCAGCAATTGTTTTCTCCATATCATCAGTAACATCCTCCTCAGAACATGTCACGTTCCTTGCTGGGCAAAATCATCCTGAAGGTTATTGAGGTAAGTCACCTCCCCTGAGTTATGTGTCTTTCCCTGACTTTCACCCATCTTCCCAGCAGCTCTACCCTTGCTACTACGACACATGACAATTTATTTTTCAATTAAAATTAACTATTAATCCTTTTATGCTTGTAAAGATATTGAGTTTTCTTAACATTATAAGTAAATAAATTGGATAAAAATTATTTAATTTTTTTCATAATATGAAAAAATATGTGAATTTGGGTCAAAAAAACACGAACAAGAACACGCACAATACGAACAAATATGACACAAACATGTACAACTTGCACGAATTACCACCCGTACTACCAACCATCCTTACACGAGTTTTTTTCCTTTCCAAAGCAGAATCAGAGCCAAACACAAATCCTTCCGCCTCCTTTTTCCTCAATTCTCCATTCTTGATATGCTCGGGGACCTCCAAACCCATATCAACATGTAACCATTCCCCATATTGAGCACACTCACCTCCAAATTTGATACATCTATTAATAATAGCATCACAAAAGGGCTCTCGTGAGTAATCTTACCACAATAATAGCAGAAGCTAGGGAGCCTTTTATATTTGAATTCAATCCAAGCATAACCAGCTCGAAATAGTATCCATGCACCTGTTACAAGTGCTTTAGTAAATTCAAAACAAACATGAACTCTTACAGACCTCAAAGAACCACTAGAGAGTGAGAAATTATCAATCTTCATCACAACATCTACAAAGCTCACTATCCTCCTAACAATTGCATCAGATTGCCAATCCATTGGGAGATCACGAATTTTGATCCAAATTGGAGTGGAATCAAACGTGAGATTGGATGGAGACATATCTAAAGTGAGCTTCTGCACCACCATAAGATAGTTATCAAAACTCCATGGACCTTCCTTAGCACAAATTCCAGATCAGATGCCTCTTCAAAGTAGAATATGAAAGTGCTTTGATCCACCACTTTTAAGTCCAATCCACCATTCTTTGTCCAGTTCTTCCTATGAACACGAAGTGGAGCATCCACATTTGCTTGCGTTTGCGAAATGATATGAGCAACAAATGGAAAGCTCAGAGCCAACTTGCTCTCCTTCAATGAGATACTCCAAATAAATAGTGAGATTCATTTGATCAACACGAGCCTTAGGATCCTCCATTACAAACCAGAGTGCAGAAACGAGATTGAATTACGAGCAATTAAGATATTAGGATTTAGACACAGAAATGAAGCAGAAAAATCAAGGACTATAGCTGGAAGACAACTAGGGAACATGACATAGGAAAATGAGGTCCTAGAATTGCAAGAAGAAATCAAAGAAACAGCCCAACACGAAGTTGGAAATCAAAGAACCAAAGAGAAGACAGTCTCTCGGGGAAAAAAAATTGTATTCCACTTATTTAAAATTGATTTAATAAATTTACCAAATTTTGGCTACTCCAATAGTGTATACAACAGAACATCAAAGAAAATAAAACAAGCATCAGAGAATTTGTTTCTATTTTTTTTCCCACCTTTGTTGTTGTCATATGACACAATCACAAGAGCAACTCAGAAAGCAACCAGAAAATTAACAGAAAGATCACTTAATTCTGAGAATTTGTAGCTGAACCAAATTCCTGCAAGCAATGCAGCCACAATATGCAGTGAACAGACAGGTTATAAGATACATTGGAAGCCAAACAAACTTACGGCTGTAAAGATGCTGCAGAGTGAAAATATACTATCGTATAAGGTTTCTGTATCATGGGCTCAAATTCCTGAAAGAGTAATTAAGAAAATTGTGATGAAGATAATAGAAGGGGAGTGTGTATGCCCAGAGCAAGCAGTAGAAAGGAATTCAGCCAAAGAAAGATGGAAAGCTACCTTGACCACACACAACACAAACCGCTCCAGATCAAGACATCGCAGTAGAAAATGTGCTCCCACAACCACCATTGCAGGACGGCCCTCGCTATCAACACCACCCCGGTAACTGAAATATGGAGCAGAAACATGTGAATAAATTCAAGTAATACAAGTCCAACAACATCAAACCTAAAAGCTAGCAAATTCTACTAAATCCTATAGTCCAGAAGAATGACCACCCTCAGGAAACTTGCCAAACCCTTCACTTTTTAGGGGATTTAAAGAAATCACTCGGCACATATTCATGTTGTACAAGTACATTTATAAAGATCATATTTGGGGTTACCAAATTTCAAGTCTCATCCTGCTGTTACTCATAAAATAGCACATGTGACACGAAAATTTATTTCTGTTTGTGATATTGCAAGCATGTGTTAGAAGTTGAAAGGAGGCACTACAGCAAAAAGGGGTTATCCAAATGATGGTTGAACTCTGATGATAGAAAGTTACAAACTGAAGACTTCAACTGCCAACAAATTGACTAACTGCACAACCTTAATGTAGAGAATACATTTACTTGACGATATGAACTTTTAATAGTTAGCAAAGGAATTAACATCTAAAATAGACCTTTACACTCGAGAATAAAATGAACTTACACAATTTTCATCTCTGCAATTTCAGAAAGATTAAGAGAGTTTGCCTTAGCCAGGTATCTCGAATGAAGTGAGAACTCTTCAGCAGCAGACAATGAGGGTGTGCCAAGGTCACCAAATCCAAGGAGTTTAGCACAACTCCACCCCCTCTGTGCTTGAGCAGTTTTCTCCCATTGTTCCTTGTGCCTCTCATCTGGATCTTTTATTAAGGACACAAAGGCGGGATCCAAAAGGGAATCCAAATATGATGAATTCCTATGATTGTAAGTCATTCATTAACTCAGTCAATACTTTACAGAAGGAACAACAGGCTTATTAGTTATTACTTATTACCATAAAAGGAACATAAGACATATGTGCATAAAAATATTGTCTTTGATATTAATGATTTGAAGAATTGTCAATACAGTGGCTGGTCATCTTTTTGTAACTAATTCTGACGCTTACACTCTGTAACAGGAACTTCTATGTTCCTTGGAAAAAAAAATTAATTGAGATCATGGTGTTGGATTTAGTAATAGAGTTAAAGAGTTCATGGTTCACTATTTGATGCAGCCCAAAGAACAGGCCTTGTCGCAACCAGAAGACCAGAGATTATTTAAAAGATTTACCGAGATTATTGTGCAATCTTTTTCTCTCCCCTTCCTGTTATCTTGTCATTTCCATAAAAGTTTCTAAAATTAGCTTCATATATACAAATTTCAAAGGAAATTTATAAAAATTACAAATAGTAAAGGACAATTCAGATTATTATGGAATGCCAAACCACCAAGAAATACTGCTATAATTATATCCTAAGGGTAAAATCAGAAAGAACTACTTGATAAAATATTTATCTAAATTAAGAAATCAATAGACGAGCAGCTACTAACTAAATTATACAGCAAAAGATAAAGTGAATTTACAATACACGTACACAGATCTTCATATTAATCAACTCCACTCTAATCTTTGTCACGAAACAATTGTCAATGACTCTATCAAAGAAAACAACTTTAGAATAATTGAAAGTAACAATTATCATTAAATGGATTAAGACCCACTACCTACGTACTAAACCAACATCACTGATCGGAAGATCTGTTGGCTCTTGGGGAGGCTTAGAATTTGTCTTATTTGGCAATGGTTTTATCCTGATTTTACGTTCAACTATAATCGTCTCACCATTTTCATCTCCAACATCTGCAGGTAGTTTTGAGATAGCAACCTCCTCCTCATGTTTATCTCGAGGAAAATAAAGAGGAAGCAATCTGCATGGAAAATTATGTTGATAATAATAATAATAATTGATCTTCAAAATGTATCAACAGGAGAAAATAACTAGATAAGTATTAGCAACAAGTAATAATATATCAAAGGAAAACATGAACCTAGCATCAAAAAAGAAATCTATATTCAGAAACCTTTTATATATTTCTGTATCAGATGACGTAGTAGTACAAAATACAACAGCTCTAATTTTATCTTTCTGCTTCTCAAGAAGCCGCCGTACGGTCCCTAAAAATATAAGACAAGAATACGAGAATATGAAAGTAATAAGGGTATCATCAAGATAACTATCCATAACAAATTATAACTGCATCCACCATTACATAATTAGAAAGCTAAGACATTCAACATCTATTGACATACATACTATCCTACATAATAATTTTTTTTTTTTTGGGGGTGGGGATATTAACTTAAAAGTAGATTTTCTTCTCAATGAATCCTACCATATTCAGTACATCATTTAAGTAATTAAATCATTGCGAAGAATATGACTAGAAAATATAACAAAAGCCATCACGTATTATGGAATCTGCTTTAGAACTTCACAAAGTTACACCAGTTAAAGAATCAGAGGTTTCATTTCTCATATTTCCATGGATAGGAGTTACTTTTTCATGACTCTCATTTACTGTTCTTTTGCATTCATAAAAACTTTTTATTTAAATTTCTGAATAAGACTCAAGACAGTATAGCATGTTTCAGTTCCTATGAATTACCCAACCATGCCTGAACTACTTGACACTCATTCGGGAACTTAAAAATTACTAAAATAGAAGATAAACTATAACCAGAATAAAAGTAACTAACTTATAGCAATATGGGCAGCTGGTTCACGTGGATAGTTTTTAGCCTCTGTATATATGCAACCCATAGCAATGCTGCATTTGTATCAAGCAAAAAGTTAGCTCCACATTTAAAGATTAAAGAATCACTAAAATGATTTTAAAACTAAAAGAGAAATTAATGTAGTATTAGCTTTGAATAGACCTTTGTAACTCATTGTCAATAAGAAGTTCAAGGCAAGATCGATAGCAATGACTCAGGGCATTCTCTGCAGCAGTGTGGTATTTTACTGCATATTTGGGGCCAACAGTATGAATAACCCTCCTGAAAATGTTCACAAAAAAGCAACATTTTGAGGATATCTGAGATTACTTAGAGACATAGACCAACACAACATACACAATCTGATAAACATAATTAAAGACAACAAACAACATGCAATCTGAATGCTTGATAAGCATTAAATTGTTGAACAAGATGAACCGTATGCATTGTAACACTTTATTAAAATGTGTGAGATTCAAAGGTCTAGAAAGATCCATTTTATGAAAACCAAATAAACCCGAACGCAAAAAATGTTGATAACATGCATCCAAGTAATACATTTACAACACAAAGGTCAATGCTATTAGCACGTTCTTAAGACATTAATTTTAATCCAATTTAGAGGCAGTAGAAGAATGAAGAAAAAGTCAAAAGGTTCCAAAATGCCAACCTAGCAGGAAGGTCATATGCCTTAGTAACCTTTGCCATTCCAGTTCGACATCCACCCTGTCAAGAGATAAGGATATAAATTATATCCATGCAACTTTTGGTTTTAATCCCTTTTCAACATAATAGTACCAGTAACTTACAGCAGTGACAATTTCATTTAGACAATTAGTTTAAAATCTTTGGATAATTTTGTAAAACATTTTTTATCTCATACCATGTAAATTATAAATCACTTGGGACAACATCAGATAGTTATACGATATTGTTAAAGAATAAATATCTCTATGAAAATATGACTAGATAAGAGTTAAATATCAGCGTACCAATGTTGCACATTCTTCTGCAAGACCAGGTCCGGCTGAAGCATGTAAACCAGGACTGCTGTGTGCTTCTTCCAAGTTCTGTTAACATCCAATTGAGAAGTATTTCATGATCATAATATAGTGCTAACCCCATGTATCTGCTATTTGGGTGATCCAAGCATGTTTTACGGCATTCTCTAACAAGCAATTTTATTGTCCTCAGAAGTATTAGGTTTTTATTTTGCTCCACTCACAATACATTGAGTTGCCTAAATAAGCTTTTTAATGAAATTGAATACATGAAGTATTTGGTTCCAAGGTGGAAATTGCTTGCTGTTAGAGAAATTATCTATCAGTTTTCCTTTATAATGAAAAATGGGCAGGGACATCCAGATTCTAATAATTGCTGATACAAAGAAATTCACAAAAAATCTAAGATTTTACTATCCCAGAACCATAAGTAGAGATTAGAATTTCTTATTTCAATTGGCATAAAAAGTTAGAAACCATTTTCAAACTGAAAGTTTGCATCCAACTATTCCAACAGTAAAGGAAAGAATATCTTTCGACTCCAAATTCCCCATGCCAGCCCAAAGTTTATATTGAAACACCGTTATGTCACAAGACTATCAAGCTCTCGTAATAGGAATATTGGAGATAATAGTTGTTGAAGACAAAAAATAAAGACAACCGCATGAAAACTGTTACAATAATGGCTTCAAGTGCATTAATTAAATCCTCTTCGTAGAACAGTAGAAGTACTATTAAAAGTCAAATCCTATAATCATCTTTGAATTATTTCGGCCTTCCAATTTTGGGGAAAAAAGACCAAATATGCTTTCCAGCTATTATTATGTCAGTAGGACTTTTATTTCCAAACTTTAAAAAGATATGTGTTCTTCCATAAATTAAGAAGCCACGCGTCAGGCTCACCTCATTTGAAGAATTCACAACAGCATCCACTTCGAGATTCCACGGGTTCCCCCCCCATAGATATATCTTTGAGTTAATTTCATGAGCAACAGGAAATCGAGAATTCATTACGTTATAACAACTCTCTGCCTCAGATTGAGATGTCAATGGATCAGCGAAGTATGAATTAGAAAATGATGGATCTTCATGACTTTGATATTCAAACGAAGATCTGTACTCAGCATCACTCCACCGGGGAACTTGATCCAAACTGACCACATAATCAACATTATCTTTTGGGGTTCCACCTCTTGTTGTTGTGACGGCTGTAGCCACAGGTATATACATTGTGGTAATTCTCGGAAAAAGTATCACTCCTGCTTCAGAACCACAACAATAAACCTACTTCTTTCCAGATAAAAGCTTCAAATGCCCCCCAAAATTCTATTACATATCCAAACTAATTAAAGTAATTCCTGCAAACAAAATTAGTAGCCCACTTGACGTCAGAATAATCTAATGATTTGAAAATGAACCCGTTTATGGCAGAGATGGCTCAAGGGCTGAAGAGTTTGTGAGGTCCTAAGCCATAATTAAAAAAGAGGCCTTTGAAAACGAGAAAAAAAAAATAGATGTAGTGAAAAGTTTACAATAACATTTTTGAATGATTCAAAGGTGTACATAAAGCATCATAATCAGATCACTAAACTAGCTAATCCCACAGAACCATACAAGGAAAGCAATTGTAAGCATAAAGAACAAAACTGAAAGGCTGAAACCATTAAACCAAAATTTTCAAGATCCAACACGGCCCAGCTACATAGATTACCTATAACTAAAAAGCCAACCAAGCAGAATATCGATAAATACAAGCCGAAGGAGAAAATAACTGAAATGATCCTATAACTATTGGAAAAGTGAACTTAGTAACTTAATAATTGACTTAAGCCAAATTATTATTATTAAAGCTCCAAACAAATAAAACAAACCCAAAATGATATAATTTGCTCAGACACTTGAATGATTGGAGGGCAAAACTGGAATATAAAAAATATAAATTAAAAAAAAAATCCTTAGGTCCAAACACCTCCTCTTAACTATTTCTTTTTTCGAACCCAACCTCACGACGACAATGCCTCCACCTCCATCTCCGAAAAACACCCCCATCTCAGCCACATATTCAATTATATCGTATTGAGATAAAGCTGGGGGTGGGGTGGGGTTCTAAATAATGGAACGGAGGGGGTGTTGGGTTTTACTGGTGGTTTGGTGGAAAAAAGTGGGAAGTGGTTGGGATTGATTTTTGGATGGAAAAGCATAATTTTTTTGATATTCCGATAATAACCATTAAAATGATCATTGGCCAAACACATTTGGACTTATATGGAACTTTTATTAAATTGTTGTCCTTATATTAACTACAAAATCACTATACTAAACTGTACTCTTTTTTTTTTTTTAAGTTACAGACCTGTTCTGCATCAATCCTCAAGCCGAAGACTCAAATATAGCATTAACCATGAGACCTGACAAAGAAGAAATCACTGAACGACCAGCTAATAACCCAGATATAAGAATCACAAATTGAGAGAGAGATGTATCTTACATATAACTGAAGAAGAGGTTGATGGAGAATGGCAAGTAAGTGAATGCCATCAATGGTGCTTTGGAGGATACTTGACGAGCAGCGTTGGTGTGGATAAGGAAGATAATTAAAATAGGGTGAATGGAAACCAATACAATTGGGACTTTGTTGAGTCAGAATTGAGTTTCAAAAACAAAGCTCAGAGAAGATCCATGCAAATCTAAATTAATACTAGATAATCCCATTAGAATCGTTTCTTAGCATACGGAAACGTAGAATAAA
Organism: Hippophae gyantsensis; assembly: GCA_030763125.1. NCBI lineage: Eukaryota > Viridiplantae > Streptophyta > Magnoliopsida > Rosales > Elaeagnaceae > Hippophae > Hippophae gyantsensis. Next base: position 12,538,552 of record CM061028.1, read on the forward strand.
GTAGCAAAAAAAAAAATTTAAATTTCACATTACACAAGAACAAATTGATAGTAAACAAAATTGTGCCAACTATAGACTCGAATAAAACCCTAAAATTCGCGAGAAGAGAGATATATGTGACTTTGAGTTGAGTTCGCAATTGTTTTACTTCTTTAATTTTCCTTTTTAGGTATTGCGATAAATACAAGTGTCGATGAGCTTCCAAGAGTATTAGATCAATGAAGGCAACCTGGAGGCTGGAGTCGGTATAAAATTCAAGCGAAAAAGCAACCAAATAAATGAATAATGGATGCACAACAATGAGAATAGAGCCATCGATAAATTAAGCGGTGCACTAGTTTTTAACTTTTTAAGAGGTTGATATTTTTACATGCATAAAATTAAGCGGTGCACTTATTAAACGGTTGAATATTTTTATTAAAAAACTTATTCTACACCAACTTGTTTTAAACTAATAACTTACATTATATAACTATCTGTTAACAAAAGAAATAGACAGGTTATCTTAATAAATAAATAGTTATTATTAGTTTAAGTTGTTATAAATAAAAATGTTTATTTTTCATATGTTTTTTGAGAAAAAATTATAATATGTAACTTTAAGATTCAATTTATATATTTTTATTTAATAAATATTTTAAATTAAATTATTATCATTTAAATTCATTTAATATTAAACTTTTTTTTAATTTAAACTTATTATTAATTTTTATGGTCATAAATTTTTAAAATATTATTTATATAATTGAAATAATTAACTTAAATTAAATATGGGTGAGTATTGTATTGAAATTTTTTGTTTTGATTAATTTGAATTTAATTCGATTCGAATATTTTTGTATATTTTTAATTAGAATACGATCTAATGATATAATCAATTTAAATAAATCTGAATCTAAAAATATCATTTTATTCTATTTAGATTAAGTCATAGTAATATTAAAAATTATTTATGAATTATTGTTATATATAAAAGATAACATATATAAATTTTAAATTAATATTTTTATAATAAATATTATTTTTCATAATCATAATTAAAAATATAAAAAATATATTTATATAATTATTAAATTGTTATAAATATTTATATTTATTTTTAAACTAAAATAATACATAGGATAATTATAATATGTAAAATATTTAAATATAATATATTATATAATAAAATATGTATTTATTTATAATTTAATAATAATTTGGTTTGGATATGATACAAAAAATTAGAAAATATGTAAATTTTTTAAATTTATATTTTTGTTTATTTATATTTATTACATATTTTTATTAATAATTTTAAAATTAATAATTTTAAGATTAATTTTAAAAGATATGTCAAGTTATATGGATTTGGGGTTTTTGTTTTATGGTTTTTTTTAGGCATGATAACAAAGCTAGAATGATGAGATGAAGGAGCCGAAATAGACGGGATGTTCGTGATCATGTAATCTCATAAAAAACAAAAAGTAAAAACTTTAATGGAGATAATTTAAGGAGATCTCTTAAAATATTCTCTTTAGATTGAGGATTGGAGAGATGTTAGCAGCGGACGAACAAAAATTAAAAAATATTATCGGTAAAAAAAATCAATAAAAAATAGTACACATAACTACTTTTTTAAATAAATAAATTGATATTAATTTTACAAAAAAAAATTAATTAATTAAAAATACTTTCAAATTTACCTGAAAAAGTTCTTAAATGTCATAATTGAAATTTAGGGTGAAATAAAAATAAGTCCAAAATTAGTTTTGAAAATAGATATCATTTAAAGATAAAATAAAAAATAAAAAATAACTACTCAACAATACTAAAATTTGAAATTTGAAATTGAGTTTGATTATAAAAAATGTAACAAATCAAAGCCTAAGATTTATATGTGCGATGTCTAATGCCTAATAAAAATTAATCTTAATCCTTATCCCTTACCATAACACCACCAAAGGGATGGTAGTAGTCTTTTTTAGTGGATATTCTATTTGAGATATAAATTTATTAATATGAATGATCGGCAGGAGTGGTGGTTGATTATCAAATAATCATTTAATTTCTCTGTTAACAAAATGTAAAAGTTGCATCCCTAAAACTTCTATTTAAAATAAATAATAATGAAAATCTTGCATATCTTTAGTTTGTAAATTCTTTTCACATTGATTTTCTTATTATAAAAGGGGTTGATTTTATTATTATATTTAAATTATTGATATTTATTTTAATCAATATTAATAATAATTAATACATTTAAGGTATTTAATTCTTTGATAATATTGTTAAATTTTATCAAAATGAATATTATTAATCTAAATAAAATTTTGATGTATCCTAATTAAAAATAAATGTAAAAAATATATATATAAAAATAAGATTATTAACACTCTAAAATATCAACCCCTAATTATTTACGTTCTTTATTTTAACTTGATTTTTTATAATAACTCAATTAGAGTATTGAATGTAATATTTAAAAAAAAAAACTTAGAAGAACAGCACATCAGATCAGGTATTTAGTTAGTTTAAGTATTATTATTTTTATTATTATAAAATTTAAAGATATTAATTTTATTAAAAAATAAATTTAATTTATATATAATAATTTTAATTGATCCCCAATTATTAAATAACACACTATTATATGCTTTAAGAGAGTACTAAAAAAATATGTAATTAGAATCTATAAAATGTAAAAGAGTATATATGATAATCTAATTGGTTATTTAAATATAATATCCTAATCCACTTAGTCTCTTTGACTGATCCTAAGGAATTCAAAATGAATTAAAAAAAAGTCACAAAATTAATAAAAAAAAGAATAAGATAGAGGAAAATAAGAGATTTGTTTTAAAAATTTATAATAAAAAATATCACAATAATATTAAATGATATTTAATTAGATAAAATTTAATGTTAAATATATTTAAATAATTATAATTTAATTTAAATAAATAATAAAATAAATTTTTATATTTAATTTTTTTAACAATTAAAATATGATAAATGTTATTTTATTTTTTAAATTGAACACAAGTCGCAGACCCACGTCTTCTACTTTCTTAAATAGGCTTCTGCGAAAATAATAGAATCGTATTGGTGAAGAAAACAATTGGAAACAAGGAGAAGAATAAGATAAAGAAAGGGAGAATAAGAGGATGGAGTGTATCACTCAATAATAGGACCCGAGTCGGAGTTGAGTCATTGCGCCGGTAAAACCAAATTAAGAGACCCTCTCTCTCTCTCTCTCTAAGCTTGCTCACAGCTGTACTTGTACGTTTTACCCACCTAATGAAAACGCCGACAAACTTCCTCATTTTTTCCTTCTAAATCTCTCTTCCTTTACCAGTTAGCTAGGCGATCGAATTTGGTTTCTTAACTCATCACGAGTTGGCACCGAGTCACTCACCTTTTAGCTCTACCCACTCATGTTAGCGGCGGTCGTGTTATGACAGAATAACCTGGTGGGACTTGGAAACTTGGGTTTCTTTCTCTCAGACATGACCATGGCGACTCAGGGTTCGAATTTAGAAGATTCATACAAGGGTATGTCATCTGATAACATCAAGGGCTTGGTTCTAGCTTTGTCTTCCAGTGTGTTTATTGGTGCTAGTTTCATTGTTAAGAAGAAGGGGTTAAAGAAGGCCGGAGCTTCAGGGATCAGAGCAGGTATGCAATTGTTGACGATAATTTATTCAGATCATTATTAATGAATAATTTACCTGTTTAGGCCTTCACTGTTTTTATTTTGTATGAAATAGATAATGAGCTAAATATTAGCTTAAGCGGATTGTATATAGTAGATTAGTAATGTTGAGGTGGAATTGATGAATGTCCGATTTTTGCGGGGTCGATTGAACTTTTCTTTTCTGTTTATGTTATTTTAATTTCACAATTTAAATTCGTCGAGCGAAAATGAGCAACAAGAATCTGATATCATTGTACTTGACAGTGAGGCTTATACGAATGATTATTCCTTTAGCCTTTGAGATGCAGAATTGTTACCTGTATTGGATTTTTATATTTTTGTATTTGCTCGATGCATGGTTCCTGATTATAGGCCATGCCATTTCCTTTTTGTTATGGATTTTTTTTTCCTTTTTCATGGATTGGCATATTGCGGCACAAATTGTTGAAACAGAGGCTTATAAAATTAATCTTAGTGATTCTTTTGCAGGAGTTGGAGGATACTCGTATTTGTATGAGCCACTTTGGTGGGTGGGCATGATAACAAGTGAGTTCTATATAGTTATTTAAAAAATTTGTTAATTAAACTGGGTTAACCATTTATTCTCTGAAATCAAGCTAATCAGCACAACAAGTACATGACTATTAGAATTGTAGTATAGTTCACAAGTTTAGTGAACTTTTTGTTCTTTACTGAAGTAATATTTAAATCCTAGTTGGGTTGCTTACTGTCTTTGATTCTAGTCCTGGGTAAAGAAAACTATTCTGATCGTTTACCTTTCTCACAGTGATTGTCGGAGAAATTGCTAATTTTGCCGCTTATGCATTTGCACCTGCTATTCTAGTGACTCCTCTTGGTGCTCTCAGCATTATCATCAGGCATGATTGAAGTATGACACGAAAAATTTATTGATCTTTGATTGAGCTCATTCATGATTGTTTTACATATTATTATGCAGTGCTGCACTTGCAGACATTATTTTGCGGGAGAAGCTACATGTTTTTGGTATTGTTGGCTGTATTCTCTGTGTTGTGGGTTCGATAACGATTGTCTTACATGCTCCTCAAGAACGTGAGATTGAATCTGTGGCACAAGTGTGGGATCTTGCTATGGAGCCAGGTTTTTTTTTGTCTGTGCATGAGTATATCTCCTAGTATATATAACATTTAATTTTAAATTACGTTATATACTTTCATGGGTTTATACTAAATAGAAGCTGAATGATTGTTCTTCTGTTTTACAGCTTTTCTCTTGTATGCTGCTCTGGTCATAATTGTTGTGTTTATACTTGTATTCCATTATATCCCGTTGTATGGCCAGACACATGTTATGGTCTATATTGGAGTTTGTTCTCTTGTAGGGTCCTTATCGGTATGTATCTGTACTCGGTCTAACTTTTTCAAATGGGTTTGCAATGCCGTCACTTTTTAAAGTATTTTTATGTGAAGAGCGTCTTTTTACAGGTTATGAGTGTTAAAGCCCTTGGAATTGCTTTGAAGTTAACATTTACAGGAATGAATCAGCTTGTATATCCTGAAACATGGACCTTCACTTTAGTTGTGATAACTTGTGTGCTTACCCAAATGAATTATTTAAACAAGGTATTTTTTTTTCAATTTTGTCATGCTTTGTTTCTTTTTATTTTTCTTCCTTATTCGTCTTATGCACGTTATTATGGTTTGAGATTACTATTTGTAACCCGGAGGACGATCCCGCATACAAATACAATTCCCTAAATAAAACGGAGTCGTGAGACTTTTGGTGGTGGAAATGATTGTTTATTTAATTACAGTATAATATAATATTTTAGAAAATTTTATTTGCATTAGCTCGTTCTCAAGTGGCTATATTTTTCTGTTTCCAAAAAACAATGCTGTTATTTATAGTTGTATGGCCATAAAATATAAATGTATGTGCTCATGCATGCAAGTAAACATATCCCCCCCCCCCCCCCAACCCCCCTCCTTATCTTCTCTCTTACCCTGTTCTTGGATGGCTACATGTGTTTGATGTTTTCCTTAATCATCTTTGTCCTTATATTGCAGGCACTTGATACATTCAACACAGCTGTTGTCTCCCCAATATACTATGTTATGTTCACATCACTAACTATTTTAGCCAGTGTAATTATGTTCAAGGTATATCTTTTGCTTCAAAATAATACTCTGTTTTTTACTTTTAAAATCTTTATTAACATTTTCAGCCAAGACTATCATATATGAGACAATGTCTGTGTGAACCTTTGTGTAATTTAGACATGCTCTTAAAAAGTAAACCCTAGTTTGTGGATTGTCTTAAATCTTAATCTTGTAATTTGATATACCTCATCTCAAAACACGTCTGTAGATTTTCAGAGAATATTATTAGTGTTGTACAGGCTGTAGAGTTAGTGTAAATCAAGCTGTATTTTCATTATTGTTACCAGCTGTTCTATTCCTAGAATTAGTGGACACTTTGTATTTCTATAAATAGATTGTATTATAGTGTTGTAAGGAAGAAGAGAAAACAGAGAATACATACTCCATATTATCTCCATCTTATCTCTCGGAGTACATTTAACATGGTATCAGAGCATTTAAATCCAATCCAATTTTATGTTATATCAATTCGTCAAAGTGAACACCTAAATTCTCAAATCCGAAATTCCAAATCCGTGAAATCGAAATTCTAAATCCGAGAAATCAATCCGTAAATCCGTAACGTAAATCCTAAAAGCAAAACCGTAAATCCGTAAAGGTAAATCGAAATCTAGAAAGCAGTCAATCTAAGCGGCAATCGGCTGCGGCGTAAAACGTAGTAGAAATCCATTTTCTCTGGCCCTTGCGTTCCGGGAGACAAGTAGAAATCCATTTTCTCGCCGCTTTCCATCTCGATCATCGTCGACCATCTCTCATCGTACGTCGGCCGATCATCATCATCGCCATCATAGTAAGTCTCACTTTGCAGTCACATTCTCGCTTTGTTTTGTTTTTTGTTTCCGCAGGAGTAAGTACTGCTTAATATATAATCCCGACCCTTGGCCAAACCACTACCCACCAGTCAAACCTCCGACCTCAAACCCTACCCGACCCTTGGCCAAAGCAGTTATTCAAAAAAAAAAAAAAACACCACAAATTTCAATCCACGTATTATCTACAATTGCAACAAATGGCCACGGAAAACCTATAATTCTTGGTTCCACGGACAATAGTCTTATCACCCCGTCACCACCACAAATTAAATGGGCACTGATTATCTTCAATGGTCTCAATCCGTCATGATGTTTATATGTGGAAAAATGAAAGATGATTACCCTTATCGCGATGCATGACTCCAAACAAAGACGATCTACAATCTGAGAACATTGGAAATCAGAAAACAATATGGTAATGTCTTGGTTGATCAATTCCATGACAAACGAAATTGAGAGAATTTTCTTCTCTACAAAACCGCCAAAGGAATATGGGATGCGACAAAGACACTTATTCCGGTTCGATAATATGTCGAACTATTTGAGATCGAGAGACCCTCCATGATCTTCGCCAAGGAGAGTTGTCGAGTTACACAATACTTTAACTTCTCACTCGATGTTGGCAACAATTAGATCTCTTTGAGGTTCACGAATGGACTGTCAAGACAAAGATCTTGTACAACAGATTATTGACAAGAAACGGGTTTTCAAATTTTTACTGGGACTCCATAAAGATCTTGATGATGCGCTGGCGAATCTCGCACAAAACCTTTGCCCAAGATTCGTGAAGCCTTCTCTCAAGTCCGTCAAGGAGAGTCGAAAGAAAGTAATGATGGGTCCTCAATCTACAATGATGGGTTCTCAATCTACCATTTAAGTGATCGAGAAGGATCTGCACTTGCCATTCGAGGCCGTATTATTTTCTTATAATACGGCTCCTCGTCGTGGAAGACCTTCGTGTGATCATTGTCGTAAACACTGGGTCATTACTAAGGAAACCTCGTCTGGAAAATTCATGAGTAAGCCCATTTGATTGGAAACCACCGGCCACACGACATCAACAAAGAAAGTCATGGAAAAATTGCCTCTAAATCTCAAGGCAACGAGTCAATCGACCGCTGTACGTTTGAGGAACAGTTGATCTCCTCCGTAAATTATTGGACAATCTCGACCACATCATCCTGCCACTATAAATACACCCTCAATGCTCTTAATGAAACAGGTTATGAGACCATGGATTGTTGATTCCTGATTCCTTGACCACATGACGGGTGATGCTTCTCTTCTCTCATAAATCTTAAATTCTACCAGATCGACACACGGTCCGAATTGCCGATTCGGTATCCAAAAATGTGAGGAATTGGTTCGACCAATTTCAAACTCCTTTATTCTAGATTCTCATTCTTTCTTGTTCTACACTTGATTGTAATCTTGTATCAATTACTAAACTCACAGTGATAAAATTGTATGGCTAAATTTGTTCATAACCATGTGAATTTCGGGAACTGCATTCGGGGAAGATGATTGGCGGTCTGAGGAATGCTCGGGACTCTATCTACAATGATGAAGAACCTTCAACAAGACAAGCCTACCAAGTTCTATCCGAAGTTTCTAATCGAATAAAGCTTTGTTAAACCTTAAGTCCAATAAAGATGGTGAAATCATGTTGAATCACTATCGTTTAGGTCATCCTAATTTCAAGTATTTACGTAAACTTTTTCCTTCATCATTTAGAAATAAAAATTCGAAGTTTTCGGTGTGAAGTATGTCAATTTTCAAAACATGTTAGAACTTCATATCCTCATCTTCCACATAAAAATCACATCCTTTCTCATTAATTCACACCGATATTTGGGGACCTTCTCGAATCAAAAACATCACGTGACACGTTGGTTCATTTCATTTGTGGATGATCATACTCGAACCACTGGTTATTCCTAATGAAAGAAAAATCAAGCATGTCAAATTTTTAAAAATTTTAATACCATGATTCAAACTCAATTTCTCAAACAAAAATCCGGTATTGAACCGACAATGCTAAAGAATATTTCACTTCCACCCTTAACTGATTATGTCGGTTAAGTCGAGGATTGTCCATCTAAGCTCATGTGTTGACACACCTCAACAAAGGGTGGGCGAAAGAAAGAATAGGCATCTTCTCGAGGTCGCCAGATCCTCATGCTCCACAACTCATGTCCCTCAACATTTTTGGGGGGATCTTTGATACTTACTGACTACCTATCTTATCAATAGGATGCCATCTCGTGTCCTCTTATTTAAAACACCTATCAATACTCTACTTGAGTCATACCCACACACAAAAATCGTGTCCCGTGTTCCCTTTAAAATTTTTGGATGTTCTGCTTATGTCCATGTACATCATAGTGGCAAACTTGATCCTCGAGCCATCAAATGCATATTCCTAGGGTATTCATCATACCAGAAAGGATACAAATGTTTTTCTCCTATCACAAAACGATTCTATAATACAATGGATGTCACATTTTGAACAATATCCGTACTATTCCAAATCATTCATTCGGGGGAGAAACATAGCCAATGAATACCAAATTTTCGAATATCATAAGTACTCGGCCCCACAAATCCTATTCCGCAACCTCTGAAAGTGACTAATATCTCAAATAAATACTCTTCCCAATGAATCCTCACCGATATCTCAAATAAATGCTCTTACCAATGAATCCTCAGTACCAAACAATGATCTTCCTTGTCGATGATCTCTGTCTCTGTAGAGGAAAACAACTCAAGAAAGAGCAGAGAACCGAGCATATCTTGAGCCATTCCGAGAATCCAACCCGGAGTACGGAGCTCCAGGCAATTCACAAGGTAACACCACCGAACCTCATATTGAATTACCTCTAATGATTTGGAATTTGCCAATTGCTATAAGGAAAGGTGTAAGATCACGCACAAACCACCCCATCTACAACTTTATTTCCTATAAAAATCTCTCACCGGGTATAAGGCATTTATCAAAGAACCTCGATCAAATAGAGGTTCCAAATTCTATTCATGAAGCATTTCAGATACCGAATGGAAGACATTATTCGTGAAGAACTCGAAGGCTCCACAGAGAAAAACAAGACTTGGGAGATCACGGAGAACTACCATCTAGAAAACAAACTGCTGGATGTAAATGGATCTTTACAATCAAACACAAAGCAGAGCGGTGGTGTGAAAGACTCAAAGCTCGCCTCAGTGGCTAAAGGATTCACTCAGACATATGGGCTTGATTATCAGGAGACTTTTGCACCCGTAGCAAAACTCAACACTATTCGTGTTCTTCTCTCCATAGCATCTAACTTGGATTGGCCTCTCTACCAATTAGATGTCAAGAATGCATTCCTTAACGGTGATCTCGAAGAAGAAGTCTACATGGACATTCCCTACGGAATTGAATCTCCTGTTCCAACCCAGTAGAGTCTGTGAGCTTAAGAAATCCTTATATGGATTGCAAATCTCCACGTGCCTGGTTTGATAAGTTCTCTAAAGTTAGAGATACGGTCTATAATCAATGCCAATCGGATCACACACTATTCGTCAAACACTTCTCCATTGACAGAATCGTTATCCTAATTGTATACGTAGATGATATTGTTCTAACCGGTAATTCTACAAGTGAGATGGATAAACTCAAAGAATTCCTTGCCAAGGAATTTGAGATCAAAGATCTAGGCAATCTCAAATATTTTCTAGGGATGGAAGTAGCACGAACAAAAAGGGGCATATCTATATCTCAAAGGAAGTATGTACTTGATCTTCTCAAAGAAACTGGAATGATGGGGTGTAAACCAGCAGAAACGCCGATGGATTCTACAATAAAACTCGGAATCAAAGAAAATAGTACACCTGTGGACAAAGGTCGTTATCAAAGATTAGTGGGAAAACTCATTTACCTATCTCACACTAGACCAGATATTGGTTTTTCAGTAAGTGTTGTAAGTCAATTTATGAACAGTCCTACTGAAGAACACATGGAAGCAGTCTATCGTATACTCAGGTATCTCAAGATGACACCAGGAAAAGGATTATATTTCAGTAAGAATCTCACTAGAAAAATTGAAGTCTTTGCAGATGCTGACTGGGCAGGCTCTATAGTGGATCGCAGATCTAACATTGGGGGTATTGTATATTCGTATGGGGAAATCTTGTAACATGGCGAAGTAAAAACGGTCGTATCGCTCGAAGCGGTCTGGCGAATTTAGAGCCATGGCTCATGGATTTGTGAAGGAATGTGGTTAAGAAGGCTACTCAATGAATGGACTTCCGACTTTCTCGAACCTATCAAATGCATTGTGACAATCAAGTCAGCTTGATAAGTGCGAAAATCCAGTTCATCATGATCGAACCAAACATGTAGAAATTGATCGTCATTTCATTAAAGAAAAAGATAGATGAAAAAATTGTAGACCTACTATATACATCTACTAAACATCAAATTGCAGATATCCTTACCAAAGCATTACCTCGAACAATCTTCGAAGAATTGAGTTGCAAGTTAGGAATGATTAATATCTATTACCCAACTTGAGGGGGAGTGTAGATTTTCAGAGAATATTATTAGTGTTGTACAGGCTGTAGAGTTAGTGTAAATCAAGCTGTATTTTCATTATTGTTACCAGCTGTTCTATTCCTAGAATTAGTGGACACTTTGTATTTCTATAAATAGATTGTATTATAGTGTTGTAAGGAAGAAGAGAAAACAGAGAATACATACTCCATATTATCTCCATCTTATCTCTCGGAGTACATTTAACAACGTCCAGCCAGTATGTATTTAAGTGTGATTGACATCCAGCCAGTATGTATTTAAGTGTGAGTGACGCCCAAGCTAGTATGTATTTAAGTGTGAGTGTTTGTCTATGCTTGTGTATGGACAAGCAGATATAGTATCTCTCCTGGCATTAACAGCCAATACCTCTGAAATGAGCATTTTAAAAGTGGGTCCTTAGCGGGCCATGGAAGAATTGACAATGATCTATCCTCTTCCCTCTTCTAAGACTAGCTTAAGGTTTTGTTGGATGCCAATGTTCCGAACTCTTTATTACGTCATGATTGATTTTGTTTCTGATGCAGGGCATTAGTTTTCTGTTGCTATTGCTAACAATATAGCCGTTGAAGGCTATTATAGTATTTTCTTTTTTTATATTTTTGTTGCTGTTGTAATAAGTCTTGTAAAGAACAACATGTTGTATGGTAATTGTGGGTGTTTTAGGGAGTGTTGTTTGCAGCCTACCATGCATGTGCGTGATGGGCTTAGTGCGGTACCACCCATGTGCATGATAGCTTGGCATGGCAGCTTCCATCACTCACCATGTGCATGCGTATATATGGGCTTAGTAGTGGTCCAGAGTTAGTCAGAATCTTTTGTCAATTGTATTGTTTCAGAGCTTGTAGCAATTCTCTGTGGAGAATTGTTGTAGTACTTTGAATTCAATCAAATAATTGTCTTATTTTTCCTCTAAAGCATTTGAGTTCAGAGTTTATTGACTCCTACATCAGAATTGGTATCTAAGTATTTTAGGTGTTTACAATTTGGACATAGATCCAATGAATGCCCTCAACGTTGATCCACAAATTTGGTTGAGAATTGTGAACCCTTTGAGAATGACAATGAGATTGCAGAAAATGACCTGGATGATGCAGAACCTATCATTGGTGATGAGGGAGAACATGCATTGTCTTTTATAGTCCAAAAGCTTCTAATGTCTACCCTATAAGTGGCTTCACAAAGACGTCCTGTATAGAACCAGGTGCACAATTCAGGGAAAGGTTTGTGATGTTATCATTGATAGTGGAAGCACTGAAAACATCATTTCCAAAACCTTGGTCAAGGTTTTAGGCTTGCCTATTACTAAACATCCTAACCCCTACAAGATTGGGTGGATTAAGAAAGGAAGTGAAGTAAAGAGTACAAGAAGTGTGTAAAGTTCCTTTCTTAATAGGGAAGTTTTATCAAGATGAAATTCAATGTGATGTGGTTGAGATGGATGCTTGTCAAGTTTTGCTAGGGAGGCCTTGGCATGATGTTGGGGCATTACACAAAGGCAAGCAAAATGTGTATATCTTTGTGTGAAAGGGTAAGAAGATTTCCCTTTTGCCAACTACTGAAACAGATCAGTGCAAGGGAAGAATTGTTGAAAAGCAGAAAGTGCTAAGAAGCACCAATAAAAGAGAGTTTGAGAAGGAAATCCAGGGGAGCAAACTTGTTTTAGTCCTTTTCACCCAAGAACAACAAGAGTCCAAAACTGCCATCCTACCATTAATTGCTCCCTTACTCACTGAATATGCAGATTTGTCACCCAGTGATCTTCCTAATAAACTGCCTCCCATGAGAGTTGTGCAGCATGCTATTGACTTTGTACCATGGTCTAATCTCCCAAATCTCCCTCACTATAGAATGAGTCCTAATGAGCACAAAATTCTTCAAGAAACAATGGATGGCTTAACTACATAAGAATATAATCCAAGACAGCAAGAATCCTTGTGCAGTTCCGGCACTTCTAGTGCCAAAGAAGGATGGTACAATGAGGATGTGTGTTGATAGTAGAGCAATCAACAAAATCACCATCAAGTACATGTTTCCCATTCCAAGATTAGAAGACATGCTAGACAAACTACAAGGGGCTCAATTCTTTTCTAGATTGGATCTAAGAAGTGGGTATCATCAAATAAGGATAAGGCAAGGTGATGAGTGAAAAACTGCCTTCAAAACAAAAGATGGACTCTAAGAATGGCTAGTCATGCCATTTGGGCTTTGTAATGCTCCTAGTACATTCATGAGACTCATGAATCAAGTGCTCAAGCCTTTAATGGAAAAAGTGTAGTGGTGTACTTTGATGACATCCTTGTATTTAGCAAAAGCCAAGAAGAACATATGGAACATCTAAGGGTTGTCTTACAAGCTTTAAGAGACAATAATGTTACTCAAGTTGTCCCACAAAATCCAAAGAAATGGTGGTTGTCTAAAGGATCTAGACTTTTCTACATGGGAAAGTTCTAGAGTGGCCTAGAGATGTCTAATGGGAGCTAGAGTTGGATGGACTCAACTCAAGCCTTGAAGACTCTAGAATGTTCCAGAATATACTAGCATATACTTGAAGGTGCTAGAAGGAGTTGGAATATTCTAGAACGTGCTGGATGGTTCATGAAGGATGTAGAAGTCGCTAGAAGCTTACGGAACATCCTAGAATTTGCATGAAGGAACTAGACAAACCTAGAAGACTCTAAAGGCCAATTCGATCTGATCTATTGGGAAATCCATTTCAACGTCACAAACTTTTTTGTTTTGAGCTCTTAACAATACAATATTTATGTTATGAAAGAATATGAAAATCCATATTATTTTGATTTGAAAAAAAGAAACTTTGGGATTGCTTAGAGTTGGCTAGAAGGTCCTAGAACCTTGTGGCATATTGTAGATAAAACTAGAACTATCTTGTACATTCTAGACCTAGAAGAATCTAGAAAGATGTGACATAGTCTTAAGCTTGGTGCCACACTATAAATAGATCTATTGGTCTTCATTTGTAATCATCTTGGGAAATCTTTGGGAAATTGTAAGATAATATCTCTCTAGAGCAATACAAGGCATTCTTTACAAACTCTCTTTCTAGTCTCCTTAGAGTGTTTCATTCGGGTTTAAAGGCAGGCTTAGTGCAACGGACCGTATTAAGTGCCGCACGATCGTTATTTGAAATTTAAGGTCGTGACAATAAGCTCTACCTCAACCTTAAAAAGTGTGAGTTCTTTACTGCACAACTGTTATTTCTTCGGTTCAAGATAGGGGCTGATGGAATCTCATTAGATGAGAGCAAAGTTGAAGCAATCAGATAATGGCCAACTCCTAGAAACGTTTCTGACATTAGTAGTTTTCATGGACTAGCTACCTTACATAGAAGGTTTGTGAAGGGATTCAGTTCAGTTATGGCACCTATTATCAATTTTCTAAAGAAAGGACAGTTTTCTTGGGGGCAAGAACAGGAAGACAGCTTCACTACAATTAAAGACAGATTGTGTATATCTCCTGTTTTGGCACTACTTGATTTTAACAAATTATTTGAAGTGGAAACTGATGCTTCCATAGTGGGCATAGGAGCAGTTTTATCATAGAATGGAAGACCCATTGAATTTTTAGTGAAACGCTAAGTGAGGCTAGGCAAAAGTGCTCTACTTATGATTAAGAGTTCTTTGCCGTCCTATTAGCCCTACAACATTGAAAGTACTATCTTATTCAAAAGGAATCTATCCTCCATAGTGACCATCAAGCTTTGAAGTGGCTTAACTCCCAAATGAACATCTCAAAGATGCATGTTAGATGGGTAATCTACCTACAAAAATTTACTTATGTGTTCAAACATAAGGTTGGTCATCAAAATCGAGTGGCTGATGCACTAAACAGGAGACATGAACCGCTAATAACACTAACCATTGCGGTTACAAGTTTTGACATCCTACCTGAGCTATATCCATCTAATGAAGATTTTGCAGGGAGAAATGTCCTCAACAAGAAGACATTGGAGATTTTCATGTGTAGAAATGATATTTGTTCAAAGGAAATAGGTTGTGCATCCTTAAAACATCCTTGAGAGATCATCTATTTCATGATATCCATAGTGGAGGCCTTATGGCTCACTTTGGAAGAGAAAAAACCATTCTCCTAATGGAAGTAAGATACTATTGGCCACACTTATGAAGAGAGGTTGCAAGTAAGGTAGAAAAGTACCATGTATGTCAGAGTTCTAAAGGAAGGGTATGCAACACTAGACTCTATCTGTCATTGCCAGTTCTAAGCACAATTTGGGAAAAGTTAAGTATGGATTTCATCCTATGCTTGCCTAATACCTTTAGAAGTGTGACCTCTATCCTAGTGGTGGTGGATAGATTTTCCAAAAATGACACCTCTTGCCTTGCAAGAAGATTCATGATGCTAGTCATATAGCTACCATTTTTTTAAAGAGGTAGTAAGGCTACATGGGGTTCCAAAAACCATTACTTTAGACAAGGAAGTAAAATTTATGAATCATTTTTGGAAAGAATTGTGAAAGAGACTGGACACAACATTGAACATCAGTAATGCTTATCATCTACAGTCAGATAGGTAGACAGAAGTGATTAATAGATCAGTGGGAAGCAATGTCTAGTTCAAGAGCAACCAAAACAGTAGGATTTATTACTTCCTTTGTTAGAATTTGTACTCAATAGCATCCCCAACAAAAATACAGGAAAGTCACCATTCTCTAACATATATACGAAGGTTCCTAACATGACAGTGGATCTAATTGCCATACCTAATCCAAAGAATAAACTTGCTAATTCATAGACAAGATTATCAGCAGTTTCATCAGCAAAAGAACATATCGAGGCCATGAATCTAGTTACAAAAAGAATGTTGATAAACATAGAAGAATTTAGGAATTTATAGAAGGAGAATTAGTAATAGTTCACCTTAATAAACACAGGCTTTCACATGTTTCCTGTTCTAAGCTACAACCCAAAATTTTTGGCCCTTTTTCCATCACCAAGGAAATCAACACTGACGCATACGTTGTGGACCTTTCAGCTCATTGGAATATCTCCAATACTTTCAATGTCTCAGATCTACATGTCTATCACCCACCAGAGGATGCCATCGTCAAACAATACTTCTTTCATATTTATGTTGCCGTTGTAATAAGTTTTGTAAACAACGACATGCTGTATGGTAATTGTGAGTGTTTTAAGGAGTGTTGTTCGCAATCCACCACCCATGTGCGTGATAGCTTGGCATGGCAGCTTCCATCACTCACCATGTGCGTGAGTAGTGGTCCAGAGTTAGTAAGAATCTTTTGTCAATTGTATTAATTGTATTGTTGCAGAGCTTGTAGCAATTCTCCATGGAGAATTGTTGTAATCCGTCGAATTCAATCAAATAATTGTCTTTGTTTTCCTGTGAAGCATTTGAGTTCATAGTCCATTGACTCCTACGTCAATTTCTTTATCGTTTTAAGTTTATTTTTATTGAACAATTTGATCTTGTACGTAATGCTGTTATATGAAGACTATGTATGGTTGAATACGGTTAATTTATTTATTTTGATCTTTCACCATGAAAAAAATTCTTTTTTTCTTTGCACACAAGCTATTTTAGCTTTTCTTTCTCGTTTTGTCTTTTGGATTATGATGACCTGAAACTTTCTTTCATTTTCTTTTCAGGACTGGGATAGACAAAGCCCTACACAGGTTGTCACGGAGATGTGTGGGTTTGTGACCATCCTTTGTGGAACGTTTCTTCTTCATAAAACAAAAGATATGGCAGATGGTATAATCTTCATATTTCCATTGTGTGTCATCAATATACAGTTTTTTGGGCTATGATATCATCATTGGCAATATATTTATGAAGTACCTATGCTCTTCTTTTCAATCAACACTTGAACTTCTTTTTCGTGTGAATTTTTGAATGCATGTTTGATAAGTTAGTCATATCGTTTACAGGTAAACTATCGAAGCATTCAGATGTTAATGGATTTGATGACCCTGAGGGCATACCTCTTAGACGGCAGGAATCCTTGAGAATAACATCCTGATTAAATTCTTTACTGCATTGTGCATCTATAGAAACATTGCGTGCATTTGTGGGAAGACCCCTGCTAACGCTACCTATTCTTGCTTCTCACGCACAGTCCTCTCTCCTGCACCTATAGATGATGATACTTTTCGTCTCTACCTATTTTTCTATTTCAGCTCGATGGGGCATTACGGTAACTGCATTATTCATTATTGTCATGTATACTCCATTGTTTCACATAGAACGCACTAAGCCATTTCAATTTTGATAATATATATTGATTATATTAACTGATTCAATGCACAATTGCGATTCAATGGAAAATTTGAACTGAAAAATAGACCTCAACCCCTTCCTCTGTCACTCATCAGTAAAGGTTTCTACGTCCATTGAATGTGTGGAACATTTATCTTTATAAATTATGATCTCTCGTATTCAACTAAATGTTCTATGCTCTAAAGCTATTATTGCTATTTAGTTTTCCTGATATACACGTGATGCACATCATCATAAACTTTGATCAGTACTTTCAATTTAGTTTGACATTGTGTGAACAAAACAGCCCTGGTATAATGGTAAAAGTCAAGCATGAAAGACCACAATCAATCAGATCGTAAAATCACTCAAAAGATTCAAGTGCTAACATGCCGGGAATTGGCTTATAAATCTCCAAAACTAAGACGACAACGGATTTTGATAACTAAGTCGTGAGAATAATCATTGTCATCATAGTTCATAAGTTTTAAAGAGTTTCTTTATCATTTCGGAGATACAATATATGCAAGACATAGATGTGTTCAACGAAGAATCGTCTTGTTCGTTTTATGTATAAAATTATTATATACCCACTGAAACAAGACCAACAGAAAGCATAGAGTAAAAAGCCTCTCACGGGTATTCTGAGAAATGAAAAAATCTTATTAAAAAATTAATAATTTTTTTATATTACAAGTAGTAAGTAACGTGATATTTTTTTTAATTTATAATTAATTGATACATCAATTGTGTTAATTATTAAATTTATGATAAATCGACTTAAAAAAAAAGGTGATATAATAAGTAGTGTACATAATCTCATAAATGAGCAAATAAGTATTTGACAAATTTTTGAAATATTTCTTTAATTTTTAAAAAATAAATTTTATTAAAATTTGGTGAACTTATTGGTAAATGCTTTAGACATGCATCAAAATTTTACTTATAGAAAGCATGGTAAGGATTACCGAACCTTACCAAGGAGTTTCACTAAAAGCCTATCGACCTAATGACGATTTACAAGTGATATCTAAGAAATAAATTGTAAGATAGATATGTTCTAACTGATTATTCTTTAAATTTTTTAGGATTTTTCTCGTATCTTTGATATATATAATTTCTATTTGTAATATTATGAGTTTTTATAATTAAAATATTAAGTAGTGAAGTTTAAGATAAAAAAGAAAGTATGATTATTAAGTTAGAGAAGTTTTCGTGTGAGGGGAAAAATATTTTAAAAATAAACAGTGAGATATATTGATTATGTTAAAATATATAGGAATAAAACAACCATGGAATTTTAATTGATTTAAAATATTTTTATAATTACTATATTTTGGGAATTTTTTAGAATTTGACAAAGGCTCGGACTAGCAGAAAATAACTCATAAATTCCACTTTGTGGACTCAGATCCTGTGTCTTATATAATCTTCTGTCTCTCTCACTTTCGGAGTTCCAGAGTTTCAATGGAAGCTACGTTGGAGATGTTGAATGTTTTCGGAGCTAAATTAGAGAAAGCGTTGTTGCTTTGGCTCGAGGGTTTTGGAGAAGCTTGTTGTCTCCATCGCGTTGTTATTCTCTGCCTCAGGTCCTTCTTTTCCGTTGATTATTACTTCGTATACATGTATTTCTTATAAGTATTAGAATATTGACTTTAATTTTCCGTTTGATCGACGAGAAAATGAAGAATACGGAAGATAAACCTTTTCTTTTCTTTTTTCTGTCTGAATTTTTGGCTCAGACAATCAGATATATCTTGAAAATTCTAACTGGGTCATCTGAGCAAATTTATTCTCCCCCTCCCCTTTTCGTATTAAATGAAATAATTTCATGGGTATAATTATTTTCATTCATTGTATATTTCAAATTTATTGTATGTGACAGGTCAAGGAAGCTATTCATTCGCACAGGTCAATGCTTTTTATTAAATGGTTTCATTTTCTTAGGAAGGTATTTATCTGCTTCTTGTTGACTTTGATATAATATTTATTTTCAGAAGCGATAATTTCTTATAAACATTGATAATAAACTATGATTCGTTCGGTTATAATTATGGTTATCCCGATCTGCTTATTGTTTACATGGATTATAGATATATATATCTACAAATTAGGAGTGTTTGTGTGGCGGAGTTTCAATTACTTTCACCCCTAGTATTCCTTTTGTAACTTTTGTCAGCATAATTATAAGTCTCTTTGGTTTGCAATTATTCTAATGGATCTAACCTAAAGTAGTAGTTTCCCTTTTATATTTCTCGTCAGATAGTTCTTGTGAGATTCAGCAGCTTAGTACTTGGTTAGTTGGTTTAGTTAAACGTTTCTCCATCTTGCAAGAATGCACGTAAAAGTGGAAAACCTTCTTATTGATTGATTTCATCCTTCTTTCTATAGGACTTTAACAATGTGATGTATGGTTTTATTAGGTAGGTTCATTTTTTTAGAAACTGATAGATTTCAACAATTGTGTAGCTAAAATGTTCATGTTCATATAATTGGATTTTCTTAAGTTGTCCGTTGGTTTGTATGATTTCATAATTATTCCTCTAACAGCTGTTAATATGCTATCAGAACCATTTTATGTTAGTGGGATTCTCTATCTTATTTTAGTATCCTTCTATTTTAATGTATAGATGATTGTTGATATGAGTATTTCAAATTTTATCTCAATGCAGTATTATTATCCTAAACTCAGCTATTATCCCCACATTAGAAAAAATTTTACCTGATGAATGTGCTGAGTTCAGTTCTCAACATATATGCTCTTTTGGAAGTCTTATAAAGTTTTATTCCTTCTTACGTCATGGAATGGTGCAGCTGTTTTATGTAAGTATGGTTTGGACATGCATTTGTAGCCAAGTAATACATACTTAACCATTCTAAAAAGAACCATAATCTTATATGCTAGTAAGCTAGATAAAATTGTTGGCCAAAGACCTAACAAAAGAATTACTTTGTTGCTTAGTTGGTTGAGTTTAACCTCTTTTATAGGAGACAGAGAAGGATCTGATCACACCCCTCCCCTTCCCCAATATTATTATTTAGCCTTAAAAAAAACAAAGACCTAACAGTGAGAAGTCTGTTTGCTAAGCATTATGTGACAACGTTCAAAATGAATTCTTCTGTAGTATAAATGCTGGTGCCATTTTGATTTTGCACATGGCAAGCATAATGTCCTGAAAGAAATATTAAACATGTCTAATTTTATTGTTGCCATATCTTTTGATAGCTTTTTTTTTTTTTAATTACTTGAAGGACCTATGTTCCTTTAAGTTTCATCGATTAATCAGGTTCTATGATTATTACTTTGCAGTTAACTTGGTTCTACCCGTTGTATGTATTCAGCTTTATCCTGAGCAACCTCTGGTATTGTTTGAACTTTTGTTTACCATTTTTTCCTTTATATTTTTTGGTCAATTTTTTCCTTTAGCTTACAGTTTTAACCTGTCTACAGTAGCTATGATCTAGAGCATCTACATGGATTTTCTAACTTTGTTTCTCAATTTTAATTCCTGTTATTTCATTTGGGATTTAGAGTGTTCTATTGCAACAATTTTTCCATTTAATTTTAAGAAAAGTTTTGTTTTGAATTGGAAGAATATTATTTCTAACTTGAATCCTATTTTGATTTTCCTATGTGATGGTAAACATCCTTTTATCTATATCCGTAATAAATCCAGGTACAATGACATTGCTAAGTTTGGTTTTGCTGCAATGGGGAGATCAGGGACTGTAGAAGTGGATCCATTGAGACAGAAAGATGTACCAGCCATGCCAGGTACTGGTCATGCGGAAAGACATGCAGGCCTAGGAAGGTAAAGTTGGAACCTAGTTCATGATCGATGGTTCTACTACCTGACTGCGAAATTTTTGCTTAAATATTCATGTACCCTTTCTTAAACTCTATAGTTCTGTTTTTGCTGCCTGATACTTTTGCAGGATCATGGTTGGAATTGGAGAGCAGGTGTATTCAATACTCCTACTAAGTATCTTCTTTCTAGAGGTCGTGTATATTTAATTTTTTTATTTACATTCTTGTATCTTTTGTCTGTATTAAGACACATTCATCAGCTGCTGACATTTCTTCATTTTGTGCTTGATCAGTGTAAATGATCATGTTAGCAATCATTAGAGCTAAAAATTCAATGGATTTAGGGAATAGGGTCTTTTCATTTTAGATGATTGACTTCATGGTTGTTGCTGTACACAGATTTATGTGACAGGATTTCTACCCTATATAGGAAAGGCACTAAATCTTATACTTCTTTCCTGGATGTACGCCTACTACTGCTTTGAGTATGTTCTGGTGCTGGTGCTGCCTTTGTTCTTTTATTTCTTTAGCATTTCTTAAATGCATACTCACACTTTTTAACTATTAAGGTACAAATGGAACTTCTCTGAAGTTAGTCTGAACAGAAGGATGGACTTCTTTGAATCTAACTGGGCCTTTTTTGCTGGTTTTGGTACTATACCTTTCACTGAAGCCTCATCTAGTTTACTTTGTAATTCACATATCATTTTTCTCTCTTCTCTTTTTTTTTTTTTTTTCTTCTACTGGTGCCAGATAACAAAGTTGAATTAACTCCTTTCCCTTCCTCTCCCGGCTGTTATTACCTTTTTGAAGTATATCTGTAATTCTTTGTTTGTGAGGAGAAAGGCATATTGAATGGTTCTCAGAGAGAGAAGATAATGATTCCAAAATAATTGATAATTTTAAGAAGTAAATAAAGAATGATTGTGCTAGTAATATAATCTATTTGGGCTATAAAGCATATGGGATCTCATTTCATATAACTATTCAGCCCTGCGTTAGAATTCCGTATCCAAGCACTAGTAAGTTTAGTCGAGGAACGAAAAATCACCAGTAATCTTAATCTTCTAGAACATGTATCTGAAAGACATGCTTTGAAGACATCAGATTTTTATATGTTTTGCTATTTCTCATAGTCAAAATTGCCCTGCAGGAAGCCCTTGTGTTCTTCCTTCTCTCTTTTTCTCACCTCTCGTGAGCTATGCAAGTATGGCTATACTCTTTCCACTGGTATGTCAATCCTTTTTCATTGCAAGGTTACTGGGTATGAACTTATGTATAGCCAATTTTATTATTTAAATAAAAATTGATATAGCATATATAGTAGTAAAAGGTGTGTCTTTCAGTTTGTTCTGACAGCAACAGATTCGGGGGCTGAGCAAGTTATTTCTTCTCGAAGAAGAAAATGGGGAAATGCAGTGTTTGGAAGGCTACCAATATTTTATTCAGCAGATATTTTGTCGTATGTTACTGTGTTTACTCAGATCTCATGTCATCATTCATAACATGCAAATTTAACGATGGGTTTGTGAGATGTTTAAGGGTGTTGATATCCCTGCTTAGGTTTAATTTTGTTGCATTACTACTTATAAGTTACCGCCATCATGATTATTACAGTTTTAATGGTGTTCCTAACTTCCTAAAGACTGATATATTCCGTGGTTGGTCTTCTTTTGTAGGTTGCGGTTGTTGTCTCTTTTCAGTACCAATGAAAGGAAGTCTTAGCTAAAGCTCTAAGAAGTTTGGTTTTCAAACAATTTTGGGAACGATGACCCAATTTTTATGTTATGTGTCTATTTATGAAATCCTATGATAACAAAGTCACAATTCAGTTATAATCCTTAAAACTTAAGCTTGATGGGGCAGGATGAGAGTGCATTCAAGTAGACACGCCACCACAGAGCAACGTGTATATAGAAGCTCTTGTTTCGAAATTATTCTTTAGATGACTACTTGGAGGTATTGTAATATATATCCTGTATAGAATTAACCCAGGTTTCATTATGCACAGGAATTAAATTATAAAACACCAAGAAAATGTTAATAAATTGGCATTTGGTTTTGGATCCACAATGAAATGCTTGTTGCTCAGTTATTAGATTTTTCATCATGGAATGTTCTTTGTGTCAGAGAATGTACATTATAATACGCTCCTCAGGACGTGGTTTACCTTCTGATTGGTGATGGATTCTTTTTCCTTCTACTCAAATAACTACTTCGAACTACAAGTACCCTCTGATTAAAAACTATATTTTGTATGATGTCTTTTTCGAACTTAGCTAATGGAGAATCTATGGGATTTGGCTGGACCACGTCTTGATTTGAATACCAATATATATATTCACATATATGTGTCATTGTGAACCAATGACTTTGTCAATGAGACTGGTAGCCAATTAAGTGCACATTCTTCACCTTTCCAGCAATTTTATCAATAACAATTAAAGTATTAGTTGGAATAGAATTGCAAGTGTCCATCCTTTTGGAATGTTTAAGAGAAAATGCTTTGTCACGCTGCCTCGAGTAGTGAGCTCTGCAAGCTTAAGTACATCTTATTTCTTAATGTTACAATAAAAAGTACATCTTCCAATAGACGGAATGCATTATTTAATTCTTGTTTGTTGACTTGTTTTTGAAATTTGTATGGCATCAATATTCGTTTTCCTATCCATCGACTCAAAAACTATGAATTAAGTCCATGCTCATTAAATTATTGTTTTCGGTCCCTTACAAACCTAAATCTCTCGTAGAGACACACACATACTATAGAAGCAAGGGAACAGAGCTTAGAGCTTAGAGCTTAGAGCTTAGAGCATAGACAAGTAGAATTTACACAGACTCTCAAAGGGTTATTATTGATTACTTTCTCAATTTTTATACTATTTGATATATAAATGATTCGATTATTTAATTGGTTTTATTTTTTTATTTTTTATAAAAAAGATATATATTTATTTTTTTATGTGAGATTAAAAATAAAATTTTATGTACTAAGAGTATTCTTAAGATTTAATTAAATCATTTTTATATCATAGTCTTCTAGTTTCAAATGATTAGGACAATATCCTTATTTAAATTTAACATTAATTAGTTATCATACAGCAGTATTGCCCATGTGTGCGCTCCCTTCATTTGCTGTTGTGGTTGGTTAAATAGAATCTATATTATAATAATAATAACAATAATATAAATTTATAGGATGATACAAATCACTACTTAATATTTATAAATTTTACAAGGTATGAGAACCATCTTCTAATGTAGTCCCAAAAATCTTGACATTTCTTTAGAACGTACATTATCCAGTATGAATCCCTCACCCGTAAAATATTTTCAAAACATTTATTATTTATAAAGAAAAATTGTAAAAACCTCCCTTTAAATTACCCATGCATTATAACTTTCATTGTCTTATATTTACGTTGTTGGATAAAATTTATTTAAACATTTAGAATATAATTAATAATTTTCATTTAAATACTAATATGATAATAAGATAAAGAATTTTGTGGAAAACATCATATCCTTTTACCATTTTTGTTCATGCAGTGGTAATTTTTTAATTTTTCAAAGCGGGTAATTATTAATACTTGTGGAGTTCCAAGTTTTGATAGAAGTATTTTTATTATATTTTTAGATGAACTATTCAAGAAATATAGATTTTTCACGAACACATATAATGAAACAGAGTTGGTTATATGCAAAAAGCCTACACAATTATAATTAACTTGTATGATTTATTGATATAATGGTTTTGATTCTTAATTTTAAAGGATATTTCAAGCACAGCTAGTATCATCAACTTTACCAATTTTTTCTCCACTTCCTAATAATCAATGTTTTTGCTTCCACAGGACAGGATCAACCAGTCAACTATATAAAGCAGCCTTGTTTTCAATAACTAAAAACATCTATACATACTTATTTAATTAATAGCAATAAAGTATACATAATATGATATATAATTATTAATTAAAATATTAAAATTTATTAATATATTAATTATAATAATATCGACACGACACGACACGTAAACTTATAATAATAAATAAAAAATTTCCTTTAATTACGACGTTTCGACTCTTAGAAGAACCGCACTTAACGTATATATGATTGGATGATTGGATCGCGTGATGCGCGTGGATTCATTATCTATTCCTTGCATTATTAAACACTATTTCCTGCGCGACTATTTTAGATCGTCCCTTCATTCACTTACATGTAATTTTAAGGTAACATATGTCCAAAACATCATCCAGAACAATTTGTATTAAAAAAACATAATTTTTAAATAAATTATTATTAAATATATTTAAATTTATATAATTATATCAAATAAAAATTAATATATTAATTATAATTTTTTTCTCTTTCCGTAAACAATACAGCGCTGCCCAAAAACAAATAATAATAATAATAATAATAATAATAATTAAGTGTATCTATCCATTTTGTTCTTTAACTGCTCAAGATATGGTTGTGAGCACCGGAGATTATTATATTTTTAATTAAATATTTTATTCTTATAATCGATAAGTTAAGTAATATGGACCTTATTATTAGAAAGACTGAAAATATTTAATTTTATAATTATTAAAATAAGTATTTTAAGTATCATAGCTATTAAAATAAAAAGTGAGTATTTCTAATTACATTAGGAGATTTTTACATTAAAATATTAAAATTTTATAATATAATTAACCCATAAATTATGTAATTAGAGTATAATTTTACACATAATAACACTATTACAAGTGTTTTTTTAAGATATCACAATTTGATTCACAATCTATTAATTCATATAAATTAATCCAATTATTTTTAAATTTAATAAATTTTATTTTTTGTTAAATTAATTTGATAATGTTATATTTAAGTATCAATTAATTAAATAATTGAATATAAAAAGTTTTATAATAAATGATAATCAAATTATATATTTTAAAATAGTTAGTGTGATAGTTAATTATAATATTTTTAAATCAATTTAACAAAATTTAAAATTTTGAATTAAATTTTATTAAATTTGAAAACGTTTGAGATTAAAATATATAAATTGAAATATTAAAAATAAATTTATAATATTCTAAATAAGTGATTAACTAAATACATAGATAAATTATTATCTTTTAACTTGAAGTACTCAACATTTTTTGCTCTTAATTAATATATATATATATATATGAAATTTTTTAAAGAATTCTGTTTTTTATTATGAGATATCCCTATAACTATAAAATAATTAAAAATTAATTATTATTACATAAAAATAACAAATTTATTCTCACATTCTTAAATTAAAATAAAACATTCCATTCAACTTCTTATTTACTCACACATAAAAAATCTTTTTTTTTTAATCTCAATACATTCTACTCTTTCTCTTTCTCTTTCTCTTTCTCTTTCATCAATAACCAAAATTGTGTCTATTGTGTCTTTCTTTCTTTTAAAAGATTGTGCTACTTTCTCTCTAGTTTTGAAGTCTTAAATATCTGTAAAAGAATCCAAGAAAGAGCGATAAAGGAAGGTGCTAGAAAATCAAGGAGTATAGGACCCACACTAAACTCAATTTGTATTGTTTATAATTCTTACCATAATGTTTGAAATATTTTAATAAAAGGATATTAAGTAATGTTTGGTGGGAAAACAAAATGAACATGAAAAAAAAAAAAAGGTAGAATGGCGTTATGAAAAATGTAATCTTTCTTGAAAACCAAACATCCCATGAATCTTATCTATTAGGATTTTAGGGTTTGTGTGTGGTTAATGGTGAATGCAGACGTAGAAAGTGATGAAGAAAAAGGACTGAGATGTTGAATAGGATGTTAAAGGAAATAGCGTATTATATGCATGAGTAAATGAATTGTTGAATATAATGTCTTATTTTAATTTAAAAATATGAAGATAAATTTATCATTTTAATATAATAAATTTTTAATTATTTTATAATTATCAAGAAATCTTATAGTAAAAAGCGGAAATTTTCAAGAATTTCTCATATGTAAATAATGCCAATTTGAAGCTTTTTTAATTGCGTATATTACGGAATTCCTGGAACAAACATCCAATGACAAAACTCCAGAGGGAGGGCGAAACTCCGGGAGGGAGGGCGATGGCAAAGGATATTATTAATTACAATAAAAAAAGAATTTTGGAATATAATTTTACTTTATTAACATTTTAATCATATAATTATTAAAATAAATTTATTAAATTTAAATCGGATCATTTTTTTTTACTTTTTATTAAATGAATATGTACATATATATAATTTTTT
Source organism: Hippophae gyantsensis (assembly GCA_030763125.1). Lineage (NCBI taxonomy): Eukaryota > Viridiplantae > Streptophyta > Magnoliopsida > Rosales > Elaeagnaceae > Hippophae > Hippophae gyantsensis. Next base: position 12,566,088 of record CM061028.1, read on the forward strand.
TGAAAATAACACATGTAATATTAGTATGTTTTTTTTTTATGTAAAGTTTGAAATTTTTTTAAAATTATTATTCAATAACTTAAACTTAAAATTACTATAGTAATAAACATACTTTGATAATTATAACTAAAATATTAATTTATTAAAATTATATATATACATTTGTAAGTATTAATTAAATCTTAATATAATGTCATTTTATTAGATAAATATAATTATTTTTAAAATTAAATAAAATGTTTTTTTCCTCAAAATAAACAATTTATAAGTTTTTTTCAAAAATACTACAAATTAAGTTGAGTAGTGAAGGATTATTGTTAACCGTCATTGACTAATGTTATTGGAATGACAATGATGAGTGTTGGACAACCATTGATTACTCATTAATAACTGTATAAAGAAAATTACTTGTAGCATTAGTGGTTACTTTCTCATATAATATTATTAATCTTGCTATCTATCTAATGCTATTTATTTCTTATATATTTAACAATTCACTGTATACGTGAATAATGTTACTTTTTTACTAATACTACATAAAAGTACTCATGCATAAATGCGTTGAAGTAAACTTCATATTATTAAATATAAATAAAATTAATTTTATTTATTTAAATATATATAAATTTGATTTCATTTAGACTGTGTACAAATAAATCTAGTATAGAAATCATCCAAATCATCAAAATAAGATTAGTGAATAGGAGTGATAATTTATACTATATAATTTGATTGTTTAAATTGATTATAAATTAAATATGAGTTGAATTAAATTTAAATTTAATTTAATTACGATTTAAATAATATAAAAAATATTAGAGTTAAATTATGATTGGATCAAGGATAATCAGATAACAACAAAATAATATAATTATTTTTATATATTATTAATATTATTTTTGTATACGGTGAATCTCTTAAGTCATGTGTTGTAAAATTGTTCTATTTATTTTATTATTTTTATTATAATTTTTTTATCTTCATATATTTATTATCAACTTATTAACAAAAATTATACAATATTTTATCAATAATGAATATGATTAATTATATGAGTATTTTTTAATTTTATGTAAAAATAAGAATTATCACACTTTTTTTGAATTAATAAATTATTTTATATAAAATACTTACGATGAATTTATTAATTTATTTGTGTTTTTATCAAATTGAGTATAATTTTATTATTCTTAATTATTTTTACAAATATATTATGTTAATTACAATAAATTTTAAGTTTAAAATATTATTTTATTTTAATTTTAACAGGTGATTTATTGAGTTATTTTATATTATACTTATATATTTAAAGCTTTTTTACTTTTTAGTTTTGTAAAAGCTTATGAGAAAATTTATATATGTATGTTTAATTTTATTAGAATGTAATTAATTTAGTTTAAAAAATTTATTATTTTAGGTAGATTAAAAATTTTAAAAAAATTTGCAATATTTTTTTTAAAAATTATAAAATAAAAAAATTAATTAATACATATAAATAAAAATTTACACTAATTCGGACTAGTTTGGGATAGTACAAATTTTTTTGGTTTAGATTAGTGTTTACAATTATTAAATTCGATTTAAAATTTAAGGTAAGAATTTAAATTAATTCAGTTATCATAAATTAGAATTCTATTAATAAAGATACATATTTTAGGAAAAAAATTATTTTTATCAATTTTTATGTTATTATGATACAATAGTATAATAGTCCAGAGGGGTCTGTTGCCATCAAACGAATGCTTATGAAACCATAATAAATCAAATTGATTCATATATTGCTAGTATACTTATATATATATATAACTGTTGCCATCAAACGAATGCTTATGAAACCATAATAAATCAAATTGATTCATATATATATCCCATATGATATTTTTATTTTTATTAAATTTTTATATTAATTAAAAAGTTAATTTTTTTTTGTGATTAGCATAGATAACTGTAAGACTTATTTATTCTTTTATTTTAAATCATAAATTTAAATTCTACTAAATTATTGTTTGATTTAAAAAATATTATTATTTCTTAATATTTATTTTATAAATATTTTTTATAAGCAATAAAAAAAATTAACATATTTCTTTTCAAATTGTAAGGCATTTATTCATTTTATAATGTTATTTTTAATTTAAAATTAATATATTATTGATTTTTATTTATTTACTTATCATTAATATAAACTCATAATAGTAGACTTATATATCACCGATATTATGTTTGTAAATTTCATTTTATTTTTACCAACCAAATAAAAACAAATTGATGTAAAATAAAGAGATAATAATTTTAAAATTATGATTTATCTAGATTAGAATTATTACCCTTTAATTTAGATATTACATGTTTACCTTTAAATTTTATGCTTAGATTTATTATTTAATTATTTAATTATTATTTATTATTATAAAGTTATCTAATGAATTGTTTGATTGGTACAATTAATATATTTACAATTCTTAATAAAAAAAATCTTAATATCTTATCTTTATTTATATAATTTTTGATACAATGAATCTAAACGAAGGTATAAATTTATAACAATATATAAATTAGATTGATATAAATCATCATAGATGAATATCTATATGCAATAAAAATCATTATAAAGTAAAATTTAAGTGAAAAAAACATAAATATATGTTTTTATTTAGATTAAAGTGTATCATTAGTTTTTAAATTTTAACTAAATTCACACATAGTTCTCAAATTTTTAAGACACATTAATTAATCCTTGAAATATTAAAATTTCACACATAAATCTCTTAAAACTTCAAAAATAGATTTTAAATTTTTTATTCATGTATATATATTTTAGTAATTAAATTAAAAATTATGTGTAAAATTTTATAAATTTAAAGATTAAATTATAGGATTTAAAAGTATAAAAAATTATGTATAAAATTTTATAAGAAATATAACCATAATAAATCTACCTGAGAAAAACTCTTGCACAAAGAGTCCTGTATAAGAAAATCCTCTTTATCGTAAAAAGTAAATTAATATGTTTAAAATTTATAATAACATAACTAATATCATTAAAATTTATACAATAAAAATAACACATAATAATATTAAATAAGTCAAATTAAAAAAATTCAACATTTAATAAATTTAAATTATTAAAATTTAATTTAAATAACAAATAACTAAAAAATATTCATTGTGAAATGTACAAACTATGCTTTTTTTAATACTCAAAATATATAAATTAATTATTTTTTTATATAAATTTGAATGAATGTTATATATATTATTTTTCAAGATTTATTTGGTTAAATCTTTGTTAACCCGGTTAACTCACAACATAGTCCATAATTTACAAAAATATCAAAAATATTTACTTTTTTATTATAATTATATTAATAATGATAAAATCATATCTAATAATATATTTTTTTAAAATTATAAAATCATATCCAATAATATATTTTTTAAAGTTATAATTATGTATACAACATATTAACATAATTAAACAAAATAAATATTTTTATAAAATATCATGTTACATTATGAATATAATAAGTAATTAAACTAAATATTTGAGAAAAAGTTATAACGTGCATTAAACTCTATGAATCAAGCAAAGCAAATACTTCACCTATTCCATAAAGAGAAGCCTCTTCTCAAGTCTCAACATCAATTTTTTTTTTTTTTTTTTGGATAAGCTTCGGCTTTTTGCCATTCAAGAATAAGAGGATAAAAAAGATGCTTTCTACGGTGTGTTAAAAGAGAAGCAAAGAAATTGATTCTTTATGCTATAATGCTAATTGGCAAATTGCTAAGAACATGAATTTTATTTCAGTTTTTTTTTTTTTTAATCTCAAATTATTTTTTTCTTGTTTTCTATTAACTTGTTCGAAACGAACATACTAAATTAACAAAACTAAAAACACAAATTGATTAATTTCCTCCTATACAACCTCACTCTTCATGTTTCTCAAGTCCCTTCGGACTAGGCTTACAAATTACACATCATCAATCTCCTCCCCTGCAATCTTGAATAATTTACCAAAACTAAACAAACAAATGCTACAACCAGAACTAGGAAGCTATCTTCTCAGATGTGTAGTAACTCTCTCATCCAAGCAAATCCAAACACTCAACTAATCACCACAAATTGATCAACGTAATATGCTAAAACAAACAAACCAACAATCTTTAATTTCTTTTCCTATATAATGTAAACAAATAGATATAATATATATTTTTATAAATCAAAGAGCATCTAACCAAATTACCAACTTGAAGTATACTATGATTGTATCATTGAGAACTATTTTGACCTCCTTCATCACCACTATCAGTACCCTGAGGTTGATGTTGTTGATGATGGTGGTCTAAATGATGACTCTGATGCTCAGAATTCATGTTCAAACCAGCTCTAGAGTAAGCATTAAGAGCAGCCAACATTCCCAAATTTGACTCAGAAACTCCCAACCCAAGATGATGTGATGGTTGTTGTTGTTGTTGCTGTTGCATTAACATAGAACCCAATTGAAGAGGACTCCCACCTCTTCCTCCTTGAAAGTCAAGATTACCTGCCGGAAGATTAAACCTTGGCATAAAATGTAAAGGTGCTTGTAATGTATTACCATGACTAACCGGCGTTGTTGGGAATGTCCACATCTGGGTCTCAGATTGACAAGCCCCTGAGGTGCCGGTAGACATAGATGGTCCACCTGCACCACCAGCTGTTACTGGAAGCATCCAGAATGTACTCCCAGCAGCACTGTTGGGTGCAGGTGCGACTGCCCACATGGCAGTTGCAGGCAAAACATTTGAAGGTCGAAGCAAGCCTGAAGATCCTCCCTGCTCTTGTTGCTGCTTATTGGAAAATTGCAAACCACTAGCAATAGAAGTTTTAAATGCCTTATTAGGTGAAGGTGATTCTCCACCACCACCAGTTTCATTTTGTCCTTGACTTTCGTCTTTAAACAAATCTTCTCTGAAGCGTTTTCTCATAAAGTTATCAGTCGGCTCTCCTCCTCCACCACCACCACCAGTACTATCTCCTCCGGCGCCACTTCCACCTGGAAGCGCTTCCGCAATTTGATCGGCTGTCATAAGAGGTGTTTGATGATGTTGCTGATGGTGATTTTGATGAAAACCCATAAAACCAGAGTGCCCAAAACCTTCATCGAAGTGAGGATGAGGATGATGGTGAACTGCTGTGGCTAAAGCCAAAGCACCATGAAACGTATGAGGAGCAGACTTAGAAGGAAGAGCGGAGAGAGTTGAACCACTGCTACGAAGCGAGATATTCAAACTCGAGAAATTGGCTGGCATAGTCCCTGTTCCTGTAGCAGCGATAATTGCATGTTCAGCCTGTTGAAGTAACCATTCGATGGTCTCACCGTCTGACTTGTGACCCAATTCTCGGGTCAATTGAAAAACACGAGCAGCACAAGCAGCCGGCATTCGGATTCTTCGGCCTCGACCATCTACTTTCGTATGACGGTCCTTGGTGGATCGCTTTACAGGGTTTTCTGGGTTCGCTGTGCTAGGGACGATAGATAATTGCTGGTTATTCTTCTTGGAGGAATCGACGAGAGTATTGGGTCGGGTTTGTGGGTTTGAGTCGGATCTGGTAGCTATGGCTAGAGAAGCATCGACTAAGTGAGGTGGGGTAGTTGGATTAGAGGCTGAAGAAGAAGAAGTAGAAGAGTGTAAGGCAGAGGAAGTATTAAAGCCAGATTGGATGGAGATGGAGCCCATGAAATTAGAGGGACCTTGAGATGGCCCTCCTCCTGAAGAAGAAGATCTACCATCAAAATTAGAAGGGACCACAAACTGTGAAGAAGATGAAGATTGTTGTTGATGATGATGATGATGATGATGAGCTGAATTGCTGTTGTTATTGTTGTGCTTCTTGTTGCTTTGCAAATCTGTCAAGTCCATTTGGTGGGGAAGGTTTTTTTTTTTTTTTCCTCCCTTCCTAGGGATTATAATTTTAAAAATTCCACTCTGTTTCTTTGTTTTTTCAAGGCTAATTGCTGACTAAAAATCCCATTTGGCCATCTCTTTGTTTCTATGCTATTTTTTTCTTTAACTCATCCCCACTACCTATCACTGTTATTCTTGTTTTAGAGAGAGAGAAATAAGAAATGTGGGAGTGTGAGGAAATGATAATTAAACAATTTGTAATCTTTAACTCATCCCCACTATCTAGAACTATTATTCCTGTTTTAGAGAGAGAAATAAGAAAAGTGGAGTGTGGTGAGAATTGAACACTTTGTAATATTTGCTGATATATTGGGATTGGACCCAAGTCAGACTCCAAGTGTTCTGTGGGGTTCTTTTCTCTTTGTTTTTTCTATCGACAGTTGTTGTTTTTTTACCTCTCTCTCTTCTTTTCCTTGAGATTCAAGAACAATATTAGATACAAAGAGAGAAGGTTGGAGTGAGTTATATAAGAATAGTAGTAGAGAAACCCACTCGTGGGGTCTGAGAAATTCTTCTCATAGGTTAAAAATCGTGCCTTTGCATTTCTGTAAAAAACTTGAAACGTGTGTTTTCTTGTAATACTCTTATTTAGATATTCTTTCCTATCTTCTGGACTTTTAAAACCCCAATTCTGTCCTGCCTTATTTACTATCCTGTTGGTCTAAAATGGGGGGCAACTTTGTCTTATGGAGATTTTAGTACTCTATTTGAAAGGTCTACTCTTACCTTCATTGTCATCAAACAAAGTTTCACAGTTTACCGTTTACTCTCCATTTCTTTCTTTGTTTCTTTCACTATCCCTTTTGAGAGCTACAGACTAAGATCCGCAGAAAATAAAGACTTTATCATCCCCTTTATCGTAGAGTTTAATTTTTGCTGTAAAAAAAAAAAAGTAAGGTTTCCAAAAGGGAAAAAAAAGTGTGGCAAGAGATATATAATATATAATTATATTCAAACATAAATTATAATTACGATATATATTAATATTTTATAATAAAGAAAAAGCAGTACTGGGTTAGAATGGTAAAACAGTTGAATCCAAAGACCAGGAAGCTGCAAGACAGCACAGGTGAGCATCAGATAAAAAAGCATCATATGCATTTTAACAGCTCATCCCAACTGAACCCTGATAATTGGTTTTTTCTCTTTTATTTTATTTTATTTTATTTTAAATTTTGTCTAATGCCATCCTGTTATTAGTTTGGTCAGATTTGGTACCCTGTTATTCATGAGTGGACAAAAAATTATTTCAAATGACGTGATTGTCCTTGTTTTTGAAACTATTGCATAATTGCGTTAAAATCTTAGCTTTTTTTTTCCTCTAAATATTTAAATGTTTGATACCGACATACAGTCTATTAAGATACTTATACAATTTATTATTTGAGTTTTAATTATAAATATATAAATAATATAATTATTTTAAAAATAAAAATAAAAAAAATGTTTGATATTTGATGATAAATCTTATAACATGTTTAAATGTTTAAAATTTATGAAATCATTTTTTATAATAATTTTTATTTTTCAAAAAAATAAATATATATATATATATATATATATATATATATATATATATATTATTATGATCTTCAAATACTATTTGAAATCATATTTTAAAACATCAAACAATTTTAGTCCATTAGCTAAAAAGGATTTGAGACAATACTAGGATTAATTGGGCCAAAATGTTGTAATGCACTCAAACAAATATAAAATTATCCTTTCAAAATAGTAACATTGGTTCATTAGATAAATTATAGTTAATTGATAGATAATTGTTTATTAAAATAATAAAATTTATTTTTTATTTATAATAATATTATAATTTATAATAAATAAAATATATGCTCATTTTAAAAAAATAATAATAATAACACTATATTTTCAATTAGAGTAAAATATAGTAGTACTTTGACATATAATAAATCACTTATAACATAATGCTCAATTATAATAATAATTTTATATTTTTAATTAGAATAAAATTAAATTCTAAATTATTTCTAATATTTAATAAATTATATACAACATACGGGTATAAAAAACTAATTATCTTATAATAATTAATATTTAAATATAACCTGAAAATAGCCTTATATATCCTTCATTTAGTTATATACAATCATAATGAAATGACTACTCAATATATAAAAATAAGAACATCAATTTATATAATCAAATATACTTTCATAAAAAATCAACTGTATAAGATGTTTGAATTTTGATTACCATTTTTTAGCTATTTTTACCTTTTAATGTTGTAATTGTTTATTTAAAATAATGGATGGAGTTTGTCTTCTTATCGTAGATATTTTGGTTGTATAAGATGTCTATATATGTCCCATTCATAAAAATTGTCGATTGTAACTAAAGATATTCTCCTCCTAAAATAAAAATTCAAAATAATAATAATAATAAGAATAATAATAATAATAATAATAATAATAAGAATAATAATAATAAGAATAATAATAATAAGAATAATAATAATGGGACATTATAAATTATCAGAATTGGGCTCTTAAGAAAATAACTCTTTAATTAATTAGAAGCAAACGTTAATTATGTCAAGCATTATCATCATCACCAAAAGTAACGGTGATAGTGATGCGGATGATGTTTAATCATTAAAATAATATATACTTTTTATAAAACGTTACTTTAGCTTAGAACAACCATTAAACTGGGGATTTTTTTTTTTAAATGGAGACCTTAATTTGTACTTCACATTTGATTTTGTATCATAAAAAAAAAACAAAAATGATAAAAGATACTTAGTTTTTAAATAAAAATGTCTTAATTATAACTTAGTAGAGGAGCGCTACTATCATCTACCATTTTCAATGACAGATTGATGATTATATTTAGGAAAATATATCAAATAAATAATATTATTTATATTTTAAATTATTCTAATATATATAAATTATTATATTTATATTATATTTTTAAGTAATAAAAATTTTAAAAAATATTTATTAATTTTATTTATATAATTTACTTATAATTTTATAAATATTAAAAGTGAATAAAAAGTATCACTGCCATTTCTGAGTCGCATGTAAATATGCTAATTGACAATTTGTTTATAAGAAGGTTTTTTTTTTCCTAAGATTGTATGTACATTGATGTATTATAATTGATAATATATTTTCACATGGTTTAAAATCTTTCAAATTTGACAGGTAGACAAAATTCTTCCATATATTTACTTTTTAAAGATGCTAGATTTGAACTCATTTACATAAAATATATTCGAATTAATAAAATTATTTATTTAAAAAATTTATTAAAATTAATAAATAATATATTTATTTTATCTCATAAATATTAATATTTGATTTAAAATACTGATATTAATTTTTAAAAAATATAAATAATATTTATTATTTAAATTTGATAATTTTATATCAATGTTAATTACAAATAATAATTAATATTGTTCCCCAGTTTTTTATTTGAAAAATGTTATAAAACATGAATTTTTAAATTTAATAAGTATATAAGAGTATTTTTATATTTATTAATATACAAAAAAAATACATAGAATAACTAATAAACAGTAAAAAATGAACGAGATATATGCATATTTTTTAACAAAAGAATAAGATACGAGTATATTTTGATGTTTATTTGTGTATGAAAAAATAAATAAAAATTAAAAAGTGAAAAAATAATCAAAACACTAAAACTAACAAAATTAATATTTATAAAAATGTATATATTTTAGGAAAATTTTGGTATTTATTTATCTTATAAATAAAAATGTATTTATTTTAGAAATATTTTAATATTTATTTATATATAAAAAATAGTGAAAGCATGGAGCGAAAAAATAACAATGTATTGTTCATTTATTATTTTTACCTTTTATTTATATTATAAAAATATATTTATTTAAAAATATTTTGGTATTTTTTACGTATATTTTAGAAATATTTTATTATTTATTTATGTATATAAATAAAAAATATATTTATTTTAAAAAAGAAGCACAAAAAAGAGAAAAAAAACATGGATAACTAATACAACTTGAAAGATTTTTTATATATAATGAAAAAGATAAAAAATTAAAAATAATCAAAATGGTCGATAAAACTAAAAAATATTTATTTATAAAAATGTATTTATTTTAAGTATATTTTGATATTTAATTATTTACATAAATAAAAAGTGTATTTATTTTAAGGATATTTATTATTTATTTATTTGTAAAAAAAGTAATGAAATAGTAGAATGTTCTCACTTTTTATTTATAATAATTATAAAAAATTATTTATTTTAAGAATATTTTGGTATTTATTTATGTGTATAAATAAAATGTGTATTTGTTTTAGAAATAAAAAGTGAATTTATTTTTAAAATATTTTGGTATTTATTTATATGTATAAATAAAAAATGTATTTATTTTATAAACATTTTGATATTTATTAGTATAAAACAAAAAAGTAAAAAATGAAATGAAAGAATAACCAATTATTGTTAATTATTTATTCTCTCTTTTTATTGACAATTATAAAAAGTATATATATTTTAAAAATATTTTGATATTTATTTGTATGTATAAATAAAAAGAATAATTATTTTAAGAATATTTTGATATTTATGTATATGTATTTTAAATAAAAGGGTATTTATTTTATAGGTATTTTGACATTAATTTGTGTATATAAATAAAAAATATATTTATTTTTAAATAAAATAACAAAAAAAAAGTAGTGAAATAATTAAATGATAGAATAATCAATGTACTGTTTATTAATTATTTTGGTTTCTTATTTATAATTATAAAAAGGGTATCCATTTAAAGCATATTTTAGTATTTATTTGTGTATATAAATAAAAATATATTTATTTTAAAAAAAATCAACAAAAATAAAAAAATAAAAAATAATAACTAATGTATTGTTTAATATTTATTCTCATTTTTTATTTATAATTATAAAGTGTATTATTTTATGAATATAAAGTGTATATATTTTAAGAATATTTTGGTATTAATTTGTATGTATAAATAAAAATTATATTTATTTAAATAATATTTTGATATTTATTTATATATATAAATAAAAATGTAGTTATTTTAAAGATATTTTAATATTTATTTTTGTGTATAAATAAAATATATATTTAAAAAAAACAAAAGAAAAAAAAAGTTTTATAAGGATCAAAACGACATCACCCATTAGAAGCTTTTATACATAATAGATTATTTTTTGAAATGTTTAATTTGTAATTGCGTACACACAACTAATTGTATAAGTAATATAATATTTATACAATTAGTTGTAAAGATGGATACTAAGTATAAAGTAGTTTTGAAAAAAGTTAGTATAGAATAATTCAATGACACTTGCATATATTTTGGTTATGAGATTTAGATTTGTTTATCAACACTTCCTTGAAAAAGTTAAGAACTCTTCGATTAAAAGATCCAATATTACCTGCATATTGCTTATATATTTCGTCTTATTTCATTTGGTTGGATTGAGATTCTTTTTTTTTTTTTTTTTTGGGTTCGAAGATGCCAACAAATATCAACTAATCTTCTTCAAACAAAATCATATAATTTTAAAAAAATAAAAAACTATGTTTAAAAAATAAAATTATAAATATTACACTTAAAAACTCATTGTTACCTAAACTCAATAAGACTTTATAAAATAAGGGTTAAGTTTACTTACAAAATATCTAAAATCTTTAACTCTTTATCAATAGGAAATTTAATAATTATATGGTGAAATTAATTATCTTAGCTATTATTTTTATAAATATTGAATATCATAAAAAAAAAGGATAAGTAATATTTTATTCTTATAATTATATTTAGAAATTAAAATAAAGATTTTTGGGTGCACGTTATTTATTAATAAAATTACAGCTCAGTCAATTCAGCCCAAATTTAAAAAACTCAAGTTGGGTGCCCAGATCACAATTTGAGTGCTTGGATGCAAGTTTAGAAGTAAGAATATCATTAAATGGATAATCTTAAGATAAATCAATCCAAACAGTTCTACCCTGGCCCACTAACACTCTCTTTTCATATTATTTTAATTTAAACAGATAATCAATCATCCAACACATTATTAATCAATTATATTAGCCACACAAACCAAACCCACCTATTTATCATTATCTTCTTAACCAATTATTTAATTCAACGACCATTTTGATCAAATACCAAACTATTATTATAAATATTTTAAATAGAAGAACATTTTGCAGTGACTATAAAATTTGAGATATATCAAAGAGTAAAAATGTAAATTTATATATATATATATATATAACTATTAAATCTTCATTTATATGAATGCAGTGTCTGGTCCTGCTTAAAAGGACGGTGGTTTCAGTCAGGATTTACGGTATAAATCATACCCTCTTTGTTTGGTTCTCCATGTTAAAAGTGATTCTTTATAGAGACCTCTCCCTAGTCTTTTCCATCCTCCCTTTTTTCTTTTTCTTTTTCATTTTCATTTTTATTTTCATTTTTCATTTAATTAGTAGTTACCCACTCTTTCATTTTTTAAATATCTAATAATTATTAATTATTTTTTCAAAACAACTTAGTTATATTCTTTTTACTAATTACATGAATAATAATAATTTTGAATTTATACATATTTACAATCATTTTAATTTACTGAATATTAGAAATATATAAATTTAAGTTTATATTAATTAAAATATGTGTATAAGTCATAGGATAGCTTTAAAAAGAAAAGAAAATTTATTTTTTAATTAAAATATAATTAAATTTAAAGTAAACACGTTTAAGGATAAAATATCATCATTATTTATTATTTATTATAAAATAATAATTAAATTTTATATTTATTTTTTATGGTAATTTAATTATATTATTAAAAAATAACGCATATGAATAATATTATTTTTTAATTACATTATAACGTAATAATTATTTTTTTTGAAACATTGAAAAAAATTAAATAAATAAATATTATTATATAGTAATTTTTTAATAAAAATATAAATTTTAAAATAAAAATGAAAATTATAATTATAATTATATTCACTACAAATTATTTATTGATTATAAATTATGTAATTACATTATATTTTAAATTGATATAATCTTTTAAAAAAATAAAATATTTAATTAAAAATAAATAATAAATAATACATATAAAATTTCATACTAATAATTATAATTACATGTTAGAGCACTCATGACTAATTTCTTCCAACTGATAAAATTTGTTAAATCTACGTCACGTTTCCATGATAATCGTGTCATAGGCAAGTCAGGGATAGCCAATCACAAAACTTGGATCACATACCATTTAATGTCACTGAATAATTGGTCTGTTACGCTTCTAATATCGTGCACTATCGTCAAATTAAGTATTTTTGTTTTCTTGACAATCTCCCTATATTTTGATTTTTCCATCGATCCTCATTTCTTTCGGTAGCCATTCTTGCTTTTTCCCTTTTTTTAGCCTTTTAACTTTTAGTTAATTACATTGTTGTTTTTTATTCTGTCCTTACCAAGGTATAATTTAAAAAATATTGTGAGCAATGCCAAATTAACTTTTTATAGCACAACATAATAATAATATCTTACCCTTTTTATATTCATATAATTTTATTTTTAATAACTTTTAAAAATATTTATATACTATATTTTCATATATATAAAAAAATAATTTTAATGTTGTATATTATATAGAAGTAAATTAAAAATAAAACTTTATAAATTATATATCAAATTAAACTATAATAATGTATAAAACTATACTTTATTAATATAATTAATTTTATTATGTATTGTTATTAAATAAATGACAAAAAATCATGCAATTTTAATAATTTTTATCAAATAAATAATACATTAGTTTTATAATTATTAAATTACTCATCAAAAATTTCATAATTTTTCAATATTAGTTCTATAACTTATTATTATGAAAAATAATAATTTTTAGTTATATAATTTATTAAAATAAAAAAATTTAGTACATCATTAAAAGTAAACATTTATATTATATAATTTTCATAAATAACAAGGTTATAAATATTAAATTTAAAAATTATAATGTTAAAATATTTATTTGTATCTAATAACGAACTATTATAATATTTTTAAAAAAATTGTAAAATCTTTATAGTGACAATGTAATAATTAAAAAACTAAATCAATTAAATTAAATAATTATAAACTCCCTCATGCTTAACTTGTTTAAATAAAACTTAATTGTGCTGATGGATGCTTTGGTGTGTTGATCGAGGAAGTTTGGAAGCTCTCTTCCAATAAAAACTTTATTTTTCAGTACAGAAACATAAAACATAATAGGGTGGCTCTAAATTTGCCATTTTTTTTTGTTTTGATAGGATTATTTTTGAAGTGTTTTTTCCTGATTTGTTTACTGATTTGTTAAGTTTAGATGTACCTGATTTGTACTAGATATCCATTGGTTTTAATTGTTTGAAAAATAATTCAAATTCTCCACTACTCTCGCACTCCATTAAAGATGTAAAAAAAGAAGATAAAAATACACTATAATTCAATTTGAAATATGTTATATATATTAAATAATTTTGTTAATGTTGAAATTAAGGTTAAATGAAAAATATAAAATATTAAACTAGTTATAATATTAATTATTAATAAAAATTAATTATATTATAATTAAAAATAATATTTTATGTTGTAGCTCGATTCACCAAATCGAATCCAAATTTTATAACTTGAATCGAACACGAATTAAATTAAATTTATGAAAAATTTAAACAAACTTAAATAACCCCAATGAATTGAGTTATATAGGTTCAAGTCAACATGTTAGTCGAAGTTAAATAATAATAATAATAATACATTACAATTTACACTCATGTCAAATACTTAAAATTAAAAAAATATATACATTTTTTCTCATATCATATTACAATTCTTATAAAAAACATCTTTTTTTTCAAAGTATTACTAAAAGTCATCATCTTAATCTTAAAATTCATATGGTTGTGAATAAATCATAACTTGTTCAATTTTTCATGTTTATATTAACAAATTCAACCACAAATAAAATTTTAAAAATAAAAAAAATAATTTAAAAACAATAGGTAAATTATGGTTAGAAAAAGTTATATTAATAATTACTATATTATATTTTGTAAATCTATATTTTTCAATAAAGAATTAGTTGTCATGCACTTAGAAAAAAGTACCCCATTTTACATGATTAATTTAAATTGTGTGTTTTAATTTTTGATTAATTAATTTGTTTATTGTTCTAACTTTTAGTTATTAACTTAAAAACATGGTTCAAAACAATATATAGTTAGATGAATATGCCATAGTTAATGTAATATAAAACACATTAAGTAAAGATGAAATCATCATTGACATTCTTCTAAATTTAAAGAAGCAAAATAAAAGTTTATGGATCTAAACATACCGAGATTCTAATTTTGACTTCTCATAATATTCTACGATAGAAGTACAAGTATTATGGTTAAATCTATTAAAATAGATCAAAAAATAAAACATATACTTCACATGTCATTATAGTAAGTATGTTATAAGGGACACACAAAATGTGAGTTATATTCTTATTAACTAGTTATTATAACATAAGATGTTAGTGTAATGAGTTGTATTATTTTTGTAGACTTTTTTGTATGCGTGAGTTGTTTATTCAGTGTTAATTAGTTATCTGTTAAAAAATACTAATTGTTGTAATATTATTTTCATTATTTTTGATATTTCATGTAATATTGTTTGAACTTACCTTTATTGATTTGAATTAAATTTAAATTGAATTAAAATTCAACCAATTTAAATTGAATTAGTTCAAATCAACGCGAACTCACCCGATTCATACGAATTATCATCCTTAATTATAATATATATCAAAATGAATGCTTCAAATATATTTTTCTTAATTGGTTTAGTTAATAAGAGATATGGGTGGGTAAAATGCACCAGAATCAATCCAACTCAATATATTCAACCAAATTTTCGATCTTAGGATTTTATTTATTTTGTTTTTTTTTTTTGTATAAAACTAATTAATATTAGATTGATTTAGTTATTACTTTAAAACCAAACTTACTCAATTCTTTTATTTTCTTAGGTTTTAGTTTCCTTCCTCACTTCCCTCCGCCTCTTTATTTTATTATTTTCTTCCGTATGTTTTTAACTTCATTACCCACGAGTTATTTCATTGTAGCAACAACATTTTTCTTAATTTTTATTTACAACCACAAGATCCAACGACATACTCCTCAATTCTTCTCATTTTGTCGAAGATGTTTTTATTAAAAATGTCAAAATGTTGTACACAAAATAATAGTCTGTAAAATTTGTAAAATATTTATATTTTATAATATCTTCATATTAAAAGAAAATTTATTTAAAGTGTACGAGCTAATGTGTATCATTGTTTATTTAAATGTATAAATCTTAATAATCTATTAATTATTATTGTCTATTTATTTTAATTTTAATTTTTTAAAATTATATGATTAATATAAATAATGATATTAAATAATTAATGGAGATTTAAATCTTTAAATTTAAGTATTTTAATAAATTTAATGTTAAAAAATTTAAAATTATAATATAAAAGTTAAAAATACTAAAAAAATTAAAAAAATTAAAAATTTGATTCAAATTAAATTAATTTTTTAAATTTATTAATTTACATCGATTATATTTTTTAAGCATTTCGATTTTAATATAAATATAAATGCAATATGATGGATAAAAAAAATATATATATATATAAAAAGCTGCAGCTTTCACCAGGCTTTTGGCAGTGATTCACAAGGGACACACGGTAAATGAGAAATAAGATAAGAGATTTTAGGTAGAATAATTACCCAAACTTATAGTACAATTGTACTATGTCGTATTTCTAGATAATTTCATGCGTCACTATCAGCATTGATAGGCTTCCACATGCATATCAGCTTCATATGCGCTACACGTAAGTTGTGCAGGCGCTTTTCCCATTCTCACGTTTTTTCTTTTTTCTTTTTTACTCTGTTTTTAGGGTACTCTTATATCATGAATAATCCGCCTCATTCTATATTTCACACGAGGGAAAAAAACAGAAATAGCTGCAGGTTTACTTTTTTTAAAAAATACTGTCAAGTTTTAAAAAATTTAAAAATATTCCTAAAATCATAAAGTTCAATCTAACAATTATTAAAAATATTATTAAAATTTAATAAAAAAAAATTTTAAAATAAAAGAAGAAATAATAAACATTAAAACTGACAAAATTTTAAGATATTTTTCACAAAAAAGATGATAATAAATAAATTTTTTTTGAAGAAATTTAAAAAGAAAAATTAAATCTTTAAGAAGGAGATGAATTTAAAAACCCATCATTTTTATTAAGAAAATTATTCAAAAAAAAATATAATTTATTATAGCATAAGTAATAAAAAAATAAATATTAAGATTATAGATGTAAAAGGAAAATATAAAATATTATTAATTAATAAATAAACTATAATAAACAAGTTATCAAAAATTTCTCATAAAAATAAAAAAAAATTGGATAAATTCATTTAGGAGGAATTCAAATTAATAAAAACTCATTTTAGAGAAATATATATATATACCAATAAAAATAACATTATTAGATAACAGAATAATAAATAGACAATATGCCTTATTAGGAATTATCCATGATAATTTAGGATATTTAAAGCTAAAATTTACAACATATCCTAAGTTT
Source organism: Hippophae gyantsensis (assembly GCA_030763125.1). Classification (NCBI taxonomy): domain Eukaryota; kingdom Viridiplantae; phylum Streptophyta; class Magnoliopsida; order Rosales; family Elaeagnaceae; genus Hippophae; species Hippophae gyantsensis. Next base: position 12,583,748 of record CM061028.1, read on the forward strand.
GTTATAAATATACATGATAAAAATCTAAATCAAGTATTAAGTCTAACTTATGAATTTGAAAGAGAGAAATCATTCATTTTCAATACATTATCTAGTAACATATTCTTTAAAAAATAATCATAATAATTCAATATATGAATAAAATAAATTTATAAAAATAGACAAAACTTTTAAGGAACTTGGACAAATAATAAAACCAAAACTACTAACAGACTTTTAAATACCAAAAGAATAGAAACTAGATATTAAAGAAAAATCCTTAATAACATAAAGAAATAGTAATGTTGTTAAAACTAATAACATACAAAGATTTACTTTATAGACCATGAAGGAGAAACTTATAATTAAGAAGAAGTTAAAAAAATAGAAAATGAAGTTAAAATAATGAAGGTGTTAGTTCATGATTGTATATTAGGAAAAATAATGTTTAATGATAAAATAAAAAATATGCATTTAGAAATAAATGGAAGCCTAATAGGTGTAGCAAAAAATCAAGCAACATTATTTGAAATTATACAATTATTAATAGCAAAAAATCAAGCAATATTATTTGAAATTATACAATTATTAATAGCAAAAAATCAAGCAACATTATTTGAAATTATACAATTATTAACAGAGGAAATGAATTTAGTCCAAGAATCAAACACAAAATATTTACAAGAAATAATAGATATACAAAAAGAATTACTAAATGAAATAAAGGAATACAGTTATAATAAACTACAACAAGATATTCACAAGGAATTTTTAGAACTAAGAAAAGATGTATACAATATACATAGGGATAATGAAATAATATGTTATAAATATGATCATTTAGAAGGATTAAAAGAAGAACCACCAAGGAGATCATATTCTTTGATTCCTAAAAATGAGAAAAGGAAAAATGAGGAACAATCTAAGAATAAAGAGATAATTTCAATTTAATGGAATATAGAAAAGAATTAGAAAGAAAATTCATAGACCATGAAAATAGAGATATATGAACATTAGTCAGTTTATTGACATTAACCAATGAAGAAATAGAAGAACATTATAGTGAAAAACTTTGTACTAACAAAAAAGAAGATGATATGATAATAATCAGTAAAATTGATTTTGAACCAGAAAACATGACCTAAAAAGATCATATGAACCAATTTCATTACTAGTCCTTTACCAAGAAGTAACATTTGACCCACATAAGGGTGAAAGAAATAGGCAAAGATCAGAACAACCTGATACTACGTATAGAAAAAAACAACCACCTAAAATGGAGGAAAGGTTGCATTGGGGAACTAGAGGTAGTATTCCACCATAGTTCAAACTCCATGATAATTATAAATCTAAACTTTTAGATTTAGATTGTATAAGAGATAGAAAAAAAAATCCTAAATGAATGGTCTAGTGGGATGACTGTACTTTTACAAACTACCCAAACAGATCCTTCAACTTGTAGAGTGCTTATAGCACATAAAATGACAGGAAATGTAAAAGTTTGGTTTTCAAACTTAAAAGATCAACAACATTTATTAATGTAAGGAAATGCTTCCACGGGAAGAGAATACTTGGATACAGTAATAAATGAAATATATAAAGAATTTATTCGAGAAGATAAAGGAAGGACTATCACTAAATCTAGTGAAAATGAAATCAATGAAGCTAAATGACATCTAACAAATATAAAAATTTGTAACATGTGTTACATAGATTTTTTTATTTATGAATATGAAATGTATTACCATAAATTACCACCCTCTATACAAACAACATATAAAGAAATATTTTTTTCAAAAATTACCTAGAACACTATATAAAACCTTAACAGAAAATTGGGAACAAATGAATAAAGTAACTATACCAGATACTCTAGGAGGAAGAATAAGATGTCTTAAAAATTAGATCGTTATTAAATGCCAAGAAAAAAAGAATATAAACAAATAAGAGGAAATGATAAATTTTGCTGTAATACAAGAGATTTTAGAATACCAGAGAAATATGGATGTAATATAAAATCCTATAAACAAAAATATAAATATAAAAAATATAAAAAGTTTAAAAAATATAAATTTAGAAAACAAATTTTCCAAAAATATAAAAAGAGATTCAATAAAGAAAACTACAAGAAAATATATTTTAGAAAAAAGATTTATAAACCTTCTGAAAAAAAGAATTATTGTCCTTCAGGAAAGAAAAAATACAAATGTTGGATATGTAATGAGGAAGGACATTATGCTAATGAATGTCCAAGCAGACTTCAACATAAAAAAGAATTTAAAAAGGAATTTTCATAAAAAACAAAAATCTTAGAAGAAACTTTCAAAATGGAATTAGAACCAATCGAGGAATCAAATATAGATGATACTTATGATATCTATCTATTGGAAGAAACTGATGAAAAAATAACTGACTCAGAATATGAATACTCAAATTATGAATATTCTTCATCAAAAGATGAATGATTTGTATAGTATTACAAATCCAAATAGTATTTACATTAAAGTAGGACTAAAATTTAAAGGCTATAACACTTATCATTTACATGCATATATAGATACAAGAGCTAGTATGTGTGTAGCCAGTAGATATGTATTTCCAGAAGATAACTGAAAATAAGCACCAAAAGATTTAATTGTAAGAATTGCTAATAATATTACAATAAAACTCAATCAGATATTAAAAGATACTGATATAATGATAAAAGGAGAAAACTTTCACATTCCTACCATATATCAACAAGAAACAGAAGTAGATTTATTAATAGGAAATAATTTCCTAAATTTATATCAACCTTTCATATAACATTCTCATAAAATAAGTCTCACAACCTTAGAAGGAGATACCATATATGTTTCTAAAGTAAGAAAAAATTTAACTGTTTCAAACCCAACTTTTATGCAACAACATAAAAAGCGAAAACGTGGTGAGATAGAAGACCAACAAAAACCTTATTTAGAAAATATTTCATTAGATATAGAAGAAAAACAAAACTCTTTTCTCAATGAAATACAGGAAGACAAAGCCCTAACAGGCATTAGAAGACTATTAAAAATAGTGAATTCAGAAGATATGATTGAATTTGAAAAACAAATTTAAGAATTTTTGGAATTTAAAGTCATAATACCAAGTAATTCACCTCACTCTCGTCCAACATTCTTAGTTGAAAAAGAAGTTGATAAAAGAAGAGGAAAAAAGAGAATGATAATAAATTATAAAACACTGAATAAAAAAACCATTGACGATGGATACTTCATTCTAAAAAAGGAAGAACTACTATCATTAATAAAATGAAAAAAATATTTCTCGAGTTTTGATTGCAAAAGTGGATTTTGGCAAATAAGTTTGGATGAAGAATCCAAAAAATTAATAGCATTTAGTTGCCCCCAAGTACAATTCCAATGGACAGTTATACCATTTGGGTTGAAACATGCTCCAGGTATTTTTCAAAGATATAGAAATAACATTTTTAAGAAATTACAAGATATTTGTTGTGCTTACATATATGATATTTTAGTTTTCAATAATGAATTAAATAAACATTATTTTGATATTATCAACATTCTACAAGAATATAGAAAAGAAGGCATTGTACTCTCTGAAAAGAAAGTAGTACTTGCTTTACAAAAATTAATTACATAGGGTTGGAAATTGAAGATGGAAAACATAATCTACAACCTCATATACTAAATAATATTCAAGGTTTCCCTAGTGAATTAAAAGATAAAAACCAATTACAAAGATTTTTAGGATGTTTAACATATGTAGAAGCCTATATAAAGAAACTTACAAAAATGAAAAAAACCATTACAAGCAAAATTGAAAAAAGATCATATTTGGAAATGGATAGAAGAAAATACTCTATATATGGATAGAGTAAAAGTAAAGGAAAAAAAATTTACCAACTTTATACCATCCAGGATCAGATGATAAGATGATAATTGAAACAGATGCTTCACAAGAATATTGGAGAGTAGTCCTTAAAGCAAGAGTAGATGACAAAGATGAATATCTTTGTAGATATACATCAGGATCTTTCCAAGGTTTATAATTAAATTATCATAGTAATAAAAAGAATATTTAGTTGTTAAAAAGGCTATTAAGAAATTTGCAATATATATCATAAGCTCCAGATTAATTGTTAGAACAAATAACAAGAATTTTGGTTATTTCTTAAGAATTAATATTGCAGGTGACTACAAACAAGGAAGACTAGTTAGATGGCAACAATGGTTCAACCATTACAATTTTGATGTTGAACATCTTTCAGGATATAAAAATGGTTTAGTTGATGCTCTTATCAGAGAATTAGCACCTCTAACTATTTTTATGCTTTCAGGAATGGAACATCTTGATATCAATATCAAGATAAAAGAAAAGGAGATAAAAATCCTATAGGAACAACTCGAGTTGCTATATCTCGAGAAATCTCTTATGGAGATAGGAAAGAAATAGGAAGAACTTAATTATTCAAAACAACCTCTAGAGACCAGAAGCTCAAACGAGGAATCTCCACTAAAAAAGGAAGAACTTAATAGTTCACAAAAAAAATTCTGAAACCATGAAGCTCAATTGGGTAGATGAGGTAGAAAAAGAAGAATAGAAAAAAGTTTATGTGGTCTATAATGGTCCAAAACCGGGAATTTATAACAACTGGGCAAAAGTTAACAAATCTATTCTAGGAATTAGTGGAGTAACTCATAGAGCCTTCACCAATAGAATGGAAGCTGAAGGTAGTTATGTCAACTACAAAACACCGAAACTAATAACTCTAAAGGAGATAGTAAGAAATTATTCTACAGTACTACAACAACAACCAACAACTCCAAGAAGATTGAAAAATCTTGGAAAGATAGCAAGGCCTTTAGTGTTATTTAGAGAAACATCTCCACTAGAGACATCAAAAATAGTAAAACATTCAATACTATTTAGGGAGACATCTCCTAAAACTACTCTAATAATTGAAGATGAAAAGGGTCACTATAGAGACTTCATCAAACCACAATGGTTGAGTCTTTATAAATTGGCCAGAAAATCTACCCAAGAACATATTGAAGATATGAAATTCTATACTATAGACAAGGAATTTCCTACAAGAAGTGAATTCAATATATGGGAAGGAGTTGATCCAATATTTGTGTATAAAGCATTTTATGCAAGATTAATAGAAAATATATATCCCGGAAATAATTTCCGGAATTAATTTAAGTGAATTAAATTATTTCCCAAAAAATTCTAAAAGAGCAATCAAGAATTTCAGAAAAAATTGAAGCAGGTGATAAACCTGTTTATCTTATATTTTTCAATTTATTAATGGACTATAATGAGGAAAGAAGTATTAGTCCTTACCACTTCATCAAGATAGGGATTTCCAACACAAACAGAGAGGTTCTCAAACCAATGGGTACTTCTAAAAAAGGAATTCAACACAGAAAAACTCTGTGTATTAAGAGGACAAATGCTAAGCCAAATTTACTATGAACTCAAGAAAATTGACAATTCTACTAAGATTAAAGTAAATTATTCAACTAGTATAGTCATTATCATTTCTCACAGTAGCATGGCTCTGTCAGAAGAAGATGGTGAAAAAATCATCAAATATGAAACCAATTTTAATTGCAACAACCTAGAAATTGGTTAAGAAATAAGGAAGGTATTCTGCTTCTATGCCAGAAAAGCCACCAAAGACCACATATGCATTCTCTACATCAAAGACTGAGAAGATGAAGATGCATCATCATCAACGTCATCAAAGGAACCGTCGATAGAAAATGACAAAGAAAAATAAGAAAACAAGCTATCGGTAGAAGACTACAAAAGAAATAAAAATGTAGACCCTACATCTTAGTTGGGAGCATGTGCTAAGGAAAAAAGATGTGACTATCCTTTAAAGAAGAAAAAGGAGTTGAATTATTAAAACAAGGGTAAAATAATAATTTTAGTCTTGTAAATAGGGATTCTTTGTTCTATAAAAGAAACCTTTATTATCATTTCAAAGACACACAAACACACAGAAATCCAGAGCTCTCTACTATGAAACACTCTAGCATAGAAAACCTCTCTATCTAAAAATGTCAAAACCAATAATGTAATACCCAGTAACTATGAGCAGTTAAACACCTATTTCAAGGTTCTTATTTGGCCTTAAATTGTAATAATTATTATGCTATGAATAAAATGGAGTTTAGTTACTTTTCTTTAGTAAGTCAACTATTGGACATCATTTATGTACAGATGTAGAAGACTCACCATTGCCAGGAAGGCATTGAGGTTTGAGCAAAGTTGAGGCATAATAGGTGTAACAAAAGAAAACTAACAGAAGGAAAGATCATGGTGGACCCATCAAATTCAGGTATAATAATTATAAATTTAAGTTAGTTAAGAATTTTAAATGTTTAAATATTTGCTTACAACAAAACATAATATTGTTAAAACAAGAAAATGGAATTTATTTTTAGAAATAAACAACTAATAATTCTAATGGAAATCAAAGATAAAAATCTAATTCTATTAGAAACATTTGATAAAAGTTATCTGTATCATTTAAATGAATATTTTTAAAATGAAGATTATGAAGTTTGTCTTAAATTTTTTAAAAGATTTAACAACTTATTAGATATCTATACAAATTATATTAAAACTATTACAAACATCATAAATCATCCTGTTTCAAGGATATTAAAAGAATATTTTAGTCAAAAATATGTGAGAATAGAGAAAGAAGAATTAAACAACTTAATGCTTGGATATTACTTCTTTGAAGATTATAAATACATTATATGTACACAAGAAAAACCTAATTGTATACTAAGAATAAGACAAAATAATATACATTCAACACATATGATTTATCAAGATAATACTTTATGAACATCGAATTATTAGTACATAAATTAGAATGATTAGATTTAATAAATAAAAGAGTAATTTTTAATTTTAAAAGATAATTAATAGATTGATGATTAGAATTAAGCAGCAAACATAATGAAAACATAATATACTATGCAATTGTAATGAACATAAAAGAAAATTAGACTTATATAGTAAAATAATAAGCTTTTTAGACAAATTATTACCTTCAATAAATAGACAAAGATCATCAACTAGGTCAATATTAACCCCCGATTAAAAATTGTATCGATCCACATAAATTGATATCAGAGCCTAAGAATAGTAATCTAAATAGTAATGGATAAAAAATTAACACCATTAAAAATATAAGGACATTTTTGATATTTTATAAACCTCATGAACATAATTGAAGATATGTCAAATTTCATGAGCATTTAAGATAATGATCCTTTACATGACGTTGAAGAATGTGAATAATATTACATATAGACTTATGCATTTATGATGGGCATACAATAAATATATTTATGCCAAGTTTTTTATGTTTATGTTAAAATGTTACTGATATTACAAATAAGTGAAGTTATGATGTGCATACAATATTAACAAATGAAATTATTTTAAATCATTTGCTTGCGATATTTTTATGTGTATACACTACTACGGATTATTAAAATCGGTTAAAAATTGACTTTAAATTGAATGACTTAACATTTAAAGTCGGTTCAATGCGTGAATCGACTTTAAACATAAAGTCGGTCCACGCATTGAACTGACTTTAAATTTTTATTTTTTTTACAAAATTTACTCATTTTCTATTATACTCAAATTAAAATCTGTATTCGATCACTACATAATAGGAGGAAAAAAATCAAAATCTATTTAACAAATAATTTAAATAATACAAATAATTGAAAAATTAAATATTAATTAATAGCAAAAAAATTATCATGGTATTGTCCTATGTTATTCAAGATCATTGTATTCTTCTCTTGATGTTATGATACGAAGCCTACATATATAATACAAAAAATTATGCACATAAATAATAACACATAATAGTAGAAAAAATATGAATAATTAGTGCGTAGGATAAATAAAAATATTTACAAGAGTAAATGAAGTAACAAAATTAAGAAAATGAAGAAAAAATGGTGTTGTGTAAGTGAGAAATAAGTATAATTTTTTTGAGTATTTTGCTCAAAAAAATAAGGGATCTAAAAGATAAGTTAGAGAAGAAGAAAACCTACTAACCGACACTGAAATTGGTGGTCGTAGGTGGCCGAAAAATGAGAAAGAGTGAAAGAAAAGTGGAAGAAGTTTGAGTTTTTAAGAGTTATGCAGCGCTTGGAATAGTTTCTATCTGGGGAAGAAAGAAGAGAAAAAGAAATATTCATGTGTGTAGCGTCGATTCTCCGTGTCAACCGACACTATCCATGTAGTTCGTAGCATCGGTTGACGTGGTGAACCGACGCTATCCACGCGTGTAACATCAATAAATACGTATAATCAACACTACGTCCATGTGTAGCATTGATTTGATACGTCAACAGACGTTATATGTAGCGTCGATTTTACACCAAATTGACTTTAAATTTATTATAAGTCGGTTTTTTGAAAAACGGACTTTATATATCAATTTAAATATCACATTTTGTAGTATATATATATATATATTTGCATTATAATCACTTCATTTTAATATTTTATATATTTTTATTATTTTATTTACAATTATTATATTTTAGTTACTTTATTTATTATTAATAAGATTAACAGTTTATTGATTTTGCCAGTTTTGGCCATTTTTGTGGAGGGGGGACCTTACGTATAGTTGATTTAAACATGACCGACAAGGGCAAAAGATGTTTTATTCTGTTTGAAAAAAAAAATATTAATATCAATCGTTAAAAGTCAAGTGAGCCAAATGACCAAAATGAAAGAGAGGAGGGAGGGGGACAAGTGTAATAAAGTGATCAGCTTTATAATATAATATAATATAATATAATAATAATAAAGTTTCATGCCAATATTTTTTTTTCACAAATAGATTTTATTATTTAAAATTTAAAGTATATAATTACATTAACAATATCAACAAAACAATAACAATATATATAATTATTAAATTATTTACTATATGTTTTAACTCTTTTTCAACCACACAATGAGGATAAAGAATATGAAAAAAATTGATCATATTTTACGAATTCTATTACTCAGTAAGATTTTCAACTATCCAGTTATTATGCTTTCTTAAATTGGAGATAATAGCAAGGTTGAACATAAAAAAACTATCATCAAATTTAAAACCCACTCTTCTCCACCCTAACCAACAACAACAAACTCAACTCTTTACCCATTTGCTTCTCATCATTGTTAAATACTTCATTAAAAACACCTTCTAACTACAAATCAAACTCATCCAACCGCTAATCATCTTCCTTGTAACTATACACAAGCAACACAGTGCCTTCACAATTCTAATTTAAAGATTTCATAACATTCAGTTACACAGAAGCCAAGAAAGAACTAAATAATCTAGCAAGGAATAATGCAATCCAATTAAGAATTACGAAACATTAGTGTTGAGAATCAATATCTTATAGAGATAGATTAGAGAGAGATGTATGTAAAAGATTTTTATAACATATTTATGGGTACAAGTATCAGTTATACAATATGTACATGTAACTACATATCAAGGAAGACATGATTAACATAAAATATAATGTGTCAAAGATCCAAATCGAGTATTACTCGTGTTGTTAACGAGTTTGTACTGTTCTTGAGCTTGATCTGTCTAAGACTCGAGTTGATATTGGGCTTAGTCTGTATCATGGGTGAGATATCTAGGGTATTTCATCTAGTAGTTTACAAGATTCGATCTTTGCTTCGATCTGAGTGTTCAAATAATTAGAAAACATTCAATTAAAACAAACTCAGATTACAATCTAACACATAATTAGAGAAATAATCCATGATGAAAAATTTAGTAAAAAAGCATTTTGTTTAGATATTTACCCATCCACATTTGACTTCATATTTTTAAGATAATTACGAAGGAACCGTTCGAGTGATTTACATTTTTAGTTTATAGTTACTTTAAATAAATCAATACACTTTCCATAAGTTTTTGATAATATTCATAAGAAATATAGCTTTCAAAATTTTGAAAATATTATTAGTTAAAGTAATTAGTATTTAATTTTAAAATTATTAATATTATTAATTAAAGTAATTAATATTTAATTTTAAAATTATTAATTTAAATACATATTCACATGTTACAATAATTATTAAATTATTACTCGATTAATTTTATAACACACCTCTTTCCGTCTATTTTTTATACACTAGTATTAAAGACCCTAATTATATAACTTTTGTGTAATTGTATATTTGAATGTAAAATAAGATTGTATTATATATAATAAAAATAATATAATTATATAAATTTTGTTCCATTAGGGATGTAGATTTAAATCGTACTAAAAACTTAATTTAATATGTTTGAATTTTTAATTATAAAATATGTATCTTGATCTTTTATTTTATCTTAAATTAAAAATAAGAAAAATATAAAATTAAATATTAATATTGATTTGATTATACACATAGGTCTTAACTTGATTATTAAAATAAATATTTATGTATCAAAAATTTAGAATATATGTGTGAAGTTTTAAAAGTTTGAGACTAAATGATATGATTTAAAAGTTTAGAGACTTATGTGTTAAATTTTAAAAATTTGAATACTAAATAATATATTTTAAAATTTTGAGAATCTATAAATAAATTTAGAATTTTCACTTTAAATTTTTAATAGTTTGATGTATTTTTTGATTTTTAATTTAAACGTTATTGATAAATTTTTATTTTGAGTATTTTAAACTTGTTTTTCTAAATAAATAAATCGTCCTACATAATATTACTGGACAAATATCCTAAGCTACTATATTGGACTTTTGTTTTTCAGGCCCCTCCTAAAAAGACTCATAATTCGGGCTTCATTTAAAAGTCAAGGAGCCCAACGCAAATTTTAACCATAATAGCTTCAATTTATTAAAATTGATAAATGTTTTCTTAATTAACAACTCATTTTTATATCAAATTATTTAATAAAAAATAAAAATATCTATCTTTCATTCCTTAAATAAAATGAGATAAATGTATCATCTATAACATCTTTGACAATAAATTTTTGATAAATATAACATGTTATAAATAAATACACAGATAAAAATTATAATAAATATAATAAATTATATTAAAAATATTCGTGAATATAATAATTAATATTAAAGATATCATTATAATTACAGTAGATTTGTTACATTTTGTGGGTGATTTGCGATAATCATTGAAATTTTAATTATGGTATGAGATTTAATTTAATTTTATATTGTAAAAATATTTTTATATTTATCAATATAATATTATTAATTTAGGATAAATTTTTATTAATTTTAAAAAATTGAGTAAAAAACGAAAAAAAATGTATATTATGTAAATATTTGTTCGGCTGTTTACTGTTTTCTCCATGGGAACCCCGTTTTAGAGTTTTTAGATCATCATTTTTAATTTTTTCAATAAATCTCCATTTTTATGGTTTTGACGCCAGTTTCTTATGTCATTTTTTCAAATAAATTTATACATTCTGATAATGAATTATAATTTAATTTTTGTAATAAAGTAAGTTGAGTTTTTGAAACGAACATTTTTGAGTTTCAAAACTAGTCCAGTTCTTTTTAAATTGAAACTTGAAAGCTTAAAATAAATTATAAATTTGGTTATAAAAATATAGTTTTTTTTTTGGGGCCAAACAAACTATTAGAGAAAGGAAATATGCTGATGAGTTGTAATTACCTTCGATTCTATATATTGTTCACAAAAATATTTATCACGTTTATAAAAATACATCAAATAAATATTTATTATATTATTGAAAAATATATATTTAGTGATAAAATGAGGGTTAAAAATGAAATTATACTTATAAAATGAGATTAAGTGCTCTTAAAGTCATATTACTTTACAAATGTATTATTTTACTAATTTTTTGAATGCCTTGCCCAATTTACTTTACTTTTTAAAATGTTTAAATTTATATTATTTTTTAAAATTAGAAAAAAAAATCCATATGATAACGTGACAATATTTTTTTAAATGTTATAACAGTATCATAAATTGCACTAAGTTCAAGTTTAAAGTTTTTGATTTATTTATGATATATAAAAAAAAGGTTTTAATACGACGTTATTAAGTAATAAATAAATGGTATAATAATATATAGTTATTGCCTAATCACTAGATTAAAGTCATACCAATAATAGTTCATGTAATTATTGTCTATGGTTTGCAAGGATTCCTAAGTGAAACTGAGATTACTCATCCTACGTTTGTGAAGAAGATGAGATCTGGATCTGGACATGAACTTTTGGTGATGATCTTCAAGAAATTCTAGAGTCCAATCCAGATTTCGATGTGCGGGACAAGAAGGATAAATTAGTGATGAACTGGATCTATAATTCATTTTCACAAAGCTACTTGTAGTACTTATTTGGCAACACATTTTCAATTGGCTATTGGAAAACTCTAGAAAGGAATTTTAAAGATTCCTTACCTACAAACCTTATGCAATCACGGTGGAGATTAAAGACATTAAGAAAGAATGATATGACAATGAATGAGTACATTAATTAAGACAAGGATTCATTCAATCATCTCTTAACTACTAGAGATCCTATCTCATTATAAGAACTGGTTTTGTATATGATTAGTGGTCTCAACTTTGAGTACAATTCCTTGATTACAACTCTCACGTATAAGATGACCATACTTACATTAGAAGAAGTCTTTACGATGATAAAAGTGCATGAACAACAAATTAAAAGGATTTATTCCTTTTCAGTGGATCATAAATTGATATAGGCTAATTTTGCTAGGCAAGCATATATTCATGCATCAAAATCTTTTAGATATTCAACTAGTGGATCAATGCATATTCATTGGTAGCAATTCATGTGTAGGTATAACACATCCAACAAATGATGTTAAAACTCAACAGATGAATGTTGGAAGTGTTGAAGCTTACTTTACAAACAATCACAAGACAATTTTAGTGATAATTCTTAGTACAATAGAGGTAATGGAAAGTATAAATGCACTTGTCAGATTTGCAAGAAACTTGAACATAGTGAGATAATTGCTTTTATAGGTATATGTAGTTAAATAATAACAACAACAATACTCAAGGTATTAGACCTGATACACAAATAAACTATGGACCACTGCGACTACCACAACCACATTCACATCTTGCTTATTCATCTATGCCTTATAAAAGTTTTCAACCACCATCTATCCAACCACTTATAACTTTTCCACCTACTCTTGGCCACCCACAACATGTTCTACATCTTCTATATATTTCTCAACTTCATCGTTTTCATCTATTTTAACCATATCATTCTAATTACCAGAATGTCATAATATACAACCTATACTTCAGCTTTTCCTATCTTCTACGATTCTTACTATACACTTTTAACTAATTGTATGCAGTCTTCACAAGTTTATACTCCTATTCAGTATGGCACTTAACAACCAGCTAATTTTTAGAATCCACCTCTTACAACATTCAATGATCTAGCCTGGTACATGGATAATAGTGTTAGTAATCACCTTACAACTTATATGAATAGTGTTATCAATCTAATGCCTTATCAAGGACATAAGACTATCATACTAGGTAATGGAAAAATTGTTCTTATTACTCACTACTTAGTTCATAACATTGAAAAACTAGTTTTTCATTTGAAAAATTTGCTATATGTTCCTTACTTATCTAAGAACTTAATATTAGTGAGATAATTATGCTCGGATAATAATGTATTGGTTGAGTTTTATCCAATTCACTTTTGGGTGAAGAGACTAAATAAGGACAAATTGCAAGTAAAAAGAGTTGAAAATGGTTTGTATAAATTGCTTGGAAAAGACTTTGCATAATTTAGTATCTCTTCATGGAAGTCTTTTAACAATAATGATTTACCTTTATCAGTTTATAATAATATGATTGATAACTGTATTTTATATAGTTATTTTCGTATATTTTATTAATTATAATTGCTATGTTCTTTACATTTTTGGTTAATTTTAGTTAAATAAATTAATATTCACCTTTTATATGTTAAGAAGTACATTTTCGATACAAATTATTTAATTTTCTTAAAAATGTATTTCTTAACATATAAAAAGTGAATATTAATTTATTTAACTAAAATTAACCAAAAATGTAAAGAACATAGCAATTATAATTAATAAAATAGATGAAAATAACTATATAAAATACAGTTATCAACACCCCCAAGCTTAAGTTTTTGATAGTTCTCGAACAAAAGGAAAGAAATAAAACAAAAATAGCTGCATTTAAAATAGTAATTTTCAAAATATCTCTTTTTAAACATTCCAAATAACGTAACTCAAAGAAATAAAAGAATTTTATCTAAGCATCAAAATCAATTTAAAAGTATATTACATTTTCACAATGAATTTTAGTGTGTGTGTGAAGTCTTTTCATATTTCATCACATACAATCCGAATCAGTTTATACAAATATAAAATCAAACAATTTTTCATGAAATCACAAATCTCATATGTTTATTTTTCATTTCTCTCTCCACTAATGTAGACAAACACAACAAAAAATCAATAGGACTTTATTAAGCATGTAATGTATGGCTTAGGTAAAGGTAGGATAAAGGATAATATTTAACTCAATTTTTTTTCTAAACACATCATTTTAGGATTGCAACAAGAGATCTTCTATCATCAAAATAAACACTTCCAATTTGGGATTTATCATCACATACAATACTCTTTTTTTCTTTTTTTTTCTTGTTTTTTTTCAATATCCCTTTTTTTTCGATATATCTTTAAATATTTACTAACAATTGTCAAATGTTAGTGAGATAAGAAAAATAGATATATCTACACATATTTTTTATCAAGTAGGCTTTGGAAATGAGATAAATATATATATATATATAAACTTTGAAGCTCAAAAGAGATATACTATGGATAATGCATGTGAAGGTAGATAGAAAGGCTCAAACGATCCAAAAGATGGCCTAAATCATTTTCTTAGTTAAATGTTATCTATAATTTCGCCTCGAGAGAAAATCAAACAAATTCTAAGAACTGTGACAACACAAAAATCAATCGAATTCCATACTCACATAAACCTTCTCTAAATTATCATAGCAACTCAAAAATCAAGACTAGTGCTCATGAATATTTATTCTT
Source organism: Hippophae gyantsensis (assembly GCA_030763125.1). NCBI lineage: Eukaryota > Viridiplantae > Streptophyta > Magnoliopsida > Rosales > Elaeagnaceae > Hippophae > Hippophae gyantsensis. Next base: position 12,598,886 of record CM061028.1, read on the forward strand.
GTAAAAATTATTCATCACTTAGACAATATTCAAATTTTTCAAAGAGCTATGCATCATTTAAATCGAAAATAAAAATAAATCACTATTCATAACAAAATATCTTCAATCAACCAAACAAACAAAAAAAAATAAATTTCACAAGCAAGAACATCCAGAAAGTATTTCAATTAAGTTCAATATATCTACCACCCCCAAACTTAATATACACATTGTCCTCAATGTGTGATAGTTAAAGAACATATGAGATGGGTTTAAAGAAACTTCCTGGTTTGTTTGATTGGTTAAAATCCAAAATAGCTTCATTTCTTCCAATTTGCACCTACGGAAGAAAGAAAAAATAACATAACAAAATATAAAAACTAATACATGCGAAAAAAAAACACATGTGTTGCCTCCCAAGAAGCGCTTGATTTATAGTCTTCAGCTTGACTTCTCAATTTGTTTTTCTTTTATAAGTTAAGATTTGTGTGTCAAACAAAATCTCAACTTACGAGAAAATTAAAAAATAAATTAAGTAAGAAACAATAACATTAATTTTTTTTTTCTTTTTGTGAGTTAAGATTTGTGTGTCAAACAAAATCTCAACTTACGAGAAAATAAAATAAAAAAAATCAAAATCAAAATCAAAAATAAAATAAAATAAACAACCAACAATAAGCAAATAATTTTTTTTTGTTTTTTATTTCTTTTTGTGAGTTAAGATTTGTGTGTCAAACAAAATCTCAACCTATGAGAAAATTGAAAAATAAATTAAACACGAAACAATAAAAAAACAAGAATTTTTTTTTGAATTAAAATTAGATTGATTGGTATTAATATCAACAATAAAAATAGTAAACAAATCCCCAACAACGGCGCCAAAAACTTGTTGTCTCTTTTGGAGAACATAAAACGTGCAAGTATACACGGTCACAAGTAATAAGATTTGTAAGTAAAGTATCGTTCTCACGGAGATTTGTTACTATAGTTTGTTGAGTACTAAAATTATTTCTCTCTGATTTTATCCAAAACGATCGTTGATTGGAACAAATTTAAGAAAAGAGTTTTCAAAATAAAAGAAATCTAGGATTGCAATTTTTCACCAAATTAATCCACTCTAATCATGTTATTTTATCTTGATTTATATTTTTTAGTACATTTAATTTGTCAACCAAAAACTTCTAAATTTATCCATACATCTCTTCCGAGCTCCGTATAGACACACCTCGTTAAATTAATTCACTATATCTCTATGAGAATTAAATTTACCGAGATTCATTACGTTCTAAATTCTCAAATGGCCACACATACAATTAGGGTATGGATAAAATTACGTTCTAAATTCTCAAATGGCCACTCTATATCTCTATAGTGAATTAATTTAACGAGGTGTGTCTATACGGAGCTCGGAAGAGATGTATGGATAAAATTAGAAGTTTTCGGTTGACAAATTAAATGTACTAAAAAATATAAATCAAGATAAAATAACATGATTAGAGTGGATTAATTTGGTGAAAAATTGCAATTCTAGATTTCTTTTATTTTGAAAACTCTTTTCTTAAATTTGTTCCAATCAACGATCGTTTTGGATAAAATCAGAGAGAAATAATTTTAGTACTCAACAAACTATAGTAACAAATCTTCGTGGGAACGATACTTTACTTACAAATCTTATTACTTGTGACCGTGTATACTTGCACGTTTTATGTTCTCCAAAAGAGACAACAATGACTCTTACTGAAGGCACCTTATGGCATGAAATATTAGGATGCCTTCACTATAATATTGTACAAAAGGTTGTTAATGAGTGTGGTTTTAAGATAAAGAATACATTTCTTATATATACATAATAGATCACCTCAACATTTTAACATTGTACCTATGGATGTTTGGGGCCTACTCTTGTGACTAGTGTCAATGCATGAGGTATTTTGTCTTGTTTATAGATGATCATATATGTTTTCAATGGTTGTATGTCTTGCATACAAAAACCTAAGTTGTTCAAATTTTCATACATTTTGATTCTATGGTGGATGGACAATACCAAAGGAAAATTAAACAACTCCAAAGTGATGAGGAACTAAATTCAAGAGTATAGAACCTCTTATGTTTCGAGGTGGTTTTCAAAAGAAGAATATCACCCTTACACATATGAATAGAATGATATAATAGAAAAAAATAGACATATAGAATAGTAAGCATTGGCTATGATGATTCAGGTAGGAATACCTTTTAAAGTTTTGGAAATATAGTTTTAGAGTGAGTGTTTATCTTATAAACAAGTAGGTTCTAGAACTCTTGATTTGAAAAGCCCTTATAAATTATTGCATGGTTGTAAACCACAATAGACTTCCCTAAGAGTGTTTGGGTGTATGTTACCCTTATTTATAACCTTATCTAGCTAACAAACTTGAATTGAGATATGTACCATGTATTTTCCTTGGTTATGAAAATTACTATAAAGGTTTCTCTTGCTTAAACCTAGCTACAAAAGAAATTGTCATTAGTACTCATGTCATTTATGATGAAACAAAGTTCCCTTTCCTTGTGAATCTTTTATATATAAACCTCATTCAATTGAAATATTGATAGTATGAGAACTAGAGCAAAGGATGGAGTTTTTAAACCAAAAGCCCCTATTGTACAACTTATAATTCCCATACTTATTTTTGTCACAATGGTAATGAAACATCCATAATGTATTGGAGCAATATCTAAAGAGTACAAAGCTCTTTTGAATAATGGTATTTGAAAGTTTGTACCAGTACCACGAGGTAAGAAGATCATAGGCAAAAAATGGGTCTTTACTCTTAAATTGAAACAAGACAAGACATTGGAGAGGTATAAGTCTAGAGTTGTAACAAAGGGCTATTATCAAGTAAAAGGTATTGACTACATAGAGACTTTTAGTCCTGTAATCAAACCTATAACCATTACAGTAGTGTTGACTTTGGCTTTAACTAGATGATGGGTTGTGAAATAATTAGATGTTAACAACGCATTCCTAAATAGAAAGCTAGAAGAAGAAGTGTACTTGTACCAACTACAAGACTCTGAAATACCAATTCATCCTTAATATGTATGTAAACTTAAGAATGTTTTATATGGGCTCAAGCAAGAACCAACGACTTGGCATACTAAGCTTAGTTAGTGTATATTGAATTAGGGATCCAAGAATTTTCAAGCAAATACCAATATGATTGTTTATGAATATAAAGAAAATGTTAAGATTTTTCTTATCTACGTTGATGTTATAATCATAATAGGAAACAACATTGTTTTGTCCATAAATTGAATTTAGCATTTGTTCTCAAGCATTTAGGGGATTTAAACTATTTCTTGGCATATAAGTGATAGGAATTAAGGATAGTTTTCATCTTTCTCAGCAAAAATATATCCAATAACTATTATAGAAAGTTGAGTTGAGTGAGGCAAGCCATTTGATACACATTGAGTTTAGGGAGGATTTTGTCAAAAACACATGGTGAGTTACTACAGAATCCAACACAATATATGAAAATTATTGGTACACTGTAGTATTATATCTTGATAAGATTAGAGATTACATACATAGTTAATAAATTCTTACATTGCCCTACAAATGTTCATTAGAGTGCAGTTAAAAGACTCTTTAGATATCTTAGAGGAATCATTAATCATGGTCTTTACTTCTATAAATCTAAAAGCTTATTTTTAACTGTATATATTGATACAGATTAGGCCACATATACTAATGATTGGAGTAGTATTGGTGGATAATGCATCTACTTGGGACATTATTTGGTTTCATAGAAGTCTAACAAACACAAGGTTGTATCAAGGTCTTCAATAGAATCTGAGTTCGGGACATTAGCACAGACATTGACAAAGGTGATTTGGATTTACTGACAGAGTTACATACTTCTCTTCTTAACATACCTATGATTTACTATGTCAACATAAGTGCATATTATCTTACAAGAAACCATGTCTTTCATTCATGAGTTAAATATGTTGAAATAGATTTCTTTTTTACACGGGAAAAGGTCTTATCAGGAAAGGTGATGGTAGGTTATACTCTCAATCAAGAATAGGTAGTAGATATAATGGCTAAGCTCTTACCACTGTCATGTTTCCAAAAGATAAAAATTAAGTTTAGTATTCTACCTATAATATAAGCTCAAAGAAGAATGTTAAGTAATAAATAAAGGGTATAATAGTATATTATTATTGATTAGTCAATATATTAGAGTCATACTAGTAATATAGGGCATGTTCATAGTTGTTAGGAATTTGTTATTTGTGTTAGTTACAGATTCTCTTTTCAAGCATTACCCATGTGTTTCGTTACTCAAGTTTTCATAATTTTCATGATTTTATTACTCAGTACTTTTGTTACTGTTATATGTCATACAAATGATATTTACATATTTTCTTCAACTTACTTCATTACGCTTTCCTTCTAAATAATCTTTCAGATTTCAAGATTACATTGCAAGAATGATAATTGAAAAACTTTAATTGGATTGATTTTGCACCACATCCATAAGTCTTAAATAGATTTTGAAAAATGAAAAAGAAAGTCAATTCATTAAAGACTTTAACTAATTCGATAATAATAATTTTTATTGGGTTAATTTGAGTATTTTTGTGTGTTTTTTATTAATTAATTGTAGTAAAGTTTTTTTAGTTTGTATGTTTAGTAACTAATTAATTATTTTGTTATTGTTTTATATTTTTAATATATAAATTTAATTTTGTATTTAATTAATTTATAATTTAAAATTTAAATATAATATTAGAAAAATATATATTTAAAATTAACTTATAATTTAAAGTTTAAATATAATATTAGAAAATATATATTAAAAAAAATAGGCAAAAAGGAAGATTAATTGATTATATAAAGTTAAAATTTTAGGAGTGAGTTGATTTATAAATATATAATTTGGTAGTCAAAGATTTATTTATAAAATTTTACAAATTTGAGAACTAAATTATAGGATTTAAAAATTTAGAAATTTATGTGTAAAATTTTAAAAATTTGAATTTAAATATAAATTTAATTAAACTTTAAGAATTAGTAATATAATTTAACCAAAAATAAAAAAAAAGTGTGGGATAAATATAAACTTTGGACGGCACATTTAATACAAATCCCTTATAAGTAGTCGTGGTAGAAAACATGTAGTCGGTTCCTTTTGGTTGCTAAAGAATGAAAAATAATTTACATGGAATGAAAGATATTATGTTTTATTTTTTTATTAAATTAAGTATAGTTTTAATTTTTTTATCAATATATTTTTAAATTTATATTATTAAAAATTAAGACACAGTGAAAGAGTGAGAAAACTTGTTATTATTCCCAAAAGTTCATTAATTGTAGCGTTTAGTTGATAAATAATATTTTTAAAATTTATAATTATAAAAATAATATTTATATAGATAATTTATATAATTTTATTATTAAAAAATTTGATATGTAATTTCATATTAAATATTATTTAAATTTAAATTTTATTATTTATATAATTAAATATTTTTAAATGTTATTTTTATTATTATAAATTTTATGAATATTATTTTTTATAATTTTTAGTGTTAATATAAATAAAAATTATTATTTTTATTGTAAAAAAAGAAGGCTTAAAATCAGTTAAACCGTTATACGCATGTTAGCAATTAATAGTCGAGACCGGTTCGGCCACCGGTCCAAAATAACCAAGCAGTCCAATCCGGTATGAACAAAAAAATTGAAGCTTTCATGTTTCTTCACCAAGACTTACCATGCCGAAACCATTATCTCATCCTAATTTTAACCTTACCCCTGAACCATTATTAACCTTAGCTATAACCTTACAATATAGTTATCGAGGTTAGTCGGCACAGCTTGAACGAAGAAGAAATAGATGGAGACCCAATTCAATCACAATCTTTTCGTTCGGCGTCCCATTTTCAAATCCAAGACTCCCTCTGCCAAATGGTTCAAAGAATGGTAGATTATATATTATACATGCTGATTCGAATTTACGAATATTCTAATTTTGAACCATAGTTTCTATTTTCTTCTTTGGGTTTTCACTATTTGTCGGTCTCACTTGTAGTTTTTCTCTCTGTTTTTTATTAGGGCTCAATTACTATTGCTATATGGTTCCTGACAAAATTGAGATGAAGAACGACAAAAATATAGATATTTTGAACTTTATGTTTGCGAGTTATTATATCGTTAATTTGGTTATTGATAAATATTTGAAAAGAAAAAAAAATTTATACTGATGGAATTTAAAAATTAAGTCGTGTGCCGCAATTAGATAGTTTATCAATATGTTTTTCCTAGCGCTGTTGAACTAGTATTTTCTAAAACTTATTGCTGTTTGGGGATCTTTTAGTTTACTAAGAACTATTCCCTTCAGTTAAATTGCGTGATAATTTTTCTTCCCATCAGTATTTAGATTAGATATTAGGAAATTGAAGGAGGTAGAGATTTTAGAGTACGCAACATTGCTTAAGCATAATGATTTATTTATTTGTTTTCTGCTCCCGTAAATAATTAGATACTGATACGTTTAAAAGTGATCTGCATTGAATCTGGTGAAGTGTTCAAGGCTTGCATAATAATATGATGTAATCACTGCATTACTCAACCTAATGATTGAGACAATGATTCATTAGGGTTCCCCAAGATGTGGTCGCAACTGGCGGGAAGTGTTCTCTCTTAAAGTGGGTGACAGGTACATCTTGCTCCCTCTCTCTTAATTTTCTTGAGTTTATGTTGCCTATGACATTCAATTATTACTTTTAGTTTTATTTTTTATTTTTAGCTCCAGTGTGGGCTGACAAGATGGTGAGGCCTTGTTTTCTGTCCTTGTTACGGTGATGATCAAGTTTATGTCAATGATGATTTTCTTGAAACTCATACTTTGTTTTGTTTCACTAGAGGATACATTGAAGGCGCTGAAAGAGAAAGCAAGGGAACCAGGGGTGCCAGAGCCGGAACCAGAACCAGAACCAACTACTGAAGTACTTTTTCTTTGCAGCTATGAAGGCTGTGGAAAGACCTTCATTGATGCAGGTGCTCTGAGGAAACATTCCCATATTCATGGGGAGAGACAATATGTTTGTCATTATGAGGGATGCGGAAAGGTAGTATATCCATTATCTAATCCTTCATGCTGTTCTAGACTAATCATATATGTAGGCAAACTTTTAACCTCGGATTTGTTAATGACTACTGCTTATTTTGTTCTTTTCAATTTTCTCTTGTCTTTCTTATCTTTCAGCCCTACATTTTAATGTTCAAAAGAATTATCTCTTGCAGAAATTTTTGGATAGTTCAAAGTTGAAAAGGCACTTTCTTATTCATACAGGAGAGAGAGATTTCATATGCCCTCATGAAGGCTGTGGTAAGGTGATATTCTGTTTACCATTTAGAAGCTCTCGCTCTCTTTCCACCCATTTTTTTCTTATTGAACTGTTTTTTAGCTAAACATCTTCCATTCATGCATTTCGGTTGAAAATATCTCACATACTGTAATATGCATACATTTTGACCTGTTACTCTATTTGTCATATGCAATGTTCTGTTAAACTTTTATGCGGTTGAGTCTTTCACTCTTTATATGGAAATGAAAATGCGTAATTCATTAATGATATTGTTAATTTTTGAGGACATTTCTCTTTCGAAAGCACATGTGATCATCTTGGGATCATTTTGGGCTTCATTTTTCCTCTTTATTTTGTACTTTTAGAATACAAGTTAGTTTTAATCCATTTTGAATATGATGCGATATGCAGGCGTTTTCCTTGGATTTCAACCTAAGATCCCACATGAAAACACATTCACAAGAGAACTACCATATTTGTCCTTATCCGGACTGTGGAAAGAGATATGCCCATGAATATAAGCTAAAAAATCATATTACATCTCATCATGAAAAGGTTGGTATCAATTCCTCAATTCATGTGACATGTTTGCTGTCCTTTTTTTTTTCCATCATACATTGTTTGAACAGAAGATACCAGTCACAATTATAATCAATGTCAGGAAACTGTCTAGTTTCCAGCGGTACAAACACATACCAATCAATTTAAATGAAATCATTGTGTTTTTTAGAGTTTTCCACACATTTCCCAAAGGTTAACATAAATTTGAATTACAAATGCATTTGCGGTTGATTTGGCTGGAAATAAATTCACCGTGCTCCTGTCCTTGCTCTATTTTCTGGAAAATTGATATTGTACATATGCTAAATAGTTCTCCATTTTTCTGTTGATTTAGCATATTGTGAATATGCGACATATGTCTTATTAATAAAAAGCATACGCTTGAATGTGGTGTGAAGATGAATATGGAGATATTTTCCAATATTTACGAAAACAATAAAAGGATTTTGTTTTTCTTAACATAGTGTTAAATGGCTTTCCCCCAAATTTTATGTTGATTAGCTTATGAAAGGTGGGGTATGAGGACACATCTGGAAAAGAATTCTTTGCCATGTTTTGGATACTATAACTGCAGGAAAGTTTCCAATTTCAAGTCTTGGACCAATTTAGTTACCTGTTTACCTTTTAACCATGAGATTGTTTTTGTTTGCTTTTCTTAATACAACTGTTATTGATGTACAGAATGCAGCAGTTGAGGGTACAAAGTATGTCCCACCTCCAGAGAAGCCAGGCAAATCTCTCAAGGCTTCCACTGGGGCTTATGGCTCTGCATCCTCTGATCGCCCGTTTGCTTGCCCATATGAAGGGTGTGACAAGGATTACATCCATGAATACAAGCTTAAATTACATCTGAGGAGGGAGCATCCTGGCCATATGTCCGATGAGAATGCTGAAAATGCCCCAACTACTGCTTATAATGTGATGGATGAAGCCAGTGACCAAGATGCCCATGGTGGAAAACGTGTGAATGGAAAAGGTCACTCCAGCCAAAAACAGAACAAGTCCAAGCCAAAAATGAATTTGCCTCCATCAAAAGTTGCACTTAAAGGCTCTAATGCATCTCCTGTTTTGGTGAACATTGTGAAAAAATCGTGGCCAGTCGAAGAAGAAATTTCTGAAGAAGACAGTGAAGAAACAGAGGAGGATCGTGATAATGTTGAAAATGGTTGGAGATATGCTGAAAACAATGATGACGATGATGAAGAAACTGAGTATGAAGACTAAAAATCTTATGATTGCATTATACCCAGTTACCCTTTGTTTTTTCACTTATCTTTGTAGCCATGTTAGTTTCCATTTGTATGTTATAATTTTAGGGCTAGCATGTTCCCTTTTCTGAATTTGAAGGAATGGGAAAGGATTATGTACGTTTCAAAAGATTATGTGACCGTTTGAATGTGCTTATTGTAGTACTTTCAAGAGAATTGGTTTAAAATAAAGTAATTTTAAGAGAAGTGTTTAGGTATTTCATGTTTTGGATAAAAATATTAAAAGTGGTTTTGACAATAATGTTTGATACCACACGATAACACGACAAAAAAAATTTAATAAAAAAGTCAATAGTTTTTTTTATATCTTTAAAAATTGTATTATTTCTTACTATTATAAATAAATAATATAAAAAAAATTGAGTAAATTTTTTCATGTATTAACTAACACGGAAATCGAATACGATTAATACCAAAACACGACAATAATAACATGAAATGAGCACGAACACGATATTGTTGTGAACCCTATTTTTGAGTAACATTTTTGTACTTATCTTAGTAAGCGAACGTATATTCAAAATTGTTTATCTTGAAGCGTTAATAATATTTTTCAAATTTTAGAATCACTTATCTTTAAAATTGACAAACACTTAATAATCACAAATTATTTAGCATCTCTGATTGGTTGAGTTAACATCGTAAAAGTATGAAATAACTAGTTGGCTATCCAGCATGTTTCCAATTTTCCACTGAGAGAAGTATTTTATTGATTATTCAGGCTCAAATTAACTAACTAAATTATTTATTGTTACAACATTAAGAGAACCGAAAAACTTATAAAAACACACACAGTTGACTTTATATATATATATATATATTCATAAGCTTCCTTACATTTTATGAATTGACTACCCTGCAGTTCTTGCGAATCTGTCCAGCAGATCCAGTAAGGGGACTTATGTTTCCCATCTTGATCATGGAATTTGCAAAGTCAGAAAAGAAGAGATTCATATTGACACTATAAGTTTGGACTAAACTTTTTGTTGTACTTACAGCCTCATTACTGGAAAATAAGATTTGATCAGAACTCAGAAGGCCTTTTCCTTTAAGCAAGTTCTGGAAGTAGTGGTTGTCAAATAAATCAATTGAGTTTCGATCAAGAACTGTGGTTTTATTTCCATCTCCATTTAATGGGCATATGTTTTGTAGTTCAGTAGTCATAGTTGATTCTAATGTGGCGTCTGGAGCTCCTGTTCCAGAAAAGTTGAACAATCTGTTGCTGAAAGTGGAACACTTTGCTAACCCAATTGTATGAGCTCCTGTATATATGTGAAACAATCAAAACTCGAAATAGCTAATAAATCTTTTTTTAGAAATTTTATTATCTTGTAGAGATTTTAGTACCTGATAAGGCCACAACATCTACGATGTTTAGACCTACATTAGCAAATTTAGAAATAATTGTAGTTAGATTATCAAATGGAGAAGGAATTACAGAATTGGCTCCTGTTTGATTAGCCACTAGCCCATCTCTTCTCCCGAATAAAACTTTCCAGGAAGGTCCTCCACTCTGCAATATATACACACAGGTTTGTGAATCTACTAGTTCTGTACCTAAATGGCTAAATCCATGCAACATGTACATAACTCATGTAATATAGGCTTACACAACTTATACACAACACATCACTCTTGTGCATCCAGTGCGTAATAAAAAGAGAGAGAGAGAGTAGGGAAAGGAGCAAATAGAGATGGATGGAAATGTAAACATACTAATAGGACAGAATCTCTTGCGGCTATGGCTAAGATATCAGAACAAGATACAACTCCATTACAAGCACTCTCCACAGAGCTTTTGATTGTATCCACTACTTCGAATCCTCTTGCTGAATTCACATTTGGATTAGCAAACTTCTCTCCAGCACTTCCATCCAACAATAGTGATGCATCACAACCCTATATAAGCATAAATCAAATTGTTACTCAAAAGTCATTAATATGTTTCTCTATAGGATTACACATATACGGTATTTTCTATGTAAGAGATATTATAGGCCAATAGAGTTTCATTTTTAATTCTTAAACACATGTTATGAAGATGTATCCAAAGCATGTTCATAATTAATGTCCTGATAAAAAATAATATGTGTAGTATTTTAACACATTTTTATTGCATATTTTCTATGTTTCCACTCAGAAAATAATTATATACGATGAAACTCACGTTTACAAAGCAATCATGAAAATGAAGCCGAATCAAAGAAGCAGCCATTCTCATTTCAACCTTGATGGCATTTTGAACCTCTTTTCGCACTATTTGAGCCAAAGTCGGGCATGTTTGGTCGTAGAAATCAGCAGTTAACTGTGATCTCACAACCAAACAAAGAGTAAAGGTAGTGATCACAATTAGGGAATAACTACAAGATCTAGTCATTGACATGTTATTTGGATCACTATATAGCTAGTAATACCTACACTTCACACACTTCTCTTAATTGAGGATTTTATATATCACTTTGATTTACTACCATAGCTAGCAGAATGGCTTATTTATACTACTAAAGTATGAAAATTCAGAACGACTAGTTTCGTCATCAATTAATATAATATTATTTGTTTAATTTAATTGATTTACTTTACAGCTTAATTAATTAGCTGGCTATATAATATACTAGTGCATGCTGATTATGTATGGCGGCCACAAGTATATACCATAAGCTAGAGCTATTTGATTCAACCCAGAAAACTATATATACACTCAGAATCAAATCTAGTACTACATGCATTAATTTGAATAAAACAAGTAAGTTAACTTTGTTTTAATATTACCCACATTGTTGTTAAACATATTAGGTTCGTGGGTTCATAGTTATCAGATTGAATATAATAATTATAAGCCTCTTCATTAATTCAAGTTCCATGCGTGAAAACATATTAATGGTTAAAGCAACTAAAAGCACTTGTGCGCATGGTATCTAATTGTGCATGCATTATGAATTTTTAAGATTATATATTTTGTACGTATTTGCAATACTATTCAACCACGTACGTATAATGGGCAACTATCTACTCTTTCTTTCTCAACCGTCGATTTTGATTCAACTATGATATTTTTTTTTAAAATAACAATTACATCCTCATATATCATAGAGAATGATGGTTTCAAACCACACATTTTTAGTACTAACAAAAAACATGTATTATTTCAATATATACAAGATAAGTTATGATATTATGTTAGTCTCGACAACTAGTTAAGCCCAGCTGTCCAGGTAGATTAATTAATCTCATAAGAGTATAAGGTGCTTAATTTGATCTCTTTACAGTTTATCTCTGTTTTTCTTTCTAAAAAAAACCATCATTAGTTTCTAAAAATGATAGTTCGTCTAATTTCAAGAAAGTTAATGTAATAGGCGAAGAGGCTCAAAACATTTCTAAACTTCCGTTAAAATAATATATTTTAAGAATATGAGATTTTACTTTCATTTTTTTTGTATTTTGTTATTTTTTAAATTATATTGGATATTTTTCAATCGTTAATTGTTATAATATCTTAATTTTAGTGTTTATTTTTCAATAGTTATTATAATGTCTTAGTTTTGATAATCAACACATTATCATGTTTTATTCCATATAAGATATTTGTGATATTTTTTTTAAACCAATAAAATTTTTGTATTTCATTTTATCAATCTTATATGCTATTTTAGTGGAAGCTATCTGGTTGCCTTTCAAAAAAATAAAAATAAATAATACCACCATGTAATATCCAACTAAAATGCCTGATCGGCCACAGGTGGACAAAATTAGATATTTCAAAAGAAAAAAGGCAAAAAAAAAAAAAAATCAATGGAACGTGTATTAGTTCCACCACAAACTTATTTCAATGCTATCCTCCACAAATATATTTAAATTTATATTCACATTAATAATTGTATAATAAATGTTAAAAAAAATTGAAAAAAATTTAAAAATTTAAAAATTTAAAAAAAAAATTTTAAATTTGATTATTTATTTTTATGTCATTATTTTTAGTTAAAAATAACTAAAAGACCTTGATGCATTTGTTTTATTTTATCTTTTTTCCCCTAAATTAGAAGAGATTTTTATATTCTTACTTCTTTGTTTATAAAAAAAGTGTTCAAATCCATAATTATAACGATTGATATAATTTAAAAATGATGTAATGATCTAAAGGAACATTTTTTTCATTAAAAAAAAACTTTATTAAAAATGAGATGACACGATTATACCACTGGTTCATCAGTTATAAGAACTATATTCATCTTAACTTAATAGAGACGATGTCGTTTGTAAACTAAACATTGAGTCATATACATTTCATTGTCTAATAAATTAATACTATATATTCTCTTATATTCAATCAATTGTTTCCAGATAGATTCTTAAAATAAAAATTTAATTTACATGTATTAAAAAGAATTCCTTATAACCTTTTAAAATTGAAAAGGATCATTACATAATTCAAATCATTTTAATTAATTATTACATAGTTAAATCATGTTCGATTAAAAATAAAAGAAGATTTTGAAAAGATGACACCAAAATATAATTGTAACTAATTAATTTGAATAACTAACTAGTGTTTTGCAATGAGTAGCTTAGTTATAATATACCTAGGATGATGTGATTAATAACTTAATTGTAATTAACAAGCCTATAAAGAGATCCTAAATACCATTGTGTTAGCTAGACTCCATAATATGACAATGCACACAGAGAGAACTTGAGAGATATGGAAATGCAATGTGCGTGTAAGAAGTTTCATTTTGTAAAGTGAGAGTAGGGGTAGTTGGCTAGAGGTGGTGTTATAAGTAAGAAGTGAAGTCTTATTTTGTTGATATTGAGGTGTAATCTGGATGATTGAATAACAAGGAATAGCTGCATTTTTTGGAATTCTTTTGTGCATTTGCGTTACATAGCTTATACTCCTTCCCCAGCATAGTTTCATGATTATAAGGCCATCGGTATATATCATGACAATTTCTTTGCATAAATGTTAAAGACTTGAAAATAGATAAATAATAAAGGTTAAATTGAAATTAAAACAATTTTGAAATTTAAGGCTTACTCTGTTCACATAATTTGAATTTCTGGCCAATAAAATATAATAATTCTCATGAACAGGGGACCATGAAAAGGAATAATAATTCATATTTTCGGTTGTTGCTATGGGATAAGTATAATTTTTTTAAATTTTTTTTACTATATCATGATTGATATATTATTATAGGAAAAAGAATATGATATATTTTTATTAATTATCATGCAAAAGAGTTAACATATTATAAATAGAAACTTAAAAAAAATTGGGTGAATAATTTTGTTAGATCTCTAAATTATGTCTTCAAAAGTTTTCAAAACAAAAAAAAAAGTTAAACATTTTCATACCAAATTTTTAAAAGTTAACATTTAATTATCATTTTATCTTTTAATGTTAGAATCCAAAGTGTGATTCATATAAATGTTAGTTTAATTATAATTAGGATTTAACTTATCCAAAACAAGAAATTACATCATTTATTAAAATTAATTTAAAGCTTAAAAATATATGAATTTTTAAAGTTGTTAATTTTGATTAATGTTAAATAAGGTTAAACGAAAGTTCATATGAATAACACTTCAAATTCTAACGTAAAAATATTGATTCAAGGAACACAAAACATAAAATAAAATTTAGAGATCTTTTTATAAACATAAAATAAGTTTTGGGACAAAAATGTTAACTTTTTTTATTTAGAGATTTGTCAATAAAGGCACAATTTGAAAACCAACAATGTCCTTAAAAAAAATTAAGTTGTACGAAAACGGGAGCTAATATAAACTAAAAAGGACAACTTCAAAAAGATGAAGAAGGTTTCTTGTAATGCTATTACTTATGTGCTATATTTGTTTGAAAAATTTAAAAAACATGTTTACAAATTTTTTAATATTTTTATGATATATTTATTAGTTTATTTATATAAAAAAATAATATTTAGATTATACATTTATTAGTTTATCTAAAATAATTTTTGAGATTGAATGTTGAAAGAAATTAATCGCGAGTATTCTCCAAATTAAGAAAATTCTGAAAGTAAAAGAGTAACCATCAATTCAAACACCCAAAATTCTGCTATGTAACACATTTCTAGCGAGGGATTTGGCATGGATTAGAATAGGGTATGTGCGTGTGAGAGATGAGAATTAACTATGTGTCAAGTTTTTTTTTAAAAAATAATTTTGAAATTGTCGCATGTTTATTTCCATTGAAAAAAAAAACAAAAATCAACGTTCACCACATGATTTTTGTGCTATTTTTATAAAAGTTATAAGATTTATCCATTAAAACTTATATTAAAATTTATAGATTTTATAGAATTTTTAAAATTTTAATAAAATATATATCAAAACCTTTAAAAATCTATTAAAATGTATAAATTTTGTAAAATTAAAAATGCATTTAAAAAATTTTAAATCCTAATTAAATATATCATTCTTAGATTTAGTAAGTTGTTATTCTAATTTAAAAGAAAATTCAATAAAGTGGGCTAAAGTGCTAGGTCACAGTAATTAACAGGTTGAAAACAATCTGACAAATAAACTAAAAAAGACCAGGCCGGAATGGGATACCCCTCTTGATAAGAGCAAAGTCTTGAAGCAATTGGACTCATCCTCGGCAAAAACCAACAAAATTTGGAATACTTGGTCAAAATTCATATATATGAAGTGCAGACTACAGATATAGAACATTGAATATTGAAGCAAGCAAAGCTCAAAGGATCATATCTCAACAAACCTAAGTAAAAACAGCATAAGGCAATTCAACATGAACAAAGAGAATAATGGAACGAAGAAAAAATATTTCAAAAGGGGACCAAGTGAACAAAAATGTTGAGCATTGGCCAACACAATACTATGATTTATCATTAAGAGTCAAATATTCACAACATTTATGCAGAACTAGTTAATTTGCCATAACATTAATTAACCCAGACCTGAATCTGTTGATAGACACTGGCCAAGAACTGAGCATTTATCATTCTCACCTTCATGCTGATAAAGGAAGTTCCCCTAGTTTAGATCATCAACAAGACTAAAAAGAAGAAAAGACACACGGAATCAAAATATGAATACAAACAAATGAACTAATTAATGCATGGTACATGAAATATATATCAGACAATGTAATGCAGGAGCTATTTCATTAGTAAAAGGTTAATTAAATATACTTCTTTAATATTGTTTTAGATTTGATGTCGTTTTTCATGTTTAATATATTGTCGCCAAGTCTGTTATTCCTTTTTGTTGTTATTAAAATAGGTTCATAGAGCCGTAATTAGCTAAACGAAAGGAATGAGTGTTGTTGGTTATGCATTTTAAACAACAAACTCTGGCATATAGTTGAGGGGTGAAGAATGACCCCATTGTTATTGAAGCTTCAGCTGAAATTCGCGATTTAGAATCTTGAATGGACCAAAGATTTGAGAGAATCCAACATTTACCGGAAAAATAGATGGTTGTAAAGAAATAAATTTCACGCACCCAGGATAACTTTTCAAGCCAAAATAGAACAAAAATAACACCAAAGATTTTTTGTGTAAAAAAACCTTCCAAAATTAAAAGTAACAACCACGGGACTCATAGGCCACTTAAAACTTCCACTATAATAAGATGTGATTACACACTTCATCTTTAGGTAGATCTCTTACAAAAATACAATAAATATGTATCTTCAATTTGTAGGTTTTAACTTCACAAATTAGCTCTCTCAATTTTCTTCTCTAAGAAATTTTTCTGCTGAATTTTCTTTTCCTCTCAGCTTCTATTCTCACATTTCTATTGAGATGAAGCAAGGTTTTTATAGAACCAAAACTCCATCCTTTTCTCTGGATTATATGGAAAGTTTTTGAATTTCTTTTTCTTTCCTTTTTCTTCTTTTGGTGCCATCTTTGTTGACTAATCCTCTTCCTTTTTTTTTTCTTTACTACTGGCACACATTAGTTGGACCAACATATCACTCAAAAATTGATGGTAATGCAACAGGAACACCACTGCAAAGGGCGTAGGGTTGATCACTCTCCACCTCCAAAACCCTCGTAATGCTAATAGAGAACGGAACCATCCACAACATAAGCTTGAAACTGATAAAGACACCAATCAGAACCTTCAACCAAACTCAGAACCTATTGCTGTCAATATCCTCAGGCATTTGCAAGAGCAAAGGTATGAAATTTAGGCCAAATGATCGTAATGATTATAGGCATAGTGACCATTAAACATAGTTAAGTATTGTTTGAAAGAGTCTAACACTTATACCGACAGATGATAATGTTTGAAAGATTAATGGTCTGAATAATACTTAAATTTATACTCTTTCAAACACTATCTAATTTAGAGAGAATTTGTTATACATAGTGACCATTAAGCATTAAAATTCCTGAACTCTCAAAAGAACATATCAAGAGTCTAGCATGATGGGTGATTTTTTTCCAAAAATTATCTTATGTGTTTGGGCACAAGTTGGCCAACAAAATAAGACAACTAATACATTGAGCTAGAGACATTTATTGCTTACTACACTGAGAACTGAACTAATTAGCTTTGAGAGCTTGTCTAAACAATATGAAGAAGACACAGATTTTCAATATTTATGGCACTAATGCAAGAATTTCAACAACACATGTGAAGTCCACATTCAAGAAGGATATCTCTTCAAGGGTAACCAGCTTTGCATCCCTTACACATTCCTAAGAGTTTAGCTAATCAAAGAGCCTACATAAAGGGGGCTTGGCAGCTTATAAAGGGAGGGACAAGACTATTAGTATCTTAGGGAAAGATACTTTTGGCCACACCTTAAAATGGATGTTTCCAAGCATGTTCAGAGATGTCATGTGTGCCAAAGTGCAAAGCAGGGATCAACTAACGTAGGACTTTACACAACACACCACCACTTGTTTTTCACTCTTTTTGGAAATATCTAAGTATGGACTTCATCATAGGGCGCTCCCAATCACTCAAAGGTGGGTTGATTCTATTCTAGTATGGTTAAAAGAGTCTCAAAAATGGTGCACCTAATTCCTTGTAAGGAGATCAATGATGCAAGTGACACTGCCTCGATATTCTTCAAATAAATTGTAGGACTACATGGGGTCCCTCACTCCATTACTTTTGACAATGATGTTAAATTTGTCAGTTACTTTTGGATAGAACTTTGGAAGAGGTTTGGTAGTATCCTAAACTTTAGTAGTGCATACAATTAAAAATCAGATGGACAGACTGAAGTTATGAATAGAAAATTGGGTAATATGCTTAGATGTTTGGTCAACAACAATCCTAAGTTATGAATAGCATTGTGAACAGGACTATTGGTACCACTCCTTTCTCTGTGGTTTACACTAAGCAATTCAATTGTTCTGTTGATCTCTTGAACATTCCCCATCCTGTTAGTAAGTCTGCTTCCTCATGGGTCAAAGATTATGCACAATTCCATGAGCAAGTTCAAGCTCACATTCAGAAAATTAATGAAAAGTACAAAGTGCAAGCTGATAAAAGACAAAGGCTTCAAATCTTTGAAGTGAGAGATCTGGTGATGGTATATCCTATCAAGCATCGTTTGCCTCATGGTTGTCCTATGTTGCAAAACAGAAGACATGGCCCTTTTTCAATAATACAGAAGATTAATGACAATTTTTATATCATTTAACTCCCTTTGAATTGGCAACTCTTCCACACTTTTAATGTTGCTGATATTTTTTCCTATTATCCTCCCGATGATGTCACTACATCCACCTTGAATTTTGAAAAACTCTTCAAGAATGGGGAACTAATGCAGGAGCTATTTCATTAAAAGGCTAATTAAATATACTAATTGGATATTGTTTTAGTTTCAATGTCGTTTTTCATGTTTTATTGTAGTTAAGTCTTTTTATTCCTTTTCGTCGTTACTGGAAATAGGCTCATAGAGCCGTTAACTAAACGCAAGGAATAAGTGTCGAGGGATGAAGAATGATGATTCAGTTTTGATGTAAAGAATCACTTCTGTATCAGCTTTTCAAAACTTATTTCTCTGTAATTAATTGAATTGAGACGAAGAGTTTTGTTTCTAGCAATTTTATGGCTTCTTACTGCGTCACAATGGCTCCTCATGAGCAGCCATTGAAGTGGACTTAGCCTCGAACAACATATGTAACAAATATTTTATAATATTACAATAAAATTTATATCAAGACATAGAAGTTGAATAAAAATAAATCGGTCAAATATGGTGATTAGATTCATTTTACAAAGTCAAGCGTTCAGTACATATAAAAAACAAGATGTAAACATACTGATAAAAAGCCTTCAATAAAATGAAGAATGGACCAAGAATCGTCTCTCCATTCTCCCAACAAGGCTACACGTTTACAACCCAAGTCCTACCCAAAAAAAAAAAAAAATTTAAATTAAATAAATAAATAAATAAGAAAAAAGAAGAAGTAAAACCTAAGATTGAATCCCATGATGATTGTAAAGCCAGAAGACGGAAGCTAAAAGAAAACAAAGTCAGTTCTTGCTCTCTTAAAACGCCAGACTAAACAAACATAAAGTATAAGAGAAGAAGAAAACATGACCCACATCTACACAGGTTCATACATCCAGAAGATGCAGTATCGTCAACTGGGTGGGGAATTTAGGTTAATCTGTTCAGAGAAATGACTTACGTTATTGCGGGGCATATTAGTCGCCGCCAACAATGCTCTTCTCTGAGCATGCAATCCCCATTTCCTCATTCTTTTCAGCATTCTCTTTGTCATGGGCAACCTTATTTTTTGCATTTTCATCATCGGAGCTATCCCTACTTGCTCTCTCTTGATCTATAATTGGCTCATTCTTTGGTTCCTCATACTTCTTTGTAACCATTTCATCGCCTACCAAAACATTCATATCTCTCCCCTCATTGGATATATGTATATTTTTTGTTTCTTCATTATTAACGTCAATATGTACAATATCATCCATAACAACATTCCTCAGCTTATTCTCTAAACCACCATAACCATCATACTCCTCCTTAGCATCATTACCAACAAGGTTACTTCCTCTATTTTCAGATAAATATTCAACTACTTCATCATTGTTCTTACCACCCATAAACGTAGTCTGCGCATCTGACTCACCCTCACTCTCGTTTTCAGACTCGTTTACCACAACTTCCTCATGAACCTCCTCTCCAATTTGATTCTTCCTTTCAAGGAACTGTAACCTTCTCCTCATATCCCCCAACTCTCTCTCCATCAAGAACAGCCTCTCCTTCAATACCAAATTCTCCTCCTCTAGTTGAGCTATATGCGAGCCCTGATCATCCACTCTATTTTCCAACACATTGTTGTACTCTGCCCCACTGTAATTCGGGTGTATCATCTCAAACCGGCTCAAATCATGGTCCAACCTCCTTTCAACCTCTACATGCTCCTCCACATCACTCTCGCTGGATCCACCACCACCTTCCTCATCCTCCTCGTCCTCATTTCCTGGAGATCTAAGTCTAATCAGCCCTTTCATCGACCCATACCCATCAACGCCCCACTCTTCTTTCGCCATATCACCAAGGACCTCCCTAGACGGCGAGAATATTGGCGTAGGAAGCACGGCCGGTGTCACTGGGTAGGGCGAGATTAGTGACGTTATACCCCCAGACTTTTTGGCTCTTATCCAATAAGAAGTCGTATTTCTTGGAGCATAAGGAGCAAATCTATTGTTAAACTTCTTCTTGGGATAGAATTTCCTAGCCTTCAAGCGATTCTGATACTGCAATTCGTTTAGGGTTGGAGGATTGTACCCACCACCACTGGTCTGACCACCCATGGGGCAATTTGGTATGGGCTTCTCAATTCTTCTATGGTCTTTTCGCATGTCGGTGACCTTCTTTCCCTTCCAATTGTTGTTTCGTCCAAGTTTAGATTGATTTCGGGCAACAAAGATAGGTTTCTGAAACTTGTTGTGGTCCATAGGAGGAAGTTGAAGCTGTTGATGTTGCTGTTGTTGAGGCCACGCTTTGTAATTTCTGTTCAACATCGGTGGTGGTTGGGACTGGCTCGTCATCATCATAAATTGAGACTGTTGTTGCTGAGCCACCATGGATTGGGACTGGTTCATCATTTGCGGCAGAGAAGACTGAGCCATCTGACCCATAATCTGAGGCTGGCTCATAGTCATCATCTTCGCGTGATTCATCATCTGCGATTGATCGTTCATGTTCACTCTTGCTGAATCGTAAAATCAAAATATCCCTCTTTCTCTTTAAATCCAATTAATGTTTGTTGCTTAGATCGAATGTCGCAAGCCCTAATTCAGAGCTAATTCGAGACCGAAACCCTAAAGATAATGGTAATAGTTTTATTTTTGACAAGATCTTTGCCTTCGTTAATTCGTTTTTTTTTTTCCAGTAAATCTCCCAAGTACTCACGACTATTAAGACGAATCCTTTTTATTATTGGATTTGTTTTTTTTAAGAAAAAAATTAAAATAATTTTAAATTTTATGAATAATTTCATTTTATACATATAGTATTTGATGGAGGGCCTCATTTGAATCATAACATTGAGCGGCCATGATTATATCATTCCTTACCACGTGTCATTCATATTCTTAGTGCTCTTTTTTTTTTCTTTTTAATTAAAGATGCTCTACTTAAAAGGGTTTTTATTTTTATTTTAAACTAAAAAATAATAGCTCGTATTGCAATTCGGTTTTTATAAAAATGGTTTAAAGACATAAGGTCTTTGAGTTTAATATTAAAAATATTTTTTTATTTTATTGTCAAATACATATAAAATAAAGTTTGTGTTTGTAGAAATACGTTCAACCCTAAATCCAAAAACATTGAAGCAAATTTGAAAATAGTGAATCTCACATTTAAATACTTTAAATTACTTTTTAAGAAGTAAACCCTTTACTTTTTTTTAAGAAAATATATTTCTTTTAAAGTAACGGAACAGACATATTATTAACTATTCTTTATAAAATAAACTAAATTGTCAATTTTTATTAATTTTGCAACATAATTATAATAATATTAGTAATTCTATCAAATATAAGCATTTTATTATTTGTTGTCAGAAAATTACATGTACTTTTAATAAAAAAAATTTAAAGAACGTATAATTATTTCTTTATAAAAGTTTCTCATAAAAATTGCTTCTTAAAAATTCAATTTACTTGGAACCTGTAATTTTAAGGGTGCATCTGATGTACTGTTAATTTGATTGAGTAAGATAACGATATGTTTTTATTTGTCGAGCACTAAAATATTTTTTAAAATTAAATAAATAAAATTTAAATTTAAATTTAAATCGATAAAATTAAAAATTATATCACATAAACTACGAGCAAATATTAATCAATAATATATTATTCATTTATATAATCGATAAATATTATACAAATTTAAAATATATCCCAAAATCTCTATTTGTCTAAAAATATTATTATTGAATGTATTTTTATAAAAAGAATATTATTGATAGAATTAAAGAGGTACAAAATAATAATTCTTGTTATTGAATAAAAATTATAAGAGCACATAACTTATAAGTATAGTTTTTTTTATAAGATAGTGATTTATTTAATCAATAATAATCAGTACAAATGTATCAAGGCTTAGCAACAAATAAAAACTCATATTGTTGTGCAATTAATCGTAGTTGTGCATCTATATTAACATTAGTGTCATCAACATTATAGGTATGTAATATTTAAATCTTCAAATTGTAGTGAAATTAATGATATTTCAGTTAGCATGTTTAATGATTAATTATATGAAATATATTTAAGTCAAAAATATAATTTCATGATATTTCATTCAAATTTAATACGATTATACAATCACACGTTATTTATCTATTAAGAAGATAAATGGATGTTATATTTTATCCTTAGAGTAAATTTAAAATAATATAAATTAAATTGTTGTAAATTAAAAAAAAAACTTCATCATTTTATTTAAAAGATAAGAGATTAAATTGTTTTATTTTAAAAAAATAAAGACAAAACTATTCAGTAGATTAAAGAACGTGAACTTAAAACACATTTATTCACATGTTCAAATAAACATATTTGCTGTATTTTAATATAAACATTTTTTAAAATTTATTTTAAATACCATTTAATTTAATATTTTTACATGTATTTATATTTTCATTTAATATAAATATGTGTTTATATGATCATATTATCAACACAAAAATTAATGAATATCTTTCTAACATATAATCGCATTGAATCTCTAATCATAATTTGAGATTAGTTTGTAAATTAGGTGGTGTGACTTCTTACTTCTATTAATATGGATTTAAATTTGAATCATATTTGTTAAGTATATTTGTTACACATCGATTAGGAATAAAGCATCAAACTTGCTTATAAGTTTGGACAACCTTAAATTTAATGAGATCTTATTGGGTTGAGTTAGGCTTGAGTTTCTAACATGGTATCAGAGCTGGGCTTAGTCTTTATGTGCTTAGACCTAATTGGGTTCTACCACAGTCTCACTGTGGTGCTAATATCCACATTTGTCCGTCGTGTGGAGGGGGGCCGTTAAGTATCCTTGTCCCACATCGACTAAGAATAAAGTAACAAAATTTCTTATAAGCTTGAATAACCCTTAACTTAATGAGATCTTATTGGATTGAGTTAGCTCTGAGTTTTTAATAATATTCATGGAATATTTTCTTAATTTAATAAAAAAGGGATTGCAGTATCTTTTTAAAAAATCTATATTCATAACTTAAATAAATTTAAATACATATTTATCATTATTCACTAGTGTTATAAAATATGTTGAAAACATGAAAACAAATTAAGAAAAAACAATAAAAATAGCATACATAAAAATAATATCTCTTACGTTCAGTTTATATATTTTTACTATTAAAAAAATCATCTTATTTTTTTTTATAGTAAGCACTATCAAATTAGACATTATTCAATATAAATTATGATCATTTATGTCCTTTCAATGTTAAAATCGTTTTAATTTAATCTAGTTTAATATTATTATGGTGTTACATATTTTTTTTGTTGTAAGTTCTATTGGTGTTATTTTATGTAAATTTTAAAAAAGATAACTTTTATTTTTTATTTTTTATTTTTATAAAATGTAGCATTGTTCTTACCTTTTGTTTTTTTATATCTCATAGTTATTGCATAATAATAAATAAGTTATTAAAATTGTATTATTCGTGACATAATACTCAAAATTGAGGTCGAGTTCAATAAATTAAAATAATGTGAAAATTGTATCATATCAATCTAAAAAAGAGTCAAAACTTAAATAAATTAAATGATTCAAAAAATTACTTAAATTATGAATGTAATAAAAATAACAAAAGGTGTATCAATTCATTCATATGACAAACAATAAAAAATTTATGAAAGACAAAAAATTTAAAGAAATTTAAATACTTAATGTAAATTTAAATATACGATCTTTAAATACATATAGCACATAATAAAATTAGTTTTGAAATGATCGAACATGAGCTATTATTATAAATAAAAATAAAAAAATGTTGTAAAAAAAATTGATTTTAAAAAAAACCATAAAAAAGTCAGGGTGAGGTGATGGTTAAAACTAAAATTTAGAACGGATCAATTTGCACGCTTTGATAGAATTAATTAGCTATAAAATATAAGTAAATAAATAATTTTAATCATTTTACGCTTATCGTATTTAATTACAATTTTAAAAAGAGTTATATTGGTAAGATAAATAAGATAATTTTGAATTTACCTCACAAAATTGTGAATTAAATTGAATGTGTTTTAAATTGTACACTCGTATAATGTTTTCTAAAACACGAATGTATGAGTAAACTACAACTACGGGTCGGGTCAAGACTATATTCTTGTATAACATTTTTAAATATATTAATTGGACCGTTGAAGGCGCCAATTTAAAGGTTTTTTTTAAATTCCAATTATAAACTAATTTAACTATTAATACAACTATGTATATTATATCCCTAAACAAGTAATTAATAATTCCATGCACAAAATTATGAAAAAAAAACCTCCATCATCTTCTCTTAGCATCTTAGCTAAAAACTTAGTGTATAAAAAACTAAGGTATAATTTTTTAAACACTTAATATCTTACCGTTTAATAAAAAAATGTATAAAAAATTGATTATTTATTAAGTAAATAATGCATACATATAGTTTCTAAGATTTATCACTCATTAGATTAAACATGTGTACATATAATTTAAAATAAACTATTTTTTTATTTTTTTATTTTTATGAAATGAAACATTATTCTTACATAGTTGTAAATAAATTATTAAAATTGTATTCCTACTCACATAATACTCAAAATTAAGACAAGTGTAAAAAAAACATAATTATATAAAATGAGCCGACAACAATTTAATTATGAATTATATATATATATATATAGAGAGAGAGACTCAAAATTGTCACATGTATATGACAAAGAATAAAAAAGACTATATAACTTATAAAATTTAGAGAAATTTAAATGTCTATTGTAAATTTAAATATATGATTTTTTTTCAAATAAAACATAAAAACAACTAATTGCAAAATTATCAAATGTGAGCTATTATTATAAATAAAAATTAGAAAAATATTGTCAAAAAAATTAGAAAAAATTAACTGAGAAAAAACCTTAAAAAGGTTGAGGTGGGTGAGATTGTGGTTAAAATTAAAATTCAAAACGAGGCAATTTATGCCATTAAATGTAATATAAACAAATTAGCTCTAAAATAAAAGTATAATTTATATCATGCTAATCATTTTATTATTGTTGTATTTAATTATAATTTTTAAAAAATTATAATAGTCAGTAAAAAAGATAGTTTTGAGTTGACCGCGCGAAAAGTTATTAACATGAATGATATTTTAAATTATACATAACGTTTTTTTAAATACATATAACATTCATCTATAACTATGTGTCAAAACTATATTTTTGTATAGAATTTTTAAATAGAATTAATGCCACTGTTGCATACAAATAATTTAATTTAATAATTTTTTAAATTTTAATTACAAACTAATTTAACTATTAATGCAACTATATATATCATATCCTAAGCAAGGTACTGGTAATTACATGTACAAAATTTTGCAAAATTAAAGAAAAAAAATCTTCATTTTCCCTTTCTTTTGTCATCTTTCTCTTGAAATTTGAGTCTATAACAAAATTCATTATTAATTAAATACACAATGTATAAATATGTAGATTAGTTTCTCTAATAAGCTTATTAGAGATTAACCCCGTACTAGTAGATTGAACATGTGTAAAACAAATAATTTAATTGAATACATGTATAAAGAGATTCGAAGATTAAATTATTATAAGAAGAATTGTTGAAACAAATATGTGAAAATAATGTAGGAATAATATTATCGATAATTTCAAATGAACTGTTTGGGTTGAGTCGCGGATTAAGTCATTTTCTTTAAGACATTTTATAGTTTTGTCTAAATTTGTGCAAGCAAACACAATCTCGTCGTTTCTAGGATAAAATAGTCCATAATCTTTGTTTTCTGTCTCGAAACTTCATTATACTGATGAAGATCGGAATACTATACCTGTAAATTTTTGTTGTTCGAAAAACTAAAAAAAATAATTTAGGATGTTCTTCTTTTTTCTTTCTTAGTGAGATATGTTTACAAATTTTTGTGTAAAAAATGAGAGTTGAGACCCTCTATTTATAGGTTTCAAAAAACGTGTCATCATTATGATAATAACGGTTATATCTGGATGGAGAGTGTAACAACCATTTTTTCTGAATAAAGAAGAGTTACAGTCATTTTCTGAGTAAAGAAGAGTAACGATCACTTAACAGATATTTCTGAGTAAAGAAAAAATAACGATCATATTCTGAATAAATAAAAATAATGATCATTTTCTAAATAAAGAAAAATAATAGTCATTTTCTTTCTAAGGAAAGAAAATAACGATTATTTTTCTGAGTAAAAAATTAACGATCATTTTCTGAGTAAAACAATATTTTAATAAATAAATAAAAATTTAAAAAAAATAAAATGTCACACATACACTCGGACTCAACATGGTCGACGGTACACGCGCGTGTGATATCATATTTATCTAGGTTTTCTCCCCTTTCATAAAATGTGTAATTTTTGGAACTCAAATCTAATAAAGAATAATTTTTCTATTTATATATCTACTAAATGATATAAAATAATAACGTCAGATAAGGTAAAAATTATTATTATTTATTTTATAAAAAGTCACTTTTACGAACGAACGGAAAGAGTACCACTTTTGCCTATTATTAAAACAGTACAGAGTACAGAGCACTCATGTCTTAAAACATAAAACTGAACAAACATAAGTAGTCTAATTATCCAACAAAACGCCATCGTCTGGTTCCACTTTAACTTGAACCAGAGGTTGTCTAGAAGTACCAGCAGCTTCATTTTTTTCGTCCTTCACAGTAATTCCAGCATCAGCTTCGTATGTCCTTGAACTAGCGTCACTCTCTCCAGACCCTTCTTCCCCAAAAGCCTCATGCTTAACAGTCAAACCATCTCTCGATTGAAACAATCGAAGGTGCTTCCTTCTTTTCTTTGCAAGTTGTCTTTTTCTCTTCTCATCTTTGCTCTCAAACCTGTAATGAGCAGAACCCACATGGGCTGCAAATAGTTGAGATGTGTCAAAAGTATTTTGACATGTTGGACATGTGTACGGACCATTTTTCTTGTGAGGAAGACTATGAGTAATACCATCACCAACACCATCACCTTCAACATCCATATCTTCATCACTACTACTATCCACAAAAACACGAATTCCGTTAATTCGGTTCAGATTTCTCGCTTCTATTCTGTTTTTGGGTCGTCTTTTATTTGGGTATTGATGACTGGTAATTCTACTGTTTTCAGCAGAGAAATCGAAACTAAATGGCTCACCATCTAGGACACTTTCAGTTTTTTTCACTCTTACGGATCTGGGTTCGTTTCTTTCCTCATGGGTATGGAGAATTGGAACATAGACTCTGTTTTCATGATGTTGATAACCAGTAGGACTAGTATTGGGAAAAGGAGTATGGTTCTGATCCATCCTCAGAAAATCAAAAAGGACGTTACTGTTGGAGAGTTGACCAGGGCTTGGATGTGGATTGGGAAATGGGTTATTTTCAGGATATAAGGAATGAGTTATCAAAGGATTAGGTACTGAATTAGGAACAACATGAAGGTTTTGGGAACAGGGTTGGGTTTGATTAATCCAAGTATGATCATGAGTACAGACGTCGTTTTGGTGGAGGATTCGATTCATAGTTGAGGGTGCATTAACAAGCTGAGGTCTTAGATTGATATTTCGGGTAGTAGTTACAATCTCATTTTTGATAATTTCATTAGGATCACCAAGAGAATCATGATCAGATAATTGGTTTTGCTGGGGAAAATAATCCACAACAGTAGTAGTATGAATAGTTTGAACTCTCTGGGAAGAAATGATGGTTTTTCTCACTTGTGTGATTCGTTGGCTTAGGCCAATTTGGTCAAAACCAGCACCACTATAACTATGTTGATGATGATTACGAGAGTTTGTGTTAATAATCTCATTGACATTGGAGTTTTCTAAAACTAAGTGGCCGGTGGTTGGGTCAAGGATTAAGCGACCTGGATTGGAAGGGGGACTAGTATTGAAAGGAGACAAATCCATTGGATATCGATGAGATGGACAGGTTTTAGAGGTATGGTGATTAGAGAGCAGAAGAGGTTGAATAGCAGCAAGCTCTAGTGTGGGGCACTTAGTAAATGTGTGTTGTTTATTTATACAGGCACGAGAGAGGACTTTTTTTCTTCTTCTTCTTCCAAGCGTTACAATCTTCACAAGAATATTTACCTAATTTTATGCGGGCAATGACATCTAGAATTAGGAAAATGAGATTTACTAAATTTTAGTTGAGTTGAGATTATTTGAACCCATATGGGTTCACACATTTTAAAAATATTTGTGTAGTTATTTCGTTTGTGGTATTATGTTTTTAAATGATTAATATACATATGAGATCAACTTTAAGAAAGATAACGCATTTTTTTTTTCTCTTTAACTCTCGAATCCGATCTTGATTACTTAAAATCTTAATAGTAAACGAGTTGATATCATCTAGACTACTAGTTCATATAATACCGATCAATATCCTAATAAGATATTTAAGAACTAGGTATTGGGTTCGAAGTTGAAAAAAAACGAAATAAATATACGTATAAAAAAAAAATTAATGTGTTAGCTCGATCAATATTAACTAATAATTTATCTATATCAAACATTTTTATTCATTATTTAACATCATTTTTGCGTCAAAAATTTGCTACTTATGCTTTGATATCGTTTCACAATCTAGCACATTACACAAATCTTCGTGTATTCTACTCGTAATAAATAGGAGTAATCAATTTTACAAGTCTATTAGATACACTCTTCAATGCTAGGGACTGTAACACCTTTGTCTAGGTAGATTTTACTGTATGAACGGCTTTCAAGTAAAAGGTGAAAAAGATTAGGACAAATTCATTATTGACCATTTTTTTTGTTAAATGTTTCACAAAATAAACCTTATATTAGTAAAATGCTAAACTTATGCATATATGTGCGATGATTGTTAAATTTAGATTGTTGTATGCATACAGAGAGAGTGAAATTTTAGAATAGAGATACTCATTAAGTAAAGTGCATCCAGGGAGGGGCAGAATTAGAATAAACTAATTTAGACTCGAAAAAAATAAATGAATTTAATACAAATAAACTGTTAATGAAATTCAATAAATGAATAAAGTTAGTCTAAATACTTGGTTATTTTTTTTCTAAACAAAATTTAAGAATCTAAATGATGACAAAAAGAGAGTACAAATAGTGTAATTACAAAGGAGACCTATTTTAATTAATGAAAAAAAGATAATGCATCTGTTTGTAATAATAATAATAATATGTAATAATCAAGTGGAGAAATTAATGCTCAAAGTGGTGACAGAAGAGAATTGTGTATTTAACTATTTAGAAAAAAGGTAAAATACTAAAATATAGTTACAATTTAAGTGGTTTATTGTGACTATTTTTTTATTTCCTTTTTGTTAGTTCCATGTCTAATTTTTTTTTTACAAAAAGCAATTTAATTTATTCAGAAGAAATATATTAAAAATAAAAGAGTATTTTTGTCTAAAATTTATCTTAAATATCATATAAAATCAATAAAAAATAGTGTGATAATAACCTATTATTTTAATTTTATAAAATCATAAATAATAATCGGGGATGGTGAAAATATCGAGACTTGGTATGATATAATTCTGGGTAGGGTTATAATTAATAAAAAAAACTATTAATTATTTTATAGAGATATTATTATTAATTATGTTGGCAGTGGCTGGGAGAACCCATTTTGGAAAAAAAAAATTAGTCGGTGCATGTCAATAATAGTTATTTCAGTTAACATGGTACCATATTAAAAGTTTCTATTATGGTAATATCCACCCGTATTTGCTAATATATTATATACCTACTCTATCCGGTCCGGATGTGGGGATTGGAGTTGTTATTTTTTTTAATGTGATAAATTTTTATGGAAATTATTTAATTAAAAGTAAAAATAAAGATAATAAATGGAAAAAAAAATAAAGAATAGATATCTATATTTTATAATTTAAAACAGAATAAGAACGAATATTATCATATTCGTTTCGTCTTTTAAAATTATATAATTTATTTTAATAAATATATAAAAATTTAATATTCTTAAAAATTTTATGGACTTAATTGTATTTAAACTTAAACCGATCATAAATAATACATTACATATTTTATATTTCATCCTTAAGTTATATTTTTATTATACTAAAATATCAATAATTTTTCCTTTATAAAAATTATTTTAAAACTAAAACATTATAATTATTTTATAATTTATTGTTATTATTTGAAATCAATTTGTAAAAAGATATTATTAATATTATTTAATATAAAAATAATTTTGTATTTATTGTTACATATATTATATTTTTTTTACATAAATATTATTTATTTTTAATTTTTTATTGACTCAAAATTTATTTTTTATTAGATTATTTTTATTATAATTTTTTCCTTTATAATAAAAAATAAAAATAATATTTAAAATATTACACAGATTCTTGTTTCTCATTTGAGAGTTCCCGTTTTTTACTTTAAATACTCTATATGTCTTCACAAAAATTTTAAATAAAAATAAAAGATATATACTAAATCGTGGATGGAGAACAGGATAAGGTCCCCGACCTAGCTTGTCTTGTCTGTTGACAAGACTATTTAAATTTAAGGGTTGGGTTACTTATTTAAAAAATATATTTTAATTTTATGTTTTTTAAATATTTAGTGAAGGTACTTTAATTTATTAAAAAGTATTTTTAATATTTTATCTTTTAAGTTATATATTCTCTTTAAAAGTTTCAATAAGTTTTAAATGGTATTTATTTTATGATAAATTTAAAATTTTAAAAAAATATAATTTTTTTAAATATATATTAACAATTTGATTTTTAAAATACAAGAAAGTGAAAATAATAAATTAAATTTAAATTAAAATGGAAAAAATCTTAACTTTTTTAAAAATGAAAAGTTTCTTAAAAAACAAAATTTTAAAAAAATGTAAAAAAATTAAAAAAGTAATTGATTTTTCAATTCTAAATGTAAATTGAATATTTTTATTTTTAATGTTTTTTCAAAAAATTATTTTGATTTTTTTTAGTTTTTGGGTATTTTTTCAATATTTCAAATTTATCTCTAAAAAATACTATTTAAACTTAATTAAATTTTTTAAAAAAATTAGAAAACCATATATATATATATATTAAAAATAGCAAAGTGTATATTTTAGTAAATTATAAGTCCCATATATCTCTTAAAGTAAACAATTTAAAAAATTATAAAACTCTTGTAAAGAATTATTCTAAATTTGACTTGATTCACTCAAAATTTGAATGATCTAGTATGATCTAACTCGGCTCAAAGTTCTTTTACCTTCGAATGAGTTTTATCAAGCCTTACCTGAATTATTTTAAAGTCAACTTTAGACCCAAGCATTTCTACTACAAGTTAAGCCTATGCTAGATCCAAATGTGAGTTAAGTTTATAAAATATAGGTACACTTAAATGTTTTATGAAATTATTTTATAATTTAAGCATCATTAAACTAGTACACTGACTTAAGTTAATTTAAAATTTTAAAAAATTAAGTCTAAACTTACTCCTGTTTTAGGGTCTAGTTTTAAACATGTGTTTAATTTAAAAAAAGTGACCTGATTCGATTTAAGCACAAAATTTTAAAGTTATGTTAGTCCAATATTTCTTAATTTACATTCCTAATAAAGATAATATTTTAAAAATATATATCCAGAAGTGAAATACTCAAAATGTTCATTTGTTAAGACCAAATATGTTATTTAATACATTATCTTAAAAAATGTATTTTTAATTCTATTTATTTGTAATAAAATATCATTTAAATCCATTTATTTTTGAAAAATATTTAAATAAATATAATGTCAAATTTTTATCCAATTTTTCGTTAAATATAACAAAATAATATACATTTTATATGTATGTTTATATTTTTATGATACATAAAGGAAAATTTTAATTGAAAACATTACTCAAACTTTTTAAAAAAAATTATTTCTTTTAAAATTAAATAAAATTTTTATTATCTAATTAATACAAAAAGTAATACATTAGATGATGAAAAATTTATTTAAGTTAATCTAAATAATTTGATAAAAAATTTATATAATTTTTAATTAAAAATCAATTCATTAGATATATATTTATTGAAAAAATATATATTTATCATATATGTTATTCAATTCTATTTAAGGAAAAATTACATGAAAAATTAATAAAATTGTTCAAATATGAGAGAGAGAGTAATCCACAGTATATATGTTGAGAAGGATAATCTTAGTAATATATTATTTCTTATATTTTTATTAATAATAATAGTTAATAATAATGATAATAATAATTGATATCTTCATAATTTTTTACCGTTTTTTTATTTTTATAAAAATAAAAAATATCTATTGAATGCTTACTATATGTACAATTTTGGGTTGCAAAGGTTTGATTTATTTTTAAATGCTAGTTTAATTTTTATATAGTAGACATAATTACAAATCTTAAAGTTACTCTACAACTTAATCTAAGGTAAAAGCTTTCACAAATCTCATTGCTTATATTTTATAATTTATAAAATTTATTAAATAATTTGTTTTTAATCTCTCCAAGCGAATTTTGCACACAACTACAATAACAATTCGCTTTCTTTTAAGGAAAAAAGAAAAATAAAATATCACACTCCACTACTACCATTTATTGGAGTCGAGGTCATTTTAGTCATTAAAATCTTTGCTAGTGACACTTTAATCCTATTTATTTGAAGTATGTATAAGTTTAGTAAAATATTTTTTAGATAGATTTACTTAATAACAAAATTGTAAAAAAAAAAATCAAATATTTAATTTCCTGAATAAAATTGAGTTTCTTATTTTTAGTAGGAAAAATAATTCTCCATGTTTCTCTAGTCGCTATGGTTATCTCACTTCGATCTCGCTTAAAAAAAGAGAGCGCAAAGAGATTGTAAGGAAAACAACACCAAATAAGTATGAACGTAATTGCAAATTGTGAATTAGGAAAAAAGAAGTTGAAATCCTCCATTATTGAGAATAAGCAAACTTAAAAAATAGGTTAAATTTTACTTTTAACAACTTTAATTAAATTTAAATATAATTATTTAAATTTTTAAGATTTATGATTTGACATATAAAATTTTAAAACTTTATATATATATCTTAAATTTTTAAATCTAACTATTTAATTTAAATATTTTTAAAATTTTACTTTATTTAACTAATAAAATAAATATTTATAAATCAAAATTTAAAATCTAGGAACTAAATTATAGGATTTTAAAATTTAAAGATGCACGTACGAAATTTTAAAAATTTAATAATTAAATTATAGATTTTAAAATTTTAAAAATATATATATAAGTTTAGTTAAAATTTAAGAATTAAAAATTCACCTTAATCTAAAAGATATAAACATCATTTTTTCAAATTTTAAAAAGTTTTTGATTTTTTATCCTGGACATTTTTATTTTTGAATTTTTTTAATAATTTTATCATTAATTAATCATATTTAATATTGGGGTAACATATAAGTTTAACTAATCATAATAATGAATTATTAAAACCATATTACATTAATACAAATCAATAATTTAAATGTTATTATATTTTATCACTAGTTTAATAATACAAATGATATAAAAAGTCTGTAATATTCAAATCATATGTTTAAATAAAAATAAAAAAAATACCAAATCAAACAAACTTACATCCGAAACAGAAACGGAAGTAGCCCATTGGGTGGCGCCTGTACCTACCCTTCTTTTTCAAAAAATGATATTTTTTTATTCTATATTAACTTTTAATATAAATATAATTATATATAGAAATAAATTTAACATTTAATATTTTTAAATTATAATAAAAATAATACTTTAATAATAATAAATCATATCTAGTTTAATTAAATAATATTAAATATAAAATAATATATTATATTTTTTAATAATAAAAATATATAATTAAATATAAATAATGTTACAAATTTTGATGATATTATTTTTATTATTTTTTTAATTTTATACATATCATTAGATGAATTAATTCAATAATTAAAAATAATTTATAAAATAAATCTGAATACATTATTTGTATTATCTAAACCCTCATCCTAAAAATATAAAATTAAAGCGGCCCTACTAAACCCACATCCTATGAGAAAATTATATTTAATAAATTTATATAAATTTGAAAAAAAACCTCACCCAATCCTCCCATCTGTGAGAACTACACCAACTAAAAGTAATTAGATAATTTAAATTATTTTTATTAAAATTATTTTTATTGTATCATCACTCAAAAATAAATGATATATTTTATAAACACTTATGAATTATACATAGTTTAATAAAAAAAAATTATATTTAATAATTAATATAAAATTGATAGGTTTGTAAAATTTGTGCTCTAATAGATACAAATAAAAAATTATTCAAATTAATTTTTCAAAAAAAAAGTGCATATTTTTATGTGTTTTTCTTCTTTTTAACAAATAGTAATAATTTGTATATATGTGTCTCAATTATGTGTAGTATTTAATAAACAAAGTAAAAAAGCTTTTAAATAAATTTAAATTATTTTCTCTTCCTATTTGTACATACGCATATATATTATCTACACAATATATTAATATTGCACGTACAGAACTGCTTAAACGGTGATTTTTATTTTTAATCCATTCATTAATTTTAAATATGTATTTTAAAATATTTTATTTTATACATACACTTAAAATTATAAAGAAAAATATCATGGTATGCTCCAATAAAAACTGTGGGTCATATATATTACTTTTAAACATATATTCTTAAGAATTTTATTTTTAAATATGTGTTCAATTTTAATATAATTGATTAAAAAATAAAAAATAAAAAATAGTGTAAGGTGGTCAAATAGAGGCTCTAAAGAAAAATTGTTTGTATTGTATGTAAATTAGAAGTATCATGAGGTTTATTTAGTGGTATGATTCTAATTTCATATATGTCCATTTTGGTTATTAATATGGTAAAATTTGGAGAGTTACAATTGCCGTAAAATGTTTGTGTCGATGAACTATTTTTGTTTGTTTGTTTAAGTTTAAAATAATAAGAATAAGACCTTGAACGAAATTAATTGACTAAAATTAGCACTAAATAGGTCAATTGGTAAGAATTTAACTGTTTAATTAAATAAAATTTAATGTAAAAATTTTAGATTAATTTTTTTTTTACTAAAATACATGAATAACACATAAGTTACTATTTTTGGAGTTACAAATTTCAAATATGTAACAAATGTTGTTTTCTAGAAAAAAAAATTGTAATATCTTAAATTTATAATAATAAAAATAATAATTTTTTATTTAATTTATATATTTTGTTATTAAAAATGTCTAATTTAAATATTTTATATCAAATATCGTTTAATTAGATATCGTTTAAATTGAATTGGTATATTTTAGATTCGTTAAATATTAAATTAATTTTAACTAATTTAATCTTATTTAATATTAATTAAATATTATTTTTATTATTATAAATTTTATAGATATAATTTTAATTTATTTATACGTAAATAGTATATTTATTTTATAAGATAGGCTCAAATACATGTAACTTACCATATCGTTGATATTTTTTTTCTTTCATTTTTCTCTTGTACCTGAATTTACTTTTGTGTCTTTTTCTTTCCAAAGTAATAAGTACTACTGCGTTACAAACTTTATTCCTGTGGTTGACTTAGTGCCCATATTTTAGTAAGAAAACTCTATCCTATATCGTTGACAAGATATATCCATATTATTTAGGAGTATTCAAAATTTACTTAATCCAAATTAATTCATTTAAAATTAATCAATCTAATATTGTTTTTGTTTTCTTCCTTTTATTAGATATGATTGGCTCTAAAAAATCTCAAAATCTATCTAAAAATGATTAGTTTGATTCTCATTACTGAAAATCTCATAAGAATTAATCCAATCGATTAATAATATTATTTTATTTTATTTTTTTATATTATATTTATAAAATAATAATTAATTTTTTTGAAATATTGGTATTTTTATGATATAATTACTCAAAAATTAATGTATTAATTATTTTATTTAAAACATAAAATTTAATGTATTAGTTATTTTATTTATTAAAAATAAATTTGTAAATTGAAG
The DNA here is from genome assembly GCA_030763125.1 of Hippophae gyantsensis. Lineage (NCBI taxonomy): Eukaryota > Viridiplantae > Streptophyta > Magnoliopsida > Rosales > Elaeagnaceae > Hippophae > Hippophae gyantsensis. The sequence continues at coordinate 12,635,842 of CM061028.1, forward strand.
GGATAAAAACACAAAAAACAATACATTCAATCCAATTTAAACTATTTCAAATAATTTAATTATTACAGTCTAATTGATATGACTCTCTAGTTTAATCATCTTCAATCCAAATTTGAATTCTATAAGTGTAATTTTCACTTCTTTGATAAAAAAAAAAGACTTTAGTACATTTAAAAAAAATTATTCCAAATGATTTGGTTTGAAATGGTTTTATATATTTTATTGGATCAGAATTTTTTTATTGATTGGTTTTGAAGTTAAGGCACAATCAAATTAGTCCACACACCACTAAAATGTTGGATTATTGTAAAATATACAATTTTTTTATAAATAAAATTACTTAAAAAATCTAATATGTTATAAATATGGAATGTATCTTAAGATTATGTAAGATAGAATTAGGCAGGAGTAAAATCACTAGTTTGTTTTTATATGTAAACTTTGTATCTAATTCTATGATTATTTAATTAACATAATATTTTAGAAAAAAAAAAGTAAAAATATATAGAGAAAAAAGTGGTGTTTGTGTAAAAACATTGTTTGTATCTACTAGTTTGTTTTAATTTGGTACTGGAAGTAATTTTTCATCCTATTTTACCCTAAACATTAATTGTGCATCCAAATAATACAATAAAAACTGGTTTTGTTACTTTATTTTCACTAGTTTATTAAAAATAAAAATAAAAGGGTTAAAAAGAGTGTTTTTGTTGGTTCACAAAAACCCATGGATTTTTATTTATTTTTTTGCCGATCTAAACTGGCTTAATTTTATTATTATAAAAACATTCTCGGGTTCAGAACCGGTAAATATTTATAAAAAAAAACCATACCAGAACCAGATTTTCGGACCCCTCTCTCTTGCAAAAGTAGTAAAAGAACAAGATTTTCAATTGATCCTCGCTGTCCTTCCAGCTTCTTCCGTCGGCTATCACAGAGAAGTCATAATTCAATTCAATTGAATTCTATATATTCATTTTTATATTTTATTTTTTCCATATAAATAACTCAATTATTCAACTAATTTTATTTTTTTAATTTTTTAATAAAATATATATATATATATATATATAATATTTTATAACGATAAAAAATATAATTCATTTATTTTTTTAAAAACAAACATAATTTTATTCTTAAAATAGTTAAAAATAAAAATACAATAATAAATACCAAATAATTAAATATTTTTTTATTTATTTCATAATAATTATTAATTTTTGTAAGTTTCTTGTGTCTAGAGAGGTATTATTTATTTCCAAAATATTTTTATTTTTAAAATAGTTAAAAATGAAATTGCATGTATTTTTATACCAAACAATTATTTTTTTATTTCATAATAATTATTAATTTTTATATGTTTCTTGTGTCAAGAAAGAGTTATTTTTTTTCCAAAATATTTATTTTTCATATATTTCTTTATATGTATTGATTAGTGATCCAAATGATATGACTTCTCATCCTATTATTTTGAATTCAAGTTTGAATTATCCTCAAATAATTTTTACTTATTTACTAAATAAATGTGGATTTGATTTTCCTTTTTTTAAAAACAATAAATAAAATAATTTTTTATTTATTTATGTTTTTATTATTTTTTGTATTATAAACAATCATTTAATTTTAAATAATTAATTTAATTGTAAAAAATATAATTTATGGAAAAGAAGAATGCTAAAATGTGTATTCATATTTTGTTTTTATTATTTGTAAGTTATAATTTATAATTTATATCATATAAACACATTTTAGATGCCACAAAATTTCAAATATATGTGTAATATATTTAGAGTTAATTGAAATTTGTCAAATATAATTTATGCTTAACATATGTGTAAATATTTTTATAATTTAAATATATATTTATAATATAATAATTTTTAAATTTAATGAATATATAAAAATAAATATATCTTGGATACGTAAATATAGATATTAGTATCAATTTTTAAGTGAGTTAAAAAAATTATTTAAAAATAATCTAAAAATATAATCAATTTAAATAATATTCAGTATTAAATATGGTAACACTTGAAAAGATAAATTAAATGTCATAATATAATATATTATTATGAGTATTATCTACAATGTTATAATTTTTTTTAAATATATCATAGATAGAATATTGATAATATAAATGTGTGTCCCTTCTGGAGTATATTAAAGTGTATTCAAACTAATTAGTTTATAAGGATTTTAATATTTTGTTATTCTTCGTTATTTTGATTTATAATTAGGTTTATTATAAATATGAAAGTATATATTTGAAAATTATACAATTGAGTATTTTTTATGTTGCTGCTGCTGCTGCTATTTGATTATAAACATCGGTTGGGAAACACAATAATAAACAACATTTATCGTAGAAAAATCGCTGTTTTTTGGAAAATTGTTTTTTTTTATAAAAAAAAAAACTATCCGACCAATTTTTGCCGTAGCGAAAAATATTTCGTCTGTACTTATTTTATCGACTTTCTAGAATCGACGAAAATATTTATTTTAACCGAATAAAAATCTACTAAATCGATCCTTTTATAGTAGTTATCAGAGCTTATTTGTTTTGTCACTACAATTAAAATATAATTTTTTTATCCACTTATATATTACTCAAGAAAACGCTATATTGCTATTATTTTCAATTTGATATATATAATAGAATATTATTGATGAATATAATTAGTGATAGAGTTAAGAATTTTTTTTAGAATAGATTAAATCGTATATGTTTTAAAACGTTAAATAATAAATATAAAACCTATAAATTAAAAATAATAAATTATAATTTAATAATATAAAATTTATTTACAAATAAATTTATCAATATTATCTCTCATTTACAAGTGTACTAACTTAGTTGTATAAAAACTCTAAAAAATATTATAGACATAAATCATACTTATTTAATTGATATATTCAATATAAGACATGTTATTATTATTATTTTATTCATAATTATATATCTTATAAATATTTCAATATAATTATTCAATATAGTCATTATCTTTTTATAAAAATATCATTATTTAATAATAATTAGTAAAAAATATTATTTTATAGTAAAAAAATTTATAAATTAATATAATGTATAATTTAAATATAATACATGTTAAAAAATAATCATTATTAATGTTTATTAAATGTCTAAATATTTTTAATACATATATTATGTATGTGGTTTAAAATTTAAACTATAGTATTTTTTAATTTTAGAATCAAAATAATTTAAATAATTATTATATTTTACAAATTTAAGAATGAAATAAACTATAATTATATATTAAAAACTAGTTTTTGATGAAAAATAAGAATAATTACTTCTCAATTCTCATACATAAAAAAAAACGACCTAATTTATTACATAGTTATGCCATTGATTACAATCAAATTATAAAATTATATTTAATTGAAAACTATCAAATCAGTTGAGATAAAAAAATGTAATATACAATAATACACTATTATTTAAGAAAGTTACAAGTTATTAAAGGAATAAAAATTATTTTCATTTTATCAATATTTAAAACATAAATTTAATGTGTTAGTTATTCTATTTATTAAAATAAAAATTGATGATTAAAGGAAAAAAAATTATCTATCTCAATTCAAACCATTCTAAATGTTTTTACTTGGATCAATTTTATTATTTGTATTAGATTGAATCATTAGTAAAAATTAATAACTGAATTTATTAATTTAATTATAATTTTAAACAACTCACGACATTCACAATCTTATCTTATCTTTTTACTTTTATAAAAAATATAAATATTATAAGTAAGATTTTGTAAAAATGATATTAATATAAATATAAATATATAAAATATTATAGGTAAGATTTTCTCACATGTTTATCTTAAGAATTATAAGAATTATGAGTATGTAAGATAGAATTACCCATTAGTAAATTCACTATTTTTTTTATATGTATACTTTTTATCTAATTGTACGGTTACGTATTAATATATTGTTGCAGCAAAAAGTAAAACATTATTTATATATTTTACAATAAGCATTAATTAAGTATCTAGAGCAGATTAGTTTTATCACAGCAATTAAAATATACACCTTTTTTAACTTAGGAAAATGATATACGTTATGTACGTTAAATTTGAGATATATATATTAAATGCATTATATTATTAATGAATATAGTTAAATTAAAAAATATTATATTTAATTAAAAACTATTATAATTAAAATTATAATAAATATTTAATACATAATAGTACTTTTATACTCTTTCTTTTTACTTCTTTTTATTTTTTATTTTTGTGAGAAATAAATCTATTACTTAAAAGGGTCACTACTATTAGATGATTAAAAATCATTGCTAGCATAAAATTTTATTTTATTTTATATATATATATATAATATTTTATTTGCCATCATATTAGACAATTTTTTTTCTATTTATTCGGTTTCAATTAGAGATAAGGTTATTATTTTAGAAGATAAATTATACGATAAATTAAATCATATAATTTATCTTATTTATGATTTCTTTTATAAATAAGACTCTTATAATTTTATATTATACTTTTCAAAGCTTTTTTTTAATGCATAACTATCATAAAAGGACTATAAAATAAAAAAAAACTATAGATTTCATTTTTTTTCCCAAAAAAAGAAGTTTATATTCACAATATTTCAAAAATAATTTACATTACTTTTAAATATTATAATAAATAATCATTTCTTAGTAAATAAGATTGGTATCTTTTATTTATATTCAAAATTTTCTAATATTTATGAGAACTCCATTATCTTTTACAAGTTTTTCTTTATTTTATGCTTTACATTTTTGTTTTTTTGTTTTTTACTCTTTAGTTGCATTTTGTTTGAAAAGTACTTTTGTAAATACTATAATTCTTCTTCTTCTTATTACTATTTTATGTGATTTATTTTAATATTTTTAACAAATTGATCAATATTTTGTTAACCTATTAACCATGTAAGTATCATAATTTACAATTTTAATATACTTAGTAAAATAATGTAAAAATTAATAAATAATCTTATTTTTAGTAAAAAAGTTATTTTTTTCATATTTCTCATATGCACTATTTATACATTGTGTATAAAGTGAATATGTGAAAAAATCATAAATTTTGTTAGATAATGATACACAAGTCAATTATACATAATTCTTTGATGAATGAGTTTGTGATCATTTGTTATAGATATTGATAACAATACTATAGTTTTAATAAAAAATAAAACTTAATAATAATTATTTTTAATATTTTAATAAATTATGTGTTTATAAATAAGCAATTATATATATATATATATAAGAAATTTCCTTAATTAAATTTTTATGTTTATATTATCTTATTAATTATATATCATGTTATCTTATTATTCTTCATAATCATACAATCAAAAAATAATAAATCTAACACCCCTTAAATCATACAACAAAAAATAATAACCCTAACACTAACTTATACCTTCTAAATTTAAAATGAGTGTTATTTTTATTGTAATAAGTTTTAAGAATATTATTTAAAATAATTTTTCAGAAATTATTGTTGATCAAGTTTAAGTAATTGCTAATTAGAGTTGTGTAGTTTTATTTCTTTTTTTTTTACTAATATCACGTTAAAGAAACTTACGATAATTTAATATATTTTTAATTAATTGTTAATTTAAATGTTATTGATGTATTTTATTATGATTTTTTTTTGTTATGAAGTTAACTTTTTATTCACAAATATGACTTTAAACTACTACCTTTTAACTTATCAAAAGATTTCTTATGCCACTAGCGTACCATTATTATAAATGAATGAAACTTATTTTATTTAAAAATTTAATTAATATAAACAGTCATTTTTTATATAAAAATAGAGATATTAAAATAATAAAAATAAATAAAAAAGGAAAATATCTCCAAAAAAGGAAGAAAATGAATTCAGCCATATTAATTTGTGCTAGCCCAATTAGGTAAAAAGAAAATAAAAAAAAATTCAAGATTTATAATAATAATAATTGGTATATTTCAAACTTATAACTTAAAATAAAATGAATGAATCTTATCACTATATCAAAATTCTTCATGTGTTCCATTTATAATATAACTAGCCAGATAGGCACTTCCATGTATGGAAAAAAGAAAAAAAAACCTTAATTTCATTATAAACAAAGAAATATCCATCCATATTTCATTATAGAACTGACCCTCAAACTTGTATATATAACCCCCAAGAAATAATGTTAACCTTCAAAATACACAAGTGCATGTAGCCTTTGCCCTAGCTAATCAACTAACCCATTTAAAACTAAACTCCCTATATAGCCTTATTATCAAAATTATCACAGCAGTATGGAGAATCATGATGTGAAAAATCATGTTACTTCTGACCCTCAAGAGTTTTATGAGAAATGGTTCGAAACAATCAATCTTGCTGGCAAAGAATTCGAATTGCCAAAAATATCAAAAAATTTCGACCATCTCTCCATCAACTCTGAATTGCCCATGCCCAAATACTCCTTCAAAAACCTTGATAATCTTTTTCTTAGTACTATAGAAAAGGCTATCAATTTTCAAGTTAATTTTACAAGTAGTAGTAGTACTAATCAACCTGGTACGATGACGAATTTTCCCTCCACTCCCTTGGTTCAAAATCATCAAGTAAGTCATGCAAAGGACAATCTTTCTCAGATTCCTCTAGTCCAAAGTACCCAAATCCATCTCATGACTAAAACTATTTCAAGGTCAATTAGAAATGTTATAAAGCCCTCTTATAATGTTTCTAATAATAATCTCAATTTTATCGACCCGTTTCACATGAGAAATAATCATCAACATCAAGATTATTTTCGATATTATGATCATCAAAGTTTTTCTAACTCCTATGCAACATCTTTTATAGGCATCACCAAGTCACTTCTATATTATCCCTCTTTCTCTAATACAAATCTCATGGTCAACAAACCTATTTATGGTCAAACATTTTTCACATCAACTTTGATCCGCTCAAATGATAATGATCATAAAACCCTAGTTAATCCTTGTGGATCCATTTCTTTTGTCCAAAAACAACAACGTTATGATGAGACTTATTCAGACGTATTGACCATGAAAATTGAGCCTAAAAATCAAGATTTTGGTGTTAGTTTGTCACAATTTGACGTAGATGATAAGAATTTATTTTTATCATGTAATAAGAAAAGAGCATCATCAGTTATGATAAATAATATTGTTGGTAATAAGGAGAAAATTGATAATCATAGATCAGTTGATCAATATGGTGATGAGCACAGGTGTGATAAGTGTAATGTATCCTTTGCAACAGGTAATGCCTTGGGAGGGCATATGAGTCATCATTCTAAGAGAAGGAAAAAAGAGGCAATGAAGATTTGGAAAAAGAATAATCCAGGTGCCAAATACTCCTTCTTTGACTTTGTTGACAGCCTAGGGTTTCAAGGATGCTCAGTTTGCCCTTCTGATAGTAGATCCTCAATGCATACCAATTAATGACCAAAATTATTTTGTTTAACATAAGAAATCAATATTTATCAAAAAAGAAAAAGAAAAAAGAATCAATATGATCAATATCAAATATCAATATGTTATAATTTAGGTTTCAATGTAATAATATTTAGGGAGAGAGGCTTACAAGCCCTCCATGACCTTGAAGAAGTCTTATTTGAATTGAGTTATTCATTCTTCTTCCTCTTTTTTATTTTTGTCTTCTCTTCGTCTTTATTTTTTATATGTATTTTTTTTTTGGATTTTTTCTTTAAAAAATTTGTCATAGCTAGCTTGCAATATTTTAAGTACAGTTAATTTGAATGATTAATACATGTTAATTTTGGACATGTCAAAATGTCACATCTTTCTAAGGATTAAAACGTAGATATTTACAAAAATATTCGGACGGGATTATCCAGGGGTATAAATGATTTTTTTTGTAAAACTTATATAAATAAAAATTATTAAAATTAAGTATGAAAATTTTCTATATTGATATTTTAATGAATGATGATATGTAATATTTCACTATAAATTATAATATTGCAATTGAGACAGAAGAGTTGCCAACACATGCACCATATCGATTAATAAACATTTAATCCCTTAGGGAAACTCTTGAAAATAAGAATTTAAAGCTTTGACACAAGTGGTTGGCTGAATCTACATGGAAGAAGGCTTGTGTAATGTTCAAACTAGGGTTTTTGAGGATTAAAAAGTCATCACCAATGAGGAGGGTGTGCTACCAATCAAATGGAAGCATAAAATACAACAACCAATGTGATTATGGAAATTGACCTCATTTTTGGGAAAAACTTTTAAAATTTGGAAAGTAATTTACGTTTAAACGTGTTATAGAAAATACAGCATAATTACAGCATGTAATTATCATAGTAATTAATTGTGTTAATTTTTATCTAAATATATTAACGGTTATATAATAAGATTATCGTCAGTTGGCAAAGATATTACACAAGAGAATTTCATCAAAAATATAATCATTTTTATTTATCGGAGTTGATATTTTTAGAATAATGAAGATAATATTAGAGTAATTTAAATTTTCTTTATAATTTAATTTCCATGTGTTTTAGAAATAAAATATTTAATCTAATATCATTAAAAATAACTATGATAATAGATAGTGCTACTCTTACTAATTAATCATTCTACTTTTTAAAGATGACTAATTACAATGTTGTAGTAACTTTTGAAAATTTCATTATGAAATCTCAACGAAATTAACGTACACACCTCATTATTTACTATTCATATTGTGCCTAGAGAAGCTGATTTTTCCCCTTATTTGAATTGAAAAAGTGTTTACAATATTAAAAAAAAAAACCATTGCGTAATGCGTAATGCGTAATGCGTAATGCGTAATGGTTACTCTTATATATAGGTGTAATCTATTTTTTTTTGGGGTAAAAATATCAGAGAGTAGTGTTATCTAATATTGTTGCCTTTCATTTTTAATTATATATTCGTCCAAGAATTTTCAAGAAGCATATTTCAATAACATGGAAACTAATGTGACGAATTAGCCTAATTAATTTATAAAACTTGTTTTTATCGTTTAGCATCGTAAACCAATCTCAGTTAGAAATTAAAATAAATTAGTAGAATTATCACTACTATGATATATGCTTTTTGATTTCGAAATTTTAGTCTCAATGTTTTTAAAAATCGAGACCATAAGATTTTGGTCACAATTTAATAAAAAACGAAACCATAATATATATATATATATATAGCATCGATTTTATTAATAATCGTGATTATAACTTAAATTATAAAAAATATTTAAATATATAAAAATAAATTTATATAACAACGATTATTAAATAACTATAATTATCATTAAAATAATAATTTTTTTAATATTTTTAAAACTGAAATGAAATAATATACTATATGTCATTCATTTAAAAAAATATAAAAAATTACTTTACAATTTTTTTTATTTTTCTCTATTATTAATTTAATTTAATATATTTTATTTCTTTTATAATATATATATATCAATTTTTTTCATTTTTTTATCTCTTTCTTCTTTTTCCATTTTTTCTTTATAATTAAATTCCTATTACTTAATTATATATATATATATATATATATAAATATATAATTTTTAATTAATATATACTCTAATCAACACAATCTCCCAATTTTTTTTTCCTAAATCATTTCTGGCCTTTCGAGTTGGTGTCTTCATCCCTCTCAACGAGCAACGTTGCATCGCGCCACACCATGCCTCGCCTCAAGAAATTAACGAAGACCTCCCCCAGCAGCTCCTCCTTTTCAACACCTCACTCGACATTTACAATATCTCATTTTCTCTCTCTTCTTCTTTTCTCTCTATTTTGGTTCTATTCATATTCTCCTATTCATACCTTGTTGACCGACCGTTTGTACTGTCATCGCTCACGACCCAGGTCTGGGTAAGTATTGTTTCCAAAATCCAATTCAATCTTAGATTTTGTGGTTAACTTGATTTGATTTTTTTCAAGATCTAGTATTCGTTCTATTGCCCGATTTTTCTTGTGTTTTACTTTTGTTTTGTATTTTAGGGTTAACTTGAGTTAGTGTGGGTTTGTAGGATCCTGGTTGCTGCTTGTTTATGTTTGGATTGAAAATTTCTATTTGAGGTAACTTGTTCTATGGCTTGTTTAATTTCTTTTATTTTTTTGCTGTGAATTAAGAAGTGTGAGTTTAATTTTTGGTTGGGCAAGTTTGGCCCGTGAATTAATGCAACCCTGAGTGTTTGGTCTAGAGTTTTGGTTTTTGGATTCCTTGGCTTCATCTGTTCCCTCATATTTTAGCTGTAGTAGTTTAATGACATATGTTCTAACCTTCTCCTTATAGGTAGAGTTAGCACATGGTAGACGTGGACATTCTTCTTCTTCAATGGTTTTACTTCTATGCTTTATTAATTGTTTTCCTTTTGAATTATTTTTTTTTGTATGCTTAAGCTGTTTTATGTGTTTCTTATTACAATTTTAAAGACAGATATGATCTAGGTAGGTTCATAAAAACAATTTAGAAAGTTGGACTTTATGCTCAACTTCGCATTAGACCTTCTGACTTGGTGTTGTGCATGTGATGGTACCGGGTGCCAGTGTTATTGCCTAGGGTCAAGTATAGTTCTATTTAAAAAAAATACTTTGGTTTGATTATGTACTAATATGTTGTTTTTTTAATTATATTAATTAATTGTTGAATATATTAGTACCTATGTTATGCACTTTGTAATATATTGCAAATATATAAAGATTGTTCCTTACATCATATAAAATCATCATTGGATAATCTATATGTATTGGATTATTTTGATAAAATGAAAGCATTTTCTGATGAATTGGTTGCTATTAGGCCTATGGATGATCACATGTTATTCTAGTTTTTTTTTTCTGTTTTCATTTTCATGGTAGGCACTAGGCGCTGTAGCATCAGGCGTACTAGACTCACCAGTACACCAGGCCTCAATCTAGGGGGAAGACCATTGATGGATATGAAGATTTTCTAGAAAATGATGAGAAATCTTTAATGAAGGCTGAGAAATCACTTACATAGACTTGATGAAAATTTCAGTTTATGGGTCTTCTTGTTTCAAGAGATGTTGCTACCTTATCTGAAATTTCTAGGCTTGAGAAAGCAGAAGATGCAGGAAATGAGGATGAAATTTCTAGTGTTGGACTTGGTGCGCTGCGTTGGTACTGGTGTGATGTGCTAGTATTGGTGCTGGTACACTGGTGTGTTTGTGCTGGTGTTGGTGTTGGTGCTGGTGCTTATGTTGATGCGGTGTCTTTCTTATTTGGTGCAATGCGCTATCTTTGGTGTGGTCTTATTTGGTCTTCTTCTTGCCTTGCATTACCGCATTGTCTTTGGTGTTGGTCTTTGGTTTGTAGAAGATGGAGTCAAGAAAGACTTGAGAAAGATTTTTCAATGAGCTAAAAATCTTGAATGATCATTATAATTATTTTTGTAGCATATTTATGCTTATAATTAATAGTAAAAAATCAATTTGTAATAGTAATTTTTTATTATGTTTTAATGTATAATAAACTTTCGAATGTAATTATAATTTTAATTTTAATATAATATGATTTTTAATATTATTTTTAATAAATTTATTGTAATTTATATTAATTTTTAATATTGTAATTATTAATTGTATTTTTTTAAATTTATGTATACCATATGACCTCGATTATTAAAAAATCGAGGCCATAGGGGTATTTATGGCCTCGGTTTTCTAATAATCGAGGCCATAGGTACCCTTTTGGCTTCGGTTTTTTAATAACTGAGGTCATAAGTCGTTACCTATGGTCTCTTTTATTTAGGCCTCGGTTCTTATCACCGTGGTCATAGACGTAGGATCACGGTTAAAAACCGAAGTCATATGTACTTTTTTTAGTAGTGAGCATCATATATCATATGTGTGTTTTATATTTAATTTTCCATGTTATAACATTTTCCTAATTAAACTGGGCACCTTTTATTAAAAAAATTTAGCTACGTTTTATTTTTAGCAATAAAAAAAAACACATTTTTTTAAATTTTAAAGACAAAAAAAAATTCACATTTTATCAAATAATTAGTTGTAAATCTTCCAACGCAGTTGGTTTCTCTATTGTATGGTCGTTCTGGACAATTGTCATATACGAAAATTATTATTATTATTTAAAAGTTACATATAGTGCATGTTACTAATAGATACTCTTAATTAAGAGGAAAAAATGATGACTGGAACTCTTAATAATTAAGAGTGTTTTCCAGGTTTTTCTTTTCCAAGACCCAAAATAGGTTTAATACATTATTATAAATATAAAATAATTATACAAATCAATAATGCGAATGATATTATATTTTTAAATTTAATAATGAATAGAAAAAATATATAAGTAAAACAAAAACAAATATTCATTGTTATATATATAGACTTAAATTAATAGTTGAAAATTATTGTTAAAAAAGTTTGTCTAAATTATTTGCACAAAGATTGATGGCCTTTTATTTTTTTATGATCATATATAGCAATAAATTAATAAGGAATTTGCTATGTTTCAAATGAAAAAAAAGACTAGAGGCAAAATTATTTTCAAGTACAAATCACGGCTTCCTTGAAGTATCCAGGCATATGATGAATCTTGTAACACATGATATTCTTCCAATTTAATAATTAGGGAATTAATTATCAAATCTTGTATATCTTATTTATTAATTAATTAAATAATATATTTTGCAAGAATACTATGATTAAATTCAATCCTATCAGTGTTGATTGCATGCAATCAAATCTCTTTTGATTAATTAATGATTACGTGGCCTAATGAAAAATTGCATCACCGCTAAAATTACCTTAGCATATATGATTATATAATTGTAAGGATAATATAGTGAAATTTAGAGAACACTTCTGGACTATCTTCCTTTGTCTTTGAAGTATTAGGTTTATGAATAGTATATGAGATGTCTTTGATAATTCTCGCACATAAGTGAAGGTCACCCAATTTTATAGTTCTGAAACTATAACAAAAATCAAGATAAAAATTAAAGTGTATTTACTAAGCAAGAAAATGAAAATAAAAATATGAGAATACATATGAGAGAAGAAAATATCAAAAATTCAATTGAATTATTTGTTTCACTGAATGACTGTGTTTGTCATAGGATGAGAATAAAATCTAATGCTCTGCATAAGTTGATACATTGTTCATGTTTCGTACAAAGAGATTCCATGTAGGACTATGTCAAACAAGACAAAATGATAAGTTATAAAACTCTTTGACACATAATTTTATGTAAAAGTTGATCTATCTCAGATTTTAAGGATGAAGAGTCATGGAGCTGCATTAGGAGGAGGAACTTACCTGTACATCTACTATCCAAATGGCATGTCATACTTAATGTCAAAGTTGTAAAAAATACTAGATCATAACTAATATTAGGTTTTATCCATTGTATATAATATTAGATCGTACTTAATATTAATATTAGATCGTATTTAATATCAGATCACATTTAATGTAAAGTCATATCTAGTATTATATCATATCTAATGTTTAAATATAGAGTTCTCTACTTTTTTTAGTTTAGAGCAAAAATTAAGGAGAGGGTAATCATTACTCTCATTAAATGTAAATATTTTTTGCAACTTTCTTGTTAATTATTCTAAAATTATCCAACTTTTTTTAAATGACACTTTAGCACTCACTTTCCAAGTCATACTATATTTGGTGTCAGTACTTTAACTCAAACACTCTACCTAATTATTTACTAAAGTGATCATATCATACCTTAACTCGAACACTTTACCTAATTCTTTATCGAGATGATCGGTTCATACTTTAGCTCAAGAGTTTTATCTAGTTCTTTATTGAGGTGATTAACTAGTACTTTAATTCGAACGATATACATGGTTCTTTAATAAGGTGACTAACTTGTACTTTTAAATTACACTTAGAGAGGCGCTCGATAGGTTGTCCCATAACACTTACCTCATTTTCTTAAATTTTTGGTATATCCTTTGAAATTAAAGACCTCAGAATCTTACGTCCTTCGTGATATCTTTAACCCTATTATAAGAACCTAAATGTTGGAAATATATTAGGAATAGAAATGAAAAAAATGATTGGGATGCATTGTGTATTGAACAATACCCATCTAATGTTATATATATATAAATAAGTTGATAGAAAGTATATTTATCATTACAAATAGGTCACATATGATTGTGTACAACGAGGTAAAACGGTAAGTTATAAAGCTTTGGTAGTGTGATTTCATGTACAAGTCGATCTAGTTGGTTAGTTCTTACATCTGGTCAAACTTTAAGGATGAAAAGGCATAAAGCTTCCCCCGGAGGAGTTAACTTGTAGATCTACTAAACAATGACAGGGTATATTTAACAAAGGTGATTAGCTCGTATTTCAACTTAAGTGGTATACAGGTTCTTTAACAAGGTGACATGCTCATATTTTAGTTTGAGAATTCTATTTGATTTGCATCCAGAGGAGTTAACTTGTAGATCTATTAACCAATGACAGAGTATATTTAACAAAGGTGATTAGTTCATATTTGAACTTGAGTGGTATACCAGGTTCTTTAACAAGGTGACAAGCTCGTATTTTAATTTGAGAATTCTATTTGATTTGCATCTGGAGGAGTTAACTTATAGATCTATTAACCAATGATAGGGTATATTTAACAAAGGTGATTAGCTTGTACTTCAACTTGAGTGGTATACCAGGTTCTTTAACAAGGTGACAAACTTGTATTTTAATTTGAGAATTCTATGTGATTTTTTATTGATATAATCAGATTATACTTTTAAATCACACCTAAAAAGTACTCAGTTGGTTGTTCTATAATACTCGCCCTACTTTTCTAAACTCTTGGTATAAAGGCCTCAGTATATTACGTCTTTCATGATATCTTGAACCTTATGGTAGTAGTCTAAATGTTGAAAATATATTAAGAATAAAAATGAAAAAAATGATTGTGTATAACGGGATGATATATATAAGTTAATATAAGGTATATATGTCAATACAAAAGAGGTAATATATATTTATGTAAAATGGGATAAAATGATAAGTTATAAATCTCTTGACGCGTGATTTCACATACAAGTTGATCTAGTTGGTTGTTTCTTACTTCTGGTTAGACTTTAGGGATGAAAAGGCATGAAGCTACATCTTGAAGAGTTGACTTGTAGATCTACTATCCAATGACAAATTATATTTAATGTGAGGTGGTATTTAATATCAAGTAGTACTTAATATTAAGTTGTACCTAATATCAGATATCAGATGTATCCTGTTATGGAAACAAAGGGCTTTATAGATTTCACTATGAGAAATTATAACTCATTCTAACTAATTTCATCCACGTCAATAATCCTTGCAATAGTAGCGACATGTGCAGGAAGAAAATTAAATTCACTAAATGTATTTACAAGGTACATTACACTGAAGATTAATACATGTATAAATATAGAAAAAAGGAATCTGCTTTTCCTAAAAGTGCTTTTAGGAAAAGTATATTAGTTGTATACAGCTTATAAAGTATATTAGTTGCATACAACTAATATACCATTTAATGATTTATTAACACTCCTCCTCAAGTTGGCGCGTAGATATCAATCATGCCCAACTTGCTTAGTGAGCCATATAATGACTTCTTGGAAACTCCTTTGGTAAGCATATCTGCAAGTTGCTCTTCTGTGGGAACAAAAGGAAAACTAATAAGTTTGGCATCTAACTTCTCTTTTATAAAGTGACGATCAACCTCTACATGCTTAGTGCGATCATGTTGTACTGGATTTTGTGATATATCAATGGCTGCTCGATTGTCACAATACATCTGCATAGTATTTTTGAGTTCGAAACCCAAATCTAATAACAAAGTTCTTATCCACAGCAATTCACAAACCCCATGGGCCATACCTCTATACTCTGCCTCAGCACTAGATCGTGCCACCACTTTCTGCTTCTTACTTTTCCATGTAACCAAATTTCCTCCCACAAAGGTGAAATAACCCGATGTTGACTTTCTATCTGTAATACTTCCTGCCCAATCTGCATCTGTGAATCCACAGACTTCAAGAGGATTGTTGTGTTTAGAGAACATTACTCCCCTTCCTGGAGCCGATTTCAAATACCTTAAAATTCTCAAAACAGCATTCATATGGTTCTCACTTGGATTGTGCATGAACTGACTCACCACACTTACTACATATGCAACATCTGGTCTAGTATGAGCTAAGTAAATCAAACGTCCAACCAATCTCTGATAGCGGGCTCGATCAGTTGGTATCTGATCTGGATACTCTGCTAAACAATGGTTTTGCTCAATAGGAGTGTCAATAGGTTTGCAATCCAACATACCTGTCTCTGTTAGCAGATCAATAATGTACTTCCTTTGACACAGATATATTCCTTCTCTTCCCCTGGCTACCTCAATTCCTAAGAAGTACTTTAGTTCACCTAAGTCCTTCATTTCGAATTCAGAGGCTAGTTGTCTTTGTAATTTATCCATCTCAATGGTATCATCACCAGTTATTACCATATCATCAACATAAATGATTAGGGTTGTTACCTTCCCTCGTTGATGTTTGAGAAATAGAGTGTGGTCTGAATTACTCTGTCTGTAACCAACCTTTTGCATGAACTGTGAAAACCTTCCAAACCAGGCTCAAGGGGATTGCTTGAGGCCATACAAAGACTTCCTCAATTTGCATACAAAATTACCAGGAGAATCAACTACATACCCAGGTGGAAGACTCATGTACACCTCCTCGACTAATTCTCCATGAAGAAACGCATTCTTGACATCAAACTGCCGAAGTGGCCAGTTTAGGTTAGCAGCAAGTGAGAACAGAACCCGAATCGTGTTCATTTTGGCAACAGAAGCAAAAGTCTCATCGTAGTCTACACCATACGTTTGAGTAAACCCTTTTGCTACAAGATGAGCTTTATACCGATTTACGGATCCATCACCATTATGTTTTATAGTAAACACCCATCGACAACCAACTGCCTTTTTCCCTTGTGGTGGTGACACAAGTTGCCAAGTATCGTTCTTCTTTAATGCATCCATCTCTTCATCCATTGCCTTCCTCCATATTGGATCTCCCAACGCATCCTGCACTTTGTTAGGTACTGATACACCAGATATTTGATTCACAAATGATTTGTATGACTTAACACATACTGTCCAACATTAGACTCGATGTTATTAGTATCAGTAGGTGTACATACCTCAGATGAGTGACCTTCAGTACCAAGGAGTTGTTGATCAAGGGTAGGAGTAATGCCTGAGGGTACAGTTCTGTCTTCAATGTCATTTGCTGTAAGTGAAATTGGTGCTTGAATACTTGAAGCATCTGTTTCTGCAATGACTGGATTCAATGAATTAGAAGTCTCATTTGGTCTCATTGAAACATCAGTTGGTGACTCACCTAATGCCTCCCCCTCACCATGATACAGTTCTTCGAAATATGTATTCTCCCCCTGACGAGCAGTATCAGGTGAGGAAAAATAACTCATGTCCTCAAAGAAGGTAACATCCATAGTAACATAATACTTTCTGGTTGGTGGATGAAAGCACTTGTACCCTTTTTGATAACTTCCATAACCAACAAACACACATTTAATTGCCCGGGCATCTAATTTAGACCGTTGATTTTTAGGAACATGCACAAAAACAACACAACCAAATACTCGAGTAGGAAGATTATGAAAGGATGATAAGGATACGTAAGATGCGAGAATCTGGAATGAGATTTTTCCGTTAAGGACACTAGACGGGAGACGATTGATGAGATGGGCGGAAGCCTGTACAGCATCACCCCAAAGATATTTTGGCATATAAGCACTAAATAAGAGTGCACGAGCCATATCAAGTAAATGACGATTTTTTCTTTCAGACACTCCATTTTGTTCCGGTGTTTGCGGACAAGTAGTTTGGTGAATAATCCCATGTGTTTTGAATTTTTTTTGAAAAACATGATTAACATATTCCCCCCCATTGTCAGAACGGAGGATCCGAATGATGCCATTATATTGTGTTTGAACAAAGGTATGAAAATTTTGAAAAACTGAAAAAACTTCATCTTTTGTTCTAAGAAGAGAAATCCACGATAACCTTGTACAGTCATCGATAAATGAAACAAAATATCTCATACCCGATATAGTGGGTTCTTTAGATGGTCCCCAAACATCAGAATGAATTAATTCAAAAAGAATAGTATTTTTATTAGAAATACTAGGAGAATAAGTAACACGATGGCTCTTGGCCAAAACACAAGTTTCACAATGCAACACAGTCTCACTAACACCAATAAATAAAGTAGGCATGGTTTTTTTCATAAGACTAAAAGACGGATGCCCTAAGTGGCGATGCCACAACCAAATTTCACTTAGCTTATCAGAACTAGAAGTCAATGCAGTGCTTGCCCGTGCTCCTGGTTTCTCCCCTCCGTAGTTCTGATCCAAGCGGAACAATCTGCCCCTCAGATACCCTCGACCAATTATTTCCCTAGTAAGAAGATCCTGAAAAATCACATACATAGGATAAAAGGTTACAAAGCATTTAGACTCAATATTCAACTGTGGGAAAGATATTAAGTGATGAGATAAGTCAGGTACATATAAAACATTATGGAGCTATAAAGATGGAGTGATATGAACTGACCCCTGTCCTAAGACAGGAAAGGCCTCACCATTAGCATTTGTAACATAAGACACTGGTGAGGGAGATAACTTATTAAAATAAGATTTATCATAAGTCATATGATCAGATGCACCATAATCAATAATCCAAGTATTAGACCCAACAGAGTGAGAAACTTTTAAGGTCATACTAATCTTACCACGACCAGCTATTGAAGCTGTAGGGATACCTCCACATTCCAAAGGATGATTCTGTCCATAGTAGTCTGGTTCTTGGACAATTTGCACTGCAGCTGCTTTTGCTTTAAAACGAGGCACTTGTTGTCGTTTTGGTTTCAAGTGTGGATATAATTTCCAACAAGTCTCACGAAGATGCCCCTGTTCATTGCAATAAGAGTAGGGAGAACGAGGGCAATTGGTAAAACCTGGTGGAGGGCCCTGCTGATGAAATGGAATTGAATTTTGCTGCTGGAGGAAAGGTGCCTTTGATTTAGCTTGAATGGCTAGGCTTGATACCTCAACATGTGCCTGATGAAGACTCTCTTGCTGAGATTCATCTTTACGGATGTATGTAAAGGCGGTAGTCAAGCTCGGAGGATCTGACATTCAAAGCAATTCGCCTTTAGCACTATTATGTTTTATATCAAGGCCTCTTAAGAAAGCATGTACTCGTTCAAGCTCCTTCTCCTTCTGGTACCACAGAAGATCTTCTGGATTTTTAATTTTGCATGGGCGTTTCTGGTCAATTTCAGCCCATACATTTTTCAGCTTGGTAAAAAAAGAATCTTTGGTTGCCCGTTTCTTTGCATGCCGTGATTTTGCACATGAGTTCATGAACTTGAATAAAGTCAGACTCATTTGTATAAAGATCGCTTAAGGTATTCCATATACCCTCAGCAGTTTCACATTCCTCCACCATTTGTAATATATCATCAGTGATTGCTCTAAATAGGATTGACATGACAAAGCCATCATCATCTTCCCACCTAGTATAGGCTTCTATATCATCTTGACTAGGAGCCCTGATTGATCCAGATACATGTCCCATCTTATGCATCCCACGAAGATAAACAGACATAACTTTTTTCCATGTTCGAAAGTTTGTACCATTAAGTTTAGTACCCCCAAAAGAACCAATTTCTGAACTCTTAACAGAAACTTCAAAATTTGAAACTTCATGAATTCGGGAAACTTGATGTTGTCTTGAATCTTCCATTGAAATAATAATAAAAAGTATATTGTGCAGCAGAATAAAAATTTTGGATTTTTTTTTTGTTTTTTTTTTTGCAGGTTGGGCTGATAAATGGGTTGTTTGAATGTTTGGGTTGATAAATGGGCTGTTTGAATGTTTGGGTTGATGGGCTCAAATTAGGGCTGATAATTAGGAGCAGATAGGCTTAGAGCTGATGGGCTAGGAGCTGATGGGCTAAGGTTGGGCTGATAATTAGGGTTTTAAAAATCTGAAAAATTTAAGAAACATAAGAAACAATTTTGGCTCATACCAGGTTTGGTGATATCAATATTGAGCAATTGATCAGCAACGGCGTAAAGTGTCTGCGTGGCACTGGGCGCTATGAGGTTGAACAGCGCGTAGTATGGCTGGTAGTATGAAGCGCAGGCTGAAACGGCAGCTGCGTAGAGCGTCAGCCAGAAATGCGTAGGTTGAAACAGCGTCTGCTGATGAATGACTTCAATTTGAACGAAGCGTGGTGAAGCAGCGTGGAGTGGGCAGCGGATCTGCAAGCTGCAACCACGAGCCAAAGCGGTCACGATAAGACGGCGGCGCTAGGCGGCGCTTCTATTCAGAAACCGGTAAATTTTTTTTTTTCTTTCTTTTCTGCTCTGATACCAAATTAAATTCACTAAATGTATTTACAAGGTACATTACACTGAAGATTAATACATGTATAAATATAGAAAAAATGAATCTGCTTTTCCTAAAAGTGCTTTTAGGAAAAGTATATTAGTTGTATACAGCTTATAAAGTATATTAGTTGCATACAACTAATATACCATTTAATGAATGCTACTTTCAATAAATACAAGAGCGATGGTTGGCTTTAATTGATTTGGATGTGCTCTTCCCGTTCTCTTTCAAAATTAAATTTTTTGATATTGTTTAACGAAATAAGTATTTCTTCTTTTTTATGAAACTATACCTCGTGTAGTTAAAATCTGTTGCTGTGATTAAAACTTGTCATTTGAAATGGTACGGAGTGAAAACAAATTGAGTGATCGTTTGCTCAAATATGTATTTCTCGCTCATTTTCATTTCATTTCCTTTTTTTGCTCTGAAACATCTTTCATTACTAGAAGAGATCACTGGATACTTTCTCAGTTATCTGCAATGTTTTTCTTAAACCAAGTTATAGATAAAATGCAATCAAGAAAACCAAGATTAAAGTTAAACACAAACAAGACACACACTAATTATAGCTTAATTGATTTCCAAAGCATCATTACAAATCCATCCATTAGTCATTACACTAATTAAACTCAACTCTCGCCCTCTCTCTTACACACACTAGCACTCAATTTTTATTGTTTTGAACTTATTTTACTGACCATGACACACTTGAGGAAATACATATATAATACCTAACTATTATTAATCCCCAACCACAGATAGCATAATCAGAACTCATTCCGGTACCAGAAGACACCTTTCTTAGGGGAACTCTCATCAGGCTCAACATATAGGCATTCTTTAGCTTCTCTCCATAAAGCCTTGTAAACTGGAGTTCCATCAAACTGGTAGTAGTTTCCCAATATTGGTTTCACAGCTTCAGTAGCCTCCTTTGCATTATAATGTGGCATTGTTGAGAATAGATGGTGAACCACATGTGTGTCAGTTATATTATGAAATACCTTATTTAACACTCCATAATCCCTATCCATAGTTGCCAGAGCTCCTCTTAACCAATCCCATTCCGACGAATCGTAGTGAGGCAAAGCAGGGTGAGTATGCTGCAGGAATGTGATCATCACCAGAAATCCATTCACTATAAGCAATGGCACACCATAAATACACACAAGCCAAACCAGTCCCTTTGTAATTGCTACCTTATAGACCACACTAGTCGCTGCAAGTAGACTAGCATCTGAAATGTAAATTAAAAGTCTTTCCCTTTGAGAATATATAGGACCATGAGGATCAAAGTGGCACGCTAATCGATCATACTCTCGGCCTGAAACATTAAAAGCTAAGTACAATGGCCAGCCTAGCAAGAGTGTGACCAGTAGACTAAAAAGCCTTCCTGGTGGATTGTTCAAGTACTTGGAGTACCATGGGATTTTACACTTAGGTTTGGGGACAAATACTTCATCACGTTCGAGGGAACCAGTGTTTGAGTGATGACGGCGATGACTTATTTTCCACGAAAAGTATGGAACAAGAAGAGCAGAATGGAGAATTAGTCCTACAGTATCATCAACCAATTGGTAGTCACTAAAGGCATGGTGTCCACATTCATGAGCAATGACCCAAACACCTGTTAGAACACAACCCTGCAGAATCCAGTAGATTGGCCAAGCAAAGTAGGGAAGTGGATGAGGCAAGAGGTGGATGTAAGTGGATGCAATGTAGTAGAAAATAGAGGCAAAGAAGAGGTCATGAAAGACACAAGAGAATGAGCGAAGAAGAGAGCGCCTAAAGCAATGAGGTGGAATGGCTTTCTTGATTTGGCCAAGGGTAAATGGAGGTGTAGAAGCTGGTGCTCTCTGCAGGGGAGTTTTCTGTTCCTCAAACTTGTTTCGAAGAGCTTGCATTTTGCCTCCGGCACCCATTGCTATGATAAGCTAGCTTGATTATGACACAAGCTAAACATAAATGAATGAGCTGATCCACCAGTTGATTATAAACAACAAATTGAGCCCTAATTCTTGGACAAGAACAGAGTGAAACAGAACACTATATATAGAAGAAAACAGAAAAAAAAAGGAAAAGAAAGCCTAGTTGCATATCAAATAGAAAAGAAAATAAAATAAATAAAAAATAGGACCACATGAGATCAACATATAGAAAATTTTGAAGGAAAAAAAACAAACTTACAGAAACAAACAAACAAGTCAGGAACCATGAATTTTGAAGTAACAAGAGCTAAGTGGGGCAATAAAATTAAGGTCTAAGAGGTCCATTACACCAGTAGATCTGCTACATCACATGATGAAGTAGGTGCTCAAATAGATCATAATGAAAACAAGCTCAGGGTGGTCCAGAAATAAATCCAAATCGACCAAAAAATGAAGTACATTGAAATAGATTTATTGAACATGATGTTCCAGTTAACGTTGAAAAATTAGGAAGAAAAATAAAAATAAAAATACAGCATTATATTGTCCTTATAAGGAATGTGACAAATCACTATGAGTCCGCTATATAGGTAGATGAAGAATAAATGGTGGGTAGAGTGCCACAATAATTGTTTTCTGAAAAATAAATTTAGTCCACGATAGGCACTTTAAAACGTTACTTTTATTTTTATAAATTAGTATAATTTTGAAGGAGTAAATGTGCACTCCCTTCGAATTGAAGGTTATAGATTAGTTAACAAGTGATTTATTTTCCTAAAGAAATTTCCCCTTGATACCTAAGGATGGAGGCGCTTCCCAGGAGGCACTCATCTTTAAGTATTTCAGATCAAGCATATCCTTCTCTTGGTTCATCTCTCACCATTGATTTGGGACTCAAATTCACATCTAATGACCCTTATCGGCTGTAATGTGGTAGCTATGTAAGTTTTTCCAATTCAGTATTGGATTTAACTGTGTTGTAAGGATGACATTTTTACCCTTTTTCATTCACATGCATTCAATTATTGAAAGGTAAACAATTGACTAATACATTTTTAATATGTCAACGGTGATTATTAAATATATGGACACAAAATTTAGTTGTTATACAACAAGGCCACACACCAAAAATGAGAAAATAGAATTGGACCAGTTGAAATTCGCTAATATTTGTAAGATTTTCTCCACAAAACAGTAACTAAATGCATGTCAATAGTATGATACAAATATAAGAAAAAAAGAATTAAAAATGATCACAATTTTTTTCCTTTTACACATTTAAAAGTTTTATTTCAAAAATTATAATTGTCAGGAACAATGTATAATTTTGCCTTGTAGGAATTAAACAGTAAGAAAAACCGTATATCAGAAATAAAAAAAACCGTATATCAGAATTAAAAAAACCGTATAATTTTGCGCGAAAAAAAACACAGCTCCAGAATAAAAAAAAAAATTAAACAGTAAGAAAAACCGTATATCAGAAATTGAGAATATTTTTTTTCTGCTCAATTAAAGCGGATTATTGTTCTCATCAGATGCAATTTTTACAGTAATTAAAAAAAAAAAATATATATATATATATATATACATGCAGATGCAGATGCAGATGCAGATGAGATGCATGTAACAAAATTTAATCGGAAAGAAGAAGACGTACGGTTGAAAATGAAAAAGAAAAAGGGTAGTTGACCTCGTCAAGCAACAATAATGTTCTAACAGAAATTGTAAAGGCATGGTCGATGACTCTGGGAAAATACTTATGTACTGACTACAATAATCATCATTACTTAAATGTCAATATCTTATAAACAATCTCTATTTTTTATATTAATCTCACTCGTATATTTAAATTATAATAGTGTTAAATAACACTAGTCAGGACTCTCTCGTGTATATGTATAATTAATTATTAGTGCTTTTAGCGTTATCAGATCTGGAGATCTGAAAGTCATGGAGCAATTAATATTTACACACACATAAGTCTTTCTTTTTCTTTAGAAATCGATCAAAATCATACATTTCAATTCGAAACATGGAGAGATTATTATTATTATTTTTTTATCTTTTCGAGTTTGGAAGATACCGTAATTAAATATCAATTTGCAGAAGTTAATGAACAACGAAAACAACACACATTTAAAATGTTCCGTAGAAAGAAGAAGACAAATTATGTAGCTAGCGCAGAGCTCTAAAATGTTATGTTTACCTCAAGAGTAGAAGCTCTTTGTAAGAAATAAACACTGAAAGTGCTTCTCTCTCCTTGCTCGTTCTCTCACTACCTCTCGCTCTCTTAGAATCTGTTTGTTTTCCTCCGTAATTAAATTGCTCGGTTGATGGTTTTGAGTGCTCACCTTCACAAACAGAGGGCCTGCATTTAACCATAAGGTTCCGGCATTTTGTGGATCCCACGAGATCATAACAACTTGCGCTTGAAAGTGACCACCTGAACACCTTTCCGACGTGTGTGTATCTTGATGGACCTTTCTGACACGTATACGCTTGGAAAAACCGTCCTTAATTTAGAGACTCTAACTTACAGTACTTAATCATGTTGTAACTTTAAAGAACGGTTTCTATTATTTAATTTGCTCGACCACATAAAGTTTCATGGGGTTGTTCGTAGGGAACAATTAATGTACCATATATATCATTATGACAAAACTGTACGTACATCCTGGTTAATATATTCTCGATCTTCAACATGCATGCTCTAAAGTTTATAATCTCACTTTATATGTAGATCTAGAAGAAGATTATAGCTAGCTAGTAGTGCTTTCAATTTTCAGCTCTATATATGGGAAAATTAATACTTCGTGATCTAAGTCATGGGCATGGTTATCATTAATTAATAATAGTTCACTTCAAGATCTACTCATGATCACTTCTTAATTATCTCTATAAGGTAGATTCCTGGTAATTATAACCAGTTAATTTACAACTTATATTAATCCATTAAACTCGTCTACATCATTTCAATGAGGGCATTAATTCGATTGAACTATCTCAAACGTCACTCAAAACTAGTACTATCAAATAGTAGATTAAGACATTCTTCTTTTTAATAGCAGAATAATGGGAAAAAAAATTTATTTTTATATGTTTGATTTTTATATTAAAAATTATGTTACTTAATTCTAAGTTTAAAAAAATGTTCAACAAATTATATTATATTTTAATATGTTTTAATTCTTAAAAAATATTAATAAAAAAAGATTAAAATAATGAAATTTGTTTAAATTAAGGAAAACACTTGAAAAGATTACTACATTATAGAGTATTTATTTATATGTTATAAATTTATTGGGTATTGATTTTTAATAACATTTAATTAATAACCAAAAACTTATCTACCTCAGTAATTCTATTTTCTGGATAGTATTTTATAAAATTATTATTATTTAAATGATATCAAAATAACAACAGACAAGAATTACTCTTTTTTTTTTCTTTCTTTCTGAAAGTTATTCATAAAGATTTTGATTTGTTCATGTCTTTTCGTAGAAGACGTGTGAGAATTGTATGGTGTTGATTTCAAATATCATTGAACGCAAGACTTAGGTTACGTTTGTGAATTGAATTGAATGAAAAGAAATTATTATTATTATTATTATTATTATTACCTATAAATGAAGATTTTAACAATTCGGCAATACAGTTACTAATAATTAATAACTTCATTTATCAATTCAATCAATTCCAGCTCAATAAGCATTAAGAAAAAATTAACGAATTCAAAATATTTTTCGTTTTTCAATGTTATTGTTTTGGTTTGATATTACACACTATTTTATTCGTATCTTCTAATTTTAATGTGATGCTTATTTAAAATGATATCTCATGCTAATTAAAAACACGAGAGTCAATTTATAAAAGTATATAATAGTATTATTAAAAGACATGAGAACAATCCATCATAAGGATGTATACCGGACGAGTGATAACCGTATGCTACCATTTATTACCCCTTATTTTTTCAACAATTATTTAAAAATATACTTAATTTAAAAATTAAAATATTAATGTAATATTTTCTTTATGATATTATTTAAAATATTAATATCAATTTTTATTTTTTAATTATTAACATATATTTTTAAATAATACAAAATTATTTATTTGTTCAAAATATAAAGTGATTAATATTAGGAAAATAGTTGTAAAAGTTTTTTAAGTTTGAGATTAAATGATAATTAATCTTTTAGAATAATAAATGTTATTGCAAAATGAATGATAAAAGGACAAAAGTATAAATTTTATAAAGGAACAAAGTATAAATTTTAGTGAAATTATCACTAAAATATTATTATTTAACATATATAATTATAATATTATTATTTAGATGAGGATAAAATTGAGATTAAAATTAAAAAAAATAAGACAAAGAGTGAAAAATATACTAAAGTGTTAATGTGATTGTTAAATGAGAGGAATACGGATCAAATGACAACTCTTGTCTCATTAATGAAGTCATGTTTAAATCACGTGATAAGTTTAACTAAAAAAATATTCAAAAATTAATTGTCTATACTTTTCTTAAAAACAATAAGATTAAAAAACAATATTTATAAAATATATAATCTAACAACACTTCATATTTAATATTATTGAATAAAATTATGAATAATAAATTATATTTTTGTAATAATAATAATAATATAAATTGAGGAAAATATAAAGTCAAAAAGAAAAAATAATAGTGAAATATATGTGAAGTGTATGTGTTGTGGCGTTGTTTTAAGGAGGAGTTTGTTACAACAAACCCTAGTATACATGGCTGATTAGTTAGACAATTTTTCCTAGTTAATTTATGTGAAGCATACATGCAACCTTTGTAAGGCTTCCTAAGTGAGTGATTGGTTTAGTATATATAGAATATGCCACACTAATTCTTGTAATCTTTTTTTCCTACTTTCTTTGAAGATCAATTCAAAAGAGTTCTTAGTTCCTAATCTCTCGTATCATTGAATTTTGTATGGTATTAGAGCAAAATCTTCAAAAACTTTAAATGTGTCGTTTGATGAACAAAGGTGTATCTATTCAAAGTTATAGAAACGTTGTTGTAAGTGTTTCCTCCCCACCTCTTTCATTTTCATCAAAAGCTCCATAGTCGCATTTAATGACTACTTCTTTTTCTCTAACATAAAATATAAATTCTGGTGTCAATCAGATAGATTTTCTTGCTCACAGTTTATCTTCATCTCCACCAATGAATATAAGCATATTAGTCACACTTCATAAGAATAATTATCTCATTTGAAAGGATTAATTACTCATATAGGTTATTGCATATGATTTGGAAGGAGTAATTAATGGTACCTTCGTTGTTCCATCCAAATTTCTTGAAACTATCATTAATATTAAAGGGTGGATTTACAGTTCAATCTTAAGTGAAATGTTAGGATATTTAAGTTGTGGTATGAATGCTAGGGAGCAATGGATTGCATTAGAAGAATCTTACTCGATAAATGTTCAAGCCAAGGTAAGGGATCTTCGTGATTAATTACAAAGTTTAAAGAAAAAATGTTTTAATTTATCATGATATTATCAAGGCTAAAACAATTATAGGCCATCTAGATTCTGTTGGAAAGCCTGTAAATAATAAAGATTTAATTCTTTATCTTGTAAATGATCTTGGTCCTCTTTATCAATCATTCAAGACTAATATTTAGATGTGTGACACAGTTCCCTTAGTGGCCTTATTTCATACTCTCTTAAAAGAGTACGAAAGATCCTCGAAAAAAAGGAAAATTATAAGCAATCTCAGTTGTTTCATGCCATTGCAGCAAGATTTGGGCCCAAAAATGAATCATGCTCAAAACATTTTAAAGGCAAGAATTAAGAAAAGAAAAATTCCATTTAACAATGATGGAATTTAAAGTTCTTTATGCATCAATCTTCTAAGAACTTGAGTGCCTCTGGTCTTGAACCTTTAAAGGAAGTTTCAAGAAACCATAATCAGATAGTCTCGTGTGTTAAGTTTGTAAAAAAGTAGGGCATGTGGCTTAAACTTGTTTCTGATTATGAGATCTTCTTCTTGGTAAAGGGTTTCAAGCATCAACAATGGTTTCCCAGGAAGTGGAATCTTTCTTTCAATATGATGCTCCTCTTGATGATTGCATTACCTTTACAGCTCAACACAGTAGTTGTGTAAATGGTAATTGTTCTTAGCTTTTAGATATTGGAGCAATCCATCATATCTCATTTGATTCGACTAATACCTTATATGTTCTTTAAAATGGCTCTAGTGGAGTAATGTTAGGTAATAGTGATAAAATTCTCATTCATCAAGTTGGTTTGGTATGCTTGATGTTAGTAACAATTGTCATCTTACTTTGAATGATATGTTACATGCTCTTAAAGCCTCTTCCAATCTTATTTTTGTTAATAAACTTTGCCATGAGAACAACGTGTCTTTGAATTCTTTCCTTACGATTTTTGTGTCAAGGATTTGTTATCAAAGGAATTCATGTTAAAGGGGGTATGTATGCCGTATAAGAATTTGGCTTGTCAAATTGGAAGGCTCTTACATTTGTATCATTTTTTCCTCATAATCCTGGTCTTTATACCTCTTTTAAAACTTGGCATCATAGGTTAGAACATCCTAGTCTTTTGTAAAGTGTTATTCAAAAATTTGCTTTATCAATTTCTTCTGATAACAGCAATGCCATTTCCTTTGATAGCAATATTACCTTTTTAGTGATAGCGTGTGCAGTGACAAGTCTCATATTGATATGCTTACTTTTTGTAAACACGGCCAATTATCCAAGTCTTATAAATTACCTTTTCACCATTCTCATGTCAAGTCTTTAAAGCATTTTCTTCTTTTGTTTCTTGACTTATGGACAACTCTACAAGATGTACATGTGCCTACCAATGAAAGATATTTTCTCTATATAGTGGATGATTTCTCTAGGTTCACATGGATTTTTATACTTCAAATTAAATGTCAAACCACTTCAGTTTTCTTATAGTTTCAATTCATGGTCAAATGTCAATTTAATGGTTCCATCAAAGCTTTAAAGACCGATGAAGACACAGAGTTTAAACCCTTAATTTATTTGATTTTTAAAGATGGTATTCAATATAGAATGACTTGTCTTCACACCTCTGAAAAAAATGGGGTGATAAAGAGACATCACATGAGGATAATCGAGAGAGGTTTAACTCTTTTTAATAGCTGCAAGTGTGCATGTTGTCCATTGGCCTTTTGCCACGAGAACTACCACTTATTTGCTAAATCATCTACTTTCCAAAATCCCTTTTGGTTTTTCTCCTTATGAGTTTTTATTCTATAAACATCCTTCCTGTGATAATCTTAAGGAATGTGTACATGTTTATAACAAGCACAAGTTGGAACCTCGAGCATTAAGGTGTGTGTTTATGTGTTATTTCTCTACTAACAAGGTTATGGTTAGCAAACATATTTTCTTTAATGAGAAATGTTTTCATTATTCTCAATTGTCTAATCTTTCTAGTCCTTCTCCTGATCCTTCTTTTTTACCCTTAATCATCACGGTTCCTACACATTTTTCTATTAGTTTCAAAAGGATGTTCATCAGTATATTGGTTCTCTTCTTGTGTCACCTACTCTTCACATGGATAATGTTCTTGAGTCTTCCTCTAATTCTCTTTCTTCCTAGCCTAGTGACTCTACCGACTCATCTAATATCCTTGCTTATGTTTTTGGCAATGAACATGCTTTGGTTCCCTTAACTAAGTCTCAATCCTCTATCTTACCTCATCCTTCTAATAGCTTGTAAATCTTTATTCATCTTTCCATCTCCAATCCCTTTTTAGTCATCTTACCTTACAACCAGTGTTTAGTGTCTGCTATTTTAAACACTCATCCTATGCTTACTAGATTTGAAAGGTGGCATTGTTAAAGCTAAAGCATTTAATATTATTGTTTCCTTATCAGTTTATTATGAACCCACAACATATGAAACTACTCCCAAAATTCCTAAGTGGAGGAAGGCTATGAAGAAAGAGATTGATTGTCAATGATACTTAGTTATTAGTTCCTTTAACTAGTGGTGTTTCTCTTATCACTTACAAGTGGGGTTTTCATGTGAAATTTCTTAAAGATAATGATTTGGATAAATATAAGGTCAGATTAGTAACAAGAGGTTTTCTGTAAGATTTTGAAGTGGATTATCAGGAAACTTTCAATTTTTTTTATCAAATCCACAGCTATAAGAATTGTGTTGACAATTGTAGTTTCTCAAGGATGGGTTTTGAGACAAGTTGATATGAATAATACCCTCTTGAATGGTGATCTTCAAGATGATATATATATATATATATATGTGAAAAGCACCTATTTTTGAGTCTATATATTCCTTTCGTGTTTGCAAGTTAAGGAAGGCTCTCTATCGGCTTAAGAAAACTCTATGGGCTTGGTTTCAAAAACTATTTACATGCTTGATTGGCATGGGTTTTTATAATTTCAAGGTTGATACTTCTTTGTGTTTTGAAAGGTGTTAAGAACTCTTTAATGCACAATGACATAATTGTCACTAGTGTTGATGTGGCCTTTATTGGCACTCTTATTGCTAATTGCACATTTAATTTGCTCTAAAGGATTTAGGTATTCTTCATTTCTTTCTTGGTGTATAGGTTGGGTATACTAATCATGGCTTATGTTTGTCTCAACAATGCCACATTCTTGATCTCTTAAGTTTTTTCGATTTAGAGGATACAAAACCAATCATTGTGCCTATGGTAGCTAGTAAACATTTGAGCAAGTTTGATGGGGTTCCTCTAGAAAATCCTATTACTTATAGGTGTGTAGTAGATTCTCTTTAATATCTTATTTAACACACCCCGATATAGAATTTTGACGTAAAGAGGTTGTGCCAATTCATGGTTGCACTGATTGAAGTCCATTGGATTGCTATCAAAAAGCTCCTAAGATATCTCAAAGGAACTTTTCATTTTGCCTTAATTATATTCAAGTCTTCTACTCTTGATTTGGTAGGTTATTATGACACTAACTATGCCATCTTTCTAGATTATAAATGCAGTACAAGTGCTTATTGCATCTTCTTAGGTAAGAGTATGGTGCCTTGGAAGTCTTCAAAGTAGAAGGTTATGTCTCACAATGGCATTAAGAGTGAGTATCATGCCATGGTGTTGGCTTGTGCAGACTTGCTATAGCTTCGATTTCTTTTAATTGATCTGTGTCTTGCTCTTTCTTTAGCACCAGTTCTTCTTACAAACAACATTGGTTCTGAAGCTTTGGCTCATAACCCTATCTTTCACGCACAAATGAAGTATATAGATGTTGATCATCTTTTCATTCATGATCAGGTGGTGATTGGCTTGTTGATTATTGACCTCGATTACTCAATGATGAGAAAATATTAATTTTTCTTCTAATAAGCTAATGTTATAGTATTTATATGGATGTATATAGGTTGGTTAAGTCGATTTTGGTCCAAAAAAAACTAAGAGAATTGACTTAGTTAAATAATTTCACAAATCAAATCCAACCTATGCATAAAACAAAACTGTAACAACAACCAACTTACTTGGTTGGTTGGTTAGCTCAATTTTGATTTATATCAATCATCGTATTATTATTTGAATAAAATTTAAACATATTCATTTGAGTAAAATCATTAAATTTAAGTATTCTATCTAAAATTAAACATACTTAATAAAGAAACTTAGTTAACTTACCATCCAAAAGATAAAATCAAACATTAACATAAAGTTTAAACTTTAAATTAAATATAACTAATATTAATATATTTAATAAATCATTTCGGTTTGATTTATAAAGATTTTTCTATAGAAAATTTAAACTGAATCGATTTATTTGATTTTTAAAAGAATAGGACCAAATCAAACCTATTCGAATACTAAAAACTGACATAGAAAGTTTAGTTCATGCTTAATCTGGTAGAATTTTTTATATTTATATTTGTTTTTAAATATTAAAAAAGAAAATAGATAATAATTTTACATGTTTTTTTACTCATTCATATGTCTTATTATTCTTTAAGATGAAATAATAATTTTACCTTAAAATAATAGAAATTATTCATTGATATATAAAAAAGTAATGTAATTTTTGAATACTATATTTCAATAATAATAAATAAAAAACTCAAAGAATTATGTACAAAAGAAAAAGAAAAAGAAAGAACAACTCAAAGCAATTGAAGGGTTATACATGTGTTCTCACGTGAGTCTCTCTCACGTGAGTCTCTCGATTATAGATATGACAATTTGCAAGTAGGTATACAGATTGAGTTTATATCTCTACTTATATATATTTTTTATAAGTGAAATTCATTATTAAATCAGGTAGAATTCTAATAATTAATAAAAAAATTATTTTTAAAAAAATGGAATAAAATGAGATAATAATGAAAATATTTAAAGCTTTTTGGATAAAAATGTACGGAAAATTTGGCTAATGTTTTCAAGCATATTATTCTACTACTGTTATTATTAATAGTGAATTTTTACTGCCCTATCTTTGACAGCAGTTCCTTTCCACTAATTGTTATAGGCCTAGGAGAATTGCTTCCAAATAAAACAGCTCATCAATAGTCTTCCATCAATACTTTTTTTACCTTATGCATTTTTAAGGATGGTGATTAACCGTAGTAAACGTGTTTTATCTAGTTTTTTTACAAAAATAAATTTGAAGTATAATATTTATAAAATTATAAATAAATTAATGCATAAAGTAAAATAAAATTTTTTATTTTATAAGTTTTAAATATTAAGATTTTTTAACAATTCTATATTTATTATAAATTTAATAATTTAAATAAAATATTTATTTAACAATAAATAAAAAAAATTGTAAAATAATTTTTAATATTTCTTAATCTCCCTCCTAAACTCTAATAGTAAATCTGCTACCGGTAAGATATCACCTTACGCTTGGAAGTGACCACCTGAACACCTTTTCGACGTGTGTGTATGTTCATGGACCTTTCTGACACGTAGACGCTTCTGAAAACCTTCCTTTAGAGAATCTAACTTACACTTAAAGAACGGTTTCGATTTTGCTTGACTACGTAAAGTTTCCAGGGGTTGTTCGTAGGGAATAAAGTACCATCATTATGACAAAACTATCCTCGTTGATTTAGCAAACTATTAAGATTTTTTTTTAAAGAAAAATATGACATAGATATTAAAAATTATATTATTTAATTTTAAGTTAAAATATAAGTTGAATTGATTACAAATTACATGATTTATATACTTTTTAAAAAAAAAATAATAATTAATAACACCATTATACTATTCAATATCACTTATATTTTATAAATTTATCATCAATTTTTTTGTATTTTAATGACAACTATTCAATAACCAAAAGTTTATCTACATAAATGATTTTGTTGCTCCAATAATACTATAAAGATTATTCTTATTTAAATAATATCATTTCAAATCTAAGTATCAAAAGAAAAGAATTATTCTCTCTTTTTTCATTTTAAAACTTATTAACGAAGATTTTTAATTTGTGCAAGTTTTTCAACAAGAGACATGTGAGAATTGTGTGGTATGTATTTCGAATATTAAGGTTAGAGTTATAGTTATTTAATTATTATTTTTTTGAAAGATATACAAAATAATAAAAATTTATAATTGTTTGGAGAGAATTTAAGTGTCTTATTTTAGTGATTCTTAGTGAGAAATGAGAAATTGAATAACTGAAGTGTATTCTCTATTCTTCTTATTTAAGAGATATATATACATGTGTATTACATCCTACACATATAGGAGGTTACATACAAGCGACCTAGAAATACTTTTTATACAATAAAATGATATTCAAACTGTTATAAAGAAGATCGTTGCATTACAAAAGGTTGTTTTATGCATATAATGAAGATCGTTACATATGGGTCGCTTTAAGTCCATAAGCAGCTTTCTTCAAGTATTTCATAGTGAGGGAAAATCATTATCAGATCCTCATAGTAGGATTAGCATGTCAGATCTTGAAGCCTAGGATCTCGTACTTTGGACAGTATGGGCCTCGTACTTGGACAACGAGGTACTCTATGGACTGGGTAATGTGTTTTACCAAACTTCTTAGGCTTAGGCCCTTATTAATTGAAATAGTCCTATCACCTCGCTATATCATAGCAGGGTACTCACACACCTAAGGTCGTATGTCTAGTACCCATTTAATACTAAACATCAACTCTCTCATTCTCTTGATTTTGAGAAGTCAAGAGAATAACCTGGTCGCGTATTCTATTTAAGTAATTCTTAGTTGATAGATTCAATCATTTATATACCAAACAACGGCCACTCAGATAATATGAATTTATATATATTGTGTTTTACTTGTAGAATAAATAGATATTGTTATTGTCGTATGTATTTTTTTTAAGAGACTTATCAAATTCTCATTTTTCCTTTATAAATAGTAGGAGAATTTACTTTTACCTTTTACCTGTTTTTAGCTTAATAATTTTATTCAGAGGATTTCAGCCCGTTGATTACTCAAAGGTCGTTCAGAAGTTACTTGATAGTCATTTCAGCTTATTTATTTAACGTTGTTTGCTGGAATTCAAGTTGTTGTTGTACCCTTACCTCTTGATTTGATACGACCTTCTCACTTAGGTAATTATGCATCCCCTTTTTTAATATTGCATAAAAAAAAGAAGTGAGTAGATCTTCAAAGGGAGACCTCTCCAAAAATGTATCTCCTCGTCGTATTCCCTCGAGGTCATTACAAACCAAACGACTTGAAACGATAGAGAGTAGTGACAATAGGCCCACTCCGCAGACTATTAAGGAAGAGATTCTCGCTCTTCTTGCTTCCTCGGGGTCCAAGGCGGTGTCTACCTCATCCTCACTGGGTTCAATTCCTATTATCAAGATTCTCGTGTCCACATCCACCAAAGTACCTCGCCTAAAAAAGAAAAGGGGAAACAAGGGCAAACCTACACATAGAACCAAAGATAAGCACCAAATTGAAAAGATTCCTAGTGTTCTAACAATTAAAAAGTTAGAATAAATTAGACAAACATATGACATTTTAGCTTGTGTAGGGTTAATGCCAATACTTCCTCATTTATATGATGCTGATGATCCTTCACCTGGGTGGTGGGTGATACATCTAGTGGCCTTTAATATATATCTACGTTGCCCCTTTCTTAAATTGGTGGCCCGTGCTTTGAGCACTTTTGATATTAATTTTGCCCAAATAAATCCAAACGGGTGACGAACACTTTTATATCTCTCTGTGGTGGTTAGAGAGCATAGAATAGACCTCGAAAATGATGAATTGAGGTGTTTATATTATTTAAAAAGGAATGAGTTAGACAAAGGGAAGACGTACATATCCTGTGTTATCGGCTATGGGTTGCACCTCAGACTCCTCGATAGCACCTCTGGTTGGAAAGATAAATATTTTTACATTATTGGGGATATTTGGGGTGACAGGGTGGATTTCCCAATTTGACACACTTGGAACCCTAATTTTAAAACTTCACAACCTCGGGCTAGTGAGCTTATGAGTAAACTAGATATTAGTGGTAAAGAAAAAAATAGGCAGATTGAGCTACAAGATACCTCGAATGAAGGTTACCGCGATATCCTGACTATAGCTTGCTTAAAGAAGTCCAGGGTGTGGTGAGGTTACAAAAAAAAATATCAAGGTTGTTATTTTTTATGTTATATGTTTGTATATGTTCATTATGTATATATTTATACATTTTTAGTGAAATTATTGATATGTGTATATCTTGTAGGGATGGACTACTCGCACGATAATTAAGGAGATTTAATTGACACTTCAGGTGTGCAAGAGCTGGCTCTCATTTATCCTCATCTGAAGCGCATGACCCCTTCACCTACTCAAGACGATTTCTTTGCGGATTTGGAAGTCGTTGCAACTACTGAAGTTGGAATGCCTTCAACGACCTTGGGTAATCTGAGCTCGTTCTCACCTCACGAACCGAAGGTTTCAAAGAAGAGAAAAGTAGGGGTAGAGGAGTATACCCCTGGGATGGAGGCGATGGATAGGGATGACTTTGAATTTGACGAGGTCATCCTTAAGGATGTTGTGGTACTAGAGACCCCCGTTACTTATTTTGACAAGGGAATATTTAGGCGAACATATCTTAAGAGAGATTTGTTCCAACATTTTGGGACAGAAGCTGAAAGGTCGCAAGTGAGAGAAGCCCGCAAGAGTGAAGGAGGAACCTATGGGGAGTTGATAACAGATCATCTTTTTGAGGTGAATAATTTCATTAGTTTTTCGTTTAAAAATTTTACTAAATAAATTTTATATATTGATTTTTAGCTTCTCTTTTATAGGCGGTGTGTTTGGCAAAGGAAGGTGAGCTATTACTCAGGGGCTACAAGTGCGAGGTTCAGGCTAACCACTTACAGATAGCCAAATACGAGAAGTCGGTAAAAGACAAAGATGTCTTAATCATCAAGAAAGATACAAAAAATTTGAACTTGGAAAACGAGGTTATTGATAAAGTGGAAAAGCTAAGAAAATTGGACACCTATTGTTATGAGAAAAGGGAAGCAACTAAACACTTCGAAAAACTCGCGAAGAAGGTCGAAGAAAAGAACAACATTCTTCAAAAGCAAATGGACGCCATGTCGATCTAGGTTAGCTCACTATCTACAATGGTAGATACCTTAAAAGTAAAGTGCACCAAAGCTTATCGCAGTGGTGCAAGCTTCGTAGTAAACAACCTCAAAGCTCAGGCTGAAAAACTAGATCTAACTCCGCCTTACCTGGCTTTGATGCAGGCTTTTCAAAGTAATAGGTCCAAGTCATCTGGAGCTGTTACTCCTCAAGTTTCACCTCGTAATATAGAGGCCACCCTAAGTCGTCCACTCGAGGGGGTGGTAGAAGATGCCACTCCTTAATGGTTTTTAATTGATTTTTTTGTAAAATCAAAATGTTAATGAGAAATTTTTGGAACTTGAAATTAATTTTAAATGTTGCATTTATTTCTAGATACCTTTATATATTTTTCTTGGATTAAAGTCTTTTTTATCATTAGCATAGCACACATAACCTGAAAGATTTGAGGCCACATTGACTTGATATAATAATATTTATGCGACTTGGTAATTTGCAAGAAATAATCGAAGCATGTTTAGTTTTTTAATGGATTATAGTAAAATAAATTTGGATGACTTGTTCGAAACGGGGTCATCACAGTCCGCGAGAGTACTCCCCGAGATAGTGGAATGAGTTGTTTCTACTCATAGCGAGAAGATAAATTCACCAACTCTACTTGCAATGCAAATTTCCTCAAATGTAGGGAAACGAGCTATTTCTCCTTCTTATAGCGAAGAGGTTAACTAAGCCCCTCCCAAAGTCGCTAAGGGAGAGAGAAATGAAAAGCACCCAACCATTACTAAGTCATCTCGAGGCGGGGTGTCTACTTCTCTACATATGAGTAGGTCGTGTGTTAAGAAATTATCTCTGAATGAGTTGTCCCCATCAAGGGAGGGTATTAAGCCTTTACAAAGTATATATCCTCCCAAAAAAGATAAGGGTGAGACTAGCGGTGTGCAAGATCTCTTCAAAGGTGGTATGTTCAATGTACCTCGTGCACAAGAAGAACTATATCATCATTTTGGAGTGCCTGAAGATCGTCCATCCATTTACACAGCCCACAAGAGAGAGGGGGAACAACGTGGCACATGATAGCAAGGCGTATGTTTAATGTGAGTATTTATAACGTAATAGTTTACTACAGGGTGTAACGTAATAGTTTACTACAGGGTGTAACGTAATAGTTCACTGTGAGGTGGGTGTATTTACTCTACGATATATAGTAATTCATTCATATTCTCTATGATATGTTTTTTATTGTAGGCCATAGCTGTGACAAAAGATGCAGAAAAAAAAGCTGAAATGTGTCGCAAAACAAGTGAATGCTTGAATCAGGAATTATGTGTGTGGAAATTGCGATGTAAAGTCCTAACACAAGATTTAGCGGACTCTCGTGAAGACTTGAAATTAGCACATCTTGAACAGAAAAGATACAAAGAAGAAGGGGACGAATTGCATAAATTAGTGGAATATTGGAAGCACAGGGCTCTTGATAAAAAACAACCATGGAGTTTTTGTCAAGGAGAAATGCTACACTTGTATAATTTTAGTAATAATTTGTAATATGAGATGGAGTAATTGAGTTTGAATGAGATTTACCTTTTTTTTACATCATTTGAATGAAGTAGTATCTCACATCTCGAGTTGGGGGGTCAGGGGACTCCATCTCCAATCACGTGGCATAGGACATATCCTGCATCTCGAGTGGGGGGTCAAGGGACTCCACCTCCAAACACGAGGCATAAGACATATCATGCATATCAAGTGGGGGAGTCAAGGGACTCCACCTCCAATTATGAAGTAACGGGACATGTCTCACATCTCAAGCGAGAAGGTCAAATGACTCTTCCCAACTTGGGGGCACGAAATAAGACTCCCAAAACATGGTTGCTTTCTTTGGAGCATATTTCGCATCTCGAGTGAGGGTTAGGGGACTCCACCTCCAAGCACGAGGCATAAGATAAATCTTGCATCCCAAAGGAGAATGTCGCATAATAAGTGAGGGTTCATTAAACCTTGCCATCGACAACTGATTAAAAGATAATTTTAGACCTCATATACAAGTACTCGTTGTGTACAAAGAATTTACATGTAATATTTTTTAAAGAGTTCTCCATTCCAACTCAAAGCCTCCTTTATACCATCACATTTTATCAAGTAAGAGCCTATTGGTGTGATATCATACATTTGGTACAGACCTTCCCATGTCGCGAAAAATTTTCCTATGTTAGTTTCAACTTTGTTGCCCAGTGCTCTTCATAGAACCCATTCTCCAATACTGAAACTTTGTGCTTAACGAATTTGTTATATGTCTTTTGGAGTGTTCTTTTTTGCTATTCAAATCTTATTAAAACATATTCTTGTTTTTCTTCAACTAACAGTAAGTCCTCTCATCGTAAGTAATCATTATCTTCATGGTCGATATTGGATCGAAGGGTGGGTTCTTATATATCACTGCTTCGGTGCCATAATAGTTTTTGGATTTTTCACACAATTCAACTAATATACATATAAATAAGACTGGAATTCTAAATCTTAATCATGTTAATTTATAACTCTTATATTAATATTTGATACTTTGAAACATGTAAGACGCTATCCCATCTAAAAAAAATCTAACCTATCTGACAATTATCTCATTCTTATTTGTATTTAACATCTTTTTCTATCTTTATAAAAGAATAACTACTCGTGGAGTACTGAACATGAATGCTCACGTGTGCCAGCATAAGTTTTAGTTGCATTACTAAAAAAGACAAATCACAATTATAAGGTTGCCAAAGATGGCATGGTCCTCCCTTTTTTACACATAAATTCTAGGTTATTTTATATAAAATTTACTTTATTTTACTTTTTTTTAATTCCCTCCACAAACAAACATATAATCAATATTTTAATATATTTTGAAAATACATTAACACATACTCTAAAAAATTATATAAATATATTTTCATAATATATAAATTAAAAATATTTATATTATAAAATAAATGTTCAAAATATGATAAATACATATTAAAAATATTACATAAATTAAGCATATATTTAATACATTTATGAATATGCATTGAATATATGTTCATCATGTTATATAAAAGTTGAATATATATATAAGGTTATGTTAAGTACTTAATTTAAAAGATCAATTTTTTATGTTATAAATTGTATTAAAATTATAACTGATATAATTATTAATTATTAATTAAAATAATATAACTTATTTTTTAAATTTATAATTAATTGTTAACATAACTTATAATGAATAGATTTTTTTAATAAAAAATAATTAATTATATATGATACTTCATCTCCACTTTAAGTAATAAATTTCAACAATATCAATTATCATTTAATATAAAACATAATTTATGACGCGGGCCCTCTACTCTTGTGATCAAACAATTAGATCTTTCCTTTTTCTTTTTTTAAAAAATACATTTTATAACATGAAATTTGATATAAATAAGTAGTAGTGTTGCCCTTTTGCAATGGTATAGCATCGCAAACTTGAGTATCGAAATCGGTAGCAAGATTCACCAACCCCAAGGTGATCGTAAGCTTCTTAGATCTCTCTCTATTTATTCGAACACAAAGACACACCATATCTACGTCTATATATATGTGTTTTACGTATACATCTTTTATATATAAATCATATTTAATGAATTTGTTGTTTGTTTGCCAAATTAACATGAATTGCGTATGGTAACTAGCATGCAAACAGTGCTAGATAATATATGTGGTTATGTGTGTATATCATGATCAAGAAGGGGTCGGAAAGAACTGGATAAGTTGATCCATGTATATCTTTTCTCTTTACATCTAAAACCTCTGTATCTTAATAAACTATTTTGTCATTTTGACCAACTACGTCTCTCTCTCTCTATAATTAGTTGATGTGAGTGAGTAGGAGAGAGATTATTTATTTATTTTTTTAAATGATAGCGATATGCTTAGATTTACTCACACATATATACCAGAGAAGTTTGAACTCGTATTTTTTTAATTATTATAAATATATATATATATACTATTACATTATGTCTTAAATAGAAGATTAAATCATTTTTCTTTTAAAAAAAGTGAAATTGATTATTGATAATATAATTATTAAAAAAAATTCTTAATCTTCAAACTATATCTTCATCGATAAAGAGATTCTCAAATATAAAAAATTAACATTTTTATCTCTAATTTATTATATTTTAAGATATAAATTAAAAATTAAAAATTTGAGAATAAAGTATCATTTGATCCCAAACTTGTTAATTTTTAGAATCTAAGTGTAATATATAATATCAATTTGAAGACACAGTAATAATAAATAGTAACAATTTAAAGATTTAAGTAAAATAAATAAGATTTAAATTTAATATATATTTAATAATTAACATTTTATATTTGGAATTTTTTTTATTAATGAAGTTATAGCTTGGTATCAACCATGTATGGACAATCAAGTAGTCTATTTCACTGTTGTGTGTGTAAGGTGTGTTAGTGTTTGTTAATCTCAATGATGATTTTGGTCATATTTCATGTAAGCTTAATTGTCGATATGTAGTATTTGTCAGCCTTACAGGTCATTAATATTCTGTTTCATCATCATCAAATTGCTTCAGTTTCAAACTTTTTCATGCATGCCCTTTGACCAATCTTTCATAATTCTCTCATATATTCTATGTCAAATAAATGATAATAATTATAAAAAAAAACTCTCTTATATGTCCTTTAATTATTGCTTTTTTTTCTGATAAAATACGTTATAAGTGTTGCTCGAGTCTAATTAATTACTATATTCAATCACACTTATCTGCATTACATCTGAAATTTGTAATATTTATACTTTTTCAAATATAATTTATAAAGTTCACAATCATATTTTATCATGAATATTAAATTTTTATTATTTAATAATTTTAAGAGTAGTAGTTAAATTTCTATATCAATAAATTAATTTTCTACCAATAACTTCTCAGCTACAATATTTCTAGCTATATGGAGAAGATGAGGCAGCAAGAATGTAAATCTGAAGCTATCTGCAGCAAATTAGTTGATGATGAATTGGACCTCACACTGACTTTGGGATTACCTAATCATGTAAGAGGAAAAAATGTTAGCAATATCACCCAACCTCATCAGAAGAGTACCCAACTCATTTGTTCTCAGCAGGCAATGCAAAAATTGAATTTCTCTCACGATCAGGTACATGATTATACCTTCATCCACATCCTTTCAATTAGTATATATCTCATGTTCTAAATTATATGGTCATCTATAATTTAAAAGCTTTTTTTTTTTTTGTCTTAAAGTTTTGTTCTTCGTCCATTGGATTTTTATTTCTAATACTTTACTCGTTGTATGTTGTATTTATTATTCTGTAGTTATCTTTTAATTTTCATCAATTCCTATATAGTGTTGAATTATTGATTCTTAATTATTAATTTTTTGTCTTCACTTACAAGATTGTAACGAAAAAATAATAATAAAATAACAAAAATAACACATTTAAAATTTTTAATTATAAATATAATATTTTTTATGTCTATTTTATATATTTTTTGATATTAAAAAAAATATAACATATCTTTTTATTTTAGATGTATGACTTTTAATTAAACATTATTTAAAGTTAGCAAACATATATACTTTGGATAGGTACTAATAAGACACTACAAAGCATGATATAAGATATTGTACGCTTTGCATGTGAATACGCTTGCAGGTTTTGAATGTTCTTAAACTTTTCAATTGGGTTATCTCTAATAGTCCCTCCCCCTACCCAATTTAGTCACATCCAAATAATCAGATCGATCAACCCCAATATTTCCTTATTGTCTTTTAATATTCCAAATAAAGATGTTTCTGTTGCAAGTGCAAGACCATTAAAAATTAAGCCTAGTAATTATTTTGAACCTTACATTTATGCAGTACTGGTAAGAAAATTTATGTCTAAAGCAAATCTTCCTAATTAGTTATTTAATCTATGCAAATTTTAAGATTTCGTACGTAAATTGAGAGGGTGATCATTTGATTTAAAATAGGGAGGACCCACATGTGAAAGCTAAAACATGTTGATTGATAATAGATTATAAGTTTCTTTTTATCTTAAATTAATCGTGAATTTAATTGTATAATATAATTTATTTAAAAATTTAAATTTTATTTTTAACACATCTATACAGTGTACATGTATTTTTCGTGTAACCTAAAAGACATGCATTTCACATGTTAAAAAATACAACGTGCAGAAAACATATTTTTTAAAAGAAAATATATTTTGCTAATTATGAGAACTTAGAAATTAGAATTTATTTTCGGTTAGAAACGGCACAAGTTTCATAAATTCTTTTTCTTATCATTTATTATTTGACCAACCAAAAAAAAAAGTTACAGCATTTTTCTTGGTTTTTTTTTGTTTTTTTTTTTTTAAAGAATTGTCCATTACCATTTTACACAATATGTATTTCAAATGTTAATAAACATCATATAATTACCTTTTGAATTATGAATTATAATCCACACTTCTAATAACGAAATAAACATTTTTTTTTCCTTTCAAAATTGAAGCTTCTGTTCTCCTTTTGATTAACATTTGAATCCATATATAACAGTTTCAATTTGATATTATACTTGTTGAGCAGGTCATGAAATCTTGTACCATGGTGGTTTCTGAAAGTGACCATAACAAAGAAAATGTAATATTCTCCGGCAGTAGTAACAAACAAATGTCATGGCCATTAATGAGTAACCAATCCATCATGATGAACTCGAGGGGTTTAGTACAAATCCCAAAAGCAATTATCAAAGAAGCTCCAGCTCATAGCAATATTATGATGATCAGTACAAGTTGTAATTACAACATGAATAGTACTTGTAATAGAATTGCATATCCACCAAAAAATCAAATGAATAATCACTGTTACATCATCCTAGACCCTTCCAAAAAAAGAACAAGAAGCTCATCATCATCATCGTCAACTTTTTCTTCTTCGAGTTCAAAGAAGAGGAAGTCACACACCAAAACAAAGCTTCAATCTGCTTCTTCGGGTTCAAGGAGGGGAAAATCAAACACGGAATTCACAGACCATGATCGGGAGGTTCCTGGTGTTGTAAAGGATCCAAACAAGAGATGCACTAACTATAACTGTGGTGTTCGCTTTTCCCCTATGTGGCGCAGAGGTCCCCTCGGTCCCAAGGTATTATATCTAATTTATTTTGTTATTTTATTCCTTAAACTTATATTTTAATCATTATACACCTTTTCATTTTATGAGACTTCTAAATATAAAATTGGCTTTAAATGTGAAACTTTTGTTTAAAAAATACACAACACCACATGTATGTTAGAGAAGTGCAAGTAGTTCTTTGTCAACTATAGTCTTCTTTTAGTGAGGATTGATGGTGATAGCTCATGCCTTCTCAGTCTAGTGGCAATATTCTGGTGTCCTTGGTTAAACTTCAAATCCCCATCATAACATCATACACTCAAAATGAGTTCTTAATTGAACTAGAAAACTTTGAGAAAATAAAAAAAAATATCCTTAAAACTTGTAACCACCAAAATAACACCCCTATTTTCACCTTATGTATTTTTACTATTAATAAAAGTCTAACACATTAATTTATTTTGAACGTCTTTCAAATTGAACTTAGACCATTTAAACTCATTTAATGTTGAACGCTATCCATTGGACCTCATTCAATATTATTAGAATGTTATTTTCATTGTTATAAATTTTAGCGATATTATTTTTTGTAATTTCTCAAAAACATTTTTCGGTGAGATTCTGCAATGTTGCAGAGTCTGTGCAATGCATGTGGAATCAGGTTCCGCAAGCAAGAGCAGA
This sequence comes from Hippophae gyantsensis, assembly GCA_030763125.1. Taxonomy (NCBI): domain Eukaryota; kingdom Viridiplantae; phylum Streptophyta; class Magnoliopsida; order Rosales; family Elaeagnaceae; genus Hippophae; species Hippophae gyantsensis. The sequence goes on from CM061028.1 coordinate 12,680,698, forward strand.
AGAGGATGGAGGAGGGATCTGATATTTCTTGCACCAGCACTGCCGACACCTATTGATCGATGCAATGCAATCTTAAGCTTATTTCGTGTAGTTTGAAGCCTCAGAGTTTTAATTTCCAATAACTAGTTTCAAGTGTTTGTTCTATTTTCATTTCTGGTCTGGACATTTACAATGCTTATTAACATTGCTGTCAATGTTTTGGACTTTGATGTTCCTAAAAACATTGCTGTCAATGTTTTTCTTTACAGATGAATTTCTTGCTCTTTAGTAGTGCATCACTATTATCTTTCTTTTATAATATGCTACTAGCTAATATGCCTGACTATAAAATATGTTATTAACATGGAGACATAAACTTCAACGGTTACAGTAACAGAACCCGCAACAAGGACAAGTGGGATTGTAAATTGAAGCCTCTTTGGTGATCCCAATTACAAAACCTCCCAACTTTGAACTTCTCTAAACCAAACAAACAGTAAGCAAATCAGAATAAGCTCAAAAAAAAGTTTTATACTAGGATAAACATAAGCAAAAGTATTATTCATCTTTAGCAGGAAGAAGAAAGCATGAATATCCTCAAACATAAGACAACAAGCTTTTTTTAACTGGTTTCTACTTTATTGTTCTGTGAGAAGTTTCAATTAACCTTACAACTCTAATATATTTGCATATAGTTTACTACTACACTATATTCAGGTCACAACCCACTACACTTCATAAGACCTATAAACAGATCCCTAGAATTTCTAGTCCTAATGATTGAAACAATGTTAGCTGACAGTTTGTATAACCTCAAAAATACCTAGAGGTGTCAAATGAGCTAAGTTGATGCTAAAGCAAAGTGACATCAACATAGCCTACTTCACCACAATATATCCTTCACTTTTCATGTCCAGTGTACATCCACATACCCACTGCACTTGATAGACCTGAAGCAACAGAAAATTATTTCTTCAACAAAGCCAAATGTTAATTTTAACAAATAAAACAATCCATTTGAATGACTCAAAGGAATCATTTTTTTTTTAATTCCAAGTAAAATTGCTAATTTCGGGAAATGTTAGGATCAAAGTACATCACTATATCAGTCATTAACTTTTAGAAACTACATGGGATTAAAAAAGTAGATGATATTATCGAATTACATACAAGCTTACTGCTCTCCATCGGAGTACAGGTTTACAATTTTCCTTAACATACTCCCGACGACTTCTATTTCCAAACAGTACATTATGAAGATGAACTCAACCAGTCAATCAAAGTCCAGAAATACAAAATAACAAATTAGGAATCATGGAGAAGACAAGGCAGGCACCTAATTCTAACGGTTTGGATAATCTGCACAATTGTCTAACACTTAGACTACTACCAAAAGGGATCTATAAACTATGTCTATTTATCCATAATCTCCCCAAGATCAATACTTAGGGACCTCAGTGCACCAGTTGAAAAATACAACGTCAAAATTGGTGAGGCAGCTAATTAGTAATCAAATTAATCACCTCAAACCAATAAAATGTAGAACCCTCTCAATAAATAAGTGGCTCATTGTTCAACAATACTCTGAGGACCATTTCATCGTACTTGTGCTTATGCGTCAATAAATACAATTAACCAAAGATTTTTAACACTGTACCAACCAGAAGAAATATACATAACCACAGAAGGTGAATAAGAAAGAAATTGGAATGACTAGTAAGTGAATAATGAACTGAAATTAGAAAAAACTTACATTCGAGACACAAATACGAAACTTTTGCTGATAATTGAAGCCACTCCGCTAGCAGAAGAAGACGACAACAGCTAAACAACAATAGAGAGTCTAAACAGAGGCTTTGGAGAAGTTAACCAAAATTGTGTGAAGAAAATCCTAATAAGCAAATCCACAATGACAAAACCGGATTGAAACACAAACACGAAAAAGTATAAATCGGGCAAAAAGAAAAGGAAAGGAAAAAAAATTTGGACCATTTCTCGATTTATGCGTGTCATCCTTGCGCAGGGGCCATGCTAATCTTCTCTGTATCGTTCCAATTTTATCGGATGTCCCCGAAGGGACAACCAAATGTGTTCTGCTTCCATATATGTCGACTCTATGAAGCTTCTAAGTTTTCAATGTGGGAAATTTTCATTCTCGTCTTTACGCCTCATTATGTAATATATACGATTTAAAGGGAGTATTGTCTAATTTATTTCATACCTTATTTATAGTTTTTAATATATTCGTAATGTAATATTTTCTAATTTTATTTTAATTTTAATTTTAATGAATATAAATTTAAAAATATATTATATCATTTTTTATTAAACATAAATAATCATGTATCATATTTTTTATTGTTTATTGTATTTATATTTACCTTCTTTCAATTCATTAGATATAAATAAAATATCTTAATTAATATTGTCTTATTATCATCACATATTATCAAAAATTAAGTGAAAAAAGTGAGATAAGTTTTAAAAATTAATGGATTATACCATAAGTCTCATTAACATCTTATTACAATTTACATATTTATCCATAAGTATCAAAGATAAAATATCGATATCGATGAAAATATAGAGACTTTAATTTTAAAAAAATATTAAGGATATTATCGAGATCAATTGATATTTAAAAAAAATTAAATTAATTGTGAAAATTATTGTAAATTTTTTATAAAATTAAAACAATAATACACTAATTTAGCTTCCTTTATTTTTAAATGACATATTTATGAAAAAATATAAAATACTAGACATATAACAACAAAACATAATTAGAATATTTATTTATCAAATATAAATTATATAACACAATTTTAAATATATTAAATTACACGTAATATAAATATACATAAATATTTAACTAAAATAACTTTATTTGGGAGACTCAAATCTTAAAGTAATGAAAACATCAACATTAATAGACACACCATAATCATACTATGACATTAAGTAATAATAATTTTACTTTAATTATTAATGTATCACGTATAAATTGTTTAATTTTTCTAATATTATCTCCATATAAAGAAAAATCTAAATTAATCTAATTCCTATTTGTTTTGTTTCTGATAAATAAATATATAATGTAAATTTATTTGTGCTCGACAAATCTGATCACGACAATAAATATTATTGATAATTATTAAGTTGGTTGAAGCCAAACCTTGATGGTTAAGTATTTTTACAAAGTGTTCGTTTTAGAGATCACATATCGTATTGACTCTTATAGTTTTTCTTTTTATCCATATTACTACTAATAAAAAAATAAATAAAATTCAAAATATTGATAAATTTATAAAAATATAATTAGTGTTTCTCTTAGCTTAATATTTTAAGATAATTGATTTTCCAACAACTTATAATATAATATTAGAATTGTATGTTATGTATTTAAGGTTCAATAATTTTAATCGATGAATTGCAAGTGTTTGTCCCACATCATGCATAGAATTAGAATTAACCCTTGTAGGAAATTGATAAATTTATATAAATATAATTGATTTTTTTTCTAGTAGCTTAAGCTTTTAAAATAATTATTTTCATAAAAACTTTTAAGACCATCTCCAAATATGCTCTCTATTTTAGTGCAAGTTTTACGCTACAAGTTACTCCAAATATGCTCTAAATTTTTAAGCATATTATTTATATAGGTTGACTTTGCTCATATGCTATTCTTTTTCTTTTTTTAAATATTAATGAAAGATACAAAATATAAAAATATTGTTTTAATCACTATTTTACTTGATTTTAAGATTTTATTTATCAACATAAATAAATCAAGAATAAAGAAACTCATATTACATTTTGAAATATATTAATTGAATATTTATATGATGAATATAATAATTTAGAGGATTAATGTTCATCATTGTGTATTTGTATTGTATCTTTTCAATTTCATGTAATATTTATTTTTTCAACAATGTAATATTTAGTTCACATAATAAATATAATATTTAAATTAATAAATTTGATTTTTACTAAAAATATATTTTATTTTAATTAATTAAACAATAATATTATATAATTAATAAATTTGTTCGATATAATAATTATTAGGGATTAATTAATAAAAAATATTTTAAACGATATATTTTTTAGTTTGAAATTTATTGCAGTGATGATGCCAAAAAAAAAAGATAAAAAAGATAAGGGAGAGTTTTGAGTCGTTGATGCTTTAACGAATATCCTCATTGTAAAGCAAAAGCTACTCTCTCTTGTAGATTACATAAAGGCAATTCTCTTTTTGTGGGAGAAATTATTTTAGTAATTACGGAAGGCCTACGTCGGTGTATTAAATGAAAAATTGATATATTAATTATAATTAGGATCATGTTGGTAAAGACTTACAATTTATCTAAGTGTTTGATCGAAGAACCAACACAATTTAATCCACACCACAGTTCACATGCATCTGCTTTCTTCAATTCTTCAGCTGAAAATTAACCAACATGATCCTACCAAATCTAACAAATAATTGAACAAAAATAAAAGGGTTGCATGTTTTGTTAATTTGATATATATATCATTGATAACCTATATTTATAACATTTAGCAGTAATAGAACTTGGGTTAAGCAGAAACTAGAAGCATTGCATTGCCAGCAAAAATTACCAACCATTTTTGTGATTGCCAAACTAATACATCCTTATATATATGGTTGAAATAATTATTGTAGTACGTCAATTTCGTCTAAACCATTTAGCTAATGATGAATTATAATAATAGAACTGCGAGACTTTCAAGTCGCAACGAACAAAAGAGGAGCAGATAAACAAACAATAATTACCAGGATACATAACCCTAAAAAACTCTGAAATACCACAATCTTTAACGAAACAAAAAAGGAATAAAGAGAAGAATAAACTAAATGCCTTTAACAAATAGTTATATCCTACAAACATCTGGCACAAGAATCAGATAAATGACTTGCGCAATTCTTCGGATCCATGTGCAAAGTGGCATCTTTCTCCAAAGGTGCATGATCCTTTCATAAAGTTCTCACATACCTTAGTTTTAAAATTGCTTCCTGGAGCTGAGCCCCCCATGGTGTGGCTCTTCATGGGAGGTGGTCCAGAAGCTGGACCAACATTTACAATAACTTCACGTACCATGGCACTGGCTTGGTTGATCTGATCAAAAGTACCCTCAAGTTCAATGTTCCTCAAGTTAGGATCTGACTCGTGCTCTCTTATAGAAAGTTTTGCTCCTGTCACCCTACAGATCTGTTTAGAGTTCACACCATTTTTCCCAATTATCGCTCCAGCAAGAGATGCATCAACACTGATCTTTGCGGTGGATGATGCCCCAAAACTGGCGACATGTCCATGAGCTGATGTGTTTGGCTCAACACGATCAAACATTCTACCAGATCGTGGTCCCATGGCACGAGGATTTTCATAGGATGGAGCTGTTGGCTTACCAAGTTCCCACTCACCATGGGCAAAATGGCATTTATCACCAAACTTGCAGCCTTCAGCTGTGTTGTACTTATTGCACAATCGACCCTTGACAACAGGTGGAGATGAACCATCTGAAAATGATTGTGGCATAGCTGAATTTCTGGCAGCTTGTGGGAGGGCTGGGTTGCTGCCAAGATTCATCATATGAGATACAGCTTTGATGCCACCAGGAACATAATGTAAAAAGTGACATCCTTCCCCAAAAGGGCAACCAGAAGTACTGCATAGAAATTAAATACCAAATGGTCAAAACCCCAAAACTTTAGGACACAAAGAGCATGTTACTGTTCCTTGGATCAATCAAGCAAAATTTGTGAATGAAAAACAGTCTAAAGCAATAATAGAATGATACACAGTTATTTGTACTATAAACACAATGAACAGGGTAATATTATTAGACTGGCAAGCCACTTTCATAATTGAATAAGTTGCATTGCAATATTAAAGTCTTGTTTGACCCACTTTTCTTGATATAATTTAAAAAGAGAAAATGAAAACAGTTTGTGCTGCACAATATTTAATTATCCAAAGTAATAGGCAAAGAAGAATAATTTTCAGCACGTAAACCTATATTTAAAGATACTTTAAAGAGGCCTTTAAGCAATACAAAAAAAATACAGTTTAAAGAGGTCTATCAAAAACTCATCCTCAATTTTCCATTTTAATACTTTATTATACTAAAAATTATGAACCACAAACAGCCTCCTTAAGCTTTCTCAACAACATTATCCAACAAATATTACATCCCCATTCCCCAGTAAGCCCTGTCAAACTCGATAAATCCCTCAAAATCCACAAATAAGAGGTCTAAATATAAGTTAGAGTCTACACTTTTCTCATCCTAATCTTATACAGTAAATATTACAAAAACTGAACTCATCTAAATATAGAACAGTAATTTAAAAAAAGAACAGCATACAATATAGAATGTTTCAACAAAAAACATTTAAATGTATAAATTCAAATATCATGAACTATGTCACACTCTTCATTTTTCATTAAGTAACCATGTCCAATGGACATGACATGAACATGAATGTAGATACTCAACACTCCAATTAGTGGAAATTTAAAAAATAAAAAAATTAGACGCATCAGACACTCAAATATGTATCCAAAAATTTAAGACACTCAATGTCCTGAAAGAATTCAAGTAACATAGATCATAAATAGTAAACAACGCAATAATTATAATCACATGATAAAATTGAGAAATAAACGTTCAATATCTAGTCAAATGAACATATCCTGAATCTTCTGATGCTTTGTAAAATGCATGTAAAAATCCATTTTTCCCCTATTTATATTCATTTAATATAAGGATCAGCAAAAACTCAAAACGTTGTATTAGATATAAAAGGAAAAAAAAAAGGAATAAAGAAAAAAACTCATTGAATTTTAAACTTTCAGTGATCAACTGCAGACTTCAGCAGCAATCTAATCAAACTGAAAAAGAACATGCTCCTGTGAAATAATATAACCACCAGTATTTATTAACTAAAGAAGCATCCTGCGCTAGTGCTTTCTGTGCCACAAGTTTACAGTAATGTATATTCACAGCATCAATGTAATTCTTTCTTTCCTTCACTTTTTTATCAGGAATCTGTCGTTATATCAATAATAAAACCTGTACAACAATTTAGCTTCCAAATATTTTCCCACTCAAACTGCTTTTACTTGCGCATTTTGTTTTAGAAATTAGTTGTAACCATTATAAGATAGTTCTGCATCCCACATAACTGCTTTAAAATTTAAATGTCCCAGGAAGTAGTTATTGAACTATACTCTTGTGATTCACCATATCTGTTCATAATCTTTGTTTTCATGATTAGCACAGAGAATAAAACCTGTATCACAGCTTTAAATGCCCATTTCATTAGTCCATATCACAAAATTTTAGTTATGAAGAATGTGTAATGAACTCCTTATTAAATATTCAAATATTATTAATCGGAAAAATTACATTGGACCATTGATTTCTGATAAGTTTAGATTAGAACCTGAAAAACTTTGTGCATGGCTTCGATTTGCTTCCTATACCAGGTTGAAATGACTCCAATTCTGTTGATGCAATTAATTATTTCCCTCAGTTAAAAGTTCATATGGTTGTTAATCTTTGCACTTTAATAAAGTCTAAACATTACGGTATCATTTTAATACTAGCAGAAATAGTTTTTTGAAAAAGTTGCACCAATTTTATAAAAAATTTGGCAATGCAATGGAGCAATGCGAGTCTAACAATAATGTTGAAGAGCTATGCAGTTGTTTCAACTTATTGCACCAAAAGTAAAAGTACGAAGAAGTCAAAAAAGAAAATAATAATGCAAACTTACAGATTTCAATCTATATGTTCCAAATTCTTAACTTAATTCCAGAAAATAAATAGACTGAATTAATAAGTAATTTTTTTATCTTAATCAGACAGTTTTACTCAAGAGAATTCCAGAGACCTCAATTTTAAAATTTTGGATTAATAACGTAGAATTAGTCTATGCCCTCTGCCTCAATATAACAGCATCAAAAAGCCTTTCAAATTGATTATCAGACAAGGAGCTACGTGCAAAGGTATACACAACTCAATGGATATATGTACTTGAAAATTCATTAACAGAATAATATTTAAATAACAGTTGCAATGAATCAGATGCTGCAATACAAATACAAAAGCCAAACAAAATTCAAGAACTTGCAAAAGACAAAAGCTACACCGCAATTTCAGTCAGCTACTTCAACATAGTGAGCGAAACAGAAAGTGGATAATTAAACATATGTACAACCTTGCTTTTGAATTCTAAAGTTTTATCTTAAGATTGTACCCTTTTTCTTCATTTTTCCTCAAGTATTAAATAAAATTTATTCATTTGGGGAAAACAGAAATTCTATCTTTACTTAAGAGTATTACTCAAGATCTAACCCACATAAAGAAGCATATAACCCTAACATCACTACATAAAAAATACAACTGTCTATTTCATTAAGTATTCTAAGGGAATTTACATTCGACAAAGAAAAAGCTAAAACCCAACCTGGCTTAGATCTCTTGAAGCCACCATTGCCATTCAAGGCAGCTTCAGGCCTTCCCCTCTTGCGGCCACGTCCAAACTCCATCGTAGCTCAGATAACTGCCACAAGATCCCAAATACAGAGAAAATCTAGCTACGAAAAACTGCTACAAAAGATGTGTAAAACAAAGCAGCACAAACCCTAGAAAGATATACCTTAGGGTTCGAAGAGGGAAATAATTGGGGAAAAAAAATAATGACGGAACTGAAAAATAGATTTAACTGAGGTTACTAGAATTCTATAACTACAAAAATATACTGGTATAAAATTTGCGGATCGGATTCAGAAAATATTTTATTATGTCTTGTGTTTTTTTTTTTTTAATAATTGTGTCTATGTTATTAGAAATTTAGAATATTACTTATTAGTTAGTGTGTGAAAGAGGTGGTGTTAGTGGGATTCACGTGCTATCCCACACGCACTTGTGACGCTAGCATCTTTTTATTTGGGATTTACTATATAACCTAATTAAATTAGAAAACTATATTAGATCAAGCAATCCAATCTAGTTTTTCATTCATTTTGGCCCCATCTGATTCATAAAATTCGTAAACTATGCCAGATCATTTTAAGTAAATATATATTTAAAATGAATTTTTTTTTTTTTAATAAATATTAGCTTAGCTGGTGGATATAATGTGCACCTGCAATTATTTAGGCACAAGTTCAATTACCAATAATCCAAAAAGAGAGAATTTAGGTACTGAAATGTTTGATAAGCTTAAACAATTATGTTGAATTTTTATAATTTTTTTGAAAAAATATATTAGATTGGGTCGTGTAATTTTTTTATTAAGTGTTATATATTGAATTTGCTATTAATTTAAGTGAAATATATTGCAATATAAGACCATTTTGTTTATTTGAAGTAAAATATAATTAATTTATTTTATTTTATTTTATAGTATTTATCATAAATAATTAATAAATATAAAAATATAATACTTATTTTTTATATTTACTACATATTAATTACTTAAATTGGACAACATAAATAAAACAATTGAATTACACTCGAAATGCATTAAAGATGTGAGTAATGAGAATAAAGAGTTCTCCTACTGGGAATGAAAATCCACTTTTTATTTTGTGGGGTTCATATTTTACAAACGGGTGCAGGGTATCATAGTTACTAATGGAGGAACATCTCAAAGGGAATCAATCATCATAACAGAAATGGATTCAACAGAGCATGATATAATGGAGGATCAAATTCTGCAAGCTCATCTAATATTAAAATTATGGGGAAAATAGAACTTTTCAGCTAAATGATATGGGTGAAGAAACCAACTCTAGAACCAGAAATTTTTTTTCCCCTTACATCTTTTATAAATACACAACCATGAAAGTTAGTTACACTCAGGATCCAAAAATTATTGTTTGAAATGCTGTTCTTGCAAAAAATTATTTTCTTACTGTCAATCAAAATATGCTATCTTTATTATATCTGAAAAGAGTTTTATACCAATATTTCTATATGAATTTATATTACAATTTGAAGTTTTTAAAGTTTCTGCAAGACGACTTCTCCATTCGACCCTCATGTTTCTTCATCTTGCTATAAATAAACCCTTAGTGAAACCAGGCATTTGGAGCTGATCCGATGATTCATATAAAAAGAGGTGCTTTTAAGCGTAAAGCGCATCTGAAAAAAAAATGGCCGCATGCAACCAAGAGATCACGACTAAGAGCTAACAGTGTACCTTCCAGTCAGTAAAATCACATCTGAAGACAAAATGTCTATAAATGACTTCCCCTGACATAATAGAATTGGCATCTGGTGCATTCCTTGGGTCTGTCAGATAAAGGAAGACCAATGAACAAACTTGAAATTGATAACCTTAATCCAAGGTAAAAAATACTGGAAAAAAGAGAGATTATAAATTATAATATGCTTACAAACAATGTGAGAACCACTTGCATCCACTGCTATTTCTGCTCGGCCATCTTTGACTAGAAACGACAGTGCAAATAAATTTTCCACTGTCTGTGCAAAAGAGTTTCTATTTAATATCAAATTTTCAAGTCTAATGTGCCTATTTTTTCTCAAGACCCCAAACATTGTTGACATATTATTGTCTGTATCAGTTTTCTCTTCTACTTGGGTATCATCAAGCTGATGCAAAACACACCAAAATCCTGTAAGTGCATATTGTTGAAAGTTCTAAAGAAAAACTAAATTTAAAGTTTGACACTAAAGCTACATAGGTCAATCATGAAATATAACATATGGCATGCCATTACCACTGTGAACATTTGTTGTGGTATAATTTCAAAATAGCAATATCAAGTTCATTAAAAGTTTTATCATAAATGCCTACATTTAAGGAACATAACAAAATTCAAGGGAGTAAGGACTAGCTATAACTATCACCAACTCATGAACATAATCCACAAACACAGAAAATTTAATATATGCATCAAACTTAAGAGGTACGTCTCGTAAGCACTTATGTACTTCAAGATAAACATTTTAGTCAAGCTTCTTTTTATTTTAACTCCTTGGAGAACAGTATCCACATACACAGACTAAAAAGCCCAGAAATCTCAAGGGAAGTTTGAGCTGAAACAGAGAACAATTTTTACTTCTTCAGGTCGTGCAGTTACAGTTGGTTTTTCACGTCTTCTATGAACTGCAGTCTTCCGTTGTTTGAACTCAACATTCATAGGTCCAAGCCTGGAGGGGGAAACAACAACAACAAAACAGTCAAGTTAGGAAAAGGCAGCAACTCAGTAAGAGAAGGTAACTATTGTAAAGTATGTTCAATACTTACATGGTGCAGCATCCATAAGCTTTCCTGAAAATGGGTGAAACAACAAGCCCAATATCTTTCCAGCAAACTAAGTTCTGGGCATTATCTTGACCGGCCATTCCTCCATTGGATTGACCAAAATCTCTGATCAAACGAAAGACAAAATCTGATGGGGTAGTGCCTTCATTGGAATGCGATTTAACAGAGTTCATCAAGGTGTTAGTAATGTCCAATAATGCCTCTGCATCTGCAACTTGTTCCCTTGGCTTTGAAACTAAAATACAAAATTCACATAACAAAACATTAACTCTCTATTTCTCTAGTCACTTCCCAACCCAAGACAAGAACAAGGAACAGTCACAATAAACTATCAATATTAAATAATCCAGATACGTGTAAAGAAGAGGAAAAAAATGGTATAAATTAAATTTTAAATTCAAAGTACCTTTTCGGTGCAATTCCTCCACTTTGCTGAAGATCCTATTAAACTTTTCCGAATCTAGTCTCTCTAAATCATCTCTTTTATCTGAACCGCACCAATAATGATTACAAAATTCAAAATGTTTTCAAATAATAATAAAATAATACAATTTTGAATTTGAAAATGTCGTTAAAAAATTAGGTACCCTTGATTTCATCAAGAACAGCAAGGTATTGGGAGCGAAGAACTCGACGCTCGGTGTTGCCTTGCTGGGCTGAAGAATCCTGATTGGTATCAGCTCTAAGTCGCTCGCGCTTGACGGACCTGAGTTGTTCCGGATCACCAACGGTTTTGCGAGTCTTTTCCATTATCGTGATCGGAGAACCAGAGAAGCTCAGAAGAAAATGTTGGAAAATTGACGGCTAAAGCAAATAAGGAAAATAAGAAAAGCTGCTCTTTTAGCCGGAATTTGAAGCTGGAGGGTAACCGAAGAAATCAATGTTTGAAGAAATAATCAGAAGAAGAAATAAACGTTTCATTCATATAATTTCTTGATTTGTATCGGATATTTACATTGTTTATATAGACAAATACTAATTACTATTTCACCAACTATCATGATTGAATTATATGATTTACAGCTTGATTGGTAGGCGCCGTGTATATTGGAAAAAAATGTTTGGCGTCGGTGCAGTGATTGTTGAATTGTGTTTGCAGTGTTTGTTGAATTCAACACTCCCCCTCAAGTTGGTGCATAGATGTTTTTCATGCCCAACTTGACTGAAACTTCTGTGAATACTCGATATGAGACTGTTTTAGTGAGGATGTCAGCCAATTGATCTTCTGACTTAATTTTTGGCAATTCCAATGAATTTTCTTCTAACTTTTCTTTAATAAAAAATCTGTCAACTTCAACATGTTTTGTACGATCGTGTTGAACTGGATTATGCGCAATATCACATGCTGCTTTATTGTCACAAAATAACTTAATTGATTCTTTCGTAGCATATGTCAAATCTTTTAACACAGATTGTAACCACAAGGCCTCACAAAGCCCAAGTGCCATTCCTACGTATTGACCTCTGTGACTTGAGCAGACCCTGACATGTTGTTTCTTACTTCTCCATGTTACAAGATTTCCCCTACAAAAGTGAAGTAGCTGATGTAGATCGTCTATCATTTATTGATCCAAATTTCAATCAAAGATCAAGATATACTTCAATTCTAGAAAACTCGAGTTCTTAGTGAACAATACTCCTTTTCCAGGAGCAGACTTTAAATATCTCAAAATACGAATAACTGCATTCATATGTTGTTCTCCAGGATTATGCATAAATTGGCTGACAATACTTAAGGCATAGGCAAGGTCTGGTCTTGTGTGTGTCAAATACATCAACCTTCCAACAAGCCTTTGGTATCTTTCTTTATTTGTTGGAACTTGATCAACCTTGATACATAACTTTAATCCTTCCTCTACTGGTGTATTAGCTGGTTGACATGCTGACATCTAGGTTTCTTTTAATAAATCTAAGGCATACTTTCTTTGAGATAAGAAGATTCCTTCTGTTGATCGAGAAACCTCAATCCCAAGAAAATATTTTAAGGAACCAAGGTCTTTCATTTCAAATTCTTTGGACAAGTAAGTTTGTAGCGCTTTCCTTTCTTCAAGATCATTTCCTGTTACTATCATATCATCAACATATACAATAAGTGCAGTGATCTTACCATACCCTTTTTTTAGAAATAAAGTATGGTCTGAATTGCTTTGTTTGTAGCCAAATGCCTTCATTGACCTTGTGAACCTGCCAAACCATGCTCTTGGGGATTGTTTCAATCCATACAGTGATTTTTTTAATTTGCACACCTTTTCTCCATGGATTGTGGATTTCTTGATTCCTGGTGGTAAATCCATGTAGACTTCTTCAATTAAATCTCCATGTAGAAAGGCATTTTTTACATCAAACTGATATAATGGCCAATCTAAATTTGCAGCTAGAGATACCAAGACCCGAACAGTGTTAATTTTGGCTACAGGTGCAAATGTTTCTGTATAGTCGATCCCATATGTTTGAGTGTATCCTTTTGCCACCAATCTTGCTTTATATCGTTCAATCGTACCATCTGCTTGATATTTTACTGAAAAAATCCATCGACATCCAACAATTTTCTTTGTTGGTGGACGATCGACAAGCTCCCAAGTTCTATTTATTTCTAAAGATCTTAGTTCTTCATTCATAGCATCTTTCCATTTTTTGTCAGCTAAAGCTTCCTGCACACTGTTAGGAATAGATACAGCAGATAATTGATTCACAAATGATACGTTTGATTTTGACAAACGATGTTTAGACATATAGTTACTCATGGGATATTTGACTTTACTAGAAATCTCAGGTTCATACATGGCTTTAGGAATACCTCTGTTAGGACGTGATGGAAGTATTTTTCTGGTTGGTTCAATAGTTGGAACATCCTCTGCAAACGATTGGTTAGGTATATCAGCAGCTTGTGGAGAAGGAATCTCGTACTCATTTAGTGGTAGTAAGGAACTTCCTTGATGATCTTGAAGTTGATGAGGACTTGATTCCATTTCCCTTGAGTCTTTTCTATATTGAGGTTATTACCATCCGAATTCAATTTATTTGTATTTTCCTCACATATAATTTGTCTTTCTTCATAAGGAAGCAATTTATATGTAAGGGTCTGAATTTCAGCATGGTTGTACTCCCCCTGAAATTCAGATGTAGAGGAGAAATACATTGTATCTTCATGAAAAATAACATCCATAGTAGTAATCATTTGTTTTGTAGGAGGATGATAACACCGATACCCTTTTTTTTGTATGGCATATCCCATAAAAACACAACGTATTGCTCGTGGATCCAACTTGCTACGTTGTTGTTTATGTAGGTGTACAAATGCCACACAACCAAAGACACGAAGAGGTAAATTGGGAACATTTGGTGCAACAATTGCTTCAGTGATGGCTTGTAGTGGTGTTTGGAAGTTAATGGGACTGGAAGGTACCCGATTGATTAAATATGCAGCAGAAGTAATTGCTTCTCCCCAATAAGATAATGGCATATTAGCTTCAATCAATGAGGCACGGACAACTTCCAACAAGTGTCGATTTTTTCTTTCTGCAACTCCATTTTGTTGAGGTGTATCAACACAAGTAGTTTGATGAATAATGCCTTCTGATTGAAGATATTCTTGAAGCTCAGAACTTTTATATTCTCCTCCATTGTCACTTCTTAGAACTTGGATCTATGTTTTATATTGAGTACGAACCATTTTATGAAATTTTCTAAATAAGAAGTTTACCTCACTTTTAGATTTCATTAAATGGACTCCAAGTCATTCTACTAAAATCATCAATAAATGTAACAAACCAACGTGATCCTCCCAACGTAGAGACTTTGGAAGGACCCCATACATCAGAATGTATAATCATAAACGGAGATGGACTTTTATTTAAGGTTACAGGAAATGAGGAACGATGACTTTTTGCTAGTTCACAGACATCACACTTTAAAGTAGAAAGATCTAAGCTCAAAAATAAACTTGGAAATAATTTTTTCAAATATCCAAAAGAAGCATGACCCAATCTCCTATGCCATAGCCATATATTTGATTCATCCTTGTTAGATCCAGTTGCTATCAATGCATGATTTGTTGAATCCAAGTCCAAATAATACAGGTTTCCTCGCCTAACACCACGACCAATCGTTTGCTTTGTTTGAATGTCCTTGAACACACAAAAGTCAGGCCAAAAAATAACAAAACAAGATAAAGCAGTGGTTATTTGAGAAATAGATATAAGGTTATACTCTAAAGAGGGAACAACTAGTACTGAGTCTAAATTCAAAGTACTAGTGAGAGACATAGATCTTTCCCCAATGACTGGGGTTGTGTTACCATTGGCAGTGCAAACAGTTTTGTGTGAGGATGGTTTTGAGATTTGTCTAGAATCGAATGTCATATGATCAGTTGCACCTGAATCAATTATCCATGTATTATTAAAAACAGGAGAAAAAACTTTAAGCATCTTACCAACATGTCTTTGAGGAGGTTGCAACATGATCCTTTGTTGTTTCAAAGAATGGTGGCGATGAAACATCTGTCGTGGATTTTTCTTCCGAGAGTCACGGTTGTGATCCCACCAGTCAGGATATCCCACCAGTTCAAAACATCGTTCTTTTGTATGACCCTTTTGATGACAATGGGTACATTTAAATGATGATTTATCAGTCACCTTTCGTTCTTGCTGATTGGAAAAAGAACGATTTTTAGATATCATGGCGGAAGCGTCAACATCTCTAGATTTTTCCTTCAATGAGATTCGACGTACTACCTCCCGTCGAATCAAGGAATAACAACCTTCTAAATCTGGGATAGTTTCTTTTCGCAAAATTTCGCCACGAACCTGCTCAAACTCATCATCTAATCCAGCAAGGAAAATATGTATCCTTAGTCTTTCAACAGACTCTTGATATGATATTAGATCATGAGGGTCTTTCATGACCACCTTATCACGATGGTCTAGCTCTTGGAAAATTTCAGTTAACTCTCCATAATACTCTGAAAGTGATTTTCCATTTTGTCTAGAAGTAAAGGCTTTTTGGTTTAAGACAAATACCTGTAATTCATCACTTCCATCATAGAATGATTTCGCCAAAGCACCCCAAATTTCAAGAGCAGTAGGTATGCGTAAATATCGCTTCATGATTTCTGGACTCATTGACATAAGTAGCCATCTCTTCACTTTTTGATTTTCTGCATACCACTTGTTATAATTGTTTGATGTTTTTTCGGGTTGCAAATTTTTGTCATGAATATAAGAGAGTTTTTCTCTCTCTGCAATATGCATTTCTATTATTTGAGACCAAACATCATAATTAGTCTCATTAAGAACAATTCCAGCATTAAACACACCTTCAGACTGAACAGATTGTACAACAACTGGATTTGATTGCTCCATAGGTAATGAAATTATACCCTCTGTCATGATATTATGGTAACCAAACTAGAAAATGGTGTAATAATTTTAGGACTAAATTTTTTTTTTTTTGTGTTTTTAATATATATTTATACTAAACCGGATAAAAACCATAAAACCGGTTCAAATTTGGTTTAAAAAACTTGAAAAAATGAACCGGACGGGTGTTAGAAATCCAGAACCGAAAAAAAAAACCGGGTTCAGACCTTTAAAATAGACCGAACCGGCCAAAAATATGGAAACTGTGAAAAACCGAGAAAACCGGGTTCAACTGAACCGCTGGCCGGACCAACCTGAGCCGAACCGAGGTGACCTGAGCCGAGCTAAGGCGTGGACCGGCTATGCCCTCGAGCCGGACCGAGCCGCGCTGCGTCGAGCCGGACCGACCGAACCGAACCGAACCGGATGACACGTCATCATCTTCAACCTCCAGACGGCGCGTGGGGCGCGTGGAAAATTTACCCTCCACTTCAGGCGGCGCGTGAGGGCGCGTGGGAGGTTTTTCTCTTACTCTATTTTTACCAAAATGTTCAGAATTGTGTTTAGAGTAATCTGGTAAAATTAGGTGGGAGAAATACTGCTTAAAAATTGATGTTTGTAATTAATATTTGTAAGGGTGTTTGAATGAAAATTTTTTTCACGAGAAAAAAATATTTTAAGAGAAAGAAATCTCTGTTTTAGAGAACAAGAGTTTCAAATTTGTATAAAGCAACGACTTGGCTCTGATACCATGAAGAAATCAATGTTTGAAGAAATAATCAGAAGAAGAAATAAACGTTTCATTCATATAATTTCTTGATTTGTATCGGATATTTACATTGTTTATATAGACAAATACTAATTACTATTTCACCAACCATCATGATTGAATTGTATGATTTACAGCTTGATTGGTAGGCGCCGTGTATATTGAAAAAAAATGTTTGGCGTCGGTGCAGTGATTGTTGAATTGTGTTTGCAGTGTTTGTTGAATTCAACAGTAACTTTGCCGCTCTACCCCAAACTGAAAACCATTTCCTCTCTCTCTCTCTCTCTCTGACTTATTATTAAGTACCAGCACGCTTCGTCTGCGTCCATAACATGGCTTCATCCACAGAATTGAGTACATCCACTCTTCATGTTATTGAGCCTTAATAACACGGCTTATATCTTAAAGAAATGAAGGCTAAAACATCGAAAAATATTACAAATTTGTAAAACTTGAACCCAAATAAGGAAGTGATTCATTTTCCAAACAATAAAGGATTCTATGGAAAATATATTTAAATAATGCCATCAACACTCATAGCAATAAAATAAGCACCTTCTATTTAAATTGAGAAGAATGTCGATTAATATTAAGGGTGTTATTTTATAATTGTGTTCAAATGAATTGATGTTATATTTGTTATTTTCTCCGAAGAAATAGATATTAGAGAAAAGGTGAATCCGAAGTTGAAGTAGAATAAAAAGAAAATTGGTGGGATACTAAGAGAGAGGAGATAGGCAATAACAAGAAGAGAGAGCTATCAAGAAAGAGGGTGGTAGAAAGGCTCAAGCAGAAGCAATAACAAGAATGTGGAAGTAAATTAAGCATGAATATGGTGGAAATAAGTTTAGTTTCAAATGAGGCTTTTTCTGTCCATCTCTTTTACGATGATTTTTTTATGAGATTATAATATACATTTTCTTTTAATTTATAAAATTAAACTGTAATTTTTTAAACATATAAAATTAACTTAAATTTAGATTATCAATAAAGAGGGGTAAAATTCTAACTCAAAAATCCAAACTTATTATTAAGAAAACAAACTAAAGTAATTATAAAATATTAACATTTAAATTGTGATTCTACTCTTATTTGCTTTTTAATAACAACTATAAAAAGGCTGTGCCCAAACTCAAAAAGATGTTCATAAATGGATTAAATATAATTTCAATGTTTATAACATTTTGCTCACAAATATTCAAAGCATTTTTTAAATTTTATTTTGTAGTATAAATAATTTTTTTTGTCTTTTATATATAAAGATAAATTTAAAAGTGTGTACGTTTAAAAAGCAGGGGAAAAACATGTTTACAAACTCAATTAATTCATTTTGACGAAAACCAGCCAAACTCAACTAACTATTATTACAACACAAGTGTTTATCAATCCTTACTTCTAGGGCGTGTTAAAAAAAAAATTAATCCTTCTTCCTAGGTTTAAACCAGTAAGGTGTTGCCCAACAAACATTAACAGTTCAACCTATCTCTCTTTCTTTCACCCTAATTTCTGTGTTTATTTGTGTGTCCCTCTCTGTTATCTATTTTCTGATTCATTCATGTCAAGCTATACTATTGAATCTTGCTCAGTTGAAAGCAGCGATGGAATCAAGCTCCATACTAGGCTCTTCCAACCAAAAGAAGAGATCAAGGATAGCCTAGTAATTGTCCTGGTCCATCCCTTCACAGTTTTAGGCGGTTGTCAAGGCCTTTTGAGAGGAATAGCCTCTGGGTTGGCAGAAAGAGGTTACAGAGCCGTCACATTTGATATGAGAGGCGCTGGGAGATCAACGGGGAGGCCTTCGCTTACTGGGTTTGCAGAAATCAAGGATGTCATTTCCGTCTGCAAATGGGTCTCTGATAATCTCTCAACTGACAGGATTTTATTAGTGGGTTCTTCGGCAGGTAAGTGGATTCGCTTCGTTTTTGGGGATGAATTTTGGTTCGTGGGTAGCCACTAAATTGCTTGTCTGTTGGTTTTGATTGATTATTTGGTGGATCTATGAGATTAATGTTAGTTCGTAAACGTGGCCTAAGGCTTATTTGAATCGAATAGCTTTTTCTGCTTCTCTTTGATACAAATTTGGGCCAAAATGTGCAATGCTCTTCACCGAGGTATATTAAATTTATTTAATCGTTTGTTGTTTTTGTATGCTGATTCTGGAAGCAAGTTAGGAACTTAGGAGTATTCTTTAAAGTTCTGCTTGTTCCTGGCACAACAAAAAGTTAGGATTTCTATAAGTGGTTACTGATTAATATCTCAGAGAGGTGGGGGGGAATTGTGATATGGGACCGGGGGGGTTTATGCGGAAATGACACCATTTTCTAGGGTTCATTCGCAGCGCCTGAACCCAAGTTAATGTAACATTTTTTTATTATTTATAAAAAATGGACTTAATGCCCTTTAAAAAAAATTTAAAATCCGTACTTTTAATGCTGATATCAAAAGTTAGTTTTGATTGCATAGGCAAACTGAGGAGTCACAATAACTTAGGCCATCATATTACAAGCAAGTTGGACTGGAGCTTAAAACTCTTGCATTGACCCTAGAGAAATGAAGAATTTTCTAGGGTGGGGAGAGAGGAAAGAAAGAAAAAAGAGCAAAGTCCTTGGGAGAATTATTCTAAACTATTACATGTTACATTTCTTTACTGTTTAATCTATGGCTTCTTCTTTGGATTATAATTTTCAAAGGCCAGGATCAAGAAGATAGATTTTAAGCTGTATAATTTGCAATCAGATAATTGTTTAGTAGTTTTTTATTATTTTGAAGTTCAAATTATTAGTAGGATGGATAAGAGTTATGGAGGAAAATAGGTGGGATCTGTGAACAGGTAAAATAAGAGTTATTGAACATTCATATTAAATCATATGACTTAAAAGTTTAGGATCTATTACCCTTCTACTCAATTACTTCCCAATAATTGGGATTGTGAAACTTTTAACAATAGAAGATCTTTTATTGAAATGAGAAATCAATTTTCTGTAGTTTTCAGTTCTAGTAGTTGTGTTGTCGTCTTGTAGATATCTTTTAGGTGGCTGATTATTTTGAATGTCTATATAGTGTGACATGCTACGACCAAGAAAAGAAATAGTGTGATGTGCCAATGTCTCTCTTTCACCCATGAATCAGTGCAATAAGAATAAATTGGTTTGCTGGTTGTGTTCATTATGTAATTCTTTTAGACTGAAATTATGGATAGGAGACGCAAACTTGACTCCAACTTTATTATCCCATGTTTTGGGCAGGTGCTCCAATTGCAGGCTCTGCAGTTGATAAAATTGAGCAAGTTGTGGGCCATGTGAGCCTCGGTTACCCTTTTGGCATTATGGCTTCTATTCTCTTTGGAAGACACCACAAGTCGATTTTAGAATCCCCTAAACCAAAGCTCTTTGTAATGGGAACTCGAGATGGGTTCACTAGTGTGAAGCAATTGAAAAACAAGTTGAGTTCTGCTGTAGGGCGTGTTGAAACTCACCTAATTGATGGCGTAAGCCACTTTGATATGGAAGGCCCTGCTTATGACGCCCAGATGGTTAATCTCATTCTTAAATTTATTGCATCGCTGTGAGATAAAGCAACCATGTCATAGCTCTTCATGGCCACGATATACAGAAATCGTATCTTAGCCTTGCGAATCCTAACTAAATATGATGTGCAATGCATGAAGCTAGGCGTGTGGTTGGGAGAGATTATTTATTGCTTCTGGGTATTGCTAATGCGATACTTCATGTCAATGTCACAACTAGTGCAATTCCTCGTATGGTTTGTTTGTTTAATGCAATCATGGTCATATTTTTGCAAACCCAGCAAATTTAATGACTAATGCTGTAGGCAAATGACAATGCAAAGTGCGCATGAGTAAACATAAATTACATGATTGTCATTCATAAAAAAAGAATTTCTACATAAATCTTCATTCAGCGTTAGATTTGACTTGGTTGAAGCAATTGAACAAACAAAAGAAGACTGAATTGAAGCAGAGTCTAATGCCTGCACTAAGATTAAGTTCATCTGAGGGATTCAACTGGTTGAGTCATTAAATTAGAATGTCACGCTACAAGCTGAAAATAACAAAGTTTTAAGCAACCTAATATTACATCCCACTAAATACTCATCATTAGATACATGCATAACTTGCTATTTTATCACCATTAGAAGCTTCATCTGCCCGACCTCCCCCCATTTCCTCAAATCGCCTTTTCCTCCATCCTCGATCTTGATCCTTTGATTGACCATGCAAAAATGGTTGATCTCCCCCATCTGCTTTGATGGCAAAACAGAAGAAAAATGGTACTCTTTTCCCAACATCATAAAACATGCAAAACGTGATGCTTCTTTCTAGATCTTGCATCCACTAAAGAGAATAATATTAAACATCCAATATAAAAGATGATGAGCCATCTCTCGTAAGGTAACAAGAATGGTAACACAACATACAACAGCACGTTATGTGCCTTCCATCTAGCTAACGTTAAAAACATTGATAATGGCTTAATATTCAACCTCTCCATTTTCAGCACTGGAAGAGGCCAGTCAATGATTCGGAACTAATTTAACAAACTTTTATGCAACTTTTGGAAGCCTTTGAGAAATAAAAATAAAATACAAAACATAATTCAAAATTATACAGCCAGTACAATCAAATCTGACTACTCGTGACTAAAAAGATACAACAGAGGATGGAATTGCTTAGTTGGACCTAACTATTATATAAGATGACTACGTATGATTAATTATTACCACTTTCACCGTCAGATGCATCTTCAAGCTTTGCAATTGCATCAATCAAGGCTTGTTCATGTTCCTGCATTTCAAAAACCCGTCATAATTACTGCATGTAGAACAGCATAATAACTTGGAGATTTAAAAAAAAAACAAAAACAAAAACAAAAACACAAACAAACAAACATGTGGTTCTTACTATTACAACTTTCTTTGCTTTCTCAATTTCCATTGGGTCAGGATGGCTAGCCCCAAAAACTTTTTCAACCTGTTAAGATTTACACATGTTGAAGAAATCATGTTACTACATGAACAGAAAATTGGGAGACAAGCTTAAAATATGCTGAGTTAGTAAGAGACAAACTATTATCATACCTCCTTAATCAAAGAGTCTGTGTGAAGTATTTCTATATCACCTAAAGCCTTCTTCCCTATGCCATTCTGCTGTAAAGGGAAATCTTTCTTTGATCGGCCCTTTGTTGTTCCTCTACCTCTTCCTGTGCCAGGAACTGCACCACCGCGTGTCATGGACTTCTTAACCCCTCGGCCAGGTCCAGGGCGGCCAGTTTTACGAGAAATACCAGGATCTTCACCTTCCCATCGAATATCATCAGGAGATATCTGCCATTAAAAGTAAAATACTGAGCAAAAAGGAAGTGGATGAAACTAAAAAGGACACGATAATAAAGTAGCATAGAGCTTTAGGAAAGAGTTCAAAATGCCAACTACAGAACAAAATCTAACTGACCAACAAACCCACCGGTAGCAGCTACTGTTATGAGATTGGTGCCATCATAGACAACGTTGATTCCTTAATGAACTTTATGTAAGAGCCAGTTTACAAATATTACACGTGGAAAGGGACAGTGCTCCCTAAACTAGCCAAATTCCACACAAGAACATGCACTAGAATGCATTCAGTTTCAGCCACCAGCATGTTGTATTAGAAATTAATTTCCAAAGATTAATAACAATGGAATATTTCATGCACATATGGTTGAGAAATAACTCGTTAAAAATTAAAATAAGCAAATAAAGAGGGGAAAACTTTTTCCATTCGAATGCTTGCAATTTGTGAGAAAGACAATCTTTGTTTACATTAGGAATTCAAGGTACTAGGATATGTATAAAACAATCTGTAACACAAATAGGAGCTTGAAACACTGTAGAAGAAGATGAATTCTAGGGCCAAATGATAAAAAACTATACAAAAGGCAGGTATACCTCTTTAAGATTAACCCATTCCCATGTCTCATCTGCTGAATTCATGTCATAGACCAGAGCATGTCGCCCCTGCCGATATACAGAAAAATGAATGAAGACCGAGTAAACAAACAGCTGATACCATTTGTTAAGACCAGAAAACCATAAAATGGTTTTAGTTGATCAGGAACAAGTGCAAGCAACGGAAAAAAAAAAAGACCTCAGCTGCATTGTAGTCGGTAATAACAGCCTCGTAAAAATGGTTGTCTTCAGGCCACCTTGTCCAAACTTTCCGTCCTATTAATGGATCATAAGTTGCTGCTTCCACGGCTTCTGATGTCACATAAGCACCTGAGGAACCTCGATTAGGGGCTTGGGGCCTCCCAGAGAGACCTGTAGAAGGTTGCTGCATGGACTTCATACAGAGATGCAGCCAGCAACATATTCATTTAGAGAGAGGACAATAAAATCCAAAAATGATTGTCTCAAGTATTTCTAATCTTAAAACTAAAAAACAATCTCAACATACTGATTTTGACTTCTTGGTACGAGCTCCTGGAGGTGGACCTCGCCTCAAAGCTGATGAGGATGGTTGCATTGAAGGAGGCAATCCAGGTGAGGGAGCTCCATGAGATAAGGAAGCCACAGATTGTGATGTTTTCTGTTTCTTGTGAGAAGCTGAAACAGAAGGACTGGGTATGGGATCGTGAACAGGCTGAGGAACACTAAGCATACCAGGTTGAAGCCCACTGGCTTTTCTCCATTCCCTGACAGCAAATAGTACTCTCTATTAAAATGTGGAACTGAAAAAAGCAACTGAATTCGATGTATTATGGTCAGCATTCAGCAGAACGTGTCTAAATATAGTCAAACCTTATCCTCCGGATAATATCATCAGAGTTAACTCTGGAAAGAAGTTCTCTGTGTTCCTCATCAGACACTCTCAGCTCCTTTCTAAGTTCTGTAATTAAACTCTCTTTATCCTGTAAACATAAAGATGAAATTAAAGTGAAATCTTTTTTAATTTCTTTTTAGATGAAACTAAATGGGAAAAACAAATTAATATCTACCCAAGTAATGGCATCAGATTGAGCTTTAAAAGCCCGAAGGACAGAACAATATGCTTCTTGCTCAATGAGATGAATCTGGGTTTCCATGTCTCCATGCAACCTAGGTAATGGGGGAGGACCAACAGCTGTTGATCTTCCATTTCCAGAAGCCCGGCCTCCCCTTTGGAATCTATTTTGATGAGAAGGGGGAAGATCATCATCAGTCCCTGCAAATATTTCAGATCAAAAGAATCAATGAAGCAACTTTGGAACATGAGGCATTTAAACATTTTTAGAAGGCAAGATAATCCTTTTTCTTTTTCAGAACCGAACAATGGAAGACCAAACAAGTTCAGAAATTCGAGCAAAACTCATGGTATAAAGTACTTGACAGAAAAGAGGTCCCTATGAAATCCTTTGATCGAATCCTAACTAATCAACCATTATAGTAATGAAAATTTAACCAAAAAAAAATCAGAAAACCTCACACAAACACAAAGAAAAAGTTGATCAAGATTAGCTCACCACTGCTATCAGAGAGCTCGTAGTCCATAGTAGCCACTCAAAAATAAAAGCTTTCACTAAAACCCGAGCCAAAAAAATCAAATGAACCCCAACAAGTGCGAGAATTCGCTCAATTTTTTGGAAAGATATAACTGGTATTAACTACTACCGACCAAAATCCGCCTTAATCGCCCACAAATAGATTCATATCGGGCATAGCTCAGTCCGAGAAGCTGAAAAAGTTGAAATTGAGATGCAGGAAGTAACAGAGAATACGATCGATTGGTGCTGCAGAGAGCAACTTGGGATATGAAAGATAAATACGCGAATTTCGCAACTAATCAGATTAGCGAAAAGTCACGGAATAGGATGTTCTATACAAGGAGCAGTAAGGGTTTAACGCCGGAGTGATTTAAAGGGAAATTTTGAGAATGTCGGATCGAGAAGATGGATTTGGGGATTAGGGAGGGAAAACGGAGTCGAAAGAAGTTATTGCGGCGCCCTAATTTTTCCAGTTAATAATCGAGTTTGCGTTCCGCCACCGTTATAGGCTGATCATTCCCGGGACGTGTTTTCCCGTAAGAATTCGATTTTTGTGTTTATCTGTATTTTTTTAATGATATTATTACAATAAAAAATTTATAAAATATTAATTACAACTTATTATTATTATTATTATCGTTGTATAATAAAATTTTATTACGATAATAATAATTTACATTGTAATAATATTATTAACATTTTTTTTCTTTCTTTATTTTTTTATTAAGTTTTTTAAAAAAAAATTCAAAAATATTCAAAGTTTTTATTTTCTTCAAAATATCTCTACACGTTATAAAATTATCAAAAATAATATTCAACTTAATGAAAATTAAAGATACATATTACTTAATAATATCTTTATAATATATTTAAAATATATTTATTTTATAATTTTAATAAAATGAAATCAAAAAAAGAACTTATCATTTCTCTCAAAGCTGTCGACGAAAACCTCATTAAAACAATCACACATCGATGATTTTACATTAGCTCTAATGAAGTCATCAATAACTTGATGTAATATGTTATATTTAAAAACAAATGTGATATAATATATGACATGTAAATATATGAAATAAAGTAATATATTATATGTAAATATATAATGTAATGTAATATGTTATATTTAAAGATAAAGATAAGTGTAATGGGTTATCAAAAAATTATAAAATTGAATGTATTACATAAAGATGTAAGATATTAGGAAAATTTTGGTTGCCGCTAGCTAGATGCAACAATTTGCTTGTATAACTCAAGTTGCTTTCCGGTAACTACAATCTGTGTCTCTGTTTAACAACATAAACTAGGTTCCTAGTGATGATTCACTAATCGAGGAGAGAAGAGAGCCCGCATATTTTTTTGTATTTTCTCTCGGAATCCAAACAATTATAGAAAACAACCATTTTCAATAATTCATCTTGATTGCTTCTTGCAAATGGATCCGCGTGAAGCACTACCGCCGTCAAGCCCGCTAAACATGATGATTGGTCAAACATCGTACCCAACTTTGAAAAAGCTTTGCTAGAGCAGTAAAGAAATTAAAGTTTAGAACTTTAAATAAATTTATAAATATAATTCATATTAATTGATCAACCAACCTGATAAATCCCAAGGAAAGAACTGTTGGAGCTTCAGGGATCAAGATGACACAGACAATAGCTAAAAATGAGGATTTTTAATTTTGAAAAGAATAACACTCCCTCTTGTACTTGTAGTCATGATGGAAGTGGAGTCGACCTTCAAGGCCTTATGACGAACACAACTACGTGGGGGCGATGAGAGAAGATTTAAACTCGAGTTGCAAAAAATACTAAAATTTAGATCAACAACAAGTGCAGGCCTCATTCATCCAATTACTGGTGATGCGCCTCAAGAAGTTCATAAGCTAACGAAGTTCCTCGGGTTTTGTGAGGATGGAGGATTAGAGATGAGGACTGTACGAGATGTTGTACCTTATAGTTATGCAGTTGTAGTTAGCTTACATGTCTCCTTCTTTCCTGATGACATCGTTTGAGCGATCTATGGGGTTAAAGAGAATGTCAGTTTAAAACAGAATAAGGGTTGGAGATAAAAGAAATAGAAGACAAAATCTATTCATGGTAAGCGATGACCGGAGAATTTTGGCGTTATCAGATACTTTAGACAATGTCAACGTATAAAAGATGAAGGGTAAAATTGTAAATATGCGCTCCTAAAACAATAACGTTGAGCGATTTTAGGAAAATATGCTATTGGGTCAAAAAAGATATTATGGGGAGGCATTCTCACAATATAAAGCATAAAAATAAAGAAAATCTAAATTTACATAAAATTTAAAAATATATTCACGTATCTTTACTAATTACGAAAATCAATTAAATTTATTTTAAATTACATGTAATAAACTGGTTATTTTTATTTTATATTTTTTATAAATGATTTAAGGCCTAATTTTTAATAAATATAATATAATACTTTCAATTTTAATACTTAAAGTGTAATTAATAATAAAATTAATAAATTGAACTAATTTATAAAAAATATATAATTAAAACTATATTTTAAAAAATTAATATCCATGTATTATTAATTTAGATTAAATTATAATTAACTCATTATTAATAAATTATCTAATTATTATATACATATATTTTATTTTTTGAATGTGATAAAATTATTTATTATTTGTATATTTTAATTTTGTTTAATACGTTGCAAAATATTTTTATTTTTTACTTTAAAAAATTATTTAATTAATTTAAATATTAACAATAAAAATAAATTAAAAAAAAAAGAGAAGATGAGGCATGAGTGGTGAAAGAAATCAAAAAAATTAATTTAATTTTAAGATTATTTTTAATTTAACTTTAAATAAACTTTTTATATTTATATGTATTTATTTATTTAACATATATTTTTATTTTTAATCATAACAAAAATAATAAATAAGTAAATATATTTTTTATTCTATTACTAGATTTAAAGGATATTTGAGTAATTTTAAAAAATATAAGAGATAATAAATAAAAAATTTACAATATATATATAAATATTATTTTTTCAAATATTAAAACGTTTTGTGCATTCTACGAGAATATAATAAATAAAATTAAAATTTATTTAAAAATACCTATTTAGGTATTATACCCTAAAATATATATATTATATTAGAAAAAAATAATAAAAATTTATTACTTTTAATAAAAATATAATTTAATCACATATATATTAGATGAGGATAGTACAAGTTCGCTACATACTTTTACAAAAAATCTCATAAGTTTATTTTGTAAAAGTAATAAATTTATATTATCTTTTTTGTAAAAATAATAGACTTATGTTGTTTTATCTAATATATACACGATTAAAGTATATTTTCATTAAAAGTAATTAACTTGAGTCACCATTTTACTTATGTCACATTTTAATAAAGATAATAAATTTGTGTTTTCTCAACTAATAGATACGAATCTAAAGTACATTTTCATTTAAATTAACGAACCTTTCATCCTTATTATATATAAATGTATGTTTTTATTTTTAATAACCAGGGTATATAGGTTTGAAATTTGAAAACCTATTTTACTATCTTCTTTTTTTAATATTTCCACGCTATAAGGCTATAACCATTTTACATACATTAGGTAACTCATTTCTAAAAACTACATCATAAAATATGCAAAACCCAAGACATTATAAATTTTCTAAACATTGTGAGATTTCATTTTATTTTCACCCTTTCGTATTTGTTTAAATAAAAAAACTTTTTTTTAAAAAAATAATATTAAAGTATATTTTTTTATTAAATAAAAGAAATATTATACGGATGATATTCAAACATTGGTTTATGGTAGTAGTGATAGGTGGGGTGTCATACCACCTAAACCACAAATCAATCCTAACACATTATATGTATAAGATTTGAACTTGGATCCAAGGTGGTGAGAATAGAAAGTCATACCAATTAGACCACAAATCAATCCCCAACATCTCAAAGGGTGTTTTCCTTTGTAAGAGTAGTGTTGGTGTCCTATTAATTAGGTAAGCAGTCGTTAATATGACATCCTTCTAACAAGGTTTAGACAAGTGTGATTGAAAAAGAAGTGCATGAGCAACGTGTAACAAATGTATGTGTTTATGTTCAACGATGTCATTTATTGAGGCATATTAATGCAACTTGTTTGGTGTAAAATATCCTTAGAAGAATAGAATTCGATGCATTTAAACTCAGGACCATTATCACTCCTAACAACCTTGACTTTTTTCCTAAACTGTGTGTCAACTAAATTAATAAAATGAATGAGTAAATTTCTTGCTTCAATCTTATGATGCATGAGATAAACCTAAGTACTCTTGCAATAATCATCAATAATTGCTAAGAAATATTGAGCTCTAGAAAGAAACAAAACATGATAACCACCCCTTCGCATGAATCAAATCAAAACAAAGTATTGGTTGAAAAACTTAAGGAAAAAGACTTTCTAATTTGTTTATCTAGAGGATAAACTAAACAATGACTAAGACCACAAGTTTTATTTTTCATAAAAGAGATAGCCTTGTTAGAGGGATGACTGAGTCGCTGATGCCACAAGTCTTGAGTCTCAATCTACACCACATTGCACGTTCCTTTCTTGAGTATATTGAGGTAGTAGAGTCCCTAATTTCAGCTCTTATTCCAATCATCTTCCCAATTTAAGGTCCTACATAAAACAAATTTGTTTGATGAATACAGTGACATAAAAGGAATCCAACGCAAGCTTGCTAATAGATTTGAGGTTTAAGTAGAATAGATTATATATATTAACTCATGTAGTATAATCGTTGGTTAATCTTGTATTTTTAATTATAACTTTAATGTATTTTAAAAAATAGATTATATATATTATATCTTTAGTTGGTATTTAAATAAAAAATTTAATCTTTATTATAAAAAAATATAGGATAGGTTTTTCACTTTAATTTATCTTAGAAAATAGCATAGATAAATATGATAAAGTTATGGGTATCTTATATTTTTATTTTATTTTATTTCTTTTATCATACATTCGTACGAGAAGAAAATCTCATATACGATTTTGGCCTAAGGTTTTAGTTTTTTCACGTATACAAAATCTATGTTTTTAATGGATTGTGAATTGAATCCGTGCATGGTAATTCACGATTCAATGCGTTGATCGATATATATATATATATTAATTTAGGCTAAATACGGACAATTTGTTTTTTAAAGCTAAATGACACGTAGGCTTCAACAATGATATAATTTTCCATAAACCAAAATATTAAAATCACTGCCAAATCCAAACGTATTTTAAGCAAAGCCGCTGTAAAGTGTGAAGAAAAGAATGAAAAGGGGAAGAGATAAGGCATAGTTGGAGAACAAAAGAAGGAAAAGGCTAGGGAAACAAAAATCTAATGCAAATGCTTTCGTATTTTTCGTCCAAAGCCTCTTCCGTTTTCGTACTTCCTCTGCCACACCTCTCGTTCACAGCCCTCAATCCTCGTCTCTACCAATCGAAATCACGTTTCTGCCCCTCATTTCCTCTTAAATTCTCAAGACTCTCCTTCGCATGTCACGTCGACTCCGGTCGTGTTCCGATGGACTCGCCCTTACCGGACGTTTCTGTGTCCATCGACTCCGTAGCTCAGGATTTGCAGAAACAGAGCTTGCAGAGCAATGAAAGTGAAAGTGTTGATCTCAGTAATGGTACTAAGAAGGTTAGGTTGAAGCTCGAGGATCTTCATTGGGACCACTCTTTTGTTAGAGAACTCCCCGGTGATCCTAGGACCGACTCTATGCCAAGAGAGGTTTGCCTTTTCTATTATTTTTTTGTCCTGCTATTCCTTTAAATATTTTTCTCGACTTGTATTGTGTTTGGATGCCTAAATAGGTGGGAAAAAGAAAATGAAGCTGATTGTTTTTCTGTGGATTTCTAGTTGTGGAGTGAATCAGTGAAAAATGGAATATATAGAGTAGATATTAAGGAATATGACTTTGATTTTAAACGTCTTATAGAATAACTTGGTTTTAGTGTTTTATCCAAATTCCCAATATTTCTTTCATTCGTTTTTGTAGATAAAAATTTACTTATAGTTTTTATTTAGCTACCTAGAAACTGAAGGAAATGATTATTAATTAATTGTTACATGGAAATTATTTATTCTAATGTTCTACAACATAATAAAAGTAGATGTTAAGAAGGGAAACAAAAAAGCAGGGAGGGCTATGTCTAGAAACTTAAGCTTTCTAATCTGAAATTTCTTAAAAGGATGATCTTTTAGATATCTCATAATATCTGTCATTATAGTCATGGTCTTATTTCTCAGGTATTGCATGCATGTTATACAAAAGTATCTCCGTCAGCTGAAGTGGATAAGCCTCAGCTTGTGGCCTGGTCAGAATCAGTGGCTGATTTTCTTGATTTGGATCCAAAAGAGTGAGTCTTTTTGTTTCTGTGCTCTGTGCTCCCTGGAACTCCCAAGTGGTTACAATGTTTCCAAATGTTAGATAAATGGACAATCTTTCAAGGTGTCTTTTATGATGGCATTTTCAAGTAAGTATGATTTTTAGGTGAATAATATGACCACTTCCTCCTCTACCAAAAAAGCAATTAACAATACGTGTCATGTCAGCATAGTATTTGAATCCCTGCAATTAATCATACTTTTGTATTTGTAGTTTTGTGCATTCTGGTGAGAGAAACTCAGACTTGTATGCTTAAATGTTCCTTCCAAAATTTTTAGCCCGTAGTTGATGTTTGTCTAGGAGTTTTGGGTGTCTTGTGCCTTTAGTCTTCAACCATATTACTTGTTGAACAATTAGAGGGATGATTTTCCCCTTTTAACTATAAATAAGCTTTGTTGTTTTCCTTGGAGCTAATCTCATGTTTGGATCTCAGATTTGAAAGACCAGATTTTCCTCTTTTATTCTCTGGATCATCTCCTTTGTTGGGAGCGTAAGTCTTTTTACACAAGATTATTATGCAAGTCAGTATCAGGTTATCAGCACTTTAATGCTTCTTTATGCAACTTTAATTGGGATTTTATTTAACAGGTTGCCTTATGCTCATTGCTATGGAGGACATCAATTTGGTATGTGGGCTGGGCAATTGGGAGATGGTCGAGCAATCTCCCTTGGAGAAATTATTAATTCCAAGTCTGAAAGGTGGGAATTGCAGCTTAAAGGTGTTGGAAAGACTCCATATAGTCGGTTTGCAGATGGCCTTGCAGTTCTGCGTAGTAGCATTCGTGAGTTCCTTTGCAGTGAAGCACTGCATAGTCTTGGAATTCCAACAACTCGTGCGCTTTGTCTTCTGACAACAGGAAAATATGTTACTCGAGACATGTTTTATGAGTATGTTTGAAAGAACTTAAATTTTTGGGACTTTTTTTTTTGCATTTATGTTTCCGTCAACATTGCTTCACAATTCATTTATTCGGATTTGAGTTACCCTACCTATTTATTTTTTATTTTCATGAAGTTTCTATGTTCTTTGACTATATTCTGAAATTTCAGTTGTGTAGTCATCCTAATGAATTAACCATGGTAACATGTTTATTGTATTCTGCACAGCATTCTATATTGCACTACAACTGGTTTATTTTATGACTCTTCACTTCTGCTGCAGTGGAAACCCAAAAGATGAGCCTGGTGCTATTGTCTGCAGAGTTGCTCAATCATTCTTGCGGTTTGGATCCTACCAATTACATGCATCTAGAGGGGAAGAGGACCTTAGAATTGTTCGTGCGCTAGCAGACTATACCATTAGACATCACTTTCGTCATTTAGAGAACATGACCGAAAGTCAGACTTTATCTTCCATCACAGGTGATGAAGATCGTTCGGTTGTGGATCTGACTTGTAACAAGTATGCAGGTAATTTTTAGTGTCTATTTAGTGCTAGCAGGTATTAATAACTTTAGGTGCATGAAGAGTTCAATATAAATGTCGAATAATGATGAAATGGGCTCATGGAGTAACTCTTTGTTCATTTTGATGGCAAATGTTAACAGCTTGGACTGTAGAGGTTGCTGAGCGTACTGCATCTTTGGTTGCCAGCTGGCAGGGGGTGGGTTTTACTCATGGTGTTTTGAACACTGACAACATGAGTATCTTAGGTCTCACCATTGATTATGGTCCATTTGGATTTCTCGATGCATTTGATCCACGCTACACCCCAAATACCACTGATCTTCCTGGGAGAAGATATTGCTTTGCAAACCAGCCTGACATCGGCTTGTGGAACATTGCACAGTTTGCCACAACTCTGTTAGCTGCTAAGTTGATAAATGATGAAGAAGCAAATTATGCCATGGAAAGGTAGTAATTCCCTGACCTTTTATTTTCCAAAAGATGTAAATTCTGGTCTTGGCAAGCAGTTGAAAACATTTGCCTTTTGTTTTGTTACAGATATGGGACCAAATTTATGGATGAGTATCAAGCTATAATGATGAAAAAACTTGGTCTCCCAAAATATAACAATCAGTTGATCAGTAAGCTCCTTAGCAATATGGCTGTTGACAAGGTTGATTACACACGATTTTTCCGGGATCTGTCCAGCATCAAAGCTGATTGTAGTATTCCGGAAGAGGAGTTGTTGGTCCCATTGAAGGCTGTTCTACTGGATATTGGGAAGGATCATAAAGAGGCCTGGACTGATTGGGTGAAATCTTACAAAGAGGAGGTACAGTTCCATGTTATTTGGTTATTGCTCTCTGTGTATGAAGTTCTCTTGTTTTATAGAATTGGTTCTCTACGGTAGTTTGTTTGTGCATCAGTTTCTCATTTCTACTTCTAGTAAGTTCTAAGTATGTATTTCTACTTTTCATTATTCTAGAAAAGTATCATATCCCTATAGTTCTTTTCATCTTTGATGAAGCAGATCTGTGAGTTTCCTGGAATAAATTCCCAGGTGTGAAGAGTCTGATTGCTCAAATCAGATTGCTCGAAAGAAAACCAAAAGAAAAAAAAAGGACGCAGCTGCAGTAGTCAGTTTTGAGGGGAAAAATATATTCTCTGTCCTTCTCTTTTCCATTCAGCTATTCAAATAGCAACAATAAAGCCATTCGGTTACAGATAAGACAAAATACCAAATAACAAACTGATAAAAATAAAAACAATTCCCATACGACAAAAAAATAACAAACGGCAAATATAACATAAAACGACACATAAGGAGGAAAACACCAAACCATTTTGTACTACATCAATTCCCCCCAGTTTAGAAAGAACTCGTCTTAGAGTTTTCAGCGATGGTAGGGGCATCATCAGGAGGGAAATACTCATAGAGTTCAGAGACATTGAAAGTGAATGAAATCTACAAATCTGGAGGAAGATTAATCACATAAGTATTATCGCTAATCTTGTGCTTGATGCGAAAAGGACCCAACTTTTTAGCCTTCAACTTGTTGTATGTTCCAGTAGGAAACCTATCTTTGCGAAGGTGAATCATAACCAGATCACTCTCAGCAAAGGCCTTTGCACGACGATGAACATCAGCAGTAGCCTTATAGTTGGCGTTGGCCTCCTCTAGGTGCTGTTTAACCTCGCGATGCACCTGAACTATTTGATCAGCAAGAGTAGCAGCTGTCTGACTTCGTGTCTTTGGAAGGGTGATGAGGTCGAGGGAATGATTCAATGCCTTAGTATAAACTACAGCAAATGGAGCCTTTTTGGTTGAATGATTGACCATGCTATTAAAAGCAAATTCAGCCTAAGGAAGAGCTAAATCCCATTGCTTGGGTCGGTTTCCAACAATACAACGAATCATTGTGCCCATGGTCCTATTAACTGCTTTTGTCTAACTATCGGTCTGTGGATGATAGACGCTACTAAATTGAAGGAAAGTGTCAAAACGCTTCCATAGAACTTTCCAAAAGTGACTGACGAATTTGACATCCCGATCAGAGGTAATGGTGCGTGGAATGCCATGAAGTTTAACTACCTCTCTAAAGAATAGGTTGGCCACAATGCTTGCATCCGTTGCCTGTTTACAAGGAATGAAATGGGCCATCTTAGAGAACCTGTCGACAACTACAAACACAGAATCCACACGGCGTTGAGTTCTGGGAAGGTCGAGAACAAAATCCATCGACAAATCTTCTCATATGTTTGCAGGAATTGGTAGAAGAGTATACAAACTGGTATTCTGGGACTTTCCTTTGACAGATTGACACACACCACAACGTTCCACAAAACGCCCAATTTCCCTCTTAAGATGAGGCCAAAAGAATCGCTTTTCAATGACCAAAATAGTCTTGTCCTTGCCGGTATGTGCTGCTAAACCACTAGCATGAGCTTCACGAACTATAAGTTCATGTAAGGAGGTGCGAGGTATGCAAAGCCTACTTCCATGAAAGAGGAATCCTTGGTAAATATGGTAATCACCCAAGGGTTCACAGTTCAAACACTTCTTCCATATCACCTCGAAATCGTTATTTTCAGCATACAATTCTTTGAGATTGTCAAACCCAATCACTTCTGTCCGCAAAGTCGTTAGCAAACATCCTCGTATGCTAAGAGCATCAGCTACCCTGTTTTGAAACCCTGCTCAGTGCTTAAAAACAAAAGTGAACCGCTGTAAGAATAGTACACATCAAGCATGCATCCTGCTAAGATTTTTTTGCGAGTTAACATACTTCAATGCTTGGTGATCATAGTGGAGAACAAACTCATTATGAATCAAATAGTGTTCCCAATGCTGAAATGCTCTTACGACAGCATACAACTCCTGCTCATACGTTGCCCATTTCTATCGTACATCATTGAGTTTCTCGCTAAAAAATTCCAGTGGTCAACCTTCTTTAATAAGCACAGCTCTGATACCCAGCATAGATGCATCTGTCTCTACTTCAAACACTTTATCGAAGTTTGGTAATGCCAAAATTGGAGCAGTAGTTAAGTGCCCTTTGATGTCGTCGAAGCTGTCTTGTTGCTCTTGATTCCAACCGAACTTTCCCTGTTTTATACATTCAATAAGAGGTGCCACGATAGTACTGAAATTCCTGATAAAACGTCGATAAAATGTGGCTAAACCATGAAAACTTTGCACATCATGGACTGATTTGGGAGTGGGCCATTCACGAATGGCTTGAACTTTCCTTTCATCAACCTGAATTCCATCAGATCCCACAACAAAACCAAGGAATAGCAGCTGGTTATTCAGAAATTCACACTTCTTAAGATTAAGATATAGTTGGTTCTCCCACAAATTGCCCAATATATGGCTTGAGGACTTCATTCATGAGGCGTATGAAAGTATTAGGTGCGTTGCTAAGTCCAAATGACATCACCATCCATTCATACAGCCCCTCCCGTGTTTTAAAGGCCGTCTTCCATTCAACCCCAGGTCTGATTCTGATTTGATGGTAGCCATTCTGCAAATCCATGCACGAAAAGATCTTAGCTCCCTCTAATTTATCTAACATATCCTCCAAATGAGGAATGGAAAAACGATACTTTATTGTGATCTTGTTTATCGTCCGACTATCCACACACATCCTCCACAAACTATCCTTCTTTGGAACCAATAACGCGGGTACAACACACAGACTCAAACTAACATGAATAAGTTGTTTCTGTAATAAGTCATCTACTTGGGCTTGCAAAATGTTGTGTTCTCTTGGACTCATTCGGTAATGTGGCAAGTTGGGTAGGCTTGCACCAGGGATGAGGTCGATGCAATGCTGTATATGTCGCATACAAGGTAGATGGTTGGGAAGCTCATCAGGGACAACATCTTTGAACTCAACCAGCAGTTTCTGAATGGATTTTGAAATTGTTTTGCCTAGTTCAGCTTGTTCTTACAATACCACCATTAGCAGTGTCTTAGTTTTTTTAACCTCCTGCTCAAATTAGGACCCAGTCACTATGAAAAGTGTAGTAGTTGATCCCTGCTCAACATCATTCTTTTCAGATTTAGAGAATGAAAGTAGCAATACAATCTTTCTCTTTTGCCAGCGAAAAGAATGAGTGTTTGTCTCACCATCATGGGTTACTTTCAGATCAAACTACCATGGTCGTCCAACTAGCACATGACACACATCCATGTCTACTACATCACAAAGTAACTCATCCTTATAGTGCTTGCCGATGGAAAAGGATAGCTTACGGACTTCAGTTACCTTCGATTCCAAGCCTTTCTTAATCCATCCAATTCGGTAAGGATTAGAGTGAGGTTTAGTGGGCAAGATTAGAGCCTTTACCAAAGATTTGGACATAATGTTCTCCATTCTCCCACTATCAATGATGATATTGTATATCCTTTTGTTCACCGTACACCTTGAACGGAATAAGGCATTTCTTTGAGTCGAAGAGGTTGCTCTAGGAGAGAGCAGTACCCGTTGGATGATACAAACTGTTAAGTCTCCTTCGTCTCTCGAAACCAGCTCTGTTTCATCTTCCTTATCTTTACATTTCTCTACTGTATACCCAGCCCTTGCCTTAGTAAATTCCTCCACTAAATTTGTCTGCTGAACACGCTGAGGACAATCATTAGAGCGATGTTTTGATTGGTTGCATCGATAGTAGCATCCTGGCATCGGTTTTGCATAAGGGTTGTTCTTGTGTTGGATTGAAGGGAGCTTTGATGTATTCCAGCACCCTTCCTGCTGAAACCTTCCTCAACATGACCCTCTTGCTGAAACCTTCCTGCTATAAAATTTCTGATACGTTTCATGAGGCTAGTTTCTAGTTTCAAGGCTAGATTCATGGCTTGATTGAGACTCCAAATGGGTTGAAGATTGAGGTGAGTTTGGTACCTTTCTTACAAACCACCCAGAAACCGAGCTACTAGTACACTGTCAGACTCCTTTAAGTCGATTCTAATCGATAAAACTCTTCAACAAATTTCGAAATGCTCTGTCCATTCTGTTGGCATTGTTGGTACTACTAAAACAACATTTGTTCATAATCCTCAGGAAGAAATCTAGCCCGAAGCAATTGTTTCATTCTAACCCAAGTAAGAATGGGTTGCTTTTTTTCTCTGAGCCTATGATTTTGTAATTGTTCCCACCAGGAAGAGACACCTCCCCTCAGCTTGTAGGAAACTACCTTAACCTGCTTCTCTTCAAGTACTTCCATACCATCAAAATAATTCTCCACAGAACGAATCCAGTCAATAAAATGTTCAATGTGAAGATGGCAATCAAAAGGGGAAAAATTTAGATTCAGTTTGAAATTATAACCTTCGTTACATCTCTGATTCCGCTGAAATTGTGGACCACCAAATACCCAGTTCACAGGTTCCTCTTCGCTATCAGATTCCAGTTGGTGGCGCCGATGATTTTCCCGACCAACTCCCAAGCGATTGCGAGCAACATCTCGCCCATCGACTTGGTTGAGGATAGGGCGTTCCACATCAAGGAAACCTCGTAAAGCTTGACGAATCTCTACCGTAAGAGCGTCGAAACGCACCTTTAAGTTACCGACCGTCGCCCGTAGAGCCTGCACACCACGATCATCGTCGTCGGCATGGTGACCTTCTCCATCTCTAGTTATTCGAAACTAAGAGAAAACCTAAGACCTATGGCTCTGATACCAGTTGATGAAGCAGATATGTGAGTTTCTTGGAATAAATTCCCAGGTGCTTGAATCAGATTGCTCGAAAGAAAACCAAAAGAAAAAAAAATAGGACGCAGCTGCAGTAGTCAGTTTTGAGGGGAAAAATATATTCTCTTTCCTCTTTTCCATTCAGTTATTCAAATAGCAAAAATAAAGACATTCTATTACAGATAAGACAAAATACTAAAAATAAAAACAATTCCTAAATGACAAAAAAAATAACAAACGGCAAATATAACATAAAACGACGCATAAGGAGGAAAACATCAAACCATTATGTACTACATCAATCTTCCGTCACATCGTCGTCGCATCTCATTTTACCTCTTTGATTTTATTGCTTGAGAATGTTATTTGCTTGATTCTTGAAGACTGCAACCATTCCGGGTTATCTGAATCTCTTACAAATAGGGATGAAGGAGTTGAATCAATGAGATTTCTCATGCAGAGAAAACCTGTTGTCCTCACTTCATATTTATACTCAACTTTTCGTTAATATCTTATAGCCTCATTTCTATATGTTTTCTGCAGCTAGCTGCCAGTGGCATCTCGGATGAGGAAAGGAAGGGCTCTATGAATGCAGTGAACCCAAAATATATTCTTAGAAATTATCTATGCCAGAGTGCAATAGATGCTGCCGAACTTGGTGATTTCGGAGAGGTTCGGAGGTTGCTTAAAATAATGGAACAACCATATGATGAACAACCGGAAATGGAAAAGTATGCTGGGTTACCTCCAGCTTGGGCCTATAGGCCAGGCGTTGGCATGCTTTCTTGTTCTTCATGAATTCATTCAGTTTGTTTATTGTGCTTTATACTTACATACGCGTGAACTAATGAGTTTTTAGCGTTCTGCTTTGATTCTTTTCCCAGTTTGTGTGTAATTTGTTTTATATAGACTATATAGCATTAATTATATACCTTTAACAAAGGAAAATTAAAAAAAATAATATATTATACAAACGTTTCTTGGAAGCTTTGCCGACCCAAATATTAATGCATGATTTGGCCTTTGATCGTTACTAATATGGAAGATTAGAAGCTTTGATTTGACACCTAGGCCATGAGTGACTGGTTTGTTATTGTTGCCACTTGGTGCCTTGAAGATCATAGCTTTAGACCGACCAAGAAAAACGTAATGCTGATGCTCGAGTCAGATTCTACCATTTGGGATACGAAAGCACAAGACTAATGATATATTATATTTTTGTTAAAAAAACAATTAATTGCATAGCATGACTTAATTTTACATACGTAATTTCATTCTAATCCTATTTTATTCTTTATATATATGTTTTTTTATGAAGTAAAATATTTTTTTAATGTTTAAAATTGTGATAAACATGTTTTTTATAAGGTAAAAACAAATTTTATTTAGAACGGTGATAAAAATAATAACACGTGAATAATTAAATCATATAAAAATGAAAGAAGTTATAAGTTTATTTAATGTTATCACTTTTTGTTGATGAGGAAATGTTATTATAAATATATAAAGGGCGATTATACAAATAGTATTTTATTATTTTAAATTTTATATTTAAATCTCTTATTTTTTTTAATGTTTTGTTCCTTTATTGTTTTAATTTTCATATTTTGATCTGTTTAATTTTTTTTTATGATTTTGTTTCATTTATTTTTTAACTCACACATTTAATCTAAAATTTTAAATCAACTTGAAATTAAATTTTAAAAATATAAAAAATAAGAAGATTAAAGTGGAAACATTAAAAAAACAAAAGAATCAAAGTACGAGGAAAAAGTATAAAAATTAAAATAATAAAGGATTAAATCATAAACAAAGACTAAAATTTAAAATTTGAAATAATAAGAGAAACATTTATATAATTCACCATATATAAAATTATAAATACGTGAAAAAGAACCATATATAAAATTATAAATACGTGAAAAAGCACCTATAAGTATCTTAAGTTTCAAAAAAAAGTTAATTAACATAACTATTAACAGATCCAATCAAACGTGAATAATTAACTAAATGAAAAAAATAGCAAGTATTTTTTATTTATTATAAAAGTAATATTTAAATTTTATATCTTTTATAATAATAAGTCTTATATGCTTTTAACTATAAGGGTAAAATTATCTTTTCTATTAAAATAAAGGTAAAAAAAAAAACATAATGCACTCGTTGTAACGAGTTGTATATGGAGGGCTACTTCGAGTTGCAAACCAATCTGATTTCTGTTTTTTTTAAAGGTAAAATGTATCATTCTAATTCATTTGTTTACGCTTCAGATTATGTTTAATATCATTGTTTATAATATATGTTTTTAAGTTTGTTTGTAAAAAATATACAAAAAAAGGAAAAAGTTATTTTTTATTTAATTTTTTATTAAATATAACAAATTAATACATATGATATATATATTTATATATTTTTTAACATTCATATATCTAATGATGTAATATTTAATTAAAAAATTACTTTATATTTAATAAATAATTTTGATCAAAGTTAAAAAAATTATTATTTAAGTGTGATTTTGTATGTTAGAGAATAGAATTTTTGTTTGAGTTTAAAGTTTGAAATAAAAAATTTCATAAAAAGTTTCAGTTACTTTTTTAATTTAATATTCACTTATGCTTATTAAAAATTATAAATACACATCAAATATATATATTTAACCAAAAAAAATGAATTAAAAATTAACTTTTACGAGAATACTTTTTTTATTAGGTTAGATTATTAAACATCTTTTTTTAGGAAATACTACATCATTTTAAAAAATTATAGATGAAATTCAAATTTTCTTTTTAATTTTATGATTTGTTGATGATTTATTATAAATAATATATAAATTAATTTATCTAATTGTTCACCCACATTAATTATATGAAAAAATAAAATAAATAAAAATAAGTTATTAATTAAAATGGTGCATGATCACATAATTCAACTAGTTTTAATGTTTTACAAAACAATTTACTAATCCAATAACTATTTTTTAATTTTTCTACTTCATTTAAGAAAGAAAGAAAGAAAAATTGACATAAAGAATTGCTAAATTTTATTATTGGCATTTTTAACCCTAATTTAGCATTAAATTAACATTTTAAACGGTTAAAGTTTATAAGTACATTTTCAAAAACTTTAGATCTTAGAGCATCAGCCAAACTTGAGTATACATTTTAAAGAGTTGTTTCTACCTTGACTCCATCTATGTACTAAAATGATAAACTCTTAAATGAGTCTTACTCACCGTATAATATTACTTATTTGAAGAACCTTTCAATTTGTTATCTAACATATGTTTTGAAGTTTTTATATCAAATTAAAATCATTAGTGTGATACAACTGTAATAAATATTAACAAAAGTATTTAATTTTAAAAAAATTAAGTGATTTTTTGTTTAGTCAAAAGGAAAATTCTTCTCATTTTCTTCCTTTCTAATTGAAGGAAAACATCAGAACCAACTTCATACATTATGAGAAAAAAAATATTCGTATCTATTTTTTTTAAGCAATTTACTTTTGTTAATTAGTATAAGTTAATGGTTAAAGTTTAATATTATTTTTATTGCCACCGAATTAACAAGATCAAATTCTAATAAAAATAAAAAAATATATGTTAAAATAAGTAAGTAAAAACAATGTAAGAACGATGTAATTGATATGTTAAAATATATTGTTTGTATTTAGTCCTGTACTAAGCCATTCTTTTTAAGACGTTTTGTGATTTTGTTTAAATTTGTGCAAACAAACACAACTTTATCGTCCGCAGGATAAAATAATTCAGAATATTTTTTTTTCTGTTTCGGAACTTCACTGCATTGATGAAGTCTAAAATGCTATACCTTCAAAATATTTATGTTGCTCAGAAAACTAAAAAAATAATTTTGAATTTCTTTTCTTTGGTTTTACTATAAAGAACTGTAATGAGTTGTTAAGTTGTCTCACAAAAAATGATAGCTAATTCCTTCTATTTATAGTTGAAAAAAGATATGTAAAATTTACACAATTATGAAAAAAAGAGTTACATTTCTGAGTAAATACATAACGGTTATAAAATAACAGTCATAATTTTGAATAAATACATAACGATCATATTTATTGAGTGGATAAATAACGAACATATTTAGGTGAATAAATAATAGTCATGTTTGTTAGAAAAATACTTTTAATAAAAAATATATATATATCACCTTACATACACGCACTCGGACTAAACTCGACTTATTGGACTGACAGCAGTGGCAACGACATGCATATATGGAATCACAATTACTTAGATCCTTATCTCTTCCACAAAAACGAATTCCCCTTAAGACTCAATCTTAATTACAAATCATTCTTTAATTAAACATTTCTTAAGAGATATAAATTAACAATATAAGATAAAAAATTTAAAAAATAAAATTTAATACTTATTTTCATAGTTTATTTTTATTAAAATTTATTTCCAATAAAATATATTTTAGTTAGTTTTAAGTTATTTAATAGAATTAAGATACTTTCTTACAAGATCACATATTGCACTTAAAAGAATATTGTTTGAGTATTGCTTAACAAGATATGTACAAGTTCTAAACTATGATAAGAGGATATGAATTAAAAATATATATAAATATAACCTTATCATGTATAAGTGAACTAATTATAAATTAGATATAATCATTTCATTAAAATACTAACATATAAAAATAATAATATAATATATACAAATTTATGTCACTCGTTATAAGAATTTAACACTCTAATTTCTCTAAATCTTGTAACATTTTATAATTATCTCCGAACAAATACCAATTAGATATTGAACTAAAATGTATAGGAATCTTGGGTTTGAGTTTGATGCACGAGAAAATGAGCATAATAATTTATAGCAAAAACATTGTAGTATTGAATGGAAACTTATAATACGAATTTTGG
The DNA here is from genome assembly GCA_030763125.1 of Hippophae gyantsensis. NCBI lineage: Eukaryota > Viridiplantae > Streptophyta > Magnoliopsida > Rosales > Elaeagnaceae > Hippophae > Hippophae gyantsensis. The sequence goes on from CM061028.1 coordinate 12,724,085, forward strand.
TTTGTATTGCATCTATTAAATCTCACAATGATTAAGAGTAAGACAACAATACTGCTTATAAATCTAAGCAATCTTCTAACTCACAAACTGACTTTTAGGTTCAGAATTAAACCTAAGTTTCTAACTAAACTCTTAGCTTTTTCATACTCACATTAACCTTCGTGTCGTAAATCCAAACCATGTCATAAATCCAGACTATAACAAATGTAAAGAGAAATATTAAGTCATATATTTGCTAAGAATAAAACAATAATATTGCTTATAAGTTTAAAAAATACTCTAACTTATAAGATAATTTTTAGATTCAAAATTAGACTTAGATTTTTAAATATATAAATATCTTATTTTGGAATAACTATATTGTCATATTTATGGAGAAAAAAAATCTAAAAAACTAAATCTATTCTTTGAAGTGAAGAATTATCTTATTTGTCTACTTTCTTATGGAAAAGTAAAAAAGAAGGAAATTTTTATTATTTAATTTATAAAAATTTGATTATAAAATTATAATACGCTTGTAATAAAAATGGTTATTACAAAACTTTCTCATACTGATACATCATGTTATCATAAGTATAACAAATTTGTTTTTTTAAATCATTTTATAGCAAATACTTCACAAGCAATAAGTCGGTCTTACTCTCAAATTTGTTCCATACTTTTCGATCAACTAATCCAAGGCTAAAATATACGACCAAAAAATTCGCAAATACATAAGGACTAACAAAAGATTGAAAAAGGGGAAAAAATCTTCATCTATTTTAATAGACATCAGGAAACAAAAACAAAATAATACATCGTTCCACTTCACAAATGCAGCCCATAATTTCAAAATCGTCTGAAATTAAAGATGGTTACGAAAGACCAACCCTGATTCTGATTTTAAGCCCTCTCGCCCCTAATTCTACGAGCAAGTTGAATGTCCTTGGGCATAATAGTGACCCTCTTAGCGTGAATTGCACACAAGTTGGTATCCTCGAAAAGACCCACCAAATAAGCCTCCGCCGCCTCTTGAAGAGCGGACACAGCACTGCTCTGGAACCGAAGATCGGTCTTGAAATCTTGTGCGATTTCTCTTACTAGCCTTTGGAATGGCAACTTCCTAATCAAAAGCTCAGTACTCTTTTGGTACTTTCTGATTTCTCTGAGAGCCACAGTTCCAGGTCTGAAACGGTGAGGCTTCTTCACACCTCCGGTGGCGGGAGCCGACTTCCGAGCGGCCTTTGTTGCCAATTGTTTCCTGGGTGCTTTACCTCCTGTAGATTTACGAGCGGTCTGTTTAGTACGAGCCATTTGAATATGCAGAATTTGAGAAGGGCTAATAGTGTTTCTTCAGAAATAGTGGGAACCGAATGAAGCGTGATGGGACATATCGGGGACTGAAGGAGAGTATATAATGGGGACGAGGGTAAGGGGAGCGGGAGCTTTGAAATTTTCGCGTTATGGATATGTTAAATTGTGAACGTTGATTACTACTTAACTGGACGGTATATATTGTGTAAACAGTATAAAGACACGGATCGTGATCTGTTAAGTATGTAACACGTGATTTTAACCCAATTTTTTTTTTTAACAAGATTCGCAGTGTTTAGCGGGCGGGCTCACTGATCCAATTTTATACATGAATTAATATTTAAATAATCGTAAAAAATAAAATAAAATTGCAATAATAGAGGGAAGGAAGAGTTGGAGAAGAAACAACGTTAAAAGCGTAATCAATACTTCGACGGTGATATTGAAGTCAATGGTGAGACTATTGTCCAGAGGTATAATTGATAACGAGACAACTAGTTAGCAGAGAATTTAGAGGCGTTGACGTTTGTGTGTAGGCTGTAAGAATAATTAAAAAATTAATATATATTAAAAACATATGTTCGATTCGATTTTATTAGTTTCTTATTTTTAACATGTATTGAAGCCTTATTTTGATTAGGAAATTTTAAAGATAATTAAATTAGTCTTTTTAATAGGTAAATAATTTAATTATTTAATATAAAATTTACTTTTAAGTTCTTTAGTAAAAGATATATGTTATTTTCCTAACAAATTAAAAATATTATATACTTGTTCATTTCACCTTCTGTGCCGCTACGGTAAGTTGGTAGAAGCTTATGAAGTGGTGCAACGTAAAGTGAATCGTGGCGACGGTTCGATTTCGTCGAAACCGAACGAGGTTATTAATGGAAGAATCTTAATAAAATATCAGATCCTCTCACTATTAACTGCAACAATTTAGATACATCATCAATACGCAGAGAATAAGTGTGAGAAACCAGTGAGAGCATCAAATTGAAAATCCATTTGAATTCCCGTATAAGTGCTGAAATTTGATCAATGATAGGAGGTATGTTTTCAATCCAAATTTGTTTCTGATGCATTTAAATTATGAGTTCATATGATTTTTTGAACGTTTCTGGATTGAATTATGTTCTAACATTTGGTATCAGAGCCATTTGAAAACAACTCTGTTTTGCTCTGTTTCACGATGAACTAAAATTTTGGGTTTTTTATTTTGCTTATTTTTGATGCATATGGAAATTATAAATTATTTCAATATTGATTTTAGAGTGATTCTGTGAATTTAAACTTGAAAAACAATGAAGAAAACAAATCCAATTTGTTACGGGTATTTATTTACTTCATTAATTAACTTTTTATTTAAAATGATATTTTATTTTAAATTGAGACCATGAATCACTCGGAAATAGAATTTTGATAAAAAGAAATCCAGATTTCGTCGCTGGAATAGAAAGATACGACTGGGTATCCGCTAGGGTCAAAACCGGATCAGGTTGACCCGGTTAGAGGTTGAAGATGAAGTTTATTAAAAAAACAATTCAAAAAGCATGTTTGAGAGGGAGGGGACTCGAACACGGGTATTGCATGAGACATTAACAGTCTCATCCAATGGGCTACAACAATTATTTCACTTATTATTGTATCATACTTATATTTATATATATTGAGAGTTTGATTTTAAACAAAAAATGCTTTAACGGGAAATAGAACCTAAACTTCACTGGTTGGCATAAATAAGGCCTTTCATTGGGGTGCAACGAATGTTGCATCTAATTTAGTATTTGACTTACTTTTAAATAGGTATTCGGAATTTGATTTTATTAAAAAAATATATAATATATAAATAAATAAATAAAATAATACATTCTGAATATAATTTTAATTTATGTTTATCATATATATAATAATTATTATACATGTTATATTTATTTAAATAATTTTTGGACACATTAAAAATTTTATTTAAATACATTATGCTTAAATTATTTGTTTTGGGTATTTATATGTATAAATTTTGTAATTAATTATACATATAAAAGTGAGTTAAATAATTTATGCATAATGAAATTAATTGTTAATGGTTCTTATGAATTTAATTAGTACTTATATTATTTATTTTTGTTTGTATAATTTATTGTCATATATGCAATTTAAGATAAATAATATTTACACGTTTGAAATTAAATTAATATTGTTTATGATTTTATGCAATAATTGAGCACAAAGATTTAATTAATATTTAAATGATTCATATAGTTTAATTAATTAGGGAGTAGCTACATCATCTTTAATTAATTAAAACTATAATAAAGTTTATTTAGGATCACATTTAGAAAATAAATATTAATTGTAATTAATCATATGTGATATAATAAATCTTATCCCACATGAATTTTTATTATATTTTTGTGTGATTAATTAGGATATAATATCAAATTATATTTTCTAATTTACCCACAGAGATTAAAAAATGAACATAATTTGATAGTGTTATCGTAAAGTTATGATGAATCTAATTGAATTAAAACTTTAGCCCATAGTCAAGTTTTATGTCACTAGATTCATATTTTTCATGATTTACATTGTTAAAGAATGATTATAGTTTAGGTCTCAAATTTTAATAAGCATATAATCTTTAATTGTAGCTTCTTAACCTGTAAATTTCTCTGATATCCGTTGTGATATTTTCGATCTGAAAGGGGATAATTATAAAATATGGAAGGAAAGAATTCTCCTTCAACTAGGATGGATGGATATTGATTATGCTATTAGGAAAAACAAACTACCTAAAATTACTCAAACTAGTACTCCAGAGAATATCATGTTTTATGAACAATGGGAACGATCTAATCGCCTTAACATAATGTTCATTAAGACTAAAATCTCTGCTGGTATTCGTGGTTCCGTTAATCAGCATACCAATGTTCAAGACTTGCTAAAGGCCATTGATGATCAATTCGTCACTTCAGATAAGGCTTTAGCAAGCACCCTTATTATAAAGTTCTCTTCTTTGAGACTCACCAGTGTGAAAGGTGTGCGTGAGCACAATATGCAAATGAGGGACATTACGACTCAACTTAAGCATCTCGAGGTTGAGATGTCAGAATCCTTCCTGGTGCACTATATCCTTAACACTCTTCCACATCAATACAGGCCATTCAAAATCTCGTATAATACACATAAGGATAAATGGTCAATCAATGAACTAATGAACATGTGTGTTCAAGAGGAAGGGAGGTTTGTTATGGAATTTGGTGACAGTGCAATATTGGCTACAACGTACCAGAAAGGAAAATCTCAATACAAGCATAAAGGAAAGGGGATAGTTCCACCTCATGCTGATATTAAGAAAGAATCCAAGTGTTTCTTTTGTAAAAAGAAGGGACACATGAATAAGGATTATATTAGATTTTAGAAATAACTTGAGAATAAAGGTAATCCAACCTCATTTTTTTTTATGAATCTAATATGGTTAATGTTAATATTAACACCTGGTGGATTGATTCTGGATCTACAATCCATGTTGCAAACTTCTTACAGGGTATGCAAAATCTAAGGAAGCCAGTGGGAAGTGAGCAATACATCTTATCTAGTAACAAGATAGGCCCACATGTGGAGGCTGTAGAGACATGTAGTTTGATTTTAAGTACTGATTTTATTTTAGAATTAGAAAAGACCTTTTATGTTCCAAGTTTCTCTAGAAACTTGATTTCAATTTCAAGACTTGTACCTTTTGGTTATTCCTTTCACTTTTCATAAAACATCTTTCAGTTTATTTAATAAATCTGATTGTGTTGGGAATGATATTTTGTCTGATGGTCTTTATTGCATTAATTTACGAAATAATGCCACTCATAACGCTATGCATGTTCAAGTTGGTACTAAAAGTTGTATTATTGACAATGACTCTTTTACGTTATGGCATAGGAGATTAGTACATATCTCCATAGAAAGAATTAAAAGATTAGTGAAAGATTAGTGAAAGATGGGGTACTTAGTACTCTAGATTTTACTAATTTTGAGACATGTGTGGACTACATTAAGGAAAAATAGACTAACAAGTCAAAGAAAGGCGCCAATAGGAGTTCAAACATATTAGAAATCATACATACAAATATATGTTGTCCAGACATGGACATTCAAGGTCAGAAATATTTTACTTGATAATTTTTCTCGATATATTTATCTCTACATGCTTCATAATAAGAGCGAAGTATTAGATGCCTTCAAAAGATTTAAGGTTGAAGTAGAGAAACAATGTGGAAAGCAAATAAAGATCGCGAGATCAGATAAAGGTGGTGAATATTATGGTAGATACACTGAGAATGGACAAGCACTTGGTCCGTTTGCTAAGTTTCTTCAAGAACATGGGATAGTTGCCCAATACACTATGCCTGGTTCACCAGACCAGAATGGTGTAGTAGAAAGGAGAAACCGAACACTATTGGACATGGTGTAGAGTATGCTTAGCAACTCCAATCTTCCTAAATCCTTGTGGATTGAAGCTTTAAAGATGACTGTGTATATATTAAACCGAGTTCCAACCAAGGTTGTCTCAAAGACACCATTTGAATTATGGAAAGGTTGGAAACCAAGTTTGTAACATATGCGCGTTTGGGGATGCCCGTCTGAAGTGAGGATTTATAATCCACAAGAGAAAAAGCTGGACCCAAGGACCATTAGTGGGTATTTCATTAGATATGCCGAACGGTCTAAAGGTTATAGATTTTACTGTCCATCTCACAACACTAGGTTTGTGGAATCAAGAAATGCAAAATTTCTTGAGAATTACTTGATTAGTGGGAGCGATCGATCCCAGGGCATTGGTTTTGAGAAAGATCATTCAGATGCTCAATGTGTCACTTTAAGTAATGGAATGATCGTTATTGTTAACAACACGTCTTAAGTACAAATACGTGTTGAAGAACCAGTCTTAGAAGTACCACAAGTTGTTGATCTTGATCCAGTAGATGTTGAAGTTCAACAGATGCCTACAACTGTTGAACAACCAGTTGAACAACATGATCCTGCTCCTCAGGAGAATGTTGATGCAACATTAAGAAGATCTACTAGAGTAAGGAAATTAGCGATTCCTAATGATTATGTTGTGTATCTACAAGAATGTGACTATAATATTGGAGCCGAAAATGATCCTGAGACGTTTTCACAGGCCATGAGTTTTGAGGTTTCGAGCTTACGGTACAATGCCATGAAAGAAGAGGTGGATTCTATGGCGTCTAACCAAGTTTGGGATCTCGTCAAGTTGCCTGATGGTGTGAAATCCATTGGATGTAAATGGGTCTTCAAAACAAAGAAAGACTCACAAGGTAACATTGAGAGACATAAGGCAAGACTTGTTGGCAAAGGATTCACTCAAAGAGAAGGAATCGACTACACAGAGACATTTTCTCCTGTATCTAAGAAAGATTCACTTTGTGTGGTCATGGCATTGGTTACCCATTTTGATTTGTATTTGCATCAAATGGATGTGAAAACGGCTTTCCTTAATGGTAACATAGAGGAAGAGGTTTATATGAAACAACCTAAAGGATTCTTCTCTAATGATGGTGAGCATTTGGTTTGTAAGCTTAATAAATCCATATATGGATTAAAACAAGCTTCCCGTCAATGGTATTTGAAATTCCATAACGTCATCACTTCATTTGGTTTTGAAGAAAACATCATGGATCAATGTATATACCAGAAGGTTAGTGGGAGTAAAATTTGTTTTTTGGTGCTATATGTGGATGATATTTTACTTGTAGCCAATGATATGGGTTTGCTACATGAGGTAAAACAATTCTTCTCTAAAATTTTTGATATAAAGGATATGTGTGAGGCATCTTATGTCATTGGCATTAAGATCCATAGAGATAGACTTCGAGGTGTCTTGGGTTTATCTCAGGAAACCTATATCAATAAAGTTTTAGAGAGATTTCGGATGAAGAATTGTTCACCAAGTGTTGCTCCCATTGTGAAGGGTGATAAGTTCAATTTGGACCAATGCCCAAAGAATGATTTTGAAAAAGAACAGATGAAAACCATTCCATATGTTTCAACCGTTGGAAGCCTAATGTATGCTTAGGTCTGTACCAGACCTGACATTGCATTTGTTGTTGGGATGCTAGGGAGATATCAGAGTAACCCAGGTATTGACCATTGGAAAGCTGCAAAGAAAGTAATGAGGTACCTACAAGGAACCAAGGATTATATGCTCATGTATAGACGAACCGATGAACTGGAAGTAATTGGCTACTCCGATGCAAACTTTGTTGGCTGTATTGATTCACGAAAATCAACATGTGGTTACATTTTTCATGCTTGTCGGTGGAGTTGTGTCTTGGAGGAGTGCGATATAGTCCTTGACTGCTACTTCCACTATAGAGATCGAGTTCGTATCATGTTTTGAGGCCACATCGCATGATGTATGGTTGAAGAGTTTCATTTCTGGGCTTAGAGTAGTTGACTCTATTTCTAGGCCATTAAGATTGTACTGTGACAACTCAGCTGCTGTATTTATGGCTAAGAACAACAAAAGTGATAATCGTAGTAAGCACATCGACATTAAATACTTGACCATAAGAGAACGTGTTAAAGAAAAGAAAGTGCTGATCCTTTGACTAAAGACATGCCACCAATGAAATTCAAGGATCATGTAGAGAAAATATGAATTGGTTCTACTTTGTAAATGTATATATACAATTTATTAATGAAACTCTTATATATTGTGATATTTTCTCATATTCATGTGCACCTTAATTTATTTGAGAATATATATATATATATTATTGGACCAAGAATAAATATATGATTTATTCATTAAGTTTCGTTACCACATAAAGTATAGTACTTGAGAAACTAAATACATTGTAATACATGGAAGATAATACTCTCTCTTAGAGGACCTATCGCTATGATTCATGTGCTTTGTTACTCAAGAGAATTTTGCTTAACGTTTGCACCAAGTGGGAGAATGTAAATCAAAGTGGTGTAACGTAAAGTGAACCGTGGCGACGGTTCGGTTTCGTCAGAACCGTACGTCGCTTCCGAAACTGAACGAGGTTCTTGATGGAAGAACCTTAATAAAGTATCGGGTCCTCTCACTATTAACTGCAACAATTTAGATACACCATCAACACGCAGAGAATAAGTGTGAGAAACCAGTGAGAGCATCAAATTGAAAATCCATTGAAATTCTCGTGTAAGTGCTGAAATTTGATCAATGACAGGAGGTATGTTTTCAATCAAAATTTGTTTCCGCTGCATTTAAATTATGAGTTCATATGGTTTTTTGAACATTTCTGGATTGAATTATGTTCTAACAGTGAAAGACATGCACATACAAGTCACTGAATCCATTAATTGTTAGGTTTAACCCCACTAAGTAGTGTGGCAAATATTACGGCCAAAGTTTTGAGATTGAAGATAAATAAACCCGGAGAGGCTTAAATCCACTATCAAATATGTGGGATGCAACATGACAATGGGATGAGGTTCAAAATATTTAAAGGTCTGTTGGAATAGATGGTTAAACACATTTGTTGTTAGTGCTTCTTTGACATTCAATTGGGCAGTCACCTTGGTAAGGATGCAAGTTTGTACAAATTTTTATTTATTTTTTCTTTTCTCTTTTTTTTTTCTTCTGTAGCCACATGTTATCTGATGATTCTCATCAAAGTTTTCTTTACAACCTAATTAAACAATTGTTAATTGTTATACACTCTTCCAAATTCTAATTCAACCATACAAAGGTTAATTTGTATATGAATGATTCATGCCTATCTAGTTAGTTATCATTATGTTAGGCAAAAAAGCTTTTTCCAAGTTTGTACAATAGTGAAACATAAGAAAGTACATTTGTCATAAACTTTAAATTCACAACTCAGTTCCAAAAGACCACCTCTGCCTTATTTGTGTTCATTGTCCATGTATTAGAGGACCACAGTACGCCACAATTTTTTGTTTTATGCTGAGACCCACACTCACCTAAAAAATATAGACAAAAGATAGATAGCCTGCTTAATACTATTAGATTTTAGTTGGTATCAATCATCTCTATGTGCTTTGAAAATGATAGCTCGTGATATCAAAAATTATTGTTTTGGTTATAGACTCTATTGAACATATCACAATTTCATTCAAGATAGGGATTAGTTTAATAACGATTTTTGTATTTTAATTTTTTTTCTTCCAAAAACTTAATCGTACACTAATTTGACACTAATCTAGTGTTTATGGAATATACTTTTATACTAAATTCAAATCTCAAATGATATAAAAAAATATAAATAAAATTTTAATGTAATATAATTGTACAAGATATTTGAAAACATGTATTTATGGGAGCATGAGATAAATGTCAGAAAATTTTATTCAATATCTAAATAATATCCTAAAATATAACCATTATCTTCAGCGTGAATATTCAGGCTTATTGGTTTCAAGTTTAAACTCAGGAAGCACTGATTAAGCACTAATTGTAAATCAAGATAAAATCTAATTGAATATATATATATATATATAATTTGTATTGTTTACTACCAACGAGTTTATGCTAAATAATGTGCGACCTATTTAAAAGTTTAGAATTCAAATGGCAAAGTAATTATTAAAAAAAAATTATATTATTCATTAAAATTAGTGCATAAAAAAAGGGGTTAGATAGCAAGAAAGTAAAAGAAACATCAACAAAGATATAAACGAATTAAATCTTCAATGTAACAAAAGCCTTTATAAACAGTCTGTCTAAATCTTCTTTCAACACCTCTAAACTTACCACAGACAAAAGTGTGTGGACTAGAAAGAGCTACTTTCATAGTCTCAAGCTGGCTGTCATCCATATTTTAATATATGATCTTAATTATAATTTTTATTTTTCCCTCTCGCTTTTTTATTCTTTATCTAATATTTTTCACCGAAGAGTGAACATGAGATAAGTTACAGCAGCACCAATTTTGAAATTTTGAATTAAGATTAAAAGGGTTGGTTTCTAATTTTAAATTATCAACATTAATAAAATAAGACAGACTACATTTATGTAAAAACATTAGTTTCATCTTCACGAAACAGACAAAAAGTACAACACTACATAGAAGATAAAATGTGGCCTAAAAACCATATGAGGCTGTAGTTTAGCGAAAAAAGAGAAGAAGCAAATGAGTATAGATGGGTAAGGCCGGTTACGTTTATTAATATAATTATTTTTAAATTAAATTAATTATAAAATTTATAATTTAAAATTATCTAAAAATTATTACAATTTATATATGATTTTTCGGCCATAGATAACAGTTCAAAACAATTATTAAAAAATATATAAAAAAAATTATTTTTTAAAATTTTTAAAAATATTTTTTAATTATTAATTAATATATAATTAAATTTAATAAATATAATTAATTTTATTTATGGATACAATTATTAATATAACAATATTCAAAAACATTTACATAATATATGAAAATTTATCAAATGAACCCAAAGTCTTTTTTGTCAATTCCTACAAATGATGCTATATATATTTTTAAAATCATGCTATTAAACACTTAAATATATTTTTAAAAATAAAAAATAAAAAATCCTACTACTCAAAATAATAACAACCATCGCAACAACAATAATAATTATAATCTCTCTTTGTATTTGTGACGGTGTTGGAAAAAGATGAAATTTATTTAAAAAAATTTTGTTGGGAAATGTGCCTTTGTCCCACATTGTTTTTTTACATTATTTTAAAGAGGTATAAATAGTGAAGAGTTGTCTATTGGGATTGGTACAAGCTTTGTGGAAGGGGAAGGGCACAAGCAAATGTGATATCACACACGCCTGCAGCGTCTTGTGGCCGTCCGTCAAACGGCCGTGTCGTCTTAAATCAGGTGTGTGTGAGGTGGTATTTTCCTTTTTGGTAAAATATTCTTTTAAGGAAATTTTTTTCCACTTACAAAATGGTTGTTATATATATATATATTTTTTTTCTAGAAAAAAATGACCGTTATTTTCTTTTATTAAGAATATGGCCGTTTGTCTTCTTTATTCAGAAAAAAAAGCCGTTGCTCGTATTTACTCATAAAAAATATATATCCGTTATCCGTTCCTTGTCTTTAATCTGAAAATGACCGTTACTCTTCATTACTCAGAATGACTGTTACGCTCTTAATTCCCAGATATTACCGTTTTATTCATAATTGCCACACGGTTTCTAAAATCTATAAAAGGAGGGCTTTAGCTCTCATTTGAAACACAACAATCAGCAATCATCTCCCTACGAAAAAAAAAAATTCTCTCTATAATTTCTAAGTTCTTTTTTTTTAGTTTTCCGAACAACAAATTTTCAGGTGTAGCATTCCAGTCTTCATCAGTGCAGTGAAGTTCTGAGACAGAGATTAAGATTCTGGGATGTTTTATCCTGGGGACGACGAGGCTGTGTTTGCTTGCACAAATTGGGCAGAGCCGCGAAACGTCTTAAAGAGAGCGACCTAGTCCGCGACTCAACCCAAGCAGTTACTTTCAAGTTATCGGTAATATTGTTCCTACATTGTTTTTTATAAACTTGCTTCAACAATTTTAAGACGTACTCAATCTACCATGTCTACTGAAATGCTAACTGCTGATCTAAACAAACCATTCCGTTTTGAAGGATTACACTTTAAGAGATGGAGACAAAAAATATTGTTTTTCTTAACCATGAAAAAAGTCGTTTCTGCTCTTACTACTGAAAAACCAATACAGTCCACTCCTCCTATTGAAGCTGTAACTAAGGATTTAGATGCCTGGATTGAAAATGATTTTCTATGCAAAAACTATATTCTTAACGGATTAGCTGATGACTTGTATGATTATTATAACTGTGATAAGTCTACTAAGGAAATTTGGGAAGCACTTCAAAAGAAATACGACACTGAGGAAGCTGGTACTAAGAAGTATGCTGTCAGCAGATACATGAAGTTTCAAATGATTGATGGAAAATCAGTGGAAGCTCAATCACATGAACTGCAGAAGATAGCACACGAAATAACTTCTGAAGGTATGACTTTAGATGAACAATTTCAAGTAGCTGTTATAATAGATAAATTACCCTCTGCTTGGAAAGATTTTAAGAATACACTTAGGCATAAAACTAAGGAATTTTCTTTAGAAAGTCTTATAACCTGTTTAAGAATAGAAGAAGAAGCTCGAAAACAAGACCAAAGAGATGAAGTACTCGTAGTCTCAAATAATAGTACCAATAAGAAACCCTCATCTACAATTCTTAAACCTAAAGGTAGAAATATGAAAACTCATAATCGTAGTAATAATCAAAACCGTAACCACCAAAATAGAAATAGAAACTATCCTCCCGTAATGGACCTCAACCCCTTAAGGAATAACACATTCATGTGTTATAGTTGTAATAGACACGGCCACTTGGCTAGAACCGCCGAACAGGAATCGTCACCGCCCCACGTGCGAACCTTACCGAAGATCAACTTATTGCTATGATATCTGAAGTCAATTTTGTTGGTGGATCCGAGGGGTGGTGGGTAGACATTGGTGCTTCTCGCCATGTTTGCTATGATCGAGACATGTTCAAATCATATTCTGATTCTGAGGATAAGAAAGTGCTACTGGGTGACTCCCACTCCACTAAAGTTGCTGGTACTGGTGAGGTGGTTTTGAAGTTTACCTCTGGAAAACCGTCATCTTGAAGGATGTCCCGCATACTCCGTAGATGAGAAAGAATTTAGTTTCGTGCTACCTTCTTAACAAAGTGGGTTTACTCAAACTATGTGGCCGATTTATATACTATAACTAAAAATAATATATTTGTTGGGAAAGGGTATGCCATCGATGGCATGTTCAAATTAAATGTTGAAATTAATAAAACCTCTTCTTCTCGCTTATATGTTGACTTCTTTTTAATATTTGGCATGCTAGACTTTGTCATGTTAATAAACGCATAATCAAGAACATGAGTAGCTTAGAACTAATTCCTAAACTATCTTTAAATGATTTTGAAAAATGTGATTTTTGTAGTCAAGCTAAAATAACCAAAACTTCACATAAATCAAGAGTTAGAGAATCTGAACCTTTAGAATTAATTCATTCTGATATATGTGAACTTGATGGAAATTTAACAAGAAATGGAAAACGCTATTTTATAACTTTTATAGATGACTGTTCAGATTACACCTATGTATATCTAATGAAAAATAAAAGTGAAGCATTTGATATGTTTAAAATATTTATGATTGAGATTGAAAATCAACTTAACAGAAAAATAAAAAGGTTTCGAAGTGATAGAGGCACCGAATATGATTCCAATATCTTCAATGATTTTTATAAAACTCATGGAATCATTCATGAAAAAACTGCACCTTATTCTCCTGAAATGAATGGCAAAGCTGAAAGAAAAATAGAACTTTTCTTGAATCTGTTGTTGCAATTTTATTAAACTCGGTCTTGCCTCATTGGTGGGGAGAAATTTTATTAACTGTCACATGTATAAATAGAGTGCCTAAATCCACAAATAAAATTTCACCCTATGAAATTTTGAAAAATAAGAAACCTAATTTAACTTATTTTAAAACTTGGGGTTGTTTAGCCTATCTTAGAATCCCTGATCCTAAAAGAAATAAACTTGCTAGTAGAGCATATGAATGTGTATTCATAGGATACGTTGTGAATAGTAAATCTTATAAATTCTATGACTTAAAAGATCAGGTAGTTATAGAATCAAATGATGCTGACTTTTATGAACATAGATTTCCCTTTAAATTTAAGAATAGTGGGGGCTCGTCTTCTAGTAGTTTACCTATAACTAGAACTAGTGAACATACTGAAGAATTAAACACTGAAATTAGAAGAAGTAAACGAGCTCGAACCCTTAAGGATTTTGGGTCTGATTTTTATGCTTATACCTTAGAGGAAGATCCCCAAACTATTAAAGAAGCATTATCTTCTTTAGATGCCAACTTATGGGAAGAAGCCATAAATGATGAAATGGACTCACTTGAGTATAATAAGACTTGGCATTTAGTTGACTTACCTCCTGGTTGCAAAACCATTGGATGTAAATGGATACTAAAAAAGAAATTAAAACCCAATGGTACTATTGAAAAATATAAAGCTCGTCTTGTAGTTAAAGGATATAGACAAAGGAAAAATGTTGATTTCTTTGATACCTTTTCACCAGTTACACGAATAACTTCCATACGTGTACTTTTCTCTCTCGCTGCTATCCATGATTTAGTAGTACATCAAATGGATGTTAAAACTACTTTCTTAAATGGTGATTTAGAAGAAGAAATTTATATGGATCAACCTGAAGGTTTTGTTATCCCAGGTCAAGAAAATAAAGTTTGTAAATTAGATAAATCTCTTTATGGTCTAAAACAAGCACCTAAGCAATGGCATGAAAAATTTGATAATCTAGTAATCTCACATGGATTCAAAATAAATGAAAGTGACAAATGCATTTATTATAAATTAGAAGATAATATTTGCACTATTATATGTTTATATGTGGATGACATGCTTATTTTTGGATCAAATATTTATGTTGTGAATAATGTCAAAATGTTATTAAGAGCTAATTTTGATATGAAAGATCTTGGAGAAGCGAGTGTAATCCTTGGTATAAAAATAACTAGGTCTGAAAAGGGAATTTCTCTAGATCAATCTCACTACATTGAGAAGATCTTAAAGAAATATAATTACTTTAACTGTAAACCTGCATGTACTCCTTATGATCCTAGTGTAAATTTGTTCAAGAACACCGGAGACGGTGTTAGACAAACTGAGTATGCGAGCATCATTGGTAGCTTACGTTACGCTACTAATTGCACTAGACCAGACATAGCTTATGTTGTGGGACTACTATGTAGGTTTACCAGTAGACCTAGTATAGAGCATTGAAATGCTATTGAAAGGGTTATGAGATACCTTAAGAGAACTATGAACCTTGGATTACATTATAAAAAGTTTCCCGCTGTTTTAGAAGGATACAACAATGCAGATTGGAACACTTTATCAGAAGACTCCAAAGCAACTAGTGGCTATATTTTTAACATAGCTAGTGAAGCTGTTTCCTGGAAGTCTAAGAAACAAACAATATTGGCTCAATCTACAATGGAGTCTGAAATGATAGCACTAGCCACTGCTAGTGAAGAAGCAGGTTGGCTAAGAAGTTTGTTAGTTGAGATCCCTTTATGGGAAAGACCGATACCAGCTGTCTTGATCCACAGCGATAGTACCGTGGCTATTGCAAAGATTCAGAACCGTTACTACAACGGCAAGAGACGACAGATACGTCATAAGCATAGTACTGTTAGAGAATTTCTCTCAACGGGAGCAGTAAGAGTGGATCATGTACGTTCTGATGAAAATTTGGCAGATCCTTTGACGAAAGGATTACCAAGAGAGAAGGTTTTCAAAACCTTAAAAGGAATGAGATTAATGCCCTTAGAATGAAGAGTCACTTATGATGGTAACCCAACTTATAGACTGGAGATCCCAAGAAATAAGTTCAAAGGGTAATAACAAGTCATGAAGTGATATGAGATGTATCATGCTATTAATCAAATTCCATTCTATATTGTTAGAAGCATGAAGTCCTGAAGCGATAGAAAAGGATGAGTTATTTGTTAAACTCTTAATGAGTTCTATACTCTATGTGGAGTGGAGTACATAGCTACAGGAGTACTCTTGATAGACTCACCTATGTGAATGTGGAAGTGTGGCCGCTTCCTATGAAAATTTTTTGGGCAAAATTTACTAGTGCGTTCACTATCTTTGGGATACACGTGCGTACGGCCTTAAAGCACGGGCTTTTTCGAACTACACCTTGGAAAGGTTGTGTGTGTGATGATTGTTAGAGATAGAGTTCAAAACTACGAGTTACTCTAGTATATTCTAAAGCATCAACACTATGCAAAGGTTCAAGTCGATAGACACCTTTTCGCTTATGCACAATCTTATAATTTTAATTGATCGGTTGCTCGATGAAAATTATTTTTATATAAAATTCAAGTGGAGGATTGTTGGAAAAAGATGAAATTTATTTAAAAAAAATTTGTTGGGAAATGTGCCTTTGTCCCACATTGCTTTTTTACATTATTTTAAAGAGGTATAAATAGTGAAGAGTTGGCTATTGGGATTGGGCCCCAAGGGGCACCCACTTTTGTGGAAGGGGAGAGGACCTAGGCAAATGTGATACCACATACGCGCACGCGTGCGCCGCCGCCGCCGTCCGTCCGTCCGACCGGCCGTGTCGTGCCGAGCCGAGTCCGAGTCCGTGTGTGTGAGGTGGTATTTTCCTTTTTGGTAAAATATTCTTTTAAGGAAAATTTTTTCCACTTACAAAATGGTTGTTATATATATATATTTTTTTTCCAGAAAAAAATGACCGTTATTTTCTTTTATTAAGAATATGGCCGTTTGTCTTTTTTATTCAGAAAAAAGAGCCGTTGCTCGTATTTACTCATAAAAAA
Source organism: Hippophae gyantsensis (assembly GCA_030763125.1). NCBI lineage: Eukaryota > Viridiplantae > Streptophyta > Magnoliopsida > Rosales > Elaeagnaceae > Hippophae > Hippophae gyantsensis. The sequence goes on from CM061028.1 coordinate 12,740,851, forward strand.
AATATATCCGTTATCCGTTACTCGTCTTTAATCTGAAAATGGTCGTTACTCTTCATTACTCAGAATGACCGTTACGCTCTTAATTCCCAGACATTACCGTTTTATTCATAATTGCCACACGGTTTCTAAAATCTATAAAAGGAGGGCTTTAGCTCTCATTTGAAACACAACAATCAGCAATCATCTCCCTACGAAAAAAAAATTCTCTCTATAATTTCTAAGTTCTTTTTTTTTAGTTTTCCGAGCAACAAATTTTCAGGTGTAGCATTCCAGTCTTCATCAGTGCAGTGAAGTTCGAGATTAAGATTAAGATTTGTGTTTTATTCTGACGACAATTTGTGTTTGCTTACACAAATTGGACAGAGCCGCGAAACGTCTTAAAGAGAGCGACCTAGTCCGCGACTCAACCCAAACAGTTACTTTCAAGTTATCGGTAATATTGTTCCTAAACTGTTTTTTATAAACTTGCTTCAACAGAGAGTCATATTCCTCTCAAACTAAAAATAAAATAAAAAGTTGATTAATTTTTTTTATTGAAATTTTAAAGTTTTAAAAAACATTATTTTTTAAATATTTTTAGTTATTAAAATAAAAAATTCCTGGTAAAGATATTCACACGTATAGTACCAAAATTTTTAATTTGAAGGTTACCTATGTTTTTTTTTTCTTTTTCATCATATTATGCCGCATTAAATACACCATCAATTATCATTCTACATCTATATAATATTCTGTTTAATTTATCGAAAAATAATTTTAGTTAACTGTTATTTGACTACACTTATTTAAAATTTTAAATTGTAAGTACACTATTTTAATTCAATTATGAATTTTGACTGACAAAGTTAATTATAGATATACAAACTAAATTATTTAAAAGTTTTCTCATTTTGAATATTGATATACTTTTGCAGACTTTTAATAAGTAGTAATTAAATATAGTTAAATTTGTATAAGTATTTTTTTTAAATATAGAGAATATAGTTTAATTTTTTTTAATTACATTAATAGTTCTTACATTATTCACAATTATATACCTTTTCCTTTATTACATTTTCTTATAATTTAGTGCTACTATCATTTAATTATAATAACTTTAATTCCAAAATTGAAAATATTTCAAAATTAAACATCATACGTCAAAATGGATTATTTACTTGTTAAGTGATTAAATTAATCAAATTTAAATATTTTTCTATCTTTTACTTTATTTTAATGCCCAAATAAATATTTGTTTTTGTTTTTATTTGAGCATTAAATTAATCAAAATACATAATATTAAAATATTTAATTTGTTCTTTCATGTGATTAATTTGAGTCAAGAATTTTAATTTTGTAACTAAATTTATTAAAATTAAATAATAATAAATTAATTCATTAGAAAAACTAAAAAACTAAAATAAAAGTCTTACAAAAAAAATTATAAATAATATGATGTTTTATTATTAATAAATATAATAAAATTTAAGTAATTATATCTAATAAATTTAAAACGAAGTTGTAAAACTAAGAATAGTATAGGGGCATAGCCCATAAATACAGTGCAGAAAGAAAATCCCACGTTAAAAAATGAAAATAAAACCCACAGCGCGCCTCTTAAACCCAAGTCGCAAGTCGCAACTCAATAGTCAAGCTCAACCCTCAGTCATTTTACCAAAATGACCTGGTTTCCTTAAATTTCTCACGCAAGATACATACGAAAACACCAGAGAGTCGCAGACTACAGAGCCAATTATCAAATATCTCTTCACGCTTTCACAGTTCTACTTTCTCTTTTCCTCTCTTACGCTCTCTGTTTCGTCTTGCCTGTTCTTGGGGGTCGCCTTACTTGTTGTGCCTCATATACCAATCCTTAATCTCTCCGAATCTTAAAGTTTCTTGATCTGGTTTATTCATTGTTTCCTTTTTAGATCATAGATTTTTCTGTTAAAATCTTCTTTTTTCTTAGTTTTCACTGCTGATTTTCACTGACTATTGTAAACCTGTATAGGTACCGCTCTTCTCTGAGTTTTCTATGAGCTTTTTAACAGATTCAAAGTATTGGGTTTTATGGTGAAGATGCATTTAAGGTTTATATCGTATCAGGTCAGTATCATTTCTTAATAAGTTTTTATTTGATTTTGTAATTTGAACCTTCTTTAATGTCCCATGCGATGCTTTCTGATTTTGATTTCTAGGTTTTGGTAGTTGAATTTAATTGAGATGCTTTTCTTGGTTAGTTTAGTTCTTCCAAGTTTATGCATTACTTAATTCTTCGTTTTCTCATGCTTTGTGATTGATTGATATTTCCTTGTCAGCCCTTGGGAAGTGTTAAATTGTTCTGAAAGTTTATATTTTTGGTGTTTTACTTAATTGATTTTGAATACGCGGCGACGATATCTTTATAATCAATTTCCCCCCTTTCCCCCGATTCTATTATTATTTTTTAACCTCCATTATGTGCTCTTGATCTGCTTTCAGTTATTGACTTACTCCATGTAAATTCCCTTTTTAACTTTTATTCAATAGGCTATATTCTTGTTGTCAGCAGTTAAATATTAGATTGGGTTTTGAAATACATAAGACTCTTATTCTTGCAAAGTTTTACTGTATGGGTTAAGAGTAAGGTGGTTCTTCCATTCTTAGCAAGACATAGTTTATTTGTTGGTGCTTACTAGGTTTGTTGTATACATGTGAGGGGGTGGAAAGGAAAGAAAGTCAGCGATTGATTTGTCTTGAACCTTAGAACTTGTGAGACGCAAACTCTGGTCATCTTACTCTAGTAATCCACACTACTATGACGTGATCAAGTTCCTAATCCAACAATATTACCATTAGAAGTTATCAGCATTTTATTATAACTATTAACTGAATGTACACTTGGGCTATGGGAGGCAGAGCAATCTGGTATTCTGCACTGTAAAATCATCAGTATCCAATGATGAGTTTCTTTATACTTTATTTTGCAAAAAGTGATGATTTGGGTTTGTATGGGGAAGATATGGTCGATTTCTGAGCATGATCTTTTGTAAAGCAAAATCTGTGAGAAAACCGATTTTGAAATTGGTTGCTTTTATGTTTACTGAAATTATGGATAAGTATGACGTTGCCTGCATGAAAATGTTTGTATCTATTTCTGAACCTCTTTTCTTAATATCTTGTAAAAATCTAATTACACTGCTAAAGAAACATTATCAAGCAACTGAAGCCATCACCATCCCAGATTTATATTAGAGAAGGATTGAAACTTTGCCATTCCTTTGTCTTCCTAATGGCAATTCATGTGAAAGTTAAGTTAGGTTAGCAGCCATAAAAAATAGCATTATTGGGTGAATGTGTGCATAATATTTCCATATGTCCAAGTTAGTTTGTTTACTGATAGTGCTCGAATCTTCCATTTCATATTTGGTTTGTTTATACAATTAAGCTTGATCTGCTATTGAGAAAGTCCTTGTGGCTTAACTATTTGATCTGTTGGTTGTCAAGCATGATGGATTCAATATGTTTTTTTTTAATGGTGAAAATCTGTTTGCTTCTACTCTCTGTTCCTTCTATGCAATTAATTACACTCTCCTTGTTTTCTGAAATATATATTTTTTAAACTTTTTTTGTTTGTGTTTCATGCTTACAGATCTAATTTTTGTGCAAGATTTCTTTTGAGGAGTTTTAAGATTATGGGTAGAGGTAGAGGAAAGGGAAAGAGATTAACTATTACCAATCATGATGATCTTGGAAGTGGGGAGGAAGAAAAGATACCCACACAGAAGAGAAGGGGAAGGCCTCAGAAACCATTGAAGGATGAGATTGACGAAGAAGAGGTTGAAAAACTAGAAGAGGATGACAGTGAAAATGCTAAAAATTGCATCTCGGTCAAGGAGATGAAAAGTTCTCCTGCAGCAGAGAATGGAAAGAAGAGGAAGCGTTACTCACAAGTAAAAGATAAGTCAGATTCAGTCAAGGATGAAAATGGTAGTGTAACACGATCAAGTACCGATGACTCAACCAAGTCTAATGGATTCCGCCACAATGGAAGTAGGCGGAAAAGCAAGCCTCGCCGAGCTGCTGAAGCAGGTGTTGAATGCAAGTGAGGTAGGCTTGTCATATGAAGCCACACCAAGCAAAATCACTAGTTTTGGTCTTTTTGTTATCGGGTTAATTGTGCTTATCGTTCTCTTCCGGCAATTCAGAATCATTAATTCCTTTTCCATCTTAATTCTGAATTTTGGATTCATTTGTAGTAGCTGTATTTTCCCATGACTATCTGATGTTTTAATATTTGGCTTTTTCTCTTGACACACTTTGCCTTTATCATGTTGCACAGTTGCAGGATTTCACTCACACCAGAACATGACTGTAAAATCTGTTTCTTTTCATGATCAGCAGGCCTGAAAACGAGAAAAACTTAGGTAGGACAGGGTATATAGCTACAATATGCGATTTCTATGTTAGAAAGTGGTCAAATATGTTCCACATAAATTTTTCTCTTGAAAACTTGTGTTTGTCCGCCACAAGTATGGTGGTAAGCTTCAATCTTGATGGGTACTAATATCTGGACATGAATGAAAAGCGGGTTAATCTTCCCCTCAACCACTGAGGCTGCTTCTTTTTAATTATTATTATTTTTATTGTTGTTTTCCCCTAGTCTCTCAAATATATATTTCTCTTTTTTTAATGGTTTTTTTGGTAAATACAGTATTTTTTTTCTTTTTTGGCAATTTATGTGTTGAATCTATTGAATTTGGTTTATGTTAGGATTTATGCCATGGTTTTCTCGTTTTATCATTCATGTAAATTTACAATGAGGCTAAGAGATCTTTGAGAGGTGTTAGTTATTTGAGCTTTCAAATTTCAAAAAAAATATTCACAATCTTTAGAAACTCTATATTAACATTGTAGTTAATTAATGTATAGTATTAACTTTAATATCATTTTTCAAAGTATGTGTTTTTGTTTTACAAAGAAAGTTTATCATTTTATATTTTTAACTTATTTTTATATTCAATTCTATTGGATTATTTGTTTCTTTTTTATATTTGTAAGGTTTTTTTTTCAATCTATTTTTGTGAGAAAGGTTTAAGATTTTTTATTGAATAGATTGAAATTCTTATATCATGTCAAATTTATAAGAAACATGAGTTTTTAAATATCAAAAGATTAACCAGATGAAAATACTCACAATTCTTATAAAATTTACAATATTATTATAATTAATTAATAAAGAATATTACCCTTAACAAGTCTTACCTTTTCTGCTTAGATAGTTAGATTACCCAGCTTAGAATGCTCTGATATTGTGTCTCATAATTTTTAACTAGACATATATAATGTTAAGTTTATTTAAGTCTACCAACAGTCGAGATAAGCTTTCTATATTCTGTGATCAGATTTTGGCGGAAATTCGATTCTAATCCTAACAAAATGTCTTAGTCCAACTTGCGTAACATATCCTTGCTGTATATAGCCTTGTTAAGAGGCTAATATACGTTTGTTATATAGAAAAGTCTAATTAAGATAAATGCCTTTTTAATTGCAACAAAAGGACCTAACTACCCTTTTTTGTTTCCAAAATTTTTCCCCTTTCGTGCGAATCCTCACATTTGGTTTATGTTAATTAACCCTATAAACATTTATTCATGTTATTTAATTACTAAACTTCTGATACTTCATAGATATGAATCTATATAAAGAGAGTAGAAAAGTCACCGTGTTACTTCTCATTTTTTGACAAATTTTTTTTAGATATAATATCTATAATATTATAGATAAATTTATGTATAAAATAAAACTGTATCTCTCTTAAATTTTTAAGTTTTTAATGTTTAAAAATTCATATAAATTCAATAATTTAATATATTTATATTCAAATGAAAAAATATAATATTTTTATTTAAATAAAAACAAACAATAATTGAGAAATATTATTTACTGCTTTTTAGTACCCCTCTTGATCTCTTAAGAAATCAAACATCCTTTGCAAGAAGACACAAATTAGAATTGATATTTCACAAGTATTCTTCAAGAACCTTAGCAATGGAACAATGGAGTTTGAAGAAGAAAGAGAGAGAAATCAAGAAAGGAATTACTTCTAAATTCAATGTGAAAGATTTCTAATTATCATCATACCAATTACACTACTCATTAGAGCTATTTATATACATACTAAGCCACTTACAATTATACACGTGTACGACTACTACAAGCTATTAGTTGCATATGTACCAAACTGCTAACTAATCATAATAACCTCACTTGATCAAGCACTCGAGTACCAACCACTTGAAGCAAGCTGGAAACTCAAAACAAAAGGCCAACATAAGATACAAGCTATGCTTGTAAGGCTTACCACTGAAAATCTGCTCATCTGTACACCTCACACACACGCCCATGTCAAGGCTCACTTATGATAATCTATTTGCTGCACATTTTGCTCACAAGACACATCTTCATCCATATCTTGATACTTATCATCCTTCATCAAATTAAGTGGCATGCAATGTACACTTAATTTGCCATAAAGCTTCAAAATTGGCTAAATGGACGGTAGTTTAATAAATAAATCAACAATCTGTTCGCACGAGGGTTTATGGTGAGTAAGAAATTCATGAGTAAGATCATTCTCTTTGATGAATAACATATCTAATTCAACATACTTAATACGAGCATAAAGATTAAGATTATCTCATCACATAATGGGAACAATAAGAGAAGACACATGAATTTCCCTTAACAAAGCCATTAACCACAATACTTCAATTGCAACATTATCCAAAGTCCTATACTTGACTTCAATGCTGGATTTGTAAATAATAGATTGCTTCTTAGATCTCTATACCACATGACTAGCTACAAGGAATACACAAAATCCCAACGTAGATCACCTATCATCAATCTACGTTAGAGAACCTTTTAAGGATGAGTTCATATGGAGGTTTGAAAACAATGCCATGAGAAATAGAACCATGTAAGTAGTGTAAAATTCTTTTAACAACTCCTAAATAAGACTCCTTAGGATTGGACTTAAACTGACATGTCTTATTCACTGCATAAATGATATTTGGTCTAGTGAGAATAATATATTGCAATGTACTTACAATGCTTTTATAAAAGGAAGGCTTGTCAAAAGTCACAGGATGATGAGCAGATAAAATAAGAAAAGTAAGCGTAAAAGAAGTTATAGATTTGTAGTTATCCATACTAACCTTAACCAACAAATCCCTAATGTATTTGGACCAAGTAAGCAAAAGATCACCATTAGAAAGACTAGTCACCTCTATTCCCAAAAAATAACGCAACAATCACATTACTTGAGAGCAAAATTATTATGTAACAGAGTAACAAATAGAGTAATTTCATCTTCACTATTCCCTATGATGATAATATCATCAAAATACATAAGTAGACTACATTTGAAACACCAAACCTACAAAACAGTGAAGGATTTGCTCAAGATTTAACAAACCCTATGACACATAGGGCAACTAACAAGGTATTAAACCAAACTTGAGGAGCCTGCTTGAGACCATAAGTGATATTCTAATGAGGATAGATAGGGTCTTCAAAACCAGGGGTTAGGCCATATAAATTTCTCTTGGCGAGTGTCATTGAAAAAGGCATTGTTGATGTCTAGTTAATGAAGTTTTCACTTCTTTGACAAGGACAGACTTAAGATAACTCTAATTATATCATGCTTAACTACATGATTAAATGTCTCATGAAAATAAGATCCTAAAAGTTGATCAATACCCTGTGCAACAACTCTTGACTTGAGCTTCTCAACTATTTTATTAGGTTTTTTCTTAACTCTCTGTACCCACTTGGAACCAATAATTTTCTTATTAGGAGAAGGAGGCATAAACACCTAAGTATTATTTTCAAGTAAGGCTTCAAATTTAGGTTTTAAAGACTTTTTGCATCCATTATGACTGAGAGCTAGTTTATCTATCTTAGGCTTAGTGATAGATAGATCAACAGTTAAGACTTTAGGTTTAAAAATTTCCACCTTTGATATGGTAATCATAGAATGCTTATTAGTAATAGTAAAAGACACACATATATGCTTAGTAGTAGAATAATTATATGTACCAAAAGAAATAGGGACAAACTGAGATGCCAAAAAAAAGGAAAAGTAGCAGGTTGAGATTGAGAGACAGAAAGAGAGTCAAATTGAGATGCATATAAAGATTAGGAAGCAATAAAACGTGTTGGTTGTCTAAAAGATAAGTATAAGGACTTAGAGGATTGTGAAGCATCAAAAGAGGAAGTAGACACATGAGGAGTAGAATTAAACAACCTCAATGACTCTACATTAGGAGAATAATGATTGTTAGGACAAACAACTAGCAAAACAATTCTAACCAAAGGAGAAGTAGAATTAGAAACTTGAGATTCTTAGGAAGTAAAAATAGATTCATGCTCATGAAAGATGACATGTTTAGACAAAAAGGAGTTTTCCATTAGAGTCCAAGTATTTTTATCCTTTATGTCATAGACTATACTCAAGAAAAGTGCAGACAGACTATATAAATTATAGCTTATGTTGATTAACAGGTTTAACAAAAGGATAGCACAAACATCCAAACACTTTAAAAGATTGAGCCAAGAATGTGAGACCTTGATAACTAATTTACATGTGTTTTCTCTTAACTAGGTCATTTTATTCATGAATTAATGGATAAGGCACTACTACAATGAGTACTTTTTAAGTCGATTATTAACCGACTTAAAAGAGGTTTTAAGTCGATTAGGTGAACCGACTTAAAACGAGGGGACTTAAAATTTAAAGTTTGTTCAACCTGTGAACCGACTTTAAATTCTATATTTTTTTAACATTTTTTGCTTATTTCTTGCTCTCCTCACTACCTATTTTTGATCACATAATAACATAAAAAAACCAAAATATGTTTAAAAGAGTTTTTAAATATTACAAATAATTAAAAAATTAAATATTAATTAAATACTTGAGAATTAAATTTATTAAAAAAAATTAATTTATATATAATACATATATATTTAACTTAAAAAATTATAAATATAACATCTTTTTTGTTATGGATTTAGTGATATTCCCACTTTATTTTAGAGAGAGAAAGTTTGATTTGTTGTTTACAATCATCAGCAATGTCTTATTCATAATGACCAGTGAACTCTCTAATGAGATGAAATGAAGTTTGGATAGAAAAACAAGTCTATACAACAATTCATTCTCTTAATTACATGAGCTTATAAAGATCCATCAAACAAGCCCAAACTTTAAAGACACAGAAATAGAGAAATTAAAACATTAAAAAATTATCATGGTGTTGTCCTATGTTATTCAATATCATCATATTTTTCTCTTGATTCTTCTTGTGATGTTATAATTTGAAGCATGTGTTATGCTCACTCTTCTCGTAAATCATCAAAGATTTTCATATCATTGCCGAATTTGTTTCAACCAAAGAATTACATGTATTTAAATTCAAAATAAGAATGTAATATCATGAATTCACAAAAAAAACCTATATATGTTAAAAAAATATATTAGTAAAATAGATTATTACAACTTTAATTGTAATGTTGATATTTGAGATGATTTTGCTCATAAATTTCATAACAAAGTAACCACACATGACTATATCATTTTGTTGTAGAATCTACAAAAAACAAGTACACATGGTTTTTCATATTCAAACATATTTATTATTCAATACTAAAATTCATTAAATTATTAATATTCACTTGTACATACCATAACTTTGTCCCATATAAGCTTATGTGATATTTTAAGGGCAATTCCCTTATTTTTGTTCCACAGCTTCCATGCCCTATCAAAGTTTAAAACAATTAGTTTTTTATTAAATATTACAAAGAACAATAGAAGAAAAATAGCTAGTTATAACTCTTATATTTCAACAGCTACTTTTGTGTCTTTACTCAGTTCTATGGAAGTTGAGTCACAATATCAAACATAATTACCATATAGATCAAGGATTATCAACATCTAATGATCTTAGCATTGTTCAAACTTTAGTGGCCAATAGATTATCAACTTTTAATTTTTATGAAGTGTTAAGGTCCTATCACATAATTATTTAGCTCTAATGCTAACACCATGCTCTTGATATTGATTGACAAATGATGAATCATAGAAATTGCTAATTGTGATAGGTGATTAGCTTGAAATCGATAATAACATGCCCTATATAAAATAAATATATATAAATAATTAAATAATATAAATATAATTATATGTTCTATATAAGTAAAAGTTATTTACTGATTGAGGACTCACCTTGTCCACACTTGAATTATTCTTAAATTGATCATTTGAAATTCAAACAATTACAATATGCACTTGATCGATATATATGTTTGCCCAATGTCTACGCGAGAAATTTCTCTAGGAAGTGACACAGTCCATCCATCATTTATGCTAGTGTTGTTAGCTAATAGTCATCAAAGAGCCAAGATTTCTGATAAAATTTATAGCATATTCATAACTATACTTTTTCCATTGCTTCTTCTTGAATGACTAAATGTGCAATGATTTTCTACTAGACATAGATTTGCCACAAGATACTTGCTTTGTATCTCTTAAATGTGTTGCACTTACTAATTGTGGTATAATAGACTAAAGAAGAGGTATTATATATGTTAGAAACAATAAAAGAATACTAATATAATTGAAATTATAAAAAAAGTTTTATCTTAAGTAAAAAATAATACCATATCAAAATTTATCACAACTTGATTCGACAATTAAGACACATATTTTCCAACAGCTTCTTGGACTGTGGTAGTATCAGAAGACACAGACAGTGAACAATGATGGAGAAATGATTGATCAATTACTATTCACTAATAATTTGAAAAATATTAATTATTAATCATTCGATCATCGCTCAATTTTTGTACCATTCCAATAGCAACATAGTCCGTAGATGATGAATGTTTCAACAAACATTTCATATTTTGTAAAAAAAATTAAGTGTTATATATAATAAATAAAATATATAATATCTACATAAGCTTTAAATCTTACCACAAATGATTCATCAAATGGAGGAGGAGTCTCATATGGGGTAGCTATTGGAAGGAAATTCTTATCAAAACATTCATCATGTGATGGATGGTAAGAATACACAGATTGTATTAGAGATATTGAACCATTATCTGATCGTATCTACATTCTTGGTATAAATGGATGACCAATAGAATGACTATATCCCATATAGGATATAGGTTGGGCGGTATGAGATAGTAGGGGTGGTATGCTTGTCATGGATAATGGAATGCCTGGCATGGATGGTGACATGCATTGATTGTAGTATGGTGTTATGCCTGACATGTGTTGTGATTGATATTGTTTTAAAGTGACAATCTCACTTAACATCGAGGCCTTAAAGGAGTTCAATTCTTCTTCAAATTTACAGTACTTCTTCTTACTAACCATCTAAGACCTTTGTTTTAGAATATTAAAAAACTTTATATGACTATCATATTGGCTTCCTCCCCTAACATGACCAGTCAGGTCTCTATAAATAATAAAGCAAAAAAAAGATCATACATTACTACATCAATATGCAAAAATCAAAAGGACTTTGTAGCAAGTTAAATCACTAACCAGTTTATTGAGTTTTTCTTCTCCTCGTTTAGTCATTGGTTTTGACTTCTTTGCTTTGGGGATCTTTTTTTCTATTTACAATTCAGATCGGATAATCGGTCTACTCAATTCAGCTTTCTACATAAATTAAATAAATTTATTAACCATGACATCAACTTAAAGTTGAGAAAAATAAATATAAAAATAATTATAAATTAACAACTTAATAATAACATTTTTTGCCTAACTTTAGGATTTGATGATCTTTTAGTGTGATTAGGAAGAATATTCTAAATTTGTATATTCTGATGTTCTTCCCTAATGATTTAAAATTCATCCGTACATCTATAATCTATAAAGAATTAACCTAATTACAACTAGTAATAATTGTTGCATTAAGATATGACAGTCATGTGATTTCAATCCATAAAGTTTCTTATTAGTGATAGAAACAAAATTTCTTAAGTTGGATGAACAACTATCAAGAACTTTCACACTTACCAAACATTTACAAAACACATCCTTCTCTTTTGTTGACATTGTATACGATGTTGATGGCAAGTATGTTCGATTCTTATCATTTTCCACCCTTGGTGCCAATTAGGTTGTATGCCTAGTTTCTTTAAATCTAGTACCGCTTTAATTACATCCTTCATTTTTCCAGGTATATTAAGTAATGTACCAATCAAGCTTTCAAATATAATTTTCTCAATGTGTATGACATCTAAGATGTGACGAATGTGTAGGTCTTTCCAATAAGGTAATTCCTAAAATATTGATTTTTTATTCCAACAATCATGATCTACTGATTTAATAACATTTTCCTTTTAACCCCTTTTACTAGTTGACCTCTTTTGTTTCCCTCTATCAATGAGTAATATTTTTTTCATCTTTCCATATTGTTTGAATGTCATACTATTCAATTGCTTTAATATCTCTACATTTTGCAAAGGTCTTCGTGTAGGATCATGATCTTTTTCACCATCGAAAGGTTTCTTTTAGTATCTAAATTTATGTCCAGATGGAAAAAATCCTCTATGTCTTCTATAAGACATCTTTAGTCTGTGAACAAGATTAGTTACAGAATTGTCATCACTACAAATATGGCATCCCATATAACCTTTTGTTGTATATCCTAATAAGTTCCTATAGGCACGATAATTATTAATTATCCATAAAAGAACCCCTCAAGTTAAAGTATTATTCTATATGTGCATCGTAAACATTTATATTGTCATTCCACAACGTCTTTAAATCATATATCAGAGAATGCAAATATACAAAAATATCAACTCTGAGTTGTTTCAATCTTGAGATCAATAATGTTAACATTATGAATTTTCTTTTCATATACAATTAGGAAGGAATATTGTATGTTACCATAATTATTGGCCAATAACTATATATACTACTAAGGGAACTGTGTGGATTAATTCTATCAGCAGCAGTAACAAGATGAAGATTGCGTGGATTAGATGCAAATTGAGGGGATAAAGTATCTACTACTTTTCAATTTGAAAAATCACAAGAATGATGTAACATCCCATCATCAGATCGATTATCTGAATGACAAATCAACATCTTTGATGTCTCCTTACTTTAGAACAACCTTTGAAGATGACAATTCATTATCCTCAGGAAACATATGTATAAGTACATTTAGTAATTCTATGAATCCCTTATCAGAAAAATCATTTTTTGCCTTCACATTGTACAAATGAACAAATCCCGACATTTTAGTGTATTTCTTGCACTCTGGTTACAACAATTTTTTGGCATCTTTTAAAAGTTTTTTAAAGGTTTCGGGATCATCCTTATATAGTTCATCTTCAACAATATGAAACATATTATCTGTCTGTACATTTTAATAAGATGTATATAATCCATTCACATCGTTATCTATCTTTTCCCCAAGAGTATTATCAACATTTTCTCCATGATAATACCAACATTTATAACTCAAGAGAATAACATTACGGATAAGGTGACACTTAACCTCGTTAACATCATGAAATTTCTTATTTTTACATTTAACACACGGGCATCAAATTATATTAATTTTATTATTACTATTTCTATGGACAAATTCCAAGAAACTTTGAACTCCAAAAATATAATCCTGCTCAATTCTAAATTTTGACATCTAAGATTTGTTCATTTTCTATTAATATCATTAAATATATTAAATATGTATCCAACCAATATATTTAAGATATTATTATATATGAAATCATAAATTATTAGAATATCTATTAAAACATCATATAAAAATAAATACATAAAATCGAAAGAATCAATAAACTCATTATAACATTAACAATATATAATATATAATAATTTATATATATATATAAACGCATGTAATAATAATAAATAATAATAAACTCATTATACATTATATATATAAATATATTTTATATTATATATATATATATATATATCATTTACATGTAAATTATTTTCAAGAATTTTAAGTTTAAAATAAATTAATATATATCAAAAATACAAATACATAAAATTATTAAAATAAATAAATGAATAAAATACCTTCTTCTCTTCTAAGCTTAAATAAAAATACACAACCTACATAACACAAAATATATATAAATAATCAATAACACATAATATACATTAAAATAAAAAAAATATGAATAATAAATGTAAAATAATTCATAGAAATACTTACAAGAGTAAATGAAGTGACAAAATGAATAAAATGAAGAAAAAAAAGTGTTTGGTAAGTGAGAAAGTAAAGAAAAATGGGTATGAAAAATTTGAATATTATGCTAAAAAAATAGTGGATCTAGAAGAGAAATCGGAGAGAAAGAAAACCCACTAAACAACTTCGAAAATGGTGGTTAGAAATGGCCGAAAAATGAGAAAATATAGGGAGAACGGTTGGGTTTTTCAGCTCGAAATAGGGAAACAAATGAACATATTGTCAGTATAATGGGGAGAAAAGAAGACAAAATGGAAAAAATAATGTAGCATCGTTTGACACATAAGACCGAGGCCACACATAGGACATAGCGTCGGTTTTACGTGTCAACCGACGCTATATGTGGCTAGCGTCGATGGGCAAGTAGAATTAACGCTAAGTCCTACGTGTAGTGGCGGTTGACAAGTAGAACCAACCCTAGTTTAAAAAAAATTAAGTTGACCTATTAACAAACCGACTTAAAAATTCGTTATAAATCAATTTTGGGCAAAAAATTGACTTTAAATGCCCACTTAATTGTCTTTTTTTTTGTTGTAGTGAGAGGTTCAATGAACAATGTTATACCTAGCAAATAGAGGAGTGAGTTTCTAAAACTCACTTCCTTAGTCTGACTCAAAAACTTTAAGCTTAGCATCGAGTTACAATTCACCCATAGCTTTAAACTATAAGAAAGCATCATACATTGGACTTTTAACCTTTAAAAATAAATCCAAGTGAAACAAGAGAACTCATATGTGCAATACACATAATACCTATATCCATTTCTCGATGCCACTAGTGATACCCATAAATCAGAGTGTACTATACCCAATAGTTCATTGGACTAGTTTTTAGAAGAAGTAAAAGGAAGTTTATGAAATTTACCAAGTTGACAGGTATTACAAGGAAAATTAATTGCTTTATTATTGGAAAAAATCATATTATAATGTTATAGAAATTTCTTTACCACATGTATAGAAGATGAGCCAAGCGTATATGCCACAAAGATAAATCATAAACAGAAGTATAGTAAACTGTTTAGTAGTTATGGTATTTACTAAAAGAAAGAGAATAAGACACATTACTTGATAGGAGTAAGAGGGAAACCAAAGACATAAAGTACCTCACATAGAGTTCCCTTGAGCAGTTCCTTAGTAGTGTTGTTGTCCTTCACACAACATGAGTTTACATGAAATTCAAAATAGACATGATTGTCTTGACAAAACTAAGAAACACTTCAAATATTTTTGGTAATATCAGGAACAGAAAGGATTTTATTTAACATAAGATGTCTTTTATCATAAGGACTAGAAAAAGAAGATGAGCCAGTATGTGTAATGAGAATACCTTTATCATTTCCAATAGTTAATTGATTATTGCCAGAATAAGGTTGAGATGTAGCTAGACTTGAAAAATCTGCTGTCACATGATGTGTAGCTCATGAGTCTTGATACCAAAAAGGTTCTGAAAAAGCTTCTGGAGCAGATGCAAGCATAGCTATATAGTATTGTAATGATGATGGCATAGAAGATCGGGAAGATACAATTTGAGAAGCTAGCATATCATTCATTGGATAATGACTGAAAGTACTGAAATTTTCTTGTCCATTGAACTGAACAGGTGCACTGCAATGCTTGAGATTGTGAAAAGTAAGGTCCAACATTAGTTTGTTGTCCATTGAACTGAACATTAGTTTGTTGTTCTCTCCCAGTTTCTTTAACAGATTTGAAGCATGAAATCTGTTTAAGAATTTCTTGATTTATACTATTCATTAACCAACTTTGAATATTATGATCTTGCTTACTCCATAGTTTTAACATTTTATTAATTGAACCATCAGCCATAGTTCTTGGTGGTGGATCATCAACAAGAAAATTTTACAATTCAAAACTATATAAGATCTTTATGATCTATTATTGTTTCCAAACCATGTAATTTGTTTGATCAATTTTCATCGTGACAACTTGATTTTGAAAACTTATTAGACTATGCTCGCTAGGAGTCATAGTTAGTCTCAAAAAATCTTGATCATTTTTCCTAGGATCTTCTGTCATTCTGGAAGCTGTGCGCTTCAAAGCGCTCTGATACCATAAAAAAATCAAACAGCCTTTGCAAGAACACATGAATTAGAACTGATATTTCACAAGTATTCTTTAAGAACCTTAACAATGGAACAATGGAGTTTGAAGAAGAAAGGGAGAGAAATCAAGAAAGGAGCTACTAAAAGTTCATTCTGATCAAAGACTTCTAATTATCATCATACCAATTACACAGCTCATTAGAGCTATTTATACACACGCTAAGCCACTTACAATTATACACGTGCACAACTATTACAAGCTACTAACTGCATATGTAACGAACTACTAACTAATCATAACAACCTCACTTGATCAAGCACTCGAGAACCAGCCATGTAAAGCAAGTTGGAGCCAACATAAGATACAAGCTATGCTTGCAAGGCTTACAACTGGAAATCAACTTAAATGTACACCTTACCTACACTTCCAAGTCAAGGCTTACTTATGATCATTTGTTTCCGGCACATTTTGCTCACAAGACACATCTTCATCCACATCTTTCAAGACACTCAGTAGTCAGTATTATTCTTATCAACCTCTACTCCTAGATCTACCACTGCCTATATCCCAAAATCCCAATATGACTTAAAATTCAAAGTTTTTATTTTTATTTTTTTCCCATAAAAAATTCAAGATTTTTAACTTTATGTTTTACATTAATTGTTATTTAATTAAATCAAATGATAATCGGTGTATTTTGAGTAACTTGAATTGGGAAAAAGACTTAGGGAAAATATTACAAGCTGAACCGAAACTATATGAACTAGCAAATGACTAATTATTTTTACATATTCTCTTGAGATTTTAGGATGAAGTGCACTATTTGTCTCAAATTTTAATTAAATTTATATATAGAATTTTAAAATTTTAAAATTTATGATTTAATCTTCAAATTTTTTAAAACTTCACGCATAAATATAAAACTTTTTATTTACAATGATATATTTTAGTAACTATATTAAGACCTATGTGTAAAATTTTAAAAATTTTGGGGATTAAATTATATGATTTAAAATTTTAAGAAATTATTTCTAATGTTTTAAATTTTTTAAAACTATATCATACTTTTTATAATATGTATATTTATATATCAATTTAAAATTAGAATTAATAATATATTTTAACCTATATTTAAACGTGACACGTGAGAAACTAGCTAAGGAGTTGACGTCGTTATGGAAATAAGATATGTCGTATTATTTACCAATTGAGATTTTGTAAGTGGAGAATAAAAAAAAGATTAAAAGTAAATATTTAAATAATTATATAATTAAGTCCAGCATATAACTTATAAGTACTATGCTACTATTTCATTACAAAAAAAGTGCTATACTACTATTATTGTTTTCATGATTCAGTAGTATTTGCTTTGCTGACCTGTTATTTTGTCTAAATATATTACATGGTGATTGTATTTGTAACTACAATATTCATCAGTATGACACGCGCGCGCTTGGAATGAACTGCTAAAAGGTGAGCAAATAACATACACTGTCTCACTTAGTAGTGGAATAGTAGATAAGATGACCTTGCAAAATTGTTTGATGAGATTATGAGTAGAATAATGTAGTATATATATATATATATGTATGTTGCAAAAGCATGCAACTTGGTATTAGGTATCTGTTTCTTTGTGATTTTAGACAATTTTATTAGAAAAAAATTAAAAATATTTTGTTGTTGTATGGTCTTGAAGGTGCTTTTACAAAGAAAAAACAAAAAATCTTAAAAATTATTTAAGATATATATCGATTTTAATTTTTGATTTTTGATTAAATAATTAATTCAATAATTTTTATTCTATTGTAAAAATAATCACCAATGTTTTTGATAAAAAATTTACTTAGTGATTTAGAAAGAAAAAAAATCACCTAAAAGTTATTTGATAACGTTTTATGTTTTTTAATTTTTTTTTCTTTCAAAAAGTTAAGAAATATTTTAGTTATTATTTAAAAAAATTATTTTTTTAATTTTTTTCAATATTTATACATATAAAAGTTATTAAACTTATTTACTCTCAAGAAAAAAATATTTTATAAAAATAAAAAAATCAAAAATTAAAAATCTTCATTTTAAAGATTTATTAATTACCCTATATTTTTGTCATAATTTTTTAAAAATATGAAAATAAAAAATCATTATCAAACATAATTCCTTAAAAAAAATTCTCAAAAAAAATCAAAAATCAATAATAAAAATCGTTATAAGATACAACCTAGTAATTTATTCATACAAGTTCAATTTAACTTTAAAATATAATTAGTTTTTCACTTCTGAAACAGTTTCAAATAAACTTTGAGCATGATTGGATGCATAACATAAAAAAAAGTCCAATTGAAATGACTTTTTAAGAAAACGTTTTTCACTATAAGTGATTTTATAATGAATCGGTTGCATGTTTGGCAAAATAAAAAAATAATAGAGAAAAATACTGTACATATCCCTTACATTCAGTCAAACGAATTATTTAATCTCTCCGATAAAAATTTTCATTTGATCTCTTTTTTTTTTTTCGCAAAAAATGTAAAAATATGACAATTTTTTTATTAATATCATGAATAAAATAATATTATTTTTTTAATATTTTATTTTATTGATAAATAAGAAGGGAATAAAAATAACTTTTTGCTATGGTATTTTATCATAAAAATTATTTAAATGTTAAAAAAATAGTAAAATTTTATCATAAAAACTATTAAAATATTAAATGAATAATAAAATTTTTTCTTATTTGATACTTTTATAAAATATGAAATATTAAATAACACATTTTTATAATGTAAATGATTAATTGACACAAATTTTCTAATATAAAGACCTTTAGGACATCTCACTCTAAATAAAAATGAATTTATGTTTGTTATGATTTCTAAGATAGTCTTAATTTTAGAAATGCTTTCAAATAGTATTCAAATTATTATCGAGTATTTTACAAGCCGATCTTATTTTATTAGAAACAAAACCTTAGTAAACTTATAATCTCCAAAAAAAAAACTACCTTGAAGTTGACTTAAAAGATCGGTTTGAAGGTGATCAGTTTAACGATTTTGATCCTATAATTTTTTTTTTCTCAAAATTAGTTAAAAATATCACTCTTTTTTATATAAAAACCAAATGATTATACGCGACCGACCAAAGTATAATAAAAATTATAATTTAAGAAAAATAAAAATTGATAAAAATATAATATAATTAAAAAAATCCATTTTGCACCTATAATGTTTTACTAAAAATTAGTTCACAATTTAACTATTCTCTAAGTAGGAACCAAAGAATACACTCAACCAACCAACCTATAATATAAATTATAATTTAAAAAATATTAAAAAATATATATTAAAAATTTAATATATATATATATATATATAAATATTATAAAATTAAAATATTTATATAATATATGTAGGTCGGCTTAGTTTTTATCTATTTTGTAAAATTAAAACTTGTTGAAAAAATAGGTATAAACCTATGATTAAATTTTATTTTGAGGCATCAGTTCGAGTAATACCTTTTTAGTATAAGTGTGTGATCGTGATTGATTTAAATGAATGAAAAATTGAGTTCAAAATTCACTCGAAAAGAAAAAAATATGACTATTTTATATCTCACATGAAAAACTAACAATATATTAAAGGCTTTTTATAGCATTTTCTTTTCTTTGTAAGCTAATGTAACAATAAATATGTGCATACATCAATATACTTTTGTTACTTAATATTTGTTAGTTTTATTCAATAATTTATATTTTTAGGATTAAAAATATAAAAATATAATTTTTTAGTAAAAATGAGTGAAAATATATTTTTTGAGATTTTTAAAATAGAATCAATCAGAAGCTATCACATAAATGCCATGTAAGCAGGGGAGTTGACGGAGTAAGCCACTTGGACAACACGCAATCAGAGAAGGGCGAATCACCAAAGTCGCATGTATAGAGTGATGCAGTGCCATGTCACGTGTTAGCAAAGCATTCATCCCAACTTCGTCGCGCTTGGTCAATGTGCCTACCACGCGTTTTCATTTGATTTGTCCAGCCATTCTACTCGTGCACCACACCATTCGTAAATGTGAATCATGTTGTGTTAACTCAACATGCCTTGACCAGACCAGTCTTCTATTACCACACATCGAGCTTTGATTTGCCTAATAAATTCCATGTGCCACGTGTCACACTTTCATTGGCTAAAGTTGTTATTTTTGCTTGTTTTGATCTAAGACCTTGATCTGACGGTCCAGATTCTACCTGAGTTATATTTAAAACTCTAATCATCACATAAATCCTAATGAGCCATAATTAATGTAATTTTTATCAATTTTTGGAGTTAAGAATGAGAAAAATTACAAAAAAATTTAAGAAAAGATACAATTTTCGTGGAGATTTAAGAGAAGATCGGTATTAAAATTCAAGATAATGATTGCATTTTTTCTCATAATTATTTTTTTTATCAATTTTTATGTCTTTCTTTATGAAAAATATGAGTTTTATGAATAAAATTTTGTTTAGTTAATTTATTAATTTAGGGATCTTATGAACCTAATTTTCACCATGTGATAATCTAATATTTTTATCACAATTATGATTTTAATTTAATTATATTATTTTATTTTATTTTTATGCTATGAATTGTTTGACCAACAATTGATCTATATAAGCAATTAAATAGATTTGAGAGAATTATTTAATTATTTTTCTTAAATAAATAACATGTATAGTTTTTAGGCAAAGATGTATGATTCTTGTGTATGTGATCTATAATTGATGAATTTAATGAGTAGTATGTAATTTAATTGACATAAGAGTATGATTAAGTTAATTCTATATGTGTGTAGTAGGGCTATCCACGGTTCAATTCGGTTTGATTTTGAGTAAAAAAAAACCAAATTAGACTATTTATATTGCTCAAATCGGATCGAACCAGACTATTTGGTTATTAAAAATATTGTAACCGAACGGTTTGGTTCGGTTTGATCAGTTAATAATATATAAATATGCTACATCGAATAATATACTTTTGATTAAAATATGAGAAATTTAATTAACTGTTTGTGAGAAATGGTATGAAAATTTAATATATTATTAAAATTAGTCAAGTCCGGTCCAACTGGTTAAAAAATTAATATAACCAGATCAGATCGTTTGAAAAATGGTTTTAATTAATACAAACCGAACCAAACCCAACCGTTTGATTTATAAAACTGTTTGGTCCGATACGTTTTCTGGTTTAATTCGATTTGGTCCAGTTTTTGGACACCCTTAGTATGTAGTTTACTTGAGATAAGAATACACGCTAGGTTAGATTAAATTGATCAAATAATTGATTGATAATTATAATGTAAGGATTTTAGTGATTCACATGTTTAAAAAATTAGAAGATTAAGTATTTCTAAATATTTTTCTCATATATCTTCTTAATTGTCAAATTTGATTTAATTAATTATTGTTATTTATTTTTAGTTATTTTAATTTTGTTTTTTTAAATATAAAAAACCCAAAAAATTGATTTTTATTTTTTTAGTTTTAAAAACTAGTTTTTAATAACATAATCTCCGTTAGAACGATCTTTTTTTATCATTATATTACTTATTGTGATACGTATACTTACGTATTTATTGAACACACTCGTATGTTTGGCCCAAAAATCTAAAACTCTAATAAAGTGAATTTTATTTTTAAAAATGACTTAAAATAACATCCTTAAAGTTCATAATAGAAATAATACCCTTAACTTGAATTTAGAGGTATATGATTTAGTGTTATGGATATTTTTTTTTTGTTATAAGTTTTAGGGGATGTTACTTTTGTGTTTTTCCCTTTTATATTTCATTCATAGAATAAAATAAAACTCTTCAACTATTTAATGCTATGGCATCATTTTTAATAGGATTTGATGAATTGTTTTGGAATGTCTATAAATTTGTTCTAGAGTTAGAGAAATAGATAGAAAATACGATAGTCCTCAACAAACATTCTTTCTTTCTTAAAAATTATTCTAAAGTTAGGCTAAAAGTGTGATAGAATATAGTTACGTATTAAGTTCATCAGAGCATCATTTCGTGGTATTCAAATCCTACTAATTATTTTTATCTTTAGAGATATTTTTTTCTTTATTCTCAAGCATTTGTGTGAGAGAAAAAATTATATTAAGGAAATCATGTGGCACAAGATTCGATATTTTTTTAATTTTTTTTTCTTATTTTTGTTATAAATTCAATCTTTATATTAATCTTATATTTTGATTCATTTTAATTTGAGTAGAAAGTTAATTCGTGTGTGTCCGTTACCATCATTCTTTCAAATCATCTAATCAACTTAATTAGATAGATTTTTAAAATTTTTGGAACTCAACTGGACCAATCAATTCATAAGTTAAAAACTTCCATTTGGTTGTAGACGTGAATGAAGTAACACAAGGTATATATTGAGACGAAAGTGAATTGATATTGATACAAATTTGAAAAGAATATTTATGATATGTCCATTATCTATAATCCATGCATTCTTATATATATGCTTCAAAAAGTTAATTTAATATGTGATTTAAAAATAAATTAATATGATTTTGTTCATTGAATTAGTTTCATAT
Source organism: Hippophae gyantsensis (assembly GCA_030763125.1). NCBI lineage: Eukaryota > Viridiplantae > Streptophyta > Magnoliopsida > Rosales > Elaeagnaceae > Hippophae > Hippophae gyantsensis. The sequence goes on from CM061028.1 coordinate 12,763,774, forward strand.
ATGTGTACATAGATTAGACAGTTTGATAGTTAGTTTGTTTATAAGCTGACAAGAGACTATTCAACGGCAATGGTTGTGGCTTTAAATTTATCCTCTCTTTTATTTTTCAATTTTCTCAACCGGCGTGCGATTTCCGTTTGCCATGACTAGTAGGTTGAACAAGTTAAAATCTAATATTTTTTATTATTAAAAATAGTCAGTTTTTCTTTTATAACTATTTTTATTAAATTATTTATTTGTTTGTGAATTTTTAATATACACATTTTTAAATCTCTAATATAAAACTTTTACTTAATTTATACTACAAAGTTATTAACGACTGACTACTTACTAATTTTTGTCGGTGCTAAAATAGGAAATTACCATATTAATTTTATGGGAGAAAAGGATAATTATAGCTTTCAACGTCAATTTCAACTTTACACCAAAGATTTTATATTATACTGGAAACACGTTTTGAATTTAAATATGAATTATTGTTTTTTTTAAGTATATAAATATAACTTGCTTTATTGCATAAATCTTATGACATTTTTATTTTTCTTTAACTTTGAATTAGCTGTGATTTGGTTAAGTGAATGGAAATAAAGAGGGAAATTACCTAACATTTAAAATTATATATATATAATCAGATAAGAACAAATAAGGATAAAAAATAATTAGAAAATCGTAACTCGGTAAAGAAGGAATTTTAACAAACTAGTTTTTTTTTTTAATAAGAGGTGGAAGGTTGAATAAACTTATGATTTAAAATTGGAGTGAAATAATTTTATATCAAAATTTTAATAAGCGAATTACTTTATATGGAAATATCATTATCATGTAAGCATTATTAATTAAGCGAATTACTTTAAATTTTTATTAGGTAAAAAATATAATTAATATTGTTGATTAATTGATTTATAACTTTTTGTGTGTGTGTATAATTAGACAGGCATAGGCACTTTTAAACATAAAAATGGTATAAAATAGAAAAGAATTGAAACACTAGTTGGACAATGAATAAATTATAAGAAATTAATTAAGACGTACCCACGTACAGCTTTCAATGGAAAAGAAAGAAAAATAAACAGAAATTAAAATATTGTTAACGTTTTCTATTATTTTATGTCATCTTCCATTGCAAGTTAAGTGTGTGAGGAGGATGACTTTATCATAGAAGTGACAAGAAGTTTAATGAGGAAAATATGAATCACACAGTTTGATGACTGATGTTTGATGCAATAAGCTAAGGAAAATGTTCGGCAACATAATTATTGGAGTTAGGCTTCGAGTAATCTCAATCATCACTTTAATTTTATTTTTTACTTTTATTCTCGTAATTTTAATGAATAAAATAAACTTGACGTTCAATTCATAATAAGTTAAAATAAATACATAATTATTTAAAAAATTATAAAAAATATGTTTAAAATTTATAATAATAAAAATAATATTAAATAATCTTATAATAATAAAAATAATATTAAATAAATTTTAATTAAATAATATTAAACTTAAATAAATCTAGTGATTATATTAAATTTTTTTAATAATAAAAATATATAAAATTTATATATGATTAATTTTGTTATAAAATTTACGTCAATGGATCAGACCGTATCCAAACATAGATGCTGGAAATATTTATTTTACGAATCACATGCTAGATTTTTTGTTGCTTCTCTTTCTTAATTAATATATTATAATTTGCAGTTAAATTTAAAGGATAAGTAACTATGATAAAATAACGATAAAATTTGTTATTTATTTATGGAAGTAATACAGTTCTTTTTATTATATTAAAAAATTATAGGTATATATATATTTTTAATATAATAAACAGATTTGTTTACTAATATTTTAATTCATATAATTTAATATTTAATTTTTTTAAATTTAATCTAAAATTTTAATTTATATCAAATTAATTTAATGATATTATACTTAATAATCATATAATTAAAAAACTGATAATCAAATTATTTTATTATAAAATAGAGACTAAATTATGTTTTTTAAAATAGTTAAAGAATAAATGAATTAAAAAATCAAATTTTATCATGACTCATTATAATAAATTATTGACTAAATTTTAGCAACTAAAAAAATAAGGATTAAATTATAATATTTTAAATAAGTTAGGAATTAAATGGATAGATAAGACTATTAAAAATAGATTAAAAATTTGAATGATATTTTTTGGTTAAATTTATAGGAATAAAATTATCATTTTATTAATATATATTTTTATCAAAGAATAACTCAATAAATATTTTTTGGAAAATTATAAAAAAATTATATCACGAAAATTTATAACAATAAAAATAATATTTAATAATATTGAATGATGTCTAATTAAAAATTATATAATATTAAAATGATTTAAATATTTATATTTAAATTTAAACGATATTTAAAATAAAATGATGTATTAAACTTTTTGTAATAATAAAAAAATATAAAATAAACATAAAAATACTAATTTTTTATTTTTTCAACATTTTTTAAAATATTGAAATTTATTCACTCAATAGCCTGACTTCTTAAGACAATTAGTAAAATTTTACTTTCAAAATATTTAAATTTTATTTACTTAATATTCAAACCATATTTATAAAAAAATATCAAGTGAAAACAAATATTTATTTCTGAACTATAAAACAATATTTTTGAACAATTAAGTATATAAAATTAAATATTTTTAAAATAAAAATTTACCGTGTCATTTAAATTAGAAGATAAACTACAGTATTGTGTGATTCAATTTTTAAAAACAATTTATTGAATTATTTTTCTGCAAAAGTAGATATGTTTTTGTAAATGAAAATTTTATTGCAAGTGAATTTGACCAAAAAAAAAATGCCATTTAGAGTTATGGTACACTTTTGATAAAGTAACATACATGTACTACTTTAGTGAATAAATAATGGATTTTTTTACACTTTTTGTTATACCACATTTTTCTCTTTGAATTTAATTTATATATTTTATGTTTAGTCTCGTTTTATGTGTAATTATTACTATTATTTAATTAAATTTATATAATGAATGATTGTCGCTTTCACCGATGGAATGATTACTTTTCTTTTTTATTAATTTATTTAAATTTATTTATTTTTATCAATTATTATATACCAAGTACATTAATTATTGCTAATCAATAATTTAAGACAAATAAACCTTTTGGTATCTAATTATATGTGGGCATATTATGTCATATTATCCATTTTGTTTAATTTAAGAACTAAAATGTATTTAACATATTATGAAATGAGAATGAGTAAAAGATGCCACCACACACAATTGTGGGAGAACACTCCAATTTAGATATAAGAGTTGACACAAACAACATCCATCGATCTAACTAGCTAGTAATATAAGTTTTATCATTTGTTCATAAAATATAATATTGCATACTGCTATATAGGTGAGGGATAGATTTGAAGCTACACCAAATTAGAAATAAAATAGTTGGACACACCCATTTTGATTATGATTTGTTGTACGTATAATTACACACCCAAAAAGTGAAACATAAAAATTAAGGGAATGATTATATTGTTGATTTTTTTTCTTATTGATTTTTATAGAGTTTTAAATCTTAACCTTTAAATGGTTCACATAATTTTATATTAATGATTCTAAAAGTCTATATCATTATATACTACTAAATAAATTTTTTACTGTAAATAAAATTAAAAAAAAATAATCATTCTTTAATAAAAATCAATGAATAAACAAAAATTAGTAAAGGATCCGCTCCCAGTAATTAATCAAGCTTATTTGTTATTAGGTTTTGGGATTTTGAACTTATTTTGTCCCGGTGGATATTTTTTAAAATAAAATTTTAGAAGACAAAAGAGAAAATAACAAAAAGAAAAGAAAAGAAAAGAAGAAAAGCCTATTTCAGTTAAAAACACTTATGTATGAACTTAATTATTACCCACATATAACACTGTGCTTGGATTCGTGTAGAAGGTACGTGTATGTATCTTAATAGTGCTCAAAAGTTTTAAAATTTTAAGGATGGATGACACGAATCATAAGTGTAATTTTCAGACTCATGTATTTAGACACGTTAAATTATTATATAAACCATGTTTATTATTCAATATATTTGTATAAATATTAATGTTTTAAAGTTTCAATATTTATGATTTTACTCATAATTTATAGATTTTTTTCTATAACATAATTGTTTCAATTGAATTTTCCTTGATAATATTAAAAGAGTTTTATGCTAAAAAGAAGACGTTAATATTCTGTTTAGATATAAGGATAAAAGGTTGTAGGGGTTTATTATTTTTGAATTACATGTATTTTACATTTCTTATTGATTGATAGAGTTTAGGTTTTCAAAATTTTTTTTCCTAAAAAAATTTCCTTTGAATTTTATGTAACTGGAAGTAATATGTGGACAATAAAATAGATAATAAGAAATAAAATATATAGATATCCCTAAGCTAATTAGTTCACCCATAGAATGTGAAAGTAGGTCATCAAAACTTGATGAATCAAAAAAGATGAACACGTAACTCTTCAAGAGTTTGGTTGAAAGTAGCGATATTTGACATACATAAGACCTTACATTCTCAATGCTACTGAACTTATAAACCGTTATATTAGTCACTTTAAAGTTATCAAAAAAAAATTTCACTATCTTAAAAGTATAATTAATTTTGGCTTATTCTATTCATCAAGTAATGATTACAAATTTATTATTTATAGTGATAGCGATTGAGCTAGAAAAATTGATTATTGAAAAAGCACTACCAATTTTGTGTTCTTCACGGGAGATATCACATTCACCTAGATATCAAACAAGCAACCAATAGTTACTTTCTCAACCTGTGAAATTGAATATATAAGTGTTGCATCATGTGTTTATCATGCGATTTGACATAGAAATTTATTAAAAATGATGGGATGATTAAAAGAAGAGCCAACTAAGATTTATGTTGATAACAAATCGACTATGATATTGGTTAAGAATCCAATATTTCATAATAGAAACAAATAAATTGATACTATCTACCACTATATAAGGAAGTGCATTATAAGAAAGGATATACATGTGGAATTAAGAATGAACATTTTAACTGTGGATTTGGATATTTACGATTATTCGTACTATTGATTCAGTTTTTATCCGATTAATTTTAGAGATGTAGACAATTTTAGATATTACTCGATCACCCGTACTCGATATATATTATATTTATTAAATTAATAAAAATATTAATTTTTATAGATTCAAATGTTTAATCTCTTACTTATATATTAATGTTCGATATCATTGATTCACCTCTATATTTTGTTCATTAATTTTATATTAAATATTTTTTAATAAGTTTGGAAAAAATCGATTTAATTTTGAGTATTATTTATTACCCATCTTGTCTCGTTTTCTGTGGATAAAAATAGTCCCAAAATGTAATAAATTTCGAACAATTTTGAGTACATGTTTACCACTTCGATTTTGGGGATATTTATATCAAAAACTGTTCTCGTTCGTCACATGCCCATTCTTAAGTGGAATACGTGAAGTCTTAAGATCAAGTTGCTTACATTTTCACCAAACTACTCAAACATGAAGAATTTATTAGATTGAGAATATTGTCTGGAATAACAAATCAAGTTTAAGGGATATTAAAAATAAACTTACTTAGTCCAAATAGTATTGGACATGAAAACTGATTATTTTATTGGTGTAATTAAGATCTATTATATTAAAATCTAATAAACACAAGTTTTAAATGCTTGTTATAGAATTTTTTTTGAAAAAATATAAATATTTTAAGAAGAAAAAGAAGTATAAAAATCTTAAAATTAAATATTTTGACGTATAATTTTAATGGATCAATTATGATTATTAGATTAAAAATTTATTGGCATGATCATAATCCTTGCTTAGGAGAGAATTTTAGTATAAATAATGATAGTGTAATTTTGTATCAACCCAAAAATCTAATAACTAATAACAACTATTCTCTTTCATTATAATATTTTTATTTTTATTTTTTAAAATTTTATAAGATTTTCATCTTACAACAGTCACATATATACAATAAATTAATAATTAATACATATAAAAATATTCTTTCAATAAATATATATATATATATATATATACTATATGTTACATAATAATTTATTACTTTTTGTATCATTTGAACACCGATATCTAGTCCAATGAAGAATCTATTTTCACATATAAAGACGAGCACTATAAACAAATTAAAAAACATTTAGCAATTTTTGTTTTGCTTTTTATTTAATAAAGATATTATATATATATTATATTTAAATAAAAATATGTTTAAATTATTAAATTTATAATAAATATTTAAATAATAAAAATTTAAAATTTAAAATTAAGTAGATATATAATTTTATTTTGTATATAAATTTAACTATAATTTTATAAACATTACTCGTAACACTAAAGAAATCCGCTCCTGATCTAATTCACACGTCACTTCAGTAGCATATAGCATACATTACTGTTTAAAATAATGTATGGTCTATTACCCATGTAATAATTAGGTGGCTGAAATGGGGTAGTACCCTAATATTTTTTTTTTGTAAATTTATAATTTAGTCTCCTAAATCAATTTGTTTAATGTAAAACCACCTAATTAAAGGCTTTCTTCCCTCTATAAAAAGGAGCAGTATTAGAGAGATTAAGCAAAATCATCAGTTATGGAATTCCAAGGCTTTTTTCTTTTAAACCTCCTCCTAATTATAGTTCTTGGGTTTGCAGTGACAAGTGGTAGTATTAGAGCTGAAGCATCACCTTCTTATTATTATCACATTGATTCCTTCAATAGGACCAGCTTTCCTGCAGGTTTCATATTTGGGACGGCTTCTTCTTCTTACCAGGTAATTAATTAATTAATTTCTAACCAGTTAATTGATTATATATAATATAAAGTCTGAAATGTGCGTGCATTTATTAAAATTAATTAATATATTGCTATTTATCTATAAGTTTAATTAACTACTTCTATAATGATTTTCAGTATGAAGGTGCTGCAAAAGAAGATGGTAGAGGACCAAGTATATGGGATACTTATACTCACAAACATACAGGTCTAGCTCTTTTTCTTCTTCTTCTTCTTCGTGACATCCCCTAAAATTATTAATTAATCTTTTACTTTTAATTAAAAATCCATTATTTTATTATGATATAAACTTAACTATCATTAATAGTAATTATTTATATATTAATTACACTAAAAGATAATACAAATTGGTCAATCCCAATTTCATATCATCAAGTGGGAGTTGTTCTCACATGTTCAACGAAATTGCAATATTTCAAATATATAATATCGTCAAGTTAAAGTTTTAATTTTATTACATAAACCATATTTATTCATTGAGTTTTACACGGTGTTCATATCATGTTAGAACAGGAAGACACAAATCTCTCTTTCTGATAAATACTTCAGACCTAAAAAGTTGGCAAAACATATTTAAGTATTAACTAAAAAGTTGGATAATAAGACGCATTTGTCAGAAACAGTACTACTTTTTGAAAAATTGGCATGGTTAATTAATACGTAATTACAAGTTGTTTTTTTTGTCATTAGTCTATACATATTTTTTTAAGTCATAATAATTAAGCTTATTTTATGCAAATATATTTAACTATATGTCTTGATGTATTATTCATATTTTTTTTTTATTTCATGTCAAAACACGAAAATTCACAACTTACATCATGCTGTAAGACATGTTACACACGGTTGCAGATTTTTACACATGTAATTAAATTGAGTTGGTAACAAGTTTGTAGTTTTTTCTTTGAGAAAAATATCCAAATATTTTTTTATTGATTATGAAAATAATAATTATACCCTGTATAAGATAAAAAACTTCATAACTTAAATAAATTATAATTAAAAAAAATAGAAAAATAAAGTAAAACATTAAAAAATAATTATTTATTATTATACTGTCATTTTTTTCTTCATAATAATAAAACTAAATTATTATAAAAAATAAGCAAAAACTCTAATTATCAATTTAAAATAAGTAAAAGATATTTTTTAATCACCTTTCTTTTTCTTTAAGTAAAAATAAAAATGTCTATAATTTTTCTATATGAATATGTAAGTTTAATTCTTTTTTTCTTTCAAATGTTACAATTGAAAATCGAATTTTACCAAATCAACCATTTAAATGGGCTTAAGTAAAAAGTTATGTCTTGATTCTATCACTTATATATATATATATTAATTCATAATACTAGTTCAAAGTTGACCACTCTACCGATTATTTTAAATTTGCATACCCATTTAAAATTAAATTAAATTTCAACGATAAATTGCAGAAAGGATAAAGGATGGAAGCAATGGAGATTTGGCAATCGATGCATACCATCGCTACAAGGTTTGAAAAAATAGACTTTGCCCGGCCCCCCCAATATCTATATATTTTACCTCAAAGCCAACCTCCTCCTCCTCCTCCTTCCTCTTCTTTTTATTTAAACAAAAGAGCTAGGAACGTTAGTTGTACTCTTCTTTTCATATAAAATATATAGATATTTCATATATTTCAGACTTGAAAATTATAGCAAGAACGTGATCATTTCTCTAGATAAAATTAATTAATTACACTTAAATTTCACAACTAATAGTTTTTTAGATTATTATAATAAAAATAAACACATCTAGCTAGCATGATTATTAATTAATTTGAGTCTTTCCTTCTGCATTAATTTTCTAAATATATGTCCAATGACTGAAAATAGTGAGATGTTTATACTTTGGGCTGTGAAATTAAGTAAAGTGAATTATTAATTAAATGGAAAGGAAATTAATCTTTGTCGGGTTAATAAAATCAAAATGATGTAATGTTTGACTAATTTATATAAGGTATCATTATTAACAGGAAGACGTAGGGATTATGAAAGACATGAATATGAATGCTTATAGATTCTCCATTTCATGGTCCAGATTGTTACCAAGTAAGCTTTACTATTTTCAAAATTCTTTGCATGCATATATTAGTAACGTCATTGGTGACACTTTAATTTCATCCGACTGAATAATTTCTAATTCTCTAGCTAGCTATAATATTAATTTTAGCAAGCGCATGCATATTTATACTTAACATAATTCTTGTGACAATTAATCATAATTACTTACTAATTTACAATTACAAGTTTTACTTTTTTAACATTATTTTACTTATTTTAGATGGAAAACTTAGTGGGGGTGTGAACAAGAAAGGAGTGGAGTACTACAATAACCTCATCAATGAACTCCTTGCAAAAGGTAAATATCTTTGCTGGGAATTTTTTTTATTGAATCAGTTCCATAAATATTGTTATGTAATTTACTAATTTAAAATTAATATTGTTAATGCTCATATTAAAATGGGTCTTATATATATCTAGGTAAATGTATGTATATAAAATAAAAAATAGAAACATTTTTTACCTCATCTATTAACCTAACTCATGTAAAACTTACTCGATTATCATCTGCTAGTTATCTTATTGGGATAAAATAAATTAATTAAACAGGATCATTCCCAATTTATAAATATATGATCGATGCCTGAGTTTCAAATATTAAATTGTAATTTATGATTAATCAAATGAAGGTATAGAGCCTTTTGCAACATTGTTTCACTGGGAGCTACCCCAAGCTTTAGAAGATGAATATGGTGGTTTCTTGAGCCCTCACGTTGTGTAAGTATTTAATATTAATTATAATTTTCATTCGTTGCAATAATATATGCTTTATATGAATACTATAGTAGAGTGTGGCTTATTCACAAATATATAATTTAATTAAACGGGATCATTCCTAATTTATTAATAGGAAATTTTTATGAGTATCTTCTTCCAAAAAAAAAAACAATTTAATTTTTTAAAATTAAATCTAAATATATCTTATCCATTAAAAAAAATTGATGGAGGGAGATCGATGGTTTGTGTGTTTTGATGAAATAAATTAAAATTGACGTACATATATAAATATATACAGGGAGGATTTTAAGGATTATGCAGAGGTATGCTTCAAGGAATTTGGGGACAGAGTAAAGTATTGGATAACATTGAATGAGCCATGGACATTCAGTAATGGTGGTTATGCGTCTGGCACTTTGGCACCTGGTCGGTGTTCTCCATGGCAACAACTCAACTGCACAGGTGGTGATTCCAGCACCGAACCTTATTTGGTGTCTCACAACCAACTTCTAGCTCATGCCACTGCAGTTCGCCTATATAAGCATAAGTATCAGGTTAGTAATTTCAAAATTGTTATTCTCTTGGTGAGGTGCATTGTGAGTAGGGGTGTGGCTACGACCTGAAAATCTAGTAAAATACAACATAAATTATTTTTTAATTAAAATAAATTATTAATATTTTTTTTATGTTTATAAAGATAAATTTTTTTATCATTATTAATAAATAATTTAGCTAAAAATAATTTAATTTTTTTATTATTTAAAAAATAGGTGAATTTGGGATGGAAAAATACATGGACATAAACGTGCATAACATAACACGAATGGGTACAATACATACGAATTATCAAAGGCGGATAAATGTTAGGGTGAGCAACGACACATGCGTCACCTTAGTTCTCGAAAATAAAAATTTGGATATATATTTATAAAATTATAATCAAATTATATACATAAAATAAAAATAATACTCCACATAAGTTTCAAGTTTTAAGCTTTTTTATTTTAAAAAATTAAATAATTTAAATATATTTTATCAAAATGATATCCATATAATATATTCTTCCATCTTTTATAATTAAAAACAATTAATAAATAAAATAATAAAATAAATATATATATAATATAGATCAAATTCCACTCTAATCTAATCGTGAGTACCACTAATTTATTTAAAAATGGAATATCTATCGACAAAAAATAATAATATTATTTTTCAATAATTTAAATCGAGACTTGAATTAGAGTATTCTATTTATTAATTCATTTTAATTTTATGTTTGGTTGGATTAAAAAGTGAGAATGAAATGAAATCGATTTCTAAAAGAGAAGGAATTATAATTCTTAAAAGAGAAGGAATCATAATTCCTAAAAAAGAAGGAATCATAATTCCTAAAAAAGAAGGAATCATAATTTCATTCTCATCTGAAGTTTTTTTTTTCCAATTTTACCTTAATTCTAAATTCTAAGCCCTAAATCCTAAACCTTATTTAAAAATAATAATTTTAATCCTAAACCTTAACCTACAAATATAACCCTAAATCTTAAATTTCAAATCTTAAATCTCAAACCCCTAAACCCTATTTAGAAAAATAATAATTTTAACTTTAAGCCTTAACCCACAAATATAACCCTAAACCTTAAATCCTAAATCTCAAATCACAAAACTCTAAACACTATTTAGAAAAATAATAATTTTAACCCTAAACATTAACCCACAAATATAACCCTAAACCCTAAATCTCAAATCCCTAAATCTCAAACCTCAAAACCCTAAATCCTATTTAGAAAAATAATAATTTTAATAATATATTTTATTTTTAAGTAATAATTATTTAGAAAAATAATTATTTCAATAATGAATTTTATCTAATGAAAAAATAATAATTAAATGATATTATTTAAACTTTATTGAATATAAGAGTATTAAGATAATATATAATATTTTTCATTCTATTTCAGTGGTAAACCAAACACTGTAATATTGATTACTTCTTTGATTTCAATGATCAAACCAAACAAAATTATTTTTTTTCTATTTCATTTCATTCTCATTCCGATTTCATTATTTAAGCTAAACGCCAACTAAATCTGTCTTTATCACTAACACTAGGAAGTCTTTATAACTTTACTGATAATTATTAAAATAATTTTTTCAATTAAGATGAAATGACATAAACATATATTGAAACTGTGCTCAATTTTCTACGGTAGTTGGGACCAAAGAGTAGCTAAAAAAGTTTTAGGAACAATACAATTAATTTAGATGGTGAATTAATCAATTACGAGGAAGGTCAGACATAATATCTTTTATCTGAATAAACAATTAATCACCTAAATTTGATAATTATGGACTGAAAAGTCTCCAACGAATAGACTCAAAACTAATTTATTGCAAAATTCAAGGGTATTTAATTGATGCAAGAATTGCTCGATCAATCAAATAAGAGTAAGTATAAGAAATTGCCCCGTGGATACTCGCTTGATCGTTATATATGATCTTGAGACAACCAAAGTAATAAATCTATGTTTTATTAAAAAAAAAAACAAATTACTTTCATATTACAGATAATTATAAGTTAATAAAAAATAATTTATAATATTTTAACCAGTAATTATTTATGATTTTTATGTACATACGTTATCTTTGATCATAAAAGTAATTGACATTCGTGAAACTCACCAGTTACGTAAGAATTTTTAGGGACCTTATAAGTTGTAGTCGCACAGGAGTATTGGTCTCAAACATATGGCAGAAAATGCAAATAATTAATTAAAAGAAGTATGATAAGTTCAAGGAAAAAAAAACTTTACCTAATAATTAATTAACCATATATGGGTCAAATTAATTGATTAGATTGAATTAAGTGCAGGCATCTCAGAAGGGTTTGATAGGAATAACACTGGTTTCACATTGGATGCTTCCCTTTTCAGAGGCTAAGCATCACAAAAATGCTGCACTACGAGCTCTTGATTTCATGTTTGGATGGTGAGTAACTTAAGATAATGAAGTCTGCTTGTAATTAATTAATGTACATGCTTAATTATTATTGATAGATTTTTGTACTGCTTGTGGTTTTAATGATGAAAATTATATATTTATTAATTAAATACAGGTTTATGGACCCTTTAATAAATGGAGACTATCCACATAGCATGAGATCTATTGTTAAAAATAGATTGCCAAAGTTCACAAAAGAGGAATCAATACTTGTCAAGGGCTCCTTCGATTTTATTGGAATAAATTACTACACTACTAACTATGCTGCCTATGCACCTGATCATAATAATCTCTTAAATGTCAGCTATTTGACTGACTCTCATGCCAATCTCAGTAGTAAGTACATTAATATTACTAATTAATTACAATTTTTATACGATCGATCATCACGATTTCTTCTGCATAACTATGTTTGTTTTCGTCGTACGTTACAGCTGAGAGAAATGGGATTCCAATTGGTCCAAAGGTGTGAAAATTTTCATTTTAATTTTCCTTTAAAATTATAAACATATTAAGTACACTCAGAATAATAATGCATATTGTAAGTCATGTGCATTATAGTTGTTAAAACACACGTCGGCTAAAAATAAGGTATCAGTGTTGTTTATAAGTTTAGGCAGCCTTCTAACTCACAAGCTGGTTTTTGGGTTCAGAGTTAGGCCTGGGTTTCTAAGTTGGTATCAAAGCTAGGCTCTTGGCTTCTTCGTACTCCCATCAGCCCTCGTGCTGTAAATTCGGACCGTGCCGTAAATCCGAACTCTAGCCGATGTGGAGGGGGGATGTTAAGTCCCACATTGGCTAAGAGTAAGGCAGCAATGCTGCTTATAAGTCTGGGCAACCCTCTAACTCACAAGCTAGCTTTTGAGTTCAGAGTTAGGCCTGAGTTTTTAAGTTGATATCAGAGCTAGGTTCTTGGCTTCTTCGTACTCCCATCGACCCTCGTGTCGTAAATCGCAGTGCTGCTTATAAGTCTGGGTAACCTTCTAACTCACAAGCTGATTTTTAGATTCAAAGTTAGGCCTGAGTTTCTAAGTATAGTAATATACGTGATGTACGTACATTATAGAAACTAATGATTTTGAGACATAGATATTGCTTATAATTAGGGTATATATGAAAAAAATTATCTTCTACTTCATGTTGAGTTAATTAATTTGCAGGCAGGTTCAGATTGGTTGTATGTGTATCCAAGGGGAATTCATGATCTTTTGCTCTACATAAAGACTAAGTATAACAATCCAATCATTTACATTACTGAGAATGGTAATTATTAATTGTTTTAACTCAATCTAATGTTTTAACATATATAGCTAGTTTTGGATGTACGTAGCTTATTTATTAAATGATTAAATATCATATCGTATGATGATATAGGAATCGATGAGTTGAGTAATCCCAAATTATCATCGGAGGAAGCGCTCATTGACAACCAAAGAATTAAGTACTTTTATGCTCATCTTTACAACGTTCAAAGGGCAATCAAGTAAGTAGTATTTCACATAATTAACGAATCATATATATTCATGCAAACACTTACCGTATACTATCTGTTAATTTGTTCAGAAATGGAGCAAAAGTTAAGGGATATTTTGCATGGTCATTGTTTGACAATTTCGAGTGGAGTTCGGGATATACGGTTCGGTTTGGGATTAACTACGTTGATTTCAAAGATGGTCTCAAAAGACATCCAAAACTCTCTGCTCGTTGGTTCAAGAATTTCCTCAAAAATTAAGCATGCAAGCATCTACTTCCATATTTTATAATTTATAATCATAAATAAATAAATTGAATCTTATTATTGTAATCAAACTCTTCCTATATCAATGGCCTTGAATAGCCCTATATTGATAGTGTAATTAATAAAATTTGTATGTTCATTGCCCTTGTTGTTCAATTAATAAGCTATGTATGCTAAAAATTAAAGTTAGATATAATATGGAAGTGATTAGTAGATACAAAGTTAAGGTATTCATGTTGGTTTAATTTTGATATGTATCTAACTGACGCATGTTATAAAACCTCATTTTTTTCGTCATTTTTTTAGTTTTATTGATAATGATTGTGTTTATAAATTTACAATAAATTACGTTTTATGTTTAGAATACTTGAAATAATTAAAAATATAAATAAAATATATGTAATAAGATATTTAAAAAAAATAATATTTTGATATTTTGAGTTAAAATGAAAATATTTAGAAATATCTTTGCTACATAAATTATAATGTTTGGTATAATAATAAAAGTGTTCAAACATGTTGAGCTTACAAGGGGCAACATATAGAATAAATACCAATAAATAAACTAGATATATAATTAAAATAAATTTGTTTTTGATAAGCTAATCTTTTAGCTTAATGCTAAAGTAAAGTTTTTATATTTAAATATATTTAAACCTTAAATTATTAAGTAAAATATTTAAATGTACCGCATTAGTTTTTTCCCACCTTTAAAAATAACAATTGTGAATTTTTAAAATTGAAACATTACTGTTTGTGTGTTTAACATAAAAATAGTTTTTAAATCATTATCAAAAAATAATTTTCAATAATTTTAAAAAATATTAAGTTCGTTTGGCCAAATTGTTCAAGTATGTTTTCATAGTAAAATGTTTTTCAACTCCAAATGTAATGTGATACCATATGACGTAAGAAAATGTCAATGTAATTAAGAATTACGATATTTATACTTTAAAATGAAAATGATTGATTAAAATATATGATTACAATTTTTATAAAAAAATGTATTATTTTAAAGCAAACTAAATTATTAAATTTGTTTCGATCATATATCACGTTGAATTCAAATAAAATTAAACTTATTAAATATAAATAAAATATTATAGTTAATTAAGTTTATTTGAGTTATCATATTTAATGACAATATCATGTCAACTATAATTCCTGTTATAAATTTATATCTTAAATTAATTATAATAAAAAAATAGTTATATTAAATTTATAACAAAAAGTTGGTATTATACAAAATATAAAAGAACGAAAAAAATGGTTTCATAAACATATGTTATGTCATTTATGAATTATTTTCATGTTTTTATATTTGTTGTAAAAAATAGTTAAAAATATATCAATTATTCTAATTTTTTTATTTTGCAAAATAATATATTTTATAAAAGAATAATTTAAAAATATCACCAAACAATTTAAATTGTTTTTAATTATAAAAAATAATTTTTAAATTATATAAACAAATAAATCTTAATTAATGTATTCCCAATAAGCAATGTGCACCATTCGACGGGAAGAATACAACGTCATAAAAATCATCTTGATCGGAGATTGGAAGCATCACTAGATGTCGATGGAAGTCTGTTGTGCAAAAATCAGCAAGTTGAATCGAGTCGAATCGAGTTAAACCGAGTTGAATTGAGTTGGATGGAGTTTAAACCAATTTAGACACCCTTTAAAGGTATTTTGACATTCTGAATCCATCTATGTAATCATAATTTCATAATTCTAATTGCATTAAGAGATATGACTAATAGTATGACATCATTTCGAGTGCTTATGCTATCAACAAAAAACAAATATGATAATTGGAATATCAAGATAATGGCTCTACAAGGTGCACATGATATTTGGGAGATTATACAGAAAGGATACAATGATTCTCAAAATAAGGCTACATTATCTCAAGTTTAAAAAGATAGTTTAATAGACTCAAGAAATAAAGACAAGAAAGCTCTGTATCTCATCTATCAAGCTTTAGATGATGATGGTTTTGAGAAGATTTCAAGTGTAACATCAATTAAGGAGGTACGGGGGAAGCTTCAAATCTCATTTAAATGAACTAAGCAAGTCAAAAAGATGCATCTCCAAACACTATGAGGTGAGTTTGAAACTTTACATAAGAAAGAGTTTGAAGCCATTTTCGATTACTTCTATAAAGTTTTGGCCGTTTCTAATCAAATGAAAAGAAACAGTGAAAAACTAGAAGATGTGAGAATTATGGAGAAAATACTTTGTTCACTAGATTCAAAGTTCGAGCACATTGTGGTGACAATTGAGGAAACAAAAGATTTAGAAAAAAAGACCATCGACCAACTATTAGGGTCATTAGAAACTTATGAAGAAAAGCATAAGAAGAAGCAAGAGATTACCAAACAACTCCTCAAGATGCAACTAAAGGAGAAATAAGAAATTCAAGGCTACAATAGTTACAATCGTGGTCATAGAAGAGGATGAGATCGTGACAGAGATAGAGGTAAATGTCAAAGTCGTAAAAAATGTTAGAATTACAATATTAACAATTCCAACAACTATGAGAAAGGAGAAAGTTCAATATGATACTATGGAAGAGGAAATCAAACTTAAAGTATATCAAATCCCAAGTTCAATACTATAACTATAAAAAATTTGGACATTGTTCTTCAGAATGTCAAAATTTAAAAACCAAAATTTTAAAAAATAAACTATGTGGAAAATAAGAGCCAACATAAGAGAACTTTATTATAACATATAAAGGTGAGGATGAAACATAAGATAACACTTGGAATCTTGATACTTGTGTAAGAAACCATATATGTGGAAAAAGAAGTATGATTGTGGAGCTAAATGAGTCGATGGTTGGTAATGTTTCATTTGGTGATGAGTCTAAGATCACGGTGCAAGGCAAAGATAAAATTTTAATCTGATTACAAAATGATAGACATCAATGTATTTCAAATGTCTGTTATGTTCCCAATATGAAAATTAATGTTTTGAGTTTGGGTAAACTCTTAAATAAAGGCTATGATATTCATATGAAATATGATAGTCTTTCAATAAGAGATGATACAAATAATTTGATCATCAGGGTGCTATCTATGGTATCTTCAATTTGAACATCTCAATTTTGGAGGACTAAATCTATTGTCCAAAAAGGAAATGCTAAGGAGGTTACCATACATCAATAATCCAAATCAACTTTGTGAACAATGTTTTCTTGGGAAACAGTTTAGAAATAGCTTTCCAAAGGAGTCAAATGCAAGAGCTCAAAAGCCATTGAAACTCACTCATACCAATGTGTGCAGTCCAATCAAGCCAAACTTTTTCATAATAGTAATTACTTGCTTCTATTTATAGATGATTTTTTAAGAAAGACATGGGTCTATTTCTTGAAACAAAAATCCAAAGTATTTGGAGTATTTAAGAAGTTCAAAGCTATAGTGGAGAAGGAAAGTGGATGAGAAATCAAGATCATGAGATCTAATTAAGGAAAAGAATTCACTTCCAAGAAGTTCCATGAATTCTATGAAGCAAATGGAATTAGATGTCTTTTAACTGTTCTAAGATCCCCTCAACAAAAAGGAATAGCAGAAAGGAAAAATAGAATGATTCTCAACATGGCACGAAGCATGCTCAAAAGCAAGAAATTGCTAAAGGCATTTTGGGTTGAAGTAGTGATATGTGCAATCTATCTATCCAATTAATCTCCAATAATAAATGTTTGGGGAAAGACATCGCAAGTAACATGGAGCGGAAGAACGACTGATATCTCTCATTTAAGAGTATTTGGAAACTTATCCTATATTCATGTACTAGATGATAAAAGAAGCAAGCCTGATGAAAAAAGTGAGGCGTTCATCTTCAAAGAGTATAACTCAAACTCTAAAATCTATAATTTATACAATCCAAATACCAAAAAGACTGTGATAAAATGAGATATGGAGTTTAATGAAGAAGGAGAATTGGATTTTGGTTCTTATTTTGACGATTTCAACTTCTTACTTTATTTTGAAGAACAAAATGAACATAAAATAACAAAGCAAGAATCTTGAAGAAATTTATGAGGACATTGAAAGGATAGAAAATCTCACACTTTTTGTATGTTTGTTGACTGCGAACATGTAAGCTTTAAAGAAGCCACTCAAGAAATGAAATAGAGAGATGCTATGGATGAGGAGATGAAAGAAATTAGGAAGAATGATATATAGGAGCTTCTTTCACTTCCAAAGGGTTATAAAGTGATATGCGTCAAGTGGGTGTACAAAATAAAGAAGAATGCTAATGGAGAAGTCAAAAGATATAGGGCGAGACTAGTTGCAAAAGAATATAGTCATAAGCCAGCATTGACTATGATGAGATATTTTCTCTTGTTGCTTGATTAGAAACTATTAGACTTATTATTTCTTTGGCAGCTCAAAACAAATGGAGAATACATCAAATGGATGTAAAGTTTGTATTTCTAAATGGAGTTCTAGAAGAAGAAGTCTACATCGAACAATCTATGGACTATGTTTTCAAGAGATAAGAAGAAAAAAGTCTTGAAATTGAAGAAGACTCTCTATGGGTTGAAGCAAGCACCAAGGACATGGAATAGTATGATCGATAAGTACTTACTAGAGAAAACCTTTACAAAATGCCCACACGAGCATGCATTTTATGTCAAGATCAAAGAAGGAGATGTCTTGATCGTGTGCTTGTATATGGATGACTTGATCTTCATAGAAAATAATCCAAATATGTTTGAAAAGTTTAAGAAAGCAATGACAACAGAGTTCAAGATTATTGATATTGGGCTTATGGCTTATTATCTTGGCATCCAAGATAAACAAAGAGAAGATGAAATTTTTATCTTACAAGAAGGATATACAAAAGAGATCCTTAAGAAGTTTAAGATAGATTACTGCAAGTAGGGCTGTTCATCGGATCGAAAACCGTTGATTTTACTGTCATTCGATCCGATCCGACCATCTGCTCGGATTGAAACATCCTAATCCGCATCCGATCCGATCACCTCTTACATCCGCTCAATCCGATCCGTAAACTATTCGGATGACATCCGATCAATCCGACCAATAAATTTAATTAACTCTATTTTTTTGTATTTTTAAATAATTTTTTTAAATTTTTACATAAATCATAACATAAAATTATTTGACTTAAAAAAAATATTAAAAAATTAAATAAATATATATTAATTATATATATATATATTTAATTTAATAAATATATATTAATTAAATATATATATAATTAATTTCGGTCGGATCGGATCGGATCGAATCGGATCGGATGAATCGTAGTGAAATCCGCCATTCGATCTGCACTTAACGGATGGAAGAAATCTCCATCCGATCCGACCATCGGATTGGATCGGATCGGATGAAAAATCAACAGATCAGATCGAATTGATCAGATGATCGGATTTTTTGCACACCCCTAACTACAAGCCAATTAGTATACCTGTAGAATATGGAAGCAAGTTATCAAAGGTTGATGAATTGGAAAAAGTGGACATGAAACTCTTCAAGAGTTTGGTTGGAAGTTTGCGGTATTTGACATGTACAAGGCCTAACATTCTTTATGCAATAGGACTTATAAGTTGCTACATGGATAATCCAACTACTAGTCACTTCAAAGCTGCTAAAAGAATTCTTCGCTATCTCAAAGGTACCATTAACTTAGTATTATTATATTCATAAAATAATGATTACAAGTTTATTGGTTATAGTAATAGTGATTAGGCTAGAGAAGTGTATGATCGAAAAAGTACCATCAATTTTGTGTTCTTCATAAAAGATACCACATTCACCTGGAAGTCAAAAAAGCAATCAATAACCATTCTCTTAACCTATAAAGCTAAGTACATAGTTGCTACATCATGTGTTTGTCACACGATTTGGCTTAAATATTTTTTGAAAGAGTTTTGATAGCCAAAAGAAGAGCCAATTAAGATTTATGTTAATAATAATTCAACTCTGGCGTCAACTAAGAATACAATGTTCAATGATCGAAACAAACACATTAATACGTGCTACCGTTTTATAAGGTAATGCATCCCAAGAAAGGATGTATAAGTGAAATATGTAAAGTTTTAAGATCAAGTTGTTGATATCTTCACCAAGCCACTCAAGCATGAAGGTTTTATCAAATTGAGAAGCTTGTTTGGAGTGACAAATCAAGTTTAGGGGTGTATTGGAAATAAACTTTATTTAGCCGAAATAGTATTGAACTTGAGATATGCTTATTTTAATGGTGTAATTAAGATTCTATTATAGTAAAGTCTAATAGGCCCAAGCTTTAAACATCTGATTTAGAATTCTTTTGAAAAATATCTAGATATTTTAAGAAAAGATGATAGTAGAGAAATCTAGAAACTAAATATTTTGATGGATAATTCTAGTGAATCAATTATGACCATTAGATTAAAAAAAGTGTTGATATGATCTTAGCCATTGGTTAGCAGAGAGTTTTAGTATAAATAAGAGTGGTCTTTCTCACTTTGTATCAAGCCAAAAATCTAAGAACTAATAAGTATTCTCTTCCATCATAATATTCTTAGTTTCCTTTTTTCTTACAAAATTTTCTAATACCTTCTAAAGCTTTTATCTTCCAATATATATACATAGTATCGATCATATTTCTTATATAGTATTAAAAAATATGATGGTATAATTTTTATATAGTTATATGCACATTGGTGAAAATAGTGTCTCTCAACTTTTCAATAATATTTTTTGTTTTATAAATGCATTTATTTATTTTACAAAAATTCATAGCAATCTTATTTCTTAAGTTTATTATTTGAATATTTTTTTCCTTTTGTTATACTATGTATTATTTTATATTTTTTGCTTTACTATGCTATTATACAATTTTTACTAATTAAACTATAACATAATGATAAATATTTAATATCTTCTCATAATAGGAAAATTACATGAAATAATACCTTGAATTTATATATAATAATAAAAAATAGCACTCAATAATATTGAATGATTTAACTAGACGGAGTTCAATATTAAAGAAGTTTAAATGACCATAATTCAACTTAAACAACGTGCAATTGGATAATGTTTAGTGTGATTTTATTATTATCTTTAAATTTTATTAACTTAGTTTTCCAAACCTTTTCTTAAAAAATAATGCATTTTATCTTATTTACAATTTAACCATTCTGTGTTATTCTATATATAATTATATAAATATTCATTATTATATATACCATGTAATATTAATCTTGTATATTTTTTTCACATATTTGAATCTTTTTCACATTTATTATAGTTTTTTTATTTAATTTAATTTATTTTTTTTGACCATATACATAGATTTTAAATTATATTATTTATTCTTGTTACAACTTAATTTACGTAATTTTAAAATTTTATTTTAATTGGATAAAAATACACATTTAAGAAAGGATATTGTGGTGTAATATTCAAAAAACATTAAAATTTTTAAATTTTTTAGCATCAGGCTTGATCTTCTTCATATTATTTTGTAATAATTTGATTGAAAATTTTATAAATTTTATTATAGTTATTTAAGTGGTGTAAAAAATGTTTATTTTTACTATTGAATTTACACGTGGTGTCCCTCTGAACATTAATCCTGATTATTTTTCTGGTTGTAAAGTAAGATTGAATTGTGCGATTAGGTATAAATTTAGTACCAATGGTGGATATGAGTCTAAATTGTACTAGATATTTTATTTAATCAGTGTAAAATTTGAAATCTTAAATTATGTATTTTGACTTTTTTTCATTTTAAATTAAAATTATTTTTTATTTTTTAGATGTAAAAAAATATAAAAATAAAATAAATATTAATTTAAATAAATTTTTAATTATTATGATAGATAAAAAAATTAAATATATTTTTAAATATAAATTATTTTATTAAAATATTTATTTTCAAATTTATCCTATTATTATACAATCATTAGACATTATATAAAATAATTATTATATAATTTAATTTAATATAATTATGTTTACCGGATACAAATAAAATATATTAAACACACACAAAGATAACGTAATATCATAGGAATGCGGTAATTATCTTGGAATCTTGGTAAATTTATTTCTATAATTTTGGTATTATCTTAAACATATATGGC
This sequence comes from Hippophae gyantsensis, assembly GCA_030763125.1. NCBI lineage: Eukaryota > Viridiplantae > Streptophyta > Magnoliopsida > Rosales > Elaeagnaceae > Hippophae > Hippophae gyantsensis. Next base: position 12,786,310 of record CM061028.1, read on the forward strand.
TAATTTTTAAACATGGCTGCTTCTACGCATTTATATATAAAGATATGTTGAGAGGTCTAAATGTTAAATAATAATTTAATTTTTATGTCCGGATGTATTGTTTCAAATTTTCTGTCCATTCAACAAAAATAAATTATCATATGCATTGAGTCTTTGTTTTTTAACATCAATAACTTTGCATCAATCCATTTTACATTCCTTTTAACCTCAAACATTTATTAATTAAGAGGAAAAATTATATAAAAAAAGTTATATTTAAATGCCATATCCATAAATTTTAATTTTTCATATATTTTTTTAATTCAAAGATGTTCAAAGTAAAGAAAAAAATGTAACGGATTGATGAATAATAATCATAATTGTTTGATATAAAAAAAATGCATGTAACCAACGACGTAATTAGGATTGGTATTCAGGGGAGACAGCATGCATAAATTTAATAATAAAAATTGATGATTTTGGCACATTGCGAATGATAATAGGAGAAATGAATGATTTTTTCAATCAAGTTAATGCAAAATAATGTAAAAAAATTGTAATAGATGTTACAAAAAATTAATTTTTTTTTAATAATTTTAAATATTAAACCATTAGTATTATATTTTAAATATGTATTTGTATTCCATTAAAATAAAACTCAAAATAAAACTAAAAACTATGTAAATTAAATTATAATATATATATATATATTAATGCAAACGGAAAAAATTAAAGAAATTAAATAAGTTAACTATTATAAATACTTAAAAATATCAAGTAAAACAAATACTATCAATATTATAAATAATAATAAATAATTATATAATTATATGTGGTGTAATAAAAAATAACTAAATTATATGGGAGATAAAAATTATGACTTTTAAATAAATGATATTGAGTATAAGAAAATTAAACCAATAAAATATATGAAAAAATGTTAAATTTTTACCATTTTATTAGGGTTCATTTAGTAAAAAAATATTTAAATAATAAATTAAGAAAGAATATTATTGTATATTTTTATAAAATAAAATAGTTATATTTATAAATATAACATGTAAAAAACATTTATCAAAATGGAACAATGTGTGGCTCTGATGTTGCAAATTTTTTTTAAGAGATAGGGATGAGACATATAATTTGACACATCGAAATTCTATGTTTAGTCTGTGGGTTCGTTGTTTCAAAAACAATTGAGGATAGTATTAGGTTTGAAATTATTTCCAACTTCAATTGTTTTTTTTTATTTCTTTTTAAATAACTTATTTCACCTAACATACCTATTTATATTTAAATGTGTATATTTTTTCAATTAGTAGAACTTTCAGGTTAAGAAGTTGTAAAAAATTGACTAATCATAATTATTTGACATTAAAAACTACATATGATCAAAGATGTAGTTATAATTGATATTACGAAAAAATACTGTACTTAAATTTATTAATAAAAATTTACGATTTTGACACAACATGAATAACAATAAGAGAAATAAATGGTTTCTACAATCAAATTATTGCAAAATGATGTAAAAAAATTATGATAAATGTTATAAAAATTTAACAAATTTTAATATTTTTTTAAAATATTAGACTATTAATATTATATGTCAAATACATATTTATATTCAATTAAAATAAAATTTTAAAATTAAATAAATTAAATTATAATAAAATTAAATAACATATAGTTATATAAATATACAAACTAAAAAAATTAAAAAACTTAACTACAATAAATACTTAATAATATGAAGTAAAATAGATATTAATAATATTATAAATAATAATAAATAATTATATAATTATATGCGGTGAAAATGAAATAAGTAGATTGTAAATGAGATAAAAATATATTAAATATTTATAATTTTTATAGAATTTAGATAGTAAAAATTATATAATATTAAAATAAAATTTAAAAATATATTAAAAATTTTAAATGAGTATAAAATAAGATAAAAATATATTTAAATAATAAATTCAAGAAAAAATATGATAAATTTGTTATATTTAGAAATATAACACATGAAAAATATTTATCAAAAGGGAAACAATGTGTGGCTCTGACGTTGCAATTTTTTCTTTTAAGAGATAGGGATAAGACGTATAATTTGACACATAAGTCCACTCTGTAAGGTTGAAATTCTATATTTATTGCGTGGGTTCGTTGTTGCAAAAACAATCAAGGAAAGTATAAGGTTTGAAATCATTTCCCACTTCAATTGTTTTTTTTTTCTTTTAACTAACTGATTGCAACTTATTTATATTCAAGCATCAGATATTATATAAATCTGTTAAATTAAGGCATTTATATCTTTTAACCTCTTGGATTAGAAATTATTTAGTGTATCCCTTAAATATCGGAAAAATATCAATAAATAATAAATTATATTATTTTAATAATTTTTTATCAATTAATTAAAATGTGATTAAAATATAAATATTTAAAAAGATAAAAGTAAAATTTAAAATGAAATTGTTTAAAAAAAATCAATAATAATAATAATATTCCAACATAAAGTTATTTAAATATATATTTTAATTTTTAATAATAATTAAAACGTTAAAATAAAAAAATAATAATTAAAAAATATAAAAAAATTGTAAATTTTTTCTATTAATTATTATTTTACTGTTATAAAATATTGGCATTTTAAATGTTTTTTATTAGCTTAATATAAAAATAATGGTTTTTTTTCATAATTAATTAAGAGTAAATTTAAAATATTAAACGATATAAATAATTTAATTTAAAATGAAAATGAAGTTAGTAAAAAATAAAGTGGACACCGTTATTGACAATCTTGCTAAAATGAAGTCAAAAATGATAAAGATTAGACCAAATCTTTATCGCCACATCATACTTTAAAAAGATAGACAATAAGCACACGGCTGGTTTTAGGGAAAAGACCGATCTTTATCTCATAATTAATTGGTTGAATTCAATTACTTGTTAAGTTGTTATTGTTTGTAATGCATGCAGTACCTTCTTTTTTTTCTCTATATAAAGCACAGCTACAATATATACGAAAACCAAAGCTACGTTAAAAAATCAGAAATGGCACCCAAAAGCTTATTCCTCCTCATACTACTTGTTTGCTTGGCTTTTACAAACATATCAGCCAATATTAGCAGATTTGATAATAAAAGTGTTTCTTTAAATCGTCATAGTTTCCCAGTTGGTTTCACATTTGGGACTGCTTCTGCAGCTTACCAAGTAATTAAATCCCCTGCTTTAGCCTTTTTCTTTTACACTTCTGATTCAGTTAATTATTTTGGTATTTTCTTTTGATTATAATGAGAATGAAGCATGACTAATGTTGATTGATTTTGTGAATTTTAGTATGAAGGTGCTGTAAATGAAGGTGGCAGAGGGCCTAGTATTTGGGATACTTACACCCACAAACATGCAGGTCGATCCTTTGTTTTCTCTTAGATCTTCTCATTCTAAATATCATATCATCAATGTAATTTACCAGGAAGCCAGTTAGATAGATTATTTAGTGGATATTTATGGTTTTTTTTTTAAGGATATTACCATAACTATCTTTGATATTTTCATAACAAAATATCTAATTTTAAAAACATGGTGAATTTAAATTTTAAATTGTTCTGTTATTAATTTTTTTTTTGTTGCTCAAAATATCAATTCCTTTTTTAATAAGCTTTTGATTTTTATGATGTCATTTGCCCTATTTTTCCTGCATTTTATGTTTATTGTGGTTTGCATTTACGTGGGATTTGTTGGTTTCATGAGGTGTTCACACTCTATATTTCTAAACGGTATGGAATTTTTTGGCACGTTAACTCAAAAACTGTTTTTTAAAATAATGAGATGTTTGATAATATTTTTTTGAATTATAATTTTTTAAAACCAACTTACTTTAAAAACAAAAAAATAAAATAAAATTGAGAAGACCTTAAACATATTTTCACTATTTTTGGTAACAAGTGAAAACACGTAAATTACAATCATTTTAGGAAGAAAAAAAATTAACTTTCTTTCTTATAAATGTTAACCATTTAAATGTTTTTATATCATTTTTTTATTCTTATATTTTTAATCATTGTAACAATGATTACCGTAACTTTTACTTATTTATTTTTAATTAAATATAATTAAATGAATAAACTATTACTTAAATAAAATTAGTTTGTAAAAATTATTTAGAATAATAAAAATATTATATATCATAATTATAATTGATTTGTTAATTTTTCATTAAATATAATTATGTATTTATTTTTTAATAATATTATGTTACGTTAGTTAACATTTATCTCAAATATAAGATATATAAATTTTTCTTTAGAATAAATCGTTACCTTATTTTTTTTTATTTTAATTGTTTTGATACGAAGAAAACTCTTTATATTTAATTAATTTAATACCTCAATTTGTCTAATTTGAAGAATTTGTTACGTAACTTTTCTAATTTGACAAGATATATTAAGAGTACCAAATTAGTTAAATAGAAGAAGTTGAGGTACACATAACTAGTAAATTTAAAAAAGTTGATATAAACTGATAAAATAAATTTTTTAAGATAATATTTGTCAGGTCACAAAAATGGATCGGAGTACCAAATTGAGATTTTCTTTAAGGTCAATTCTACCCTCAGTTTGGATATTTAAGTTTCACCCATAGACAATATAAATTTAATTATAATGTTTAAATTATTGTATGAACCAAATCGGTTTAATGGGATGGGTATTACAGGTTTGGTCCTAGTAATATTAAGCTAAAACAATTTAGATTGATCCTTTTAGGGAAATTAGACATAAAAGTTAATGGAGATTGATCCTAGTAATACCCCTAGTGTGCATATAATTTAGATCTATATAGCCTTCTTTTAGTACATTTGATACCCCTGGTTTGAATCCTAATTAACCTCGCAATATATTTATAAAAAAAAAAAAGTGAAACTTTATTGTGAATGATTTATCTACGGCTTCATAAAATTTCCAAAGTCTTTTATATGTAATTTTCTTTTCAAATTAATGGTGAATTGCAGAAAGGATAAAGGACCGAAGCAATGGAGATGTAGCAGTTGATTCATATCACCGCTATAAGGTACAAAGCAGAAGTATTGGAAAGAAAATCTTGTCTAGTTTTAGGGTCAATTTTGCTTCCAATTTCTCGTTAAATGATATATGAACTCTCGGGATTAAACATATTTTTGGTTGCTAAACAAGAAGGAAATTAAGTCTTTGTGTCATTTACAGGAAGATGTTGGTATCATGAAAGGCATGAATTTGGATGCTTACAGATTCTCTATCTCATGGTCCAGATTGTTACCAAGTAAGCTTCAAAATCTAAACAATTTTATCTTCACCCTCTCTTTATCACAAAATTTGTTCAATTTGAAGGTTTGATTTTTTTTAACAACATAAATAACAATCTTAAAACTTTTAACTAAAAATTGAGTTACATATTAAACTAATATATCTTCAATGTTAAAAGAAATTTTGATACATCATTTTATATTGATGTCGTCTAATTGAACGTTATTTAAATTAAGTTATATCCATTTTCATCCGTTTAATGTTGAACGATGTTTAATTAGACTTTATTCAATATTAAATATTGTCTAATCAATACTCATTCAATATTATTTTTTTCGTATATGATTATTTTTTTTCCTGGGTTCAGTTATTAATTAATTTTATCTATTTGGGTGTTCTCAGATGGAAAATTAAGTGGGGGTGTAAACAGGGAAGGAATCAATTACTATAATAACCTGATCGATGAACTTCTAGCCAATGGTGATTATCTAATGTTATCATTCCATTTTATTTTCAAATAGCTCGTGATATCCTAAATCATATTCAAATGTTACATATATGATACTAATGTTACATACAGGTATAAAACCTTTTGTGACATTATTTCACTGGGATCTTCCCCAAGCATTAGAAGACGAGTATGGTGGTTTCTTAAGTCCTCACATTGTGTAAGTAGCTCTCCTACACTTTATCCCTCTATAGAATAACTTTTCTGTTGTTAATCTTCATTATTATAATGTTCTTTCTTTGATTTTCTTTTTTTTTTCTGCGTACAATACAGGAATGATTTTAGAGATTATGCAGACCTATGCTTTAGGGAATTTGGTGATAGGGTGAAAAACTGGATCACTTTAAATGAGCCAGTGAGCTTCTGCACAAATGGTTATGTGGAAGGAACAATGGCACCGGGCAGATGTTCCAGTTGGCTAAACCGCAAATGCCTTGGTGGGAATTCAGGGACAGAGCCTTATTTGGCAGCACACTATCAGCTTCTTTCTCATGCTGCTGCAGTTAGGCAGTACAAGGACAAGTACCAGGTCTGATTTTGTCATAGAAAAGCTAACCTAGCTAGCTAAAATCATCAACATTATATGATATATCATACAAGACTGATTTACCATGCATGTATGTCAATTATCTTACTGATACATTGAACACACCAGGCATCACAAAAGGGAAAGATAGGCATCACATTATTGTCATCCTGGACCATCCCAATTGATAACAAGAAGAAACACCAAGAAGCTGCAAAGCGCAACATTGATTTCATGTTTGGATGGTAAGTCCTATAAATGAGGTCACAATTTATCTTGGTTTCACTACGTGAGTCCAACTGTATCTACAAATAACACACTCTATATAATTTTTGTAACTTTTGCTCAATTGGTAGCAACTTGTAGAGTTTTAATTTTGTTATTGCGTGAATTTCCAGGTACATGAGTCCCATAGCGAATGGTGACTATCCTCAAAGCATGAGATCTCTGGTCGGAAATAGATTGCCCAAGTTCACAGAGCAGGAGTCTGAACTTCTTAAAGGGTCATACGACTTTCTTGGACTAAACTACTACACTTCTAACTATGCAGCAGATATACCTTATCTTGCTACTGCTGGACGTGAAAGCTATCGTACAGATTCTCGTGTCAATCTAACATGTAAGTATATATACATATAGTACACACTTGTCAATTAGTAATTAAAGCTAATGATTCAGTTTTTTCTCATTTAAATTATATGCTGACAAGACTTTATGTCGTTTTTTTTTTTTTTGAATGGAAGCTGAGAAAAATGGTGTCCTCATTGGTCCAAGAGTAAGTACGACATTCATATTGAATTTCACAATCCTATTTGAAATGTTAATAACAATCTTCATTTGCTTAATATGATAATGCAGGGTGCTTCAGATTGGATATTTGTTTATCCAAGAGGAATTTATGACCTTCTACACTATACAAAGAACAAGTACAATGTTTCACTAATTTACATCACTGAGAATGGTAATTAGTTTTCAGGTTTTGATTGCTAAAGTGTCACACGAGTTCTCATGTAATACATACACAATGAAAACAGAGGACCCCCCCCCCCGTTACATATTATACATGATGGTTTATGAAATTCCTCATATTAATACAGGTATTGATGAAGTTAATGATCCTAATATACCACTTGAACAAGCTCTCAATGATAAGCACAGAGTTGACTACTATTATGATCATCTCTCTTATGTTAAAAGGGCCATCAAGTAAGTAGTTGTTTACATTAGATTGAATACTTGTTCAAAGTGTTATTATTAACTTTCTATTAATATTTATTGCAGGGAAGGGGTTAATGTTGAGGGATACTTTGCATGGTCATTGTTGGATAACTTTGAATGGAATATAGGCTACACTGTTCGTTTTGGCATCAACTATGTGGATTACAAAAATGGCCTCACAAGACACCATAAACTCTCAGCACGTTGGTTTACAAATTTCCTCAGAAAATAAACAAACACCCATGAGAATGGTGGAATATATTATCTTAACTAATAAGCCGATTGTATGGTATCTTGTCTCTAATTTATTCCAATTGTGTGTATGATAATTTCTTATGTAATACCTGAAAAATCTTAATTTAATAGAAGTATCTTGATTGAGTAATCTTAATGTTGGAAACAACTCGTTTTGTCTAGTTCTCAAAGAACATTGAAGTTTTATACATGGATCGTATTTTATACCTAAAAAATAATAGATTGGGTTTAACTTAAAGATTTTTGGTGTGGAATAGTCAAATTTTTAGGCGTTCCATGGACCTTTACATATTGGATACGACAATTATGGAATTGAATGGCCAGAAAAAAAAAATCAAATAATTAAAATTAAATTTTTAGTCCTTCAATCTAAAGCCTTAAAGTTACAAATTGTGACAAATTTAAAGTTAGGTATTGGTCTTTTTATGGAATGAAAGGCCACTAACAAAAACTTTTGTTTTAAAAAATATATAAAAATATTGATAATTATTTTAATAAAATATCAAATTTGGTAATTTTAAATAGATATAAAAAAAAATTGTTAATTATTTTGAGAAAATATTAAAATTTGTAATTTTAAAATTCATAATCATGAAAATAAATATTGTTAATTATTTTTTAAAAATAATAAAAATAGTATTATTAAAACTTATAATCATAAAAATAGTTTTTCCTTATATTCAGTTCATATATACTTTTAAAAAAAATCTAACACATTATTTCATATTGAATATCATTCAAATTGTACTATGGTTATTCAAATATATTTAATGTTGAACCATATTTAATTAGATATTGTTCAATATTACTGAGTTTTATTTTTATTGTTATATATTGTAAAGATGTTATTTTTTTAATAATTTAAATTTTTTAAAAAATAAATTATTTTTCCAACAATTTTTTAACATGTTATCAAAGTTAAACATACATATCGTGCTTATACTCAAATGACCTAGCTTTATAATGTTAATGCTCCTTCCAATAATCTATTAACTTTCAAAAATTTAATTGAAAAATTACAAAAAAAATAGTAAATTTATAATTTATAATAAAAATGCCACCTAATAGTATTAAAGATGTTTCAATTAAATAATGTTTAATATTAAACGAGTTAAAATAGTTGTAGTTTCATTTAAACGATGTCTAATTAAACGATATTTAAAATAAAATGATATACCTAAATTTTTATATTTAATAGTGAAAATAAAGTAGATATAAATGATGTTATTTTTATAATTATAAGTTTTAAAGATGTTATTTTTATTGTTTTTCAATCTTGGGTTTTCCTCAAAAGTATCAACCAGAGGAGAAATTATTCATAGCTTAACGAATAATATATAACTTATAAATAACGTTATATATATATGTGTGCGCGCGCACTCGCAATCAAATCTAGAATTTTCATATTAACATTTTATTGTAACTTGTTATGAAAATTATCTTAATAAATAAAAAGATAAAATATGATAAAATTCATGCATAAATATATTAAAGTTTAAAATATAAGATATAATTTAGATATTCAAATTAAAGATATATCTTGATCAACAATCTAAAATTGACGAGTAAATAAAACTTACGAAGAAAAAAAATAATAAGAGAAAAAAAGTATTAAATTGGTGACACAATGAAGAACTGGATCACCTTCAATGAACCATTCGCCTATAGCATGTTTGGTTATGATATTGGATTATTCTCATCAGTTCGATGTTCAGATTGGAAAAGGTTGAGTTGCAGCGGTGGGAATTCAGCCACTAAGCCGTATTTGGTGTCACACAATCAACTTCTTACTCATGTTACCACTGTGAATTGTATAAAGACAAGTATCATGTTTGAGTTGCAAATAAATATTTTGTTTCATTTATATTTTTTTTCTTTTTTCATATGAGATTCTTTTCATATTAGTCAACATGTAAGAATACATATAAAATAGACTAAAATGTAAGACAAGGAGACTATTAGTATCATATAATATGAGCATTGAGCATTGGTCATGCGATGTCTGAGAATATGGCATCACATTGACAATTCATTGTTCAATTTCATTCACTTTATGACATTCCTTGATCCAATCCTCACCCAAAACGATAAGCACTTATTTTAGGTATGGGGTGAGGAGATTGGAAAGTGAAACTTGGACCTTTTTCCAAGGGCACCACAACCTTACCAATTTAACTATCAAAGCATAAGCACTAACCTAATCAGTTAAAAAAGTGCAAAACAAGAGAAATAAGGGAAGAAATATGTATTGAGTAAAATTTAGAATACACAACTCTAAACTTATTAATATTGGATCCAAACAAGTAAACAAATTATTTATATTATACTGATTTGGGGTTGATCTTTAACACTCCCCATCAACACCAACTCTCATTATTTTTACCATGTTGAGTTGACTACGAAACATTTCAAACTTGCCAATCCTTAAGCTTTTTGTAAACAAGTCTACAATTTAATTACCTTTCTTGATTTTCCTAATTTCAATTTCTTCTTGTAGAATCTTTTCTCTCATAAAATGATAGTGCATTCCAACATGCTTAGTTCTTGCATGAAAGATTGAATTCTCCATCAAACGAATTGTCGACTGATTGTCACAATATAATGGAGCTGTATAATCTACTAGTTGATGTAGGTTATTCATTAGCTGTATCAACCATGTACTCTCTTGAGCTACCATTGTTGCTGCTCTATACTCAGCTTCAGTGGTTGATAATGATATATTCAGATGTCTCTTCCTACACCAAGAAATTGTTCCAGAACCAAGCTTAAACACATACCTAGTTTTTGATCTCCTGGTGTCATGATCTCCTGTATAGTCATCATCATAGTAACCAACAAACTTACAGTTTCCACCTTTCTTGTAAAAAAGATCATAGTTAATTGTACTCTTTACATATCTTAGTATTCGTCGAACTACTTCCAAATGAAGCTTCTTTGGATTTTACATGTATTGACTCATCACACTAACTACATAAGACATGTCAAGTCAATTTAAGGTTAAGTAGATCAGATTGTCTACCAATTTTCAATACATTTTCACATCTTCCAAATCTTTTCCTTCATGTGCACACATTTTGGCATTGGTTCCATCGGTGTTGAAATTGGTTTGCATTCAAGCATTCTGAATCTCTTCAACAAATCTTTGGAATATTTTTGTTGAAAAAGAAATATTCCTTCTTATGTGCAATCAACCTTGGGACCAAGGAAGTGCTTGAGCTGTCCAAGTTCCTTCATCTAGAAACGAACTGATAAATTTTCCTTTGTTTGAGGAAATTCTGCCTCATCATCATTGGTTGTGATTAAATCATCTACGTATACTAGCACAATATCTAGCTTTCATTTATTGTCATTGACAAATAAGCTGGAATCTACATGTGTTACTAAATAACCACTTTCTGTTAAAAATTGAGCAATCTTACCATACCATGCCCTGGGTGGTTGTTTCAATCCGTAAAGTACTTTTTGTAACTTACACATATTCAAGATGATCTTGGCTCTGAAAACCCATTGGTTGGATCATTTATATCTCCCAATTTAGCTCTCCATGAAGAAAAGTGTTCTCCACATCCATCTACCACAAATTTATGTCTTTGTTGGTTACAAGTGCAAGTATAACTCGTATACCTTTAAGTTTTGCCATCGAACTAAACATTTCATCATAGTCTAGTTCGTATTGTTAAGAGAAACCATGAGCTACCAATCGTGCTGTGTACCTCTCAATTGACCCATCTGGATAACGCTTTATCTTGTAAACCCATTTACAAGATACAGGTTTCACATCTCCTGATTTTCTCACCAGATCCCAAGTTTAATTTTGCTGAAGTGCATTGATATTTTCTTTCATAGTTATCATCCACTTAGATCTTTGTGATGCCTCTACGAACGTCGTAGGTTTTATTATAGTTGCTTCTTCAACTATGGCTGTATTGACATATTTGTGATTTGACTTTCGTGCTCTTGTTGACCTTTGCAATTGAGATTGTGAAGTTAGTTCTTCCGTTTCACTAGGCCCACCTTTTTCGTGTGATTGTTGATATATGCCAATTTGCCAAAGACTATAAGTTACTCTTTATTCGACATCATTACTATTTGGATCTTCTGATTCATCTGAAATTTGTTGGAGTTTAATAGTATGCTCTCCCATCTTTTGTTGCAGCTTGTTTTAAAATTCTCTCGAATTTGGCAACATCTCATTCTATGAGGACCATCAAGAAGATGCTTCATTGATCACCACATCTGGTGAAGTGTAGCATATTTCACTTGTTGGATCGCAACATTTTTACCCTTTTCTTTAGCTATCGTATCCCACAAAGATACATCTAATAGTTTTCTTGTCAAACTTACTCCGTAAATGATCAGGAACAAATACATAACATATAAAGGCAAATACTCGAAAGTAACTAACTGTAGGTTTCATGTTCCACAATTTCTCAAAGGGTGAAATAAATCCTAACCTTGGTTGAGGAAGTCTATTGATCACAAAAGTTGCAGTCCTCATCACTTCAGCCCAAAACCTCACAGGTACATTCTTTTCACGTATCATACTCCGAAAAATTTCTTTAAGATGTCGATTCTTTCTCTTCGCTACACCATTTTGTTGTGGCGTGTTAACACAAGTGTACTGATGACATATTCGAAATTCCTAACTATCTTGAGTTATATTCTCTATTGTTGTCTGTGCGCAAGCAATAGATCTTTTTTCCTACTTTTCCTTCAGTTGACTCTTTGAACTCTTTAAACTTTGAAAATGTTTTAGATTTTTCTTTCATAAAGAAAACCCACACATACCTTGAGAAATCATTAATGAATGTCACCATGTATCGCATACCACACATACCCCAAATACATCAGAGTGAACTAACTCCAATGGTTCTTTTGCTTTAAACTTCGATTCTTCGTATGAAATTTGGTGAGCTTTACCATACTAACATCCTACACATATCATGTCTATTCGCATGTCTAGTTGAGTAAGCCTTTTAAGCATCAAATTCTTCACCATCACAATTAGCTTAAAATAGTTAACGTGACCTAAACCGCATATGTCATAGATCTGCTATCTCATTTCTTCTTGTTGTGTCTACATATGCAAATTTTGCTAACATCACGTAGATTGATTCCAATCATTGCCCCTTCATTGTTAGTGTTTCTAAGATTTTGAGATCATGATATACCTTCACGTCTCGGGGATCGAACAAGACATAGTGGCCTGATGATGTTAATTGAGACATAGATAGTAAGTTTTTTTTCATTCCTGGGATATGATAAACATCTTGAAGTGGTACCTAGTTAGTATTACATCAAGGCATAACTATCGTCTTATCGATGTGAGTTATCAGTAACCTTGAGTTGTCAATTGTTACCACTACACGACCTCTCTTGTACTCAGACATGCTTTGTAACTTTTGTTTATCACCCGTCATATGATTTGAACAGCCCGAATCTATGATCCAGTCATTCTTATAGTCAATATATTCTAGTGTTGTTATTGTGAGAGCTAATTCTTCTTCCTTTGTAAGGAATAATGTTTCGGCATCCCAACCATCTTTGCTATTCTCCTTAGAACGGGAAGTAACTATATTAATTTTAACAATATTTTTCCTACTCTAATAACATTTTTCCATGTGACCCATCTTCTCACAGTTGTAACACTTACCATCAAATTTTCTGTTGTTACATCGATTCTTCCAAGCTCCCCTAGATTAAAGCCTCTTTTTCCTTGAGAATTTTTTCTTTATGGAAATCCTTTTTAAATTCACTACCATTGTACCGCTTGAAAGTGCCTCTGATTTTATTAGTATAGAGTGTTTCTTCCTCACCCTTCAACGAGACTTCTCCTATTTACTTAGTCATAGATTCTTGGCCGGCCAGCAAATTCTCAAACTGAACAAGAGATGATTGTGTCAGTCATCCTTATATAGTGGTAACAAACCCTCGATATTTAAGTCTCAAACCATAGATAATTATTCTCTTTATCTTTGTTCCCTGATAGGGGCAGAACCGACATCGCCGATCCTGCCCGTTACTTTGGTTTTATGTATTTATAAAACTCTCGCAAGTGCACGAATCATTTCGTAGAAAATGATAATTATACTCCCATGGTCGATCTAAGGAAGAAATGTATGTGGTTTTTAATTTATTATTCAAACTTTTAAAAACGAAATTAAATCCTAAACATCCTGTCACGATATTTTGAGGTTTTGTGTTTTTAATCTACTTACATAAAAATAAACATAGATTCAATAAACATTTATGCAAATTTTATCATTTATAATGGTGGAGTATTTATGGATATAATAATTAAGTTAATTATGCTTGCTCATATTATTTAGGTTATTAAAGATATGAATTGATATTTATTGATTCTCTCTTTTTTATATGAATACCACCTTTGGTGGGGTTAGATATTCTTTATTAACTAAACAAATCAATTAACACCTATGGGTGAGGTTGATAACTAATTTGGTTAATTAAATTAATTCTTTTTTCTAAGAGATTGAAAATGAACCATTTAAATGCCACCTTTGGTGGGGTTAGACAGTTTAAACTTTATTCAAGGTGTCCAAATTAAACCTAAGAATTTAGTTATCCGAGTATTAACTTTCAAGTTTTAAAACCACTACTGAAAACATGTTGTCAATACATTTTCAGATAATAATTCTTATAAAAACTTTTGAAATAGAGCTTCACTCTAACTACCGGGCGATTGTACCAACAAATAAAAGAGCACTACTCTAAATTAGACCGGATAACTAAACCTTAAAATCTAATTTTCAGATTTAAGTTTGTAATGAAAAATAATATATTTCTCTCTAACATTCTTAATATAAAATCTTGAATAAAAATAAAATCAATTCATTTTAGAGATTTTTACCTATTTAATATTTCTCAAGCATAACAACGTTATTATTACATCATGTTTATAAATAGCCAACGAGTTAAATTTAATCACGCATAAATTAAATATAACATGTAAGAATAAAGCATAAAAAATAAGTGTAAAGAAAATAAAATCCTTACAGAACTTCGATGCTATTCCCGTTGCTGGAAAACCTCCAAGCGGAATTTGCACTCCCATTTATTGAATCAAAAAGCTAATAAATTACAAAAACATAACTAGTTCTTCCCAAAAAGGGAAGAACTCTAAAACTAAGAGAAATTAACTAAGAACAACTAAAAACTAAGAAAGAAACTAAGAAAAGCTTAAAAACTAAGAAATGAGAGAAAGAAAGAGAAGAAAAGAATGGTTTTGAGGTGTGTTTAGAAGTTAAGGGAAGAGGGGTATTTATAGGTGAGGATGGAGAGAAAAAGTGAGTGAAAAAATGTTTAAAAAATGTAAAAACGCGGAGTGCAAATGCTGAGGTCATTGATGACGTCAGCATGACGTCATGGGGGTGGTTGCACGTGAAAAATGGGGCGAAACGGGCGTCGGCGCGCGTGGAAGAAGCGCGCTACGTTGTAGCGCGCGTGAACGATAATGGCGCGCGACCGGCAAGATGCGCGGCTTGGCGCGGATCTGGGGTAAGCGCGCGGGCGTCTTCTTGCTGTGAAAAGGCCATGGCTGCTACGGCGCGATTTTCTCCTTTTTGACATTTTTGACCTTTTTGACCCATTTTGTCCAATTTTTCCATATTTGTTGACCTTTCCCCATTTATTTATTAATATATTTGTGATGTATTGCTTCCAGTATTTCTCTTTAAGTCTTTAAGTTACGTTTTTAAGCCAAAATACCTGAAAAACAATAAAAATATCCGTGATTCCGAAAAAGACAAATATATATAAATATATGATAAAACATATAAATATATATATATATATATTAATCAATTAATGTGCATAAAATCATGGTTATTTTAGTGCTTTTTGAGCACTCATCATTTCCCCAATAAGAGCTTTTGGATCTAACTCTAAAATTTTGCAACATAACGATTTCACTTTATGAAAGTACTAAAAAATTGTCATGTCGTGTTGCACCATTGATAGTAGCTCGTTCTCGAGAATTTGTAGTCTTCTATCATTTTTCTTTGAAAAGAGTGTAACTAAAGTGTCCCATACTTCCTTCGGTGTTTTGGCATCTCGAATGTGCTCCAACATTTCTCGTCAACTATGGTATTCAAAGTAAACATCGTTTTGCTTGCTTTAATTTTCCATTTTCGTATGATACCGTTTGCATCTTCTGTTGTTGGTTGTGTAAATTTGCCACCACTAACGACCTCCCACAGGTCTTGATCTTGTAGATAAGACTTCATACATATTACCCACGTGTTATAGTTTTTGTTGTTGAGCTTCTTAATTCCTCCAACTACTTGAAAGTCACTCATTGTGCCGGTAAGACTTCGACTATACTGAACAAGCTTAACTAATAAACTTGTAGAGTATTAAACTCCTCATGACTCAAGATAGCTTCACCAAAAACGATCCCTGACCGTCCCACTCTGATACCAATTGTTAAGTAAAATTTAGAATTTATAACTCTAAACTTACCAATATTGGATCTAAACAAGTAAACAAACTACTTGTATTATACCCACAATAAAAGAGATTATAGCATTTTTCAAAGACCACTCACAATTTGAAAAAAATACAAACACTCAAAGAAAAATGTTTCAACTCACACGTAAACTAAAAATACAAAGAATTATTTGTTTTTAAAAAGATGATTAACTCAAATGGAAAGTAGACTATTTATAGTCCTATCAATGTAATCTACATCATATAAATATAAAACTAAAAAATAATTCTAACCACTAAAATAAAAAACTAAGAAATAATTATAACCACTAAAATATAAAATTAAGAAATAATTCTAACCACTCAAATATAAAACTAAGAAATAATTCTAACCACTTAAATATAAGACTAAAAAATAATTTTAACCACTTAAATATAAGACTAAAAAATAATTTTAACCACTTAAATATAAGACTAAAAAATAATTCTAAGTATACATTATTATCACATTTTACACACTTCTCATTTTTACATCATTCTAAGATTTTCTCTTTAAAAGAAAACTTTATTCAATCTTTGAGAAGCTTCCATTGTATTGAGTTGAGTTGATCTTCAATAACATGGGTTATATAAGGTAGTTAAATCTTGGAAATAGTTTGATCTAAGAAAACGTTGAACTGCAACATTTGCAGGCATCACAGAAGGGCTTGATAGGGATTACCTTGGTGTCAATCTGGTTTGTTATTCGAACGTGAAGCACAACAAAAATGCGCATTACGAGCCCTTGATTTTACGTTTGGATGGTAAAGTTTGTCTCAATATTGATAAGTTTTAGAGGTATCTAATGTATAATCAATAAGTTTCTTCTCAACCACAATAACTCTATATAACAATGCAGTACTGGACAATAGAAAACAGGGCTCCAACTTGCGTTGTTGATTTATAAGGTTAACCAGAACAAACTCCCTTTGAAGTAAATGCTATGAACATATATATATATATATATATATATATATACACAGCCATAGCTTTGTTGTTAATGCAGGTTTATGGACCCCTGGAGAGTATCCACATAGCATGAGATCACTTGTAGGAGAAAGATTACCCAAATTCACGGAAGAGCAATCTAAGATTGTAAAAGGGTCCTTTGATTTTATTGGATTAAATTATTTTACTTCCAGGTATGCAGCTTATGAACTATCCATCCTGGAAATTTGAGCTAAACTCTCAAGTACTAATACAGTACGTGTTTTCATTTTATAATCTACAACTAAGCAGCGTTCTTATGCACTGTCTCTGGAATTGTCACAAACTAATATGGACTTCAATATTTTTGTTCTGGCAGTGGTGCGTAATGGTATATCTAGTGGGCAAAGGTAAGTCTCGTATTATTGACTTAGGATACATCTATATATATATATATGAGCTTTCCATTTTGTATCTTTTATGTAACTTTAATTGTTGTGATTTTTTTTTTAAATCAAGGGAGTAGGGAGTAGGGACTTCTTTTTCAAATATTATCTACAAATTACTATCTGACCACCTGCTTGAGGGTTCATTTGGTATAATGCAAAGGTGAAAAAAAAGTATTTAAAGCAGTCAAATTTTCAAAGTAGGAAATATGTAACCTAAACTTATCAAAAATGTTTTTTTTATCACAACTTAATATTAATACACGTGACATAATTTACTTACTCTTATAAATAAGTAATCTTATAATCAATTTATCATTTTATGTTTTAATTTTATATTCAATTAATAACTAATTTTATGCATATAACATTGCTAAAACTTTTTAACATAAATATATGAAATTATTAAGTGTTTTTTTTTTCATTTCTAAGCCCTCTTTTTTTTTTTTTTTACTTTTGACCCATAAGACTATCTTGAACCCTCAATATCATATTGTACTAAATTTTGCATTATTTTTATACTAAAAGTTGCATTAAATTTTTACTTATTTATAATCCAAAATATCAAATATTATACTAAAAAATATATTCTTTTATAAAATAGAATATTCTTTTTATATGACGTAATATTATTCAAGTACAAATTTTTTTTAAATTTTGTTAAATTTTTTATTACATATAATAAATTATAATTAAATATAATATAATAATGAACATTATTGCATATATAACATTATTTATGTACTAAATTTTACGTTGGATTGGAGTAACTTTGCATCAAATTTTACACTAAATTTGATGTTTTGGTGCATGATTGGAGATTCCTATGCAACAATGTTGCATATTTATACTACATTGTTTTGAAGTTGATATAAAAGTGAGATAACTTAAACTAGAAAGAAGAGGAATAAGGAATTATAAAGAAAAAAATATCACAGTCACAGTGCAAGGTATGTCATTATTTATGTTTATGTGTAATTAGCTAATTTGGTCATACAGGCTGCTTCAGATTCTATTTCAGATTTATCCCAGAGGAATTCGAGATAGTTTGCTCTACACGAAAAGAAAATATCACAATCCACTTATTTATATAACTGAGAATGGTAATTATAAATTAAAACTTTCAATCCTATAAGCATTATCTATTTATGTATTTTCCAAATTACGTGGCATCTTCGAAACAATGTACTGTAGGCGTTGCCGAATACAATGATCCAAGTCTGTCACTTGAGAAAGCACTAATTGACAATTAAAGAGTTGATTACTTCCATCGCCATCTTTATTACCTTCAGAAAGCAACTAAGAGCTAATTCATTTACAAATTTAAGCCCTAGCTCATCTTTCTACCCTTCTGTGCTCTTTGATTAATCACTCTCTTTTTTCTTGGGGCAAAGATGGAGTCAATGTGAAGGGATACTATCCATGGTCCTTATTGGACAATGATGAATGGATTTCAGGTTTCACTATTTGGTTTGGCATCAACTATGTTGATTACAATGATGATCTCAAAAGATACCCAAGCTCTCAGCTTGCTGGTTCCAGAATTTCCTCAGAAAATAAGCAGAGCATTCTGATTCTATGAGTTCTGTTAAATTTAAACAAAATAAAAATTCTGCATATTTCTGGTATCAAATTCCGGAAAGTAAATTAGAACATATAACTTTCTACTAAATTCTCAGGCTATTCGTATTGACCTCAAGTTATGTTATTATTACAATTCAAGGGGTTTAAGTTCATAAACATCTATATATAAATGTTCAGATCTTAATATGGCATCCATGAAGGAACTTTATATCTGACATTATTAGTGAAATTAAAGCACATGAGGAGCCCATTTTTGTTTGATATGAAAAAAAAGGTAACTCACTCAAAAAGGATGAAGCTTATGTGTGCCAATTTTCAAATGGAAATGCTATATGGAACCCCCTTTCCAGTCACACCTGCCTGTGAAAATGGCTTTAGAAGCTCATATGGCAAAATCCCAGCTCCATTCCTATTCTTGTAATTTTCATTCTCGTTCCTCTCATCAATAATTCTTTCAATTTCCTTCAACCTTCCATTGAAGCGCTCAAAAGCTGCTTTAATTACCGGATCATCAGCCCAAGAAGGTTCCATAGATTCACCAAGATACTCTTCATCAGGTGAATGACTTGATAATATATCCAAAACAGCCATCACTCTTGTTGCCTGAAGTTGGGATGGAAAACATTGCAAAAGTGTAGCTTCAGGCTTGGACTTGAATTTTTTCCAATCTTCTTCAAATGGGTCTTCTGTGGGCATGTTAACTCTAGCAATGGTGGGTCTGTTAGGGAAATAACCACCATAAGTGTACTGTCCAAAGTTCACAGCAGCATGGTGACAAGATGTTACCCACACAATTATTGTAAGGATTTCAATGAGGTCTTTGGAGGTCTTAAGGACAGGCCACCAAGGTTCATCTTTTTTGTCCTCATGACCTACTGTTCTAATCTCTGTCCACCAGGCTTGAAGCTCTTCATCAAATTCCACAAGGGTTGGGTTTGGGTAGTAGTGGTTGACATAGTCAGTTACCCATTCTTCGATTGCAGCCCATAGGTCAAGTCCATCCGTGGCATAAGGGTAGTCTTCAATTGTTAGCCTTAAACCATGTGGAGCACTTGAGTCCTCAACAGCCATGCCCCTATCAATATTGAACCACCAAAATTGATTGTGTCATCAAATGAGAACTCTGTTTCTATTAGTTCTAGCCTCTATAGAGAATTTTTATATTAGTTTGATATATTATATTCTAAGGCTCATGAAACTAATGAACATTTGGTTGAGACCAAATAATGAGGACATATGAGATAAAATTACCTATGAATGAGATCAGCAGGCAATGCTTGTAAGTCAAACTGCCATTCAGCAGCATATGCAAGAGAGCCGATCTCTGCAGAATATTTGGAAGGTGAGAATGCAGTCTCAATGATGCCACCAGCATTGATAAGTGCTTCTCGAGCAAGCGCATTGATCTCCATTGTGTACCGAAAATGAGGATGCAATAGTCTGTAGATTGGGTGCATTACACTCAATTGCCTATTCGTTGCTATTACATAAGGTTCTGTTACTGCATGAGTTCTTAACCTGTAAATTTGGATGAAATTTTTATCAATCAAATATTTAAAATAGAAACTAAGGAAACTATTTTTAAACAAGTAGCTAGCTAATCAAGAATGCATACCAATGACTAACAAGTTGGTGATAACCAGAGTCATGGGCTAGAACATGAGCTTTGGCAATCCTCCACAACCAGACTTCAGTTGAATGCCAAGAAGGTCTAAAAACTTGCTTCCACTGTGGTTTGTCATCCATGGGTGGCCGAGTAAGCTCAATTGCCAGGGGCCTTAAAGTGCCATCTGGATTGAGAAAGAAGATTGTCCTTGATCCATACAGTGTAGTACCTTTAATCTTTCTTACTTTTCTAACAAATGGTAAAAGAAGGTCATGATAATCTAACATGAACAACTTCTTTCGTCTTAAGGCCTGCATTCATATATAATTGCTAATACTCATATCATTTGTCCATGTTAGTAATAACTACGAATTCTAATGATGTTTTAATTAATAACTAACCTCATCAACAGTCATGATACCTCTAATCTCTTGATTCAACATTTCTGTGGTGATTGCTGATTCTTGTGGACCATAGATATTAGAGTCAAGTTTACTCTTTAACGGCCACTCCTGTATCATTTAAAGCAAAATATGGAGCAGATGATAATGTTAATTGTTGGCCCAAAACGTTCAGGCCCAAAACTTGTATCACTTAAATCCTTAGTTACCTATATATATATATATGCTGTTTTGTAGAGAGTTTACAGTAGCCGCCAGAGAAAAAAAAAAAAAGTAGAAACAAAAAAAAAACAGAAGTTGCCGAAGAGTACCCCTTTTGTGGCAGCTGGTGTAGAGGAAAAACATCATCACCTCTATCAGAGAAGCTGAAAACTTCTTAATTAATATCAAACCCTCTTTATTTATTAATCCATAGCATCAGAAAAGAATATCCTATTTTTAACAGTAAACTCATTTGTATGATAATATTTGATTAAGTAACAAGTTTTTAAATTTATCTTGCTATATATTACCAATAAATTAGAGATATATATATTTTTTTTATGTATTTGAATTTTTGGTATATTTTATGAAACTTTCTGAAAATTAGTGTTTGTATCTTCATTTGATTATTAGTAGATTTTTTCTCGGTGTGCCGTCGTCAGTAAAGTAGATTTTTTACATTAAAAAGTTAAACCACTTAAATCATCATGTACCACTTATTTTTCTCACTGTTTATTATTTTTCTATTACCCATAATTATATATATGTACAATCAAATTGGACCCAAAATTCACTTCCATTAGTGTTTATTTATAACAAATTGGTATCAAAGCATTGGATTATTCTGTTATTTATTGGAACTGATCAAGTTTACACTTTTAGATTTATTTTGAGCTTCTAGTTATCTGATTGGTTTCATACTTTCTGGGTTGTATTTCTATTTATTTAATATTGGGTTTTCTATCATAACGAAAAAATACGAAATTGAGAAATTCAATAATAGGAATGATTTCAGTCTCTGACGAATGAAGATGCGGATCGTATTAGTTAAAAATGGCTCGTTAAGACACTTGAAGGCAAGGATAAATTGTCAAAAAAAATTGACTGATAAAGAAAAAATACATTGATGAAAAATGCTCTCAGTTTAATTTAGTTATCCTTGTCTAATGAGGTATTACACAAGGTTGGTGATGAAGAATCTACCGTTGAGTTATGACTTAAATTGGAGAATTTGTGTATGACTAAGTCTTTGACAAATCGATTATATTTGAAGCAACGTTTATATACATTCAGAATGTCAAAAGGTACACTTTTACACGATCACCTTGATGAATTTACTAAAATTATTCGTGATCTAAAAAATGGTAGTGTTAAAATTGAAAGTAAGGATCAAGCCTTAGATCTATTATGTTCTTTACCTCATTCATTTAAACATTTTGTTAATACCATGCTATATGGGTGAACATTATTTTTTTGGGGGGATGTCAAAGCAGCTTTGAATTTCAGAGAGTTGAAGAAAAATGTATTTACAAGCAACAATGACAATTGCAGTGGTTTATTTGTCAGAGGTAGAAATCAACAAAAAGGTATAAGCAATAATAGAGGCAAGTATAGATCCAAATCTAGAAAAAGAAAAGATAAATACAACTATTTCCGTCAAGAAGGACACTGGAAAGTAAATTGTCTGAAACTCAAAGGTAAAGAAAAATCTACCACAACGTCATCTATTATAAATGAGGTTGTTGGTGTTGAAGATAGTTCTGATTCTGATGGTGAAAATGTTCAATCAGTATCTATTAATTCTCCTGGAGATGTTTGGATTCTTAATTCGGGTTGCACTTACCATATGTGTCCCAGTAGGGACTTGTTTGCTTCTTATCATTCTATTGATGGGGGTGTTGTCTTGATGGGAAACAATGTTTCCTACAAAATTGTTGGTATTGATATTGTTCGAATTAAGATGCATGATGGTATTGTTAGGATTTTGAAAGATGTTCGTCATGTTCCAGATTTGAAAAAGAATTTAATATCTTTGGGTACTCTTGATTCACAAGGCTACAAGTATGTAGCTGAAGGTGGAGTTTTAAGAGTTAATAAGGGTGCTCTCATTTTTATTAAAATCGCGTGGCCTCTATGTGCTTCAAGGTAGCACTGTTATTGATAATGTTTCAGTTTCGTCCTCATTAGATCAAGATTCTGATACTACTCGAATATGGCATATGTGGTTAGGGCATATGAGTGAGGCAAGGATGTCTATTTTGAACAAACAGGATTTGCTTAATGGTCAGAAAACTGAGAAGCTTGATTTCTGTGAACACTGTGTCTATGGAAAGCATCGCAGAGGTTTCAATTTCGTCCTTATTAGATCAAGATTCTAATACTACTCGATTATAGCATATGCGATTAGGGCATATGAATGAGATAGAGATGTCTATTTTAAGCAAACAGAATTTACTTAATGGTCAGAAAACTGGGAAGCTTGATTTCTATGAACATTGTGTCTATGGAAAGCATCACAGGGTCAAGTTCAGTACAACCATCCATAAACGAAAGGTACTGTTGATTATATTCATTTAAATCTTTGGGATCCTTCTCATGTTGTGTTTAAGGGTGGTGCTCGGTATAGGTTGACTTTTATTGATGACTTTTCCCGTCATGTTTGAGTATATCTTTTGAAGAACAAGAATAATGTGTTCTCAAAATTTATAAAATTCAAGGCTCGTATAGAAAATCAAACAGACAAGAAAATCAAGCATTTGAGGACTTACAATGATTTGAAATTTTGTGAAAGTTAGTTTAATGAGTTATGTGAAAGAAATAGCATAGTGAGACACCGTACTGTGCGTTATTCACCACAACAAAATGGAGTAACAGAACGTATGAATAGGACTTTCTTAAAAAGAGCTCGTTGTATGCTTTTTCAAGTTGACTTGGATAAATCCTTTTGGGTTGAAGCTTGTAACCATGCATGCTATTTGGTGAATCGATCTCTATCAATTACAATTGAGTTGAAGACTCCGTTTGAGATATTCTCTAGTACTCCTGCTAATTATTCTAATTTGAAAGTTTTTGGCTGTCCTGCTTATCCTCATGTTAATGATAATAAACTTGAGCCTAGGGTATTAAAATGCATATTTTTAGGGTATCCTTCTAGAGTTAAGGATTATAGATAATAGTGTGTTGAACCCAAGTTACCTAAAAATATGTTGGAAAAGAAAAATGAGTTTATTGTTATAGGTAAAGACCACTGTGTTAGTGAGCAAGTGGAGCTTGATAGTGGAGCTCCTAGTCAAGTGCAAGAGGGCATTTCAGATCTACCATCTGTGGATGAGATAGATGATTTTGCTCATGATGTAACAGAAGAGCAATATAAGCAACTATATAGTATCACTAAGGGTAAAGGAATAAGAGAGATACGTAGATGTAGACTTAGTTTCTTTTGTATTATCTGTGGCAAAGTCTATTGAGGTGCATGAACCTTCTTGTTAACATAAAGTTGTCACTTATGATGAGTCTGTTTTGGTTGCTATGAATGAAGAGATTGAATTACTTAATAAGAATCATACTTGGGAATTGGTGAAACCTCCCAAGGGCCAGAAGATTATTGGAAACAAATAAGTCTTCAAGAAAAAAGAAGGTATACTTGAGGTTGAAGCAGCTAGGTTCAAGGCACGTGTTGTTGCAAAAGGTTATTGTCAAAAAAAGGGTATTGACTTCAATGAAGTATTTTCATCAGTTGTGAAACATAGCTCTATTCGTGTGTTGCTTGCTATAGTTGCATTGTTTGACATGGAATTAGAACAATTTGATGTCAAGACAACCTTCTTACATGGTGAGTTTGAGGAACAAATTATATGCACCAACCAGATGATTTGTTGTTCCAAGTAAGGAAGATCATATTTGTTTATTGAAAAAGTTTTTATATGGGTTGACTCTTTTATGATTGATCATGGTTACTCTAGGAGTTATTATGATAATTGTGTTTATCATAAAAGATTCCATGATAATTCATCTGTCTATTTGTTGTTTTATGCTGATGACATGCTTATTGTTTTTAAGAATAAGTCTGAGATTCAGAAATTAAAAGTCTCAACTTAGTGGTGAGTTTAAGATGAAAGATTTGAGTGCAACGAAGAAAATTTTAGGCATGGAAATTTACAGGGATAGACAAATGGGTAAACTTTATTTGACTCAGAAAAGTTATATTGAAAAAATTCTTGAACGTTTTGGTATGAAAGAGTTTAAACCTGTAAATACATCATTAGCTGTGCATTTTAGGTTTTCTTTGAATTTGTCACCACAGTCAAAAGAAGAAGAGCAGTACACATCTCAAGTTTCATATGCTAGTACCATTGATAGTTTGATGTACACTATGGTTTGTACTCGTCCAGACATTTCACATGCAATTAGTGTTGTCAGTAGATATATGGGTAATCCTGGCAAGGGTCATTAACAAGCAATTAAATGGATACTTCGATATTTGAGAGGCACATCTAATTTTGGTTTGGTGTATGATGAAAATTCTAATACTAGTTGTAGTGTTATTGGTTATGTGGACTTCGATTATGCTGGTGATTTGGATAGAAGAAGATCTCTGACAGGTTATGTCTTTACTCTTTCTCATTGTGCCATTAGTTAGAAGGCTACTTTATAGTCTACAGTTACTTTGTCTACCACAGGCCAAATATATGGCGGCAACAAAAACAGTGAAAGAAGTCATTTGGCTTAGAGGTTTGGTTTATGATTTGAGTTTACAGCAAGATATTTCTATTATATTTTGCGATAGTCAGAATGCGATACACTTGACCAAGAATACTATGTATCATGAAAGAACCAAACGAATTGATATCAGATATCACTTCGTTCGTAACATTGTCTCTTAAAGTGCTATTGTTGTCAATAAGATAGTCACTACAGAGAATCCAGTTGATATGTTAACCAAACCAATTTCATTTAACAAGTTCAAGCATAACTTTGATTTTATTGGTGTTTGTAGTAAATAATCACCCTTCGAGGATTTGGATGACGGTTATTTGGTAATCCGAAGAATTTTATATTTAAATAACTTCATTCTGTTTTGAACCGAGATGGAGATTTGTTAACTGTTGGTCTAAAACGTTCAAGCCTAAAAATTTTATCACTTAAACCCTCTGTTATCTCTCTATATATATATGTGTGTGTGTGCTGTTTTGTAGAGAGTTTACAGTAGCCACCAGAGAGAACAAAACAGAGAGCAAAAACAAAAAAAGAAAAGAAACAAAAGTTGCCAAAGAGTACCCCTTTTGTGGCGGCTAGTGTTAGGAAAAACATCATCAACTGTATCAACCATTTTGCAAGAGAAGTTGAAAGCTTCTTAATTAAGATCAAGCCTTCTTTATTTATTAATCCATCAGGAAGCATCAGAAAAGAATCTCCAATTTTTCCTTTCAAATTTTTGCAAAACATATTAAAATAGAAGTCTTATGCAGTAAGTTCATTTGTACAGTAATATTTGATTAAATAACAAGTTTGTTAATTTATTTTACTATATATTATCAGTAAATTAGAGAGATATTTTTTTGGTGTATTTGGATTTTTGATATATTTTGTAAAGTTCTCTGAAAATTAGTGTTTGTATATTCATTTGATTATTAGTGGATTTTTACTCGGTATGCCGTCATCAATAGAATAGATTTTTCACATTGAAAGATTGAACCACTTAAATCATTGTGTACCATTTATTTTTCTTAATGTTTATTATTTTATTATTACCCATAATTATATATTTGTGCAACCAAATTGGACCCGAAATTCGTTTCCACTAGTGCTTATTTATAACAGAAAAAGAATTCAAAAGCTTAATGTTCATGGTCTAATTTCTACCATTTAAAAAAGTATACACACAAAAACCTACTTTTCACTCCCTTACAAATGAAGATTTGGAATACCATACATATTTTTATCATATTTATCATTGAAACTTCTCAAAAATACACTTTTAACAAGTTTTTGTTAGCACAAAAAATTATACTTGATAAATGCTTCCTTTAAACTAAGTTTAACAAAGATACAATATGTAGTATAATCAGTAAGCATCTTGATCACAAGGCGACCAATGATTTTTGTCTTTGTCCCATTGTCTCAAAGGGAGAAAAAAAAATAGAAAAAATAGATGTCCCACTAAATTAATTATTAACTAATATTATGATGCGTTAAGTCAAATATCTAAGTCATTTATTTGAATTCTAAAGAATGAGAGATTTAAGGGCTTATCAATATGTCATGCATTCATGCAACAACGATTTAAAACATTTTCTTCCTTCATCCTGTTATTTGTTTATTTCCTTTTTTCCAAAAATCTGATCTGCTTTGACTAACCTGTTCCCCTACAAAAAGGGTCAAATTGATATTATGTCTATAGTTAAAGTTGGTGAAAATGGTGGCCAAAAAACATACCGTAATTAGGCGGATGCAAAGAGGGTTGAGTCCAGCAAGAGTCTGCCGAGCAAATTCATCATCTCTAAACCAAAAGAACTTATCTCCTAAAAACCCAAATTAATTATATAGTCATATATTTGAATTAGAATAAAATATTGTGTAAGATAATAATCAAATAAGAATGGCTACTGAGTAAGTACTGTTGATGGTTTCAGGGGGCTCAAAACGCAAGATATCAGCTCCAGTAGTAGAAATGGTTTTGACAACCCTAGGCAACATGGTTCTTAGAAAGCCTTGCTCTCCAACTGGAGGCAAATGCACTCCTTCACTGAAGAGTGAATCTATGGCTGTTAAGTAGGGAAATCCCAGTTCATTATCCTTCATCACCTTCCCCAGCGAGGGTGCTAATGCATGAAGCACTGAGTACAATGTCTTTACTTGGAATGTCAGCTGCTTTATCTCTGAAAAGCATTCGTCCCTTGGAACATAAAATCTCTTGCTTCTTTTCTCTGAATTTGGATCTGCACAATATATGTATGTATAATATATATATATAAGCCTTAATTATAACTGTATAAAGAAAATCAGTGGCTTGCTTTAAACAAGTCTTTTGAAGTTAGGAGGATTGAGGAACTAGATTCTTGAATCGTGCTCAATGTTATTGGATTTTTAGGAGGAAAAATGCCATACATTCAAAAGATCTCTCAAAGTCAGATTTTTAAATAATATTGGTTCCTTAATTTTATGCGTGGATTTTGGAACACTGACACAGCTTTTTAAAAGATATCATAATTTGAGTGTTGAGACATACATAATTCATTTATGACAGGGTAGAAATACTATGTAAGATGGTTTCACATGCGTTTTAGTATATTTTCAAATGTGGCATTTCTTTTTATAGGACGATGGGTACTCTAGCTTTTATATGAGTAACTTTAGTCATTTAGCAACTATGACACTTTAGGCCTTAAGCTTTCATAGTTATGAACCTCTGGTCACTTAGGTTTAAGAATTAAGTATTTTAAGAGTCACTTTATTTGTGTCATTAGCATATTTTAATCGCCTTGTTTTCAGAGGGGATATTTAGGTCATTCTCTCTACAAAAATATGATGCTTTAGTTATTTTTTGAACAATAAAATATTATTTTATTAATAAAAAATTCTAAAAATGAATTTAATGGGAATAAAATTGACATTTTATTATAACAATTTAAAATTGAATTTGAACAGTACAATTTTTTTCAACTGTTTTTTAAAATTTTATATTTGTCCATGCAAAAATCGTTTGAGCTCATTAATTGGGAGCTAATAACTAAACTTTTACTTTCAATTTACTGTTATTTTAAACTTATGTTGTGTTTGGTTGGAGGGAATGCAAATGAATCAGAATTGATTCCTTCCATTTATGTGTTTGGTTGGGCTGAAAAAGGAGTCAGGAATGAAATCGATTCCTAAAGAGAAGAAATAACAATTCCTTCTTCTCCCTTTAGGAATCATGATTCCATTCCCATCTCAATTTTTTTTTCAATTTTACCCTCACCCTAAACTCAAATCCCAAACCCTAAACCTTAAACCCAAAACCCTAAATCCTAAAACCCTAAATCTCAAATCCCAAATCCCTAAACCCTAAAACCTAAATCTCAAAACTCTAAACCCTAAACCCCAAATCCCAAAACACTAAACCCTAAACCCTAAACCCCAAATTCTAAAACCCTAAACACTAAATCCTAAATCCTAAAACCCTAAACTCTATTTAGAAAAATAATAATTTTAACCGTAAACCTTAACGCACAAATATAACCCTAAATCCTAAATCCCAAATCCCAAATCCCAAACCTCAATCCTATTTAGAAAAATAATAATTTTAATAATATATTTTCTTTTTAAGTAATAATTATTTAAAAAAATAATGATCTCAATAATGTATTTTGTTTGACGAAAAAATAATAATTAAATAATATTATTCAAACTTTACTGAATATAGAGACATTAAAGTAATTTACAGTTTTTTTCATTTCATTCCATTGGTAAAACAAACACTATAATATTGATTCCTTCTTTGATTCCAATAGTTAAACCAAAAAACATTGTTTCCTTTCCATTCTATTTTATTTTCATTCAAATTCCATTATGTGAACCAAACGCCACCTTAAAATGTCTCTCGTATGAAATCTAACGGAATAAAGTGCCTCTGGTTATGAAAGCTAGTAGGACACTTTTTCTAATACTTTCAAATGTTTTTAATGTTTCTTATAATAAAACTAGTACAATCGGAAAATAATACGTACAATAATCCATAATGAGATTTGAATCTCGACCCTCGTATTGCAAGAAGAGGTACAGAGATTCAAATTTCGATATTTCATATATTCAATGTTCATAATGAATTTGAATGAAATCCCACCATCAATTAAGGATGCTAAGGACAGGTCTAAACATAAATTTATTGAAAAATGTAAATGGCTGGAGAGACCTAGAAGATTTGGGTAATGACTTATGAGTACACAATCGAGACAGATGGTAGTCGTGAATCATGATTGTGCAATGAGGCAAATTAGGTAATGGCCTATTAAGCAAATTAGACAAATTAAGCATACAAATCATTTTCCGCATAAAATTAAAATCTGTGTCACTTTCACAATTAGTAACTAAAAGCTGAATGAACGTGATATTTGACAATTCGCTTGAATTGCCTGGAAAAGAAAGGAATTCAACTAAATAGAAAAACAAGAAGTAATTAAGGAGCTGAAGCACACCTGATTCACAGCGAGATCGGCCGGTCCTACAACGCCTAGGGTAAGGATGTTGAGGGCCACCAAGAACAGGTCGTTGGAGATCAAAACTGGTGTCTGGGTCTCCAATGTCATTATACACATCGTAATCGTATATTCTCTCGTAACTCTTACGCTCTCCTTCTCCATTCCCTCTCAGCTGTTCAAGGTCTTCTTTTCTCAATCTTCTTAACCCACTCGGCGTTTCTGATGGCAAATATGACTATTCAAACCCCCGCCCCCAAATTTAAACGCACCAATTTAAGAGTTAATAATATACCATTAACAAATTAACACATTATTAATTAAAAAAAACTTCAAAACTTATAGCAACAAATATAATATTTTTATTATCAATTTATATAATTTTATTATAAAAAATAATTAATATATTATTTTATATTCAAATTAAATTACGTTATTTAAATCAATTTAATATTAAATATCGTTTAAATTAAATAATTTTATTAAAATATTATTTTTATAATTTTATTTAAATTATATACTTATAATTTTATTTAAATTATATACTTATAATTTTATTTATTAATTCAATTTTAATATATTATTAATTAAAAATTAAAATTTAAAAAATTAATTTTTTTTAATGTAAAATAATATATATTGAAAAACCAACCATAATAATATATATATAGTAAACATCTCTCCTATTTTTTATCGCGATATTGTCTCCCTCTTTTTTTATTTTTTTTTCTCCTCTTTTTTTTCTTTAATATTTTAATAATAATAAATTAAAAAAAAAAAGAGAATGAGTGAATGAGCGAGAGAAAGAGTGATAATGAATGAAAGGAAGAAATCGTAAGAGGAACGGAGAGAGAAATAAAAGGAGATAGATGAGATATTTTGTATTTTGATTTTTTTTTCTCCAATGCTTTTTATTAACAAAATATATAAAAAAATTATTTTTAAATAATTTTAATTTTTTAAAATTCTAACTTAAATAACTAAGTTGTAAATATATTTAAATTTTTATAATATTTTAAACATGCGTTTAATAACTTATGTTTAATATTTAATTTTATAATATAAAAAATTATTTATTTTATTTATAAAAACATATTATGTCATAAAATAGATCTAGGAAGTTTT
Source organism: Hippophae gyantsensis (assembly GCA_030763125.1). Lineage (NCBI taxonomy): Eukaryota > Viridiplantae > Streptophyta > Magnoliopsida > Rosales > Elaeagnaceae > Hippophae > Hippophae gyantsensis. The sequence continues at coordinate 12,817,815 of CM061028.1, forward strand.
TGTTAAAATATGTTTTTTTAATAAACCATAAGCGTTGTAAAATGTTCGAACGTATATTTCAATGCTAAAAGGACTTAGAAATCAGTGAAAAAGAATAAGAAGGAATTATATATAAAAAGAAATCAAATTTTAGTAGAATCTCGTAAGGAAAAATAAAAAAAAAATCAATTATTTTCTAGTCTAGCAAATAAACAACTTGATGTGTGGAAGGTGCGATATTTTTATTTTGTCTGAAGCTGAAAGGGAAATTATTAATATTTGATGCATTTTTAACATAGGTTTTTTTTTTTAATAAAAAGAATATTTAAGTTTTTTTTTAATTATTGGAGTTGTACGTAATTGTCCTATCTGGCTTTCATCATACAGATGTACACTTTAAGATGCTTTTGAAAGGACATACAATCTAACAATAACCAATCATTTTTCTTTATTTATTTATTTGAACAAAACATTAACCAATCACCAGCAGCAAAGATAAATAGCTGATTTGTAGGGTTTAGAACCAATCCTTATCCGTTTTCAATCTTTTTCTATAAGGAAAATGAAAATTATAAGAAATAAGTGTATGTGTATGAAATACCCGTATATATTACTCAAGTTTCAATTTATTTTTAACTTTTTTTATTTTACCCTATCTACTACTACCAACATGTCTTCAAAAACAAGTTTCAAAATTGAAGCCATAAATACATTTGTTTAAAATAGTGTTCAAATTTAGAGAATTTTAAAAATATGTTGCTCAAAAGTAAAAACAAATAAACATATATTAAAAATATGATTTTCAAAATTATACGAAGAACAATAACTTATGTTTAAAATAGAGTAAAAATTATATTAGATATTAATTTGTGCTTAAAATAGACAAAAATGTATATTAATTTTAAAAACATATTCAAAATTAAAAGAATACATTTATTTAGATATAATTTTTGATCGGTGACTAAAAATCAAAACAAAATTTAAGTAATAAAAGAATATATTCATCCTTAGGAAACAATCATTCATCAAATCAAATATAACATGTTAAATTTATCGATTAAAATTATTAATGATATCCAGATATTTTATTTGACATTTAAAAAAAATAATATTTAATATTATATTTGTTAATCATATCCTATTATTTTTTAATAAATTGTTAATTTTATTGTTATAAATTTTAGTGATATTTGTTTCTTATTTTTTTTTTATATTCATGTCTATAAATGTATGATATATTAATGATTTGATTACGTATCATAATTTTATTTATAAATAAAATTTTATTTTTAACTCTATTCTATTCAAACAGTAAGTATATATATATATATATATATATATATTTATTTAACTTAAAAAATATATATTTTTAATATCTTTGTACAGGTATATTTTTTTCTTTTATATAACTTAAAGAAAAACAGATGTTTTTTACTAGATTAAAGGTGAAACATGTAAATTAATTCATATGAGAGAAAGACAATTAGGTATTAATGATCGATCTCTCACCTTGACGGTAAAAAACACTCTCTTGAGAGGATTGTTAAACTTAGAGTGAACCCATGAATTGCAGATTATATTTACAGGACCTGAATTAGGAAAGCCATCTATCACTATTTCGTTGAGATAGGTCTCTTCATGGTGCTCATTTTCCACCAAAATCGCCCCAATCTCCCCAAAATCTTTTGGAACTTCAAAGCTGGCCTCGTACTTGACTCCAACTTCTCCCTTCTTTCTTTTCACCTTGTGAGCAAACCCTTTAATCTTTTTTTTCTCCAGTCCCGTCCCTACATTATATTAATTGGAATTATTTTTTTTTTAAACAAATGTTTAATACTTTAAATATCACACTTAATTAATGAATTACAATATTTAATACTTTAATTTAACTTACGGGGATCAAGTTGGGCGGCAACGAGTTCAAGCAAGAGAGATTTGCCAAGCAGATCTTGTAATTCATCTTGACCCCTATCAATCCTAAAGCTTTTGAAAAACCCAACGACTGATGTTGTCACAGTGACTACAGCTTTGACGCTAATAGCATCCTCATGAGTATCATCAGTGGCCAGCTTTTCATTAACAGACTTACTCAAACAAATAACTCGAATATCTCTGTTTTTTTGGGGCATTAGTACTACTGCAGTTCGAGGCTTTGAAGTTTTGAGAAAGCCATTAACATGTTTCAAGTGTTTTTGCTGTTGTTGGAAGACGCTTTGAAGTGTTTTTGAATGCCCAACTTGAGGTTTCAGCATTTTCGAACTAATGAGCAGAGGGTATCGAGTTATTCAGATACTAATATCAAATATTAGTGATAACTGATAAGTACACTACTAGTGGAGAGAACGAGTTGTACTGTACTAATAGGGAAGGATCCGAATGGATAAAATGGCCGGGCTTCCATCCCTCACGAATCAATATGTATGTTCAGAATTGGCTTAAATTATTGCTTTACAATAAATTCACAAACATGTTTCATATGGTGAGCTAGGCATGTAAATTTTACATAAAAGTTAAAATAACACAATTTAATTCTAGTGGACTTGAAGTTCGATTATCTCTCAATATTTTTAGTCTGATTTAGAAAAACTATTTATACTATAAATTCTTATATATATATTTAGTAAATTTATAAAAAAATATGAAAAGCATAAATTTAATGTTTTAAAAATAAAATTATATCTATAAAAGATGTTATGTTATATACTTAATTTTTGTTTATATTTATTTATAATAATAAAAATAAATATAACTTTAATTACAAAGAATTAATAATTTACTCCAACTTAAAATAGTTTGTATCAGTCGAGTTAAATCGGTTAATTGCTTAGCATGATTCCCTCTTACAAAGCGGAGTCCGATTTTTTTTTAAAGAAGGATCTATTATTATATGATAGTATGTGTATAAAATATATAAGTTAATATATAAGTTAAAATTTTGTGTAAATATAATTAGAATTTCTTTATTGAAGTATAAATAAAAATAAGTTTGTATGTATTATAATTTTTTGTTTTATATATAGTATAATATTTTTTCAATTATATTAAACGATGATATAATATAAATAAAATATGTGATGTTAATTATATAAAGAATATTAAATTATGTAATAGGAAATAGCAAAGAGATATTAAAAAATTGTAAAATATTTAAAAAAAATACAAGACAAGTTATTATATTTTTATTTCTTTTTATATAGAGATGAATAATTATATTTTTTTATTCATATAAAATATTTAAAATTATAAACTTAATTATATAAAATAAGTATGTAACCCCTACCAAAGTCACCTTCTCACTTTGCAACTGCCCTTTTATAAATGAAATTTAAATTTAAATTTTTCACATTTTTTATATAATATAAAAAGTAATTAAGAATAAAATCATATAAATAATAAGTTAATACAGAAGAAAAGTGAGTTACCACGAATCACAGATCCACAAACAAGTGAGATAATATATGAACAATTGCAAATTAAGATTATTAAATTAAGAAAATTACAAATTAAAATTACCCATCCCACATATTTGACAATCCCGCGCTTATCATGTGCTTGATTTTTTATTTTATTTTTTAAATTCTTTGGTGTACACATAGATGGGTATTCCTAATAATATTTTTATATATAATAATTATATTAAAATTATAATTAAAATAATAATATTTTTATTAAATATAATTATTTGATTATTATACTTATTAATAATATATTATATTATTTATTAAGAATAGATATTCCTCAACTCATAAGTCATAATATGCTCTTTTATTTATGCTATCCCATATTTCTTTCACATTATTTGTAGTTTCTCTATATAAGAAATTAAGTAATTCTGTGCATCGATAAAATTGTTGTATTTGATATCTTACTAATATTAAGTTTTTACTTTTATTATTTTTTTATCTAAATTTTTGAAGTATAATTTTAGTAATAATTATTTAAAATAATTATATCAATTTAATATAATTTATCATTTAATTAAATATTTTTTACATATATAATAATATATATGTGATATTTAAAATGATATTTTTAAATAATAAATTAATTAAATTTTTTTAAGAATTAATTAATTAATTATTTAAAAATAATATTATGTCTATTATTATATATTAAACAAATAAATTATATTAAATTGATATTTTTTAAATAAAACTGAAATATTAACTCAAAAATTTAAATAAAAAATAATAGTAAAAATAAAATCGTTACACTAAAATGCATCGAATCCAAAATTATCCACATTAATTAATCGATCATCAGCTGAAGACCGCACCTCCATGAAGCCGTTATGCAGTTGACCGCATCGTAGCCGGTCACCTTCAAACCCGTAGCTAGCCCTAGCAGATTCTGTCTTCTCCCTTTCTCTTAGTGAGAAGTTCAAAATAAATTTTCTCTTTGCTAGCTGATTTTGATGAATTTGGTTTAACTATTGCGAAATGGAAACTGCGGGTAGTAGTGAAAGCCCAACGGAACCAAAGAAAGGCAAATCTAGGACTCCCAAAAAGCTCAAGGAAAGCTCTCTTAAGCAGAGTTAGTAGTTACTGTCAATTTACCTTTTCTTTTGCTATTGGCCTCTCTTAAATTACTAGATTGTGCATATTATGGTCGTCTGAATTAATTTACTTTCCGAATTCCTTTTTTTTTGGTTGAATTTGCAGAATCTCCCGCTGAGTTCTTTGCAGAGAACAAGAACATCGCTGGATTTGATAATGTATTTCCTTCTTTCCTTTCCTCCTTCATGCTTCATCGGTTCTTCCGTTTATTTTACTCGTTACTCCCTTTATTATTTTGTTGCTAAAAGCTGCATGTCCATCAGGTGAGATATAAAGATAATTTTAGTAGCTGGTTCTTGTAACTAGAATCATGTAGCGTTCAACAGTTGTATTTTCACGGATGGATTTGGAAACTATTTGCTGATTTTGCCATTATTGCTGTTTAACTACGAGCTAAAACGTATGCATCACGGCAATATCCTCAGTGTCTTTTATTCTCCATTCTTTAATTTATTTCTCCAATGTGAATTCTCAGCCTGGGAAATCTCTTTACACTACTGTAAGGGAACTTGTAGAAAACTCTCTCGACTCTGCAGAGTCCATTTCTGCGCTTCCTGTTGTTGAAGTAACAATGTAAGTCAAACTAGTGATAGTGAATTCTGGTTTATCTGCCAAATTCAGCTTTTATTCTTACATGGAAATCCCCATTGATGCAAAGGGTGGATGGAGAACTTTATGAAATTTTTGTTCTACTGCTGTTAATAAATATGCATACCTCTCCAGCGAAGAGATTGGCAAAAGCAAGTTTAATACTATGATTGGTCTTGTTGATCGGCAACGTGTTGATGAAGAATTATATGAAGATTATGAGACAGCTAAGCATCGTGAGGTATTCCTCCTTCTAATTTCAATTCTGTTTTATGTCTGATACTTTTTACTCTTGACAAGCTAGACTTAAAGTTATTATTTCTAACCGTTTGGCTTGGACATAAAGGATTATTTTTTTGTATGTGGCTTTGTGAAGGAGAAATATCCTTAATATTTTTAGGCTTGCACATGGTTTCATTTTAGGGAAAACATTTTTTCTTGGATAGGCAAGGTCCTGTACAGATTCTTTGTTTAACTGAACTAAGAGTCATGTCTCATGATTTAATAAGTTCTTCAAATTTCGTTAATGTAAGTGAGTTATTGATATTGGGAGACAAAAAGGAACATCATAAGAAGTATGAATTGTTCATGCAGCTCTTGTTTGTTTGAAACTTCTCTCTAATTCTCATTTTTTGTTATCCAGAAACGATTGGCAAAGGAAGTCCGTGCTCAGCAATTACAAGCAAAGAATGCTGCACTTGGAAGGAAAGTGAAAGAGCCTCAAGCTACCAAGGCCATGAAGGGTCGAGGTGAAACTTCATTTTTCAGAGTTACATGCAAGGTGCGATTTAATTTCAATCACATGAATATCTTGTAGCAAGCAAGCAAGCACTTTCTTCTTTTAGGGAAGGTTGGTTGGGGGTTACGTTATGTCGCTCACCGTAGTGTGGAACATTCATGATTTGGTCTGGTGTTATTTGTAGGATAATGGAAGAGGAATGCCACATGATGACATCCCAAATATGTTTGGGCGAGGTTTCCTGTTATTCTTTTAATTAAGTTCCTATACAACTTTGGTGTTACATAAATTTATTTAGAATGTGGGTCTGTCACTTCTGTCAGCTTTGTGTACTTGGCTTTGTTGATGCAGTTCTGTCTGGGACAAAGTATGGTTTGAAGCAAACACGTGGCAAGTTTGGTCTTGGTGCAAAAATGGTAAATTTTAGAATTTTCTTCTGTACATGCTGCTTTATTTCTTTTAGCATGGACTTATTATTGTCTACCATGCATGCAGTAGATATGTTAGAATTTCTACATCTCTTTCTCCCTCAAGGATGCAGGCATGTCATAACTCATAAACTTGTCCATTGATTAGTAGATAGTGCAAATATGCAATATGATAAAAGATGAGTAGTATGCAAATGCTAAAAGACATGATAGTTTCAGCATAAAATAACTTACGTGGACAACGCATGTGTTAATGTGTATTAATATATTAAAGAAGTTATGTCACTTATGATGAATCATAATTAATAAGGTGTTCTCCTTAACGTAATGATCTTTGTTCACTCATGCAGGCATTAATCTGGTCTAAAATGAGTACAGGGCTTCCTATAGAGATCGCATCATCAATGAAGGGCCAGAGCTACCTATCATTTTGCAGGCTGGATATTGATATTCACCGGTAGATGATAAGATAATTAGTGCTTGTTTGGTGTTTCGCAAAATTGTGCATGCTACCCTATCTGTATTTGTACATATGTTAGTGTTATGCATCTCCTTTTGTGATTTCCTATGTCAGTGTGAGTAATAAGCAGTGACAAACTTTAGAGTTTTGATTATTAATTTTTAAGTATTCAGGAACATTCCTCATGTATATTTGCACGAAAAACGGGATAACAAAGAGCGGTGGCAAGGAGCTGAAATTCAAGTTGTGATTGAGGGGAACTGGACAACCTATCGTGTATGCACCTCATGTCTGGGCTTTCAAATATTTTCCCTGTAAATCAATATTCAGCATCTTATGCAAAATTGTTTAATTTTATTAACTATACTGTTTGGATTGTGCAGTCTAAGATACTACATTACATGCGACAAATGGCTGTTATCACCCCTTATGCCCAATTTCTTTTTAAGTTCCTATCAGATGCACCTGAGTATTCTCTCTCTCTCTCTCTCTCTCTCTCTCATACACACACCAAAAAAAAAATTCTCACAAATATGCCCACACAAAAACATACATCAGATAACATATAGCCACACTCATGTTTACTTTCTAAAATTCTGACATCATCCTAATATAAATTTATGCTAACATCTATTTTCCATGCAGCAAAAATGTAACTATAAGATTTGCACGAAGAACCGATGTGATGCCGCCAGTTCCTCTAGAGACAAAGCACCACCCGTCATCAGTTGACTTATTGTTAATCAAACGCCTTATAACAGAAACATCAAAACAGAACCTGTTGCAATTTCTTCAACATGAATTTGTAAATATCGGAAAATCTTATGCTGAACGGCTCATTGGTAAGCCTTTGCAGCAATCTTTTATCAACTTGTTATGTAAGTTACTTGATAAATAAAAATATTTACTTACTTATGTTGGCAAATACTCTTATTAGTAGAATGCGACAGACTTAGTGAAGGACTTCTTCCCATCAATAAAATCGTGAAAATTATAAGAATAGAGCTTTATGATGTCGAATGATACAGATATTAAGATTTGTCTATGGACTTGTGATGATTTTTATGTTGTTGATCTTCTTGTGTATTTGGCATGAAAAATTTGAACTTATTCACCGAAAAGTCTGCATGATTGACACATCTGTTAAGGTAGCCACTGATGGTAGCTGTAGGCATTTGTTTGCAGAGCATTTTGACTGCATTAGTCAAATTCACTGTGTTCTAATTAGTAGTACCTAAAGAGGGGTACTGAACTGTCAATCTTTTAGTCTATTTTCTAGATAGCCCTACTTAGTCACTTAAGTTGCTGTGAGTCTATGACTTGATATTTTCCTCTCTCCCGTCCTTTTTTAGGGGAAATGGGTCCTGACTTCAGCCCAAAGATGGCAGTCAAATCTCTAACTTCTCAGCAAATTGTCCGTATCCATCAGTTATTTCGTCAAGCAAAGTTTGATGACCCTAGTGGTGATGTATGCTGCTAAAGCTCTAATTATTTATTATCTATTCCATACATTTGATCTCAATACAAACCCATCTCTTATTTCCTAATAATTTTCTCTTTTTTTACTTCCAAGTGTTTTGGCTCAATACTTAGCAATTATTTTTCAGTGTCTTAGTCCAGCTGGAGAGTACAATCTACGTCTTGGTATTATAAAAGAACTGCACCCTGACCTGGTTGCCACTTACTCCAGCAGGTTGTGTTTGAAATATTATCTGTATCTTTTTTTTTTGGGTTAATGGTTTCTGGTGATGATTAGGTTGTGTTTGAGATAATTGTCATGGGAACAACTTTGTGAATTTGAAATTTACTTTAGTTTCTGTTAATCAATAATCATGGGTGGGGTGATTAATAATCTCTTTGCCGTCACTATTACAGTGCTCAGGTTTTTGAAGGCCACCCGTTCATGGTGGAAGCTGGTGTCAGTATAGGTGGAAAAGATGTGAAGCAAGTAAGAACTGCAATGCTCAAATTTTTGACTGAACATTGTCCTCACCTTCTCAGTAGGGCAATTGCCCACATGATATTGGGTTCATAACTATTATCACTGACAGTGACAACACAACTAAACTGTATTATCCATGTAAAGAAATGAATAAAAAAACTGAGGAAAAGAAGTACTTGACAATTGACATTGCATATGGGGCAATTCTATATAAAATTGAACGGATTGCAGCTAAGTGTGCTCCATTAGTCCAAGATCTTAGTTTGTAATGCTTCTTGACTATTTGGTTGCGAACAAGATCTTAATGTCATTTTCATTTTATGCAATTGTTCATTCACTGACAATATGTGTGGCATCTCCCTCTTTATACTGTAGGGTCTTAACATTTTCAGATTTGCAAATCGGATACCACTTCTTTTTGAGCAAGGCGCTGATGTTGTCACCAGAAGTGCAATCAAGAGAATAAAGTACGATTACTTTGTATAATTTCTATAAATTATGCTTTATGGTGATAATACAGCTAGGAATTGGGTCCAGATATCTTATTGATGTATTATTGAAAATGTAATCTTCAGCTGGAACAGTTACAAGATCAACCAGACCCAGGACAAAATTGGTGTCTTTGTGAGCATTGTTAGCACAAAAATCCCCTTTAAAGGTACTGGGAAGGAATACATTGGGGATGATATAACTGAAATTGCTTCAGCTGTTAAGGTAGGGTATTTCATATTATCTAATCTCAAGTTGCAGAAAGTTCTATCTAGAAGACTAACAATATGATCTTTCCAGTCTACCATTCAGCAGTGCTGCATCCAGCTAAAAGCAAAGATAGTAAAGAAAATACAGGCTCGGGAGCAGCAGGAAAGGAAACGAAATTTAAGCAAGTAAGAGTGATCAGACATTTGTCCTCTATTTTGAAGTTCTGAATAATGCTATTCTTGCTTCTCAAACTGAAATCTACTGTGAATTGGCAGATATCTTCCAAATGCTACGGGTGCTATATATGATGTTTTGAAGGAAATGGCGCAATGGCAAAAGTCAAAGAAGAAACGTTACAACGATGAGGAAGATGCAGAGTTACTAAGGAAAGTATCAGAACGTTTGGTTACTAAAGAAACGCTCAGGGAAAAACTGGCTCAACATGTTGAGCAGGTAAGCTCAAGCTTTGTGATGGCAAAGTAAGTTTAATGACGTGAACACCTATTGACAAAAATAAAAGCTGTAGTACTTTCCACCTTTTCAATTTTGCAGGTGGACTATGAGATGGCATTGGAGTATGCTACACAAAGTGGAGTGAGCGAGGAACCTCGAGAAGACATATATCTACAGTCGCTGGAAACAGAAGATAACTTCATCGATCTGCATAATCCTATGTTTGTTTTCAGATTGTTTATTTAGGAATTGTTAGATATTCTTTATGAACATTCTTAACCATATATCCGTCTCCTCACAGTAGGAAATCATTCCTAGCCGACTCAATGTTGTCATTTATTATTTTTTCAATGTATTACATAAAGATTTATAACAAAATGTGCAATGAAAAAGGAAATCAAAATTTTATAGAAATATGGGAATATTTTTCATCTATTGAGAAAGGTAATTGCTAAGTCTAAACCATATAATCATGAAGCATAGAACCAAAATGCGCGGGTAATTCACAATTAAAGTGAATTAATAATAGGGACATGTTTGGTAATCCCATTCAAGAGATTAAGTATAATTATATTGAATTATATTATATTAAATGTATTATAATTATTTTATATAATTTTTGTATGATATAATTGGATAAAATTGTTAATTATTTTAATGACATAATTTATATTTAAAATAGTATTTAATTTGTTTTATGTATTTTCTAAATTATTAAAATAATTTCATTATAATTTTTTTATTTAAATTAATATTTAATTAATTTTATTTTTTTATTTTAAAAATAAATAAAAAATTATTTTTAATTTAAGATAAAAAAAATAATGAAGATGCATAATTTTAGAATTAAAATTTAACATATATTATGTTTTCTTTGAATATGATGACTTTAAATGTTAAAATAAAAGAAATCATATCAAAATTACAAGATATACATTTTTTGGCTCAGAATAAAAAGAAAAACATAAGTTAAAATCAAGAAACAATTGAAAGGGTAAAAGTAAAAGCTGCTTCTGAAGGTTTCTGTGTTCTTAACAGAGAGGTTGAGTCTTTTGCTCCCACAGCCGCAGTCGAACTAAACTCGACACATCATAAATTATTTTTTAATTAAAATCAATTATTAAATTTTTGTAGGTGTAAATAATTTTTTATCCTTATAAATAAATAATTTAGTTTAAAATAATTTGATTATTTCATAGTAGTAAAAATATATATAAATTTGAACAAAAAAAATACGAAACATGACATTAACAAGCACAACATGAACTAATTATCACCCCTACTGCAACAAATATACACATACTTCCTGTTACATTACACAGCTCACACCACCTAACCTTCCAGGCTCACACTTCCTTATATTTGGAATCTCTAAGCTTGAAGAAATTTAGAATTGTGACATTAACTCAGGTCAGTTTATGCTTCTCTTGAGGAAGTTAATTGGTATTTTCTTGTCAAGTTTTGACATTGTTTTTTTATTTCTGGTGAACTAACAATGTATTTTTTAGAAAAAGTTTTTGTTGCTGTTAGTTTGAGTAGTTGTTGAAAAACTCTTTCTCTGTCTCTATACAAGTATCAGAGCTAGTACAAGTAATTGTTGTTGACTTATTTGTGGCAAAGTTTAATAACGTCTTCAAGTTTACTTGGAAGTTTTAGCTTGTCTTGGACTTTTAATTTTTTTTTTCATTAGATGTAATTAGTCTTGAAATACAAGCCATATTGAGAAAAAGCTATATTTCCTTCCTATATTCTGCTTGGTTGCTGAGAAAATGCATCATATTGAGACTCTAGAAGCTTTATCTTTGCACTTTATCTGAGCCTAATACAACTTCTCTACTAGCTGGGTTTAATTTTTTAATTTATTTTTGACCCACCAAATCTGAAAAATGAAAACTTCATTACACTATTACTGTTTTCCCTTTTTGTCCTTTTCTCCTCCTTTTTGCAGATAACTGAAAAGGAGAGTAAGTTAATGAAAATCTGGGTTCTTGAAATTTTGAGCTCTTCATAACAACAGTATCATTGAAGCTGTGAAGTCATACTTTGTTGTGCAATTTTGGCTTTGTAACCTGTTTTCTTTTCTTTATTCTTTAAATTTCACTAGTTTTGCAAAGTTTGCAGTTTCTTTACTACAAACCTGAAAAAAAAATGCAGAAGCCTTCACAGCCTCAGGACTTTGCTCTAAAAGAGACATCACCAAACATTGGTGCTAGTTCAGTCGTGGGTGATAAGCTTTTATGCACCTATGATCTTGTAGAGCAAATGCAATACCTTTACGTCCGTGTCATCAAAGCCAAGGATTTACCTGCTAAAGATGTAACTGGTAGTTGTGATCCCTATGTTGAAGTCAAACTTGGAAACTATAAGGGAACTACCAAGCATTTTGAAAAGAAATCAAACCCTGAATGGAATCAAGTCTTTGCTTTTTCTAAGGATCGAATCCAAGCTTCGTTATTGGAAGTTTTTGTGAAAGATAAGAACTTTGTGCTTGATGATCTCATAGGAAGGATCATATTTGATCTGAATGATGTGCCAAAACGTGATCCACCAGATAGTCCTTTGGCACCACAGTGGTATAGGATGGAAGACAAGAAGGGTGATAAGGTTAAAGCAGAGCTTATGCTGGCTATTTGGATGGGAACTCAAGCTGATGAGGCATTTTCTAATGCTTGGCATTCTGATGCTGCACCAATTGGTCCTGACCGTGTTGCAAACATTAGGGGAAAGATATATATTTCTCCCAAGCTTTGGTATGTGAGAGTCAATGTGATTGAAGCTCAGGATTTGATTCCAAGTGATAAGAGTAGGCACCCTGAAGTTTATGTGAAAGCTGTTTTTGGAAACCAGGCATTGAGGACCAAAATATCACAAAGTAAAACTTTCAATCCAATGTGGAATGAGGATTTGATGTTTGTTGCTGCTGAACCATTTGAGGAACTCTTGATTTTAAGTGTGGAAGATAGAGTTGGCTCTGGAAAAGATGAAGTCTTGGGGAAGTGTGTGATTCCTTTACAAAATGTGCAAAGGAGGTTAGATCATAAGCCGGTTAACACTAGGTGGTTTAATCTTGAGAAGTATGTCACTTTGGATGGTGAACAAAAGAAAGAGACTAAATTTGCCAGCAAAATCCATTTGAGAATTTGTTTGGATGGAGGATACCATGTTTTAGATGAATCAACACACTATAGCAGTGATCTAAGGCCAACAGCTAAGCAACTTTGGAAGCCCAGCATTGGAATTTTGGAGCTAGGAATAATAAGTGCCATTGGATTAATACCAATGAAAACAAAAGATGGAAAAGGGACTACAGATTCTTATTGTGTTGCTAAATATGGGCAGAAATGGGTCAGGACAAGGACAATTGTGGACACCTTTACTCCTAAGTGGAATGAGCAGTACTTGTGGGAGGTTTTTGATCCTTGTACTATCATTACAGTTGGGGTTTTCGACAATGGCCATATGTATGGAGGAGAAAAATCTGGGAAGGATTTGAGAATTGGGAAGGTTAGGATTCGACTATCTACACTTGAAACTGATAGGGTTTACACACATTCATATCCTCTCCTAGTTCTGCATCCTTCAGGAGTGAAGAAAATGGGAGAAGTGCAGCTTGCTGTAAGGTTCACTTGTTTATCTTTGATTAATATGCTACACATGTATTCACATCCTTTGTTGCCAAAAATGCACTATATTCATCCATTGTCAGTAATTCAACTCGATAACTTGAGGCATCAAGCAATGCAGATTGTTGGAATGAGGCTGGCTAGGGCAGAGCCTCCATTGAGAAAAGAGGTTGTGGAGTATATGCTTGATGTGGATTCACACATGTGGAGTATGAGGAGAAGCAAGGCTAATTTTTTCAGAATAATGGGAGTACTTAGTGGGTTAATTGCAGTTGCAAAATGGTTTGATCAAATCTGCAACTGGAAAAATCCTTTTACCACTATTTTAATTCATATCCTTTTCATAATTTTGGTTATGTACCCTGGGCTTATACTTCCAACAGTTTTTCTCTACCTTTTCTTGTTTGGGATATGGAATTTCCGGTTGAGACCAAGACACCCTCTGCACATGGACACACGGTTGTCTCATGCCGATGTTATTCATCCTGATGAGCTAGATGAAGAGTTTGACACATTTCCTACTTCTCGACCATCAGATATCGTGCGCATGAGGTATGATCGTCTGAGAAGTATAGGAGGGAGGGTTCAGAGTGTTGTCAGTGACTTGGCAACACAAGGGGAAAGATTTCAGTCTCTACTGAGCTGGAGAGATCCAAGAGCAACCACTTTGTTTGTAACTTTGTGTTTTATTGCTGCTATTGCTCTTTATGTAACTCCATTCCAAATTCTGGCACTTCTTACTGGTATTTATGTGTTTAGGCATCCTAGGTTCCGACATAAGCTTCCTTCAATTCCTCTCAATTTCTTTAGAAGATTGCCTGCTAGATCAGACAGCATGTTGTAAGCGCCACAACTTATGTCCTTGTGAAAAATCGAGCTAGTTGAATTATGCTGATATTGCAGCAAGGCTAAGTGGGAAGAGTTTAGTGTCTGGCACATGAGCTTGATGATTTATAATTTGTACAATGCAATAAAGTTGTAAATTTAATTTTGATGTAATTGAAGTCTTTACTTTTATGTTATTATATTATTTTAATTCTGTTTATTGCACACAAAACATGTAAGTTTTCAGTTTTCTTCAGAGTATTTTTCATCCCAATGCTGATAAGAAAGTGTTTCTTTCGTAACAGCCCATGAGGTAGAGACTTTATGTTGAATCAGGGCCTTAAGGCCCTATAGCCTATTGTAATCAAATAACTAGCTAGCTGAATATAATTTCTGTTATATGGTACCTATAAGTCCAAAACTGTAATCAGAAACCAAAAATAGAACCGAAGCCTATGTTAGATAATGTTAAGTAAAATAATTGACCTTTGATTTTGATTTTTTAATTTTAAGTAAAATAAAAATTATTTATAAACTGTTTGATAATGTTATATGAATTTTATTTTTTAAAGAAAAAATATATTTCAAATATGTTATTTTTAATAAAAATACAACTTAGTTCCTATTTATTCGATAAGGTAGTATAAATTCGTTATTTTTATAAAAAAGTTAGTGAAAATCAATTCATTACCTAGCCATTTTATAAAGATAATAAACTTATAATGTTTCATTTTTTTTATTCGATAAGGTCGTATAAATTCGTTATTTTTATAAAAAAGGTCGTGAAAATCAATTTATTACCTAGGCCATTTTATAAAGATAATAAACTTATAATGTTTCATTTTTTTTAAATGAAACATTATAAATTAATTATCTTTACAAAATTAATTTTTATAACTCTTTTATAAACGTAACGAATTCGTTAAATTTAAAGTATATTTTTATTAAATGCGATGAAATTACCTATACTTCATTTTTTATGAACAATAAATTTAAGAACATATTTCTTTTGTTATTATTCATAATATGACTAGTGAATTCTTTGATATTTGTTGGCTTAAATCCTTGTATATAAGGTATATTTTCCAAGCAGATGATGTGGAGTATTAATTTTGACAAATTCAGTAGATCTTGACAGTGTAACCTTTCAAAATACATAAATTAACGGGAAGGGACTATAACATAATCACATGTCTTAATCTATTAATCATCATCTTATTACTTTTGCACTTGACATCATTCTAGCATTTAAAAAAATGCTCTTACAAGCAAAGAAGAATGACCTCATTCCAGTTGTTCAATAATAATTGTTGAAGATATTGCGACAGAGAAATTAACAATATTCTGATTCCTTTAGTGATTTAGATATGCGTTTTACTTTGTTCATAACTCAGAACAATACTAATATTAATAATAAAAAGTAGCCCGTCTTGTCTTACCAAATCAGAACTTAAAACATACGAGCACTAGTCTTATAGTTCGAAATTGTCTACCACCAATTTCTAACTGTTTGTAGATGTAACAACATATTTTTTATACTAAAATACATGACAAAAGTTTGTTTTCTTTGAATGTTATTTAATTTTTTAATTTTAAAAATGTACTTATTAATCATTTTATTTATAATAAAGATATTGATCAGTTTTTTTATTTATAAAAAAAGTGTTTATTCGTCCTTTTATTTATAAAAAGAATTTTGTTGATAAAAAAATTAAAATAAATATTTAAAAAGACATTTTCATTATTTATTTCCACCATATTAAATTAAAAAATTACAAACATCATTGGCGAGGATATTATCATCTTTTATTCCCATTATGTGACTAGAATATCCTTTATAATTTTATTTATTTTTAAATAAATTAAAAAATACTAAATTTTTTTTTTGTATCATTTTGAAAAGGTAAATGAACTAAATGTCACATTTTCAAAGTTATGGGATTAAATACCACATTTTCAAAGTTACGAGACTAAATACCACATTTTCAAAGTTAAGGAACTAAATAACATATTTTTTATAAGTAAAAGTATTAATGTGACCTCACATATTTTTATTTTATTTTATATTATAACACTTATCTCTTCTATATACCTTAAATGTTGAGTAAAATTTAGAATATATAACTCTAAATTTATTAATATTGGATCCAAACAAGTAAATGACCTACTTGTATTATAATCACAATAAAAGACACTATTAAGGGTGCGCAAAAAATCTGATCCGTTAATTTTTTTACGGTTCCGATCCGACTATCGGATCGGATTAGATAGAAATTTTTTCAATCCATTAAGTTTGGATCAAAAGACAGATTTCACTATGTATCATCCGATCTCATTCGATTCGACCGAAAATACTTAAATATATATTTATATTTTATTTATTAGTCATATTCTCATTAGTCATTTTTATATTAGTCATATTTTAAGGTTTCTTTTAGTTCAAATAAGTTTATGTTATATGAAAATTTAAATTTTTTATTCAAAAATACAAAAAATAGAGTTAATTAAGTTTATTAGTCGGATTGATTGGATTCAATTGATCCAATCCGAATAGATTACGGATCGAATTGCATCGGATTTGAAAGGTGATCTGATCGGTTACAGATTAGAATGTTTCAATCTGATCGAATGGTTAGATCGGATCAAATGAGTATAAAATTAACGATTTCGATCTGATGCACACCCCTAGACACTATAATATCTTTAAAAGATAACTTACAAATTTACAATGTTTAATAAAAAAAACGTGTTGACTATGACCTTAATAATGACATAAACTACTTTGTTAAATAATATTATAAAAAGTAACGAACAAGATAGTGATTCCAATGGTAGACTATTTATAGTTCTTAACATACAATCTACATCATATAAATATAAATATAAGACTATGTATGTGTTGGCCACAAATCCTCTTAAAAGATTAGCTTTTTGAAAATTTAGTAACCAACACACTTTAAAGAGATATTCAAGTCGATCATGTATTTAAACTCTTACACATTCTCAATACTTAAATTTTAAATATGGGATCTATTAAAATATAGCAGGCTTATTCTTACAAGATATAAATAAATTATTGATTAATGTTCTAATAACTTAAACTTATGAATAGAATGATTACCAATAAACTGACACTTGTATATACAATCAAGTCATAAATTTTATTTTTAAGTTATCATAAAAATTGAACGAGAAAGAAAAAAAAAAGGCACATTTACTTACTGGGTAATGCTATATGCCACTTGAATCATTACTTACATGTAAGATAATGATAGATTAAAATATATGATTTATATACATCAAATATTAAATACGGTGTAGATTTTAATAGCATGTATTCGATGACTATTTATCATACAGAGCCATTACTCTATTTAATTATGTTATATATCATTTTACTCCCTTATAATGTGTTATGCTATATATCATTTTACTCCCTTGTAATGTTATGAAACTTATCAATTACTATACACACATTGCCCTTATTTTGTTAATTTAAAGAAAATAACATTTACATTTTATAACACTAATTTGGCAAAAAAATTGTGATAGGCATTCGATACAGTGGAAGTTTTTATGCAACTTTTCCCGGAAAAACACTTCAACTTTTTGATTTTCACCTTTGCCAAATGTCAATACTACTAATTCCTTGGAAGAGAACTAATTTGACCAAACATCTCAAAGGAACAATGATCAGTTACAACCTTTTTAAAAATATATATACATTTGTGGTTTTTTGCTAATTAAACAAATTAATGGGGAAACTATAGCCTTAATCAACTGGGGAAATGCATTAATTCTTCAAAATGTTGATAGCAAGCATCTAGCTAGAATTGCATCAACCATTCAGGAAAATACTATTATAAGGAAATTAAGTGTATTGACAATGTTTAATAAAAAAAACGTGTTGACTATGACCTTAATAATGACATAAACTACTTTGTTCAATAATATTATAAAAAGTAACGAACAAGATAGTGATTCCAATGGAAATAAAAATTGTTGTAAAAAAGAAAATACTTGAAATTGAAAATGATTTGTTGCCGGCCACATTATCACTGTATATTTTCTGGAAATAAAATTAATTATGAAAATAATAATTCAATAATATTTAATTTTATCCGTCTTTGAGTTCACGTGATATGTTTAAAATATTTATCCTCGATTACAAAATGATATATATATATATGTGTATTTTTTTAAACATTAGTTACTAAAGTTTTATTTAAAATATATTTATTTTTAAAAAATATCAAATATCACTTTCTGATTGAAGAATAGAAAACGTACATATAACTCCTCTTAAAATTAGCCTCAAAATTAGTAGTTCCAAGACAATTTTAGGCTTTTTTTTTCCACTGTTTTTTACGAGGAAATTAAAGAAAAAAGAGATCTAAAGAGCTTTCTGATTTGTTATGAAATATGGAAATGGTTTTAATTTGGTATGCTTTTCTCTATAATCAAGAGCATATTACATTATATGTCTATGTCGTCCATGACTCTTTCTTATTTGTTTAAAAGCAATAATTATGATTGTTGCTCACTCATAACCGAAAATGGCATAAAAAAACATTATTTATCTATAAAAAAAAATTATTTATTTTTTATATTTTATCTCGTAATAGGATTTACTTCTTTATTATATCAAGTCATATATTCAAATTCAATAAATATTAATTGATTTAAAATTTACTTGTTTACTTTGTTATTTTGATAAATTTGATGCAGTTATTATTAAAGACTATACCATCAACTCCATCTTTATGGATCAGCAATAATCATACACCAACTGTAATAATATCTTACATGTGACAATATGCTTCCAGCACCTCTATGGATCAAGACATAATGATATCACAACTGTAATGATACATTGCATGTGTCAATGCAGGCTTTGCTGTAAAATTGTTATTCTCTTTTGCTTTCTGAACTCTATATATTTGTATGTATTTTCATTTTGTAAATCAAGCATTAGAAAATGCAGAAGCTAAATATAATTTCTAGTTTATTTTTATTCTCAAATTCTTTCATGGTATCAAAGCATGGTTTTCACTGAAGGCTCAAATCCTTCTGTGAATGCTGTCACTCAATCCAACTTTCAGAGCAGATTCAATAATGGTGGAAATGACTATCAAGGAGGTAGAGGGAGAAGCAACTTTCAGAATTCAAGAGCAAGAGGCAGGTCTTCTTATAGAGGAAGAGGAGGAAGAAGTTTCAGAAGCTCAAACAGGAATAGATGTCTGATATGTAACTACACAAATCACATTGCTGATAAGTGTTATTACAGATTTGATGCCAACTATGGCTCACCTTCAAATACTCAAACAATGGCTCATAACTCTCAAAACTTCACAGCATATCCAGTCACTAAAACAAGCTCTTTTGCTTTGAGCATTTCACCTGACTCAGAAATAGACATGTCTTGGTATGCAGATTCTGGAGCATCTAACCATGTGACAAGTGAGCTTGGCAATCTCAATATTGCTTCAAACTATCAAGGCACCAACAAGGTTCAAGTAGGGAATGGATCAGGTTTATGCATTACTCATATTGGTACCTCACAAATCAAGTCTAGTAATTTTCATAAAACATTTCTCTTAAATGATCTTCTTTGTGTTCCTGAGATAACTAAGAATTTGATTAATGTCTCACAATTCTTCGAAGATAATTCTATATATTTTGAATTTCACCCCACCTTTTGTTGTGTTAAGGATCAAGTCACACATCAAACACTTTTCAAAGGTACTCTTAAGGATGGACTCTACAAGTTTGATATTCAACCCCTCAAGTCTCAAACTGTTCACTCAGCCACCACTCAATTACCTCTCCATGTTTCAACTCTTCTTGTCAAGAGAAATAATCAAAATCTTCAGCTTTGGCATAATAGATTAAGACATGCTTCAAATAATGCAGTAAGAACTATTCTTGGTACAATTTTGAAGAATTGTAATTTTTTTGATGTTTTAAATAAAAATCTTTTTATGTGATTCATGTATGAAGTCTAAGAGTCATCAATTTCCTTTTCCTATGTCTGAACCAGAGTATCAACATCCCTTTAAACTTGTTCACACTGATGTTTGGGGTCCTTCACCACAAAAATCCACAAATGGTTTTCACTATTATGTTACTTTTGTTGACCATTATAGTAGATATACATGGTTGTATCTTCTTAAACAAAAATCTGAAGTTCAAAATGCTTTCATTCATTTACAAAACATTGTTTCCACTCAATTTCAATCCAAAATTAAAATGGTTCAAAGTGATGAAGGAGGTGAGTTCATAGGTCTTACAAAACTTTTCAGTGATCATGGCATTTTACATAGAATTTCCTGTCCCTATACACCTCAACAAAATTGTCTTGTTGAAAGAAAGCATAGACATGTTATGGAGATGGGATTGTCCTTATTAGCTCACTCAAACATGCCCACTCAGTTCTGGGATGATGCCTTCACTACCTCAGTCTATATCATTAATATACTTCCAACAAAGATCCTAAATCATAAAAGTCCCTATGAGATGCTTTTCAAATCCAAGCCTGCCTATCTTCATTTAAAAACCTTTCGTTGTCTCTGCTATCCTCATCTTAGACCTTTCAATAAGCACAAGTTGGAATACATATCACAGCCAAGCACCTTTCTTGGATACAACAGCAAATACAAAGGTTATAAAACACTATTGCCAAATGGTAGAGTCATAATATCCAGAAATGTGGTCTTTGATGAAAGTAGATTTCCCTTTGCTCAAGATCCTAGATATCATAATCCTCACTCTCAATCATCCATTCTGGGATCTCCACCGGTTACTACTTTCCCTTTACCTTCTCAATTACACTCCAACTCTACCTTATCCCAACACACTTCACCTGTTAAATCTTTCCCTTCTCATTCTACTCCGAGCTCCTTACACTCTCACCAAATGTCTTCCCCATCTCATCACTCGCCTACTTCTATTCCTTCTTCAGCTTCCAAGTATACTCATACTCCTCTTATTGATGAGCTACCAAATGAGTCTAATGTATATCCTCAGTCTATTGGCAATACTAATATGAATGATCCAGCTACAAGTACTCTTAACAAGCATCCTATGGTCACAAGGTCAAGAACTGGGAACTTAAAGCCAAGAGTTCTCCATACAACAGTGACTGACACACAAGAACCTGTTTCCTACAAGGAGGCTCTTCTTAATCCACATTGGAAAAAGGCCATGGAATAGGAGTATAGAGCTCTCATGAAGAATCATACATGGACCTTGTGTGATCTACCTGCTGGCAAGAAGGTTATTGGTTGTAAGTGGGTATTCAAAGTTAGCTAGGTATAAAGCTAGATTGGTAGCTAAAGGCTATGATCAAGTACCTGGTTTTGATTTTTCAGAGACTTTCAGCCCTGTAGTGAAGCCAACTACCATAAGAACAGTGCTTTCTATCTCTATAAATCAAGGATGGACAGTAAGACAACTCGATGTAAACAATGCAATTCTAAATGGAGATTTAGACAAGGAAGTGTTTATGAGTCAACCACCAGGTTTTGAATATAGGAATGATAGTGATAGTGACAAATCCTTTAAGGTTTGTAGATTAGTCAAAGCATTATATGGACTTAAACAAGCCCCGAGAGCTTGGTCAGATAAACTCAAACATACTCTCCTTAGTCATGGTTTTTCTTGCTCAAAAGCAGATAACTCTCTCTTTTTCAAAAATACCTCTTTTGTTGCATCTGGCTTCTTATTTATGTTGATGATATATTGGTCACATGAAGTGACATCAAAGGCATTCAATCTATCATAACTCACCTTGATAAGCAATTTTCTTTGAAAGATTTAGGTGAAATCCATCACTTTCTTGGATTGGAGGTTACTCATACTAGCTCTGGTCTTCATCTTAGTCAAGGGACATATATTAAAGATCTTCTCACTCGAGCTACAATGTCTCAAGCTAAGAGTCTACCCACACCAATGGTTTCTTCACTAAAATTATCTAAATTTCAGGGTATGCCTACAATTGATCCTAGCTTCTATAGGAGTATAGTTGGTGCTCTCTAATATGTTACTCTCACTAGACCAGAAATTGCCTATAGTGTTAATAGAGTATGTCAATTCATGCATTGTCCTTTAGATGAACACTGGAAGGCAGTGAAAAGGATTCTTAGATACTTGGCTGGCAAAATCAATCATGGGATTCATTTTACTAAGGGACACAGTCTTGATCTGGTAGGATTTTCAGGTGCTGATTAGGGAGCTGATGTTGATGATAGAAAATCCATCACTGGTTTTTGTATCTTTCTTGAAAAAAATCTTGTCTCGTGGTCTTCAAAGAAGCAATCCTCAGTATCTCGTTCAAGTATTGAAACGGAATATCGTAGCTTGGCTAATGCTACTTCAGAGGTAATATGGCTTCATGCTTTGCTTAGGGAGTTACATGTCACTCTACCTCATACTCTTACAATTTGGATAGACAATCATAGTACCATCTCACTAGCTTCAAATCTTGTGCTTCATGCTAGAACTAAACATGTGGAATTGGACATACATTTCATTCGTGACCTAATTCAAATTAGGTTTGTACCATCCTGTGATCAAACTGCAGACATCTTCACAAAACCTTTAAGTGTTCAATTCTTCTCTTGGTTGACACTAAAGCTGACTGTCTGACCACTCACCTCGATCGACTTGAGGGGGAATGTTAAAGACTATACCAATAACTCCATCTTCATGGACCAGCAATAATCATACACCAACTGTAATAATACCTTACATGCGCCAACATGCTGCCAACACCTCCATGGACCAAGACATGATGATATCACAACTGTAATGATACCCTGTATGTGCTAATGCAGGCTTTGCTGTAAAATTGTTATTCCCTTTTGCTTTCTGAACTCTATATATTTGTATGTATTTTCATTTTGTAAATCAAGCATTAGAAAATACAGAAGCTAAATATAATTTTTAGTTTATTTTTATTCTCAAATTCTTTCACTTATCGGTTAAAAAAAAGAATTATTATAAATGGATGAAAAGATAGAATGAGATATTTTATTGTTTAAAATTATTAAATTATTCTCCCTAGTTCTAATATCACTTGTTCCAAATATCTTGAACACATTTTTTTTATCGCTCACAGCTTTGAATACCTTATTTTGAACCTTGTTTTGAAGGCTCACATTTTTGAATTAAATGTGTGTTCATAATTTTGAATACCTTATTTTGAATGTCACACTTGAAAAACGATGTGCAAAGTTTGGATTACTTGTTTTAAACCAAAACTGAAACCGAACTCTCTATTATTAAATTAAATATTAATCCAAACTAATAAAAATGAGACATTAATTCAACTTAAACCTAATTTTTCCGTTTTGGTTGGGTTGGGTTTCTTTAGATGCATTAATGTTATGATTTTTTTTCATTTGTTAATATTTATTTGGTTCTTAATTGATTAGAAGGTTAAATTAATTCTACTCAATTAACTAAAAAAAAACATATTTTTCTCGTACTATTTTTAAAATTGGATTTACAGCACATAATGACAAGAGATATCGATCATATTTTCAAGTATTTTATTTTATTTGTTAAAATTGGGTCTAATTTTATCTCAAAATCTTGATTATGAGATAGAAAATTACCATCTCTATATGCGTAGCGAATGATCGATACTCAATCAATGTGAGACTTTAACACTTCTTTTCATATCGACAATGAATTGTCCCTTCAAGTACCAACGAAAATGATAAGTTTATAGTATCCAAAAGACAGAAGGCGTCACACACTAATGATGGAAGGCATCGCTCACTGCACTAACCAGATCATCAATTTTAATATCATGTTAAACTTAGATTTAAAATGGATGCAACGGATGTTCAATGTCCGATCAATATGACTTTAAATTATTCATGAGTCTCAATCACAAAAGAGAGACTATATATACAATAATCAAATAGACCTAGGACACTTTTAACTCTTTGTAACTTTTGCCTGCAGTAGTAATATCCATTCGTGATTTGTCCTTGATTGCATGAGTTTACAAGAAATAATAAAATATTTTAAATTTGCATCGTAGTCATTTCTATTCCGTTGAGCACTTATGTGAATGATTTTCTTGCAACTTCGTATATATTGTGAATTTACTTAAGAATAATATATAGTTACCTACCGAAAGTAATTTGACACTTATGTGAATGAATCTTTAATTGAGTTGCAATTAGATTAATTTTAAAATTCAATCTAATTGTAAATATAATTTGTGTTATTTTTAGACTAAACTTTGTTCATTTTAAAAACATTTATGCGAGATCAATTTGAATAATATACTCGCTTTTAGATATTTTTAACAAATAAAAAAAAATATCAATACAACAAGTTTTAAAATTATTTTTCAAAAAGATGCTAATACATTTTTTATAACTTTTAACCTCTTATTCAATATTTACTAACAAATACTAGAATTTTCAAAAAACATAAGAATCAAAGACAAAAAGAAGAATAATAATATATATTAGCTTAAAAGAGTATCTAGTATTCTTAAACAACACATAGTAATTATTCTTTCATTTTCATATGAATATGGATAGTTTTCTTTAATTATCATACGTAGTACTGAAAGTTAGTTTAACAAAATGTCTTCTTATCAAACCAATCGGATAAAAGAAGATATCAAAGAAATTTTTATGACAAAATCTACATTTATAACGACTAAAAACAATAATTATGTGCAAAGAAAATGCAATAAATAAATACCCTTCACCCTCTCTCACACCTTCCCTTATACTTCACACCTTCTCCTACATCCTCAACGAACCCAAAATTGATTCTCTTGCCTTCAGTCCTTTGCCTTTCATTGACGTTGCCAGCCACCAACCCCTAACGTGTTAGCACTTATCGACCCAGCCTTGCAAAGCCACCCATCTGAAAACCAAGTCCTTATAAAACCAAAAATGGTGATATCATCATCCTTACGAGCTAGACAAAAAAGGCAAAAATCCAAAAAATCAAACCATGGATGGTAGTCCAATTCTTGAACTGGTAGTTGACATCGACTTGCGAAGAAAAGAAAATAAACTTTCTTATGGTAAGTTTATTTCATAAATAGTTTACTTTTTAAGTTCATTTTTTGCGTTTTTGTGAGTATGCAATTATTAAAAATAAAGCAATTGATAAATGTTTTTAAGAAGATTTTTTGTTCACTGATTTTTTGTTTTCACTTTTTATGGTAACCATCCCGAATGCAAATGGAGTGTGAGTTTTTCCTTTTATGCAAGTAGGGGTGGGGTATGTATTAAAGTGGGAAAGCTTTTTGTGAATATTTTATCAAAAGAAATCAATAGTCCTATACATGTGGTCCTGATTTATACTGATTTTTTAATAAGTCCAACAGTAGATGGATATAGAGTTCACAGAGCTAACAAGAAATTTAAAGTTGTGATTAATGGGTCCATAAAAAGCAATATGTAAGGTTATGGGATTATATCAAGGAGATAAAAAGGACTAACATAGGATCAACTATGAAGATTGATTCTGAACTGAATTCCAAGAATGAACCACGGTTCAAAATGTTTTATGTTTGCTACCAGGATACCATGAAGGGTTTCCTAAAAGAGTGTAGACTAATCATTGGATTTGATGAGTTTTTTTAAGACACCTTACAAAGGACAAATACTTACTATAATTTCAATTGATGGAAACAATGCAATGTTTCCAGTTACTTATGTTGTCATTGAGAACAAATGTGAGGAAATATGGGATTGGTTTCTAAAATTAGTAAGAAACGATCTTCGAATGAAAAATAATTATGGTTAGACTATAATATCAAACAAACAGAAAGGGTTGGTGTGGGTGTTGGGGTGTGTGTTGGTGTGGGTGTTGGGGTGTGTGTTGGTGTGGATGTGGGTGCTAGTGCAGGTGTGTATAGGTTTTGATGTGGGTGTGTATATGGGTATGGGTATGGGTATTGGTGTGGATATGTATATAGGTATGGGTATTGGTATGGGTATGCGTGTGTTACAGGTGCTAGTATGGGCAGATGCCAGTGTAGGAATGTGTGTTGCATGTGTTGTGTGGGGTGTGTGTGAAGTGTGTGAAGTGTGTGTTATGTGCTAGTATAGGTATAGGTATATGTGTGGAGTGGGTGTTGGAGTGTGTGTGTGTTACAAGTGTTGTATGGGTGTGTACAGTATGTGTTGTGTGTGGTGTCCTAAAAGTTTATCAATTAATAAAATTGTTTTTTTTTGTTTTCAAGTTAGAAGAAAAAAATTCATCGGTGAGAACTCATGCCAGACACATACAAATCAAGAGAGTGAAGAACAATAATACATTATTTAAAAGTTGTAGTTTTATGGTTTTTGTAATTAGAAATTATAATGATATAAATTCTATGTTTTATTTGTATGCACAATTTAAAATTAAATTGGTGTAAACTATTTTTGTTTGGTTAATGCAAAGGCATTATAACATTATTTACATATAAAGACAAGTACTTGAAGTTGTAAATAACTATATGAAAAATCTATCAAATATATGGATGTTTCACATTTTGTAATTTCAAAATGCAAGTTTGTGTTTTTGTTTTCATTCATATAATATTGTTGAATTACTTCAAACCACCTAAATGTTCATTATACAAAAACAAAGGTATACAATCTTTGTTATACGAAAATAGGGTATACAATCTTTGTTATGCAAAAGTAAGGGTTACATTTCATCGATTTAATTAATAACAATGATTACATTAAACTAAAAAATACATTAAATATAGTATAACTCATAACATTAAACCTCTTACATATAACCTTTCAGATAAAATAATACAACAAATTAATCAACCATCCCTCTTAAGATGCATATCCCCTTATCATCTAAGGTAACATTTTTATTGACTTTAATTTTTTTTCATTTTTCATGATAATAAATTACAATAATATTGCTATGCCACAAACCAAAAATGCTTTTATCTTCAAATTTGATTAAGTCTTCAATTTGATATTGCAAGGTTTATTCAGCTCACTCAAACCCAATATCACTTCTTCTAATCTTGCATTATATTCCTCAAGGTAATCAATTTCTGACTCCAACTTTTTTATCGGTTCTTCCCCATTGAAATGTGCTCTTCCATTTGTTGAATCCTCCTTAGTAAACTAGATATAACTTTTTTTGCTCTATCACATATTTTTTTCATCAAACTAACTAAAATATTTACAATGTCTAATTTTCTATAAAATTGAAGAACAAAAACTATTAAATTTTTAAAACTTTTTCATAAAACACTAAATCTATGTATATTTAGTACAATTCAACCTTATATATGAAACACAATTTCAAATAATTTACTTACCTCATAACTATGATAACTCCAAAATCTTCTTC
This sequence comes from Hippophae gyantsensis, assembly GCA_030763125.1. Lineage (NCBI taxonomy): Eukaryota > Viridiplantae > Streptophyta > Magnoliopsida > Rosales > Elaeagnaceae > Hippophae > Hippophae gyantsensis. The sequence continues at coordinate 12,845,457 of CM061028.1, forward strand.
CTAGATTGTCATTAGTCCATGTTATGAACATTTTTCTTGGAACACTTCATTGACAATGAGTCATGGTTTAATTTTTCTGATTTTTAGCTATTTTGTCTGGCTCACGAGTTTTGTGATTTTTCGTTTTTTTTTGTCTGGTAGGCGAGGATGATGATATCACTGTTTTTAGTTTCGCGAGAGGTGGTTTTCAGATGGGTGGCTTCGCAAGGCTAGGTTGATGGTTGCTGACTATCTTAGGGATGATGGCTTCACAAGATTGGGTCAATAGGTGTTGATCGGTTAGGGGGTGATGGCTAGCGACAACAATAAGAAGAGAAGGAGTGAAAGTGAGAGAATCAATTTGAGATTAGTCGAGGGTGTGAGAGAGGATGGGGTATTTAAGGCATTACACACATTGGAACGTTAACTCCAATTAAAGATAACCACATATGACATATTTATAACAGTTTAAAAATTAGATGATATAAAAATAACAAATGAAAGTTCAATTGTATATTTGTAACAACTCTTATAATTCGATGATATAAAATCTATTCACTCAAATAAAAATAATTAAGACTTCATTTCAATATGATTTCATAAAGATTAAGACCAAAAAAATAAGAAAAAACTTACCAAACATCGATGTTGTTATGTCAACATAGTAAAACTTGAAAAAGAAGAGCGAGAACCTATAATGGGAGTCAGAAATGTAAGGATTTTAAAATAATTAATACAAATCTTAAGTATATATGAGAAGTTTAAGAAATATGATACCATTAAGTACTTATAGGCTAGAAACAAAAGAGGAACAATGGGATTTGCAAAAGTGTGATTTGTGATTTACAATTTCCTTGGGGGATAAGGCTTTAACTAGGAAAAGTTTGACTTAAAGCTTACTATAAGTGGCGATGGATTTGGAATTTTAGAAAGTAGGGTTTGCTGTGATATTATGTTTTTCTACTTCAATTGACAGGAGAAGAATAAGGTAAAAGAGAAGATGTTAGAATATTTAGACAATACCTTTGTTGCAGAACATTACAAGTGAAACCAACTTTACACTGAAGTATTTATTTGAATTTTGTTTTCCTACCTGGCGAGCAATAGTGGGACTGTTAACAAGAAGAGAAGTTGCAAACCAAATTTGTAAGTGGATCTAAAATGCAACCATAGATGTTGGTCCTTGATGTGCGGCCAAGGATGCAGTTAGAGTGGCACAAAATGTCACATAAATGACTCTCATGAATAATGGGAAACCTGAGGTCCAATTGTCCAACAATAAAAGAAAATAAAAAAGAACTTATATAATGATCCAAGTTTCCAACTATTAAAGAACCAAGGCCTAACTCATAACCCAAAATCTAGCTTGTGAGTTAGAGGGTTGCCCAAGCTTATAAGCAGTACTGGCACTCCACTCATGGTTGATGTGGGACTTCCTCAACACTCCTCCACACATCAACAAGGGTTATGCCTTGAGTATCGATGGGGATGGTAAGCTTCAAGGATTACAATCGGACCAAAAGCCTGCTCTGAGACCATGTTAGAAACCCAAACCTAACTCATAACCCAAAAGTCAGCTTGTGAGTTAGAGAGTTGTCCAGGCTTATAAGTAATACTACTATCAATCACTTGGCCGAAGTGGGAATTCCTTAATACTTCCTCTCACATCAGTAAGGGTCAGTCCCCTTTAGTACCGACAGGGATGGTAAGCTTAAGAGATTGCAATCAGACCAAGAGTCTGCTTTGACCATGTTAAGGAAGTCCCACATTGGCTAGGTGATCGGCAACAGTGCTGCTTATAAGCTTAAGCAACCCTATAACTCACAAGTTGGCTTTTGGGTTATAAGTTAGGCCTGAGTTTCTAACATGGTATCTATTTGGTATTAAATATATAACGGATATACGACCTAATAAGTGTATGTACCCCGCTAGGGGATAGCGAGGTTATAAGGCTGGCTTAACAATGGCCTGGGCCCAACAAGCTTGGTAAACAGTACAATTCAGTTGATTAGAGTACCTCGTTATCCAACTACGAGGTCTTAGATTTCAAGACCTGGTGAAATTGTGAGATCCCAACGTGATCACAGTCTTCCCTCTCTATAAGTGACCCAAGAAATTTACCTAGAAATCTAGATCAACCTGCATATAATGAAATTTTTTTATCTATATGTAACGACTTAACAATGTAACACTTAATGCGATCTCATTTTTGTTTAAATTAGTTTGTATGCAATTTTATCACATATGTAACCGTGTATCCAGGTCGCATAATACGTACCCTATCACGTACGTTGGATGTTATACACACACACATACATGCCCCTTAAATGAGGATACAAAATCCAATTCAGTTATCTAAATTTCTACTTCTCATTACAAATCACTAAAATCTTGAACACTTGAAATTCTCTCAAAACAATTGGTGCCGTCTGTGGGAACTCAAATCTTTCTAGTCCATAGTTAGCATTTGAGACCTAATCATATACTAAGAGAATGAACTTGTGTTTTAATTTGCAAGCCATCAAATGGATTATCCACTATGATCAATGAACAGATAGATAACCCCATCCCATTGGATCAAGAATTTGACCTTAACGATAGGGCACCTCCTTACTCGCCCTTCAAGTCGTTCACAAATCATGATTTAGTAACTACTTCAACTAGCAAAAATTGGGTTTCAACCCTTCGTGATGTGGGCCTATCCACACAAGCCATGCGACCTTTAGGTACTTCCTCAAATTGTATTTCGGACTACCCTTCATTCGAAAGATATATGATGATAAAAGGACTTCAAAAACAAATAACAGAACTGTAACAAGCCTTCATAGAATGCCAAAGGGAGAACAACAAGTTAAGATCCCAGTTGGAACAAAACATATGTTCAGACACAGAGTTCATACTACACACTCAGTCCCCAGATAGTACATCAACCCTCTAGAAGGGAACGTATATCTCACGTCCATGACCCTCATCGACAAATAGATGTTAAGCAATGTCCCTAAATAGTTCCTGATCCTTATTTCATTGTGGGGACCTCCCAAGTAAATCCTCTCACTTAAGAACCTACAATTTAACCAATTCTTCCTTATAACTCAGGCGACAAATGGGACAAAAAATTATAGGAGATGGAAGAAAAAATGTGGACGAGAGTTAACGATAGGCTCAAAGGGTAGGAAAAGTCAAAGTTGTGGGGTGATATTGAAAATGTTTACAATCAGTTATCTACATCACCTTTCTCAGATGTCATTGAGTTAACGTTGCCTCCACCAAAGTTTAACGCCCCCAAATGTCCTATGTATAAAGGAACAAAAGATCCAATGGCACATGTTCTTCAATTCAAAATGGACATGGCAGTAGTGAGCCTATCCGAAGACAAGTGCAAATCAATGCACTGTAAACTATTTGCAGCCACCTTCTAAGACTTGGCCCAACAATGGTTCATGGAGTGCCCCTTAAGAGTATTGTTAGCTTTGACGCTCTGGTCAAAGTATTCATCACTAATTATGCATGTAATAAACCAATCAAGAAATAGTCTCACCACTTGTTCTCAATAGTCCAAGAGGAAGATGAGACAATCGAAGCTTACATACGGAGGTTAAAAATAGAGAAGATGGAGATTAATCAATGCCCTTATTCCATAGCCATCGAAGCCTTTCGAAAGCAAATCAAGCGTGATAATGGTCTCTTTATAGAATTAACAAAAACTACACCACGCTCAATCGAGGAAATTTACGAGGAAACTCAAAAATTTGTTAATATGGAAAGGGAAATGAAATCGAGCAAAGGGTTGGTCAACAGAAACCCAAGTAGGTCCAACCCTATTAAGAGAAAAGAGAATAAAAGACCTATCGGGGATAAACATCTCAATTTTCCCCGCTTCAAATCCATCCTAAGGTTGAGAGGAAACTCAAAGACTTGGGGCCATGCCTTATCTCCCTTTTGAGGACTGCCCCTATGCGTCACATTGGCCGAAGTGGTGCATCAAATGGAGCGTCTCAACAACCTCAACTAGCCACCCACCATGAAAACTCCACTTATACAGTTATTTGCGTCTATTTTATTAGTTATAATTGCTAATTTTTTTACATTTTTAGTTAATTTTTAATTAATTAAATTAATATTTAGTATTAGTTTTTAATAAATATATTTTCAAGAAAATTAATGAATTTTAATAAAAAAAATGGACCTAATTGCAATTATAAATAGCTTAAATTTTAATTTGAATTAAAAGTGGGTGAAATTGAAAATATCAAAAGATTAGAAGTTAATTTGAATTAAATTTATGGGTCAAAATACAATTAATTAAAGTTAAATTTTCGGCACAGGAGAAGGAGCCACTCGCACCATTCACAACGCCTAACACCCACCGTTCGATCATTCAATCAACTGTCAAGATCTGGCGCGTGCAATCCAAATGCGAAAAAAGAGAGTGGACCCAGTATTCCTGAAGCACGCGGCTCAACGCTGAGTGGGGCCTACCTGCAGTGCAGGTTGGCGTGTAGGGTAGGACCCACGTGTTGGCTGCACAGAAGTTTCACCCGAGGCGCATCGCTCACCGTTGGATGAGTTGAATGGTCCAGATTTAATCGCGTGGAATCAAGTTGTCGCGCACCGAGCCCCTCGCCTACACTCCCATGCGACGTGGTTTATCGCATCAGAGTGTGCCATCGCATCCCACTGAATAATAAGTAGCCATGTGTTCCCTCAATATTCCAACAATAATATGATGACACGTGGCATCTAATTGGTAAAATAAAAACACACAAACAACACCCACTCACCAGCTCTTTCTGTGTCGCCACGTGTCGAAGCCAGCTATCACGCACTTCCATCGCGTGAAGATCTTGTGCGACGAGTTCCAGCTGTTCTCCATGCGCCCGTTCTTCGCACCGAATGAAAGTCTGTCACGTGTCTCTTTTTTATCTTGCAACCAATTACATGATGACACGTGGTATGCATTTAAAGAAAAAAATTAGAAAAGGCAGAACAGTCTTCACGCATGTTATTTCTTTTAATTCGTCCCATGTATTTTTGTCCCCCGTATTTTGATAAAAAAAATATTATTAATTGTATAGGGGGATATATTTAGACGCAATGAAAAAAGGGGGAGTTTTAGTTTTCAGTTTGTCATTTTTTCCATTTTCACTTCAAGCTCTAGTTCTCTGCGTGTTTTCTACAACACGTAGAAACTTTTATTTAACAATTTTTATGTTATATTTTCTTAGGAAATAGGGAGAAAGAAGACAACGAAGAAGAAGGAAAGGGAAGAAATTAATTTTTCATTGAAAAATCGTGAAAGAGTTTCTCCTAATCTTTTTTCTTTTAAATTTTATTTCTCTGAAATGTTTAATTGTTGTTGTGTTGTAATTTTAATTTCTTCTATGAACTAATTTATTTGTTCTAGGGTTACAGTGTAGCTTAAATTATGAAACTTGAAATAATTATTTTTGAATGATTTATGGAACGGTTTTAAGTTGTTTATTTTATCTGTGCTTAATGCTTTTAATTATCGGAAGATTAATTAATTGATCTGTGATACTTAAATAAACTTGAAAAAGGCATTTTTGTGTGTTGCTCGTGATAAAATAACGTATATATATAAGGGATAGGAATATACTTTTATTGTATGTGTAACTATTTGAGAACTTAGAACTTAATAAATCTGATTGAATTTAATTCTCGTAGGAATATAGTGAATTATTTTAACGATATGTGTTTGTATGGAGCTCGGAAGAGATATATGGATAAATTAGGAGTTCTTGATTAACAACTTAAAATACGAGAACATAAATCAAGAGAAAATATAATGATTCAAGTGGACTAATTTGGTAAAACTATAATCCTAGAATTTTCTTGCAAACTGTTATAAAAATTAGTTAGTCAAACTGCATCAAATTATCGACTGTTTGGATAAAATTAGGTTGAAATAATTTTAGTAATTAACGAACACTAGTAACAAATCTCTGTGGAAACGATATTTTACTTATCATATTATTACTTGTGACTGTGTATACTTGCACAATTTTATGTTCTCAAAAAGAGACAACATGGCCATACCTTATCTCCCTTTTGAGGACTGTCCCTATGCGTCACATTGGCCGATGTGGTGCATCAAATGGAGCGCCTCAACAACCTCAACTAGCCACTCGACATGAAAAATCCACTTAGAAACCCCAATAAGTATTGCGCATTCCACAAAGACACAGGGTATTGGACCCAAGATTACCGTCATCTGAAGTGAGAGATTGAGTACCTTATTTTAGAAAGGGTACCTAAGGGACATAATTGACAAAACCAGAAGTCCTCAAGAAGGGGCTCAAAGAGATAACCCTGATCAAAAGATCAGAACGCCAACCAACCCAATTCGTAGGGAACCAAATAGAGCACACCCCGTTCCACCAGGGGATATGTGTATAATATATACCATTCATGGCAGACCTACCATGGCCGGCCATACCAGTAACTCTAGGAAAAGGTACACAAGAAAGGCTCAAGATACAGGGCATTTGGTCTATAATCTAAGGCCTAAGGTCCCAGTTTAGCCAATTAATTTTGAAGGCTGAGAGTGCCTACCCCTCATAACAATCCTTTAGTGATCATTGTGAGAATAACTCATTATAAGGTGCATCGAATATTAGTAAACAATGGTAGCTCATCCAATCTCTTATACCTGTCTACTTTGCTCGACATGAGCATAGATCCTAAAGAGATTACTCAACAAAAAATTCCACTGGTTGGATTCAATGGCAATGTAACAATGTCGGTAAGGACCATACATCTACCCGTGTTGGTAGAAGGCACTATAATTTTGACAAACTTTGTCGTTTTGAACACCCCTATACCTTATAATGCTATTTTTGGCCACCCATGGCTACACAAAATGAAAGCGGTGCCTTCAACATACCATCAATTGATTAAGTACCTTACCATCAAAGGGGTAAGTGATATTAAGGGGGAATAAGATAGGGCATAGAGTTATTACAATGCCACTATGAAGAACGTGCTACCCCAATCTTCGAAATAGCAAGTAAAGAACAAAGGTCATCCTAACGAAATTAAGAAACTGCGTACAGAAGAACATATTATGATGGAAGTCCATGGTGAATATGACATGGTTCATATAGGGGAAATGGATAATGATCAATCCATGAAAATCAATTCTAAACTACCTTCTCCATTCAAAGCTACTCTTATTGATTTCTTGAAGAATAACGTGGATTTGTTTGCTTGAAACCGGAGGACATGCCCTGCATCAACCCAAATATCATCTTCCATGAGCTATACCTAGATCATACCAAAAAGTTGGTCCAATAAAGAAAGCAGAGATTTGCTAGAGATAAGAATGAGATTATCAAAAAGAAGATCGAGTCCTTGAAAAGTATGGGTTGGGTTCGCGAGGTCATGTTCCCAATCTAGATATCAAATGTGATATTAGTGAAAAAAGTAGGAGGCGAGCACATAATGCGCATGGATTTCACTGATTTGAATAGGGAAACTCTAAAAGATTTCTTGCCTTTGCCGAATATTGTCCAATTGGTAGATTCCACGGCTAGGTTCGAATCAATGAGCTTTATGGACACTTATTCAAGCTACCATCAAATCTGAATGCATCCTAGAGATGAAAAAAATAGTGTTTATAACGGAAGAAGGGATGTTTTACTACACTAAGATGTCGTTCGGTTTGAAAAATTTCGGTGCTACCTATCAAAGAATGATGAACAAAATGTTCCAAAACCAAATTGGACAAAACATGGTGGTGTATGTCGATGATATGATGGTCAAAACCAAATGTGCTAAAGACCATATCTCTGACCTTAAGGAGGTGTTCCTTATAATTTGGAATTATAATATGCATCTCAACCCAAAGAAGTGTATATTTGGAGTAGCCTCAAAGAAGTTCTTGGGGTACTTAGTGACATCTAGAGGCATAGAAGCCAAGCTAGATAAAATCTTGGCCTTGGTCAACATGAAGTCCTCTTACTGCCTCAAGGAAGTCCAACGGTTGAACGGACATATCATAACTTTAATTCGTTTCATTTCTAAGTGCACCGAACAATGTTTACCATTCTTTTGATTGTTGAAAAAGAACACTGAATACCTTTAGGATAGTGAATGCGAACGAGACTTTCAATCCATTAAGGATTACTTGCGGAAAGCACCTCTTTTGGCTAATCCTATGGCAGGAGAATATTTGTATATATACATGTCTTTCACAGACAAAGTTATCAGTACCATATTGATAGTCGACAGAGAGGGAGCCCAACACCCAGTGTACTACGTGAGTCATTCATTGATAGGGGTACAACAATGATATCCTCCTATAAACAAGGCAGCCTTCACAATAAGAATGACGACACACAAACTCAAGTATTACTTTGGTGCACACAGGGTAGTAGTCCTCACCCCATACCCTTTGAATTGTTTTTGGGTAAATCAAACCTTTTTGGGTGTCTTTCTTAAATAGTCATTGAGTTGAGCGAATTTGAGATACACTATAAACCTCTGGCCGCTATCAAGGGACAAGCCCTTGCAGATTTTGTCATGGAATGGACACAAGAGAATACCCAGGAGTGTACTCCCATACATATGGTTAAATCAACCTTCGTGGGAGAAATACCTGCCCCTGAAACGGAGTTATAGAAGGTGTATGTCGATGGAGCAAGAAATTCACGAAGGGTAGGAATTGGAATCATAATATTCACCCCAATGGGAGCTCTAATAGAACAATCCATTCTAATCATTTTTCAAGCAACCAACAATGTTGCTGAGTACAAGACCATACTCTTGGCATTGCAACAATTAATAGCCCTTTAAGCTAAGAAGGTATTAATCCACACTGATTCGCATCTGGTGGTAAACCAAGTCAACAATGATTTTGAAGCAAATGAAGAAATAATGAAACTTTATGTACAAGAGGTGAAGAAAGCAAAAGTTGTATTTGAAAATTTTAAGAATAAGCAAATTCCTCGAGGAGGAAACACCCATGCTAATTCCTTGGCTATGTTGGCGTCTGCGGTGAATTCAGATTGAAGAGAGACATCCTAGTATCTTGTTTGTCAAGACCTAACATTGGAACAAGTGAAATAAAAGATCAAACTCAATCGGTTGTCATGTCTACGGTTCATATTTCTTGGTTGAAGCCATATATAGAATACCTTGTCGACGGTATTCTCCCAGAAGACAAACACTTAGCTCTTAAACTCACAACGAAATTAAAAAACTATGTCATCATCCAGGGAGTCTTATATACAAAGAGTTATGGAGGCCCGTGGTTGAAATGCGTACTCACGGCCGAGGCTCAGATGGTCCTGAGCGACTTACATGACAACCCAAGGTGAAGCTCATTCTGGAGGAAGAACCTTTTCGCAAAGAATTATCCGACAAGGTTACTATTGGACTACCCTTCTCAAAGTTTGCATCTCTTATGTCAAAAGGTATGATAGGTGTCAAAGGCATGCCAATGTGCCACACCGACCAGGTACCGACATGAAATCTATTGTTAGCCCATGATCGTTTCAGAAATGGGGTTTGGATATAGTGGGACCATTGCCTATTACCTCAGGCCAAAGAAAGTTCTTGATCATGGTGACTGATTATTTTAAATGGATAGAGGCAAAATATTTAGCTCAAATCAAAGAAACGGATGTGGAGAGATTCATATGGCGTAACATCATATGCACATACAGATTACCTCGTGAACTAGTCACTGATAATGATAGACAGTTCATTGGACAAAAACTAGTATCTTTTTGTGATGAGAAGGGTATAAAATTATCTCATTCCACCCCTTACCGTCCATAAGCGAATGGTCAAGCCGAATCATCTAATAAGACACTCATAAGTATACTACGGAAACATTTGGAAGAAGCTAAAAGAAAATGGGTTGATGAAATACCCAGAGTTCTTTGGGCCACAAAGACTACTCCCAAAATGTCAATAGGGTAAACTCTTTTCTCCCTCGTTTATGGCACTGAAGCAGTCATACCCCTTGAGATACAAGAGCCTACCCTTCAATCCAGTATCACGCAGGATGATAATGATCATTTAAGACGGGAGAACCTGCTGTTAACTGAAGAAAAATGAGAAGAATCCTTGATAAGACTCAAGTCGCAAAAGAGAATATTCCAAAATATGTATAACAAGTTTGTTAAGCACAAGAGCTTCGATATTGGGGAGTGGGTCTTGCGAAGAGCATTGGGCAACAAATTCGAAACTAGTGTAGGAAAATTTTTTGCAACATGGGAAGGTCTATATCAAATATACGATATCACCTCTATGGGCTCTTATTTGATAGAACGTGATGGTATAAAGAAGGACTTGAGTTAGAGTGGATAACTTCTCCAAACATACTACGTGTAAAGTTGATGTTTTATATATGACAAATACAATATGTTTTGATCAATTGTTGAATTCATTTAATGAACCCCCAAGTTAGAAGTATTCATTCAACCTTTTCGCTTGGGATGCGGGATTCATTCTATGCCTCATGATTGGAGGGGGAGTCCCCTGACCCCCACTTGAGATGCGAAGTACATTCTAAGGAGCACATGCAACGGAATGGATACTCACTCTTGCATGACGCACACCTCCTATAACTTATTTAATGAACCCCCAAGTTAGAAGTAGTCAAACAACCTTCTCTCTTGAGATGCGGGATTCATCCCATGCCTCATGATTGGAGGTGGAGTCCACTGACCCCCCACTTGAGATGCAAAATATACTCGAAAGAGTACATGCATAGGGCAGACATTCACTTCCCCACATCACATATCTCAGGCACCTTATTTTATGTCCCCAAGTTGGAAAATGTCATTCGACCTTCTCGCTTGGGATGCGGGAGATGTCCTATGCCTCATGATTGGAGGTAGAATCCCCTGACCCCCCACTTGAAATACGGGATATGTATTATGCCTCATGATTAGATGTGGAGTCCTCTGACCCCCTCCCCCCCCCACTTGAGATGCTGGATACATCCTATATCTCATGATTGGAGGTGGAGTCCCCTGATCTCCCACTCGAGATGTTGACTACGATTTTTATCATATTGTAGGGCAAGTATAAGCGTTCTCGAAACCACTTTTCATTATTCAAGATAAGCATAAAGAACAAAAAACATGAGTTTTAATGATTACCAGACCAATCACATGATCTGGTATTACAAATTATTGAAAGCATTATTACACATGAATATTACATTCCTTCATGATAGGAACTTAATGGTTGTCTTTTATTGAGCACCATGTGTTTCCAATATTCAACTAGTTTGTGTAATCCATCTCGTTTTTTTTTGTATCTCTTTTGTTCAAGATGTGACAATTTCAAATCTTCCCGCAAGTCCACTAGCTCTTATTCCAGGACTTTACAACAAGACTTCAACATGCATAATTCTTGATCCACGAATTCAGCTACTTCTCGACACATCTCAACCTCTTTTTTCGGAATCTTTCACCAAGGCTATGGTCTACGATCAAAGACATGTCTCACAGATTAATAATAAAATCGACATTATCATAAAATTTTACATCAATAAAGTACTAATAACAAAATACTTACATCGAGCATACTCCTCGCTATCATACGCCAAATCATTCCTCCCTCTCTCTTACGGGTTGTATAGATAGACGAACAATCTTTGGGCACCCTAAAATGGTGATATAATTTATCTTACGCACAAGGAACATTAAACATTCCATTTTTTAATAGATCGTTAATACCACTAGTCTCACCCTTATCTTTTTTCAAAGGATATATACTTCGTAAAGGGTTAATACCTTCCCTTAACGAGGACAACCCCTCATTCAAAGGTAATTTATCATCACACGATCTACTTATCTGTAGGGGAGTAGACACCCCACCTTGAGCTGACTTAGAGAATGTTGGGAGTTTCTAATCTTTTTCTCCCTTTATAACTTTGGGGGTGGACTGGTTAACCTCCTCACTATGAGTAGGAGAAATAGCTCGTTTCCTTGTGTCAGGCACAACTTGCATAGTGAGTAAGGTTGTTGGATTCACCTTCTTGCTATAACAAGAAACATATCGTTCCCCTATAACAAGGAGTGCTCTTGCGGATGGCAATGACCCCATTTCAAACAAATCATCCAAGTTTACTTTGCTATAATCCATCTGTATGTCAAACGACCTACGATGAAATGATGAATTCTATTAGGTCGCCTAATGTTATTCTTAATTCAAACTATATAAACGCGACCTCAAATGCTCAGAGTTAAATTAAACCGAATATATAGAAGTAAACAGCCACATTTAATGAAGTTAATTTAAATTCCCAAAATATTCGATTACACTTGTCTTTACAACATAATAAAATAAATCCCTCTCACGGGATGGTTTCTTCTACCACACCCTCGGGTGGAAAATTGGGAGCGACCTCTATATTGCAAGGTGAAGCTTGCGCATTAGCAGTTCTAGATGCCTTGGACCTACTACTTTGAAAAGCTCGAATCAAAGCCAAGTAAAGCGCATTGAAATCTAGCTTTTTAGCTTGGGTCTTTAGATTGCTCACCACGAAGCAAACACCATTGCAATAAGCTTTAGTGCACTCCGACTTCAAGGTGTCTACCATCGTAGACAACGAGCTAACTTGACTTGACATGGCACCCAACTGGTCTTGAAGAACACAATTTTTCTCCTCAGTTTCCTTAGCGATCTACTTAAAATGCTTGGCCGCTCTCCCCCTCTCAAAACAGTAGGTGTCAACTTTTTGCATCTTCTCCACCTTATCAATAAGCTCGTTCTCAAGGGTCAAAATCCTTGTATCTTTTTCCGTTATCAAGACATCTTTGTCTTTTGTTGTCTTCTCATACTTGGCTATCTGTAGACGGTTGGCCTAAACCTCACGCTTGTAGCCTCTAAAAGATAGCTCGCCTTCTCTTGCCAAGCACACCGCCTACATATGAGATCAATTATAAAAAAGAGACGATATGCATATATTCGAACAGTAATGAAACTATTTACGTCAAAAAGATGATCTGCAATTAGCTCCATGTTGGTGCCCCCTTCGCTCTTGCGGACCACCTTAAATTGCGACCTCTCAACATCTGCACCAAAATGCTAAAACAGATCTCTTTTGAGATCCTGTTCACCCGAAGTTCCCCTCACTAAAGTAAGTGACAGAGGTATCTAGGACCACTACATCCTTCAGGATGACCTCGTCAAATTTGAAGTCATCTATATTCATAGACTCCATTCCGGGGGTATACTCTTCCCCAACCTTCCTTTTCTTTGAAACCTCAAGTCCATTAGGTGAGGACGAGCTTGGATTACCCGACGCCACTTGAGGCATTGAGACCTCATGATGAGTGCTTAAAAAACACTAAAATTATCATGATTTTATACACTTCAATTAATTAAAAATATATATTTATATGATTTTATCATATTTTTATATAAATTTGTCTCTTTGGAATCACAGGTATTTTTATTATTTTTTAGGTATTTTTGTTTTAAAAAAGTAACTTGAAGACTCGAGTGGTATTTCACCCCTAACCACAACTCATCCAATGATTCTTCAACATCAGTCGGTTTAGACCTCCACGTAGTTTCACCCAAGCTTCATCCTGGTCATGGATAAGTCATGGGTTGAGAACGGGAATTGAACTCCATAAGATTTAATCTCATGTTGTTCCTCAGGAGCTCAGTGGTAAAGCGATCGGCTGTTAACTGACTAGTCGTAGGCTAATAGAAAGGGCAGACCTTAGCTTAGTATGGAGGGTAGGGTATCTTCTTGTAGAGTGCGCTATCCCTAGAAGAGCATACCATTTTAGCATACTCTCTTTCTTTGGAAAATGGTATGATACTCGATTTAGATACCTAGCTATTAGAAGAGGAATAATAACAGATATCTTAAAATGCCTAATGGAAGGGCCTAACCCCAGATGGAAAGACTTTAGATTTGCTAGCTCGGTAAGAACAATCGGAATACAAGGACACAAGGATGGGACTGGGCTAGAGTCAGCCAGGAGGTTTGCCTAGAAGTAGCCACCCTTGAAAGAGTGTGTAATAGCTCACTAATCAAGCACTCTTGTGCCGAAGATGAATGGGGCTAAGCAATCTACCAAAGCTATAGGATGTAAAAATGCATCAGTAGGGGAGCGTTTCGCCGAGGGGAAGCACCCACGTGAATGGCGTTGAACGAAGCGAAAGCGAGAATGTTGGCTTGAGTAACGCAAACATTAATGAGAATTCAATGCCCCGAAAACCTAAGGGTTCCTCCACAAGGTTCATCCACAGAGGGTGAGTTAGAGCCTAAGATTAGGTCGAAAGGCGTTATCGATAGACAACATGTGAATATTTTTGTACTACCCCTTGTTGGTCCCGAGGAATGGAGGAGGCTAGGTTAACCGAAAATTCAAGGACGCAAGGTGCCCTTGTTTTTCAAGGTAAGAAGGGGTCAAGAAAATTCCTCGAGCCAATTACGGGGCGCGCTCTACCACTGAGCTAATAGCTCGTCGTGTGGCCCTCCCGTTGGGAACCCACTATGCCAAAAGCGAGATAAGCCTCATCCTTCTCTTTCCTTTTTTACGTCCCCATGATAACTGTATTTTATATAGTTATTTTTACCTATTTTATTAATTATAATTGCTATGTTCTTTCTATTTTTAGTTAATTTTAGTTTAATAAATTAGTATTTATTGTTTTTTATTTATTTTAAGAAAATTAAATAAATTGTATCGAAAACGTACTTAATTGCAAATTTGTGTCCAAAAATATAATTTCAAATAAAAGAGTGCTTAATTGCAATTAATAAAAGTTGAAAATATAATTTAAATTAAAGCCGGGCTTAATTTCAATTATTAAAAGTTTAAAATTTAATTTAAATTAAAAAATAGGCTTAATTGTAATTAAAGAAAGTTTGAAATATAATTTGAATTAAATTTGTGGGTCAAAATACAATTAAGAAAAGTTTTAATTTATGCGCAGGTGAGAAGAAGCCACGCGCCCAAATGCAAGCTCGCACCACGGACCGTCCGATCAGAAAATAAACGGCCAGATGCGCGCGTTAGAAGCGCACCAGACCAACGCGAGTGGGTGCAGAACTCCTCTATCGCGCGGCTCGGTGCCCAAGTGGGGCCCACCTACCGCGCAAGTCGGCGTGTAGAGTGGGACCCGCGTGTCGGACGCCGTGCAGGCCCTGTCCCCCACCTTCGCGCGCCCTTTTTCCGTGCGGTCGATCCACGTGCACCCGGTTATTCAACGAACCAGAATCTGCCACGTGTCTAAATCTATCTAACCGCCAATAATTTGCTGACACGTGGCATGTTCCAATGAGCGCGAACACGCAGGATCACGCCCGTGTTGGAGCCGTTGTCTCCCGTGCGACATTCCTTCGCGCGCCCGTTTCCCACAGCCAATGAAATGCTGCCACATGTCCGCATTAAATCCTTGTAAAGAATTAGACGCTGACACGTGGCATGCACTTTGAATTTAAAAAAAAAATCAGAAACGGCGCCTGTGTCACGCGTGAATTATAATAATGTTTTCGATATCGAATTTCGAAATGCGTCGATTTTATTTTCGAGGGAATATTTTTTTTACGCGTTTCTGAAAAGAAAAAAAAAGAAATGTAATATTTTAGATGTATTTTTCTAGCTATAAATAGGAGATAAGATGGTAGTTTTAAAAAGTTTTTGGAGTGTTGGAAAGTTTTAGAGAGGTTATAATTTTTGTGTTGTTCGGTTCTGGACAATAGAACACGCAGAAGTCATTTTTGGCTTCTGTTGTGTTCTATGTGTGCCAAATATTAATGATATAAAATGTTTTAATTTCCTTTCTTTTTCTTCTAAATTTTCTATATCTGTTGTAATTTTTATTTTTAATTTATGAAGTAATTTAATTTTTCTAGGGTTGCATTTGATCTAAATTTATGAAGCTTTGATTTTAATTATTTTTGATAGATTTATAAGATGTTCGATTTGTTCGTTTTATTTTGTGCTTAATGCTTTTTTATTATTTATGAATCTTATCAAAACGATCTGTGGCACATAAATAAACTAGGAAGAGGCATTTGTGTGTATATTGCTCGTAAATAGAATGACATGTATGATGAAGGATAGGAATATACCCTAATTGTATGTGTGGCCATTTGAAAACTTAGAACGTAATGAATCTTGGTGAATTTAATTCTCATAGAGATATAGTGAATTAATTTAACGAGATGTGTTTATACGGAGCTCGGAAGAGATGTATGAATAAAAATAGAAGTTTTCAGTTGACAAATTAAATGTACTAAAAAATATAAATCAAAAGAAAATAACATGATTTGAGTGGATTAGTTTGGTGAAAAATTGCAATCCTAGATTTCTTTTATTTTCTTATTACTTTTTTTCTAAATCAACGATTGTTTTGAATAAAATCAGAGAGAAATAATTTTAGTACTCGACAAACTATAGTAACAAATCTCCGTAGGAACGATACTTTACTTACAAATCTTATTACTTGTGACCGTGTATACTTACACGTTTTTATGTTCTCCAAAAGAGACAACACCTCATATCCCTCCCGTGTGGCGACGTGGAGGCGTAAAAAAAGGGATCCTATCAACTTGTTCCGACCTAGGATAATAAGCTCATGAGCTTGGTCTTACTTCACCGTCGAAATATGAAATAAGACTTCCATCTCCAAGTTTAACTCAGACGTAGCTCACTTTTTTTTGGGTGTGAAGCAATGTCAAACCAAAATACCCAACAAACATTAGCTTTCCCTAAAAGGAGGTGATCCAATTGCACCTTCCAGTACGACTACCTTGTTACGACTTCACTCCAATCACTAGTCCTGCCTTCGACATCCCCCATCTTGCGGTTAAGGTAAAGACTTCAGACATGGTCAGCTCCCATAGTGTGACGATGTTTGCTCATTTTGATGACTTCGTGTATGGCCAGCTCCCATTCAAGACTTACTCGGACTATTACTCAACAAAAAATAAGAGATTTAGTTTTGACTTATCGGGATCAAGGTAGACAAAAAAGAGATTTTCGTCGTTTATAGATCACTCAAATAAATGCAATAATTCGAAGCAATGAGGTATACTATAGTTATAGTAATTTTATACACAATTTGTACAAGAGACAGTTGCTTCTTAATTGTAAAATATTTGCACAAATAGCTATATTAAATAGGAATTGTCTTTATATGATTTTCAATGAGATCATAAAATAAAAAAATTGGAAAAAAATCCATTGAAATTAAATGAAATTCTTTTTGAGAATTAACCCTTAAAAGGTAGAATAGAAATTAGTATGATAAAAATCGTCAAAATGAACAAATATCTTCGATAAATTTTTTTTTACCATATAAATATATAATTTATGGATTTTTTATACTGTGTTCGTTAATGCATGATGACAATGATAAATAAGGAATTATTATTGGAACATTTTTGTTGAGTAAGAATGATACACAAATAATAATGGAGAAAAATAAAACAAATTATATCGAGAAAATTATAAAAAGAGTTATAAAATATAGAACATAAGAAGATAGAGATACAGAAAGATAAGACCAAAAAAATATTTAGTGAGTACGAAAGGGTTTACATTTATTTTATTAACTATGTTTTCTTAAATTTACTTTTTTTATTTTTGATTAATAATCCATTTTTATTTCTAATATAAAAAAAGATCTCATATTTACCATTATTATTATTTTTTAATTAAGGAATGTTGGGATGAGATTTAGTTATATTATTTTCAAACCTGACATTTTTTTATATTTGAAAAAATCACAAAGATATTGACGATATTTATTAAATATTGTCTGTGCTTTTTTTTACTGAATTAGGATTTACATCTATAAGAGAAATTATATACATAATAAAAAAATAGTAATTATTTTTAATTATTATTTATTTTTAATTACAAAAATAAATTATATATATTTTATTTTAAAATATATATATTTAAATTATTAAATTTTATCTATATAATGAATATAAAAAAATTATATTTAAATTTTAATAAGATATAATTTTATTTTATTCATTAATTTACCCATAATTTTATATATATTACACTTAAATTTTTATGTGAGACACATTTTTTCTCCTTAACATGTAAATAGATAATGTGTGCTTAATGAAAAAAAAAAGTTTATTCTATTTACTATCTCTAAGTTATTTTTTATATTATATTATTTTTATTTAAATATGTTGATTTTATTATTTTGTTTTCAAACTAACTCTCTTGAAAATATTTAAAATGCAATGTAATTTTTTTTTTAAACTTGATGTTTTTGTTATTTTAATATACTAGAAGAAGATATTTGTATTCGAACCATCTCAAAAAATTCAACTTAAAAAAGGATTAATCACCCTAGATTTTACTATGCCCACATTCCGCAATAAACTAGTGAATCCCCGATATCTAACTGGCTAACAACTCGTTTGGCTACTCCGAAATCATAAACCAAAAATCAACCGCAGCGTGTAAAATTATAATTGTTCTTTTATACCTTTCTTCTTCTATTTCTTTGTTCCATTCTTGGATTACTTAGCTGTAAAAATATTGTTATTATTATTTGATTAATGTTATATGATCTACTTCTTGTTGCTTTAGAGAATGATATAAATATTCGGATGTAACGAGACGAAGCAATATTGAAGGGAATATCTGAAACAAGGTTCTTTAAATTCTCGGAGTCAACAAGAAAATTGGAATAAAAAAAAAGTTAATAGTGAAATTTTGTCAGGTAGTGATTGGAGGGAAGAAGAGTACCGAGGCTTATATATATATATATATATATATCAGAGCAACATGAGCTATGAAATCAACATTCCACTGTTTCATTGGTGTGTGGAAGAACGGACTCTTGCTGCTGACATACTTTTTTTACCATTATTTTTCGCCATTTGGCATCCAATTCAGACAACTCCTTTTGCCCTTTTCAACTACAAGGTCAGTTATTTTTGGGTTTGTATAATTAGTTCTATTCCTTTTTCTTTTTTTACTTAGCCTAAAACAGAAGAGCAAACGCTATCTTTTTAAAGTCTATTGTGATTTTGGAAGAATACTTTTATATTAACAAACAATTAATAGTGTATGCAGTTTTTCTCGTTTTTTCTATATAATATAGTATCTTCTTTTATTTAAGCTTAACTTTATGGTGACATTGGCATTGCAGAGACGCTGTTGTAAAGGGCACTTAGTTATAATCAGGCTGCTTCAAAGGAAGGTGTTATTACATACACCCTTTGTTCGTCCTTATAATACTTTTTTTTTTCATAGGTGATTTTGAATCAAGTTGGTAGTGGTCATTATGTCTTTCTAAGCTTAGAGAAAATTTCCTTTTTCTATTATCAATTTTGGGACATGGAGTAGTGAGAACTTGGAGGTGTGACCACATTAAGTACCTACTACCTACTTAGTATGTAGTTGTTATGACTTCATGCCTTCTTTTTTATTTGTTTTCTTGTTTGATGAGATTGCTTTCACCATTGATAGGATACTTTGCATTCAATCCTAATTACAAAAGGTTCCATTAAAGAATCTTGAAATTGAAATACTGCCCATGTATTCTAACATGATGGTGTTGCTATGCAATATGTTGGCATGCAGAAGCCAATTCTCTGTGGGGATTAAGTCAATTTTTGATTGTTGACAAAACACAAATCAGTGACCTGCATCATACTAAGGCTGGGACTTAGTTGAAAGCTGTTGGACTTAGTTGAGGTGAGACATCAAATTTTTTCTTTTCTTGTTGTGGGGAGAGTGTCATCGAATTTTGCACAAAACTTATTTATGTTGAAGTCTTTTAGCCTGGGTCCAAATTGAAGGATGATCTTCAATTTGTAATTAAATTTCAATAAAAATGATTTTATAGATTTTCACTTTGGATTTGATAAGGAAAAAAAAAAGAAAAAAGAATGAAAATTTACAATTTAGCTTATCCTTATTTCTTAGTAATAGGGATGATGGGCTTGTGTTGAAATTGTCCTCAAAGTTCTTCTGACTATTGCATAGATTTTTTGGCCATATGACGGATATAGGGTAGAGACGGTTTAAGCTGGATGTGCTTTTGCTTTTTAAATGATGATTCTAGTAAGAAATTGTTTATGTGCCAGCAAATATTCTGAAATCTCAGACTTAGTCTAAATCTTTCTCACAGAACCTTGAAACATGTCCTTGGTAATAGTGATTCTAGGTGGAGAAAACTAGCCAAATTTGTACGAACTTTCTCATGAGTTAACAGCAGCAGAAGTAAAATATAGTCCTCAAAAGATATGGGATATTTTTATCATTAAACAATTTACTAGCACTTTGAGTTTTGTTTGGGTTTGTCTTTGAAGGTAGTTGTTCATAAGATTGATTTGTTGTCTAGCTGTGAGGTAGTGTGCGAATAATTCAATATGATGTTTTTGCTTTACAAAGTAATTGATAGTATAAAAGGATTTTTATGATAAGACTTTGTGCTTCTGAAGCCATGTGAGGATCATACAATGCATGACTTGATTTGTTTCTTCCATTTCAGTCTCCTGAACTTTTGATCCTCACTTTTTGATCTTCAATCTTTAACCAATTTCAGTTTCTCCTTGTCCAGTCCCTTGTTTAATGGTACCGAGTTCCGACGTACAAAAAGGCATCGAGATTTTAGTATTTAAATTTTGTTTCCATATCATGATTTCTGATTTGGATGAGTTATACAAGGATGTCAGGGGAGTTCACTTAAGCATTTTATTGTCTCTCAATAGGCACTGGCAGCGAAGAACTAGGTAGTAGACAAGATGGATCCGAAATCAGTAGAAGACCAATTCTCGAAACTTCACCCATGCCTACCTGTGGATTCAAGAATTGGGATAGTAGGTGGAGGTCCAAGTGGCTTATCAGCTGCTTATGCTTTGGCAAAGCTTGGTTATAGAAGTGTAACAATATTTGAAAAGTATCACACTGTTGGTGGCATGTGTGAGTCAGTTGGGATTGAAGGTTAGAAGAATACAATCACATCTCTTGTGCCTGCTATTTTATTCTCTGGTTATTGATTTTTTTGTAAATTACTTGTATAGGAAAAATTTATGATCTGGGCGGTCAAGTTCTTGCAGCAAACAGTGCTCCAGTCATCTTTCAGTTGGCAAAAGAGATGGGGTCTGAACTAGAAGAAATGGACTCTCATAAGCTTGCCCTCATAGAAAGTTCTACAGGGAAGTATGAAGACATAAAAGTTGCTGATGATTATGTATCTGTGATCTCTCTAACCTTAGAACTCCAGGTTTGTTTTCTACTAATATACATTATGATGCATGAGGGTCAATCCCTCTACTTACAGTAGAACAGGACTCACTTTTCATGGTACGAGATTGTTTGCTTTGGTCAATAGTTATGAGTGCAGCAAATCCTTGGTCATGGCTCGTCAGTTCAGTGGGACTTCACGACTTTCCTTCTAAGAACAAACCCCAAAACACATCATACCATGTGAGAGAGGACACTCCTTATAAGCATATTCCTACTTAACTTCCTAAGCAATGTGAGACATGATCGGAGAATCACAATTTTCCTACGCACTTAATCAAGTTCTAAACAGCGGAATTAAACATATTCTCCTTCTTTGTGTGAATCTTTTAGGAAACAAATAATAGAGCTCAAAATGAAAACATGCACAAAATCAACACAAGCAATTTACGTGGAAAAACCTTCCCGGTGTAGGAAGGAAACAACCACGGCACTCCTCTCCAAAACTTCCACTATCAAGAAACAATTGTACAACAGTTCTCTCTAGGTAAAACTAGAGGCAAACAATCAACAACATCATCAAGAATACACTTCTTGGAAACTAACAATTATTTCAAGCAAAATGGAGAGATCTAACCCAATTCGTAGTCACTGTTCACTGCTCATAATTTCTCAAACTGGTGAGCCAAATTCAAATCCTACCGCACAGATTAAAGAGTCTTGAGTCGTTAACCTGTCTGCAAAATTTCAGCTTAATCGGACCATAAACGACCTTCGATCGGAGCACTTGATGAAGGTTTGCTGGAGAAGGAGAAACTGAAAACTGAGAGCAGTTTTTCTGCAGCCGCTGCTGTTTTTCTGCACTCGTTTTTCTCTGCAGATTTTTCCACACAACAAACCCTAAATGGGTTTATTAATTAAAGCAATTAAATGACACAATTGCCCTTCTTACTCCATGGGCTTTTAAGTCACATGGACTCCTCCAAATCAAGAGGAAAACCCAACAAGACATGTGTAGTCACATTACATCATACACCCACACTTAGAGAGTTTTACGTCATCGTAAGAACTTAAGCCCACATGGTCCAGTAGGGTCATGACTATGATACCAATTGATGCAAGATGGTCAATCCTTCTGCTTATAGTGGGATGAGACCCACTCCACGTGGTACAAGATTGTCCTCTTTGGTTCATAACTACAAGTTCAGCGGCCCTCGGCCATGACTCAACAGTTTAACGAGACCTTACAGCTTTCCTTCTAGGGAGAAATCTCAAAACACGTTATACTATATAAGAGAGGACACCACTTAGCTTTCTAAGCAATGTGAGATATGTGCAGGCACATTGCATCACATTAAGCTTTTGTTGTATGCTAATATACACAGGGCAAGTTCTCTAATCTTCATTTGTCATTTTCAGGATAAGGCAAAGAATTCCGGTCGAATTGGTATTCATGCCGTGAGTGAATTTGCTCCAGACTTAACTCCTCTCTATCTAGATAATCATGGAATTAAATCCGTTCCAAAATCTGTTGCTTATGGTTATACTGCTTCTGGATATGGTTTTATTCAAGACATGCCTTATGCCTACGTTCATGAGTTTACACGCACTTCAATGGCTGGAAAAATTCGTCGTTTCAAAGGTGGATATACAAGTCTTTGGCAAAAGATAAGCGAATCACTTCCGTATGATGTTCAGTGCAACACTGAAGTATTGGCTGTTAGACGCAATTCTGGTGGTGTCAGAGTTGATGTCAAAAATTACAATGGAAAAGATAGAATTATGAATTTTGATAAGATCATTGTCTCAGGTTCTTATCCTTTTAAAAATGCAAAAATTTACAGATCGCCACCTTCAAGTTTGGCAGGTTTGTTAGTCTCTTTCCTCTCTATTCTATTTTGTTTTCCTTTTATTTTTTCCTATTCTTTTTTAGAAGCTAACTAGGAATTCTCTCAGCAGAAAATGAAACCGAAGTACTAGATATGGATGACCACGAGAAGGATTTATTCAGTAAAGTACAAATAGTTGACTATTACACAACTGCATTGAAGATTAAAGGGCTAGATAATTTGCCGATTGGCTTTTATTACTTTGGTGAATATATGGATGATCCTGCAACAATTGGATACCCAGTTGCAGTACAAAGATTCTATGCTGACACAAATGTTTTCTTGTTCTGGTCTTATGGAAACTCAGTTGACATTACGGGACCAACTGTTACTGAGCTTGCCGTCAAAACAGTTAAAAGTATGGGTGGAGAAGTTGAGGAGGTTGTACTACAACGAAGATTCAAGTATTTTCCCCATGTTAGCAGCGAAGGTATGTCAAGTCATCAATGACTTGCTTCCTTACCATTTACAATTGGCATTTGACAAATACTAATTTCTGAAATTTCTATACAGACATGAAAAATGGATTTTATGATAAATTGGAATCTGAATTACAAGGCTTGAGGAACACTTACTACATTGGTGGGCTCATGGCATTTGAGCTTACAGAGAGAAATTCATCATATGCCATTAGTTTAGTCTGCAAGCACTTTGCAAGTAAAAGTTCTCCTCCAGTCTTTCCTTATGCTAAGGTAACCTGATATTATATACATTTGGTTTTATAAATGATGATATATAATTTTTGCTGATTGATTATTTATTTGGCTCGACCAAGTTTCTCATTGTAGAATATTTTACTTTTCCAGAGTCTATTTCCTTTGCGAAAGAGGGAATGGAATCCCCAAGTTTTAGGGGAGTCTCCAGGAGTGGAGTTTCCTGACCTGTCTTCACTTGATGGCTATTTGAAATACTGGGGAACTCATCCAATCACTCAAAACAAGACACTATATACTTGGATAAATGATGGAGGAGAGGTGGCGAGCCAGAGGACATATAAAGAACTTAATGCCAATGCTTTCTGCATTACTGAAAAGTTATTGACAAGCAGAAAACCAGTAATTAAGCCTGGTGATAGGGTTCTTCTGGTTCATATCCCAGGTTTGGACTTCATTGATGCCTTCTTTGGATGCTTGAAAGCCAAAGTCATACCGGTACCAGTTCTTCCTCCTGATCCTTTGCAGAGAGGGGGACAAGCACTTCTCAAGATTGAGAACATTGCAAAGTCATGTAATGCAGTGGCAATTCTATCGACAATCAGTTATCATACAGCAGTTCGAGCAGGTTTGATGAAGAATATGATCTTATTGACTGGAAAAAATGGGAAGTCCGTAGCTCAGTGGCCTAATCTTCCATGGTTACACACCGATTCCTGGATTAAGAACTCCAAAAACTTGGCTGCAAAAGTTTTTGCTGATCAACCTGAATCACAGCCCAATGATCTATGTTTTCTACAATTCACATCAGGGTCTACCGGTGATGCTAAAGGAGTCATGATTACCCATGGAGGGCTCATTCATAATGTAAAATTGATGAGAACAAGATATAAGAGCACGTCAAATACAGTGCTTGTCAGCTGGCTTCCTCAGTATCATGACATGGGGCTGATTGGAGGACTTTTTACTTCTCTTGTTAGTGGTGGAACTGCAATTTTATTTTCCCCATTGACATTCATCAAAAATCCGCTTCTATGGCTACAAATCTTGAGCACGTACCAGGCTACTCACAGTGCTGGTCCAAAC
This sequence comes from Hippophae gyantsensis, assembly GCA_030763125.1. Classification (NCBI taxonomy): domain Eukaryota; kingdom Viridiplantae; phylum Streptophyta; class Magnoliopsida; order Rosales; family Elaeagnaceae; genus Hippophae; species Hippophae gyantsensis. Next base: position 12,870,237 of record CM061028.1, read on the forward strand.
TTTGCATTTGAGCTAATGGTTCGAAGGCTGGAGTCTGACAAGAGTCGAAAATATGACCTTTCTTCCATGGTTTTCCTTATGGTTGCTGCTGAACCAGTGAGACAAAAAACTTTAAAAAGATTTCTCGAGCTCACTTATCCCTTTGGCCTATCTGAGCATGTGTTGGCACCTGGTTATGGCTTGGCAGAGAATTGTGTCTTTGTAAGTTGTGCATTTGGAGAAGGGAAGCCCATAATGGTAGATTGGCAAGGAAGAGTATGTTGTGGGTATGTGGATCCAATTAATGTCGATGTTGATATCAGGATAGTTGATCCTGAGATGGGTGAAGAGATCAAAGAAGAAGGAAAGGAAGGAGAGATTTGGATCAGTAGTCCTAGTGCTGGAATAGGTTACTGGGGTAAAGAGGAAATGAGCCAGAAAACTTTTAGAAATGAGCTTCAAAACCTTCCTGAATGGAGATACACTCGAACTGGAGACTTGGGACGAATAATTGATGGGAAGTTATTCATCACCGGAAGAATTAAAGACCTTATCATTGTAGCTGGAAGAAACATCTATTCAGCTGATGTAGAGAAGACAGTTGAGAGTTCATCTGAACATTTACGTCCAGGTTGTTGTGCAGTCATTGGTGTTCCTGAAGAAGTCTTACAAGCAAAAGGCATCTCAGTTCCAGATAGTTCTGACCAGATTGGCTTGGTTGTCATTGCTGAGGTTAAGGACGGGAAACCTGTTAGCAAGGATGTTGTTGAGCAAATTCAAACCCGTGTTGCTGAAGAACATGGAGTGAATATTGCTTCAGTCAAACTTATCAAGCCTAGAACTATTAGTAAAACAACTTCTGGAAAAATAAGGAGATTTGAATGCCTCAAACAGTTTTCTGATGGTACATTGGATTCAGTACCAGATCCAATCATATCAAAGAGAGTGTTACTTCGATCCTTCACTACAGGTACATGCAGGGCTGGAATTACACCCAGGTCTCAGCTAGTAAAAAGCTCGCCTCCACCAAGTCCCAGGATTGGCGTTAAGGAAATTGAAGATTTCTTGAAAGCATTAGTTTCTGAGCAGACTGGTATTCCTGTCAAGAACATATCCACCTCTGAAAACTTGGTTTCATATGGAATTGATTCAATTGGTGTGGTCAGAGCTGCACAAAAACTTTCTGATTTTCTTGGCATGCCTGTTGGAGCAGTGGATATTTTTACAGCAACCTGCATTTCAGAATTGGCGAGTTTCTCAGAGAATCTTTTACTTAAGTCCCAACCTCAACCAGTGAACATTTCATCATATACACTAGAACCTGAGAATGACTATGCAGAATCTATGATGGAAGTTTCCTGGTCTCATCATTTGGGTATTTGGCTATTTCAAAACGTGGCACTTCTTTTTGTTGCTTTTCTTCTGGCTTTTCCCGCTTATTTATCAGTTTTGGCTTTTATATATTCCACTTCATCCATCCATGCATTGATGCAAGGAAGTGCCTGGTTACATTATTTGATCCCATTAACTTCTGCTCCTCTAGCATGGATGCTTTGTATGGTCTCTACCTGTTTCTGCATTTCTCTTTTAGGAAACTCTTTCTTAAGACCAAATTATGCTCTCAACCCTGAAATTTCCATCTGGTCTGTGGACTTTGTTAAGTGGTGGGCACTTTATAAGGCCCAAGGAATTGCTTCCAAGGTTCTGGCAGAGCATCTGAGAGGAACAGTGTTCCTGAACTACTGGTTTCAGATACTTGGAGCAAGGATTGGATCCTCAGTTTTGCTTGACACAGTTGACATCACTGACCCTTCTTTGGTTTCAATTGGTGATGGAGTTGTGATTGCTGAAGGAGCTTTGGTTCAAAGCCATGAAGTTAGAAATGGAGTTTTAAGTTTGCTTCCAATTAGATTTGGGAGAAATTCTTCTGTTGGGCCATATGCTATTATATTGAAAGGAAGTGTTTTGGGTGAAGAGCAAGAGGTCATGGCCTTACAAAAATGTGAAAGAGTGCTCTCATCCAAATCCGCCAAAAGTAATAGTCTTCAAAAGGTAACCAATTTCTGTTTCTTTCTTTATTCTTCTTCTCTTTGTCTCTCTTTTTGCTCACAAGTATGAACTCTTTTCTGTTTCTTAAAAAAGAAAAGGAAAAGATTGAAGGAAAGTGTTTTCTTTCCTTCAAATCTCTGCCAAAAGTGCTAAAGAACAAATGTTTATTTCAAATATTCCCCCAAAAAATACTATACTTGTTGTTTGAGGTATGGTCACATTGTTTCAAATGTCCAAAGACATTAAGAACTTACAGTCAAAAATTATTTTAAATTTGACTGATTACATGTTTTCTAACTAAGGACTTTTCTTGATTACTCTTCCTTTCATCTTGAGAGTCCTTTTCTTTTACATTGGATACAAGTTTTCCTGAGAAAGTCATTTGCTTCCCTAAACATCTTAAATTGTATATGTTGTTCAATCACTAGGCGTTGACATGAACATCTTTGTTTTCTTTGAGTGTCAGTCAAAATGAAAAGAGATATATCATTGTTGAAATTAATTGCTCTCCAAAAAATTTAAATTTAAGAAGTTCTATTAATTAGCATGCATATTTGCCTACTCCATGTGCTCCCAAAGTTTGATAGAACTTGAACGAATTAATTTATGAAAATGTAAATTGCTACTAACCCTTTAAACCATGATTTCAGGGTTCGCATCTGTCAAATGTTACAAGTGAAACTTTAAATGATGCCATATATCAGTTCATGGGCATCTACTTAGTTGGCTTCATCAGCTCCCTCTCAGCTGCCTGTCTGTACTTCATCCATACTTGGCTACTAGAGAAGCCTCATTCCCAAACACAATTTGCATTTCTCTGCATATTTGGAGCCTTTCATTGGATACCATTCACTATTATAGCTTATGTGACCATGTTTTCTGGAGGCCCGTCAAATATATGTAACTTTTCCATCTTAGCAGCCATTATATACTTGGCTCATGGTCTGTTACTAAGCTTCCTCACATCTTCTTTGACCAATATTTTATCAACAGCATCAAATGCAAAACAATCACACTTTAGAACTTGGCTATGCCACCGAATCAGAATAGCTTGCCACCTTAGATTTGCCAAGTTCCTGTCTGGAACAGAAGCCTTCTGTCTATACTTACGCCTTTTAGGTGCAAAGATTGGGAAATATTGTTCCATTAGAGCCATCAACCCAATTTCAGATCCAAAGTTGGTTTCAATTGGTGCTGGAGTCCATCTTGGTGACTTCTGTAGAATTATTCCTGGATTCTACTCCTTTAGTGGGTACACTAGTGAAAAAATCAATGTGGAGGATAATTCTGTTGTTGGAAGTCAAAGTGTAGTCCTTCCTGGTTCAGTTATACAAAGAGATGTTATTCTTGGTGCACTTTCAGTTGCTCCAATGAATTCAGTGCTCCAAAGAGGTGGAATTTATATCGGTTCTCAAACTCCTATAATGATCAAGAATACAATGCACTCTTTGGATGACAGGATAGAAGAGATGGATGTCAAATACAAGAAAATACTGGAAAATTTAGCTGCAAATTTGGCTGCCACCACTCTGAAGGTGAAATCAAGATATTTCCATCGAATTGGTGTTAGTGGGAAGGGATACTTGAAGATTTATGACAATATTAAGGGTTTGCCTGATCACAAGATCTTTTATCCTGGAAAGGTCTACCCTGTTATAGTTCGGCATAGCAATAGCTTAAGTGCTGATGATGATGCCCGGATTGATGCAAGAGGTGCAGCCATAAGAATACTTCAAGATGAAACAAGTACTAACCAACCACTTCTTGACTTGACACTGAAAACAGGCAAGGCATTCTATGCTCGCACCATTGGAGATTTTGCAACATGGCTTGTTTGTGGGCTTGCTGCACGGGAAGAACATGTCAAGAGAGCCCCACATGTGCGTGATGCAGTTTGGACTTCCCTACGCCATGCAAACTCATACACCGAACTCCATTACTATTCAAATATATGCAGGCTTTTCAGGTTAAATGATGGAAGGGAAATGTATGTGAAATTTAAAATGCGACCTTGTGATGAGAGTATCAGTGAGAATATGGGTAAGGTGGAACCTATTGGGATTCTCCCACCTGAAATAGGTGCCATTCCTAGAGATGAAAAGGATACTCGACCTTTACTTTTCCTTGCAGAAGATTTCCAAAAGCGTGTGAGTGGCCGAAGTGGGGTTCGTTATGTCTTTCAGTTGCAGATTCGACCAGTTCCGAAGGATGAAACATCTCAGGATATTGCTCTTGACTGCACCAAACCATGGGATGAGAGTGAATTCCCATATGTTGATGTTGGAGATATCGAAATCAATCAGAACATGTCTGCAAAAGAATCAGAACAATTAGATTTTAATCCCTTTCTTCGATGCAATGAGGTGGATGTTATCCGAGCTTCATCATGCTCACAAAGCGCTTCAATTGATCATGGTCGTTCATTAATCTATGAGATCTGCCAGCATTTGCGGAATGGAGAGCCTCTTCCAGTAGCATGGAGAATCTTCATGGAACAATCTGATGTTAAAGTAGATCTATCTGGGTGTCCAATGGCAGCAACATTAGCTCAAGACAAGGAGCAAAAAGTGACCCTGGAGAGAACATGGTATCAGACACTTTGGGCCACTTTTGCTCAACCTTTACTGCAAACAGTTTTTCCTTATTTTCTGTTGGGATTGATCGTCTATGCTCCTCTGAAATGGGTTATGAATTTAAAGGATTCCTTGACACTCCCATTATATTGGTTGCTTCCTTTGTTTTGGGTATCTTCGGGTTATCTTGCTACATTAGCTTGTGTTGTAAGTAAATGGATTTTTGTTGGAAGGAAGAAAGAAGGAGAAACTGTATACATTTGGAGCGCAAGGATATTCATGGATACCATATGGCAGGCCTTCAGGACTCTAGTTGGGGATTATTTCATGGAAATGACAAGTGGGTCTGTTTTATTTGTGTTATGGATGAAACTCATGGGATCAGATATTGAGATGAACCAAGGTGTTTATGTAGACAGCATGGGAGCACTGTTGAATCCTGAAATGGTGGGGATTGAACGCGGTGGCTGCGTGGGAAGAGAAGCTTTGCTGTTCGGACACATATATGAAGGTGAGGGAGGCAGAATTAAGTTTGGAAAGATCAAGATAGGTGAAGGGGGCTTCATCGGGAGTAGATCTGTCTCCATGCCAGGAGTTAGAGTTGAAAGTGGTGGCAGCCTTGGTGCTCTCTCCCTTGCAATGAAAGAAGAAATTGTTAAGTCAAGGTAAACTCGTTCAATTAAGATGTGACAACTACTTGCAATTCTTGGTTGCTTATATAGAGTCAGATTCGTTAGCACTAGAATAATGAGTTAGTTATAGTAATACTCAGTGTTATCTCTCTTCATTTGCTACTCTTACATGAGTAGTTAGACAGTTGCTTAAATAAAAAATGCTTCAATAAATAATGTGCAAATTTAGTTTTTGGATTTGTAAGTATAATAATACATACTTACGACATGTTGTAAGGAAAATCACAAGTTATAATTATATGTACAAAGTTACAAGTAACATTTGGTATCTATATACTTCTATTATATATTTGACTAAATTGCATAATAGGTTCTCAAATTTTAATTAAATTTACACATAAGTTCTTAAATTTTTCAAACAAATAATTTAGTCTTCAAATTTTTCAAACTTTATACATAAGTTTTTTAACTTTTAAGTCATATGATTTAGTCCTTAAATTTTTTAAACTTTACACATTTTAAATTTTTGATTTACAAACAAATATGTATTTTAATAACCAAGTTAATACCTATGTATTAAATTTTAAAAATTTAAAGACTAATTGTAAGATTTAGAAGTTTAGGGACTTAAACCATATATAATTAATGAAAAATAAGGTAGGCATGACTAGAACTTTTATGTTTTAATACCGACTTAATAAAACTTCTAAATTTATCCATTTTCATATTGTAAATGAAAATTCATTTATATTAGAAGATACTTATTATTATAAATAAAATAATCGAAAAATATGGATCGATGACATTTACATTTTAGAGAAAATTTTACATATAATATATTTATTTGTTTTTTATTAATATCAATAGTTTATCTCATTTTTATTATTAATATTTTTTTTTCTTTTCATAGAAATGAGAATCAAGATGATTTTATTCCACACCCATTGTATACAAGATTCTTTATTTGAATAGTTATTACAATAACATAATAATATAATATAAAGTGATTGCAAATTTATGTGTTGTTTATTTATTTATCTGTTATTTTATATTTTTGAAAATTTTGTTTAATTTTTTACTTTAATTACATATAAATCATTATTCTAAATATAAATATATATATATATATAATTAAATAATATATTTTATCTTATTTATGATTTTTTATGCCTTATTTTTCCTTTCCTCTTATTTACTAACTTTTTTTTTTGTTTTTGAAATACATAATGATCATAAAAAAAACTTATAGACTTGTTTTTTACAATAAAGTCAGTTTCTACTTAGAATAACTTATACATAATTTACATTATTTTAAATATTAAAATAAATAATTATTTCTTTTAACAAAATTGATATATTTTTATTTATCTTCAAATATTCTTAATATCATTCTTTTACAAGTTTTCCTATGTTTTATGCCTTGTGTTTTTTTATATTTTTTATTTTACTATTTTTATTTTTATTTTGTTTGTTCCAGATGCATTTTATTGAAGAAGACTTTTACAAACATTATAATTTTTGTTATTTTTGAAATTTTATGCAATTTGTTTTAACACTTTTTAATAATTTGATCACTATTTTATTAAACTATTAATTTTATAAGTGTGGTAATTTGTGATTATAATTTACATAAATAAAATAATATGAAAATTAATCAATAACTTTATTTTTAACAAAAAACATTATTTTTTTTTCTTCATATTGTACATATATTATCTTTGTATTTTATTATTGTGTATAAAATGAATGTGTGAAAAATAATAATTAGATTTTATTAATTACTAATACAGAAGTCAATTATGCATAAATTATTTGTAAATAAATATGTTTATATTTAATTTTAATTTTTTAATTGTAAATTTACGTAAGGATTATAAACTTCTGATTAATTTCATTATAATTGTTTATTTTAAAAGATATATGTGATAATAAATTTAGATATTTTTTATTTCACATGTGACTTAGGTACATCTTGTAAAAGGTTTATCCTTAAATTTATTTCTATAAAGAAAACAATGATATCCTTAAAATAGTAGCAAAACTAAGGTTTCAATGGTTCTTGAGAAGAGAACGAGGAGTAAGCATGAGTTGTTTTTTACACCTTACTTTTATATATAGGAGATTATTTTTGTAAAAAAAAAGTAACTTGTTATTAAAGAAATTTATGTCTAGTTAAATTGTTTAGAAACCGATAGAGAATTAGATATATATTTATGAAAAATGTTAAAGTCTCACATCAATTAAATATCACATTCATGCTATGCATATAAATAAAGACAATCTTCCATCTAATAACTTAGATTTTGAGATTAAGTTAGATCTAAATTTAACATGGTATCAAAGCAAGGTTACCTGATCGGTGCAATTGTTTCACGATTGGTGAGTGATGCATTCTACTACTTGGGTTCCATAAGCTCAATATTACTATCGGTTTCAAAGGGACAGACCCTTACCGATATGAGAAGGAGTGTTAAAGTCTCACATCAATTGGGGATCGCGCACACGCTGCGCATATAAATAAGGTTAATCTTCCATCTCATAACCTGAGTTTTGAGATGAAATTAGACCCAAATTTAACAAAAAAAATGAACACATTAATGAAAACTAAATTGTATTACAAAATATTCTTATATGGGATATACTCATCACTTGCATAAACAACATATCTATTAATCAGTTAATAAAATAAATATATTTTTATAAAAAAATATTCAAAAGATAATATTTATCTATTTTATGCAAGTTTTAGACCGTAGAATGTTATCGCTTGTAAAATTGATTTCTCTTTAAAAAAAATTATCAATTTTTATTTATAAAAAATGTGATTTATACTAAATGTTTAATTCATGGTATTATATTTTGGGACATTATTTTGAGTGTGATCAATTTGGTATCACTGATGGATTAAGATTATTTTTAAATAACTTTAAAATTGATATTGAAATGAATAAAAAAATTGAGTTTAGTGTTAATATTCATGCATGAGAAAGTGACTGAGTTTTTTAAATGTGATAACCAATTGTAACTCCAAGTCTCTTTCTTGCACGTCATGTGGACACAATTGTGTAGACCAAGTTTCACTACATATTTTCTTTATATATAAAAAAAGACATTTCACTGCATATTTAATGTTTTCCATTCAAGAAAAAATAAAGAAAAAAATTTGTTGATTTTATAGTGGAATAGTAATAAATAAATTAGAGAATGGAAGTGATTAAAATAGAGAGTAATTTTAAAAAATAATTTTTTTTTGTTAATGACCAATGAATAAATTACTGAATGATTATATATTTAGACTAAACTTTAGCGGTGATTGCCTTTTTTTTATCAATAGTCTTTAGAGGTTATTAAATATTTTAAATTTTTTTTTATTAAATTATAAACATTTGGATATATATACCCAAATATTTATAATTTAATAAAAATACTGCCTAATATATTATGATTGATTAAATTATTAACAAAATTAATATTTAATTAATTTTTTTAACTTTATATGTACTAAATTATCATAAATATTCATTGTTTTTATCATTAGTCTAATGTTTATATCTTTTTCAAATATTCACTTTATTTTAGATACCCTTAACATACGCTTAACGTGTTAACAATATTAATACTTTATCTTTAATTTCTTAGTTTTTTATACTATTCCGACATAATATATATAATTTATGATTAAAGAATTAATGTTTATGATATAAAATTTAAAATATAATATCTGTTAAGTTGTTTTCCTTTAAACTTATTAGTTAGATTAGTTTAAATTTATGCTAAAAATATTAATTATTATGAAATTAAATATTATTTTATCTTTTCTTATTAAATAAATAAAAATGAAGAAATCATAACATCAATTTAACAGCTCGACAAAAAATGATATTAGCTGACATGTGAAAAATTAAAAATAAATTAAAAGATTTCATATAAGAATTTTATTAATAAATATTAATATTTTATATAAAATTAATTATATTAAATGATTCATATTAAGAGTTTAATATAAATTAATAGATAAATTTATTATTAAATAATCTAAACTCAAAACAAAATACAAATGAAAAAACATAATTTTCAATAAAATTCAATATAAATAAGAGATAATATTATCGTTAAACACAACAATATATACACAAATTCTTGACAATATTATTCTTTTGTTCTCGTGTTATATATCGCTACTTACCTTTTGGAAAGAAAGCAAGATAATACATATCAATTCTTAATATTATGATGATTTTTGTGGGTTAAAGAACTTAATATTTAAATTGTAAATAAAAAAACACATGCACCAATGGATTTTGGGGTAGAAAAAGAGATTGGTTTTACGTATACGTAGTATATTTTGTAGAATATAAATGAATTAAAAGAACTCTATAATAACTTTTCAAATTTTGAAACCTAAATATAATTTTATTCTTAAATATTATATTAAATATAATAATATTAGTATAAATAACATTCTTAATATTTTAAAATTATTAAAATTATATGTTATAAAAATTTAAAACTTAAGGATATAATGATAATTTTCCCACTGCGTACCTAAAAGTGGAAAATCTTATTTTATATATATTAAAATATATCCAATCTCATCGTATATATATTTTATTGTTTAAATAATTTATTGGTGAAATGAATGAAAAAAAGTAAGATTATCACAAGTGTAAGATATATATTGTACATTTATTGGTGCCTAAGCGCTGCAGAGACCGGCGGCCCGTATAGGGAGGGAATGTGATTCTTTTTGACTTCTGGTTCATTTGTAAGGCCATTTTACGGCAAGCACCTCAACCGAAAATATCATCCATTCAATTTACATCAGTTTTATTTTAAGAAAATCTTATAGATTTTTTTTTTTTTGGCTTTAATGGTTTCGATTATCTTTCACTCTCGCGCGATATGCCACTTTAATGGAAAATAGATGATTTGGGAAGAAAAAAGAAAATCTTTTTCAGGGTTTCTCAATTCTAACGAGCTAATTGTGGATTCTTTGAAAGTGATGGGTGAATTTGAAGAAGATGGTGCTGATACTTGGTGAGAATGCATTTGATTCTTTTCTATTGGGTGGGCTTACGGGACACTCAATGCTTGAATTTTATTGGGTGTTTTCGCATCATATGTTGTTTAAACTTTTGTATTTTTGAATAATTTGAAGAAATGTTTTATTGATTGTATTTCTGGAGAATACGTGTGTTCTTGGAGAAAATCTAATTTTGGTTACTTGTACTTACAGGACTTGACCACTAAACTGTGTTGTTTAGACTTTAGATTCAGTCTTCGTTATAACTTTTTCTTTCAGTGGGCGACGAGGGGTCTGCTTATTATGAGTTTAATAGCGATTTTAAAGCTTTCGTTATTTGCTCCATATGTTCTATTCTAAGTTCTCTAGGAGATTTTATGGATAAGGGCTGTTTGAACTTGTTATTGTAAATATATTTATCTTTAAATGAATGGTCTTCCATGGCAAAAACAAACTCAAAATGATAAAAGCTGGGAATTCAAATTTGTATTTCCATCACATTTTTCAGCAGCTGATCAGTTGGTTATTGTAATTTGATTAAATGGAGCAAATCCTTATGGTTTGTGATTCATTGAGTGGCAGTTCGGACATTGAAGTTGAAGACATAAGGTGTGGAAACTTAGCAGAAAAAGATGTTAGTGATGAAGAGATTGAACCAGAGGAGTTGGAGAAGCGGATGTGGAAGGATCGTATCAAACACAAAAGGATCAAGGAAAAAGAGAAGTTTGCAGCTCAGCAAGCTGCAGAAAAGCAGAAGCCCAAGCAGACCACTGATCAGGCTCGGAGAAAGAAAATGTCTAGAGCACAAGATGGAATTCTCAAGTATATGTTAAAGTTGATGGAAGTCTGCAAGGCTCGTGGATTTGTGTATGGCATTATTCCTGAAAAGGGCAAGCCGGTTAGTGGTGCTTCAGATAACATTAGGGCTTGGTGGAAAGAAAAGGTGAAGTTTGACAAGAATGGCCCCGCAGCCATAGCCAAGCATGAAGCAGAATTACTGGCCATGTCCGAGGCAGATAATAACCTAAATGTTAACTCTCAAAGCAGTCTCCAAGATCTCCAAGATGCAACTCTTGGCTCCCTTTTGTCTTCTTTGATGCAACATTGTGACCCTCCTCAAAGAAAATACCCATTAGAAAAGGGAGTACCACCACTTTGGTGGCCTACTGGAAATGAAGATTGGTGGCTAAAACTAGGACTTTCTCATGGTCAGACTCCTCCTTATAAGAAGCCACATGATTTGAAGAAGATGTGGAAGGTTGGAGTTTTGACAGCTGTGATAAAACATATGTCGCCTGACATTGCAAAGATAAGGAGACATGTTCGCCAATCAAAATGCTTGCAAGATAAGATGACAGCGAAGGAGAGTGCAATCTGGCTGGGAGTTTTAAGCCAAGAAGAATCTCTCATTCAGCGTAGTAGTGATAATGGCACATCTGGGGTAACTGAGATGCCACTGGGTGGCCTTGGTGAAAATCAAGCAGCAGCTAGTAGTGACAGTGACTATGGTGTCGATGTTGCTGAGGATGGTGCAGGTTCTGTTTCATCTAAAGATGGTAGGAGAAATCAGCTTACCCAAGTAAAGAAGCCCTTGGGGAGTTCAAGGAATGACACTCTTCGTCCTAAGGAATCGAGGGAAAAGCAGCAGCCTAGAAGAAAGAGACCTCGAATGAGATCAATCCATGCTGATCAACCGTCTCTGCCATCTCAAAATGAGAATCTACACATAGAGTCAGGAAACATGTTACCCGATATAAACCACTCTGATGCACAGTTAATTGAATTCCAGATTGATGAAAATCAACAGCTAGATGAGAGATTCACAGCTTTGAAACCATTGGCGAATGATTCTGGCGTTAATACTCAATTACCAACATCTGAACTGGACTATTTTTCTGCAGTACCTCCCGATGGTGGAATTCATGCCGAGAGCATGCATGTTGATGTACCACCCATGCATTATACGGGGATGCAAGAGACTGATACACATCAAGGATATACGTATAATTTCTACGGTCTACCTGCAGATCATCCTCCTCCCAGTGATGACAAGCAGCTTCCACATACTACAATGTGCGAAAATCATGTCAGGCCACCAGATGGGTTCCACTTACCAACATTTCATGGAAACGAAAGTGAGATTGTAGGTGGAGACATGCCCTGTTATACAACAGACATATTCAACAGTGAACAGGAAAGACCTATTGATGCTCAGCTTGGGTCTCCATTAAGTAGTATGTTGCCGTTAGACTTTGTAGGAGGATATAACAGCCCTCTGTTTGATTTTGGTTTTGACGACCCAAATCTATTTGCTTGTTTGGAAGATGATGAGTTGATACAGCACTTAGGGTCATAATTTGTTGGATTTTATACTTATGAGATTAGATTAACGAGTGATGTTCTCAAAAGCTGCCGATTGTTGTGTATTACGTTTAGAAACTGACGTAGTCCTATGGTTTGTGCTTTGAGGTTATTGTGTTTTGTTCAGTACTGCACAAATGCCACATTATGCTAACATGGGTGGAGCTCATCACATCTGTTGGATCATCATAGTTTGCCTCAGCTGAAGAACTTTTCTTTTCAGAAATCATCATTTTGAAAACAACTGAAGTAATGGGTAAGCTTTTGCGTTGTAGTTTGACCCTTCTACAACTGTTTTAAGAATGATAATCCTGGTGATTCACGTAAAGAATTCAATTTGTTGAAACTAGATGTGAATTTATTCTGGGCAATATTTTAAATAAATACTTTCTTTGAGTTCTTCCTTCTCTATGCTAGTATGTGATTGTATGAATAACTTCATATATTTTTGGTCCTGCTCAATTTCTCCAACTTTGTTTGACCATTTCCCATGTGTTCAAAGGGTAAGGATTAATAGTCTTTTCTCTTTTACCCAAGATTTGGCACAATTTTGTGGTCTTTAGATTAACTTCATTTCAATTGCCAATATTTAAAGGTTAAATCAGGGATGCTGAAATTTCCCATGTTCAAAATGATTTACTTTTTTTCTTATTTATTCTGTAAGAAAGGAATTACGATCGATTTGGTACTTTATGGCATATTATCAATCAAAATGAAGCCTAATTTCTTTGATTTCCAATAAGTTACTCTAAACAATTGCTGAAAATTTTATGTGCTAGCAAGATTTTAATCAACAAACCTGAACAGCTAAAGGAAAACTTCACTGCCCTAGAAGTTGATATTTTCAATTGAGTGATTATATTTTTCATGAATCCGGGAGAGTTTATTTGATATCGTTAAACGAACGTTGGGCAAATTGGTTGAGACCCTTTTTTGGGGTTTCCAACATTTATGGTTTGCATGTTTTAGTTTTGGTATCTCAAATGTCTTACGTTTCAATCTAGTACCAATATTTATTTAAAAGTTTCGATTTTTTTTTTCAATTTGAACAATGGTATTAATTTAATTAAGAATCGGTTAAGACTCACTTGGGCCTTAAGTGATATTTTTGTTTTTCAATTTATTTCTCATCAAAATTATTTTGAGAAAATAATAAAATAATATCTTTAAAATTTTTAATCATAAAAATAACACTTTATATTTAGTGAAATGCTTTTAGAATACAAAACCACGTTGCAATTAAAACAACTAACAATCCAATTTCGTCAAGTACAAGAGAAATATATTTTTGGAGGAAAATAAATTGAAAGACAAAAATATCCTTTCACTTAAAACTTATGTCAAAAATCTTTGATTAAATTAATATTATTATTTAAATTAAAAAAAATGTAACTTTTAAATTAACACAAATACTAAATTATAATTGTTAAAACATGACACATTTGGACAAATGGGATATAAAAGTAAAACATTGGTAGCATGAAGATGCCAATTCCCTTATTTTTACCATCATTATTTTTATAAACATTCAATTTTGAATATTAAAAATAATCTATTAAAAGAGTCCTAAAAGAAAAAAATGTGATGAAATATGATTGATCACTCACTTGATCTTACTCTCATAAATTTTATCTTTATCAATTAAATACTGTCACATTAACAAGATAAATATATATATATATTTTTAGATAAATATAAGGTTTCTTTGTGATGCTATTTAAAATAATTTAATTCATTTATTATTTTTTTGTAACTGTTTAATTTTTTATTTGAAAAAAAGATAATAAGAGAATAAATAATCAAATTTTTAAAACTTTTTTATTTTTTATTAATTTTATTGTTGTTATTTTTAGTAATAATTTAATTATTTTGTTATTAAAAATAACAGAACAAATAATTAATTAAAAAATTTATTTTTATTTTATTTTATTATCAATTTTGTAGTAATTATTGTGTATTAGTAAAGATATTTTATGTTAAATAATATCAAGAAAATATGAGAACAAGAAAAACAAAATAATTTTTTTCATTTTTCTTATATTATCACTTTTTAAAAAAAATTAAATTAATAAATTATATTAAGTATTATAATTAAAGGACTTGTACAATGGCGCCATGTTTTTTTTTAATGGCACTACAAATCCTTTTTTGGGGCCAAAAACTAATGCAGCCAATGCAGCAGCTTAAGTTGACATTCTCAAATCCATGGGATTAAATTAATGGTCATGAACCACAAGCCCACGGCACTTTTGTTGACCGTACGGTGCTACGGCCTACGGGATTCCAGGTAAAATTAAAATTAAATTATCTGAACGGAGCTGTGTTTTGTGAAATTACGTTATCCAGCTGACAGAGCAGACACTGCTAGCACATTTCCTACGCCCCCTCCCCCTTCTACGTTGCAACGTACCAAGTTTACTGTGCAAAATTTATGTATGAATTAGGTATATGGGTATTTAATAGGTCTCGTAATTTTATTAAATTATTAATATATATAATGAAACCTTTTATCATGGCCGATTCAAAAAGTATGGAAGCTTAAAGTAAAATATAAAACTAAGATTTAAATATTTTTTAAATTATAATAATATAAATAAATTTTTTATTTTATTTAAAATTTATAAACACACTGTGTATGCCAACATTCTATGTCATGAAATATTCTGCGTGCTATGTCCGTCTCTCTGTCCTTACACGTGTTTTCATAGTGGCCGTGCCCTTTAAGGCTGAATGACAATCTTAGCCTCATAACTGTTGGCACATTCAATCGTTCATTAATATTGTTTTGTTCCTTGATTTTTTGGTCGCTCGTATAGGACTATAATTATCATTTAATAGGAATTTCAGAATTTGTGATCCTGACTAAACGTACCCATTAACTTAACGTTGTTCTCTCCATCGGATATTTGCTAATGACATTCGAGTATAATATTTCTTTCGTTCAAAAGGTTTTCACTTTTTACCTACATATTGCCTTGTTGTCTCTCTCAGTCTTAAGTACTCTCTACCTACTAATTGTAGCTTATTCATTAATGGGTTTTAGCATACATTTCTTGACATTCTTAGTTATTCTAATGGTGGCTTTAATAGTTGCTGTCCACTTCTCTCTGACCAGTAAGTTATCTTCCTGTTTCTGTCTTTCCCTCTTGTCTTAATTTCTAGTCCCCATTTTATTTTTACTCAACTTTTGTAGGTCTCCAAGAAGTAACAATATTAATGGCAGCGAAAAACAACACAGAGGTATTTATTTAAAAAAAAAACTTTTTGGGTTCCCATTTAAAGCTTTATTCAAATCAGCATTCTTATTTCTTACTGCAACAAAAAAAATTATTTGCTTTCATTTTATGTCAAACTGATATTAATGAAGACTAAACTCAAATTTTTTCTCTAATAAATCTTCTTCTTCTTCTTTCTTTCCTTTTTGTGATTTTATCTCTAAAAGGGTTTGGAAATACAAACAGACATAGAGATTGATGGAGTAAGGAATTACAATGGGGATGAAAGACACGTAGTGGAAGACTCCGCGAGGCAAGTCCCAACGGGTCCTGACCCACTTCACCATAACCACAACCCTGTAGCTCCCTAAGTATCATTGCCCAGAAAAACAGAGTACTATGTTCTTACGATGAATCAATTTCAAAACTTAAAGGGGTCTATTATTAATGCTGGGTTTCTGTCATTTTACTGTCTCGTTTTATTTTTTTTAAGTTGTTATGTTCATAGAAGGGGCTAGATTCAGCAATATTAAAGTTCTGATAAATAATTTATTTTTATTTATGTTTTTACTTCTTCTTTTTTTTTTCTTTCTGTAGATAACCTTTAGAAAATTAACTTGCTCTTGTTGTCCTCCTACCCTTTTAATTCTTTGACGTACAGATCATGATGGACTAAATTGATACTTGAACGAAAAGACTAATATTATTGAAACAAAGCATGCAATATGGTCAATAAGTTGCTGGAAATATTTTTTCCCCTCAATTTGAAAGAAAAGTAAAATGGCCATGAGTGCCTGAATGGTGACTGAAAAAAGAGTAATTATCTTTTCTTTTTTTTTCTCCCTGGTGTATGAAACATGCTATTTAATTTATTTTTAAGTAAGAGATTAAATAATTAAATAATAATAAAGATATATATGACATATTTATTATATAATATTAAATATTTTAATTATATAATTATATATGTTTGGTTGATTTATTTAAATAAATTGTATTATATAATATAAAATAATATAATTAAAATTATCTAAATTTTTAATTATAAAATTATTTATGTTGATAAATCAAAATATAAAAATAAATTAAATATTAATTTAAATAAATTTTATAATAAAAAATTATTTTAAATATATATTATTTTATTAATATTTATAATCATATATTCACTTATATTATACAATTTATTATGAAACATTACCTATATTAATTTAATATAATTTTAACTTAATGTACAGCAAACATGTCATTACAGTTTTACTTACAAATAATTAACGTTTGTTTTATTTACATTCTGTCTTTAGCTGTCCTGACAGGCTTATATTTCGCTCCAAGCCAAAAAAAAAAAGTAACATAGAATCGTTTTGGTATCGAGTTGAGGTCAGTCTCTACTCTCTATACAATCCCGCAATGTCGCAAGCAGCCTCAGCTGTACACAATTGTGCAATGCACCCAATGATTTTCGATGGTGTTTATAAAATTAAATTGTTTTATAAATATTTTGTTTTGGGTTCGTCACTTTTTTCCCCTGAGTAAGAGTACTCATTAATATTTAACAAACGTAAGTAATTTTATTTTTTTAATATTAATTTAATCATATAATATAATCTTCTTTGTATATATAAAATTTTATTTTTATTTCATTTTTAACCCATTTTAAAAAAAAATCTATCACTCATTCACATAATAATTTAATTTTAGGTTTATAATCTATTCTGCTTTTTAAATCCTAAACATTCTTGAAAATTAAATCTTAAACACTCTTAAAAATTCAAAAATATATATATAATTTAGGGTGTTAAAATGAAATCTACTAGTTGAATTAATGAGTTCATGTAAATTTATTAATAAAATTATTTTTATAATATTAATTATTTTAAATTCGTGTTAACTTAGGTAAGATTATCGTGTAATATTATAAAAAAAATGAATATTATTTTAATTAAATATAATTTATTAAATTCATTTAATTTCGTCACATCGTGTTAAATTTAATTAATAAAATTAAATTAAAATATCTATTTAACTTGTTAATTTTGAGTTTCTATGTCTTGTTTAACATATTTAACAAACAAGTTAAATTGATCATAATATGACTCTTTATTTTTATCATCATAAATTTAAATTTAAATTCTATCTATATAATGTTTATTTTATTTAATAAAAAATAAAAATTTTAATACCATTTAAATAAAAAACTAAATTGATCATATGGTAACAAATTTAAATAATTCTCACGTCTCGTTATCACGTTGTGTTATAAATTATCACGTGTATATATAATAACACTAATAAATATAAAATTGTTAATCTACTTATAATATCCTAACAAACTTGAATTATTATAGAGTAATATTAATAAGATATATACTCAATATTCAATATTGATATGAATGTGTTTTTAATACTGTTAAATACCTTTATCTCACATCGATTATAAACAAGTTAATAATATTGCTTATAAGTTTATACAATGTTTAACTTAGTGAGATTTTATTAGATTAATTTAGATCTAAATTTATAACAAATACAAACATAATTTTTTTTTATAATACGTGAGTTATTTATAAATTAAGAGATATATTTCGGTTGTACCAAATTACATGTACAAATGTATAAAAAAATAAAAAAAAAGTGTACATATATAAGGAAAAATTATCTTTGCGAAAAAAACGATATATATACAAAGTCCATTTTCATTTTTATTTTTCTGAAATGACTGGAAACTTGTATAGGCCTGCTTCGGTTCCTCTTTCTAATAGAGTTCTCTTGGTTTCCAAATCTTTAACACAAAAATAGTTAAGAAAAAATTCCACAGAGACTCTATTGTCGTCATAGAGTTTTTTAAGAATTCCACGAAGACTCTATTGTCATCATAGAGTTTTTTTAACTAATATAAGATTTTTGGCTGACTGAAAAAAAGTAAAAGTTCTTTTAAAATCAAAGCATCTTTATAATATAAGAAATAATGATCAGTGGTGAAAATAAGAACAAACTGTCCAATACCTAACATCATTGATTCATGGCCAGAAAAGGCATGGAGCTTGAAGAATTGTCTTAAGACCAATGAAGTGACGAATAGCTCATATGTCTAAGAACCAAGGCTGAGAAGGAGCTGTTGAAAAACTGCTTAAGCTATGATGAGAGTAGTTCACAGATGGTGGCAGTCCAAGAATAGGAGATGATACAAATGAATTAACATTAGGAGGTGCTTGATCACAATATGCTTGAGAAGGCACATTACTAGCATTGCCTGGATTAAATATGAACCAACAACGAGCAACACTATGATCTTGTTTCTTACAGATCTGACATTTTTTTTATAGCCACCTCTTCTACCTCTTTTTGGCCTAAAATCTTGTGATTAAGAGAAGGATTGAGATGGAGGATGAGGAAAAGAGGTTTGTGATCGAAATCCTTAATGAAATGGAAGCCTAGCTAGGTTGAGGTGTGTGTTGAGCAGAGGATGAATTATACCGAGGTCTAGTAAAATTAGCCTGAATAAAGGCATTATTGGAGGAAGAGAGATTTATCATAGCTATGAATACTTCTTCTATCTGTGACACTTTCTTCTTTTGAGTTATGTTAGTGATTAACGACATATACTCAAAGATTAATCCTTCAAAAGCATACATCACTTGATCTCTCAAAGAAAGCTCATCTCTAACTGCTATTATTGTATCTATCAGATCCCTCAATCGATTGATGTACTCTTCCATTATTAAGCTACCTTTCTGCATTATTTGTAAGTATCATCTAAGCTACAACAAATTTGCTTGTGTAAAATCTGAGTACGCTTTCTTCAAACTTAGCCAATAATTACAAGAAGTTTCCTTATTCATCAAGTATTTTAGATATGATTGACTAACAAATCCATATAACCAATTCTTTACCACAGTATCATGTTCATCCCAAAGATCAAACTCAAGGTTAATAATCAAAGTTGAATCAGTTTTAGTTCTATCTCTTAACGAATTGAAGAGGTGCTTCCAAGATCCACTCACGAAAAATCTTGCAAATTATAGATCAGAATTACATGCTTCAATTGTTCTCTCCAGTGGAGATAGTTATTTCTATCCAACCTAATCGTAAAATTAGGACTCATTGGATGATTATGAATAGCTACATTACTAGCTAAAAGATTCAGTGATCTTATAGATGAGCTTAACAGCTCTGAGCTTGGATCTCTTCGAGTTAACGAAGTTTCTTCTATGATGGCGTTTTGGTACCATGAAAGCTAAAAGAGCTAGAACTGATTGAAAGAAAAGAGAAACTGATGAAAGAAATTGGATGAATGTGCTATGATATTCAAATATACTCGATAGCAATAAATGTGTTTATAATAGCTATTAATCATAACTAACACACACTACTCATTGCCATAGCATACAACCACAACCAACCAACAATTAATACACATGTAATCGGTTATTCTAACAAATAATTTTTAGTATTATTAGATATAATTTTTTTTTATTAATTAGTAAGCTTTTTTATAATTATGAACTCATGTATCAAGCAATATATAATAGTCTTTTAAACATGTGTTTTAAAATTTGTTTTTTTTTTATTAACAAAGTCTAAGCAAAAAAAATTGGAGGATGCTGTTTTTTGGGTGATAAATATTTTAAGTAATTTTATATGTGTCATGAAGATATTTTGATTATATAGTTTTTATAATATGACACTTTAATCACTTAATTTTTATGAATGATAATTTAATTACGTAACTTCTTAATCAAGATTTATTTATTTTCATCTAAAATATCCTAAAATTCTATTAAGTTAAATAAATTGAACACTTAAATCTATTAATTTTTAGATAATATATTATAAGTCTACTAAGTTTGAAAAATATGACAATAAAAATCCATAAATATTCTTAATATCTTTATTTTCAAACCTCGTAAATCTATAATATCTAATTTTTCAAACTTAACATACGTTTGTTACATTATTCGTGGTCATTTAAGTTTAAAAAGTGAGATATTATTGATCCATTAGGATCGTATTTTTTTAAGATATTGTATGAAAATTAATAAATCAAAGTGTATAAATTATTAAAATTAATAAATTATTTTAATAACAAGTTCTTAATTAAATTAATGATTCAAATAGAAATAAAATATCAAAGCTTTACTATGGGTCCTTGTATTGTTATTTGTTGATGTATTGTGTTTAGTTTTGGTGTTATTCAACCCTCCCTTCCACTATTGAAGGAAAATGTTAGAGGGAATAAAATACATAGAAATGTATACATTTAGTAATTTAATTTTGTTATTATTATTTTTTTGTGATAAAAAAATAAAAAAATAATTAAATTTTAATTTTTTTTTAATTTTATAGTTATTATTGTATATTTTTAAAAATAACCTATAAAAATAATATATTAATAAAATATCAATATAAATTGAAATAATCAAAATTGGCTGTGTAGGCTGTAATCAATTCTCTTCCAACAATAATACGCCAATCCAAATTATGAGCTCTATTTAGTACCTTTATCTAAGAATCTTTATGCATGTCCTCTCCCATTTCTTTTAATATATGATTTGGCGTAACTTTTTAATGGGATGAGGGCGTCAAGTTTGTCTTTAAAACCATTTCATACACAACCAAAATATCAACTAATTTAGCACGAAAACATACGTATGGTCTGAATTAGACCGTTTAGATTTCGCAATCATTACTCATATACGAAAAAAGCCCTCAAGGCCCTATGATGATTGGGCCCAACAAATACTATTTGCCTCATGATTTTAAAGGAGTATATTATTTAAGTGGATTTATTTTTATCCATTTAAAAAATAATTTAGTTATATTATAAAAAATATTTATATACAATATTTGTAAAAAAATATATTAAATATAAGTTTTCATTTTATATCTATAAAATGAACTATAATATACAGTTAAATCATATTATTATCCATGCCAACATACCTTAATTTAACCAAATAATTTACCATGCATGTCTCTTTTAATGAATACACAAATTTCTAATGTTGGACACCGCAAATCTACAAGTTGTTTTAAGGGTTCATTTTATTTTGTTTTAGACAAAGGGATAGTACAATAATATAGTAGCACATTTAGTTCCACCAACAATTTTAAAAAATATTATTTTAATTTTTAATTACATTTGTTGAAGCAAGTTTAACATAAATAATTGTTAAAGTAGTCTCTTTTTTTAAAAAAAAAGTTAAAAAAATAAAAGAAAATATTAAGAAAAATATAAAATAAAAATTTGTTCAAATGATGACAGTTTTGAAAAACAAATAAACTAAGAGCATGTTCGGTTAGAAAATAGATTAATAAATAAAGTATATATTCTTATTTATTTGTTTATTTGAACTTTTAAGTTCGAAACTACAATTCTTTATGCTACTTATGTTTTTTGAGATAGATAAATATATATTATTCACTCGATGAGAAGAATAATTATTCTTTCTTTAAAAAAAATAATATTTTTTGCTAAAGTTCTTTCAAAGAAATATGATTGTAGTATATTTTTACCTAAAATCTCTTATTTATATACTAATAAAAATATTTATATTGTTAGAAATGAAGGGTATTTTAAAATTTTAATTTTTTTATTTTTTTTCCATGATAGCCAACCACATTATGGTAATTCCCATTCCTGATATTCTTAACCAATTAATGATTTTGATCATATGAACTGAAAATACATTAAACTCTTAAAAAAGAAAAAAAATAGCTAGTGGTGTAAATGTTATTTATCTCATAAATTTCATCCTTTCTTCTAGATGATTTATGTCATGAAACTGTTTTGGAAGAAGATAATAAAGAAAAAAGATATATACAAGAAAATTTCGGGAAGTTTCTATTTTGGCTGTCTCACTTTGGTTATTTTCGTTTTTTTTTTTATTAAAAAAATGGCTTATTTAATTGATTATGAAACTTATGCGTTAGCACCCCATCAAAATAGTTTATTTTTGGTTAATTTATATTCAATTTAATCTAATTTTAAATCAAATCTATTCAGTTTTTTCAGATAAAATAATATCACATTGATATTAAAATTTATTTAAATTATTATATATAAAATACCATATATATATATAATATTTAAATTTTAAATTGATGTATTTTGAGTAAAATTTATTATTTATAATCATAATTAACAAAAAAAAAATAAGTAATATTTATGTACAATTATTAAATTATTATTAATATAAATATTTATTTTTATTTTTAAGTTAAAATAATAATATAACGTGATTATATTACGTATAATATTTAAATATAAAACATTATAAAATAAAATGTACATTTATTTATAATCTAATAATAATTCGGTTTAGATTGGATATAACATATTATAGAATTTTTCAATCAAAATTTTATCCGAATTCAAATAGATTGTATACTTTTCAATCCAAATATGATCTGAATTCAATTTTTTGTCAATTTAATCTAATTCAAATTTAACAAATAGAATAAGATTTATTAATTTAAATAAATTTATCAAAAACTGATGCATCTTTCTCAGGAATCTGACGTTATTAAGTTGATTAATCTTTATTCCAAATTACATAATTCTCATAACCATCTATCAAAAAAATAAATTTTTTTTATTTTTAATTTTTATTATATAAATATGTTACTCATATACCATAAGCCTTAACTTGAACAAGACAAAATTTAAGCGGTAAATAAGCAACAATATTATATTTATATTATCATAAATTGAATCATATAGTTACGCTCATATCAATTATAATAATATATATAACATAATTTTTTTTAAAATGAATGATTTTATAATTTTTAAATTTATTTTAATATATAACATATTATAATAATCTAAATATAAATATATATAAATTCATGTATGCTTAACATTCTTCAAAAAACTTAATACGTTTAAACACACGCAAGTATAAATATACATGATCATGTATAAATGATAAGTATTTTAAGATCAAGAATTGTTATACCCATAAAGATTAGTAACAATGTGTACTCTTAATTATTAATTCGTTAGTAAGTGTTGTAATTTTGATGTTGGTATTCCCATTTGTAAAATATGATGCTTGTATTTTATTTTATGTTTATGTTTATTTTTTGCAAAACTGGTTACTAACGGTTCAATATTACTTAGGATACAGTTTCATATTTTTTTGTTATATACACTTACTCTCTTAGTTACATGTAGTTTGCATATGTGGTGTTTGTTTTGTGTTGTTCCATTATGGATTTTGTTTTTTGTTGTGGTTTCCCATTGGGGACATTGTTTGTTGGTTATGTTGTCCCTTCGAGGAATCAATGTTTCTCAACGCTTGTTGACGTTCTCACCTTGGGCTCGTCGAGGAGCTCACCACCCTCTCATCACTTTGGGCGATTAGTGTATAGCGGCTATTACCCTTGTTAAGGTATAGCTATGACCCTCACTACTCTAATCAATGAGGGTTCAAGAGGCTGAATTTTTTCTATAAATTTCCCTCTCATCCTTCTTGTTTTATTAGCCATAATATGTGGGAAGGCTTTGTTTGTTTGTCACCATAATTTTTTGATACCTTTAGAGTCTTGGGTCTAGAAAAATATAGGACATTAGAGAGGAGTCTCTTTCATATTTCTCAAGCACTTGATTAAGTGTAAAAAAATGTGAGTTTGAGTAAAGATTTATTGAGAATCAAAATGCATGGTTAGCTCGTGAAGATCCATATTATTTTGAGGAATTTATCTCAGGCTGTAGTGTAGTGTATCGGGGTAGTGTTATGAGGTTGCAATGTTATCCATAGGTAAGGAGCGTATGAGTTGGGTTGTCGTATGTTGATTGGTCAGCATATGGTGGCAGTGTTTCGAGGTTGCAACTCTTTCCATATGTAAGGAGCCAACTATGTGATTATGTGTAATGTGTTGGTTGTGTGTTACATGGTTACAATGTACATACATTGGGAGGTTGAGCCATCAATAGTCAATCACATCACGTAGTGATAAAGCTTCAAAGACAAGCTTGGATTGATCTGGATAAAGGACTCTTTCAACAATGAATATGGGTAGTTTAGGCATAGTTAAGGCACACTAGTGGAGGTATTTACATTTATACGTTTATTGAGTTGTATAATATTGATTTAGTTATTAGTGCATTACTTGTTATCGAAATATTTTCATAAGTAACCTAAGGATGTTACCACATAGGTAACAATTCTATGTGGGTTTATCTCGTTATATGATGTATTATGCATGATTGCATGCTATGAAAGTACAATCATTATTTACCGAATATGTTTGCATATATGAGGTGTTGAAGTGATTGAAAATCCTTTGTAACTTTTATAGTATATTTTCTTGATTTGCATGTTATTGTGTTTGACATGTTATTGCATGTTGCTAGCCTGGATAGAAACTTATGAGATACATCATCATTAGTGTTTTTACAGTAAATTTTTGTTCCTTATCTACTAGTTGTATTTATGATGTGTACAATTAAGCATGTTGTCTTTATTTTTGATGTGTTATCTACTTAATTCATGTCATGAGACTTACTTGACCGAGTTGTAATAAAGCTCACAAAATGATTCTCTGAGTTGGCATAGCCACCCTTTTTTTTTATTCAAGAAGCCTATTTGAGATTGAAATTCAATTCACATATATGTAATTGTTCCAACGTATGTGTATTTTTTTAGTTATTATGGTGTCCCGTTGAGAACATTGTTTGTTAGTTATGTTGTTCAGTTAGGAACTCGACGTTTCTCGATCTCATCGACGTTCTTGCCAGGTTGCTCGCCACCTTAGGCAATTAGTGTGTAACGGTTATTATCCTCACTGGGATAATTGCTATTACCCTCACTACCCTGGTCGGCAATGGTCTAAAAGGTTGAATTTTTTCTATAAAATCCCTATCATCCTTCTTATTTTCTTGGTTATAATATATGGGAAGGATTTATCTGTTTGCCATTATACTTCCTCAATCCTTTTTCCTTCGGAGTGTCGAGTTTGGGAAATAATGCAACATCTATGTGATGTAGGACATCAAGATGAGTCTCTCTCATATTTCTTAAACATCGGGTTGAGTTTAAAAAACGTGAAATTAAGTGAAGATTTATTGAGAATCAAAATGCATTGTTAACTAGTGAAAAGCCATATTATCTTGAGAAGTTTAACTTAGGTTATGTTATCGTGTGCCGACGTAGTGTTATGAGATTGCAACGTTGCCTATAGATAAATAGCCTATAAGTTGGCTTAATGTATGTTGACTAGTTTTCGTGTGTCAATGGAGTGTTACAAGGTTGCAATTCTTTCCATAGGTGAAGAGTCGACCATGTGATAATGTGTAGTATACTGATTGGGTGTTGCAAGGTCATAACGTACATACATTAGAAGGTTGAGCCACTAGTAGTCGATTACATCACGTGGTGATGAAGCTTCAAAGATGAGCTTGGATATACTTTAATCAGGTGTTGTGTTGACAACAAACGAAGGCAACTTAGGCATAATTATAATAGGTATCCCAATTGGTAGATGCATTTATGTTTATGATTTTATCGAGTTATATACTATTAATTTACTTATTAGTGCATTACTTGCTATCGAGTGAATGTCATAAGAAACATAAGGATGTTACCACATAATTAAAGGTTTTATATGGCTTTATCTCATTATATGTTATGTTATGTATGATTGCATATTGTAAGAATACAATTATCATTTATTGAATATTTTCGTGCATAAAAAGTCTAAAAGTAATTGAATTTTTTTTATAGTTTTTATAGTATGTTTGCTTAACTAAGATGTTATTATGTTTGTCATGTTATTACATGTTGCTAGCCTAGACATAAGTATATGAGACATCATCTCTAGTTATTTTGCTGTCAATTTTGCTTCCTCATCTACTAATTGTTTTGTGATGTATTGAATTAAACATATTATCTTTATTGTATTTTTGATGTGCTATCAGCTTATTCACGTTATGAGCCCTATTTGGTCAAGTTTGAATAGAACTCGTGAAAAAAAAATTCTACTAGTTAACGTATCCATCCTTTTTGTAGGTCAATGATACCTATTTGGGTTTGAAGTTCAATTAATGTATGTATAATTGTTCTGACGTAAGAAACTTTTAAAAACTATTATTGATTTTTAACTTTAGTTATAAAAATATAGGCCTACTTAAGATTAGGAATGACAACTAGTCGATTCAGGTTAGATCCAATTAGAATTAATCTAACCTACAATCAATTTAAATTGAACCATTTTGGATAAAATGAGTTCATTTCGATTCAGATAATATCCACGAATCAAAATTTTGACTGGTTGACCTTTTTCTTTCTTATCTTTTTTTCTTGCATTTTTTAAATAAAAATAAAATATTAATTTTTGTGTAGTCGAATTTTTTTAGTACAAAGTAATTTGTGATTAAACATATGATTTGAAATTAAGAAAAAATGAGTCTTACTACTAAAGCGTTCTGTGAACCATATGTAATTAAAAATATCAATTATATAATTATTTGAAACGATACTAGATAACAAAAACTAAACTAGTTCTCCAATTATTTTGTCTTAAATATTTTTAAAAAATTTAAATCATAACTAAGGTTTGAAATGTCGATGTTGATGAAGATATTAAGATATAATTTTTACTAAAATATGGAAGATATTATCATTATTAACAAAAACTATGAAAATTCTATCAAAAATAAGGAAAATATTTACAAAACTTTATAAAACATCAAAATAATCAATTACTTATATTTTAAACTATTTTTTTTATTTAATACATGTATTTTTAAATACTTAAAATATTTATATTAATTAATAAATTGATTAATTAATTAAAATATTATATAATAAAATATATATCTTTTTTGATAAATATTATAGAAAAAATAGTTAAAATATATTAACTATTATAAATAAATAAATCTTAAAAATAAATTTTATTAATTTATTTATAAGTATTTGCTCCACTTGTATTAGTGACTGCTAAACAATGGAGGTCTCAACCATTCTATTATGTTTCATTATTAGTGACATGGTTTTCTTTATGCCAACTAATTCATATAAGTCTACGACTTTTGTAAAAGTGAAAACAAAAATGAATTGAAATGATTGCTAAGAAAAAATAAAAAAAATAAATCAAAAATTTATATTTTTGATGCTTTGTTCAACATTTTAATAATATTTTAAGAACATTTTAGTGAAAATATCCATAATATTTAGGATAATTTAGCCAAAAAATACATTTAAATGACATTTAAGTGACAATGATATTTTAACGATATTTTTAATAATTTTGCTATAATTTAACCAAAAAATATGAATATTATGTTTGATATTAAGATGTGTAAAATAAAGACATTATTACAACAATGTCATTGATATTGTAAACATTTTCATCCTTAATTATTACTATATTAAAATTGTGTAAAATAAAGACATTGTTGTGACAATATCATTGATATCGTGAACATTTTCATCCTTAATTATTACTATATTAAAATTGTGTAAAATATAAAGATTACTTCGAATGTGTAATGAATCACGTGAAATTAAGATATTATATCTAAAATCATAATTTATGTCATGCTAGAATAAATGGATATTTTTTATTCAACGTGCAATCAAACTTAAAAATCCTCAAAATAGTTGATAAATGATCTAATAAAAAAAAATTTGAAGATAAATGTTAACATGTACGTGAATTATGCAATACTTTTAATCAAAAAGGATGCAAATCACTAAACGTTAGAATTAATTAAATGATCTAAATTTTGCCTTAAACCATTTATAATAAAATGAATAATGCCCTTTTCGTTTTTTCCCTCACCTGTTTTATCCCACGGGCCTCAAACCCGTTGGGTCAAATTGTCATCTCTACTTAATACTTTTCACATTTTCTTACCATATATTAATTCATAATACAATTATAGATCAACCAAAATTTTAATCAATTTAATGATTCACTTATTAGATTTAATTCATTTATTACATTAAGATTCAAAAAATTGATAACTAAATTATGCAATATTAAAAATATTGATTACCTTTAATGTATGTATTCAACTTTATTTGTGACAACAACCACAAGGTATTACTTTGAATAATAATATTTGTAATTACATACTAACATCTTAAACTA
The DNA here is from genome assembly GCA_030763125.1 of Hippophae gyantsensis. Lineage (NCBI taxonomy): Eukaryota > Viridiplantae > Streptophyta > Magnoliopsida > Rosales > Elaeagnaceae > Hippophae > Hippophae gyantsensis. The sequence goes on from CM061028.1 coordinate 12,899,173, forward strand.
CAAACAAACATAGTTATGCAATAAACTAATTATTCTTTTTAATTCATAACATGTATAGTTTTAATATTCAAATATAGAATTGAACACATTAAAAATCATAAATTTAAAACTAAAATTTCTTATGACAATAAATTAATCAAACCATAGTATAAGATTTTAAAACTACCCACAATCACAATAAATATTTAGTCAGACATAAAATTTATCAAATAAAAAAGTAACTAAATATTATATCATAAATAAAGAAATGATAGAGAAAAGAATATGATTTTTTGAATTATTAAAACCAAAGAAACCAAAAATATTAATCTTCAACTTGCTCTTGAATCTTCCTTCAAAAATCTTTCAAGATTGCACCAAATATAATTTTCGTAAATTTTCTCCCAATATTCATGTAATTTTGATATGCTATGTGTTTGATAGAATATTGTTTAGATATTTATCTGATAAAATATTTTTTTGTGCTAAGATTAAATCTAGACTATTGGATGATGTAAAATGAACATAGATTCACTATGCTACATATTCAAGATAGAGAAAAGGTGGGTTAAGTGGTCCAAAAGTGTTTAGAATGCGTTTAGAGGCAAAATACACACATGTAGGTGCCTGACGTAGTTAAAGGATACCGCACGGTGCGCTACACATTAGGTGTATCCATTGGCCGATCAGATCCTATTTTGAGTAAAAATATTTAACCAAATTGAACCATTCATATTATTTAAACCGGATCAGACCGTTTAAATATTAAAAATGTTGTAACCGAATAATTTGGACTAGTTAATAATACATAAATATAAAATAGTTTAATAGGATATAATATAATAGAAAATTTATGATTCTAATAAGTAATTAAACATGAAAATAACAATAAAAAGCCAATTAAAGTAGTTCATTTGCTCAAATGCACCAAGCAAAAGTTTAAAGCCACTTAAGAAAAATTAAAACAAGTCTAAAAACTTATCCCCAACAAAACAAGCAACTACCAAGCAATTGACATGAAGCAACTAGTCAAAATAACTGTTAGATATCTAAGCAATACTACAATCACCAATACGATGAATAAAAGATGGTATTAAAAAATGAAAAATATGAAAAACAATGATAGAAAACAAAGACAAGAAGCTACTACTTATTTTCAAATTTGGAGTTACTGGGGCAAGAGGTAACAAGAGAAGAGTGGCAATCATAGATAACAAAAATAACAAAAAGAAAGTAGCCCCATTTATTTTTGAGCATGAGATTTTGATATTTTTAGGAGTTTTTCTTACTTTTGACACATTTTAAACATTTATACAATTAAGTTAGGTTTTAATGGCTAACCCTTGACCTAACTAAAAAGAAAAATAAATTATTTGAGGCTACTGTCTCAAGGTTTTCATGATTCAAGATACACACTTAAAAAAAAAGGCATAAACCTTCTTTTGCCATTAGAGGCTATAGCCTCAAAACCACCTTTTACAACACTGTTAATAACTTCCCCCACAAGTCACATAGACCAAACCTGCAAACATGCTCATAAATATAGATCTAACAAATTTAGACCATGATTTGAGAAGATATGCTCAATTTGAATTTCATGATGCCCTATTTAAAAGATCTAATACAGTAGCAATAGATGAACCAAGATGATTCAACTAACTCTTATTGGTTACACAAATAAAATATAATTATGTCAAACCTCACATTTGATTATGTAACTCAGTTAATAACTAATATCAATTCAACTAAAAAACAATCATATCTTAGATTATGTAATTTCCCCATAACTAGCATGCTCCTTGGCAACATATATAAATGTTGAGCTTATGCGTGACTTGAGCTCAGGAAGTACTGCCTTGATATGTTTTACCAAAATTTGGAAGAGAAAAAAACATTAATTTTATAGGAAATTTATAGTTGTAATAATGCACGTTTGAAAGTGTGTTAGAAAGTTAATGATACTAGGAATCTAATAATCAAGATTGTTGATTCAACAGTAAAGGCTTAGCCTTCTTTCTTTGAAATTTTTACTATTTTAATTCATCTGACAATGCTTTAGAAGTTAGCATATGTTATATATGTTTCAAGCCAACATTAACTTAAGTAGTTTTTGTCTTTTTGATAATTAACAAACAAAACAAAGATATCATCAAAAGTGTCCGAGAGATCTCAAGAATTAATATGTTAAGTGTATGAACAATAATGATCAAGAATTTTAACAGTAAATTTTGAGAAAGCTAAATAATGATGAGTACATGAATAATAAGCTAAGATCTAATGGTAAAAATTGAAAACCAGGAGAGGCGAGGATGTAGATAGAGCGAGAGAGATCTACATATCTATTTTGTTCATAAATGATAGGACTAGAGGCGAGGCGAGGATGATTGGTTGTTGTTAGAGGCGACATCGATGACGTAGATAGGATATTATGGTTCGAAGTAGCAAACGAGCGGAAGTGAGGTCGATTGTTTTTTACATTTTGTTATATATATATATATAATACGTTAGTTTAATTATAATTATTAATATATTATTAAAATTGGTTCGGTCTATTTCTATCGGTTTAAAAATTAATATAATCGAATCGAATCGTTGGTTTAATTATAATTATTAATATATTATTAAAATTGATTCGGTCTACTTCTATCGGTTTAAAAATTAATATAATCGGATCGAATCGTTTAAAAAACGATTTAGATAATATAAATAAAAAAATCGTTTGATTTATAAAATGTTAAAATAAATCTAATTTTTCGATTTAATTTAATTTTATCTGTTTTTTTTTACACCCATACTACTAGTATGTATATTACGGGAGTCTAGGCAACACGCTTAGTTGGAGTTAGCGAACATGGCATGTTGATTGGAATACATTTGATTGATTGATTTTTTATATTTTCTTAATAAATAAATATAAAATTTAAGAAATTATAATAACAATATATATATATATATATAAATATAAAAAAAATTAATATTATCAAAATAATAATTACTACTACTAAAATTAAGTTTATATGTTTAAAATAAATAATTTATACTAATAATGTATTCATTTGTTGTGAAAATAACAGCCCTTGTGTTTCTTCCCTCATTTTCTTTCTTAGTTTACAAGCCAGAGAAAAAAAATCTGATTAGATATTTTCGTTTGATCGGAGATATTTTCAAGAACACTGACAAAAAGTCAAAAAGAGTGTTTAATTTCCCATCCTAATTTTACTATTTAAACTCCACTTTCAAAACCTGAAAGATATTTCACGAAGAAAGAAATTAGAATGATAATATTAAATAATGATTGGGTTAACTCCATATTTTAACGATAACAAAAGTTTCGTGATATTTTCAATAGAAGTGACTTTTAATCGAATATTCAATATTATTTATTTAAAAAGGGACAAAAAGTGAAAAAGGTATTGCGCATCGTCAGCACGTCGCAAATACCTATCGGAGCTCTATATTCTCTAATTCCTCCAATACACTTGCTTTGCATACCTATACTCACCCCAGTTACCGGTTAGCTGCTCAGCTCCTCTCCAACCATCGGCGCCAATGTCTTCCGAAACAGTCACCGGAAAATATGTCACCGGTAGGGGATCTTCCGGCTTCCTCGAGACCCCAACTTTAGATTCTGAGGCCTCAAGTCTGCTACAGATAATCTCTCAACATGGTGGGTACGCATTCGTGAGGATGGCGACTATTGCGGCCGCCGGAGACTTCAAAGCGGCGGAGCCGGCGAGGGAAATGGCGTGGGAGCAGCTTCACTCGGGTCCACGGCACTCGGTCTTGCCGGTGTGGCGTGACGCTTACTCAATGGCATGTCTTTACGTGGCCAAGCATCATTTTGGCTGTGGTGAGTACAAGGAGGCCCTTAGGGTTTTGGATATGGGTATCATCTTGGGCGGCCCATTGCTTAGGAAAGACTTAGATTTCGCAATTGATGAGGTCTCTTCCAAGTCCAGGACTGACGCTAGGGCTTCGGAGAAGGATGAAAACGCTGAAACACTTCCCAAATGGAGACGTCAATTGGTTCAGGACGTGTTCGACATGGCGGAGGTGAGTTCATCATCTTTATTATTAAAATTTAAATGTTTTGATAAATTGTTCTCGCGTATTTTATTGCCAACGAGTGGTTAGCTTTCCATCTTCTTTCTCAATTTTATTTAAATTTCCACCTAGAGTGTCGATTACCCTGCCATATCGTATCGCCTGCACACTTGTACTTGTAAAAAAAATGAAGGGTTTATATGACATAGCTTTTACATATTATATATGTTCTTTTTTTTTTTTTTGTTTGGAACATAATATTTTATATGTTCTTTGTTGATATTGCTATTGGACTTTGGCATACTTGCCATTGCAAAGGAGCCTTATCGGTGCTTCATTTGTCTAATATATTGCTATTATAATGTAGGTATTTCGAGTTCTGCCTAAAAAGTCCCTGTCCTGTAAGATAGTTGTGAAGAGACCAGTGCTGTCTTTGGAGGGATTTTTGCGTGAACATTTTTTAACTGGTTCCCCTGTAATAGTAAGTGATTCTATGGCCCATTGGCCAGCCATGTCAAAGTGGAATGATGTAGATTACTTGAACAGGGTGGCTGGCGACCGCACTGTGCGAGTTGAGGTGGTTACTCTTCTTGATGGGCCATTTTGATATTACTAAATTTTATTGTTGACTAATCCCTGTTTCAGATAATGCATTTTTCTTGAAGTGTTTGAAATTTGATATTTCAGTTTATCTGGCTTGAAAACTTACGGTAGGGTTCTTTTTGTACTTCTCACTTGCTGCCTCAGGGCATATTCATCAATGCATGTGCTCCGAATGCTCATTATTTATCTATTTCATTTCTGCGTCATTTGCTTTGGCTATTTCCCAATTTCCTTGAATTTGCTCGCTCAAGTGTTCCTGAACTTCTTTTTGGCATACAGTAGCTTATGCTTTGTTCTTCTTTTATTAATTAACTGAAGACTTTTAAAGTTTTAAATGCTGGTAGGTTGGTAAAAATTATTTATGCTCAGGGTGGAAGCAAGAGCTTATCACGTTTTCCCAGTTTCTTGAAAGGATTCAAGGCATAAACTCTTCCTTTGCTGGTCCAACATATATTGCTCAGCATCCAATATTTGATCAGGTTTGCTTGGCCTTTTAAAGGGCTACTTTCATGATGGTGTATTCAGAAATTTTGGGATTAGCATTCCTTCTTTCTACTAACAAGTTTGGATTCAAAATTTAGATAAATGAGCTAAGGAAAGACATTTGTATTCCTGACTATTGTTTTGCTGGTGATGGGGAGCTAAGGTCACTAAATGCTTGGTTTGGTCCTGCTGGGACGGTAACACCATTACACCATGATCCACATCATAATATCCTTGCTCAGGTATTCCTGACTTGTTTTTTTTTCTTTTCATATAGTATTATTGCTATATATAAGCTCATACTATTGTGGATGTTGTTTTCCTAATTCATAGATTTCTATGTACTATTGGGCAATTGTGATGGCATATTCTATTCAAATTTGTACTGTTCAACATGTTATGATTACATTATGAAGTCACGCTGCATTTCAGATTTCTATTTTCTAAAAGAAATTTTCACTCTTTTATTTGTATATTGTAATCATACTCTTTTGATTGCATTCTGTTTGATTGCTGATGAGTTATGGTAACTGTATCAGATTTTAATTTCAGATTTTGCCAGCCATGTCTTCTACCTTTTCACATACAAATATATATATATATATACACAACTTCGAGCACTTATATATACAATTGAATTCATGCTCTGGATTTTCTTCCTATTCTATCCAACTATTTTTCTTATATTCTTATGATCTTGTGAATGAATGGATGAACTATCCATTCTGTTTCATTGTAATTTTCAGTTGCGCACTAAATGTTTGTCTCTTGGGGGCACAACATTATACAGAGATAAAACCACATTTATGGAACTAATCATTATGGTTAAGTCAGTCTTCTAAGTAGAAAAAATTTCCGTTTATAATTGATAGTGAAATAATGTTCTCTAATTTGCACAAAAACACAGGTTTTATTACTCTAACTGGATTCTATAACCAATAATAATGGCTTTCTTAATTCCCCAATCATTAGTCTGTGCTCTACTATATTTATCACAACTTTGGTAAGGTAATTAATTATGCATATTTTATTGACAGGAATACAATTGAATGTATGTGTTTGCATGTGATAAATTCTTTTCTAGTCTAAAAGTTACATTTTTATCTTGTTCATGTTAGAAACTTAAATGATTAATAGAAACACCATTTTCTCTTATTTCTTCATTTTTAGGTTGTTGGTAAGAAATATATAAGGCTTTACCCTGCTTCTCTTTCAGAAGAACTTTACCCACACATTGAAACCATGCTTTGTAATTCAAGCCAGGTAACTGCACTTTTGAGCTTCTTACCAGAGCGCAAGATTTGTGAAAAGAAGATTGCATGCACTTTATATCTTATAATTATTTGAACTCTGAAGAATTTGCATATACATACGCTGTAGTTTCGTATACTCTAGTGTTGCCCTTTCTTTCTCTTGCATAAACAAAATATCTCTTCATTTCATTTTCTGTGTTTCAGGAAGATATAACATAAAGTGAAGGGTAGAAAATGTCATTTTTTTGGGTCTTTTGGAAGCATTATTGGTTTAAAACCTTTCGTCTGCCTATCACTTTTAGTTCTTATAAGTTGCTAAGATTGGTCGAATCTTTTCCTAGCTGGTCCTAACAGAATCGATTCAATTGCAGATTATATTTTGATGAAAATTAAAAAGTTGTTCAGCTGAGATTCATGTAGAGTTTTCATAGTCGAAGGGCTTCTTGCTTCATTTAAGTGCCTGGATATATGCATCTTTGTTATGATGAATTCAGTATAGAAGCGTGCTGAAAGTTTGTGTTCACCACACAAAGGTTGACCTTTTATATGAATAATTTGACTTTTGGTTTTGAAGGTTGATCTGGACAACATTGAGGAGGAGAAGTTTCCAAAGATGAGAGACTTGGAATTTATGGATTGCATTTTAGAGGAAGGAGAAATGATATACATCCCTCCCAAATGGTGGCACTACGTGCGATCTCTAACACCAAGTTTTTCAGTTAGCTTTTGGTGGAATACTGTGTCCTGATGTTTGGTTAGTGTTCCAATTCTGTTGCTGTGAGTTGGGATTTACTGTAGAAAAATATTAGCTCATATGTCTTACACGGGCCAGGGAAGTGAAGTTTGTAGTTTTTTTCTTTTTTCTTTTTGCTATGCAGGTAAGTTTGTAGTTGCAAAATAGTAGTTGCATTCTTACGTGTCTAGGATTAATTTAAGCAACAATCATGTTAAAAGTGGGATGAATTTTGGAAAGAAAAAAAGAAGCTACTTTTAAATATAATATTAAAATAACGTGTACTTTACAGCTTATCGTGATGTGTACTGGTCTACTTGTATGAATCATCACCACTGTCATTTACTATCTGCAATTTTGAGTGGGTTGTGTCTGGCGTTAATAAACTTGTTTGTTGGTACTTGGTAATTTCTTCTTGACTTGCATGTAATATCTGGTTAGTTTAACTATTTTATTTTTATTTTTCTTTATTAAATAAATCATTGGATGGGATTACTCAAAGTAGATCTAATGATCTAAGATTTGAGGAAGAGACCCGAGGTTCACGCCCGATCTAATGTAGCTTTGGGTCTAGTTCGAAATACACAAGGGCCAAGGTTATATATCGTTTGTTCTGTTGTATATGTTGACTACCCTTCAAACTATTAGACACCCAAAGGAAAAAATTTCGTGCTGCTTTAATTTTTAAATATATATACTTCAATTTTAAAAGTTTAAAGTTATATTATTTATATATATTTACTTTTTAGATTAAAGTGTATATTTTTATATTTTTAAAATACAAATATATCAATTTTTTAATATTATAAAACTAAAGCGATAATGTTAAAGTTATGAGCTATGGCAATGTTATTGGACCCTGATGCCCTTCTTGTAAACTTCACTGCTGTCTATTCACTAGACGTATGCTTTTTGTAATTATCCTACCCATCCATATGTCCATACCACCTGCCCTGTAGTATATTAACAGATTGATATTGAGGACTTGCAGGGCTCTTTCAGAAATTTTGTGAAAAAAGTTAATTGGTGCTAAACTCATTTGAAATATTTATAAATAACACTTGTAAATTAGGTTGAATGATAAATTTGATATTTTACTTTGTGTGACTTGATTGAGATAAACTTCTATTATTAATTTTATATACTCAATTTATATAATTCGACCAATCTGCAACCCAATTCATATAATTCGACCAATTGGTATATATAAAATATCTAGACTGGTCAAGTTGGAAAAGTTACATTATTAAATTGGTAACCAAATTAGTTAAATCTAAATTAGTTAAATTAGAGAGAAGTAAGAAACCAAATAAACAAAGTAGTGTTGAAACAAAAATTTTTTTTTTTTTGGAAGTAAGTTTTGAAACAAATTGGGTACCTAATTGTTATTCAACCTATTAATTGTTACATTCTACTTTTAACATTTCTATACGTGTATTTTTGGCCTAACTTGTACACAAAACAAAGAACATACTCTTTTTTAGAGGAATATAGTCCGGTCTCAAAAAACATTAAAATTTTGGGCTTCAAAATTTTTTAAAAGTAAAATAATTTTTATTATCTTAAATTTGTTATTTTTTCTTTCATAAATATCAAAACATAATATCTCAATTGTTCATAAATATCAAAACATAATATCTCAATTGTTCAATCATTGGGAATGTAAATTAATTTTTTTTAATTAATGAAAGACATAAAAATTTACCATATTCTCATGTTTAAAATGAGGGACTCAACATATAAATAGGTAGCTCAGAAGAAGAAATACCAAATAGCATAAAGATAAGAAGTAATAGCATAAAGATAAGACGAAGTAATACTAAATAGCATAAAGATAAGAAGAAGTAATACTAAATTTACCATATTCTTGACTTGACTTTCAGTAATGTTGGAAATCAATCAAAGAAAATACATTTATTAGAGGGAAAATAGGTTGAACTAGTCATTTGTCGAAGCCTGTGCAAGATTGGTAGCCAAAATGCCCATAACAAAAGATACTGAAGTTGACCGATAGTTAATTGTTCTCGTTACCAAAGTCGCCGAAAGAAAAAGGGCAAAAAGAAGAGGACTACACATTGGTTCGCACAAACAGACAACAAAGCATAACTACTATTTTCCTTAGAAGAAAAACAATACAGCCATTTCAATCGTTAATGCTTGAAAATGACTTCCATTTGACTAGAAGTGGACAGTTTATTCAGTCTGCCTTTGGACTCTGATACCTCTCCTCTTGAGCCCCATTCAATTCTGTGTCCTTCATCTTCAACATTGCAGCCTTAAAAAAATCATCCATAGCTTTCGAGGAAGACCCTCTAAGACCCTTCTCATCTTTCATCGAATTCTCAATCATCTTCTTCACCTCACTAGCTTTCTTTCTAATTTCATTCCCATTCTCTGTTTCACTCATCAACAACTCAATTTTTGCAACTAAATCTTCATGCCTAATCTCACAGCTCTTTCCTCTTGCTACCTCCAGACAAACTCCTACCTTTTCCTCCAACAACTTAGCATTAAAAAACTGCTCAGCAGCCATAGGCCACCCAAGTAAAGGCACGCCATAACTAAGGGATTCCAGTACTGAATTCCATCCACAATGTGTTAAAAATGCAGAAACAGCTTTATGTGATAAAATCTCCACTTGGGGTGCCCAATGATGAACTAGCAACCCTCTTCCTGAAACTCGATCTTCGAACCCTTTGGGCAGCCATTCCTCAGCTTTGAACTCTGAGTTTATGTCGAAATTGATTGGTGGTCTAACTACCCAAATGAAGTTCTTACCGCTAAGTTCCAAAGCCATAGCCAATTGCATCAAATGTGAAGCAGATATGGTGTTCATTGACCCAAAAGAAATGTACAAAACTGAATTCAAGGGCTTGGTATCGAGCCAATCTCGACAAATTTCTGGTTTTACACCATTTTCTTTCCCAACTCGAGTTCTGTTTTCTGTAGACAACAGAACCGGCCCAATTGGCCAAACCGGATGGCCTAGCTTTCTTTTAAAGTAAAGCAATCCCATTTGATCAAAATTCCCGATAGTGTTGAAAATAATTCCATCAGAGTTCGCATAAGCCAAAAGATTCTTCTTTTGAAATCTAGACCAAGGGTCTTCACCATTCGCCTCGAAAATATTAGTGGGCAATTGGGAAAGATGTATTTTTGACGCTTCTTCAAAATCGGGCAAGTAAAATTCATCAGAATCAACATTCCTGTGAGGAAGATTTAACCAAAGAGAGTAATAACAAGCCAAACCGTACCCACTTGCACCACTGAAGATTGCATGGAACAAGCCCAGTTCTTTAGCAACAGTTGCAGTCCAACCCAAGAAGATGTCACCGATGACACAGAGTGGCTTTTGGCCATGTTTATCTTGGATGAGATTCTGAAGAAGTTTCTGGAAAGCTGGTTTGAGGGAAGTAGAAGCTTCGAGAAAGCGGATGACGAGGTTGTAAGGAAGAGTATCAGTGTTATCAATGTTGGGAGGGAGACCATGGTCAGAACTAGAGAAAGGGATTTCAAGGAAACGAATTGATGAAGTTGAAGGGAGAGAAGATCTGAATTTATTGATGTGGAATAGGGTGTTGATGAAGGTTATGGTATAGCCCTTTGTGCGTTCAATGTGAAGGGCTAAGGCTAAAAAGGGAATGAGATGGCCTTGCATCATAAACGGAAACATCACTATGTTCTGTTCTGACTGTGCCATGTCTGTTGCTCTTGCCTTGCCTTCGGAGGAGGAAGAAAGGAACACATTTAGCCCTTTGATACCTAATGACTGATAAAAAAAAAAATGATGGATAATGCCGGTAAATTTTAGGATTAAAAAAAAAAAAAGGAAAGCAAAGCAAAGCAAATTGAAGACCCTTGACCACCACTCCCCCTTTTCAATTCCATCATATTAACACAAAATTTTCTCACTCAATTCGAAAGTCACATTCAACGGTACTAAACTTACTTCATATATTTTAAACTCAATTCTTTTTCTAAACATATTCAAATAATTCAACTAATTCTTCGTTATTAACGGATATTGTTTGAAATTTAAAATTTAGGGTATATGTTTGTTTCATAAAAACCGTTGATTTCTTTGCTATAATTTTTTTCTTTCAAATTTTCACTAAGATTCTTTTAGCCCACACAACCTTTTGTTTTCCAAATTTTATTTTTGAGTATTTGTACATCATTTTGTAAATTTAAAAATAAAGTAGACATTTTAAAATTTTAAAATAAAATAAAATAGAAAACCAAGCCTACCTCCCCTCTTTCCACGAATCCCACTCACTCCGACAAACCCCCACCTATAATCCCAAACCCCACCCCTACCCACAACCCTAACCTACCACCCCCTTCCACCCCATTCGAGTTTCTAAGTTTTTTTTTTAATTCAAATTTTTAATATATCAAATTTATCCTCAGAAAATCAGAAAATACAACTGGATCACATAGTCTAAATATGATTTTGGAATTTATTTGAAACTTGTATGAAATTAGTATCTTATTTTGCTTAACCAAAAAACTATTGTAATAACCTGTGTCTTTAATAAAATTATTGTTAAGATATATTCGTGAATTTTGTTCTCTAATGTGAGAAGATCTTTAAACTTCATTTCAATTTGAAATACGTTAACAAATTCTTTTTTCTTTCTCAAAATTTGAACTAAAAATCTAATCTTTAAGTATTATAGATTCATAAAATTGATATCAATTAAGATACATCTCAATTATGATACCAATTATTTATTATACTAATATTTTAAATAAAAAAAATTAATATAGAGTTAATTTAATAATTAACAGTTACTTAATTTTTAATAAATACACGTTATTTCATTGAATGCATTAAATTATTAAATTTGTTGAGTTTAAATAATTTAAAGTTTTTTTAATAATTTTTGTTAATTTAATTACAAACAAAATATTGATTTGTATGAGTTTAAATTAATTTTTAAGAAATATGATTTTTAACGTATCGAACACAAATTATGAGTAATGAATATGTAAATATATGTATCAGTAAAATAATATAATTATAAGAAAATATCGTTTTTACGATAATTATATTATTATAAATTAATTTTTAAAATTAAAAAAAAATAAAAATCAATTTTTTTTGTGTTTTTATGTTTTAAGGAGACAAAATTAAAAGAACTAAAGATAAATAGTAATAATTAATTAAATTAGATTTGACAGTTAAAAAGATATATGAGAAGATATCTAAGAATATTTAATCACTTATTTTATTAAACGCGTGAATTACTCAAATATCTCAAATATAATTATCAACAAGTTACATAATTAATTGAATCTAACCTAATATATATTCATCTCTCAAATAAACTACACATCATATATTGATTAACCTAATTGTACTCTCATGTCAATTAAATTACATATTATTCACTAAGTTCATCAATTATAGATCATATATATAAGAATCATACTCTCTGTTTAGAAAATATTCATGTTATTTAATCAAGACAAACAATTAATAATTTTCTTAAATCTATTTAATTGTTTCTATAGATAAATTGTTGGCTAAAAAATTAATAGTATAACAATCATATTAAATAATACTATTAAATTGAAATCATAATTAAGGTAAAATATTATATTATCACATGTAAAAAAATAGGTTCTTAATACTATAAATTAATAAATTAACTAAACATATTTTAACTCATAAAGTTCATATTTTCAATAAAGAAAGATATAAAAATTGATAAAAAAAAATTAAAAAAAAGAAATACAATCAATTTCTTGAATTTTCATCAAAATTATATTTCATTTTGAATTCTTCTGTGTTTTCTTCTCTTCTTGACTCCAAAAATTATAAAAAATTATGTTAATTTTAGCTTATTAAGATTTATGGGGTAATTAGGGAATTAAATTTAACTCAAGTGAAATTTAGATTGTCAAATCAACTAAAGATCAAGGGTTAAGATGAATTTTTTTTAATAATGTTGGCCAATAAGAGCACAACACATGGCATGGAAGGAATGGCTTAGTCAACGCATGATGTATCAACTCCATGTGGTGAGACATGATTCGCCATTACAGATGGCGTGGTACGATGTTGGAAGTAATGGACGAATCGCTTTACGACATGTGGCAAGACTCTTAACTGTGTGACCAACTCAAAATGAACGACGTGTTGGTATTTGGCATGACACTGCATCACTAGAAACATGAGGTGTTGCATGATTCATGATCTTTAAAAAAAATTAAAAATTATATTTTCATCTTTTTTGGTATTCATATTTTAATATTATGAATTCAAAATTTAAAAAAAATTAAAAAATATATTTTCATCTTTTTTTCACTAAAAAAAATTATATTTTAATATTTTTAACTTTAAAAAAATTTCTTATTGAATAAAATAAATAAATATTAAGAAAAAAATATACTGATAATTCTATTTTAAAATTATCATCAATCCATAAAAATAATCATATGTATTGAATATAGTGATTAATTTTTCATAAAAAAGTATTTTCTATATCTGGAACAATTATATATTTAAGTATATGCACAAAACTTCAACTCTTTAATCCAAGAAAAACTAATCATATGTATTCACACAGTCTCGAAATGGGTTTTATCTTATTATTATGGTGCAAGTTTTACACAAATGAATAATATTATATTATATTTTAAACTATATTATTTATATTTTTATTTAAAAAGATATTAATATAAAATAAAATATAAAAATATTATTTTTATTTTATTCTAATTATATATCTTTAATTAAAATTTATTTAAATTAAATTCTTTTATATCAAAAATTTGTATTTATTTTATTAATTAATAACATTATTTAATTTTTATATTAATAAATTAAAATTAAATATATTACATAAAATTAGTAACAAAAGTTAACGTACAACCATTAAAGACTTAATAATATTAATTTTTAAAATACATTATAACATAAATTTTAAAAAATACAAAAATATAACATAAAATTAAAAATATAATATAAACTAAAATAATAATTTAATAATCTAAGAGATTATTTTTAAATCCTCTAATATTACTAAAATATTGATAAAATATACGAACTATTTTAGGATTTATGAATTTTATATCATTTTTCTTGTTGTTGAGATCCCAGTTACTGTCCTTCAGATCTTTTTTTTTATATCATTTTTCTATATGAAATTTAAATCATTGAATACAATTTTATTCCTTCTTTAAATTGCAATTAATTTGTACACTATAATAGTTATTAGAAATTAATTAATCAAATAAAAATAAAAAGATTCTTTTAAGGAATGAAATTTTTAATAAGATATTTAGGGAAGTGAGTGTGAGATTAAAATAGTAGAAATTTTGCATTAAAATAGAAGAAAAAATTACAGTCAAATAAAATTTTGTGTTAGAGATGCAATAATCAAGTAATTACCTAAAGAATATTTTTTTATGTTAAAAATTATGGTACAATCATGATTGATATATCATATGTAAGATAATTATTTATTAAAATAGTAAAACTTATTTTTTTAGTTTATAAATAACTATCAATCAATTTTTATAAATAAACATTTTTTTACCTAAAATATAGAATATAAAGACATACTTAAGAAATGTATAGGTAATAAAGGTGGGGTATATTTATCCAAAATTATTAAATCGTTGGAATTCAAGAATAAATTGAATATTTTTTTTATAGGTTACTTAATCATTAGTGTAAGTAATTAAATTTAAAAAATTGATAATCAGATTAGTTAGGTGTTTTTATTTTATAAAATTGATAAAAATCAAATCGATATATTATAAATATATTTTATTTTATTATATTTATAAATACTAATTAATATATTTATTATTGTTTGAGGTGAATTATAATATGCTAATAAAGTTAGAAAAATGTTGAAGAGAGAGTCAGATCTCAATATAGGTCCATATATATAGACATTTTCACCTTAAGTGTCGATACCTTATTAGAATAATCATATATAACTTGTCATCATATCACTATCACTCAATAAGGTTACTTCACTATTTCTTTCAAATTATCCTTTTATCCTCCTACCTCCGGTACCTCGTTGGGGTCACCTTATGGAAAGTTCACCTCGTGTTACATGTCCACCTTATTCATTTACTATTCCACGACCACCCAGTATAGGTTTTATCTCAACTACTTTGTAACTCGTATTTCCAAGTCATCCAGTGTGACATGTTCTATCTCAACTAATTTGTATCTCATATGGGTTTATCTCAACTACTTTGTATCTCGTATATCTCGTGCATACGAGGCATCATGGTCGATGATATCCAAATATGAAGTCATCCATTCTTTTATTTTGAAGCAAAATGAAAGAATCACTCACACAATCACATGTATCCATCATTTGGTGTGTAATCTTCTCAATTTCTTTGTATTTTAACCTTTATAAATTCCTTAGTGTAACCTTTCAACTTCCATCAAAATATCAAAACTCTTTACTTACTATATTAGGAGCTCTAGTCCCCATTCTTTTCATTCTATTTTCTCTTAAGCCAACTCTCAAAATTCTTTCAGAGAATTCCAGATCGTGTGAGGAATTTCAGTTTGTGCCTGAAGAATTTTAGTCAATACCTAAAGAATATCAATCTTTGCTTGAAGAATATCATTCTAATCCTCTATATTTTTAAATGAGTACAAGTTTTTTTTATGTTCAAGTGCTTTTTGTTAACTCTTGCTTTAATTTTTGTTATATATGGCTAAGTAGTAATATTCCACCAAGGTCCTCCTCAAGGATAAAAGACATTCTACCCCCATAATTCGTAGGTATAACTCACAGGATAGATAAATTTGGGTTATAGAACCCTTACCATAAAGTAGGGTTCTACCATTCCCCATTTCCACGCTGAATCGAACCAACGAGTCTATGTTTGAGGAACCACATGTTTAAAATAAAGCATTTTGATACCCCATAAGTAGACCAAACATCTCATGAGACCACATCAAGTCAAAATGATATGAGTATTATTGAAGTAACTGAGTTGATTACCCCAATTGTGACTCAAGTTTCTGTATCTAGCATAACCCCAATTTTAAATCTGTTGCGTGCCACAACATCAAGATTTGTACCGCCTGAGGAGGGTGTATTCCATTCCACCCCATGTAGGTATGGTACTAGCCCTTAACATCTCCTTGAAATGGATGATCCATCCCAAGGATGGTGCGTTCTACATAAGGAGGCTTTGTGTGTTGGTTTGAGGTTTCTAATACCTCAAGTGGTAGCCTTTTTTTACACAACTAGTATCTAACCTTGGCTCAAATAAATCCCAATAGGTGGAAAATCTTTTGAGCCTGGTTATAGTAAGCGAGAAACAAGGTTTTGAGTTAGAGGAGAGGTAACTTTAAGCTATGTACTATGGAAAAATAAATGGGATGGAAAGAGGTAGAACTTATATCTCAACCATCACATTTTGTGGTCTTATTTTGAAGTTGTCTGACACCCAACCCAAGTGGAAGAATAAGTACTTTTATGTAAGGGTGACATATGGGATGGGGGTCCCGTGGTTCCCTTATGTTCCACTTGGAATCATAAATATTATACAACATAACCATGGGATCAAAAGATGTTACTTTGTCTAAATTGTAGTGAAAGAGAAAAAGTTCATCGCCTCTAGCTACAAAATGCCTACCACATGACTTATAATGGTATCCTTACTAAATCCCATTATAGGGCCTCCAGGGTACAAAGATAATATTGCACGTAACCATTAGGTTTCACACAGGATACCTTACTTTTAGTCTTTTCATCTCATATCAGTTTTGATCTATATTTTATGATGCATGGATAGATTTCACAAACATTCGGATCGATGATTTGGTATCAAATCTCAATGTGGATGAATTGATCGAAAAGACTCCCTTGAGCAACACAAGCAAGCTTTACATAGGGTATAATCCATAAATATTCTTGTTAGTATCCTATTCAAACCAATTTCCAAGGAAACAGAGGCTGAGTGGTAGAACCATTTGTAAAACCCTCACCCACAAGAAAAGAAAATTGGGCTATCTTCACAAAGTGAAAAATGAGCCAATCCCCCTGTTACATCCAAAAACATGTCATGTGGATAATGTTAAATTAAAAAACATTTAAATTGAGAGTATTCTGGTAACAATTTTTGAAGAAGGGGTATTTGGATGACCAGAGGTGTTATTGGGTGTTTATCACCACTTCGAGAGTGAATAAGAGTGGGCTAGAATTTAAACTACTATGAAGGAATTCGGGCTAAACTACGAGGAGATGGTTATGAGCCGAATTTTGGATGTAAAATAATTTTGTAAAATATTGCTCTGTCGATTACCTCATGTTGATAATTACCTTATTTTTGTATGCTATTTCATTATTGAGAGATGAGAGATTGCCAACAATTCTTACCATGCTCATGCTTATGAGGCCAAAGCATTTGTTGCTCAATTCTAAGGTGCACTTAAGGAGAAATATTATGCACTGGAAGAGCATGAGAAGAGGCTCGGGATGCAAAAGGCTAAAATAATCAAATTGGGTAACGATCTGGTATATCGTACCCAAAAGTTGAATATCACATCATCCTTCACTCTTGCTAGGGAAAAACTACAATATTCCAATAAGGTTAGAAAGATGTTAGAGAGAGTCAGATCTTCCCTAATGGGTGATACAGGTGCAAGTTCATAAATGACACATTTTCACTCTTAGGTGTCAATAACCCAACGGAATGACCACATCTGACTTTCCATTAGATCATTATCACTCGATGAGGTTACTTCACTATTTCATTGCAAATTTTCCCCTTATCCTCCTACCTCGGGTACCTTGTAGAGTCACCCTGTGTGGGACGTTCACCTCATGTTACACATCCAACTCGTTCACCTAGTATTATGCAAACACGCAATATGGGTTTTATCTTGACTACTTTGTATCTCATATTTCCAAATGACCATGTGTGACATGTTCCACATATACACCTATACCCTATACAAGAGTACTCCATGTAGGGGAGAATGCCTTGGATGATGTATTCCAAATATGAGGTCATCTATGAAGTAACATTAGCAACGCCTATAAGTTTAGATGGTGCTGAAATGATGAGGTATATGGATATGCTCGGACTAAACAAGCATGACACATGTGTTACTCGTTTTTTTTTCCTATGTTTATAGCTATTCTAAACTAGTAAGTGAATCTGCATGTGAATTTCCTCCATGAGGTACTTTCTTGGTCTCAAATGCTTAGAAGATTGATATTTTCTTTTTTGTTACTTGCAAATATTTTTTCATTCTTTCTTTTTTAGCTTCAAATACGCCATTAATTTGATTGACTATTAAATGTGAATCACTATAGATCAACACGTTCTTTGCTCTTAATAGGTGAAGTTAGCAAAGTGCCAATAAAAGAGTTTCATACTTAGCTACATTGTTAGTGGCTGGGAAAACAATCCAAATACATTATTCAATCATTCTTCTTGTAGGGATGAATATAGCTATCCCCATTCCAGATCCTTCATAATTACAAGCACCATCCACAAGTTTCGGATAAGTGCCTCTACTAATGTGACTTCTTTGTTTATACTTTCTAGGTTAGTTATTAACTCATATTTTGTCCATTTAACCATAAATTCAACCAATGCTTGTTTTTTAATGGTTGATTGTGGTTTTTATTGTATATAAAATTCAATCAACTCAATAACTATCTGAGAAAGATGACCCGATTGATTTGGTTTTCTCAAAATATTCTTGAGAGGGTAGGATGTCAAAATGATGATTGTATGGACGCCAAAATAGCGTGTATTTTTTTAGAAACCATCCTTATGGGAATGTTGCTTTGTCTATAAATGGGTACCTTTGTTGTGCTTTAGTCAAAGAATGATTGACATAATATATAGGTTGTTATTGCCCATCTCTATGCACTATAAAGACGATACTAGCTACCTTTTTGTGAAATACATGTATAAGTATAGAATTTTGCCCAAATTGGGATTTGTCAAGAAGGGTGCTTTTACCAAATACTCCTTGATGGATTGAAAAGCAATTTTGCATTCTTCACTCCATAAATATTCTTTCTTCTTCTTTAGGAGTTGAAAGAAAGGTAGACATTTTATCTGTACACTTGGATACAAAGCAGCTTAATATAGCTATATGTCTATTCAATCATTGTTTTTCTTTGAGACATAGTAGAGACCTCATATTGATAAGTGTTGCAATTTTATCTGGATTTTCTTCAATTCCTCGAGAGGATACTAATTAACCTAAGAATTTTCCTGATGTTACTCTAAATATACATTTCTTAGGATTAAGGTGCATCTCAAAATGTTTGATGATCGCAAAAACCTCTTGGAGATCAAAAACATGATCTCTCATGGAGATGGTTCTGACCATCATCTCATCCACATAAATCTCCATGTTTCTTCCTATCTAGTTTTCAAACATTCAGTTAACTAGTCTATGATAAGTTACCTCTACATTCTTTAGCCCAAAAGGCATTCTTGTGTAACAAAAAGTTCCTTTCTCTATGATAAATGCCATTTTTCCACATCCCTTAGATGTATATGGATTTGATGGTAGCCTTAGTGTGCATCCATAAAACTCATCACTTTTGAATCATGTTGTGGCCTTTACCAATTGATCAATATTAGGTATAGGAAAAAAATCTTTAGGGGTAGCAAAGTTAACATTAGTAAAATTCATGCACATACGATGGTCACCCCATTTTTATTAGTTAGGACCACATTCAAGAGCCACATGGGGTAATCTACTTTTCTGACCCACCCCACTTTTTTGAGTAAGTATAATGTAATTTTTTTCTCTCACAAACCTTTGCTTTCATTATTGGACAAGTTTCCTCATATGATTCATATTCAACTTAGGTGAAATTATATCAGGGTTACTACTAGCCATGTCATCTGGTTTGCATGCAAAAAGGTTAGTATTTTTCTTCAAGAATTTAATCAACTTCTCATTAGAGTCTATGGAAAGTGATGAACTAATTTTCAAAAAAGTTTCCTCCTCCATTGTCCCCGCAGAAAAGACCTTATAATCCTCATAGCCCACAGTCTGTTTGACTATGTCGTTGGTTTGTATTTGTAACTCTTGCACTTTGAGCCTTTAATTTCTATTTTGAAGTGGATGTAAGATCTACACTTTTCGTAGCAACATTATAGTAGCTCCTTATCCTTTCTTGATATCCTTTTATTTCTTTCCCCCATCCATTGTTGGGTACTTGATCAATTGATGATATGCCAGTTTGTATTTGTAACTCTTATACTTTGATACTTTAATTACTATTTTGAAGTGGATGTAGGATCTATACTTTTCATAGTGATATTGTAATAGCCCCTTGCCCTTGCCCTTGCCCTTTCCCAATCTCCTTTTATTTCTTTCACTCTATCCATTGTTGGGTACTTGATCAATTGATGATAGGTTGATAGGACGACTCGTATTTTATAGATCCAAGGTCTGCCCATATATTGAAAAAGGTAAATATATTCAGAACAACAAAATTTATTAGTATGATAGATCCTTGCATAGAGACAAAGAGTAATATTGTACCCACATACATCATGATATTACCATTGAAGCTTACCAATGGCATTTTTTGTGTCATTTCCTTAGGGTTTATCCTCGTATGAAAAAGTGTTGATAAGTAAAGAAAATCAGAGGAATTGCCATTGTCTATTAACACTCCACATACCTCACAATGTACTTCTTAACAGTGATTATCAAAGAATCATCATACGATAGAAGAGTTTCCCTCCCTTCAAAATTTATTGAAAATATTGGTCCTTTACATATTAAGGTATAAACCAAGTAATGTGTTTTTTCTTTTTTCCTAGAATACCTTTTACGATAATTGTGCGTGGTTCCTGACATGGTTGGATCACTATGAATTGTGTGAATGTTTCAAATGTCATCTTGGGGTGGTTGTACTTGCTTGTCTTCCTTTTGTGGAGGATTGAGGAGAACCACGTCCTTTTTTTGTTACCTTCCTGATTATCTTGCCTAGGAGATCTATTCCTGTTGCCATTTACTATATCTCTCAAATGTTCTTTAGACAAGAGTTATTCGATCTCTACTTTATGATGTTGACTATCCTTGGTCCAATGTCATGTATCTTTATGAAATACATAATATTTGTTAGAGTATTTTTGAGAGGATTTCATAGATTATAGTCATATTACTTGTTCCATTCTCTCCATTCATTGCACTACATTTTCAAGGGATACTCATAATGTGGTCTCTTGAAAGGCGATAAAGTCCTCACCCACGTTCTTGGCCTTTCCCTGGGTGTTACTATTGGTTTTAAATAGGGTAGCTTTGGGGGGCTTTAACTCTCTCTCGACATTGATAAATTTTTATGCCTCTTTATAAAGCACATCAAGACAATGTGGGGTGATTTTGGTGAGTTCTATAAACAAACCAGTGTCTCTCTTTATGTTTTTTTTTGAAAGCTTTGATCACAATACAGTTTGGATATTTCAAGATTTTCATATTTTCCATCTTAAACCTCTTTATGTAATTCTTGATTGTCTCCTTATTTTCTTAAACAATGGAGAACAAAAAGTGTGATTCTTTCCAAATTGGTTTGTTACAGGTGTAATTGGCGATGAAAACCTTCACCAACTGGTTGAAATCAGTAGGGTAGGATCTACAAACCACTTTTATGTTATGTCCTTAAAGGTTGAAGCAAAAATCTTACAAAATATGGTGTATTTTTTCTCTTCTGGGATGGATATTGATGTCATAACCATCATGAAATGTATTATATGGGCTACCAAGTCATCTAATCCTTTACAGGGTGCACACTTTGGAGTCGAGAATTGGGCAGAGGAACCATCAGTTCAATGCTATCTGAAAAAAAGGATGCCGATAATTGGTCACATATGGTTTCAATGTCATTTATATGGCATCTCTTCCCATATTTTTTAAGTTGATCGGCCATTTTTTCATCCATCTTT
Organism: Hippophae gyantsensis; assembly: GCA_030763125.1. Classification (NCBI taxonomy): domain Eukaryota; kingdom Viridiplantae; phylum Streptophyta; class Magnoliopsida; order Rosales; family Elaeagnaceae; genus Hippophae; species Hippophae gyantsensis. The sequence continues at coordinate 12,921,193 of CM061028.1, forward strand.
TTCCATTCATCATCACATCTATTACTAAGGTAGTTCGATGTAGTATTGATGGGTACTTGTGCGTGGTGTAGTTCTGATTGATGAGAGATGGTTTGATTGGGATAAACATGATCATTAAGCTATTCTTGATGCATTTAGGGTGGGATAAAGGGTGTGTTTTCTTTGTATGATGACATAGTTTATTGACAATGTTTTCTTAGTTAAAAAACATGTCAAGTAATTAGATATGATGGTTTTGGCAATGGTGTAGTTGTTATGGTTTGAAAGGAGATTTTCGCTTCTTCTGAATAGTTTTATAGTAACAAAGGTCAACATAATTTTTTGTTATCATTTTGTGATTGAACAAAAGCTTGTTGCAACTCTATTACCTATTTTTAGAGCTTTTTCAGTCTGCATCCTTCTTTAAAGTTACATCTTTGGAAGTCACACTCATTGAACTAATAGCATATGAGATCGTCTTAGTAATTTCATTTCTTTCTTTTGGGGCCGACGGTTCACTAGAGTAATACCCCAATCCCCGATGGGGTGTGATATGAGTTTCTTGATGAGGAATATATTCCACAGAATAACTTTCTATCACTTGAGGCATAGGGTGGTTGTGATGGTAAAGATGAAGGTTTTTACTCTTTAAACTGGAAGTAGTATGATGGTTGGTCATATTAACCGATTTGAATTTTTCTATGTATGATGTGATTCTTCTGATTTTGTAAATGAATGGTCTTAAATTTTCACTAAAGACTGAACAACTTAAAGCCTTATGGTAGGAACCAATTGTTTGAGGAGAATTACAATATGTCAATAAAGTTAGAAATATGTTAGTAAAAGAGTCAGATTCCCACTAATGGATAATACAATTCTATATATAAAGAAATTTTCACCCCTAGGTGTAGAAACTCTATTGGAACGACAATATTTGAGTTGTCATCAGTTCATTGCCACTCTATGAAGTCACTTTACTGTTTCTCTACAAATCGTTCCCTTGTACTCCTACCTTAGGCATCTCGTTAGGGTCACCTTATGTAAGACGTTCACCTCGTTCACCTAATGGTTGGCGATCAACCTCGAATACTTTGTATTTCATATTCCCAAGTCACCTAGTGTCACATGATCCACGTATAAGAGTACACGTGCATATGAGGTATCATGGTCTATGATATCTAAACAATTACTTTATATAAATTTTAATTATTTAAATTAATCATGTGTATGAAAAATAAACATTTTTTTTTGAAAAGAGGACACACATATTTTAACAAATATTTCTTAATAGTTATACATAACTTTTATTTTTTATTTGTTTTCAAATTTTAACAATTTTATAATATTTGTACTTTATTTTATATTGATTTGAAGTATGATTTATATTTTAAAATCTTAAATAACTTAATTTTTAATAAAATTAAATATTTTTAAATAATAGCGTAAAAAAGATATAACATAATGTTAATTTTTTAAAATTTTAAATTATATTTTTAAATATATATATATATATATATTTAAATCTATAAATTAACTATGCAAAAATCAATTTTATAAGTCTTGATTTTTTAAAGTTTATGAATCTCCTAAAATTTTGATTTTTTAAAATTATTAAAATAAAATCTAACTTGTAAAATAAATTAATAACCGAACAAATTGAGTACCAAGACATGCTTTGTGACAATCGATGTCATGCCAGCTGGTAAGTGTCAGTCTACTCTTGGGTTCCTAATAGAATATTAGAGTCATGAAGATAAAACATTGTATATGTTTTTCAATTAGATGATCATATAAGCATGTCATATATTTGCTAGAAATTTAATTTATATATTATTTATTTATTTATTTATAAAAAAATATATTATTTAAATTATAATAATATCATATATATTTTTAACAGAAAATTATATTTTTTAAATTAAAAATAAAATTTGATATTTAAAAAGGCTATCTAATATAATTAAAATTAACATTATAACTAGTTTGAATTATACTTTCCATTGACTTGATTTAAAAAAAAAATTCACGCTAAAAAGACCGAGAACTAATTGAAAGTTCTGTTTATGTATTAAAAAATCTACTTACGAAAAAAAATGTGACCCTGAAGTTATGATGAAAATGTTTTATCTTTGATCTTCAGACTACATTATTTGTAGTATTCTCAGAAGAATTCAATTATTTGTATATTAATAATCGATTACAATAAATGTAGGAAAAAAAAACAGGAAAATAAGATTCAGCTTTGCTTGAATTCCATTGCAGCTTTGGCCTCACTGAGTCATAGCAGCAGCCTTAAGAAAATCATCCATAGTTCTGGAAGAAGACCCTTTAAAACCATCCTCATCTTTCAACGAATTCCTAATGATGTCCTTCACTTCACTAGCTTTTGTTCTTATTTCATTTCCTTTTTCAGTATCACCCATCACCAGCTCAATTTTAGCTGCTAAATCTTCATGCCTAACTTCACTGTTCTTTCCTCTAGCCACCTCCACGCAAACTCCCACCTCTTTCTCCAACAAAACAGCATTGAAAAACTGTTCACCAGCCATTGGCCATCCAAGTAAAGGCACACCATAACTTAGCCCTTCCATTGTCGAATTCCATCCACAATGAGTCAAAAATGCAGATACCGACTTATGTGATAAAATCTCAACCTGGGGTGCCCAATTATGCACTAGCAAACCTGTTCCTGAACAAGTTATTCTTTCTTGGAATCCTTTGGGAAGCCATTCATTAGCTTTGAATTCTGAGTTTATGTTAAACCCAATTGGTGGCCTAACCACCCAGATGAAGTTTTTTCCACTATTTTCCAAAGCAATTGCTAATTGCATCATTTGTGAGGTAGAGATTGTGTTCATCGATCCAAAAGAAGCATACAAAACTGATTTCAATGACTTTTTATTGAGCCAATCTAGACAAACCTCTGGTTTTGTTCTGCTTTCTTTACCAATACGTGCTCTGTTTTCAGTGGATAAAAGAACCGGCCCAATAGCCCCAACTGACCGACCAAGCTTCCGTCTAAAATAGAGCAATCCCAATTGATCAAAATCCCCAACAGTGTTAAATAAAATTACATCAGTGTCCATCCAACCTGAAAGATTCTTCCTTTGGAATCTAGACCAAGAGTCTTCACCATCAGCTTCGAGTATATTAGTGGGCAGTTGGGAAATATGAATCTTTGACGCTTCTTCAAAATCGGGTAAGTGAAACTCATTTGAATCAACCTTTCGATGAGGAAGATTCAACCAAAGAGAGTTATAACAAGCCATACCATAAGCACTTGAGCCGCTAAAGATAGCATGGAACAAACCCAACTCTTTTGCAATTGTTGCTGTCCAGGTTAAAAACATGTCGCCAATGACACATAGTGGTTTTTGGCCATATGGGTCTTGGATGAGACCTTGAAGAAGTTTTTGGAAAGCAGGTTTAAGAGAAGTGGAGGCTTCAAACAAGCGAATAACGAGATCATAAGGAAGAACATCGGTGTTCTCAGTGTTGGGAGGGAGGCCATAGTCAGAGCTATTAAAGGGGATTTCAAGGAGGCGAATGGAAGAAGATGGATGGAGAGAAGATCTGAGTTTTTTGATGTTGAGTGAGGTGTTAATGAAGGTTATGGTGTGGCCCTTTGTGCGTTCAATGTGAAGGGCTAATGCTAAAAAGGGTATGATATGGCCTTGCATCATAAAAGGAAACATCACTATGTTCTGTTTTGGCTGTGCCATGTCTAAGTTGCTCTGTGATTCTGGACTGTTTCTTATTGACGATTAAGGAAGTAGTAGTTTTTGACATTTTTAAAGTAATAAATACTAAATTATTTAATTTTATGCTTACGAAAATAATATTTAGGCCGATCTTAAAAAATAAAGGAAAATTAAAAAAAAAATTAGAATTAATAATAATAAAAATAATATGTGATAAATATTAAATCGATTTTAACCGAAGGTATATATTAATTTTTTAAAATATTTATATTTTAATTTAAATTATATTTAATTAAATAAATTTAAAATAAAATATGATATTAAATTTTATTTTAATAATAAAAATATATAAGATAATAATAAAAGTATTAATTATAATTTCAATTGTTATTTTAATAGATTTCTTAAATTTATAAAAGTTGTCGTAGCCGATTGGTGATTCCCTACCGATGACGATTTCGATTGAAAGCCACAGAATAAAATAAACCTAAAGTCGTGAATTAATTAAATTTATAAATAAATAAAATTAATTTATGAATTTCAATAAATAATTTATTTGATTAATATATATTAAATTTAAAAACTAATAAATAAGATAAAAATAAGGATGATATATTAATTATTATTATTAAAAATTAAAAAATTATTAATATTAATTAAATTAATAAATATAAAAGTAATAATTAATTTTTTTGAAAATAAAATAATAGATAAGATTAAATTAAATCTATATGAAAATATTATAATAAGTATAGAATTCAAACATAAAAATTAACTTAAAAACATAAATAATATAATATAATAGAAGTTAAAAAAATAATTATTTATTCATATTTAAAATTTAAATTATGTTAATTTATAATTAAATTTATATATGATTGAAAAAATAAATAGTATATTTTATAAAAAAATGTTACATTTTTAAGTTTTGAGTTTTTATAGAAGTTATGAATATTTTATTAAATATTTTTGAAATATAAACTGTATTTATTCATAAAATATCATAATTCAATTCATATATATTAAAAATATCTAGAAATCTAATTGTTAAATTTTTTCACTATCTGTAATGTTGAATTTTCTGTAGAAAATATGTACATTTTATAAATTATTGTTTAAATTCAAAAAAAAATTTTACTCATTTTTAAAATATATACCGTATAAATTTATAAATTTTTATAAATCATTTCATTTAACATTAGAAAGTTGCAATTTCAAAGTTTTTATATAAAATTAAGCATATTTTATTTATGATCATTCAGATTCAAACAAACATTTTTTACTCATTTTAAAAATATAAAATGTACTAAATTATAAACATTTATAAATAATTTCACATATTATTAAAAATATCTAAAAATATAATTTTTAAATTTTTTATGGTTTTGGTTTCAAATTTTCTATATAAATCTATGCTCATTTTACTTATGTTTATTTATAATCAGTAGAATATTTTTGACACATTTTTGAAATATAAATGATATTACCTCATAAAATATTGTGAATAATTTTATATATTATTAAAAAGTTTTAAAAATCTATTTTTTTAAATGTATGATTTATGATTTGAGATTTATATAACTCAATCTAGTACAACTCAACTTAAGATTAAAAATTAAAAATTATGAATATACAATTTTTAAACATAAACTAGAAACTAGTTATCAAATATATTTTTTAAATATTTTAAAATTAAAATTTAATTCTAAAACTCAAAAATTAAAAATTAAAAATTAAAATAATTATCAAATATAATTTAAATATTTAAATTAATTTTATAAAAAAATATAAATGAACTTTCCATAAGTTACTAAGTTCAACTCGTATATATATAAGTTCAATTAAACTCAACTCATTTTAAATTTAGATGAATTGATCTTGAGTGAGTTGAGTGAATCCAACTCGTTTAACACCTCTACTTGTCTCACAAAATGATCGATCAAAATAGAAAAAATAAATTTTACTACAATTTGTAAAACAAATATAATAGAAAAAATTTATTTACTATAAGGTATAAGATATAATATTATTATAATTAATATATTAATTAATTATATGTTAAAAAATATGAATTTTATTATTTGATTAATAATTATCTATTATATTAATAATAGTTATACGATAACTTATGATATAAATAAGTATTAAAATTTAAATATATTTAAATAGATAAATATAATTAACTTTTGGTTTCAAAAATCTTTACACAGAACATACATACATTAAAATATGTTGTATTAGTTGTTAAAACATACATAATATCTACAATATATACTTGGCATTTATACAGAACTTTGAAAAAGAAATTTAAAAAAAAAATAGATGTCTTAAAATTTATATCTATGAAGTAACATAGGTATATTCATTTTATATATTTTATATTAAAAAATTTAATATATTATTTTACCTTAAACATTATGATATTGAATAAAGATTATTTAGTATCTTCAATGTTAAAATATATTTAATTTAATCTTTTTAATATTATTAAATGTTATTTTTATTGTTACAAGTTTTAAACTTATTGTATTATGTAATTTTTCAAAAATATTTCCACAATAATTTAATTAACTTTTAAATTATTATTAATTTTCAAAATATTAATAATATATTCAATACTTCTACACTATTTCAATAAAATTGAAGAGTGCAATTTTCGTACAAGGATATTTTAATCTTGATATCAACAAGCCCTTAAGGCTACTGGTGGGGTATCTGCAACTGAATGTAATTCGCATGTTTCATGGTAGCAAGGGAATTAAACTCTTGATAGGGATCAAAAATTGATCCACTTAGATCGTCAATCATGTACATCTTGATAGGTAAAAAACTTTTTTGTATCAATTAGGTCCATAGATATATGTAGAATCGATAATATATTTTAAAAATATATTATTATTATTAAAATAATTTTTATATATAAATAAATACATTGATATAAAATAATAAATAAATAATTTCCTCACCCATTTATAACAAGAATACAATTCCACTACTCAGCCTACCCCTAATCTGACAGACAACTACGTAGTTTAAAACTGAGATGGACTAGAGTATGTACAAAACCAAGAAGAAAAATAGAGAGCAAAGAGTTGATGGATAACTAAAAGTCGTTAAAAGCCATTGGTATTATCTTCTTCGTTCTTTTCAAAATTCTCAACAAGTATCTGGGTATTCTTCTCTGAAAAGAGCAATGTCTTAAAGAAAAAAAAGAACGTTTTAATGTTCCCTCTGATGGCACAAGGACACATAATTTCTTTCTTGGCATTACCCAATCAAATAGGGCAAAATAATAATTGCACCATAACCTTCCTCAGCACTTCATTCAATATCCAAAAAATTCAGTCATTTCTTCCTCCAACTTCTACCATTCGCCTTCTGACAATCCCCTTCTCTAGCCTCCCTCCTAATGTTGAGGACACCGATGCTCTTCCCTGCCATCTTCACCCATTCTTTCTAGAAGCTTTTTTTTTTCTCTCAAAACCCACTTCAAGAAACTCATTTCTGAGCTTCTTGCTGAACAAAATGGCCACACTATGTGCATAGTGCTAACATGTTCTTTGGATAATGTGTTGAGATTGGTCTTGAACTTGGAGTTTTCACCGCAATATTTTCTGGTGGTGGTGGCTTTGGCTTTGGATTTGCGTTGATTAAAAACAGCGTAAAAATAATATTATCAATATATTAAAATATACTGTTTGGGTTGAGTTGCGGACTAAGTCGTTCTCTTTAAAACGTTTTGCGACTTTGTTCAAATTTGTGCAAGCAAACACAGACTTATCGTCCTAAGATAAAACAGCCTAGAATCTTTTTTCTGTCTCGAAACTTCATTGCACTAATAAAATTGTGTCTTAAACATAGGACTATTGTCCTCTTTTTATAGTTGCAAAAAGATGTGTAACGATCACATAATTATGAAAATAACGGATACATAATTATGAAAATAATGATCATAAAATAACGACCACATAATTATGAAACAACGGTTACATAATTATAAACAACGGTCATTAAATAATAAAAATATTTTTTATTTAAATTTATTTCCAACAGCTTGTTACTACTCTCTGTGGTTGCACATACCTCACCGCAAAACGGACTCTGATGTGATCATCCTGCAGGATTTTCCTGAAGCTTCAACAATTGAAGTTATCGAAATGCCTAATAGCTTAAAAGTAGCAGATGGGTCTGACAGTAATTCACAGCTTCTGAAGAAATTGCTTTCTGTATGGGTAAATGCTGATGGATATTGTTTAACACAGTGGAAGAGCTTGACAATATTCGGTTAATGTACTTTAGAAGGAAGATTTGTAGCCAATTTGGGCAGTTGGGCCAGTTCTGTCAATGGGATACCAACAAGCACGAGCTGGAAAAGAAGGTGGAATTGCATTAGATACTTGTATCAATTGGCTCAATGCAAAACCTACAAGATCAGTTCTTTATGTGTCCTTTGAGTTAGAACACAACATCAAGGTCACAGATGAAGGAGTTAGCCATGGCACACGAAGCTAGCTGCAAGAACTTCATCTGGGTTGTTAGACAGCCAATTGGGTTCGGCATCAATTCTGAGCAGAGGATTGGTTGCCAGATGGGTTTGAAGAAAGAATGAAAGAAACAGGAAGAGGTTTATTGGTGCATCAATGGGCACCTCAAGTTGATTTCAACATTTTTGAGTCACTGTGGATGGAACTCAGTGCTGGAAGCAATAAGTTATGGCGTGCCCATATTTGGTTGGGCCTCTGACAGCAGAACAGTTTTACAATGCTAAGCTTTTGGTAGAACAAGTAGGAGTTTGGGTGGAGATAGCGAGAAGAATCAATTGTGAAGCAAATCATGAGGAAATATTGACCATCATTGAGTTGGTGATGAATGGAACAGAGAAGTGGAGGAAAATGAAAAGGAAAGCTAGTGAAGTCAAAGTGATCAGAGATGCCATGAAAGATAAGGATGGTTTCAAGGGATCTTCTGTAAAATCTATGGAAAAACTCTTGAATTCTGCTTTGGTGATGAATGAGAAAACAAAGAGTGTACCAAGTTTTACTCATCAAGAATTGTCCATGGGCTAATAGTCCAGACCTACAGTCGATTAATACTCTAAATGCAGAATAAAACTGTCTTCTTTTCCTATTGGCTAAAACTATTGTAATAACGGCTTACATGTGAATTAAAAGTTCAAATGGCTTACTAGTTATAAGTCCCTAAGAGGCTAAATAGTTAACTTACAGACTTGTACCTGCAAAGTACCTTACACCTTAGAACCCTGTCCTGAACATAAAACCCCGGCATCACCAAGATCTTAACGAGATTTGGACCATGTGAACTTTGCCTTTCCATGAACATTTCTTCCATATAATGTGGATCAAAGGTCCTATTCTCTTCCACTCTTAGTATTCCCAGCGGAGGGTTAAATGAAAATGCCAGCAGATGAAGCAACCAAATGCATTTAGCAGCAACAAAGAATGTTTGAAGAAGTTGTTCAGGCCATTGTCTAGTCCAATTTAACGTGGTGATGATGTAGTTCATCTTTTGATCACAAAACTTGCTAAATTCTTCACTGAAATACTTGGTTCCTTTCCTCAACACTTCATTCCAGCTCAAATTCCTCAATGCTACAAATGATGAAAATTGGGCTTGTCGATCTTTTTGTGGGTCAAGATGTTTAGGTGAGCCATTATTCTTAAACATACAGTTCTCAAAGTCTTGGTAGAGAGTCTGATTTATGATGGCTTCAATATGGTATAACAATGCCTTAGAATGCTTAGATTGTAAAGAAAGTTTATGTGGTTGAAGAAGTGAATTCAAACTTTCCACAAGCATACTATCATTTTCTTCTATTTGACCTACAAGGATCTTGCAGAATTGCTTCACTGATAGCCTTGCTTCTGAAACTATCTTGAAGAAGCCTTCTACCATAACTTCCTGGCTGACAGGCATCGGATTTTGTGCATCGTCATCAACTGATTTTCCCCTTTTTGGAACGTTTTCAAGTTTTTTAGGAAGCTGAGAATTCCTTCCCTGTGTTGCTTGTTTCAAAGCTCTCTTCAGCTCTTCGCAATAACTCTCCAAGTTTTCAAGTTTCTGTCTTAACTCTCCAAGAGAAGATTTCATCTCAGTAACTTCCATTAGGGCTGCATCTCTATTTTTGTGTGCTTCTCTAAGTTCCTTCTTCATATTTTCTACTGACATAATCCCCACATCCTCCAAAACTTGAGAAGCTTCTTCAGATTCAGCTCTAAGAGGAACATTTTTATTCTTGCGCTTCTTCTTCAACTGCAGAAACAACCACGACATCATTCCGCGGCTCTTGGGTTCTGATTGAACAGATGAGTGAGAGTCTGTTAGAGGAACCACAACATTAGAAGTCTTGTAGTTTCTGGCTGAACTTTCAGATTCTGAAGTTATAAATGCAGGCTTCCATTTATTACAAGATGACACTGATTTTAAGTTCCCTAAACTGTTTCTCCTACTTGACTTGAATTCCGTTCCCGGTGATGTTTGAAGAACAGTAATGTGGTTTGCACAAGAAGCTGTGAATGATTTATAATCCTCTGATGGGCACATCTGTGGTGGCTTCAAATTTGAGAAATCAGAAGGCAACCCTTTTCTTGAAGATGAGTTCTTCTTATAATATGAAAGAAAATTAGTCTCATTTACATTTTCTCCAAACCCGTATTCATCCCAAATTTCAGATACTGAAGGACTTCTCACTCCTGGAATTTGATTATATGCAGACTCTGGTTCATCTTCATAACTCTGTACGACTTTACCCATTTAATATTTCATAGTTGACTTAAGTGGGATGAAAACTTCAATCGAAGGAACGTTATTTTTTATTTATGGTATTGATAATGATACAATAATAATTCATTATTGATAAAAATAAGATATAATTAATAATAAAAAATTTATAAATTTTTATCAAAATAATAACAAAAATGATTATAAAAATATTATTATCTTTTATCACTCTCAAAAGAATTCTAATATTATCACAACAAGGGCCGAGAAGCATTAGCTGTGAAAATGATGACTATAAGCATTTGAAGAATCATTGACAATTGTTATTTTTAAATCATCGTACAATAATTTTTATAATAAAAATACACAAAATATTAATTTTCTCTTTGGTATTAATCATACTTTAATTTAATTAACATAAAATAAATATATTAAATACAAAAGTATGTGTTTATGAATTTAAAATATTAACATTTAATATAATAAGAAAAAAAAGTTTGTGATAATAACCCCACTCATATCACTACTCTACCAATTTATCAATAAAAGTATTTTTAACTCTAAAATATTTAATCGCAACAGAGCTACCCTTATTGTATGTTTACGCTAAATAAAAATAATTACCAAAAATATGAAAATTCGTCGACATAACTCAGAATGATCGAGTTTAATTGAAAGGTAAAACCCATATCAGGGATGCAAAATTTAGGCTCGACGCTCGTAAATAATCGATAAACCGTTTCGCATTAATAATGAACAAATCCAGAATTCACAAGTTTCGTACAAAACAAATTACTGGGCAGAAATTATTGAAACGATGAGGAGGATATCATATTGGCACTTACAGGGGTAAAAATAGGGTAGTCTTGAGTAGAGAACTGAGAATCAGGACGTGAAACAGGGGAAGACGATGGCAACTTGAAATTGGAAGGACTATTTCCTTGAACCAAAGCAGCATGTAGAGCTCTGAGCTCCACTGCTTTAGCAATGGCTGCCTGAATCTCTTGTCTATTAGTTTCTGGGTTGTTATTCTGAACGTTATGACCTAGAAAATCTCTAGTCTCAGTTGTAACAGTAGCCATGGACAGAGGAAGAAAGAGTGTAGCATATACGAAAGAGAAAAAAAGAAATCAATCAAGTTTAACAAGTGGGTCTCAAATTGGTTGGATTTAATTTGTAGAGAGGAGATGATATCTAGGTAAGAATCTTGGAGAACCAGAAAGAATAGAGAGAGAGAGAGAGGAGAGCAAGAGGTGGAGGAAAGAAATGGTGAGGTTTGTGAAAGGCAATAAGGTTTTGTCTTTGTTCGAAATGAAATGATAAAATGAGATCATGTGAAGCAGAGAGAACGAGAGCATTTAACTGAAGAGAATAAGGGAGGGAGAGAGAGAGGGAGAAGGAATAATTTTTAATTTTACTCTAAGTAGAAAAAGTTCGGTTTTACAATAATACCCTTAGTTTCCGAAAACAAGCATGCGCCGAGTAGTGGTGCTGGTGCTGCTATTCACATGTTTACTTGAGTTGAATCATCATAAGATGTTCCACTGTGATACTGTATATTATTCCCACTGCATTAATATCTTTACTATCAATTGGTCATTGGTACTACTAGTTTTGACTTAACATTATTGCTATTAAAAACTTAAAAGCACTATCTTAATGTAATCATAACTCTAATCGATTATTTCAAGGATACAACCTTCCATTTGTGTATAATTATATTTACATAATTTAATTTAAATTATTATAATAATAATTTATAAAAAATAATATCTTAAAATTTACAATAATAAATAACATTAAACGAAATTCAATTATATATTATTTAATATTAAATAATTATAATTTAATTTAAATGAAGATCTATTAAATATGAAATGATACATTAAATTTTTTTAATAATAAAATTATATAAATTAGACATAAATAATATTATTTTTATTATTAAAATTTTTTATGTTTTTTGTTTTTATTTTTCAATAATTTATCCTTAATGATATTATTCAATATTTTTTGTTATTATTATAATAAAAATATATAAAATGTCTAATGTATCTTTAATATTAATTATAATTTAGTAGTAGTATTAATGGATAAAGTTATCTCAATTATTTTTTTGACGATAATAATTTATATTATGATAATATTATTATTTAAATTTATTAATAATTATTTTATTTAATAATAATAATAATATTAAACCGTAATTAATAACAAAAATATTAGTGTTCTAGTATCCATACATAATTTCAAAAAGAAACGCTTGCTTCGAAAAAAAAAAAACATATATTGATAGCATTTAAAATAAACTGATGTGTTTATTTAATCATAATGCTTAGTTTTAGTTGACTTTTAATGTTAATTTTTTCTTCTTAATTTAACTTTTAATGTTAATGTTTATCGATGAATTATTTAACTTAAACGATATTTTTTCTTCTTAATTTCTCATGTTCAGTATTGTTAGTTAGAAACAAGTCAACAACCATGTGGAAGGTGCCTAATGTCAAATAAAATTGACAAAAAACCACCATAAATTTACCAACTTGTACTATTCAATATTCATGTATATGTGGTCATATGTGAAATCAGGACAAATTCATCTATTCCCGTGGGAAAAATAATGAGCTGCCTAATGCTCAGTGTTATAACCGAAAGAGAAAGAGAAAGAGGCTGGGGAGAAAGTAGGTAGAAAACCTTCCAAAACACTAATGACAATGTTCCCTTCATATAATTGAAATCATCATCTATTAAGAATACTTTTTTTTTTATTTTGATAAATATTAAGAATACCATGTCATACCAAAATAATACTATTCTTTTTACTTTATAAAGCATGGAATAAGAATAACAAATAAATAGTTTTTTTTCTATTCTAATTTTTCTAAAATACCCTCCCATGTCTCTAACAATAAGAATAATTTTATGCATCTGTTGTATAAATAAATAAATTATTTAACCGATTTTACTTTTAATCTCTCAATAAAAAATATTTGTTTATTTTTTGATAACGTTAAAATATATATATTAATTTATATTATAAGAATAATTTTATCCATCTGTTGTATAAATAAATAAATTATTCAATCGATTTCACTTTTAACCTTTCAATAAAAAATATTTATTTATTTTTCTATGATGTTAGAAAATATATATTAATTTACGTTATAAGAAAAAAAATACATTTTTTTAAGAAGAATTAAATATAAAACTTTATATATAAATGAGATTATACAATACAATTAAATCTAATTATATTAAAATTATAATCTTTTGGGAGAATAAATAATTATTCTTGTCACGCAACGAATAATTTATATACTTTTTCACAAAGAAATTCATGAAGTTACAATTTCAGACATTAAAAGTTTTTAACTAACAAAAGAAAATGAATAACTATTTCATTACTTTGCCTAATACCACCATTTGAAACATGCCCAAGTATTTGTGAAAACTATTAGTCAAATATGTTTATTATCAGAATGGGCACGTATGAATTATTTAGGTTTAGCTTTTTATTCCAATATGAGTAATGTAAATGTTTGTGGGCAAAATCATATTGTGATATTTTCTTATGTATGCACGTCCGTATAAGTATAAGCAGTGTCAATCAAGTAACAAAAATCAAACCCAATTACTAGACAAAGCAAAGTCATGAAATCTAAAAGAGGCTTCACCAGCCGTGTCTCGTTCAAGCCTACCACTGACACTAGGACTCTCCTCATGAGGCGGTAGAGGCAGTACTTGTCTCTCACTAGGTTGGCGTGCCAATTGTACTTGAGGTGGTAATTGCATTTGAGGAGAAGATATAATAGGCCTGAATCTAGACTGCTGGCTTCCACTTTTGAAAGCCAAAGATCGATCCCAGAGTAACACATGCAGAGAAATAGGAACCTTAGCATGCCTATGCAATGAAAGCTTCTGACTTAGTGAAACAGTATCAAAACATCTAATTGCTCCTGTAGAGGACACCATCCATGGGAGTACCTTTTGGTTAGACACTCTTGACACCACTAGTAGTCTAGATGCATCCACTGCTTCTTTGTACAGATCTTTTAGTCCCGATCGCTTTGAGGGTACATCTTCATTTCCATCAATAATTGATGAAATGTAAATGAAACCCTGTCATTTATAACAATTAAGTAAATTGTTAGCAAACTAATTAGAGAACTTTGGTTAAAAGGGGAAGAGAAAGTTCATATATATAAAGAAAAAATTTAAATAACCTCTTCTGTGCGGCTTATGGCAAAGCCAAGTTTGGTGTCACCTTCATGAATCTTGATTTCAATACCAAACTCTCCGCCAAGAGGAGCATACCAAAGGCGAGCGGCTCGAACAACACCAATGTCAATGCCATGATAATCTTCAAAGCCATATAAGCTGGCATTTGCAAGATTAGCCAAGTCTGAAAGTGATCCAGCGTTGACTGTTGAAGATGCTGTATCTCCTGATATCTGCAACCGTATGTACTCGTACAAATTATTAATTCTTCTATGTTAAATGAAATTCTTTACTTATTTTGAGTTGAAACCTCATAACAGGAGACTCATTGGCCTATTTCAATTAAAATAAATAAATTTAGAAATAGAAAAAGTAAATGACTAGATACCTTGGTAAGGAGGGATTCAGTTTGCATATTCATGAAAACAATAGGGACGCCAGTGGCCTGAGCCATAATAAGCCAGGCATGAGCCCTGGCAAGGGTGTCCTCCAAGTCATTGTAACTAGAAGCAGCTCTATCTGAAGCTTTAGGAAGAAGGAGAATAGACAGGAAGGGACTTGAATTAGGAACCGGTAATGCCTCTTGCATCCTTCTCTCCCAAGGATATGACACATATCCATCTTGGAGCCGCGTTTGCATTAGTGCGTTTACCATCCTAGAGCTCCTTGAAGCTGCAGATCACCACAAGTCCAAATACAATTCACTATTAATATTTGCAGCACACGGACTCATAAGAATTATATATATAAATGAACCAACGCACTAATGCAGTATTTGTATATATATAATCAGCTAACCGATGTCTTAAAGGAACACATGCGTGCTTGCAAGGTCACGGTGGGAGAATATTTGCAGAGCTAAAACCCAAGACGAAGAATTTTTATAGTAAAGAGCTATTGCAATTCTTCACATTGAAAAGGATACATAGTACACAAATACAAATTAGGCAAGAAGGTCCAAACAATTTCAACCTTACACAACAGTTACTATGGTATTTAATCACTCTGTTCAAGTCATGTTTTCCTTATTAAGAAAAAGATTAACACAGTTAATTGAGATAAAATTTATCTTTTATTATTAAAAAAGTTCAAAAAATTAATTTATTGCCCAATTTTTAGACTGGCCCTCTATAGACTAAGACCTGGGCAGCCTCCTAGCTGGCTTTGGCATTTGGTCGGTTATGTGCCTGGGCAGCCTCCTAGCTAGCTTTGGCATTTGGTCGGTTATGTGATGAAATTAACATGTTCTTACGTAATATTGAAAAATTTTGTTGTGTAATTTATATATAATTATGCATTTCATTTTAAAATTAAATTCTACCAAATAAAAAAAATTATAAAATTATATAAAAAATTTGATAAAAAAATGTGATTTAAATCATACTAAAATGCATATTCAAGTAGTTCTAAGCAATGACTTTATAAGCAAGCATATGTTTCATGTGGTTAAGAACTTAAGACAAACGAAGAAGAAGAAGAAATGCATATTCAAGTAGTTCCAAGCAATGACTTTATAAGCAAGCATATGTCTCATGTGGTTAAGAACTTAAGACAAAATCTCACATAGAAGAAAAAGAAGAAGATATTTTGTATGATTCACTTAATTTTAAAATGAACATATTAATCCTTATAAAATAAATAATCAATTAAAAAATACGAAAAAAGAACATAAAATCTCACATATAAAAAAACTTTATAATCAATAATATAAAAAATTAATTATAAAAAGATAATAAACATAAACTTTGTTGTAAATATTGTTTATTTGAATCAAACTTTCATAAAAAGTAAAACAAATCACAAATAAAACAACCTAAAATTCTATATATGAAAATATTTTCAAATTAAAACGTACATAAATTTTATTAGTGTTCATAACTTAATAGAAATAAAATTTATGTTAATAGAAATATATAAAAACAAATGATGTGCATGATGATGTATTACATTTAATATAAATAAATATTCAAAACTTATTAAAAGAATCATATACATCATAATGAAAATCTACCCAACACATTATTATACATTTGAAAACAAAAGAATATTTTATTATCATGAAAGATTCTTTTTGGAGCAAAATTATAAGAATCTTAAATAAGTTAATTTTATAAACATTTTATTAACTTTATTTTAATAAAAATAATTTTAAAAATAATTAAAAGAAAAAATATATATATACCATTTAATGATACATATCTAGATTTTAAAGTTTTAAGTTTTAATTGATGAAAATTACCAAATGTCATTCGTTTCATGGGATGATAAAGACATGAAAATTATATATAAAAATTATTATTTTCGTTGCTTCAGAGAATATTATCCTTTTATTTATTACTTTTGCATATAACATGCGTTATAAAAACGCAACACACAAAATAAAGGAAAAATTTGTAAAAGATAATGCGTTCTCATAATATTACGATTTGGAGATAAATAGAAGAGGTCAATTTTTTTTATTGAAATAAATAATTATTTACCCGAATATTTAAGTAATATAACTTACCCATGAGTTATCTTGAGTATATTTTTTTTTTCCGCAAAAGATGAAGTCTATATCTTTTTTATCAGCTTTTCTTTCTAAGTTCCTTATATATATATATATATTTGCAAAAGATGAAATCTATATTTTTTTATCAGTTTTTTTCTTTCCAAATTCCTTTTATAATAATTATGCATTTAAAAAAAAGTATCTTTATGAAAATCTAATTATTTATAAAAGTCATAAATAAAATAAAATACATGATTTCATTTTTTAATATATTTATCTTTTAGAATAATATCAATATCTTTAATTAAAGCAAAAAAATTGGACAAATCATCCAAATGAAAAATGACACAACCCTATATATATATATACCTCAAAAATTCTTTAATTTTGTAGTTAAATTTCATTTTAATTTTTTTCCATCTGATAAGTAATTTTAGTCCCAATTTTCATTAATTCAAATCCTAACAGCATAAAATATTAAAAATATAAATTCAATTCTAAAATTTATTTTGTTTAAACTATAAAAAAAAATCAGATTTCAAAACTAAATTTCAGAATTTGAAAAGTAGAAAAGAAATTGAATTATAAATATAACCAATTTAAACAAGTGCAACGTGAAACATTAATAAATATCAAGTAAAAACAGTAGAAGCCCCAACATTCAGCATCCTAGGGGCGGCTAAGCTATAAAAAAAATCAATTTCTAAATATAGTTGTTATTTATTATTCTTAACATAATTCTTCGTCAATTGTATTATTTATTTTTATTTTTTAAATTATAATAATCTTATAATTTATTAATATAAAACCTGACATCATCAATTAATTTAACACAATAAATAATTTTTCAAAACATGGAGTAAAGTAAGCCGAAAAGTCAGAAGTCATCTATAATAATCCATTACTTCAGCAGAAAAATGAAGAAATAACAATATTAAGTTTAAAATTTATAATTATAAAAATAATATTTTTATATTTAAATTTATATATTTTGAATATTAAAAAAGTTTTGGTATATTATTTAATTTAAATCTGTTTAATATTATTAATTAATATTTTTGTTATAAATTTTGAGTGATATTTTTTATAATTTCAGAAAAAAAATAAACAAAACCATTACCTTGGAGTTGGAAGCACTCGGATTCGGTGCGATCCAAGAAGCCAACAGTGTAATTCGGATCATCAATGGACCTAAGCATGTATTGCTTTTTGCCGACGGATTCATTGGGCACAATACAAGCCTGCAACTCAGATAAATCATCTCGTCCTCGTCGAACTCGAACGAGAATAGAGGTGTCCTTGGACTTGAAGGAAGTGTGTAGAATCTTCTGAATTCCACTTCGACCATTTCTGAAGGGAGACTTTACGACTATTGAGTTTCCGATTTTCAGCTCTTCAACTATGTCGCCTGTTTGAAGCATATCGTCGGTCCATTCGTCGGCTTTGGAGCTTCCTTTGAGACATTCGATGGAGAGAACCAATTTAGGCGATCCTGGCTCTCTGTCTCTGTTAGATGAGTCCGAGTTCTGTTGGGTTCGCTCCATGATCATTTTTCAATTCCTACAAATCAAATAAAAATACAGATGATCTTCGATTTGAAGAGAGAGAGAGAGAGAGAAAGTGGGGGGTTAGGTTGTTGTGATGAAAATTGAAATGTCCAATTCTTTTTTCATTTTTTTGTTTCATCACTTCAAGATTTTTGTCTTAACAATCTCTACTTTTAAACAGGTAGATTGGCTAGGATTCTTTCCCCTACCCCTCAAAAAAAAAAAACATAATTTACTGTGAAAATTGGACAAAGTCAATAATTTTGATTCGAAAAGAAGTCTTTTTTTTTTGGCGATATTGTTATAAACTATACATTTATATCCCTTGAAATTTCGCAATCAAATATCTCACACAATGTGAACTAGACTTAAGCCGGAGTTGGTTTATTCGACAACTACATTCAAAACGTCACCTTCTACTCATTCTAAGAATAATATTTATATCATTTTAAAAAAAATTTAAAGTAATAAAAGTTCCTACACCTCCCTCATTTAAATGATTTTTCCTTGTAATTGTGTTTAGTGTGAGGAAATGAAAAAAAAAATCAAAATTAATTCTTTTTATTTATGTGTTTAGTTGAAATAAAAAATGAGTCATGAATAAAATCGATTTATAAACAAGAATGAATCATAATTTCTTTTCCGCTTTAAGAATCATAATTTCATTTTCATATCAATTTTTTTTTTCAATTTTATCTCACCTTAAATATAACACTAAACTCAAATCTCAAATCTTAAAACCTTAAGCCTTAAATCCCAAAACCTAAAATCTGAAACCTTAAATTCTAAAACTCTAAACTCTAAACCCAAAATCCCAAAACCCTAAATCTTAAACCTCAAATCCCAAAACCCTAAACCTTAAACCCCAAATCACAAAACCCTAAATCTTATACCCTAAAACCTAAATCCCAAAACCCTAAACCCTAAATCCTAAATCCCAAAACACTAAACCTTAAACCCTAAACCCCAAAATCCTAAACCTTAAACCCAAATCCCAAAACTCTAAACCATAAATCTCAAAACCCAAAACTCCAAACCCCAAATCCATAAACCCTAAATCCTAAAATCCTAAAATCCTAAACCCTAAATCCAAAATCCCAAATCCTAAAACCCTAAACCCTAAATCCAAAATCCTAAAACCCTAAACCCTATTTAGAAAAATAATAATTTTAATCTTAAACCTTAACCCACAAATATAGCCATAAAACCTAAACCCTAAACCCTAAATCCCCTTAAATCCCTATATCTCAAATCCCCTAAATCCCAAATCCCAAATCCCCTAAATCCCAAATCCCAAATCCCAAACCTTAAAACCCTAAACCCTATTTAGAAAAATAATAATTTTAATCATATATTTCTTTTTAAGTAATAATTATTTAGAAAAATAATGATTTCAATAATGTATTTTGTGTGACAAAAAAATGATAATTAAATGATATTATTTAAACTTTACTGAATATAGGGATAATAAAATAATTTATAGTTTTTTTTTTCATTTCATTACGATGGCAAACCAAACATTATAATACTGATTTCAATAGTCAAATCAAACAACATTATTTCCTTTTTATTTTATTTTATTCTCATTCCGATTCCGATTCCGATTACATTCTGTGAACCAAATACCACCTAAATGAATACATTAGAATAGTTTATTTTTTCATATATTTTAATAGTTATTTATTATTTTTATTATTTTATTTTATTTGAAAACCAAAAAAAAATTATTTTTAATTTTACTCCATTTATAATTTTTTGAATTTTATTTATTATTATTTTAATTATACTACCCAAATAAACGTAATAATAATAATATTATTTTCATTGAATGTAATTTTTATTTCTATTACGTTTTTATTCTATGAACCAAACACGATCTTAAGTTCAGTACCTATTTTTTATACAACTTAATCTTACTATTATTAAAAAATGACTACATAATGATAAATATAGATTTATTATATTTTTTCTATATTATTTTTTTTTAATTCTTTCAGTTTTAAATTATTAAAATTAAAATAATCTATATTGGATTCAGATAAAAAAATAAAATAAAAAAAATTAACTTTATTTTTAAAAAGTTACTTTTTAATAACAATAATAATAAACTAAATTATCATAAAAAATAAATACAAAATAAAAATTCCATTTTAGTAATAAGTATGGACCCTATTGGTATTTTTTTTAAGGATAAATCTAAAAATATTATCGAATTATTGTATTTATTTGATCTATATCATCGAACTATTACATTTGTTTTGTTCATAGCACAAAACTATTTTTTTACGTTTATATTATTAAATTCTTAATAATATCAATCTAATAACATCATAAATCACAATATAAATTATTATTTTAAATATATAATTTAATTATTTAAGTTATTTTAAATTTATCAACAATGTGTGAGTGCCATTAGACAAAGACTAATAAAATTGTATAAATGAAACATTTTACAAGTTTGGTGGCGTAAACAAAATGAAAAATAATTTTTGCGATACGAACAAAACAAATGTAATATTTTGATGATCTTTTTGTAAATATAATCTTTTTTTATAATATATTGTTTATAAATAAAATTTTATTTTTAAGTCATTTAAATTAAATACATATGTTTTTAATTTGGTATAAAGTAAAAAATATATTTTATATAATTAAAAATAAGTTGCACGTATAATTTTTTTATATAAGAAAAAAAAATTTAAGTGGAATTATATAAATAATTAAGGTGTATAAAAATTGATTATTTTTTTGAATTTATTTTTTGCTCTTTGCTTTTTAAAACGCTCATCATCAGAAACTTGACATTTACGTTGAAAGATATGTAATGACCAAGATCAACTTCCAAAGAGACTCAATATTTATGTTCTCTTTTGGGATACGAGTCATCCTATATATTTTTTTACTTGATGAGTATATATATATATATTGATATATTTTTAAAATAATAATATCATAACAATAATTTTAGTTATTATCGTAAATAAAATATATATTTGATGAAATTATTATTAATAAATTATTTGGATAGTAATGTAAAAATGCATTACCCTTAATTATTTATCAAACATATTAAGTAAGATTTTTTTCAGAATAGATCCTCTAGAAATTTGGTGATGCTTTTCTCTACACTTTAACTGGACACCCGCTTTGATGAAATGTGTTTTTTCTCTGATTATACTTGTTGAGCATGTAACTTATTTTTACCGTTCTCGTACTCGTTTTCTTGAATTATTATTTAAAAATAATAATAATAATAATACTTTTAAATTTTTAATAAAATAAATAAAATATCAAATATCATCTAATTAAATTATTTCGATGTTATTTTAATTTTATTGTTATAATTTTTATTAGCATTATTTTTTACAATTTAACTTATTATTTTCTCACGTTGCAGGGTTGTTATTTAATTTCATGCAAGTTAATGTGTCAATTTTTGACAATCTCGATCACCCTCACTTATTCTCGACATATATATTATTGTTTCTAGTCTATTGCTATTTATTGAGAGATTGCTCCATTAGTCACAATCTTCTATATTTTTCTTTCTCTTATTTTTCTAATTTATAGGATACTTTGGGTAAAAAAAAAAAAGAGATTTTGAAGATCCACCTTCGCAATTATATCTGACTTTTTTTTTCTTCACTCTTGTATTTTTGGGAATAAATTCTTCAACACAAGAATTCTTATCAAATCGAAACTTTTATAGGTTTTAATTTTCCAAACTATGATACACTTTTACATGTTCTTATAGAGGTGGTGGTGTCACATCATCGCAAACAAATTTTCTTAATTATTTTGCTGAAAAAATTGCTATCATGCAGTCGTGTCATCTATAGTAACTACAACCACCAATAAATCTCTCTACAAAATATACGAAATTTGATATTATAATTTGAAGTACGCTACTTGTCCGCTACTAAAAATATATGGTTTTCCTTTCAAAATTTTAACCTCCATTTTTTTTTTAAATTAAGTTTATAAAATTTTGATAATTTTAATTTCGGTTATTTAAAAACCGAGATGACAGACAACATCAAATTTTTTTATTAATTTTTTTTTTCTTTCTCATTTTTTTTATTTTCCCTCTATCTCATCTTTTTTATTTTTCATTTCTCCTCTTTCTCATTTTTCATTTTTCATTTATAAAAATTATTTAAAATTTTATAATCCATCTTTAAATTATGTTTTTATTTTATTAAAATACCAATAATCTTTCTTTTATAATAATTATTTTAAATATTTATTTAAATTTAAAAATTTTAGATATAATTTTTATAATTTTAAACTATTTTATAACAAAATTATATCAATATTGTTTATTATAAAAAGAGTATCTAGTTATTATTACATATATTTTTTAGTTATTTAGTTAACATTTTATTTTTTTATATAAAATATTTAGTATTGATTTGTTTTTATAACAAAAAAAAAATAAAAAATATAATATTTAAAATATTATTTGAATTCCATTCTTTACTAAAATTTTGATATATTTTTGCAATAATTTTAAAAATTAATATTTTTAAAATAAAAAATACTAATACCAAAAATTTAAAATATTTTCATAATATTTTAAAAATAAAAATATTACTATAATATTAATAAAATTTACTCAAAAAATTATGTTACTGTAATTCATTTTTCATTTCCCTAGTTTTTTTTCTTTTTTCGATTCATTTTTCCCATCTCGCGAGCATGCATTCTTCCTCTTTCCCAACCTTGTCGCATACCTTTTCTTGTCGGTCGAAACCCTCCTTTTCTCCCAGCTCGCTCGTGTAGCTAGTTAATTTTCATTTCGTCTAATCTTGTTAGGAATTTGAGCCAATTTTCATCTTAGCTCTAGTTCTAACCCTAATCCTATTAACGCTTTGAGTTAGGGAGTTAACCCTTTTCCTCTTTCTCTATTTGACTTACTTCCCTTCTTAAACCTTTCAACGCCATCTTTCTCTTTGATTAATCAAGTTTCAACTCCTTTTTGGATTAATTTCTTTGATTGAATGGTCGATTGAAATAGTAGTTTGGGTTTCGATTTAGCGTTGATTGAGTTTGAGCCACTAGGTTCGACTGTTTGAATTATTGGTACTAATTTTGGTACTGAATTTTATGTTGTGTGTAGGGACGCTCATGGTTTTGTTGTGAAACCTCAGCACATATAGAGATACCGAGAATATGCTTACATCTATGAGGTTTTCTTCTACTTATCTTTCTTTTCTTTGTAGATTTCACTCATGTCTTTCTATTTTTTATGCATACTGATATATGATTTTGTTAAAAAAATCGTAAACTCTGTTCAATTGCTTGTTAATGGGGTTTATGCAACACATGTAAACACAACGACATCCTATTGAACTGTTACATTTTTTCAAGTGGATCAACTTGTTTTTGAAGAGTTGGTACATGAGAGATTGCCTAAATTATGTATGTATATTTTGGTACTTTGCTAGTTTTTTCTTTGAGAAGGATTTGAATTTTGTTGGGTCCTCTAATGCAAACGATGTTCTAATTAGCTTGACTAGGGATGGGGATACAAATTCTCTCCCAAATATTAAAGAATAGGTTATATATGCTTTTGGATTCCCTCATTTCACTTTTCTGTGTGCTTTATTTAATTGAGTAGTGATGCATTATATTTTTCTTCTTTTTATGTCTTTACACTGCATATAAATAAAGGTTTGTTTATAAATTACCAATTTATCACACCATAATCTTTTTGTGCCTTTATACTGCATATAAATACTAGAGATGGTGCACTCCCCCTGCTTTACCAGACCATGGTATTCGGCATATCAACAAACAAGCAGGAGCAAGTTATATGGGTCAGTGTTTCAAATTTTTGTTTTCTTATGATTGAAAAAAAATAATAATCTATATTTTGATTTATGATTTTTATAAATTAATGTAGAGAAGCTAATCTTGATTGATTATAAGGATTTTTCATTTTATATCTTGTAGCAAATATTTCTTGTGAGATTTTATATCATGTATAGTTAGGCTACTATGCTCCTTGAATGTAGAAAATCTGTTGCCAATGGCTTGAGCACAAGAGGCAGCATAGATTTTGTTAAAGGCAACAAATTGAAGGATTTCATGTAGGTAACTATCTTCAATTGGGATTTCATCATGAGATGTGGCTTTGAGAATTGTGACTTCTAGATTGGTTGCACTATTGTTGTAGACTTTGACTGTGCTAATGCTTGTTTGGTCTTTCACAGCCCCAACTGCCTTCCTTCTCTTGCATGGCATTTTGTGAAGAAAGTTGATAGGGTTTGAGAAGGGAGATGAAAGTTATGAAGATAGGTTTTTAGGCTAGAAAAATATTAAGAATATGTTAGGAAATTTTGTGGGAATATGATGGAATGATATTTTTATGCTAAGATACGTGGGAAGTTTTTTTTTTGTTTTTGTTTGAGAATTATAAATCAAAGGTCAAAATTTATTAATATCTATTATTGTCGATCAGTTGAAATAATAATAGTTTTTATGCTTTTCTTAGGTGCAAACAAGCAGACCACTATGACACTGTGTTTGCCTTTAAGCTTTTTTTGTTTTAGGAGTGTATGTGGGCATATATTGGTTATAGATTTTATAGCATATAATTTTGACTTAAAGCCCATGAGAAGCTTGATATCTTAAGAAATGGTGTTATGAACCTAAATAGTGGGGATCGAAGGCCCAAATGCATTTTGTCAAAAATAGATAATACAAGTTTAAGTGAAGCAAATATAATTTTAGAAAGTCACATTTTATTATAAAGTAAAATTGTGTGTTTTGATATTAATTCTTGATATTTATGTTATTTTGTTAGTTTTACGAGCTGGTGCTAGTGTTGTTGGTGCTACTGAGCGACGCTGGTGATGCTATACAACGCTGGCGTTACTGCGCGATGTTTGTGTTGCTATGCGACGCTGGTACTGATGTGCAATGCTGATGCTGGTGCTGCGTTGGTGTTGGCGCTGCTACTGGTGCTGGTGCTAGTATTGGTGCTACTGGTGACCGACACTAGTGCTGGCACTACTGGTGGTGCTAGTGCTACTAGTTGATTTGAAGTATACTTATAAATGCTTGTAATTAATAGTAAAAAGTCAATTTGTAATAGTAAGTTTTTATTATGTTTTAGTGTATAATAAACTCTTAAATGTAATTATACTTTTAATTTTAATATAATATATTTTTTAATATTATAATTAATAAATTAATTGTAATTTATATTGATTTTTAATATTGTAATTACTAATTGTATTTTTTTATTTATGCATACCATATGGCCTCGGTTATTGAAAAATCGATATCATAGACATATTCTATGACCTCGGTTATTGAAAAATCGAGATCATAAACATACCCTATGACCTTGGTTATTGAAAAACTGAGGCCATAGACATGTCCTTTAGCCTCGATCTTTCAATAACCGAGGCCATAGGTAATAGTCTATGGTCTCTCTCACCTAGGCCTCAGTTCTTATAACCGTGATCATAGGCCTACAATCATGGTTAAAAACGTAGACCATAAGTACATATTTTATATTTTAGTAGTAGTCGTCAAGAAAATATAAACTCATCAGTTTCACAATTCTCCTCAACTTATTAGAGCATAATCTAACTTGAGTCAATCTTTGATCAGGCACACACACTTGACTACTTTTGTAAAATAGAATTCTTGTTTTTGTCATTTACAAGTAATAGATCGTCCTTAATCACTTTAATTGATATTAAATCATCTCGTTCTCTTATCATAACCTCTATTATGATCATTTGCTTGCTTCAAGTAATATTCGTTTGAGGTGGTCCTTATCGACCACTTGTTTGATTAGCCTTGAATCGTACTATTTTGATACAAATTGTTTGAATTGAAAGCTACGAAGTCCAATATTTGTCTTAAAATAATTACAATTCCTCTAATATTAATATTTCATTCACTAATATCTAAAAAATAATTACTCACCTTACACATAGTTATCATTTTTAGGACAAATTGTAGGTCCCGTTCACATGAAAAAGAAAGAAAATAAAAATGTTAGGTGCAACCACATTTGAAAATAAAAATGTTATGTCCAATCACATTTTCCAAATGCATCAAATATTTTTGTGGCTAAAATTTGGCTAACTGCGTACCCAATTTCTAGCCACATATGGGATAGGCAAAAATTTTTGCCTTATAGAAACACACCAAGATAAGCAAAGCAAAACCAAAAGAACAATTTTTTTTTATGAAAAATAGTATTGTGTGTGAGAGAGTGTGAGAGAGAATACTTTAGAAAAATATCCAATATTTGAGATATTTTTCTAAAAGTGGAGTGAAAAAATAATGAGTTTGAAAAACACTTGTGTGTCACTATTTTGGGTTTATCTCAATTTGTTGTATTGTCTCTCACTTTGTACCCATTAATTTTATTAGTGGAAGAAATATTTTTCAGAGTTTGTCCCATGAACTTAGCTAAAATTAAAAGGTGAACCATGTTAAATTTTCGGTGTCATTATTCTACTCTATTGAATTCATTTTATTTTTTACCCGATGTGCCCAACAATTGGTATTAGAGCTGACCTAGTAAAATTCTTAATATGCTCTATGGTTGCAGCATAGACTGATCTGCCACATCAAAAAAGATTTTATTAGGTCCATGATGTATTTATTTACAAAGAAAGAAACACAATGAAAAAAATGTCAAACTAGAAGGTAGATATTAAGAAATTTAATGACAATAATAATTTCTCTTTATGAAAAAGAAGGATGAAGGGTATTCTTATTCAAAAGAAGGTCCATAATGCATTGTTGGAGAAATAAAATAAGGTAGCAATTATCACCGAGGAACAACAGGAGATAGATGAGAATACAGCTAAAACAATCCGTCTTTATCTCTTAGACAATATTTTGTAAAATATTGAATAAAAAAATTGCAAGACTTCAAAAGAAACATGGAAGACTCTAGAAAACATGTACATATCAAAGAATATTGCCATTAAATTTTATGTGTGGAATGAGCTATATTAGATGAGGAAGAAATATAATATGAGTATGATGAGCATGTTAGTGATTTCAACATGAAGCTTTCTTACTTAGCAAGATGGAATGCAAGTTGCGACGATGAAAAGAAAGTTGTGATGTTACTGGCGTCACTACCACCATCATATAATCATCTCATAACAACTCTGACTTATGCAAAGGACAAGGTTGAGTTTGAAGTTGTTGTAAAAGTTCTATTTTCATATGAGATATGGAACACAAAAAGAGATTCAGAAGCACAAGTCCTTATCGTAGAGTCCAGAGAAAGGAGACAGTACAAAGTGTAGAAACCCAAAGGCAAGAGTAGAGGCAAATCAAACAAATATACTAATGTTGAATGCCATCACTCTAAGAGGAAGGGTCACATCAAGAAATTTTGTCGGATGTTCAAGAAGGAACAAAAAATGAACAAAGGCAAAGAAGTGAAGAAAGATGATAGTAATGATGATGACCAAACAAATACCATAGATGAGTTCAAAATCGTTTATGATGAAGATTTTGTTAATCTTGCATCTCACAAGACTAGTTGGGTGATTGATAATGGTGTTAAAATTCACGCTACATTGCATAGAGAATTTTTCTCATCGTATACACCTGAAAGTTTTGGTGTTGTTAGAATAGGAAATAAAGGTCTGTCAAAAGGTTATTGGCAGAGGAGATGTTTGCTTGGAAACATAGAATAGAACCAGACTATTTTTGAAGGATGTCAGGTATATTCTTGATATGTGCTTGAATTTGATCTCTGTACGCAAACTTTCAAATGAAGGATATTGCAACTCTTTCATTTATGACAAATGTAAACTTACAAAAGGCTCTTTAGTATTGGTTAGAGGTGAGAAGCATACAACTCTGTATATAATACAAATGAAGCTCTCCACCGACACATTAAATGTCATGGAGAAAGACAATGTAGTTGAATTATGGCATGAGAGACTCAATGATATGGGTGAAAAAGGTATGACAAGTCTAACAAGAAAGAAGATATTGTCTAGAATGGATGAAGTACATTTGGAGAAATGTGTTGATTGTCTAGTAGGAAAGAAAAATAGAGTTGCTTTTAAGAGTTCCCCTCATTCTAGAATGAATAATATTTTAGATCTAATTCATTCAAATTTATATGGACCAATGCCAAAATCACTTGGTGGTGCTTAATACTTTGTGACTTTCATTAATGATCATTCAAGGAAGACGTAAGTATATCTTCTAAAGACAAAGGATCAGGTGCTAGATGTCTTCAAAGAATTTCATGCCTCGGTTGAGAGACGTACTGGGAAGAAGTTGAAGTACATTCAAACAGAAAATGGTGGAGAATACATAGGACCTTTTCATGCTTATTGCAAAAAATATGATATTTGGCATCAAAGGACATCTCTAAAGACACCGTAGTTGAATGACTTAGTTGAAAGGATGAACATAACTTTGATAGAGAGAGTTAGATGCTTACTCTCATATGCAAAGTTGTCTAAAACTTTCTAGGGTGAAGCCATACTCATATTTGCACATCTGTTGAATCTTTCACCTTGTACTTATCTCAGGATAGATGTTCCAAAGAAAGTGTGGTCAGGAAAGGATATTTCCTATGATCGTTCAAGGGTGTTTGGATGCAAAGCATTTGTTCATATCCCTAAGGATGAGAGATCCAAAATTGATACAAAGACAAGATAATGTATTTTTATTGATTATGGTCAAGATCAATTTGGCTATAGATTTTATGATCCGGTTGTAAAGAGACTTGTCTGGAGCCGTGATATTGTATTTGTTAAAGATGAGACCATTGAAGATATTGTCAAAATGAAGAAGGATGTTCCTAATTTCAATGGTGACTCATCAGATTTGAAATTAATTCCTTCAACATTAGTGGCAAGATAAGTTAGAGATGAAGACTACGTTTATCCACCTAATGAAGATGATTCTCCCATAAAAGTTGGTTCTGAAGACGAAGGAGATGTTGATGGTCATTATCCAGCACTAACACCTACGAATTTTTCTGTTCCACTAAGAAGAAGTGGTAGACAGAGACGACCATCTACCACATATCCTTCAGATGAGTATGTAGCTTTCACTAATGGGGGAGAACTTGAGATTTATGAAGAATCCATAGATGACAAATCCAAAGAAAAATGGATTGAAGTCATATAAGATGAGATGAAGTCCTTATATGAGAATAAAACTTTTGAGTTGATGAAACTGCCCAAAGGGAATAGGGCTTTGAAAAATAAATGGGTGTTCAGGGTGAAGCATGAATAGCATAGTTCCAATCTACGATACAAAACCATATTGGTTTTCAAAGGATTCAGCCAAATAAAATGAGTTGACTTTGAGGAGATTTTCTCACTAGTTGTGAAAATAAAATCCATTTGTACTGTGTTGGGGTTAGTAGCAAGGCTTGACCTGGAGTTTGAGCAAATGAATGTCAAAATTGCCTTCTTACATGCCGACTTGGAAGAAAAGATATACATGGAGCAACCATAGGGTTTCAAGTAAAAGGAAAAAGAGGATTATATTTTCAAATTGAATAAAAACCTCTAGGGTTTAAAACAAGCACTGTGATAATGATACAACATAATTGAGTCTATAATGGGGGAGCAAGGCTATAAAAAGACTACTTTTGACCATTTTATTTTTGTGTAGAAATTCTCTGATGATGATTTCATTATTCTTTTGCTCTATGTGGATGATATGTTGATTGTTGGCCGGAATATTTCTAGAATCAATAACTTGAAAAAGTAGTTGAGTAATTCTTTTGCCTTGAAAGAATTGGGGATAGCAAAACAAATTCTTGGCATGAGTATTATTAGAGACAAAGGGACCAAGAAGTTATGGTTGTCAGAGGCGAACTACATTGAGGAAGTACTTTAGAGATTTCACATGGACAAGGCTAAAGTGATTAGTTGTCCTTTTGCTAATCATTTTAAGCTAAGTTATAAGCAAAGTCTTTCTACATACAAAGAGAATGAAGAGATGGAAAAGGTTCTATATGCTTCAGTAGTTGGAATTTTGATTTATGCCATGGTTTGCACATGGCTAGATATCACTCATACAATTAGAGTTGTGAGTAGATTCCTTTCAAATCTTGAAAAAAAACATTGGGCTGTAGTGAAATGGATTTTCAAGTATCTTTGAGGTTCTTCCAAAATATGCCTATGTTTTGGAAATGACAAATTTGTGTTAGTTGAATACACAGATGCAGATATGGATGGCGATGTGGATTCCTAAAAAGTTACTTCAAGTTACCTGATTACATTTATAGGGGGAGTTGTGTCATGGAAGTCAAAGTTATAAAAATATGTTGAACTGTCCATTACAAAAGAAGAGTTTATAGCAGCAACGGAAGTATGTAAAGAGCTACTATGGATGAAAAAGCTCTTGAAATAATTTGGGTTGTAATAAGATAGTTACTAGTTATTTTGTGATATTCAAAATGTTATCTACCTTGGAAAGATTGCCTCATTTCATTCAAGATCAAAACATATTGATGTGAGATATCGATGGAGGGATGTAATGGAGAAGAAGCTATTACATCTTGAAAAGATCCATACAGAGAAAAATGGATCAAACATGTTGACGAAAATTCTTCCGAGATAGAATTTTGAATACTGTCGTTTAGCTACTGGATTGGTTGAACCCTCCATATAGTCAGGAGGGAGAGATTTGTAGGTTCTCCTCACATGAAAGGGGAAGAAAATAAAAATGTTAGGTGTAACCATATTTGACAAATACGTCCAATATTTTTATGGCTAAAATTTGGCTAGTTACGTGATCAATCTCTGGCCACATAATGGATAGACAATTATGCCTATAATTAGATAATATTTTTACCTTAAAGAGACACACCAAAAGAAGATAAGCAAAACGAAAGAAATAATTTCTTTTGATGAAAAATAGTGTTATGTGTGAGATAATATTTTAAAAAAAATATTTGAGATATTTTTCTAAAAGACGAGTAACAAAAGTGAGTTTGTAAAATATTTATGTGTCACTATTTTAAGTTGATCTCAATTTTTTATATTTTCTCTCACTTTGTACCTATTAGTTTTATTAGTGGAAGAAATATTTTTCAGAATTTGTCACATATATATAACTCAAATTAAAGAATAAATTATACTAAATTATCGATATTATTATTTTACTTTAACAATTTTATTTTATTTTTAATTTATCGATCACAAACTTATGTTTTATATATAATCTACCCGAATCATGTCACATGGAGCATTTATTTAGAACCAATGCACATGAACATAAATCTGTCATCTCACTCAATTATTTCAAAAGATTCTTTTAAATAAATTACAATAAACAATATACTAAAGTAGCTTATTTTGAATTCAATTTGATTTTTGATCCACTCGAATAAAAATTATTACAATAAAATTTATAAACTATAAAAGCAAATATGCTCGAAATTAATCAGAATAAAATAAATATACCATCACTAATTTATCACTTAATTTTATATTATAATAAATTTATTATTAATTTTTTTATAAATATTATCAATATCAATGTTGTTATATTTTGATGATAATTTGTACAATTCATACAAAATTTAGTGATATATTTATATCACTATTAATTAATTTAATGATAAATTTATAACATTAATAAAAAGTTTGGTAATATATATATTAGGTTTAAAATTAAATAATATTTTTTTACTAACAAATTACGTTACATTTATTAGTTTACCTTAATCTTAAACAAATTACAAAAACAGCCTTAGCACGTGGAATTAATGTATTCCAAATTATATTAGGTTTTGAATATATTATGAGATTGTTCGAATCGGTTGTATTTCATTTTAGTTAATGTGAAGGAAACAACTTTATATGTTACATTATTACAAAAAAAAAAAGTGAAAAACATTATATGTTATAAGGTATAAAATGTAGGAGGCCTCTCGTAAGTTAATCTACAAATAAAATGGACGAATT
This sequence comes from Hippophae gyantsensis, assembly GCA_030763125.1. NCBI lineage: Eukaryota > Viridiplantae > Streptophyta > Magnoliopsida > Rosales > Elaeagnaceae > Hippophae > Hippophae gyantsensis. The sequence goes on from CM061028.1 coordinate 12,953,807, forward strand.
AAATTAATTTATATTTTAATAAGTGATATGATTTTTACAATTTTTTTTTAGTAAACTTAAATTCAAATTATATCATAAAATAATTTTTTAGTTAATGATATAAGAAATCTCTATAAAAAAAAATTGTAGGGATCATGAAAACCGTACTGGAAACTAACCATATTTAATCATATATAATCAATTACTTTTTACGAAAATATTAATAGATGCTTCTTATAGCTGACAAAAGAGACACGTGTTTGTTCAATATTACATTCTTAAAAGAACGGTGAAGATAACAAAAAGACCCAACACGTGTTTGTTCATTTAATTATAAATGGTTTTGTGGATGGAACGGGCTGGGCTGGGCTGGGCTGGATTTGAATCCCTGTCCGTTATCTATTTTTTTTATTTTGAATTTGTCACCTAGTTATATACGATGATCGTAGTAAACAATAGACCTCAAATAAATAAAAAATAAAGATTTAAATCATATTTTAAATATAATTTTTTTATTTTATTAAAAAGAAAAACTATATAAAAAACAGGTAAATAATAAATATTTTATAATGAAAAGAAAAAGAAGATTTTGAGACAATAAATAATAAAATAAAAAATAATATTTATATTAAAGGAAAAAAATAAAATATATAAAAAAAATGTATAATATTTTTATACCAAGCAATATTGATTGAATTTTATTATAAATTATTTTGAAATAATAAAAATAAATTATAAAATAATCATGAGATTTTAGATTTTTAAAATTTAAATAAATTTTATAAAAAAAGTTAATGATGTTTTAAATAAATATATATATATATATATAATTTAGGAGTCCTACATTGAATATGGCCTTGGAGCAATGACAGAAGCGAATATATATATATATATAGCAGTCAAAACTAATGTTAGATTTCACTGTGATAATTCATAAGCTCATAAGTCGTTCTATAACTACAACTACACAAGACAAAACTGTGAAAGTCGTACTTTTTTCTGGTCCAAATGTGAAAGTTATACTTAATTCTACTAAAAGAAGAGATCTAGGGGCAATCTTTATAGAAAACGCTATGTAAGCGAGTCTTTTTTCTCTCTTATTTTGTTCAGATTAGTAATCACTTTCACATACACAGTATAGAAGATATTATCATTTCATTAGCGGAAAAAGTTAATGACAATACTATTTCTTTTATATATATAAAGCGTGGAAATTTTTTTTCTTGTACATATGATGTGGTTTTTAAAGTTGGATAGTTTTGGTTTAAACTAAAATTTGAAGTAGCTTAATCGATTAGGATATTAGAAAATATAAATTAATCTATATTACTTAAATAGTAAAAATAATCCAAAATAAATTAAAAAATTTAGGTTATTTTGAATTGATTATATTGGTTTTGAAAATTTTTATTTTTCTCACTAGATCGTGCTTACAAATTTGTTACTTGAAAATAAATTTAATTATGCAAACTTTAAGCTTTATAATTTATATTATATGTATGTATATGACATCATAATTATTAATATTTAAATTAAATAATAATCTATATATATATATATTAATTTAAATATTTTAACTATATTATGTACAAAAATATAATTAATTAAAAAAATTTAAAGTTATATATGATTATGATTATATGTTAGAATTTTAAAATTTTAATTTGAAGAAGGTTGAACAATATAAAAACAAATAAAAAAATAAAAAAAAATTAAATGTAATAGACATGCGTTGGTTAGGTTTTTATTAGTTTTTAAAATTTAAAAACTTAATCAACTTATACTTGATTAATTCTTTAAAATTTAAAATTAAATCGATAAAATTGAGTTGGTTAGTTTGGATTAATTGAGTTAATTTTTGCACGTTCGTTACTGTGACGATAAAATCGATATTCCATTACTTTTTTTATATAAAAATAACATTTATGAAAATAATTATACATATTTGTAATATAAATAAAATTATGTAATATTTGTACACAACTTTACAAAATAATCTTACAACATGAAAATATTAATGTTGAGTAATATATTTAATTTAAAATTCATCTATTACAAAATTTATTTATGTAAACTTTACGTAATTATATACACATTATATTTATTTTACGTAAAAACCTTATAAAATAAAATTGTTTCTATCGGTTTATTTTAAAACTTATTTATTTTGAATTTTTTAGTTCATTGTGATAATTTAAAACTTTTTCATATAAATTTAATTTAACGTAATATATATATTATAAAATTATAAAAAATTTATATATAACTAAAAAATAATATTTCTAAAATTTTATAGATTTATATACAATTATTTACATCTTATAAAATAACCTAGAATGTCAAAATGTTTATAATAAATAACATATCAATTTGAAAACTTCATATCGAATTAACTTTTTAAAAATAACAACAATTTCTAAATTTTAAAGAAAATTCATAATATATTAAATTGTACAAAATATATTTACATATTTGTTTAAAATAAATAATACATAATTTAAACAAAATTCTATACAAACTTAAAAAAATTAAAAATATATATTAAGAAGTCTAATATTTATATAGACATACGTCCAAACCTAACCAAACCATAGTCTCCATCATCATAATCCCAACATAGTAGCAGACTAATAGTCTAACCACTACTAAAATACTTCTCTATGGCTTTGTAAATTTAATCTCAATTTTTTTCAAAATCGAGATTATGGTATATATATAACTAAATTTTTATCAATAAACGTGATTATAAATTTTATCATTTTTCTCTCTTTTTTACTTTTTCCTTTTTTTTTTATTTTTTCCTTATCCCTAGTTTTTCCTTTTCTCCTTTCATTTTTCCCAGTTACATGAGATTTTCCTTCTCCCCTCTCTTCTTCTTCTTCCTCGGTAAACATTAGTTGATAGAACTTTTTCTCATTTTCTTTGTCTGTTATATATGAACTGTTTTTAGTATATGTGTGTGTATATCTATTATGTTATGAACTACTCTTTGTCAAATAATGGCTCAAAATATTGAATTCTAAACAAAACCCTTAGTCTTTTTTATTATATATATATCATTTTTCCCTCTCAACTAAAAACTGAAAGTTGGAATAGAAAGAAAAAAAATAGTCAACAGTTGCGTGAGAGAGCTACCAGAGAAGTCGCTGGAGAAGAAGTAAGTTACCGTTAAAAATTTGAAGCTGAAAACAGAGGAAAAATAAAAGGAGAAGAGAGTAGTGAGAACGACCACCAGCTTTTCATTCATTTCTAGCCATCACCAGAGTTGGCCCTCTTTGACTTCCTCCATATGTTTTAGTTTGCATCCGCTTATAAGCCATCTTCGATTTATGTCTGTTAGCCTGTTTTGGTGTTGCCTCCACCAGGAACAACCTCGCGAGTCTATAAGCTCCAGCCTAGTGACTCCAATAGTGCTAGTGTTTGCCTTCGTAAGCGAGCAACGCAGCGTCGCGACCTCCATCATCTTACTCTCTCTTTTTCGGTAATATCAAATAAATTTGTAATTTATTAGCTGGGTTTGTTTATTGATTATGTGCAAAAAGTATGTCTGTATTTGAATTTTGGTATAATTTGCGAAACTCTCATAAGATTGATGTTTATATCTTCATTTTATAATTAATGGATTTTTTTCGGTGTGCCATCGTCAGTAGAGTAAACTTTTTCAATTGAAAAGTTGAACCATTTAAATCATCGTGTACCATCTATTTTCTCATTCTTTATTATTTTACTGTTATCTATTATTATATATTTGTGCAACCAAATTGGATCTAATCTTTGCTTCAGTAAATGCTTATTTTATAACAAATTGGTATCACAGCTTATTATATAAAAGATTATTTTCAGTAAATCTTGATGAGAAACCAATGTAATAAGAAGATTTATTCATCTTTTCTCAAGTAAAAACACTTTATTTGTCCTTGTAGGTGTGTTATCTTATGTTATGAGCATTCTCGTTTATAATCTTTCTTCTATTTTGTCAGTGTTATACTTGGATATTGTTAGCACTAGCACCAATACACCAACACTAGCACACTAGCACACTGGCACCAATACACTAGTGCCAACATCAGCACACCAGCCCTAGCACCAGCACCAGTATCAGTACATCAACCCCAATATCAACATTAGCACACGAATGTCAGCACAAGTACACCAGCATACCAACACTAGGTTTTTAGTGGCACTTATAGTGACCTTGTTGGTAATGATTCAGAAAATTGTGGACAATTTGATTAGCATTAGTAATTTTTTTGCATGTATTTCATATTTTAAAATATTTTAATTAGTTAGTTATTGTAAATCATTATTATATTTTTTGTGTATATAAAAACTATCAAATGTAATTTCACTCCTAATTTTAATATAACGATTTTTAATTTATTAATTAATTTTAATTTATATTGAAAAAGGAGATTAAATGGTATATTTATAACCTTATTTTTTTTATAAAATTGAAGATATAACGTATACTTATGGTCTCGATTATTTAAAGTCTGAGGCCATAGGTTATAGTGTATGGTCTTTCTTATTTATGAATCGATTCTTATAACTATGATCATAAACTTATAATTACTGTTAAAAATCAAGTTCATAAATATACATTATAATAATAAATTCAACTACCATAAATTAAACTAATCATTTTAACCTTGTGTTGTGCTCGTAGACTTCGTAAAATACCACCCAGTCAACCCTATTCTTGTTCATTATATCTCATTTTCATTCTTCAACAAAATTCTTTTATTTTTTATTTTTTTATTGTATTTTTATTTATTATTTATTTGTGAGTAATATTTTTATATTTTAAAATTATTTTGTAAGTTAAAATAATATATAATTTTGTACACATTATATAACTATTATAAAAATGTATTATTATTTTATAAGTTGTATAGAATAAAAAAAATTATAAATTTTACAAATTCATTAATGATAGTCGCTTGTGATGGTCGCATGTCGGTGGGTTTACCGAAGGTTAGATGGTAACGTGGGTAGAAATTAAATATAGGGTTATTTTAATTTTTTAATATATATATATATATATATATTTATTTATTATTTTTTTAAATTGTGTTTTTTAATTATTATATTATATTAGAATAAATTGTAATGAATTCTACCGATTCTTTGGGCTTCGTTCAATTTGTTGTTAAAACCGAATGCAGCCGTTTCATAAATGACCTCTGCCGTGTCCGCTCAGCTGGGACCAGAACATGTCCTCCCAGGAACAATCCAACTGTTCTTATTTAAAAAAACTCCTGCGAAAAAATAATGATGGATATGTTTGCTTCCCCGTTTACAACAGACAACTTTCACCCCTGACATCATGGACAAATTTTTTAGGTGTTCAGGAATTACTTCTTTAAAAAGAAAAAAAATCCAAAATATAAGTTAAAATGAGAGGATTATGAATTAGTAATATATATATATATATATATATATGATTATAAGCATATATCTCCCGCCAAGAGTATTATGAGTGAATGTTATTCAATTTGGTTATTTTTATTTAAAATATTAATTAATATATATTGATTTGTTAAATAAAAAATATTTAATTAACTTATTTATATGGATTTAATAGATTTGATTTACGGTTAATTATTTATTTTTTAATAAATTTAAATTATTTTAATATAAAATTAATAAAAAAATTATTATTTAATAATAATTTAATTAAAAAATTTATATATTAATATTTAAAATATAATTGTGCATTGATTATCAATTAGAGAAAATAAATTGTTGAGAATTTGAAAACAAAAAATAATTTAGATGTTTTATTAGTTATAATAATTTTTATAAAACAAAAATAAGAAAAAAATAATATAAACTGTTTAATTTTTTAAATCAATATAAAAATTTAATTAAAATTATATAATTATAAAAAACATATGATATGTGTACTATAAATATATAAAATTAAAAATAAATATGTAAAATATTATAAAAATAGATCAAATGTTGGTTTATAATTTTAAAACTTTAATTGATATAAAAACTATTAATTTTTACATTTTTAAAACTATAAAAAAACTAATTCAACCTATAAAATATAAAATTTGGCTCAATTTTGACGGTTAGATATACTAAAAAAAAAAAAAATTCTAACATCATGGTTTACTCAAAGCACTGCTTATGAACGAGCATACATAGGACGAATATTTATAAATTTATTCATATAAGTATGTTTTCACTGATATAAATATAAAAGATTATTCCTACAATAGTATAAAGAAAAAGGTGAAGACTATATGTTAAAAACTTTATATAAATTAAACATATATTTTTCATGCATTTATTAACGTGTGTTTATAACATTAAAAAAAATTCAATATATGTTCAGCTCTCAAGAGCGTTAAAAATGAAGATAGTCTTGTAAAATAAAATTATCTAATGCAATTAAAACTTTAAAGAATGAACCGGAATAAAGTTATAATTTTCAATAAAATTACATAAAAAAAAATTATAATTATTAAATGATATATAAAAGTTTTATAATTTTTTAAAAAATACATATTAATTTTAAATTGATAATTTATTTTATGAAAGCAGTAACGTACCAAACACAGGATTATATTTTAAGGGATATTTTTATAATTATAAATTAATTAATTTTTAATATTAATAAAATTCAAAAATAATAGTTAATTTAAAATTAATGTATATTTTTTAAAAAAAATTATAAATTTTTTATCCATTATTTAATAATTATAAAATTTTGATATACAAGTTATATACTATCAAATTTTTTCTGCAACCAGCAAGTCAATTTTAAAGTTGTTCTTCTTAGCAGCAAGTCCATTTTTCGCAACACATGGATCAAAGTCGTCCACACATTGCATACACGCTATAATTAATCTTAGGAATTTTCAAGAAAGGAAAACCACACATCTGGCGTTTTAGCAGGCAGCATGAGATTGCAATTGTGATGTTGTCTGCTGGGGAGCTTTCTAGTTTATTAGCAAAAGCTGGAGGATTAAATTTATCTGATTGAAAGTTACCAAATTGAAAAGTTATTTTATGGGATTAAATTGATCTAATTATTTAGCCGTCTTACTCAACTAAATGATAAAATTAAAGGTATATTATATTATTATGTTTGACGAATTAATAAGAATTAAAGGAAAATAAAATAGGTCTTTAAAAAAAAAAAAAAACTGATATAGACTAATCATGATTCACATGATGATCACCAGCATAAATGACTACCCACATGAGTGAGAGTGTTTTTCTTATATTGTTATTAATGAGAACAATTTGGAACATCTTTAATAACGATTTCAATTTTTTTTAATTAAATAATAGATATTGTTATTTTTTATTTTTATGTTTATTAATATAATTTTTTCACAAATTAAAAAATTAAGAAAAAAATTGATTATTATTTATAAATTTTATGCTTTTAATTACTTTCTTCAAATATTTATATCTACAAAATTTTGATATAACTTAATTTTAAAAAAAAATTATTTTTTAATCTGATTTATAAATTACTCTGATAATAATTTCTTAAAAATATAAAAATTAAAAATCTTTATCAATATATATAATTAAAAAAAATTCTTTAAACCATTATCAAGTCAGTAAACATACTTTTAGCAACACCATTTTTGCAATCACGGTACCGAAGCTCGAAGTAGATAGGAAGGTCCCCCACTTTGAAAATCGATATTCCTTGAGGATTTAGTGATGGGATGATGCTCACTCCGCACAAGCATTTGTTGTCCTCCCCTTTCTTTGATTACCAAATTGCCTTGAAGGGCACTATGCCCTTAAAAGACTATTATTAGAAAGTAAAAAATGTATTTTTGGAGGATCATGACATCATTCGTGACATGGTTCTCACTTCCATTTGGATTAGATCCTAAAAGGGTAACTCCCTGACTCATCTCCAATCAATTATTCATTATAAAGCTACACTTTTCCTGAAAGTCTACCTTCATCTCTTTCCATGTCTTTCTGCAATTTTCAATTAACAAGGCTGCTTGTAAGTTATAAACCACAAAACCGGTCAATGGGTCCTGTATAAAAGATGGGTTTCAGCAATCTGGACAATTTATTACATTTTTTGGATAGATCAACCCAAATTTGCAGTCAATTAAGAGGATAAATATCTAAAATTTCAATATTGATTTCAGATGTGATATTTAATCACACCACTTATTTATTCTACAAGTCGCTCCAAGAGTAGTTCTTCATAATTTAGTGAATAAGGCTCTCAACTTTATATTTGACATAGTTACATACAGTAGAAAATACACTATAAATACACGATTTCTATTATGTCTAGATACTACATTCTACTGTAGGTTTTTGCAGCCATTCTTACGCTTCATACCCACATGGAGAAGATAACTTGGCCATCTACTACATTTTCTCTATTCAGATTTATTATCTTTTTCCAAATTCTCATGTTTCTGTACAGAAGCAGACCAATCCCAGGCTTTCTAGGTTATTTTTACCACTACTTGCTTGAACAAGTGCACTTGGCACGCTTATTTGAAAGTGTCTGAAAATTTCCAACAAAATAAAAAGAAACATAAACGTTAGAGGAGTTAAAAACTTCAATATTTAGTAAATCCTTATTCAAGATTTTGTAGATGTACCTGTACTCGGTCCTGAAGGTCTTTTATGTAATCAACAGCCAAATCTAACATGTCTGCTGTGTTTGTTTGCTGCAAAAAGTGAGGACTATTTTTAAGAATAGAATAGAGTCCCCTGAAAGTATTCATACGGAAATGCTAAGAAAGATTCTACCTTCTCCATGTTGGGAACGAGCTCTTGAAGTTTCCTCATTCTTTCACTGATTTTGGTTCTTCTTACCTGAAACAAATCAATGATTTCCATGAAAGAAAATTAAGAGATGCAGAAAATGAGCCAATACTAGAAACAAAATTTTATATTGATCGCACAAGTAAGTTACCCTCTCAGCTATGCTCCGCGGGTGAGTAGCAAAACCCCTCTTAGCTCGAATCTTACAAGGGACCGAATCTGGCGACAGCAACATCTTCTCAATTGTGGCCATCTCTGCTGCTGTTTTGGGCAAGCTCATGTGATGAGACAGAACAGTTGGAGGGCGAATTCCTTTTGTCTCTAAGTTCTTATTAATAGTAACTAGTTAGAAATCCAAATCCCACTTGATATTCCAGAAAACAAAATATAAGTGATCTGAAAATTTTACCTGAACTTCTGATGGGTTTAAACCAGAAAATGCTTTCCCATCCTCATCATCTATTAAATTGTTTAGGGCAACCATATTATCAGACAAAACAGCAGAGTCTTCCCAGGCACTACTAGTGGGGAAACCTGACACAAAATTGTCACCTCCCATTTCACCAAAAGCTCCACTTTCAAGTTTGACCTTGCCTGTACTTTTATTCTCAATTGAACTCATTAGCCTTGATGAGGAATTTGGTCCCGGCGAAAAATTCCTCAAGCTAGCTGTAGAAGAAAAAGATGCTTCTTCATTAGTTCTACTACTGGTTCCATAAATTCCCATGCCTCTCATTACAGTATAGCCGGCCAGATGCTAAGAGTTTGGTAAGCATCAAAGGCATCATCCTTAAACTACAAAAGTTAAATTCGTACAAAAAAATCCTGGGCCAGGTGCATAAACAGTAACCTACTTTTGTGTATTACTAGCTAAAATTAGTTTCATCACCTTCAATAACCACAAATAGATAAACCAAGTTCTTTTACTATACAAAGAAAATTTGACATTAAATTATTTACCATAAATAGATATACACTACAGAAAACATGAAAAAAACGAAAATTATATGCTTCACTCATAACGGCAAATAAGATAGAAGGACATAATCTGTGGGAATAAATACATACCAGTATCAAGATCTAAATCTGCAAATAAGCCAGCAGGTGAACTACTCTGTCGAAGAAGAGTCGAATTACTAACACTACCAGCCCTCATCTGTGGGAACTGACTCATTCCAGTTAAATAGGTTGCTTTCTTGGCTGAAGAAGCCATGCTTTGATTTGGCAAAGGTGGTTTTGGTGAACTTTGGTAAAAGCCCTGTGAAGCAGAAGAAGAGTAAGTGTTGATATTACTCTGTTGTTGGTGCTGAAAAGCTGCAGGTTCGTCAATCTTGATGGTAGGAGTCACAAATTGCGCTTGTTGATTAGTTTGGGCGGTCACCGGTTGAGCTGTCGTATTATTATCTCCACCGTCACTTTTCATAAACCTTGCAAATATTCGCTCTGTTTCGGGACTGGATGGTCGATTCAAGAATTGTTTACAGAATTCTCTGTCCATAATATCTGCGAAATACGAACTAGGAGCCGATCGGTAACGCATCAACCCAGAGTTCATTTGCTGCTGGTAGTGTTGATTATGGTCACGAACAAGTAGTTGATTATGTTGAAGATCCGACTCCATTCCTTCCTTAATCTCCTTGCCTTCAATTTTCTTCTAAATATCTTTTTCTTTTCACTTATCAGAACAATCAATGGCTTATTCTGTTGCCCAGGAATTTTTCTTTTGAAATAAAGCAATAAGGCTCAGCAATTCATCTACTTGTTGGGGATCTAAACAAAAGTCACTCACAAACCCAAATTTATATAATTTAATCGTCTGCTACAGAAGCAGCTACAGACACTCTAAAGAGTAAAACTTACAGGGAAACTTTTCCACGCAAATCCCAACTAAAATCTGATAACTACCCACATCTCAATTTATATAATCTAAGTCATCCACCTAAGGAAGACATTTAAATATCGAGAGAACTCTGAAAAAAAAAATCATAAAAAGAGGAACAGAACATAAAACAAGCCTAGTATATTTGGCAACTTCATAAATCTAAAATATGAGGACCCAAAATACCTGCTTGCGCTCTCTTCAGTTTCAGCTGGAAGGGGTGGGATTTTGGCTGTGGTGAAGTTGATGTTATTGATTTGTTCCACAAACTTTTTTTTTTTTGGTTGATGTTACTGGGGTCTGGAATCTAGATGCCAATGAGCAAAGCAAAAAGAAGAGAGAGAGAGAGTGTGAAGATTGCAAATACAAATTTTAATTTTATTTTGCTTGCTTTTTCCTCTCCTATGAGTTCAGCCAAAGACAAGTAACAGATTCCAGAAATCTTGTCCCTCATATTGCATATGTTGATTATTTTATCTGACGAAAATGCCCTTGTCCATTGCAGTGCTGCTTCTAAACCATCATTTAAGTGAGGGAAGGAAAAAAAAAATGACTGGAGTCTCGAGAGCCTGCCCTTAATGTAAAGCGGTTATTATTATTATTATTTTTAATAACTAGAATACTTAAATAACGTTAGAACACTAGTATACATCTCTTTTACACATTAAGTTATTTAATCTCATCATTTTAATTGAAATATTTTAATTTATTACTTTAAAAAATTTATACAATTAAATACTAAAAGTTTAAAATTATAGAACTTACATGCATTCAGACTAAAATGCTAATTAAAAGTTGTAATACACTAATTTGCTTAAAATTAAAGAATCACAGTTACTTTTCTCTCGAATAAATTTTATATTTTTAAACCATGACTTAGTTCAAGTCACTCTATATTAAAATATATATTTATTTATTTAATATTAATTTTATGAGAATTATTTTTTTATAATTATCTCATATAAATAATTGAGAAATATTTATTAATTTTTATGTTTTTAATTATTTATCTAATAATTGTATTACGCATCGTTTATTGGAATGGAAGGTGAGTCGTAATAAAGATTAGAATCAATTATATTATATTATCATGGATTTATTTTATTACAAACATTTATTATTGTGTGAAATTTTGGGTATGTATTGTTTTTACTTTTATAATTAAAGCTTGAATGCAAACAATGCCAGTTGAACAATACGTGTCACCCAGGGAAGGAAAAAACAAAATAACATGATAACCTGAAACCAACACTGGACTAGATCTTTAACTTTTTAATAAAGGGCATCATTCAGGTTAAAATTAATAAATAGAAATTTTTTTAAAAAATATTAATGTCAAAATAAAACATTTTTTTAATCAACGACTATTTTCGGATGGAGATGAAATTGTTAGTTTAGGTTTAATTTTATGATATAATCACGTAATTTTATTATTAATTTTATTAAATAAAAAATATATGTTTAATTTTTTTATAATATAAATAAATATATATTTTTTATTATTAAAAATAAATAATTTTTTAAATAATTAAATTATTTATATAGTGATAGGTAATTTTATGTATGGGGATAAACTCGAGCAGCTAGAGTAGGCGATAAGTTTGTTTGACACATCACTTCCCATGGTTTGTATTAATTCTGGCCATGCATCAAAATTACAAGTTGACTCTTTGGATAAATATATACGTGGGAGGAGAAAGTAGCCAAACACAAATATTGGTGGTATTAAAATGGTAATTTTATTTAAATAAGAGATATTATTTAATTAATTTATTAAAAAAAATAATATTTTGAAGTTTATTTGTTTATAAAAAAGGATGTAATATAAGTCATTTTATGTAAGAAATTTTAAATAAAAATAAAAGTTAACTTTTTATCTCATTTTTTATTAAATATAACAAAATATTACATCTATTATATGTATATTTATATTTTTTGATAATTACATACATAAAAAATTTAATATTTAATTAAAAAGTTATTTAAATTTTTTTAAAAAAATTTCTTTCAAAATTAAACTAAATTTTTATCGTCTAATATCCAAAATCATACATTAGATAATGAAATTTAATTTAAGTTTAATAGAAAGATTTCTTAAAAAATATGAAAAAATAAATTACTTCATTAGATATATATTTATTAAAAATTATAAATATATACATGTTACGTGTACTATTTCATTATATTTAATAAAAAATTGGATGAAAAATTAATTTCGTATTTATGACTTAAAAATAATTTTTCTAAATAAATTAACTAAACAACCTCAAAGACTTGAAAGTACCTCCATGACCATTTTTTCGATAAGAAATTATTGAAGCAAGTATGGCAATTACGAGTATACCCAAAAGTTCAACACTTCATACGAAGATGTTCGCACAAGCCCATTGCAACTAAACATGCTATTCTGAGACATATTTGGCCTTTTGATGTCATTCGTTGTGCTTTGTGTGGAAGTGAAGATGAAACTATTGTCCATCTCCTATTTGACTATTGTGTTGCCACAGATATATTAATTGCCTTTTGATAGTAATTAAGTTTGATGCATGATATGTTGACACTAAGTTTGCAACTTATTGTCATGGGTTTATGGCATCTATGGAAGGCTCGTAAAAGAGTGGTCTTTAGGCAAGAATTGGTGGACATATTACATATTATCTTACTTGCAAAATGACACTGTGAAGAATATAATGTTGCTCTTGGCCAATGATAGAGTAGCTTACTTGTATAAACCAGTGGGAGCATGTATTGTTGATATTTCTTTTAAGAAACATCTATATATATTATAAGTTTATAAAAAATCATAAATATTATGACGTTGTATTTTGATAAGTAAAATATAAATTATATAATATATTAAGTAAAATAATTTCACGTGATATATAGAATTATTAATTTTTATATATTTGTTTGACCTATTAGCCTAAGGTTTGTACCGGTACATATAGACAGGTTGCATCTATCAATATGAATAAATCTAAGTAATTATAGATCGATAAAAAAGAAAATAATTTATAAAATAATAGAAAAGTCCTCCGTCACTTTGGTATGTAATTCCATAAATGCAATGAAAATGTTTCCATGAAAAAATATATGAAACCTTTCTTTGAAAACTAAAATTTTATACAAAAAAAAAACTATAATAAATTAAATAAAATATATTATAAATAAATATATAAAATATAAGTAAATTATAAAACCTTTTTATGAACTAATGAGGAGATATTATTTATAGTAATTTATTAGATGATGTATTTACTCTTCCCAGTGATATGTTATGTAGTTGTACAGTTGTACTATTTGTAAATATTTTCTAAATATTTTACAATGTCCTTGAACGGAACTACGGAAGCAAATAAATCAACTTATTTCAGGTGTAATAAATGCCAATCTAATTGTTTTTTTTTTTTGGTTCGATTGAAGGAGATAGAAAAATGCCATTATTGTTGATTAGTTAATATATGTAGAAAATTATAATTTGAGTGTAATTCTTTTGACTTATGTAATAAAAATCACTTAATTTTATCTATTTGATTTTAAATAATATATCAAAAAATAAAAAATTAAGTAATTTTTTTTTAAAATAAAACACTGTAGTTTATTTTTTTAAAGTATAGTAACTTTTAATACACTATTAAAAAAATAAAAATATTAAAATATTATTTAAAAAAAACAATTGATTTATAATATACATTTAAAAACAAGTATATTAAAATACTTATTTTATAAAATTAAATGACTTTTGATGTGCCATTTAAAACTAAATAAACTTGAAAATTTCATTCACATGTCTTTCCAAATACGTCGTTCGAAAAATTGAGTATAAAATTATTAGGTTTTGTTATATATATATATATCAAATTCTTTAGAATATTAATTATTTCAATGGAAAGTTATATTAAAAATGAGCTGATGCCAGGTTACCATAGATAATTTAGTTTTTTTACTATTTTTTGTAACGTCATCTAATATAATTAGTAAATGTTTGAAGTATTCTTAAGCAATATCCTATTTTAAATTCTCTATCTTTAAATCTTGTTTAAAAGCATGACACCCTTACAAGAACTTTAATTAATCATTAAAAAAAACATACAAATTGACATTTGACCTATCGACAAACATAGTGTAGTAGGAAGTACGAAGTTCGTGATCAAGATTATTAGATAATATAGTATAATTAGAAAAATGTATAATTAGTGGAAGATAGTAACAAAATGGTAAACTTTTTTACTCAGTCAGATACGTGTTAACTTTAAAATTAATATACAGTGACAGACAGAATTCTAGTACGTACCATTAACTCTTACATTAATATATAGTGCTTTGAAACCCCAAATTTAATTGAAAACGACGAACAACATTGATAGCAACATATGTATAGTCATAGGACTGCCCCATATATGCCGTGAGCGAAGTAGTCCGTGCATATATATTATTTTAACATATAGATTTAACTTAAATTCGATCGCCCCATATATGCCGTGAGCGAAGTAGTCCGTGCATATATATTATTTTAACATATAGATTTAACTTAAATTCGATCTATGAACAACACATGTACATGTACTTTAAGGAAGACTTGGAATGGTATATACTCCCATCCATAAGATACTCATAGTGTGCCCTTACATGTACAAAATAACTTTGAATTATAAAGTAGTCGAAATTAAATTAGATTATGTTTTTACATATGTAATATCTTGATACGATGTCACATGTATTTTTATATGATCGATACGTATATATATAATGTCATATATATATACCTCATATGAGATCCATACAATTTATTCAATTCTCTAATTTCTCTTTAGTTTCTTTCTCTAAAAATCGAATCATCCAAACATATTAACGCTTATCGTGGAGTTCAGGATTCAAAAGTCAAAACCTTAGCTTTTGACCCCTTATTTTCAAGAATTCACTCCAAGTTTTGAGAGAGAAACCTTGTAAGAAAGATCCCCACATTTTATTCTCTAAGACTCACATTCGTCACAGTAGGAATGCTAGCTGATGAAAGATTGAAACTAGCAAACGAGATAGCATCTTCGTTGTAGGATCGTACCTTGCCAACAAATAAAGAGGCTTGAGTTGAGTCGACCCCCATCAAGAGTTAACACACCAACTTCTCAAGTTAAGAAAAAAGCTTGAGGAGACTTGTTAAGAAAATAGAGTATTAAACTAGCAATCAAGCCTAAAAGCTTTGACGAGTTGAACCATCAACTTGGTTGATGAGTTTAAGTCGGCTCTTACAGTAAATGAGCCAACCTAGGTTGAGAATGTAGAAAATGGTGACCTTTTTTCTAATATGATAGGGCTCAACAATGAAAAATTGTTATAAGAGCGAAAGAGTTGGAAGGTACGCTCTCAGGCATTAAAGAAAACAAATAAAAAGTAAGATAAGGTCCTCAAAAAAACTAACAAAAGGCAAGGCACATAACGATGTCGATAGGGATTGTGAGTAATTGTGTGTTTCTCCTTTTTCTAATGAAATAAAAAGCAATAAGTCTCAAACCAAGTTTAGTGCTCTTAAGTATCTAGATTAAGAAGGAATGAAGGATCAAGTAATTCATGTTCAACATTTTAAGATGGCTATCGCCCCTATAAGCCTCACTTGAAAAAAAAAGATGTCATGATGTGCAAATTGTTTGCTATCACTCTATGTGATAGCGTTCAAAAATGATTTAATAACTTGACCCCTCGTACCATAACCCCATTTTCTTAATTTGACAGATTGTTTATCACCAACTATACCTTAACAAGCCTTTGACAAAAGAATCTCATCACTTTTTTCTCTATCACCTAGGGAATTGGAGAATTTTTTAAAGAATACATGAGAATGTTTAGGGAAGAAAAGCTAAAAATAGAAAATTGCCCTAACTCTATTGAGATAGAAGCTCTCAAACTAGGTCTATTAAGAAGTTCTAATTTATTTGTTGTATTAACCTAAACACTTCTCCAAAGAAACTCATGAAAAAGTTAGAATGTTTGTTAATTTAGAAAGGGAGTTAGAGTTGGACAAAAAGAGTAAAGTTATTGTAGAATCTACACTAAAAAAAAAAACAGACAAATCAAACCAAGACAAAATGATTGATAGAAATAAACGTTTTATATTAAAAATCACATATATTTTTTAATAATATCATTTTTAATCTAATATCATTGCATTAAAATAATATAACTTTTATATTAAAAATTACTTTAAATGAGTACTAAATATTGCATAAAATATAATACAATAAACAATGTCGTAATAAATTTAGTGCACTTTTATTCATTTAGTGCGATATAATTCATTCTTTATTTTTTAAGGAAAGATAAAAAATTTAAAAATATTATTTTAATTATATTTCACTCTAATATCTTTGGTTAAAATTTATTACAATTATATTTTTTTATTTTAATAATATTATTAATTTTTATTACTTATAATAAATTAAAATTAAGTATATGATACAAAAATAGTAAAAAAAATTACTAAATATAATATAGAACTTAAAATATAATATAAACTAAAACAAAAATTTAATAATTGAAAAAATTATTTTTAAATAATAGTTAATTAATTCAATAATAATTTTTAAATAATTAAATAAAGAGACAAGTAAAATAAATATTTTATTTTATAAATGAATATACTTTTTAGTAGAATATTTAGTATTGTAAGTTCAAAAAGAAAAATATATTATAATTTTTATATTCATATAATATTAAAATTATATCAAAAATAATGCAATGGATTGATGTGCTAATATATTTTTATTTTATTTTTTAAAAATATTAATAAGAGATTATTTGAAAGGTTTTTTTTTTTTTTGGGAAGACACGAATACGCTATTAGTATTTTAGCAGACAATTAGATGTAACTCAACTCATTTTATTTATAAATGAATTATTTTGTCTTTTTTAGTTTAAAAATAAATAAATAATTTTAATTTATATTTAAATTAAAGAAAGTAAGTGATATCGTTAGAAATTAATTATTATTTTTTTATTTTTTATCAATTTTTATAAATATTGTTTTACACAAATATATATAATTTTATGAAGTTTGTTTTTTTGTTAAAATACCTTGCATATAATATAAAATATTCATGAGTATGATATTATTAATATATTAAAGATAATGTTTAAAATAAATTGATAGAAAATTAAATGAATTAGTTGATTTTTAATAATTTATGTTCTTTCTTTAAAGATTTTTTTTAATTTAAATATAATAATATAAATTAAAATTTATTTTTTTATTGTTAAAAATAAAATAATTTTTGTTCAACTAGTAAAAAAAATTATCAATTTATAAAACAAATTAACTCATTGGGCACTTTATTTCGAAGAATATATATTTTTTAAAATAACATTAACATACTTACACTCACAGATATGTTTTGAACTCACCTATTTTCAATATTCACAAAAAATATATGACATTACACTACAAATAAATTAATAATAGAAAATTATTATAGGATGTTTAAAATAGGAGATTATATATACTTTTTAAACTAACAATTACTCAATATTCACAAAAAATATATGACATTACACTACAAATAAATTAATAATAAAAAATTATTATACGATGTTTAAAATAGGAGATTATATATACTTTTTAAACTAACAATTACTCAATATTCACAAAAAATATATGACATTACACTACAAATAAATTAATAATAGAAAATTATTATACGATGTTTAAAATAGGAGATTATATATACTTTTTAAACTAACAATTACTCAATATTCACAAAAAATATATGACATTACACTACAAATAAATTAATAATAGAAAATTATTATACGATGTTTAAAATAGGAGATTATATATACTTTTTAAACTAACAATTACCCACTTACATTTTAATTATGATGTTTCTTATAAAAAAAGAAAGAAAAATGTTAATTATAACTATAAATGTTAGTTGAATCTTCTCCTAAAAAAATAAAAATGTTGATTGAAAAGGGAATATATAATTAGGTGAAGTGTGTCTATTCCTAATTAGAAAAAAGTCCGGCTAATATATCAAACGTGTAGCCAAGGTTTATGAATTGCTTTGTGTACAAATTTTGATGGTTATTGAAAATTGTGTTCAAACAAAATTAACCTGAGTAGAGGTTTTTTTGTCGCAACAAAAGGAAATTGAAACCAAAATGCAACTACCATGAAATATTTTGGAGCTCTGTTGTTCCTCCTTGGATGAGTTTCTCTTTTTAGGGATTTCTTTTTTCTCTTTTATTTTTTATGTTAATTTCTGGTGTTGACATATATATATATATATATATATATATATATATATATATATATATATATATATATATTTAAAGTTCTATGTGGAGTTCTCTTTATATATATATATATATATATATATATATATATATTTAAAGTTCTATGTGGAGTTCTCTTTTTCCCTTTTTACTTTTTCTTTTCTTTTCTTGTTCAAGTGCAGATGACTCATCTACCCTAGAAGAGACCTTTTTGTCGTGACTTGTTGTATGTTTTGGCGCCATTTGGACATTTTGTGTTCTATTAGGGAGTTAAAAGTTTGCGTGAGTGTGGATTTGCTTGTTTAATCAGCATCTCATCTTGTAGCTGCTACTTCTCTATGGAGTGCTGAAAAGATGTTGGATATGATAACCTTTCTCAAGTCTCAACTATATTGTATGATATATGGACTTTTTCCTTCTTCTATGCTGCATGCATCGTCGATATTGGGGTTTTTCTAATTTTTTTGCTCTCTCTATTATGAGATTATGTAGCCTCTTTTATTTTTATTTTTAAATAAGGTTTATTATTTTCCTAATATCATTATTTTATTTTTATTTAAATTTTTAAAGTGATATTTTAGTTATATTTATTTATAAAAATGTATAAATTTAATGTAATTTATCATTTAATTTAAAGATATTTTACGGGTGTAATAATACATGTGATATGTAGAAGATATTTTTGGATAATAAATTAATGAAATGATATTAATATAATATTTTGAGATAATTAATTAATATATTATTCAAAAATATTTTTTAATGTAACAAGTTTAATATTATGTAAAAAAAATTCAATTAAATAAAAAATTATATTAAATTAATACTCTTTAAATAGGGTTACCAATCAAATAATATTTTAAAATTTTAAGTAAAAAAAATATTGAAAATAAAATTATCATAAAGCTAATCCAAAAAGTATGTTGTTATTCTTTACTGGGATGTAGGTGATTGCAATTCTGGTGTTATTGTTCGTGGCCTGGTTTGTTGTCCATCGTACTTTTTTTAGACTTTTAAACGTATTGTATTGCAATTAATTTAATGGAATGCTTTTATTGTGATTACAAAAAACTACGTTATTGATATTTTTCTGTTTAATTAATATTATTTTTAATATTGGGAGTATTTGTTTACTAAGTCATTGAATCTTTATTAAAAAATTAATTAGTAGTGAACTATTTAGACTTGTAGGTAATTTGCTGTTGTTGTCTTGTTTTCATTATTTGTCATTTCAAAAGAGTATTTTAATATTTTTGTGTTACCAATATTACGTTCAAAGTTTAGTTATTTTGAATCGGTAGTAAGATACGTGAGATGGTAATATATTTCGTTTTATATGTATCATGTTATAAGGGATAAAAAAAGTATATCTTAGTTATTAAGATATATTATTTTGATTTAGAACTTAAATATAGTAGTATATTTAATTTTAAATATAATTTAATTAAATTTTATTTAATGTTAATATTTGGTATAGGAAAAATGAAACCATGTCTAACGAGGATGCGGAGCTTCACACTTTTTTCAACAAATGTTTCTTCAAAAACAAACATTTTAATCCGTTACATTTTTAATAGGCCATTCTTAGTTACAATATCCACTTTTTATTGATAAATTGAGGTAAATCAGTGGGTGAAACTTTTATATATATAAAACGACAGAAAAAAAAACAAATAAATAAGTATGATTTAATCACTGAAATCACAATACATAACTCCCTAATAAATTTTCGAAGAGTATGATTTCGTCTTAACTTAAAGTTTTCATAAATGTAATATTTTTTTAAAAATTTCACAACACATATACGTGAAATCGTAAAATTTGATGTTTAAATAATATGATCTCAAAGTTTATGCACTTATATATACAATTTTTTTTTATAGTTTGAATACTAAATTATTCATTAAAAATTTAAACGATTAATTATAAAAATTTAAAAGATTGGGCATTAAAAACAAGTTTAAATAACTCCCCAAAATTTGATAACTATTAAAATAGTTAATCGTATTATTTATAAATCTTCCTTAATTCATGTTTTTTAATGCTCAAGAAAGATTATACTTGTTTTTAGTAGACTTTCATCATGCAATTTCAAAATTATAAAGTAATAAATATTATCTGAACTATTATTAACTCAACAATTATATTATTTTCTTTTTTGAACGCAGCTGTTTTGTTCATTTAGCTTTGTGTATATGTTTTTATCTTTTTTGTTTTAGCTAATTAAAACAAATGATTCCTTAGAATTTGGGAAAAGTATATTGTTTAATGCGTCTTGGTGGTGCACATACCAATTTCTGTTGTTTACAGTATTGTTGGGAATATTTTAGATCTAACCATAAGATGGTAGCCTATCCAATACCAATGGACCTAGGCCCATCATGGGTTATGTGCTTAAAAGCTTAGCTACATTTATATTGATGGGTTTAATTTTCATTTTATCGTCATTGTCTTCGTCATGTTACCTTTTATGATCTGACTTAGATATCGATTGGAAGACACCACTCCTTTGACTCCAAACTCATGTTATCTTGCATGTCATTTCTTTATTGCACTGCCATATCTTCGATCAACACTGACAATCATATTGGTGAATGTTTCCTCCTCGACAAGTACAATTACTATTGGTGGTGAAGGCACGGTTCTAAGCGAAATAAAATTGGGACTTAAATATTTTTTTATATTAAGTAATATAAATAAAAAAATCTTGACTTTTATGTTTTAAAAATTTGTTTAATATTACACTAGAAATAGCAAGTATTAGTTTTCAGGCAACATAAAAAAAAACATAATAAGTGAGGAGTTTATGTAATTAATATATAAAATTCAATAAATATTAAAAGATATAAATTTACAGCATTAAATAAAGATTAAAATTATATTTTTAGATCAAATTATAAAAATAAAATTAAAAATAGAATAAATAGTCAAAATTGTTTTCAAAAATCAATGATAAATTAAAATTAAAAATAAATGATGAGTAAATAAAGATATTTAATTAAAATTTATAATTATGAATACATCTTGTAAAAAGAAATGAAATTTGTTTTTGAACTTTATCATAAATAAGATTTGACAATATATTATTAAATATAGGGAAAACTTTGAATTACGATAAAAAATTTAAAATTATATGAATGTTTATTTTTTAAATAAAATAAATACATAGAGATAAGATAAAATTTAAAAATCAAAATAGATGTTTTTATGTTTTTTTCGTATAACGTAAAAATATATATTTTTTATATATTTAAAAATGTAGTACATATATTTTTTATAACATTAAAAAATATTTCTTATATAAATTTAAAAAAAAATCATGTAAATAATTGAATCATATAAAAATTAAAATGTAATATATATGAGTTTTTTTTTACTATCTTAATTAATTAAAAAAAAGATAATATTAAAAAGAATATTAAATTAATTAAAAAAATGGAGATAATAATAAAAAATAATTTCATAAAGTTTATTACTTAAAATTTTAAATCGTTAAACTTAGGTGGCGTTTGGTTCGTGAAATGGAATCGGAATCGGAATCGGAATCAGAATGGAATGGAATGGAAAGGAAACAATTTTGTTTGGTTTGACCACTGAAATCAAGCTCAGAATCAGGATTATAGTGTTTGGTTTGCCACTGGAATGGAATGAAAAAAGCTGTAAATGACCTTAATACCCCTACATGCTGTAAAGTTCAAATAATGTCATTTAATTACTATTTTTTCGTCATATAAAATACATTATTGAAATCATTATTTTTTTAAATAAGTATTATTTAATTAAAAAATATATATATTATTAAAATTATTATTTTTCTAAATAGGGTTTAGGGTTTTGAGGTTTGGGATGTGTGATTTAAGGTTTAGGGATTTAGGATTTGGGGTTATATTTGTAGGTAAAGGTTTAGGGTTAAAATTATTATTTTTCTAAAAATAGTTTAGGGTTTTAGAATTTTGGATTTAGGGTTTAGGGTTTTAAGGTTTAGGGTTTATGGTTTTAGGATTTGGAATTTGGGGTTTAGGGTTTTGAGATTTATGTTTTAGGGTTTTGGGTTTTGGGATTTATGTTTTAAGGTTTAGGGTTTAGAGATTTAGGGATTTGGGGTTTAGGGTTTTAGGGTTTAAGGTTTAGGAATTTGGGGTTTAGGGTTTTAGGATTTGGAATTTGGGGTTTAGGGTTTAGGGTTTTGGGATTTATGTTTTAGGGTTTTGGGATTTATGTTTTAGGGTTTAGGGTTTAGAGATTTAGGGATTTGGGGTTTAGGGTTTTAGGGTTTAGGGATTTGGGGTTTAGGGTTTTAGGATTTAGAATTTGGGGTTTAGGGTTTTACGATTTGGAATTTGGGGTTTAGGGTTTAGGGTTTAGGGTTTTGGGATTTATGTTTTAGGGTTTAGGGTTTTGGGATTTATGTTTTAAGATTTAGGATTTTAGGGTTTAGGGTTTTGGGTTTTGGGATTTGGGATTTAGGGTTTATGGTTTAGGGATTTGGGGTTTTAGGATTTGGAATTTGGGATTTAGGGTTTAGGGTTTAGAGATTTGAGATTTATGTTTTAGGGTTTTGGGATTTATGTTTTAAGGTTTAGGGTTTTAGGGTTTAGGGTTTAGGAATTTGAGGTTTAGAGTTTAAGGTTTTAGGATTTTAGGATTTGGATTTAGGGTTTAGGGTTTTGGAATTTTGGGTTTGAGAATTTGAGATTTGAATTTAAGGTTATATTTTAAGTGAGGGTAAAATTGGAAAAAAAAAAGTTTAGATGGGAATGGAATAATGATTATCAAATGTGGGAGAAGGAATTGTGATTCTTCTCTTTAAGAATCGATTCATTCCGCCCATTCCGTCCAACCAAACACACAAAATGGAAGGAATCAATTCTGATTCCATTCCATTCCCTCCAACCAAACGTGGGGTTATAGTTTTTATTTTCTTTAAATAAAAAAACTAACAATAAAGTAGAGATTTTACTTACTTACAATGTTATATTTTATATATAGAGTTTATGAAATTACTAGGTTATTATTTTTATTTTATTATTTAATATAAAATATTATATATTGAGTTTTTACGTACGTACTTACAATGTTATAACAGAGATTAACGTAACACGATTATTCAAAGATACGTAAGGAGTTAGAAATTCATAACCAACAATTAAATATATATTCCCAATTTCCTCGCATCCTCACCGATTTCATCAATCACCGACTCACCACTGCTACTACCACTCCTCCTATCACCAGCATACCCGCTACTACTATGGCTCGTCGTTCCGTCCACTTCCAGCTCCGAAATAGTTCGATGCCAAATCACTCTGTTAAAGACTAAATTTAGATCAAAAATTGAAGTTTAAAATTACGTACTAGTCCGTCATGGATGAAATCTTAAAGCTCTGCAACTTCTCAACATAGTTGAAAAGATTGATGATTCTTTAATGAAAATAAGGCTTTCAACTCTTGCAAAATAATATATAGGAGAAGGGGAGAAAAGTAGGAATTGGAGCTTCTTCTTTTTTTTTTTTTTTTTGGGTGGGGTGAAACTCATACTAGGTGGAACCATGGAGAAGTGAGGGAAGAGAGCTATGGAGATTGGTCTTGAAAAATCTGGAACGATAAAAGGAAAAAATTGACCAAAAGGGTAAAAACATAAAATTACATACCCTAAATGACATCGCACAGCGATTTCGGTCGAATATGCTTAGCGACTAAATGAAACTCTATATTGCATCGATCCTTATTCTAATTCTACTTCTATCAATCCTCTTAATACATATATAAAATTATTAAGGAAATATGAGTATGTGATTCGAGTTTTTTCTGGAGGTATCCAGAAATATAGTACATTCAATTAGGGATGTCAACATTTTCCACGCATGGCTTTGATTTTAAATAATAAATTTTGAGTTGGTTTTTGAAATCTGTTATTTTTTTTCTTTCTAATTTTGAGTTCTGTTTTGTTGGTGTGGAATAATCCGAACACGATACTATCATATAAATCTTATCATATATCATATTTTATTTAATATTTTTAATAATTTTATAAATTAAAGTTATTCATTTTTATTTAAATCTTATCACATTTTATATAATATAAATCTCATTATATTTTATCAAATTTATTATAGATAATTATATTTCATTTTTTATTATTTTTATAATTTACTTGTCCAATTAAATTTATTCAAAAAAATAAAATATCCTGTCATATAATATCTCATTATCGTTAACTTATAAAAAAATAAAAATAAACTCACAAAATTATAAATAATATAATAAATTAAAATAATATCTCATTTTAATTCACACCTTGTTTAACCAGTAACTACGATTTCAATGTATTTGTATAACCTTCAATATCGATTGATTATTGCTTGTGTGTCTTGGTTCTGGTTTTTATAGGCGTCACTAATATTATTATTAATAGTATAAACCAGTACCGTATGATTATTTCAAATCTATTAAATTTAAATCTATATCATTTCGTTATCTACCAAAAACATTTGTTAATAATATTGGAAGACAACTAACATATAAGATTATTTTTTCAAGCTTCATAACTCGTAGAAATTATCCCAATTTAATTAATTAATTATTTTTTAATTAATATAATTTATTTTAAAATATACTCTCATTAATACTATACAAAGGACTAAACACAAATCCAAAAAACATGTAGTACACCACCTTTGCCCCAAGTAGTACTCTATGTAAAAATCATTTATTTAGTTTCGAAGATGTAAAGTTTATGAGTATTGATTATATTTATAAATAAAATTTAGTTTATAGGTACATTCTCAATATCACTATTTAAATAGAAGAAATTAACAAGTTTTGAATTCATGTATTTAAGGTATATATTTATTTTTAAACACGTTAGATTTCATATTAAACATATAAAAATATTTAGTATATATATATTACTCGATCAATCAAATAATGATTAGATAGATCGATCAAAATTGAGTTCGATTGATATAAAAACTAGATCGATCAATAATCGATGGTATTCAATTTACCTGGTATCAAGTTTTTAGTTAATCATTACCTAGATTGATCGATCTTGTCGATCAAACTCGGTCTAAATTTATCGAGTAATGGAGGCTTCAACTTCAACTTAATTATTTACTCAGGTCAAACATTTCAATTATCATTTTATCCATATTATTTAATGTTTTATAAATTATTAATGTCGAGATTTATAATTAGACTTTAACTTAACATTAGGACTTTAATATCTATTATTTAAAAAACCTAATATTTCCTATTAAATCAATCGTATTAATTATAATTTTTTTAATTGTTTTTGTTCTCTCTTAAAAAGTTTTGAAAAAAAAATATTATATTTGTTTAAGTTTATTTTATAAATTAATATGTCAAATATTAGTGATTGTATTTGATTGATTAATAAACATATTTAATTTATAATATTTTGATTATATGTTCGTAGAAATTATTTTTTATTATGTTCTTGTGTGTAATATTATAATTATTTAATTTTAAAGAAATTATCTTTATTTAATCTTCTTATTTTAGGGTTACTAGATGATTTAAAATTAACTATTATATTTTTGAATATTTTAATTATAATTATTCATTATTTAATATTCTAATTATGATTATTTATTATTAAATTTATATTAAGATACACTTTGTATTTGTGCTATTGTGTGGATTGATACTTTTTTTCTTAAATTATTTGTTTGGTCTAAATTATTTCTACTTAAAATATCATATATCAAGATTTTTTTATTTTTATTTTATATTTATTATAAACAATTATATTTCTGAAATTTTGTTTAATTTAATTAATTCTATATTAATTAGTTGATAACTAAAAATTCTCGAATGTATGCTAAAAATAATAATGCTAGCCTGGCTGAAGGATGCTGTACGTGGCAAATAATATATAAGAGGGAATTCTTGGAAGCTTGATGTGAGGAGTTGACTTTTATAACCCATGTTACCACGTTCAAGGAAGTGTCGTAACAAAATAGCAAGAATCACGGGTCAAACATTAAATTAAACTAAACTGTTTTTATCGTAACTTTGTATATATAATATATATTTTCAAGATTCCGAGGAAAAAAATAAAAAAGAAGGTAGTTTGTGTATAAAATCCTACATATCTGGCCATGATACCCATGCTTCACTCACCCAACGTACTTCACAGTTTACAAACGCCACTTCTACTGCTTCAGTAGTCCATTGCAAGATCAGAGATGAGCTTCATCTATTTAATTCGTTGCATCACTCTGTTATTAATTGCCGTTTGTTGTGCAGCCAAGGCTTGCCTACCTGCTGAACGGGCAGCTCTTTTAGCCTTCAAATCGGCGCTTCACGAGCCCCATGTGGGCATCTTCAACTCATGGACTGGACCTGACTGCTGCAACAATTGGTACGGCGTCAGTTGCGACCACCAAACCCATCGGGTAGCCGGCATAAACCTCCGCGGTGAATCCGAGGATCCAATTTTCCAAAAGGCTAAGCAAACCGGTTATATGACCGGTTCCATTTCACCCTTCATTTGCAAACTCCACAAACTATCCAGTTTTACTCTCGCCGACTGGAAAGGAATCTCAGGCCATATTCCTAAGTGTATCACCAGCTTGGCTTTCCTAAGAATCTTTGATGTTGTCGGAAACAAAATATCCGGCGAGATTCCAGCAGACATTGGTCGCCTTAGGAGACTCAAGATGTTTAACGTTGCCGACAATCAAATATCAGGTCGTATTCCGCCTTCGATTACACTCATTTGGCGAATGATGCATCTTGACCTTCGAAACAACATAATTTCGGGTCCGATTCCAGAAAATTTCGGCGGTCTCGCCATGTTGAGCCGAGCTTTGCTAAGTGGAAACCAGATTAGTGGGGCTATCCCAATTTCGGTTTCGAAGATTCATCGTCTCGTGGATCTAGATCTTTCTAGGAATCGGATTTGTGGTTCAATTCCGGAATCACTTGGTAAGATGTCGGTTCTTGCGAATCTAGACCTGAATGGTAACAACATATCGGGTTATATTCCGGAGAGTCTATGTAGTTCGAGGATAAGTAACATGAATCTGAGCGGAAATGCACTTACGGGTAACATACCGGACACTTTCGGGCCAAAATCATACTTTATGACGCTGGATTTATCGTACAATAATTTGAAGGGTCCGATTCCAAAATCGATATCTTCAGCTTCGTATGTACAATACTTAGATTTGAGCCACAACCACCTTTGTGGGAAGATACCGAAGGGTTCACCATTTGATCGTATGGATGAGTGGTCGTTT
Organism: Hippophae gyantsensis; assembly: GCA_030763125.1. NCBI lineage: Eukaryota > Viridiplantae > Streptophyta > Magnoliopsida > Rosales > Elaeagnaceae > Hippophae > Hippophae gyantsensis. The sequence goes on from CM061028.1 coordinate 12,981,971, forward strand.
GTTAATAACGATTGTCTATGTGGGAAGCCCCTCACAGCTTGCTTAAACAAGTAACCAACTTCATTTATTGTTTATTCTTTTTATTTATTAATTAGTTTAAATATTATTGTATGTATTTTGTGTGAGAGAAAGTTATTACGATCTTAATTGTAAAAGAAAATGAACTTGTTCACTCTACTTGTATCTATGTTTCAATCAAAGTTTTAAATTTGCATCGTGGATGATTGGATTATATTTAAAAATTTACAAGATATAGAAATAATTAACTTTGAATAAGTGAATAAATTATTTTTAATTTATAATTTAATAATCTAAACAAAACGATAAGATATATAATCGTGTGTAATAATGAATCACGAAAATAAAAAAAAATACATTATATTTTTAGGCAAAAATAATTTAGATCATAACCATGATTTAAGAGAAAAATCACTGGTTCACCAACACTTAATTTTTTACTATAAAAATCAAACGTTAAGTATAAACTCGATCTTATGTTATCTTTCTTAAGATTGTCTCAATGTATTTTATTTATAAACTCTAACTCTATTTTCATAATTTTTAATATTAATGTAAATAATTTTTAGACTAATATTTTAATAAACTTTCTGTTAATCAGATACATTTATGAATCAACTAACGTATTTAATAATGAATAATCATAACTGGATGATTGAAAACAAGCCACTTAAATCAAATCAACTAGCAAATTTTAAAATAAAATAAATAAATAAAAATTTAATAAAAATAATTTTTATAAAATTTAATAATTAAATCATATAATTATGATAATTCATATATGAAAGATTTTAATTAAAAGAAAGCTATACGAAAATTAAAAAAAAAACATGAAAATATAAGTTATAAAAATATAGACAATCCTTCAATATTAATAAAGAGGCTTTTCGCTTTTTCTGACCGATTATAATAACATTTTATCTTTTGGATTCACCCAATTGCTTCTTCTTCTTTTTTAGCAGTTCGGCCGATAAATCTTTATATGATGATGACGACGATAACAACTTAATAATATTAAGATTTAAATCTCGCTAAAAATCTTAATAATAAAAATGTTATTTTTAAAACACATATAAAAAATACTAAAACACATCTAAGAAATAGTTAATTGATATTTATTTAAATTTAAATAAATATTTTAATAACACAAATAATTATAATTTTATGAACATGTTTCATTAAATATATGGATGTAATCTTATATGTAATAATTATAAACTTAAAATATGATTATTTAAAATTTGAATGTTTCTTCAACTTTACTTAATATACTTATTCGTAAACTTAAAAATAAATTTACATATAAGTATTTTATTTACAAAAATAATCAATACTTATAATCTTTATAATATCAATGTTTCATAAAAAAACATTTCAATTTTATGAATTGTAGTTATGTATGTTAGAGGTAATTAAAGATGATATTATAGTAGAGTTTATAAAGATAATATATATCATCATTCATTGTATTAATTTTTTTTATAAATTAAGAAGATGTATAAAAGTTTTCAATGTTACTGTCTTTGGAAGCTCACTTATAAATACGAGCTATCATGTATATATGATTACATGAGTATAGGAAAGTTTGATTTTCACTTCTTAAAATGTTTCATAGAAGTTTATATTTATGCTTATCTTGATGTTACCCATAGTTATTAGCAACTAAGCTTTGATAATTTATCTTATTATACCTGTATCAACACAACATAACGTAGATATTGATATAAAATATGTGTCAAATTTAATAAAATTTATACTTCTAACCATGATTTTACTCAATAAGATAGTAAAAAAAAAAACGAAGCAATGATATTTTCTTAATCTTTTAAAAATTATTTTGAAATTTTTGGCTTGTTATCGAAATAAAGTGGATATGGACTTTTAAAAATAAGATTGTATGAACTTTTAAAAAAATTAGACCTTCTTTGGTTTGTTGGGCTTCATTTTTATACATTACAAACTCCATTTTTATTCACAAACTAATATATTATTATAAATTTTAAAAAATAAATTACATTTAATGAAGGAAGCAAGCTAACAATGAATAAAAATATAAAATAATTACTATTTTAAGTATATATATATAATATAATAGATCTAATAAATGTATTAACTTTTATAAAATTAAACACTTATGCACTCACGTCCTAAAATATAATAAATTAATATCTAACCTTTAAACATGAGTCCGTATGGAACTTTTTTTCCCAATTACATTACATGCAACATAGCTTAGCGATCCATTTAGCTATAAAACATTTCAGATGAGTGCTTACAACTAATGAAGGTAGTAAAAAGAAAAAGAAAGAACACTACGTACTTAGTAATAATGAAAGTTAAAAGACTTAATGGTACTTTGTTGTTTGATTCTTGTTACACTGCAACAATTTTAATTTATAAAGACATCATTTACTGGGTACGTAGTGGTGTGCAAATTAAAGCATACTGGTTTAGATTTTAAATCAAAACTTTAACATATCAGTCTAATAGATTTTTAAAAAACAGAAATCGATCATAATCTATTAAAAATAAAAATTAATACAATTCAAACTAAATTAAATTTAAAAAAAAAACTCGATTGGGTTGGGTGGATTTTTTTAAATTTAAATTTCCGGAGAACTCTTATTGTAATTTAGCTTTGAATTTGAGAATCAAGAGATTATACTAGTTATATCCAATCAATTTTCCAAGTTTCATTTTGTATTGTTATGAACTTGTATGCTCTTAGAGCTATATATTTAAAGCAAACGTTACCTATATACTACTAAATATTTCAAACTATTTTTAATTTTTTACTTTATATATGTTTTTTTATTAATTTAGTGACTCACGTTTTAAATTGTGTATCACCCAAGAATTCCTTTCTTCCTCACCCACTCCCTCTGCTAAGTAGCACCCTAGACACCCTATATATATTATCAAGGCATACAGGCTTTTTGCAGGAGCACCAACTAAACAATGAATCAATTTTTAAGTGGTTTTCACGATGTGCTGCATGATTCATTTAGTTATTAAGAGTGTAGTCTTTAAATGAACAATTTTTTTATTATATTTTTTAATCATAATTACTTTATAAGTCATTTAGTTATAATTTAAAATTAACTTTTTTAATCATGTTATTTTTAAGAAAATGATTAATGAAAAATAAAATCAATTTTTAATCTATCACTTTTTATTAACCTTATTTTATGTCATGTATATGACTTTATTAATAAGAATTAAAGTTATCATTTTAATCATTATTTTTTTCATTTAATTATAATCATAAAATTTTGATACGTTATTTTCTCTTTATTTTATTTATTTTTTAGTTTTAATTTATGTTTTACCATCACTTAAATAATAATATTTTATATTTATTTTTTGATTTTTGATTCATCCTTTAACATAACTTAACTTAAATAATAATATTTTAATCATATTTATCAAATAATAATATTTAATTATAAATTTGATTAAAATTTTGACTTTTTTTTTCTTTTCATATTATTGTAATAATAAGAAAATATCAGTTGATACCTAGGTAACTTTCTAATTTCTATTAAAAAAAATATAAGCATTTTCCCCAATTAGTTTAAAAAAATCTATAAATCGGCACAGGTGAGTAAATACGGTAGTACCGTTGGACCCCTCTTCTCTTTCTCTTCTTATCATCACTTCTTAATTTATTGCAATTTGCAAGTTATAAAGACATGTATGGTCTCATTATGACCAGTGTTTCACGTGCGGTGTCCCTGCTAATGCAAAACGTATGAATCAGAAAATAAGAACCCAACCCCACTGTCAAGTACTTCAGTCTACCACGCAGCCAGCGATCTGATGTAGTAATATTCGTCATCGTCACAAACATATATTGGGAGGAAATTATCTACTCACCCAGGTAAGCATTAAATTAACAAAATAGTCCCTTATTTAATTTAGTTATTTTAGTTTAATTTTAATTTTTAAAATCTAGCTTTATTATTTTAAGGTTTATACTTTATTTATTTAATTTTTTTTTGGGTAATAGATTTATACTTTAACATTAAGATTGATATTTGTCATACAGGCTATAATATATTTAAATTTTTTTCTATGTTCAATTTCTAAGGGATTGTCAATTTGTTACTTGGTACTCATCTTGGTAGCTGTGGACATTTTTTTCATTTTAAAATTTTTTTTATTTTATATATCAATGTCAATTTTAATTAATGTTCTACTTGATTAAACAAAAAAATCTCATTATGTGTAAGACTTGAGTAAACAATTTTTTTTCCAAACATTTTGTTTTCTAAGAGGAGAAACCCCGATCTCTTATCACCAGTGGTGGAGACTTGATATATCATTTTATAAAAAAAATACAATTGTGTGAGAAAATTTTATACAAAAATTAAAAATTGTACAAAAATAATTCATAAATATCATTTTATACTATGTTCATATCTCTTCAACTTCTTAGCTTGAAAATAATATCTATTATATTTATATATTTTTAATAAAAAAAATCTTTAACACAAAATCTTACTAGTTTAATTTTTAATTTCAATTAATTAGATTCATTTAATGTTAAATTTTAATTGATTGATTATTATTTAATTAATGTTATTAGATAATATATTTTTATTATTATAAAATTTTAAGAGATATAATTTTCTAAAAAAAACACTTTATTAATAATAATTTTTTATGAAAATTTTAAAAATAAAAATTATCTTTTTAGTATACTTTTTCACTACAAACTAGTGGTGAATAATATATCGAAACTATATATTTTTTATCAATCTCAATCTAAATTAAATTTAAAGATTTTTAATTTAAATTCGACCTAATGATATAATCAATCTGAATTTGAACAAATTATATTTTTTAAATTGTATAAAGTTAGATTGATATTAAAAATATTTATTAATTATTATTATATACAAAACATGACATTTAAATATAAATTGGTTTATTTGTAGTAAAATTTATTATTTATAATTACAACTAAGAAAATAAAAAAATGAGAAATATGTTTGGATAATTATTAAATTATTATAAAAATTTAACATTTATATTTATTTTTAAGTTAAAATAATAATTTAATATAATTGTGGTATATATAATATTTAAATATAATATATTATAAAATAAAATATATATTTATTTATAATTTAATATTAATTCAGTCTTTATCAAATTATAATTGATTATAAAATACGTCAATCTAAATTCGAAGAATGATATACTTTTTAATCTAAAATTAATTTAATTACAAAAAATTTCAATTTAATTTGATCAGAATCCAACATATTAGGTCATATTTTTCAATTAAAATAAATTGGTTAAATTATTTACTCTCCTTTCAAAAAATCATGAAATTTATATTTTTATCTCTTTTTATTAAAAAATTTATATTTTTATATTTTTGGTCTAAAAAAATTATTTATTAAATAAAAAATAAATATTAAATAAAAAAATACGCTAATAATTTTATTTTTATCGAGAATTCCAGAATACAATAAGTTTTTTTTTTAAAAGCATAAATTAAAAGTTACTAATTATTTCAAAGTTGCTGGCTACGAAGTCATAAAAATAGAAATACATCTTATACAAAAGGAGATAATAATTATAATATTTAAACTATTTATATATTAATTGTTACACTGTGTAGTAATTTTAATTACGTAAATATATAAATTTTTTTGATAAATTTTATTAATTCTATAATTTAAAAGTAAAATAATTAAATAATTTTTTTTAATAATTATAATTTTTTAAAGAAAAAATATAAAATATATATTTTATTAATAAAAAAAATGTCAGTAATTTCGTGCCTCTATAATTTTTATTTTATTTTCGATTTTTTTTAAATTTTAACTTAATAAATTATATTTTTAAATGACATGATTAACGAAATTCACTAAAAAAAATTAATAAATTAAATAATTACAAAATGAAAAGTAATTAATACCTTGTTATACCAAAGAAGTGCATCAGCCAGGTAAGTTGTAAATAGCGAAAATAATAACAATCTATTCTATATAATTCTAATAGTTTTTATTAATTTTTTTAAATTTTTACAAATAATAACAATCTATTCTATATTTTCATAAAAATATATCTTAAAATCTTAACTGACATAATATTTTAAACTTTACGCCTATTATCTAATCAATAACACCTAGTATGTAATCAATAACACCTCACCTTTATAAAATTAGCTAGTTAGTTTAAATTCAATATTAAAAATTATTAATTATTTTTAAAATATATGATAATATAATATTATAAGGTAATAAAATTTATAATTAAAAAATAAATACTTAAAAAAATTAAAAAAATTTAATTAATAGAGGATATATTTTAAAAATAATCTATAGCCTCTAATCTTGCAGTGCTACTGCTAGTGGTAGTGATAGTGCCAGCCGAACCTGAAACTCTGCAGTCAGGCTAGCACACGTGATTGTGATAACATTATTGAAATCTATGTGCAAAATATTAATATCTTAATTGCGTACGTGTTGGATTTCTAGATATCGCATTAGTTTATTTATCTACGACCGACTATGCATTCAAACTTAATTTGATTGATCAATATTAACAAGTTTCTGATTGATATACTTCAGGATTACGAAAAGCTTAATTATATGAAACCTGATTAAAGGAAACATATTAAGTAGACTATTGTTTATTGAATGTTACTAATTCCAACATGTAATTTACAGGCTCCTCCTTTAGCAAAAAGGATAAAAGTACAATAATATTGCACCGAAATTAAGTGAAACGCGAATCGTTTCAATTTTCAGAATGACTTGAATTGATTACTATAAATACAAAATAAATATTTTTTTTTCCTTTATGAATTTCAGCATACAACTTTTTTCTTGCATAAATTGCAAGTCACATGAACAACATGTTCGGTGTTCCCGTTCGGTACTAACCGACTAGTAAAATAACTTATCTAGCATGCTTTGAGAGGTTTTCCGCATAAACAATCATTGTATGTAAACGATGACGCTTCCAGGTGATCGAACGGTGAACCTGCTGGAATCCGCCCACAAAGATGGTTGTGGCTCAAATCCAGATGTCCAATATACGAAGCACCTGATATTGATTTTGGAATACGACCCTTTAGCTTATTGTACGATAAATCTAGCACTGTAAAGTAAGATCTCGCCCCGAAAGTGTCCGGTATTATACCCATGAGCGAGTTTCTGCTCAAATTCAAGTTAGTTATGCTCGAGCTAAGCAAGCTCGTTGGAATGTAACCAATTAAGTTGTTCGAGTCCAGATTCAGAGTTGCAAGAACCGCCATTTTACCAAGTGATTCCGGAATTGAACCGGATAACCGATTCACTGAAAGATCCAGATCGGCGAGACGGTAAATCGTCGAAATTGAACTTGGGATGGGACCACTGATTCGGTTTCCGCTGAATAGAGCCCGGCTAAGCATTCTCATTCCGCCGAAATTTCTAGGAAGGCTACCGAAGATCTTGTTGTTTCGGATATCGAGGTGCATCAGGCTTGACAAGTTAGTAAGGGAAGCCGGAAGTCTACCGTATATTTGGTTATCGGCAATATTAATAACGGTAAGCCGTTTTAAGCGACCGATATCTGCCGGGATATCGCCGGATATTTTGTTTCCGATTATATCGAAGATTCGGAGGAAAGGCAAAGAGGTTATACACTTGGGAATCTCACCGGTGATTCCTTTCCAATCAGCGAGGGTGAAACTGGAGAGACGAGGCAGCTTGCAGATGGCTGCTGAGATTGAACCGGTCATGTAGCCGGTTCGCTTGGCTCGCTCGAAAATGGGGTCTTCAGACTCGCCTCGAAGGTTGATATCAGCTACCTGATGGGTTTCAGGATCACAACTTACTCCGTACCATTTGTGGCAACAGTCGGTGCCAGTCCATGAGTTGAAGATGCCCAAATAAGGCTCATGAAGTGCGGTTTTGAAGGCCATAAGAGCTGCCCGATCTGATGGCGGGCAGGCGTTGGCAACCCAAAAAACGGTAAGCAGTAGCGCCGTCATAAAACACAAGCGAAAACCCATATTTCTTCTGTTCAAAAATGGAGGGTGTGCTTCTGAGAGGCACCTTTTTATATGTTTAATGCTTTGTTTATCTCTAGAATGTAATAAAGTTTCAGACTTAAAATTAAGACAAAGAAGGTGTGAAGATTGTAATGGAAGGGTGTGTGATATTGGTATCGAATATCTCATGGCAGAGACTGCATTTATTTATACAGAAAATATCATAATTTCATTAATTTTCTGACGATTTTGCCCTTAAAGGCTCGTTTTGGAGCTTTCTTTGTAGTAACAATGCAATGCATGGCAGGTGAATGGTTATATTTAATTACCATTGACACATTGAAATTGTTTATTTTCCAAGAATTTGAATTCGTTTTTATTCAAATAAATTTAAAGATTTTTAATTTAAATTTGATTCTTATTAATCATAATCAAATTACGTATCAATTTTTTTAAAATTACGTTAAATTGATATTTTTATAACAAATATTATTATTTATAATTATAATTAAAAAAATCAAAAAAATAATAAATATATCTATACAATTATTAAATTATTATAAATACTTATATTTATTTTTAAGTTAAAAAATAATATAATATAGTTATGCTATGCATAATATTTAAATATAATATATTATAAAATAAAATGTGTATTATTTACAATTTGATAGTAATTCGATTCGGATCGAATACAATAGATTATAAAATATATCAACCAAAATTTGATTCAAATTCAAACATTTTTTTTATAATTTTCAATAAGAATCTGATTCGATTATAAAATTTATCAATTCAATCTTATCCAAATCCGACAGATCAGATCAGATCGGATTTTTCTATTCAAGTGAATTAATGAGATTATTTACTTACATTTAATTATATTTTACCTTTATTTTGAGACAATTAATTTGAAATAAGATTTATCTTATTTTTATTTATTGATTTTAAACCATATATTATTAATTTAAAAATTAAAATATTATTTTTATTAATAATTTTAACTTATTAGGTACATAAATAGTTAATATTTAAAAACAAATATAACTATACAGAATATCCTAATCGATTAAATTAGAAAATTATTAATAGATTATTTAAAAAAGTATTAAATGAGTTAAATTTTCATGAAAAATCTTGCATGTATTTTTATATTTTATTAGCTTGAAATATCATATTAGTAATTCTCTAAAGATAATAAATAATTTTTTATAAGTATTTTCAATAATAAATATTTGTTTTTGAAAAAACTAAAACAATAAATTATTAAAAAGAATAATAAAAATATATATTATTTAAACTTATAGCCATAAAAAGTATTAATTATATTAAAATATATATTTTTATTATTAAAAAAATTTAGTTCAAACTTTATCTTAAGTGTCATTTAATTAGATATTATTTAAATTAAATTACATTTATTTATACATAATTAATGTTTAATTTCATTAAATTAAATTTATTTAATATTTTTGAGTATTATTTTTATTATTATAAAATTTAAGAATATTATTTTATATAATTTATTACTAATTATTCATTAGTATGAATAATATGTTAAAAACATTCGATCATCCAACCAATATGAACAAATTATTAAATATTCTAATAATTTAAGATAGGTGATTAAATTAAATTTTTTAAAATATATATTTTTACTATATACTCTAATCCGATCTTAATTAACTTTAAAGTTATATTTATACTTTTTATATACGTCCTTCTCTTATTTTTATTAGTATTTATTAACATATATCTTAAATGTTTTTTTCTAAAATTTATATAGTGAATTAGTTATTGTAATATAAATTTATAAAATCAAATTATTATCTTAAATAAAAATATGTTATTGAAAAAATAAAATAAAATTATTAAAGATTTGGAAAGAGTATTGTTGACTATTATGATACTTTCACTAAATTAATTTAAATTTAAATAGATATAATTATATTAAATTAAAAAATTGATTATATTAATTATATATTGAAATTTTTAGATAAAAAAATCTATAATGTTAATTACATATTGAAATTTTCAAATTCAAAAGGATGGTTAGATAGAATATAATCAAATTGATTCAAAATTTACTATTTTTAACTTTATTATTTGTAAATTGACATTAATCATCGTATTATTATGTCCAAGACTAACTAATAACTCGTTAAGAAAAGTATTAACTGCTACACAATCTTTTTATTTTTCGTGCTAAATGTAGCTGTTCTTCGTCAGGCATAATTGTCGTTTTATTTGCCAGCTGCAGGCTGTGAGGACACTGGGGCTATTGGAGCACATGCCATGTTATACAAAATTATCTCAAACTTTATATGCAAGTGGATGGTAAATTCAATTAGAACCATTTTCTTTTACTTATGGAATAGTTACTGTCTGTTGGTATTTATTTTAGGGAGGTTAATGATATTATTTTGATATTTTAAGTTAGTAGTAGGATGTTTAGTTAAATAATTTTAAAAAGTTAGTTAATAAAAAATAAAATATATTATTTTAATGATTTTTAAAAAAATATTGATTTTATGTTAAATGATTAAAACACGATTAAAATACAAGTTTTTAATAATAATAAATTTTAAATTTAATAAGAAAATATTTAAAAAATTTAATAATAATAGTATTTTAATAAAAAAATTATTTAAATATATTTTAAAATTTAAAATAATAATAATAAAATATTAAAATCATAAATATCAAAACAAATATTTTGTAAATTTTTTAATATTAATTATTATTTTATCGGTGTAAAACAATTCGTATTATTTTATATTTTAATCACTTAATGAAAAACTAATATTTTAATATTAAAATAATATAATTTATTTTTAATGTTACTATTTTTTAAAATTAAAATATTAAATAATATTATTTATAATTTAAGATAATAATAACACAAATAAATTAAATTAAAAAATTTCAGTGAGACTTTCTCATTATTCTAAAACTATTACTTTTTTCATCTCTCAATTATATTATAACCTAGAAAATTAGCAATATTATGTTAATTAATTATTATAACTAGAAAAAGTAGGATGTTCTACTTATTGAGTGATATATTAATTATTAATTAAATATAAAATTAAAAATATGTAAGATAATATAGTAATAAATAATGACATGTATATTATTGTAAGAATAAGTTATAATAAAAAGCATTATTTATTAGGAATAGGCAGTTTATTACTAAATAAATACATGTTATTTCAAAAAATGGGATAGATTTAATTTTTAATATGATATTTTAATGTGTATTAAAAAAGAAAAGTTTATCTTTATTATGTTTTTTTATCATTAATAAAATTCTTCATTATTTTTATAAGAAAAAGAAAAGGAAAAACTAAATACATGATAGAAAAAATATATGGTGAAGATTATGAAACGTGGTCCTTTACTTTAATATTGTGATATCTATCAACTACTACATAGCGAAAACATCCCATCTTCGTCCATGTTACGGAGAGACGCAACACAATATAACGTAGGGTGGTTATTATGGATGCTAAGCAGTGAGATCCGATATCTATCCAGGTTAAAGAAATACTAATTCTTTAAAGATTCTTCTCTAACTAGCAACAACAACAATAAATAAAATGATAATATAATGATAATAAATAATAATCACAAACATTCAGTGTATTAAGCATTAGATATATAATTCAATATACAGAAAGCAACTAATAATTATTAAAAAACAATTAATTAAAGTTTAAATCTTAATACGTAAAAAAATATATAATTTAAACTCTAATTGTATTAATCAAATAATAAAATATGCACAATACGGGATATAAGGAAGCAAACTCATATATAACTCCTATCTATGTGATAAACTTTTAGTTATTTATGTCAATTACTCGATAACAAATAAATTCATTAAATAATAAAACATATACAACTTAATAGAAATATAAACGTAAATATCTCTATTAGTCGAGACCTCTATCCTAACTATCTATTAATGCCCTCGCTTACTACCTCCATAATAACTTGATTCGACATACAAACTTAACACTACTCAATATAATGTAATCAGTAACTAAAGATCAATAAAATAAACAGATAGTAGATAATTAATTGTGAGAACTACACTCAATCATGAGCAACCAATAACCAATAGTGAAAAATACATTCAACCATGAACCACAAACAACCAATGTAGGAAATACATTTAATCATATATCATAAACAACTGTTGATTTGGGAACACAACCAATACTACTCAACTTAATCTCACAGTATTGTTTTCACAATATTTGTAAAATAGTTAAGAGCTCTCAACACTTTTACCCATAACAATGTATAATAAATATTGAAATACACTCCAAGTAATTTGTGATACATAAGCAATTTTTAGAGTAAATTTTGCTATAATTTCAATGTAGAAAGTATGCTTGAAAAAAGCCAAAAGATAGGAGTATTTATAGAGAAACCAAGCACTAACAGCTACCCTTATTGAGGTATCGTTGAGGATCTTTATCGACCATCTTGTCGGGGGTCTAATGATAGGTTCAATGTAGGCCTCGTCGAGGGCCTTGTTAAGGGCATCATCAAGATGCTAAAAATTCAAATAGTTTTTTCCAAAATTTTCAAGTAATTTTTATAAATACTTGCACTCAAAATGAAACAAAAATTGTCAATCATAACCCAATAAGCATATTGAGAAGCCAATATCGTGGTGCGTGTACAACATGCTTTCAATCATAATATACCTAACTATATGTATGTATGCATTACTGATCAATAACAACAAACCTTACACAAAAAAACTTGAAACATTGAGTAAAATAAACAAACTCTGTGTCAAAACACTGCACAACTAAGTGTAGACTTATATCAAACACGAGATGATTATGAAGATTACCTAAATATGTTTGTTCCCATGAACAAAACATCGATACGTCCTAACACCAGAAAACACACCTATTCCAAATGCATCTATCTTATACACTTCATTCATCTTCTTGGATCAACTAATCCACACTTTGTCCAATTAAAACATGTGGGTTTCAACGCAACTACACATAGCACATCTGAAGCTTGATGAATTCAATCTACACCTGTAACCTACACACACAAAATAAACACATATCCTATGAACATATCATACAAAAACAACATGTAGTCTATCCAAATATTATCGTATTACCCTTATGTAGGTACACATCAATAAAAAAAACACATACAAATATATAGTAGAAACACGCATAACGTACAAAACTCCTTTAATTTCATGTAACGCTTCTCTTAAGTGAATGCAAATCAGGCAATAAGATACGGTGAAATCCTACACTCACCACCCATGCAACACATAGTTATGCATAAAATTTTCCTCCTTTTTGTACAAAACTTCAAAGGAACACCTCTATATAAGGAAGAAAAGATATACAAGTATGAAATAATCCTAACACTTATGCAACATAAAGAGAAGATTAAAGCAAACAAACAAGTTGTAACACATTTAGAAAAAAAGATTAAAGAAGCCCACCAAACTCTTTCTTATTAAACAAACAAAATTTTACAAATTTTATTTCAACAAATAAAAAGAAAAAACTAAAAAAACAAGAAAAAGAGTTTGACACTCTCTGTGACCCTCTCCAACATCATCATCCTCGTGGAAACCACTTCAACTATTGACCAAAATCTATAGGGGTAGTAGATGGTATAGGTGGTATAGGGACAAAATAGTTGTAAACAACTTGGGTAACAATAGGCTTTGTTTCATCTCCACCAATTTTTTTGAAAAGGGAGGAGAAAGAACCAAGATAGGAGTCACTAGAGTAACTACGAACTATGGAACTAGTAGGTCGTAGTCTAATAGAGGCAGAAGAAACTAGTGAGCCATTGATAAGTGGTGATGGAATAGGATGGTAAGAAGTCGCCATAGCCTAGGCAAGTGCTTGAACCCTCTGCATATCCATGTAATTCTGATTGAATAAGTGTAACTCAAGAAGAAGATTATTCATTATACTAAGAGACTCATTGATGCATGTTTTGATAAACATTCAATTTAAAATATCATTATTTAGTATATATCAAGTAAGGGTCTTTCTTATAGAAGATTTTAAAAACTAACTTCTATTTACTAAAGAGGTGTTTTTGTTCTGTAAACTAAAAATTAAATCTAATAACTAAATATTAATTGAAATAAAAACAAAATATAAAGACTATAATAAATATTCAAATACAAAAATGATTGTAAGATCATTCTCCACCACTAGTATGTATTGAAAAATAACAAAAATATATCATATTCTTCTATTCTTTGATTATATCAACTTAGAAAAATTTACAAAAGTAAAAATCTCTACTTCTTCTTACAGATTCGTTGAATTAAACAAGCTCTTAATCCAAATCTTTTTAATAGATAACTTAGAATAATCTCTCTTAATTTAATATATCAAAATTTTTAATTTTTAAAGAAGTAAATTAGATTAAAGTTAAACATATAAGTTTAATTTAATTATCTTGAGTATTAATTCTCATTACAAGCAATTTATCACTAATTATTTAAACTGATTAAGTACTTCAAGTGGATACTTTTATATTGGGAACAATCTTGTATCATGTCACAGTAAGAAACAAAACTCCATCTCACTATATACTACATAAGTAGAATACATTGTTGTTAGAAAGTCCTACACAACTTTTATAGATGAAGAATATGCTTAAGGAATATGGCTTTAAACAAGGTATAATTCCTTTTTATTGTGATAACACTAGTGGTATATGTATTACTAAAAATTATATTCTGCATTCTCAAACAAAACATATACATTAGACATCATTTCATTAGAAAACTAATTGAAGATAAAGTTTTATCCCTTGAGTTTGTGCCTATTGCAATTAGTTGACTTATTCATTGAGATACTTAATACCCAAATATTTGAATCTCTTAAAAGTGTCTTAGGAATATGCACTATTAATTAAATTTTCCTAGTATTTTTTTTAGAATATATAAAAAAAGGAAGGAAAGTAAACTTTCATTAACTTGACATGAACATTGCATACTATTTTTGTTTTTTTACTATGCATTATGTAATGACTTGTGCATTTACATATTTATCATATTTGATGATCGCTGTCAACATGAACATACTCACACACATATTAAACATATAAGCATATCATGCTAGAAGTTTATAATTAATTAAGTGAGATTTTAGCACATGAGATAACCTTGATTGTGAAAATTATAATTGAATTTTATCTTTCATTTTATTAAATGATGTTATAGAAAAATACCTAGTTTTGAGAGGACTATCTACTATGATGTGTGAAAACTATCACAGTGAGCTGAGATAATTACCTTACAACTAGTTTGAAGACCATCATACTAGGTATATTGGCTCATGCATATTTCCTTTGCAAAGAAAAATAATATGATAAAGGAAATAACTATATAAAAATAATAGAAAGAGTCATAAATAGTTATGTAAAAAGAAAAATAAATAATCAATCCCTCGTAAAAATAATCATCATAAATAATAAGAAGGAATTCAAAAATAATTATTAATTAATAAATTTCTCTCTTAGTAAGAAAATTTTATTATGTGCAAGTATGAATTCAACTAATTTTTTTGCATGATTGGTGATGCTCTTTTCTTTAAACTTTTCATAACTAATCATTAATAGACTAATTGATATGCTATTGTAGTTTCATATTTACCTCACTTTTGGTGACTATCGTTAAATCACTATATGTGTTAGTATATATATGTGTCTTGTTTATATATGTTTATGTTATTGAAGAATAGTCACTCAAATCAATTTCGTATTTGTGTGCAATGATGCAGTCATGTTTAAGTCAATCTATTGCCCTTATTAATAAAATAAAATTCATTTATCAAATTTCATAAATTTTTGTCCTTGTTACCTTGTTTTAGGGAGTCATAAAATTTAGGGGCATTTCATTCATAACATACTTCTTCTTCTTCCTCATATTAGATTTAAGCTTCAATGTTATATTATTTATTCGTATGACAAAAAGGGAAAAAATTAGAATATTAAAGTTAGGGGAGAATGAATGTTGTATTTTTTTTAAGTATTACACATAGGGAGAGTTATGTTTTTTTTTAATTATATCTAATAATTACTCACACTCATGAATATTCTTCATTTTTTATATTGTTATACATACTGAACTAATAAACAATGAATCTTTTGGGATAAGTTGTATGAGTATTTATGTTTTTTAACTTACATTGTAAACATGAGCTTTCAAGATTCAATCGAAAATGGCTTCATTGGATCATAGGATAGTACCAATATATAAAAATTTATTTTTTCTGTGAGTGTTATGTAGTGAGAGAGAAATTTTATCACACAAATATACCAAAAGGGCAGATTATAAGGTTTATATGAGTGTTGGTGATATTCATGAATAAAACATATAAATGTAATTTTAGTTTCTAGGTCTCCTTAAATAATATTTTCAAATCGAAGAAACCATCGACCTTCAACGATTACAATTCAAGTATATCTCTATCTTTCAAGAATACCTAGTAAATTTGGGGGCTATTATTGGGTGTGAAATAGTTCCTACCATGTGGCGTAATATAAGAGGTCTTCGTCAACAAGTAACTAGTAGGTTAGCCTAGTCAGCATTGAATAGGTAGATAAACATCAATATCAATTAAATATCTAATAGGATAAATAAATAGTATTCAAACTCTTAATTATCCGATAATGAGATAATTAAGTATATAAAGCTTCGACATTTAAAAATAAGTCTATCATTATAGGTAAAGATCACTAGTAAATATATTTTCTCCCATAAATATTCACCACTAATCTTTATTAAACATACCTTGACAGAACTTCATAACCGACGATCACTCAAAACATTGAGATATATAACCTCTTACTAAATATCTCTCTGTCTCACAAGGAAAGATACTAGTTTCCTTATTCTTCTCACTAGTTATACTTACTTAAACATTAGAGGGCCAAAAGTTACCACACTCTTATAGTGATCCAAGGTCCTAACATTGCGTTATAGAATCATTGATATCAAACCTTCTAAGATGAAGTAAGGATTATGATGATTCAGATAATGAAGACGAAATCTCTAACTATGTGAGATTTATTTCTATTAAGTGTTAAGGCACAATACTTTAATATCAACCATAAAAATGTAGCTAACACCAACAACATAATTGTTGATAAAAAATGTTACAATCAATAACATTAAATTTTATTAACACAAATGAAATAATGATGTTTACTTTAAATAAAGGGTCAAGGATGGAGGATTTTAGGTTTATTATGTCAAAGAATTACAACATCTCTTATTGATTTATATTTACCGAAGAACTTTAGTATCAATTAATACATTCAATCATTAAGACGAAGAAGAATAACGAACGAACAGAAAAGGTTCAAATGTATTCCCACGTAGATCATGTACTACAATCGATGTCTAATCTGATTTTTCAATTAACGTTTTGTTGTATTTGAAATTTGAATTTTTATTTTTGTTGTATTTTTTTTATCTATTTGAATGAAACTTTTCTTATTTTTATAAAAAAAAATAGATATAAAATAATGTTATTCTTAAAAGAAATTTAAATTTATCCTTGAAAAATATTATTTTAAAAAATAAATTAAATTAATATTTATTTAAAGTTATAATACTAAACTTACCTACTTTAAAGAGTTAGATCTCTTTTAACTTTCATTAAAAAATTCTTATATGTATTTTTTCATTCTTTAGCTATATACCTGTTTCACCTTTCATTAACCTCCAAGATTTATTAATTAGAAAAATGAAATTATTTGAAACAAAATTAGAAACCAAAATTTGATTTTGGAAGAAAAAAAATATTTTGATTTTTCATAATTTTTTTTATTTTAATTCATAGATGTTTAAAGTTAGTGAGAAGTGTAACGAATCGGTGAGTAATAAGCATAATTATATAATGTAAAAAAAGACAAATACGATTGAAATGACATATAACAAACAAACAATTTTGGACAAAAGATCCTGGCTCTAACATATAAAAAAATGGGAATAAATTGCTTATATCAAATAGTTGCACAATTATTTTGACCCTATTTTTAAATTTTCATGTTTTTTAAAATATTTCTCAAATTATTGAGTGCAAATTGATGAAATGGAAGGTGTTAAAAAAGTTGATAGAATTGTATTCATGAATTTTAAGTTATTAATTTGACAAAAAATAATTATAAAATTATTTTTTTAATACGAAGATAAATTAATTTATAATATTTTATTTATTTATTTTTTTAAAATAAAATATGTAGTGTTACACGTATCTTAAAAAGCATTATTTTCGAAGAAAGATGTTTGGTGCAGCCGACAAGCCAGCCAGTACTATGCTAAAACAACCTTATCCAAATTTTTTTATTTTTGTTTTGGAAATCAGCAAATTGGATCCTTCAAAAAAATCATTGTAAACTTATGACAACACATTATCTTTGTTTCTTCTAACTTATGAAATATTAAAAAATTGATTAACTTAATCCTCAAAAATTAAAAAAGTGAGATTATTGATGTGAGCTTGAGGATCCAAGTAATTATTAAATAATTAGTTAAAATGGTTTATTTGTTCTAGTTTCTTCTGGCGAGTATCTGTTCAACGGAAAAATATCCTTGACTTTATTAATTATTTCATATTTTTCGGTTTATAGAATAAGTATTTGAATCTTTGAATTAGAATTAACACATCGCCATATCACATGTATGGCACATTTATGGTACTAATTTGCCTTAAAGAGTTAAAGAACATTACAGATTTCATTTCTTAGAATAGTAATATAGCTAGTAACATGTGTTCAAATTTAGCCATTTATTTTCAAATTTTTAATGTGTATGATTAATTAAGTTTACATTTAATAAAAAATAATAAAGACATAAAATATAATAATATATAGAGGGGTTTTAATGGTAACTTATAAATATTACTATTATTATTATATCATAAAAATAACACAATTATATAAATACAATTGATTTAATGCAATTTTATTAAAAATTATTATAAAAACTCAATTAATATCAAATCACATTATACTATCATTTTTGATGATAATAAACTTGTGATGATTGAAACTTTTCTATTTTAATTTTGTATGTTTATCATGCCCATTACTTGAGTTTGATTTGTAAATGACAGTTTGATTTTTTGACATAGTATTGAAAAATTAGATGAATATATTTTTGTAAAGTTTCACAACATCGTGCAGTGAATGTGCTTTGCTACTATCTACAAATGCAAGTGAGTTCCTCGTAACTCTACTTATGAACTATGATCTAAACTAAGTGAAAATAAATTCGGAAAAAAAAACCCTTTAAACTAAATACATTTGCACCACCAAAGATTTGTTGAATTATGAAGGGTTCAATTTGCACAACAATGAATGGTGTATATCCCCGTTACAGCACCTTTCTCATTAAGCTCTAATATTGAAATAGACAGTGTAAGACTCATCCTTGAAGCTCCACAATGGTTGCAGAACAAAGTTTCTTTCTTGGCCTTTAGTCATAAAGCTGATAGGATGGTATGCAGTCACTCCATTGTTCAATACAAAACTAGCCGAAGTACTAATTGCACCTTCTTCATCTTCAAATTCAGCCATTGGTTTGTTTTTGAGCACCAAATTCATAACATCCTCTTCAGTCTCAGTATACATATAGCAACCTTTGTAGGTCTTTGATTCCAGGGATACAGTTCCAGTATTTCTATCCAATCCTATAACATTGAACACTGAAGATCCATTGGCAGCAGAATTAGAATCTACAACTACAAGCTCTTTATTTACTCCCTGTGGCACCACAACCATTCCCGGATAAGCAAAAGGTTCGAGCATCACTGACTTGCCAATGGCATCTCTAGGTGAGTTAAATTCTAAAGATTTATCCAAGGGCAACAGTCTGAAAGTGCCACCAACTGCAACATCAGTGCCCGATTCTTCAATTTTTTGAAGTTTGAGCGCTTTGTTCAAGTTTGTAATTGCAACTGTGTAGCCTGAATAATTTTGAGTGAAAGAAGCCAAGTAATTATTGTATTTGGGAGGGATTGGAATAACAGAATCTGAAAGAGAGGCAGCAGACCCAGTTTTAATGTCCCAGTCACCGCTACTATGAGCTGCTAGCAGTATATGTCCATATAAAGCTGCTTGAATTGAGGCATATTCAGGACGATCATCTGAATTTATACAAAAAGTTTAGTCGATTATACATTATTCATTATGATGTTTATTTGGCTCGTAATTAAAGATTGGCATGTGCTTTGATTTATTTAGGTGGATTATCTAATGATCATACCTTGAATATGCTCTGTTCTTAGAGTCATTGGTAGCTTAAGGGTTAGTTTGTCATCAGGGCTCCATTCTCTAGTGACAGTTAGGAAACTACCTGTACAAGTCATGGGAAAGTCAGGGGAGGATGAAGAAAGATTCAAAACTATGGAAGACTAAGGAAACAAATAGATTTAATTTTCCACAAGTAATATAGATAAGAGGAAAATACTGTGATTGTATTTCAATTCTCATACCTGGATCTGACATAGACATATCTTCATTGTTTAATGCTGCTCTTGCACCACTTGAATCTGTCCATGCTGGAACACGCAAGTTCAAGCTAGATGATATTCTTGACCCCTATCATCATATCAAGAATGAGAATCTACAATCTTTCATATCAAGTTTCAAAATTGATTCTATTTTTTCATGTATGAAATGGTTTATATATGATCATATAGACGGATAGTTAGTTCTATAAATGTGGCTCTGCATAATGTACACGTTAGGTGTTATTTCAAAAGGCCATAAATAATTGAAGTCACTTTGAATGTACCGTCGGCGAAGAAAATGTCAAAGTCACTCGAAGGTTAGGATCTGATGAAGTAATAGGATCAACTGTTTGAGTGAGCTTGATCTGTCCAGAGTTCCAGTTTAGTGAGCTTGATATGTACTGGATGATGTAAAGACCAGGTTCATCTCCATCATCTTCGAAATATATAGAATCACCCAACTTTGAGAATGATTCAATTCCTATAACATATAGTCAAGATAGATATAATATTAGTATGATGAAAAGTAACATAATTGAGAAGAAGATTGTTTTTAAAAGCATAAGCTGCATAACTACAGCTATTTCTTTTCTAAATTCGGACAAACCACTAACTAAGAAAGTAAATATCAGACATAGAGGTATTAGATTCATGATCTTACCTGTACCATAGCAGCACCAAAAAGAATCAAAAGGAGTACCCCATCCATGGAAACTTCTGGCTTTAGAAGATCCTTGGCCTAATGGGAGCATGTATATCATCTTTCCAGGATCTGTACCTCTTTGAATACCCATCACACCATTTGTATGTGCCCTCTCATAATAGTCTGCATATGCCACTTCTTTGGTCCATCTAAATAGGGTGCGAGTGACCTACAGAAATGTCTAACTTGTTTGTAAAGGCTGTCAAGAAGGCATATATTATTCAAAAATGAAATATATTTGAAACCTCAATACGAAATTGTTATAGCAATCACAAAGAAATTGGAGCAACAAAAGATCAACCTATCTATACATGCTCATCAGTCTTTAAAAAATTAAAAACAAGCACACCTTAAGCATGTTGTAAGTTGTACATGATTCTTCAGTCTCACTAGTTAGTGTGGTAGCCAACCTCTTTGGGTCACTCCTGCTCACGGATGAAATTTAGTAACTTGAAGAGACAAAAACCCTCCTTAACCATGAATATTCATGCAATTGAAATTAACTATGCTTGTATTTAACAAAATTACTAGTCAAATATGTGTTACAATTGTACCAGAACTCAGAGGTTGATGTCCCTCCTGTTGCGTAGCGGTGAGAAGAGTTAACAATATCCACAAAGAATGTAGGTATTTCCTGAAAACTCAAAAAGTTGAACAAAAAATAGATTTAAAAAAACAAATTTTCATGCCCATATTTTACAGTTTTGTAATCAGAAAAATGAGATATAATCAAGCACAAGCAATTAGACAAATGATCAGTGGGTGAAAATCAACAATAATTCAATACTATTGAATAGAAAGTGATGTGAATAGAAGAACAAACATCGTATGAATAATAAAATAGGGGTTAAGCTTTGTTTTTTGACCATTGTAGGTAAAAAAATCTATCGTTTAATAGAAATTTTACCTTATAAAGAGGATCACCAACCAGTTCATATCGCTTTTGAGAACCAACAACAATTGGAATGTGCGTGTTAGCATGAAGACCAGATATGTCATCAGCCTATGAACATAGGAAATAACTTTGCTGAGATGAAATTGCTTCTTTCTTAGAAATTACAATTAAAAGCTTTGAATCATTTTACTCATGATTTTTGTTTCAGATCAGAAAAGATAAGAGAAAAATATGCAAAAGAGAAACAATTTGTTTCTTAGAATTGAGAAAGAAAAATTACTCTTGGCCTATGTATCCTCTGAAACAACAAAGCAACCTATAGTTAAAGAAATGGAAATTGCTATTACCTGCACTGCTAGTATACCTAGGAAGCATGGTTTGTCAAACAGATGAGCTAACACCAAGTACTTTGGATTGTTCTGATCACAGCATACAAAAATGTTGATGTCATCATAATTCAACAAGGACATTAGAGAAGACAAGCAGTTACAAAGAAAGAAGAGGAGCCCAGGTAACTTGGAAATAATTCCATACCGTTATATTGAATAATTTATAAAGAACGTCATTCATGCCACCAGTTTCTTCATTCAGTGAAGTATAATGTCTTTGAACTGTGTACTTAATTATCACGTTTTGAACGCGGTTGTAGAAATAGTCAGCCATCCAAGAAGCCATTTTCAAAGCTTGATTGTTAGCAGCAAAAGTATATTGATCCAACAGTCCAGCTAAGATCTGTCATTTAAAAGTCAATATAACTTTTCTTGAGGCTAAATATATTGTTGGTGTGAAGTTATTAAAGCCTACCTTGTGAATTGTGTAATAAGGAGCCCATGCATATTGTAAAGCTTCAAAACGATCAAATAGCTCACTTGGAAAAGCAGAGAGATATCCTGAACCTATTTTCTTCTGACATAATGCAAGACCAGTCACCAATGCAGACATTTTTTCTTTGATGTCTTCATTATGGGTGCTAGCCCACATTAATGCAGTTGCACTTAAGTAATGCCCTAAAATAAATCAAGCCAATCATTATATACCATCTACTAATAGTCTAATATGATTAACAAGATCAATATCTTTACAACGTATTATTAATTTTTCATTAAGAAATCGTGTCCGAACGATATTAACTAAATTGTTAAAATTTTCTATAAACTATGAAAAATATGAATGTCTTACACAAAATTTAAGAAATTTGGAGTTGTAAACAAGTCCATGTAGCATAAACCAATACATCAAAAGTAGAAAACCAACCTACAAAATGACCTCGAAGCTCACAGTCAGATTTTTCCCAGCCACCATATGAGGAGCCAGGTGTAGGCAATCCTGCAGTCTTCCTAAAGCTCCAAAGTAAGTTATCAACATCTAACATCAGTAGATATTTAAGATTGGTTTGCTGAGCCTGCCAATGGAAAGAATTTGGATTGATCCTAACATCATGTAGTGAGACCTCCTTGAGAAGACCTCCAGGTACTTCATACCCATCTCTATTTTTCAAATTTCTATACATCAATGTCCATTCAAATTCATCTTCTTCCCTCAAAAGCTTCCTTGGTATCAAATTTTGCCAAGCAGAATCATCAGTTGGTGTCAAGTGATAATGTGACCTCATTTCTTGTTTCCAAGTTTCATTTTTTGATGACAAAAGCTCGTATTGAAAAGTATGAGAACTGGAAATGGTATTTGTACACTCCTTAATTGATGTCCCAAACCCAATCAGAAAAGAGACAGTACTCAAAGCTAAACACTCAATAAACACAAACTTCTTCATTTTTGCTAGAAACCCAATAATAAGTAATCACCTGAAATCTGATTGAATAAGGAGTAATCAACTTCAAAACCACTTTTTTTATATTTTATTTTGAAAATAATGAAAACTCAATTATAAAGAAAAATAGATCAGAACGTTCGATTTATTAAAAGCATGAAAAGTAATGTACTAAATTAAATCATAAATGAAATCAAAAGGCTAGAAAGGAATACTTTTGAACTAAAAAGCAAATGAAACCAATGTTTTAGCAAATACCCGGAAGAAGCGACTTCAAGTTGAGTGAGGAACTCAAGTCTTAAAATCCGTAAGCGGAATATGAATTCAGAAGAGGGTGATCGAGAGAGAAGCTGAAGATAGTTAGTCGTGGATAACTACACGTGAGCTCTCATGTAACAACTACGAAGCAACAGGCACTATGTTCAAAACCATCCCGTGAAAGCAAAGAAAGGATTGTTATTTTTCATTCCGCTTAAAAACAAAAACCAAAAAACAAAAAAATAATAATAATCGTAAAACAACCACACACTTTCTAACCATATAAATAATATTTTTTATATTATCTGATTATTTAATTAAATTATTAATATTTAATATAATTTAATTAAATCTCATTTAATATTATTTATATTGTTGTAAATTTTAAATAAAAATGATAATTATTACATTCTTATTTGTTTTTAGTTGTATTTTTAAGAATAAATTAAAATATTTTTTATCATTATAAAAAAGATTAAATTATTTTTAATTAATTTATTTATCAATAATTATTTTAATTAAAAAATATTTTGTTTTGCATTGATTATTGGGTTAGAGTCCAAATTTCTGTACTTATTTGTGAGCATGGACCCAACCTTCTTTTGTCTTGAAAAAAATGTAATTTTCTTAAAAAAAATGTTAATTTAGAAAGAAAAGAAAAAAAATGAAACGCAAAGAAGGTTGGGTCCATGCTCACAAACAAATAGTCGACAGAGAGGGAGAAGGTTACAAAGGACAGGAGATAAGGTAACTGCTTTTGCGGATGCAGTGTCACAAACAATGAAAAGTAATATTTTTTTTAGGAATCCACTTTAGAATTCTGAATCCGTAATTTATGCAGTCAATTTTTCCGAGTCCTACTTGTTTAGGAGATGTTGACAAATTCATCGTTTGTGTATTTGCAATTTTCTTTTACTGTTTTTTAAATTGTTTTTAAATTTTCAAAAAAAAAAATAATCAAATATTTAAAATAATAATTACTATTCAACTTATTTATTATATAATTTAATTAATATTTATATTTATATTTTTTATTAATTAAATAACAAAATATTAATATATAAAATATTAAAATTATTTTATAAAAATTTATTTATTTTAATTAATATAAACAATTATCATTTTTATCTTATGTCAATTTTTTTATTAATTAAATAATAAAAATTCTTACTAGTTAATATATATATAATTATCTAAATTATAATTATTTATTTTTTATATAATATTATTATTTTAAATAAAAAAATATTTTTAGTTGATTATATTATTTTATTTTTTATCAATTAAATAATTATTATTAATAGTTAAAATATTGATAATTTTTTAGATTATAATTACTTATTTTTTTATATAAGTTTATTTATTTTAAGTAATATAAATAATTATAATTTTTTAGATATAATTATTATTTTTATTTTTGATAATTAAGTGATAAATTATTAATATCTTAAATATTAACAATTATCTAGATTAAAATTATTTATCTATCTTTATCAATTTATTTATCTCAAATAAGATAAAAAATCATATTTTCTATTAATTATCTTAAGTATTATTTTTATTAATTAAGTACTATAATTAAATTATTACAATTACTTATCTTTTTGTATATAAAGTTATTTATCTTTAAGTCATATAAATCATTATCATTTTTTCATTAATTATCATATATTTTATTTTATTTTTATCAATTAAGTAATAAATTTTTAATAACTTCAATATTTATAATTATCTAGATTAATATTATTTATCGATTTTTATATAATGTATTTATCTCAAGTAACATAAACAATTTTAATTTTTTGATTAATTATTTTAAGTATTTTTTTATCAATTATATAATAAAAATAAATTTTTAGTAGCTAAAATATTGATAATTTTTTAAATTATAATTACTTATTTTTATTATATAAAGTTATTTATCTTAAATAGTATAAACAATTAAGATTTTTGATTTATTACTTTATATTTTATTTTTTTATTAATTAAATAATAAATTATTAATAATAAAATATTGAAAATTATTTTAATTAAAATTATTCATATTTTTTTATAAAAAAAGTTATTTATCTTAAGTAACATAAGTAATTATCATTTTTTTAGTTAATTATCTTATTTTTTATTTTTTATAAATTAAGTAATAAATTATTGATAGTTAAAATATTGATAATTTTTATATTATAATTACTTATTTTTTAATAAAATTTTATTTATTTAAGTAACATTAACAATTTCTTTTTTGATTAATTATATTAAGTCTTATTTTTTACTAATTAAATAATATAAATTAAGTAATAAACTATTAATATCTAAAACAATGACAACTATATACATCAAAATTATTTATATATTTTATATAATATTATTTATCTTAAGTAATATAAATTAAGTAATAATTTATTAGTGGTTAAAATATTAAAATATTAAATTACAATTATTTGTCTTTTTTATACAAAGTTGTTTATCATAAATAACATTAAAAATTATAATTTTATGGTTAATTTATCTTATATCTTTTTATCAATTAAATAATAAATTATTAATAGTAAAAATTATTTAGATTAATATTATTTATCTTTTTCATACAATGTTATTTATATTTTGTAACATAAATAATTATTTTTTTATTTAATTATATTAATTCTTATTTTTATGAATTAAGTAATATAAATTAAATAATAAATTATTAATATCTAAAATATTAATTATTTTCTATATTATAATTAGTTATATTTTTTTTATATAAAGTTATTTATCTTAAGTAACACGAACAAATTTTTTCTCATATTATTATTTTAAATTTTATTTTTTATCAATTAAATAATAAATCATCATACTATTAATAATAAAATAATAATAATAATAATCGTTTTTTAAAATAATAATATAAGTATCTTAAAATAGTTAAGTTACTGAAGATAACCAGCTCCCCTGATGGAATAGCAATAATGTATCTTTATTAATTTTACCTACTACTATTTGATATAGCAAGGAAAATAGGTAATGTTAGATAAATAAAAAAATTTAAAGGCCCTTAAGGACAAGGTAGAGTAATAAATGACGGAGAGGAAAAATGAACCAAGAGAACGTGTTGTAGTTTTAGGAAACCTAATTTTTTTGTTAGTTTGATTCAATAAACATATTACACTTACATTTAATGTGATTTTTCACCTAATTAGTGAGAGGGACTATTTGACGTGTTTTGTTTTATCTTGATTTATTTTTTTATATGTTTGGAATATGATTTAAAATTTTTAATTTAAGTGTTATTATCATTCAAATTTTAAAAATAAGTCATAAAAATATCCAATTATGTTAAAGATATTGCAATATGTAATACAAATTCATGAAAATACTTGATTATCATCGTGTGTGATCAAACATTAATGTTAGATTAAAGTATTGTATATAAAAGTTAAATATATTATGGATAGTCGATTAATCGAGAATCAATCGTGTATTGATATAAAAATTTGTCTAATTTTTTAATTCTCAGTTATCATGAATCGAACTATCGAACTTGTTTATAAATTCTCACGTAAAATAATAAACATGGGTACAAAAATTTACACACAAAGACTTGAAATTAAGTGAGCATTTTGGTAAATATCTTAGGGGCTTATATAAGCACTTCTTCGTGCCCTGGAATTATTTTGAGAAAGGTTAAAGAGATTTAGAGAACTTAGAGAGAAAAAGGGAGACAAGGAAGAATAAGGATTTACTCCATTGAAGATATGGCAGGAAACTTGGTGTTATTGGATAACTTTTTAGGTTTAAGATCCTTTAAGATATTACTCTCTGTTTATCAATCTATTGTAAGCATTAAAATCTAAGTATATCTTTATTGGAAGAATGTGAGGCTTAGAGGTATTTGTGAGACTTAAATGAGATTAGGTGATGTTTGTATGAAAAAGAAAATAAATAATTGTAATACTATTGAGTAGCATAAATTGTAATCATCTTTAATTAATAGCAAAATATTGTTAAGTGTTTAGATCGTAGATATATAAGCTCCATTATTTTGGAGAATAATTACGTTAAATTTTGTGTGTTGATTATTATTTTCTTTGGTCGTTTTATTCCTTGTCATTATATCGGTATGGTTTGTAATTGTTATTTACAATTTCTTTCATTTGATTTTCTTTTTATTCGTTATTTGATTGGATAACAACTAGTTCATAAGTGATTATATTTATGTTGATCTAAATAAGATAGGAAAAATCACAATAGATCTAAACATCTTATTAATTAGAATAATCATATATATAATTTAAGAACTATTACAACTAAAGAAGAATGATGGAGAAAAGTTTTTTAATCCTATGTACAAATGATTATCATGATAATTTGATGTATTTTTATAATTTTTATTTTTTATGGTTTTCATATTAGTTAATATAAATTTTTATTTTTTATAATATAAATGAAACTTATTTGTAAAGATTACAAAAAAGCAAAAATTTAGTGTACGAGAAAAATAAAAAAGGTAATAAACTTGAGGGATATGACCACGAATACCTAGAGCAATAATAATATTATAATGATTATAAGTTATTATAAGTTTTACTTAAGATTTAAAATATTGATATAATTGAAGATATTGAGATATAATTATTACGAAAATTTAAAAAAAAAATCACGAAAATTATAAAAACTCAATCAAAAATATAAAAAAAATTAAAACATCAAAACAATTAAATATTTATATTTTTATTTAATACATGTATTTTTAAATACATAAAATATATATATTAATTAATAAATTTGTCAATTAATTAAAATATTATATAATAATATTTTTTGTTAAATATTATAAAATAAATAATTAAAACTTTGAAATAATTAAATAGATAAATCTCAATCTTAACAGTATTAAAATAATTTTTATTAATTAATTATTTTTAAAAGTGTTAGTATATATAACAAACATGTTACAAATAAAAAAATATTATCCTCAACAAAAGTAGTAAAAAAATAAATTAAAATAATTGTTCATAAAGAATAAGAAAAAAAGAGAAAAATAAATAAAAATTTTATATTT
The DNA here is from genome assembly GCA_030763125.1 of Hippophae gyantsensis. Lineage (NCBI taxonomy): Eukaryota > Viridiplantae > Streptophyta > Magnoliopsida > Rosales > Elaeagnaceae > Hippophae > Hippophae gyantsensis. The sequence continues at coordinate 13,011,192 of CM061028.1, forward strand.
TTGATATTTTGTTTGATATTTTAACAAAATTTTAAAAATAATATTTAAAATATTTTAGTCAAAAAAGACATATAAATGACATTTAAACGATAATAATATTTTAATGATATTTTTGATAATTTTATAATAATTTATTTAAAAAATACTAATATATCGATATATAAAAAGAAATTATTATGATAATATGAAGGAATCCTAAAGGTGTGGTTTGAAATGTAGGAGAAAATTGAAGCTATCGTCATTGCTGAGTAAATACTTGCAGTAATGGCAAATATATTTTAATTTTTCCAAAGTGGACAAAATATCTAGAAACAGGAAGAAAAAAAAAACCTCTATTTAGTTCTTGCAGTTTCACTGAAAATTACAGCATGGTGTTTGTCATTCCTTGTTTCGGTGGGATTTTATGACAAATATAGATCACATTCATTCTTAAAGCAAATTAAAAATAAAAATAAAAACATTCTTCGCTGGAGAAGCAAGTGGATACATCAGCTTCCTTCACTTGGGAAGCAAAACGGTATCTGTCGTTTTCACCATAGTCATCATTTTCTCATATTTTGATATCTGCTTCGGTCGTGAATAAAAATATTGTCACGTATTCATTAAAACAAAAAAAAAATATTAATGTAATATTTATAATTAATATAAAAGATACATTTTTAATCTTTTTAAAATTAAATATTTTATATTATTTATATACATTATAAAATTTATACAATATTATAACTCTCTAAAAGTAAATTTTATAAATAACAAAAGTGATTCAAAATTTAATAAAAATATAAAGTTTTTAATCAAACAATGTATATTTTGAAAATGAGGTTAGTGGAATTACATATTAATTAAAAAATATATTAATATAATATTTATAAATAATATGATAATTATCATTTTTTTAGAATAATTTTTTAAGATTATAGTCTTGTCAACTTAATTATATAGAAAAATAAGAGTAAAAAAATATATTTTAATTTCTTACTTATTAAATGAAACATCACAGATATACTATTTTATAAAAATATCATAAAATTTTATTTTGTAAAATTAATAAACTTTGAACTTCTATGACATTGATGTAAATATATCATACTTATATTATTCCATTTAATAGGTATGGATATAAAATATATTTTTATTATTCTTCTTATTATATATATTACAAATCTTACAAATGGATCAACGATATAGTTTTAACAGTAAGTTTGTGATATTCAGGAAAAAAAATTATGATAATTTTGGGACACCAAAAAAAAAGTTGATTTACGGCCATTGTTGATTCCATTGGATACTTATAAATTCCATTCCTAAAGACATTAAAAAAAGGGAAGAAGTTAACAATTCAGAGTTTAAATGATTATGGCCGAAACAAGATTACAGGTGGAAACAAAATTGATCAAATATTTCACTTTAAGTGGGAAGAAAAAAAATCTGCCCTTGGCATCACATGGTTGAAGTAGTAGCATATGGAGCTATTAATGAAAGTTAATAATAAGCCTTGACTTTTGTTACCAACAGAGGTTCGAGTATTTGACACTAAAACTACTATAGTTGGTAAACTCATACGCGTCAGCTTCTTTTCCTAAATTCAATATCTATGTATAAGATAAATGAGAAATTGTTTATTTATATATATGCCCAGTACAAATGTAGAATCCATGCTAGCATAATGTTTTACATCACTTAGAAATTTATGTTCACATGATATATTTTTATTAATAATTAAAAACAAATTTATAATTTATATCGTTTAAATTAAATTATAATTATTTAATTTCATTTTCGTTTAATTCGTATCTACGTAATAATATACTCATATTATATACAAATTAAGAGTACGTCAAGTTAAGTATTCCACTTATATATGATAAGTTTAGCATTACTAAAGCCGTCATGGTCAAGGAGTGTCATTTTTGATAAATTTGTTTGAACGAATTTTGATGGGCAGATGAAAGGTGGGAGTAACTTGGAAGGCAAACTGAACAGGGTAGATTAGTTCACTTTCAAGTGAAGATATGGAAGAATTTGTACAGAAACAAAGTTACTTTGACTACGTCACTGTAGCGGACCATAAGAACAATAAAATACATCCGATTTGGTTTGAAACAGTAAAAACCATTGGCATATTCTCAAGAATCTTTAGAAGAATTGTAGGCATTATAAGTAATAGGTTAGTCAAAAGAGTAAATAATTTTTTAAATATATATATTCAACAGAGGGTATTGGATGGGATGATGCAGCAAAAACCTTCCACTTATATATTCACTGAAAAGTACATCCAAGAGTTATTTTATTTCTTCTTTCGGTAGAATCATAAATGTAAACTATATCTATTAACTAAATAAAACATTTACAAATCAATAATTAATGTAACTAGACTTTAAATATAAAACTTTTATTTATAATATTATGTTAAAAATTATTAAGAAATTAACTCTTACAAAAAAAAATTAAGTTACATTTAAGTTATTAAGTAAATAACCAACATTATTTTTATAAATCTATCATTTTTTAAAAATATTGATTATATACATCATGTAAATTAAACACTTATAATTCAACAATTAAGGTTATTAAACTTTAAACATAAGACTTATAATTCTGATATCATGTTAAAAATTATTGAAAAGCAACTCTCTAAAAGAATATAAACTTTTAAAAAAATAAGTTTTTTAAATGCTTTTAACAAATAAACAAATACACTCAAATAAATCATGCATAACTTGATAGATGTATTTAAGTATTGTTGAACTTTCTTGCAATATCTTAACCTTGATAATTAATTTTCAAGAAACTCGAGCATGCCATCAAAATTAGAGGTCTAGTATTCAAAACATAATAAACTCAATTGTTAAATTATAAATATTTAATTTACATGATGCATAAAACTGATACTTATAAATGAGTGATAAATCTATTTAAATATTATTAGCTATTTTCTTAATAACTGAAACAATCTAATGCCAAGATGCTCAAATAATTCCTCCAATTTACTACTTGTAACACACAACAAATAATTAAAGAAAAAATAATAAAACTCGTAACAATAAAAATAAAACTAATTGGATTTAGAGGGTACAAATTAGTATAAGGGTATCATTTTAATTTGTTATTAAGAGTTAGATTTATTGTGTTCAATTATTAAATGCCATCACGGTCCATGGAGCTGCATATCTATGAAAATAAGGGGAAAATAGAAGAAAAAGAAAAGAAATGATTGTATATGACGAGTGGTTTTTCTCTCACAAACACAATTAAAATGAAAGCTAAGATAATTAACCAAACATAAATTGGCAGTCTAGTCCCGAAACAGAATCTTATGAAGATCCGAAAGGAAGAAGTGGTATCCTAATCGGTCAAACGTATATAAGCTAGAAAATGCCACGGGACATTACATATTACAGAGCAACAATTTCAATACTTGACAAAATGTCTAGTTATCTGAGAAATGTCCTTTCCTGGCTGCAGCATTCCAAAAGCATGATGCAGACCTCCATCTGCATGGATAGAATCAACAGAGCAATAATATCAATACTTGGCACAATGTTCAGCCAAAGAACCAGATCCGTTTTGCACCACTGTTGTTCATACTTTGCATATGTAAGAGAGTTAGTAGCAAAACAATAGCAAGTAGAGGCAGTATAATATACCTCATGAGTCAACCGATCTTCATCTTCCTGCTCCGGGAGGTCCAATTCTGGACGAACAGCAGGGTAACCCTGAAAATGCATGGATCACAAGTGACACAATAAGAACTGGATATTGTATATAGGTTTCTAGCTACATGGCTTGACTTATAAAAGTGGGGTAAAAAACAATTAAATTACCTGGATCTTTGCTTTCCTTATTGCCAATAAACGTTACCTATAAAAAATTATAAATGAACAACATGCTGATATCAAGCAATTTCCCAGTAAATAAAAAAATAGATAATATGTAAACTTTATATAGTGTAAGCAATATGAATCATTCTATCCTAAAAGGTTAACATCAAAAGAATGTAAGTCTCATATTACTTATAAACATTATACTAATATCTTTCTTAATCAATATAGGACACTTTTTTTATACACTAGCATAATGACAACATGATCAAAAGGCATGCTGGATGAATGAGCAATAACCAAACACAGAAAAGATATCAGATAGTATTGACCCAAATAAAATTGAAGTAAAATTTTATCCTTATCACAATCTTATGCTGGGCAGAGTTTTTGATACAAAAAGCCAAGAGTAATATTGGAACAAAAAAAAAACCTCTTATTCTCCAATATAATAACATGAATTTAAAAGTAAACCCATTGATAAGGTTGATGCCTCCGACAGTCACCTCTTTCGCCAGCAACAAAGTAAATTTATAAATATATCTTTTTTTTTTGGTAGCATGCTTACTAACTACAGATATCTGTATTCCCTCCAAATAAATGAAATGAACGAAAAATATAGTAACACTTATATATCTTAAATACAATTACATATCCTCAAGCACAGTAAGGGGAAAACTAAGCAACCTTCAGGTATCAACCCTAAACATTATTGGTTTCTTGCATCTTTTGCATTTTTAGTTGAGCCTGAGTTTCTGAATTTTCAAGCACCTTGCCATCTCCCTTGCTTTCCCCTCTTAAACTTACACTAGATACCTTACTTCTTCACTTTTCTTGTACCTTCTTGGTGTTGATTCTATGCACTCACGACTATCAACATTGTTCTCTGGATAATTGTGTCGATAATGATCTTCCATTTGTCTATATCCATTCTCAATTCCCTGCCTTGTATGCCCACTTTCATGATGGTCACTCCTTTCCCTTCCACATCAGTCCCTCTTCACTCTTTCACCATCTCCTTCAATACTTTGATTATATCGTCTTATTTTATAAAATTCCCATGTCTCATGCCATCTATTACCATCATCTCTCTCATTTCACTCTCTTTCCACTTCGTCTTCATTAGTTTTTACTTGATATACATTCCTATCTTGGTTTTCAATTTTCCTCCTTCCATCAACATACTTAGTATTTGAGAGAGTCTTACTAAGAGAGTTATAGCATATCAGGGTCCAAAGGTCCTGAATGACCTGACTAGACTTTCTATTTATAGAACAATTAAGATACATGTGGTTACATTCTATTGGAAAAGTACAAAAATTAGGATTCCTACGAAGCCCTTCTTAGGGTTTGAAACATAGCTGACGCATGGTTGACCACAATCTTTATTAATGCCTAAAATAGCTTTGATACACAGCTTGTCATATGAGTTAATGTACTATGCTGATACAAACAGGGTAAATACAGAAAGAATGAGCTGAACACGGGCCTGGCACGGATTGATGTATATGTCCCAAATACATGCCTGACATAGGCTATACTTTATCTCACATATATGTCCCAAATACATGTCTGTCACGGGCTATACTCGGGCTAAATGAGCAAGTCACAATGTAGTAAGAACATGCTGCGTTTGGACTGTTCTCGGGATGTGCACATTAGGTTGATAAGACCATACACGGGAAGCCAGTCGTCCACCCTTATACTAAACCAAACACTTAGCATCTTTGATACTTGCCCTTTCTCCATCCTTATCACTCCTATAGCTGGCCGGCCTAGCCTTTTCATATCCTTATCATCACCATGATGATCATCACATCTCTCGTACCTCTTAGTCTTATTTCCTCTATCAGATTTTGAAGGATCATTTTCATGACCTAGATCACGACATGTGTCTAACCTGGAACCATTTATAGCATTGTTATGATGTCAATCTTATCGATCTCTCAGTTCATCACTTGACTCACTGCTGTAATTTCTAGCCTTACCCATCAATAGTCCAAGCTTCCTATCCCTGACTGATTGAAATAAGCAGCTATCAAAAAATGCTTATTGGTGCAAAATATGCTAAAATCTAAATCTCTGTCATAACAGAAAACATGGAAAAGACAGTTTAGTAATCGTTAACAATGTATATCATAAAAATCATTCAATATGAACATAAGATTCATTCCCCATCCTCATAACGAGTTAAACATAACCAGTACCCATTTCAAAGAAAGTGGGGAGGGAACAGTATCATCTTGTGGGCTGCCTCAAATGGTATTCTGAAATCCTCTTTTAAGAAAAATCATATTTTACCCTTGAAAAAAATAACATACTAAATTGACTCTATCTAAAATTACTTAGACTAAATCTACCCGGACTCGACCCTAGTTCCTCTTAATACTATATTAACTCGAACATTGATATCTTTACAAACAAAATATAACAAACTATGCTAAGATCTTCACAATTCATCAACAATATCAGATAGTTTAGTATCAATTTTTAACTATTAAACCGAATGGAAATAGAAGTAATGCTTACGCGATCCAACACCCAAGAAACAATAGAAAAAAGTAGGAGTTAGGGATAAGTACCGGATGCAAGTCTTTCTTTAATAATGAAAATGTTAGGGCAAAGCTAAATCCTAAACAAATCCGGAGACCACAAGGTCTACTCTTTTTAAGGATTCAGGACTCTGGGGTGATGGTGTTATTAATAATATATGTTGTATGCGAAACAGAGTTTATCCCGCATATGGTAACGTTTTTGAAAAAAATAATAAAAAACAAATGGGCTTACAATGGGTTGTAGACTTGTGGGCTTCATTCAATGCCCAGTCCATACAATTATTGGGTCTTGGACATGGTCATGAGTGATGACGACATCGAACGAGACCTATAAATGTGTGATTAGGTACTCCTTGTTAAAAGAAGACAAAAAGAGTAACATGACTTCCTTAGCTGGGAAAAAAAATTTATATGATCTCTTAATTTTTTTATAAAGGTAGATATTAATAATAATAAAATAGGAAGTTTATATTTTTAAAAAATGAAAATATTTATTCATTAATATTTTATATTTATTAAATTTTACCAAATTTAATCAAATTTATCTTTTAAGTGGACGGTAAAACTATCACTACTACAAAAATGAGTATTTAAGTCGATATATAAAGTCGGTTTTTAGAAGAAAAAAAAAGACTTATAATGAATTTAAAGTCAATTCGGTGTAGAATTGACGCTATTCACGTAGGATGTAATGTCGGTTGACACTTGAAATCGACGCTATCCACGTAGCATAGCGTCGGTTGACACGTGGAACTGACGCTACACACGTGGATAAATTCTTTTCTCTTCTTTCTTCCCTAGACATAAACCATTCCAAGCGTTGCATAACTCTCAAAAACCCAAAACCTCTTCCACTTCTCCTCCACTTTTTCTCATTTTCTGGCCACCTACGACTACCAATTCCAGCGCCGGTTAATGGATTTTCTTCCTCTCTAACTAATCTTTTAGATCTCCTATTTTTTTGAGTAAAATACTCAAAAAATTTATACTCATTTCTCACTTACAAAACACTATTTTTTTCTTTCTTTTCTTCATTTTGTCACTTCATTTACTTTTGTAAGTATTTCTATTAATTTTACGCACTTATTATTCATATTTTTTTATCATATTATGTGTTATTATTTATGTGTATAAATTTTTGTATTATATATGTAGATTTGTATTATAATATCAGGAGAAGAATATGATGATCTTGAATAAAATAGAACAAAACCATGGTAATTTTTCTACTATTAATTAATATTTTATTTTTCAAATATTTGTATTATTTGAACTATTTGCTAAACTGATTTTGGTTTTTTTTTCTGCTCAAATGCATGTTTTTATTTGAGTATAATAAAAAATTAGTAAATTTAAAAAAAAAATTAAAGTCGATTCACGCGTTGAACCGATTTTATATTTTAAATCATTTCATTTAAAGTCGATTCGTTTTGTAGTAGTGTATCACTTATATAAGAAAGATTTAGACTAATTCTTTTAATTTTGATGTTATATATATATATATATATATATATATATATATTAAAATCAATTACTATCATTAACTATAGATATAATGTTCATTTAATTTCTCGTATTTAAAAATAATATTTTTTTAATCCCTCATTTTTACTAAAATGTGACAATTAAACAAAAATAAATTTTTTTAATAAAATATTATTCTTTTATATTTAAAATGATTTGCAACTTGATTCTTTAATAACAATATAATGATAATTAATAATAATTTTTTTATAAAATATTTATTTTAATATTTAATTATTATCACTACTTTATTTTTAAAAATAAATTAAAAACATGTATTTAAATAATTTTATATTAAATTATGTTATTATTAAAAAATATTTTAAACAATCTTATATTAAATTTCACTTTCATCTTTATTAATAGCTAGTATTTTATTACATTTTAATCACTTGATAATAAAAAGTAATATTTTAATATATAAATTATTAAAATAATATTTTGTTATTAATTGATCATTTTTCTTGATTATCCTCTAGATCTCTAATAAAAATATTTTTTTTTTCAAAAAACGAGAGAAATTTATAAAAATATATTATAAAAACTTATAACCACAAAAATGACACATTTTATTTTTAGTTCATATATTTGTATTATTACTTCAAAATATTCTTAATAATTTTTAAATTAAACTTTATTCAAGTAGATTTCATTCAATTGGATGATATTAAAGTTAATTTTATATCTTATTTAATATTATGTTGTATTATTTTTATTATTATAAGTTTTAAATATTTTATTTTTTTTAATATAATTTCTCCAAAATAAACATATGCGCGAAGATTGAATGATTAAGGTTGAATATCTAACGGCACAAAATTTTCGTATTTATTATTTAACTTTTTACAAACTTGAAACGATTAAATAATACTGGAGTCTTGTTTTTTCATAATAAAATTGAAAATAACAGCGAGCATGAAAGATTAGTGAGTGCGACACAAGAAAAAGAAGTATAATATATTATATTAATTAAAACAAACAAACAAACGAGACCTTTTTTTTTATCTGGATCATAATTCGATCTAATTTAATTTAAAATTAATTTATTTTAATTCAATTCAAAGCTAATGATATAAATCAAATATCTATAGAATTCCAATCAATAAATCTTTTTGTCATTCTGTTACAAGCACTACAAGCAAATTTAAGAGATAAGCATATCTCTCGTCTTTTTATAAGCACTAGCTATCGCTATAAGAAAATTGTCTTTTAACGATAAATTGTATAGCTAAAAGAGACAATTTGACGATAAAAAAATTTAGAAAAAGTTTTGATTGAATAGTATATTAATTTTTTTTAATAAAAGGTTTTTTTTAGAATAATATTTTATCAGATATACTAATTCTTTAACAAGTTAAGTGCTTGACATAAAAAAATTGACAAAAAATCATAGCTCCAGAATTTTCCTTACAAAAATTTATCGAGAAAAGGTAAAATATTTTTCTACAATAATTTTAATTGTAACTTTTTTTATTTATTAAAAAAAATTATCAGTAAAACTTGAATCTCATTTTTTTTTTGTTATTATCTTTTACTCTATAGCATTGAATTAAGAAGGACACAAAAGCTTCATTTATATTATAACTGTGATTTAGTTTAGTTTAAAGCTACTTTCATTCATCAAAACTACTTGTAGATTTTTCAAAAGAAAATATCAATACTATAAGGTATCTAACAATGGGTGTTTTGGTGAAAATTTAGACTTTATATTGATGAGTTATGATTTCTTTCTTTCGTATTTATCATTGTATTGGTTATATATTATTATAAAAATAATTTTTGATTATATATTAATATAAATACTCTTCTTATTTTAATTTTATTATCAAAAAAAATTAAATTTTTTTAAATAAATAAAAAAATAAAATCTAAACAAGAGTTAGTTATAATATATTATATTTTAAGTGAGAATAATATACCCTTGTAATTCTCCTCTTTGTTAAATAAAATTGCTTCTATTTCACTATTATTCTTACCAAAAACCTAACTTCCCCGTTCATAAAAGAATTAATAAGTCGCAATCAATCATTTGTACATAATAACATTATTATTAATAACTTGTCACAATTAACTTTCTCTTGAGTGTGGTTAGGATGGGCGACATTGAAATTCAACAGTTGAGGTTCGTCAATACGACCATGACATTTGATGAGGTCTCCATAGAGCATAGTAAGAGCTTCGTCAATGTCTTATAGGTTCATTTTTTCCTCGATTTTTTTTCGTCTTTCTGTTTTATTTTGTCACCAGATCTTTGTTTCCTAAAATCTTTTGACTAATTATGAGTTATAATTTTCTTAAGATTTTGTTGGTTTTAGGGTTTGTTTTCGTTTGTTTGCTTTGGTTTTGAAGTAATATCTAGCGAGTCAAATTGGTATGTAGAAGACATTATGATAGTTTGTTTGATTTTCTACAAAAGGAACTCATAATTTTTAATATTTTTTTGTTAACTTGTCATAATAAATATGTTTTAATTGCTTTTGATGAGGTAAATCTTCTTACACATTAATTCTGTTAAGTTATATTTGATATTGTAATTCACTTATACTTCACTTGTATTACATTTGTATTATTTCACTTGTACTACACTTCCACTATTTCACTTGTACTACACTTCCACTATTTCACTTGTACTACACTTGTTACAACCCTATAAATAGGGTTCTCTATGTACATTCTAAATCACATTAATACAACATTAAATCATTTTTTCTTCTTATCTCTCTATATTCTTCACATGGTATCAGAGCCTCTTATATACCTTTAGAATTTCTATCAAAATTTTGTCTCTTTTTATCACAGCCAACCCGACTCACCTTAACTTGGTTCACTCTCGACCCGATTCACCCCATCCCAGTTCACCCCAAATCGGTTCACCTTAACTCGGCTCACCTCAACCCGGTTCCAGGCTTGTTTTCAACTCCTCTTTTCATTTTTAAGGATATCTCATTTATATTGTTTCTATATATTTGATTTATATTTCTTCCATTATTTCGTTAAAATGGATCGAAATAATGTCCTAAAATCAATCTCTATCACCCTTGATAATACTAACTACCTAACCTCGGCACAAGTAATGAAAAATTTCTTAAAAAGACGCAAGTTATGATATTTCATAACTGGTGATATCTTTATACTCATCCAAAAAACCACTGAAAATAACTTCTTATTTGCTGACCGCCTTGAAGAATGGGAGAATAAATATCATCAAATTATTACCTGGTTCCGTAACACCATATTACTCTCCATCCATAATGAATTTGAGCGTTTTGATACTATCAAAGAAGTTTGGGAATTTTTTAAGGCTCGTTTCACTACAACAGACCATATTACTCTCCATCTATAATGAATTTGAGCGTTTTGATACTATCAAAAAAATTTGAGAATTTTTTAAGGTTCGTTTTACTGTAACAGATTTGACGAACTTACGTGGTTAACATGTGACTGTTGAGTAATTACTATCCATGAGGTAATTCATTGATATTTGTTATTTCATGCCGTATATACTTATTGTCATTGCTATATTTTTGTAAATTATGATCTCAAATGTATTTATGGGCCTTTTATGTATCAGTGGCATATGTATTATCCTTCTATCATTGATTGTATTATTGTTAGAGAAATAATAAAATTGGCATTACATACAGAATTTTTTATGTAAAATGCTAGGGAAAGCAGAGGACACGAGGGATCCATAAATTCGAGGGTGTTACAATTGTAAAAGTTAGTGATCACGAACTTATGTGTATAGGGGCGACTAACACATGCCATTAATAATCAAAATAGTTGTCGCGTGCTTGTCAACTTTCTTTCGTGGTGTTCGTAACTTTATTAATTAACTTCTGATTAACTGAATAACAAAGAGCCAAGCATTGATTCTTTTAGAAGTATATAGATGACAAAGATTTACATTCTGTTAATAATGAGTCAGACATCGTCCGTTTAATCACATTAAAGATATTTGAACATGTAGCTTTAATTTCGCCTGCTGCATCAGAATCCAATTCCTCTCCATTAATAGAGATTCTTAATTTTATGAGCACCTGATGCTCTTCAAATTACTAAATGACAATTTTTATTATTATTATTATTATTATAATGGTGTGGTTACTTGGAATAAAAAAAAAACGATACTATGATGATATGAGAAATATGAGATATAGATTATGAGAATGCATGTAAAGTATTCCGTAATATTTATTTATAAGAGAAGAATGTGTGTATAATATAGATAATTAACGCCCTAAATAAAATATTACTATTAAGGGTAAACTACATGTCATCATTATTATTTTAATACTTTATTCCTCCTACATTTTTTAATGATTTGGTATTTTTTTAAGCAAAAATAAATATTTTATTATTGATAAATTTATCATTTATTTATGATGACACATAATTTTCACACCCTTAAATAATAACCAAAATAAAATAATTATTCCAAATTAAATTTTGAAATCTTCCGAATTCAATTTGTTCCAGTAATTACAAGTAAAAAAAATAACAAGTACAAGAAATAATAAGATTAACGACATATATTTATTCTTAATTTGGATCAGTGACATTTATTTAATCCTAATTCGGAACAATAATTTCATCCATCATTTAAATATTGCCTTGGATGGGACAAAATTCTCAATAGAATATTTGAATTATTTTTTTTTTATAGATATAGGATGTTTTCTAGATAAATTAAAATTTGGATCAGTGACATTTATTTAATCCTAATTTGGAACAATAATTTCATCCATCATTTAAATATTGCCTTGCATGGGACAAAATTCTCAATCGAGTATTTGAATATTTTTTTTATAGAGATAAGATGTTTTCTAGATAAATTAAATTTGATTGAATTTTTAATCACTTAATTACCATAAAATATTAAATATATATATTATATATATATATAATTAAATCTTAATCTATAAAAACAAAACTAAAGTCTTAAATTTAAATGACAAATTATCCATGTTTGGAAAATATAAGGGATTTTAAACAGAATATAAATTCAAGTTTTTTATTTATCTCATTAAAAAAATATATATAGATACATAATATATAAATATTTGGCACTCTATTGGTATCATAACTAATCTATTTATAATAAAATTATAAATATTAACAAATTGTTATAATAAAATTATAAATATTAACAAATAAAATTACAAATATTAACAAATTGTTATTATCAAACCGAATATTATGTCCCCTAATTATAATTAAGACATGTAGTATTACTGAACCTACTAAGGTAATAGTTACGAGATCGTTCTCACTAGATCGCATTATGATGATCTTGAACAATAGACCAAGTAATAGACATGAGGTTTGATGGTAGCCTAGCAAAGGTTTTATGATAAAAAATGAATCCATTACTTCAAATGATAAGATTATTATGAAAGATATTAAGTCTCACGTTAGTTAAATACTAGTCTTTCGTTGCATATATAACCTTAAATAACTTTTCATTCAATGAGATTTTATTAGGTTGAATTAGTTTCAAGTCTAACATGATATCAGAGTTAGTTTTCTAACTTTTTACTGACATCTAAGAACCTGGTGGTGCACTCACCCTCGGGTTTCGTCCATCCAATTCCAACAAGGACCACTTAGTCGATGTGAAGAGAACTATTAAGTCTCACATCAACCAGTTACTAATTTTCTACTACACATATAATTTTAAACAACTCTTAAATCAATGAAATTTTATTAGGTTGAATTAGGTCTAAATTTAACAAAAAAATATCAAATAACATCACATACAATATAAACGAGGTATCACATATCACTGAGTTTGTATACTTAATACTTGATTAATATCAAATAATAATTATAAATTTTTTTTGTTAATTTAATAATTATTATATAGTATATAGTATATCATAATATCAGGTTTTTATAATTAAAATATTATATTTTATTCATATTTATTTAATTTAATTTAATATTTTTTACAAATATGTAATATATTTAAAAAATTATAAGAATATGGTAATTCTAGAAAGACGGGATGAATGAGGATAATTACCAAGGTTATGTAGTTTTCGACGAACCACGGGGTATTCTCACGTGCCTTTATATTTTCAATTAAGGACATTCATAATCGAATTTGACTACTCTTACAAATAAAACTCGATTATAGTACATTACATTCCCGAACTACAAAAAAGTACTCGAATTTGACATTATTCAACAACATATATAAATTGTGATGATTTTATAACAAAAATTTGGTAAAGATGCAAGAATTATGTGTGGGTCAAGGGAAAGAAAAAAATGAATTTATACAATTGTATAGAAATTTGACATGAATTACTAACCAAATTTATTGTTATATATATATATAATTTTTTTTCTTCATATATTTGTAATTAGAAAAATTTGAAAGGAAAAAAAACCAGTAAACAATGCATCATAACATATACATTCTGAAATATGGATCATTGAAAAGATTTATAATATTAATATAACCCGAGTTTATTTTATAAATTTACTTAAAAATATTCAAATAACACTAGATATTGGTGGATGTATGAACAGACTAAAAAGGACACGTGTATTATCTCATTTTCTAACAAAATTGCATTTAATATAATATTTATAAAAATATATATAAATTTATACCAAAAATAAAACTGTGTTATATGAAATTTTAAATTTAAACCTATCACTCAAAAATTTAATATAAATTTAATAATTAGAATATATTTTTTCAAATAATATATATATATAACATATTTATTCGAAGAAAAATATATAATAATAATAATAAGTATTTTTTATTATTATTTGTAATATTTATTTTAAATTCAAATATTATATTCCCCGCTAAACTAAATCACTGTTTCTCGGTCATGGTGGACCCTGAAGGCTGGAACTGTTGTCGCTCTAACAATGTAAAACACACATCAGTTCTTTGTCCCAATTTTAGTTTCTTATTTTATTAGTATTATTAACTTATTTTTGATATTTTTTTATTTAAATTTTTAAATTATTATTTTGATTTAAAAAATATATACATTTAATATAATTTATTTGAAATTTTTTATATGTAAAATAATACACCTATTATATTTAAAAAATATTTTAAAATAATTAATTAAATGATTTTCTTAAAAAAAATTAAATATTATTTTAATAATTTATTATCAAAAATTATTCTTTAAATATTATATATATATTATTACATATGTAAAAATCTCTAATTAAATAATAAATTTCATAGAATTAATAGTTTTTAAATGTGAGTACTATTAAAGTATTATTTTAAAAATTTAGATAAAAAATGTATTAAAAAGAGAATCGTTGTAATACTAAGTTAATAAATCATCTTTCCTGTTTTATCTACTTTACTTTCTTTAATATTTTTATTGAATTTTTATGTTTACTATTTGAATAGTATCATGATTTTACTTTTGATTTTATCCCGAATTTTGAGACAGTAACTTAGTGGTAACTTTATTTAAAAAATACATTAATTTTGTAATATAATTAGAGATTTTTCACATATATAATTATTCATGTATAATATTATATTTTTAGATAATAAATTAATTAAATAATAATTAGAAGACATTTTGAGATAATTAATTAATTAATCATTTATAAATGATTTTTGAATATTTTAAGTATATTATTATATATTAAAAATGATTTAATTTAATGATAATTTATATTATATTGATATTTTTTCAAATAGTGGTATTGTTAAAATAATTTATTAAGAAATTGGATAAAAGAAATATAAAAAATAGTAATATTGAGATAATGAATCCAAAATTTTGCTTAAAGTTTTACCTTCTGGAGCGAAAGTTGTAATCATTGCTAATGTATCTTTATCAGACACCAGAGTTGAAAATTATATTAAACATTATACATTTTTGAAATAAAAATATTTTGTAAAGTTAACCTATAATAAACTAAAGCCTTAAACCCGTGATTTCAGAACATCTTGTCCCATAATGATAATCTTGCTTTCAACTTTTTGTATCGACGACTGTAAACAAATATAGTCTAATGCAACTATATATATATTTTCAAAGTAATAATCTTCTGCAAAGAATCGAATTCCTTTTTTTCTTTTTCTTTTAAAACTTCTTTAGATAATTTAGTTTGAATGCAAATTTAACATCCATCGATCCTTAAAATAAAATAAAATAAAATGAGCAGGTATTGTTAAGGATAAAGAATATTTTTAAACTTATACGACAATGGTAATATTCTGCAACCTTAAGTATAAATATCCTTATTATTATATATAATCTAGCTAGTCTTTAATTTATTGATTTTTTTTTTACCTCCTAATTGGACATACACCATTGTAGACCGACCACTGGATAGCCCAACACACCACCCGAAGAGCCCGTTAGTTAGCTCGACACAATCGATGTTTGGATGCATTATTGGAATTATGGATCAACCAGAGCCCGTAACCAACGAACGATCCTGTGGTATAAAGCCTTACCAGAATTAATGAGCTCGTTTTTTTAACCCAGGAGTCGATTAATATAAGGCTGCTATCTAGAGCTAGGGTAGAGAAGATGACCCATGATCCCGTGAGACAGCCGACCAAAAAATCAAACTAGCTAGAGTGAAACTACATCCCGACCTTATGACATGACTGATAGTCTTGAATGATAATCCGAAGAACAAGTTTGTGTGATCAAACCTATACAAATACTCCTAACCTTGATAGCTATGTTAGACTAATGATTGTACCTATTGTTCACTACGCACTCTAAGCCATGCACACAAGGCATTTAGATTTGGTCACGTACGTAGACAAGAATTTTAGTATAAATGTGTGGGGATTGAAGTCATTTTGAAATTTTTGAAACCCTCGGTATATTACAACCCCTTATAAGGTTTACTCTCAAACACCTCCCATTATAAGAATTAAACATATTATCAAATTTTTAATACATGTTCAACATATATATATATATATTCAACACATGCATATTTTTAAATTTATTTTCAATAAAAATATCTTTTCATAAATAAAGATGAATGCAAATGATTTCTAAAATTTTCTTGAATTTTTTTTACTTTATTCTTATAATTTGGTCAATTTCTATTTTAAACTTCATAATTTGATCAATTAATTTTTTTATTTATATATATTTCATCCACAATTTTATATCAACTTAAAATTGAGTTTGAACAGGTGGTTGAACGTTCATGGTGTGCAAGTCATATAGTTGTTAAATTAATCAAGATTAAATAATGTTTTTTATTTTATTTTATGTTTATTTATTATAATATCAAAATTAAATAAAATATAATTAAAAATAATTCTTAAGCTATTTCCTTTAGCTCTATTTTATGGAAAACTTCAATTTGTCCCACATTCGAGAGAAATATTATATAATGATTAGTTCAAAAATAATTTTAATAATATTTTATTCAGTGTTGAGTATTTAAAAAATTAGAAAATGAAAGAAACTATAGGAATATTGTTTAAGTTTACTTAATTTAACTACAATCTGACCCTAAATTAAACATTTAATTATTTATGGTTAATTTTGAAAGTTGAAATCTAATTCAAGTTCACCTTAAATTTTAAAAGAACCTGAATCCTTAAAAAAAATGTCTTCTTAATGAAATAATTGAAGGCCCATCTATATAGATTAGTGTATTACCAAAAGTATAAAAAATAAATACCACGCGATCTACGGAAAAAAAGAAGAAGAGAAAAAAAAAATGTCGGTGGCTCCTTGAATCAACGTGTAATAGGGATCCAATTTTGCTTTTACTCACAAAAGCTTATGGATGTATTTACTCAGCTTTTGATTATAAGTGCAGCTTTTAATAGAATCAATTAAAATTATAATAAATCTAAATCTAAATCAATAAGACAAAGAGTGTAAAATTTTTCTTTGTTTATGTTTATTAAAATCTGTAAGTAATCATATAAAAATAAAAATTTATCTAAATGTTATTTTAAAAATAATAAAAAATATTTTTATAATTACATTTTGTTAAATTTTATATCTCATATTTTTATACATAACGATTAATAAAATTACAACAATTTCCTTTCACTTTGATAAAAAAAATTAAAACAACACTTTTTAGTTTAGTCTTTCTTCTCTATTTCCTTTTGATTTTATGACTTCTTTTAATTAAAGTTAATTATAAAAAATTACATTTGAATCTCTTATTATTTTATAATACAATATAACTATTATATATATTTATATTTGTTCATAAATTTTCTTCCTAAATATTTCTTCTATTACTCTTTAATATAAAATTTGACCTTTTATTTTATTGTAATTTTTTTTCTTATATTACATATTATTTAGTTACAAATAAAAATTACTCGTAATTTATACAATAATAAATAAAATTCTGGGTTGGGTCACTGCTCATATTATTGTTGAATTTCTTGGAGTAAAAAGGATTTTGATTTAATTAGACCAATGACCCTACCCAAATCTTTTGCATCACAAATGTCTTTACTTTGTTTTTTTTTCTTTCTTCAAAGACATCAAAGGCACGAAAAAAAAAACTCAAATGGGATATCCACTTAAGGCATATAATACTTACATAAAATATATTTTATAAACTAAAATATCCATTACAAATTTAATATATGCACTTCAATTTTTTTTAACCAAATGAAAGGATAATTTCACTTAATTGAAGATGAACAATATTAAAATATTTGCGATATTTCTATCAATTCTTTCAATTTCAATAAATTTTACAATATTTGTTATTATTTTTTAAAATTAAAAAATTAATATTTTAATCCCGTATATGTTTCTTTACCCCTTTTGCAAAGGAGAAGGTGTGGACATAATATTTAAAAACTTGTATAATGGATCAAATTCAAAACTAAATCAACGTCTAATTTTTTTTTATAAATTAGTTAATTTTAATGCATGTTTTAAATTTATCAAAAATATTAAAATTCAAAAATTATAGTTCTGACTTTTTAATATGTATATTTATTATTTATTTACAAATTTTAATTAGTTCATTAATTTTTAATTTCGTTATTCACTACGTATTGATTTGAAATATGTTACACACTTTAAAATCTTCTTAATAAATTTTAATTTTTAACATAATTAAATATTTTAAAAATAACAATAAAATATATATGTTAAAAATTCTTCTTAATTATAAATTATATTTTTACCGAGAAATTTTGATTAAGTTTAAAATTGTAACCGATCGAATTAACCCAATATTATTATATAGATCCGTTTATAGGCTCATGGGATATTTAAAAAAAAAAACTTTCAAGATTAATTTTTAAAATAAACCAATCAAGCAATCAGCACAATCTCGTACTTTTTTTAACAAAAATAAAATTGAAATTTATTAAACAGCTCTTTCTTTTTATATTGATTAGAGAAAACCGTTGAGTCTGGGTTCTTACTCTACATACAACAACTAATCGTTATAATTAACAGTTCTCTTAAAAATATTTGGCATGTATAACCTAACTTACACCTATTTCATATTTATTTTACTTTATTAACTACCAACATAAAGAAATTACTAACCACTTCTTAAACATGATACACATGATAGATAATATGGGGGTGTTATTAGTTGATTTTATAGTATATTTATAATTAATTAGATTGTTTTTTTCTTTTTATATATATTTATTTTTTAAATTAATCTTAAATTTCATTAATTTAAAATACTATATTATCAAATAATACATAATTAATACTTTCTCCGTATTCACATCCCCTTAACCCATTTTTATGGATTTCGATTTTAATAGTCATGTAGTACAAGAGATCTATCCACTTTATTGCGTTAAAAACTCAGAGTAGCGTATTTCAAGTGTAGATTACACCTGTACACCGTATGAGCTGAGTCAGTATACTACTAAAAAGCGGCTTTGAGGTTGGAAATTGTAGAAACAACTAAGCTACCGCCGTTATATATGTTCTACCGTTATTCTATATACAGCTAGACAGAGATAAGAGAGTTAAAAGAACTAGAAAAATCATTAACTACTTCTTACACGTGAAAACTCCAAGTGTGGATCAGAACTCCGTGGACATTTCACAATCCGGTGACGGCGGCATTGACGGCGGTGACCT
Organism: Hippophae gyantsensis; assembly: GCA_030763125.1. Classification (NCBI taxonomy): domain Eukaryota; kingdom Viridiplantae; phylum Streptophyta; class Magnoliopsida; order Rosales; family Elaeagnaceae; genus Hippophae; species Hippophae gyantsensis. The sequence goes on from CM061028.1 coordinate 13,031,163, forward strand.
TAACTTTTGGAAGTATTCATTTATGTCATAAGCTTTTCTCGTTGCCTCTTCCGCAAGATCTCCATTATTCATTGAAGGAATACACGGTGGACGTAGGACCTCCGTTAGTAGGTCCCAACTTAAACCTTGAAAGAAAGCATGTTCTTTGATCTCACAGGCGCCTCTTGCATAACCCAATCTCTTGGTGGGGTCCTTCTCCAGCAACCGTTCGATCAAGTCCGTTAACAAATTGGGTTTTCCAATAAACTCGGGCTGTTTCGTTAACACGTTACGGAACGTTTCTTTTCTGTTTTTTCCTTTAAACGGTGTCGTACCATACAACATTTCGTATGTTAAGATTCCTAAGGCCCACCAGTCCACGGCGAACTCGTGCCCATCCCCTCTCACCACCTCCGGTGAAACATACTCCTCCGTTCCAACAAATGAGTTGGATCGCTCTCCGTTCGAGAATCTAATTTTTTTTCGAGTCACTGGACTAACTCGAGCCGATTTAGCTTTCTTCAAAGTCGTTATAAAGTTCTCACCAGGCATAACCGGAATCCAACGGGTCAGATTTCGCCGGTGACGGTTCCGATTAATTTCCGGTAAATTTGGTTCTTTCTCAGATGAAATGTATGTGTTTAGCGTTCGGTGTTTGAGACTCCGAGAAAGGTCAAAGTCCGTGAGAGTGACGTGACCGGATTGTTGAATGAGAACGTTCTCGGGCTTCAAATCGCGATAAACTATGCCGATGGAATGAAGGTGTTCGATAGCACATATAAGCTCGGACAAATAGAAGCGAATCACGACCGGAGAGAAAACACGATCAACTTGATGGTAACGTAGGACATTGAGATCACCGCCGGAGCAATAAGGAACAGCCCAACCAAAGAAGTCATCAGTCTCAAATGAGCCCAAAAGAGGAGGAAGAAAAGGATGAGACAAGCGAGAGAGGACTTCAATTTCCCAGCGAACACGTCGTTCGGCATCAAGCTTGGTGTGGAGAGAGGACTTGTCTACGACCTTGAGTGCAAATGGGTTGCGAGCGGAAGGGTCATTGGTTCGATCATAGACCAAAAAGACTATACCCATGGCTCCTTGGCCGAGTACTTTGAGAGCTTTTAAATTGTCCGCTTCGAGCTCCGGCGATGGAAATAACGGTGTGTCCATATTTTCCTCTTCTTTTGTTTGCGACTGTTTTGTGCTTGGGGAAGAAGATAAAGCGAAAGACAGAGACAGAGGAGACAACAGAGATGGTGTTGTTTTTTAAAGAGAGTTTGTTGCTTGTCTTTTATATAGGAGAAGGGTGTGTATTTTCTATTTCGTACTTGTTAAATTTTATTTTTGGAAATTAAGGAGAGAATAAAGCTGCTTATTATTTGGAATAATATCTTTATTTAGATAGTCGGGTTTTTCCGTGTACACTTTAGTTATCCTGACATTCAATCCTATCTCCGTTATCCGTTATACCCATGTAAGATGTATAAACTTGAATTTAAATATATATATATTCACAGACATAATTTTCAAATTTATATATAAACGATACTTATAAAATGTATAACAAAATAATCCTCAATAATCTAATATTTAATATATCAAAATTAAATGATATATAATTAGATAGTATTGAATATAAAAATATGCATTAAATTTTTTTATAATAATAAATATATATAAATTAGATATAATATTATTTTTATAATTAAAAATTATAAATATGCTATCTTTTTTTCCTAATTTACTTATTAATCATATATTTTTTAAAATATTACATAAAACACTATTCAAATTTTAATTTCGGAGAACCTGCAACCCTTCAACTATACCTAAAATTTGTCATTCTGTATTGACTAGTGGTTACGGCCTACAACACCCAGTCATCATCTCCGGTTAGATAAAAAGTACAATACATTTTTGCATTATTTTAAGCAAATGATACTTTAAAAGCGGCGGTAAAATTAACCGCCTTTATAAAAGTAACTTTCAATTTAAGTTCCTTCTTGTTTTTTCTTCTATCAATGGTTCAGAGAGAATTGATTTGTAAAGATATATTTTAATTAAAATATGATTTCTTAATTTTTAACCTTTACTTCAAAATAATATTTAGTTTATAATATTTTAAAATATATAATTTAACTTATAACATTTTAAAATTTAATACTTTCATTTTAATTTAATTTAACATTTTTTTTTTTGAAAATGTTAGAAATCAAATTTTATTTACGTGAAAAGATTATGCATCAAATTTTGTTAAATTACATTACAACTATTAAATTTTAAAAATTTATGAGATTCATAAATTTATTTTGAGGTAAGATTAAAAAATGACAAAGTACAAAAACCATTAAAATAGGAACCGTACGAATTTTATAAAAAAGGGTTCTTTGTTTTAACAACTACTATATCATAAAATCTCAAACTTACAAAAAAAATATATATATATATATTACAGTATCATTGTTATTCTTTTTCTAATTGCCTTATATCTTTACCAGAGACTGATCACATATCTAATGAAATTGTTACCTTCGCAACCCTTTGATTAATTAGTTCTAATGTGTTCCAAAAAGTTTGATAAACATATTCATAATCACAAAGCAATAGAATTTAATGACCTGCATTTTTCAAAAAAAAAAAAAGTTGACTTCCTTAATTTAAGGAATTATGTGAAATTTGTTATAATAATGAATAAGCTTACGCTAACAATACAATTCAAAACTATAAGACTTTAATGACCAAGTCAAAAACAAAACCAAACGAACAAAATTTGGATCCCTTCATCTACTAATTAAGATTGTGTACTTATATAAATGTTTGTAATTAAATTAGTGGTACCACAATCCCCGTACTTAGATAATTGAAAAACTTCATCGATGTATTTCTTACTATTTAGTCAAATTTTCCTCAAGATCTAGCTACCACACATTATTATTATTATTATTATTATTATTGATTTTTCCTAATATGTAAATTTAATTTAAGATAATAAATATTTTTTACTAAAAGAAATGTAAGCCAATAAGGTATAAAAAAAATAACTTATTATTAATTATATTTAAAATATACGTCTAATTATTTAAATTGATTTCTTTATTTATTAAATATTAATTATTATTTTTAAAAATATAGATTGCATACAGCCAACAAATGACAAAATAAAATCAATGCTCGGTTTTGTGACTTTTTCACATGGGGGGCTTCCAATTATACGTGCACTAGAGTTTTTTTTTCGAATGTTGTCACCTCTCTCATCTATCAACGATAAATTCTCTTTTCATATATTTAGTGTAAATTATGTCAATAAATTATAAAGTTAGTATAATTATTTTTTAAAAAATAAAATAGTTTAATACTTAATAAAATAAGTAAGAATATAATTAGTGATAAATATATTTAAGAAGTATTTAATGAGTTAACATCTCAAATGAAACTCGAAAAACATAATTAATGAAATAAATAATATTTAATTAAAATTTATCATTATCAAATATTAAAGATAATATGTGTATGTTAACAAGAAACAACAAATGGAGAACATGAATTGTTGACTTTCAAGACAGCAATTAATGATGTGTTGTTAACGGATAGATGAAATTCGTAGTGGAAATTGTCCAAAGTATAATTAGGATTTGAACCCCAGGATTAAGGGTGGCCTCTTGTTATATATCTTTAGCTTATCTGTAATTTCAAGTCAAAAATGCCCACTGTCCTTATTAGTTGTAAGTTGTAAACATGCATTTAATAATTTATACATCATTAATTTCCAGTGATACGGTATTGAGATTTTTTTTAATATTGGGAGAGAATATATTCTCTTAGAGAGAGATACGAAGAATGAGAAAAAAAAAATTTAGAACGTAAGTTAGGGTTGTTCATCGTCCTATTTTAGTTAAAAAAATTTAACTAAATTTGATTATTTATATTATTCGAATTAGATTAGACAGTTTGATTTATAAAATCATTCGGTCTGATTCGATCCGATTTTCGATTCGATTCGATTTTTGAACATTTTTAATAAAAAAATAATATGAAAATTTTAATATATTATTAAATCAATTCAATCTGATTCAATCGGTTTAAAATTAATATAAATCGGATCGAACCGGTTTATAAACACCCCTAACACCAATATGTATTTTTTTATAATAATATAATAAAAAAAAAATTTAAAAAGGTGAGAAAATAATAGGATTCACAATACATAAATAAATTTAAGATTATGAGTCTATATCTCTCGTCAAAACACATGTTAATTTTGTGTGATTCATCTCATACCTTATGTGTTTTTCATTATCAATATAATTCATGTTATATTACTTTAATGTAGGATTAGTTTCAGGTACGGTAGAGTAGAGTTTATTTTATGATGTTACCATTTTATATAACAAAAATATTGTAGTAATTCGAATTCATCTTAGGTGATGCGCTGTTGGATCAAATCCTGAGTAACATCACCTAATAATAGTAGAAAGTTCTTTCACTAGGTAATAGTGACGTAGAGTTGAAGGGTGAATATGTCAATTTTTTTTAAATAATAATGTTTTAACTGAACTAATTAAGGACAACAGTGAAAAATATTTATTAAACCGAGTGCAACATATTTGAACATAAAAATCCTCTTCTACATTTTTCACTTTATTCTTTGTTAATTCTTTTTTAAATATATTTCGGATAAAGATGTAAAGCAAATTCTCTGATCTAATCACATATATTATTTAATTTCTTATTTTATTTAAATATAATTTCATATAGATTATAATATTAGTGAATTTAATTTAAATATATGTTATATTATAAGTAATTATTTATTTTTATTTTTTATTTTTTATTGTATTTAAATTTATTAGAGATAAATAAGATATCTTAATTAATAAAAATTTATTATTATCTTATCTCATTTAAAATTAAATAAATTAAGATAAGATAGATTTTAAAAATTTATAAATTATATAATAAATCTAGTTAATAAATGAACTCATATCAATAACACCTATAACTTCAAACCGAAGATTTGTGTCTACAACCTCTTCCTTTATAGTGCAAGATCTTTCATCTTGGTTACAGCCATGGTAGACAAATTGATATTGTGGTTATGCATCGAATCACAAGCACTAGGCTCATTTTAATTTGTTCTGTTTGATAAGAGAGTAAGTGTGAGGAAGATGGAGATGAAGGCGAGATATTATTATTGTTCTTTATTAAATGTTATGGAATTAACAGTAAATTGATTTTTTGAATTTTAATATAATTAAGAAGTACTAATTTAGTTGGTTGTCTTTTGCTCGATTAATCATTAATTTTTAACTTCATTTTTTTAATTATTTATTTTTTTAATATTATTTAATAATAATTTTTCTAAGTCAACGTATTAATTAAGAATTTGATTTTTCTTTTATATCATGCCATACTTTACCCTACTAATTTGTGAGCGTATATATTTTCTAGCAAATGGTTGAAAAATCGATAATATCGTGATATTATTATTATTTTATACATCTTAACATTAAAATATAATATTTATATTTTTTTTATAAATTACTATAAATTGTCTAAAATATTGTTAAGTTATGGTTTTCGTTAAATTCTCATAAAAATATTTTAGATATGGTTACTAAAATATATTTAAAATATCAATAATAAAAATATTTATTTATAATAATTAATATAATATACTTAATTATTATAAAAAATTAATTACTTATTCTATAATATTTTACAATAATACAATTATAATTAATATGATAAATAATTATGAATTAAAATAATAAAATTTATTTTTTAAGTTATAATTAATTATTATACTAATATTCCAAATTTTTTTCTGTGCACAATCGGCATGTTATAATTAAATAAAATCTTATTTTATATATATTTTTGCTTACAGTTATAATATTTACACATTTAAAATTAATATTTAATTTTTTAACGTATTTAAATAAATTATATATCGTTTACTCACAAATTTATTTATCTTACATTCCATATTTCTATTAGTCTATTAGAAGACAAAAAAACGAAAATATAGAAATCAACTCGTAATGGCATGGGTAGGAAAATTTAGGGAGATGGAAGAAATCACCAAATTAAGCGTAGAAAAAAAAGATAAATAAATTATTATTTATACTATTGTAAATGAATTAATTATATATATATATAAAAGGAAAAGTATTATTTTTTAAAGTTGTAACAAAATTTTAATTAACGTTGTATCATTTAATTGATTAATAAATTTGAGCATATTTTATATAAATCATTTGTATTATTTGTATTTTGCCACCTCACTTATCTCTTGAGATAAAAAGAAGTTATCTATATATAATCAAATACAAAACATCCGATTTGGTAAGATCGGAATTTTAAATATTTGCATACATGATTTGTTTGTTCGTTTTTATCTCATGAGTCATGGACCGTACAACTTTTAAGGCGCTCTAAGTTATGGTCATAGGGACTTGGACTGTACAACTTTTTGTTAATATAAATCAATAATTCATATTATGCCTACCAACTAAATCTCTTGTCTATAACGAATATCGGTGAGCATATGATCTACTTGTATGCAGATAGATACATAAAACATAAGATTAATGAATAAAAAATTTCAGTAATATTAATAACAATAATCAAAATTAGGACACAATTTTTAAAAAATGGTGAATCATTTTACTTCCATTGAGAATTGAAAATGGTGAATCATTTTACTTCCATTGAGAATTAAGATTAGGCAAAATTAAGGAACAAATAATAAGTTTAATTCCAGTTGCATTTTATACAGTTGTAAAGGTTTAGTTACTATATTTATTCTAAAAATAGCATTTAAATTTTATATTTATTTTTTATTACATTTTAATTTTCTTGTTATAAAAAAAGTAACTGTATATGAATAAATAAACATTTTTATTCTATTTTTTAGTTATAATTTATTTAAGTTAAAATAATTTCTATCTAATATAATTGAAAAAATTAAAAAAATTATTTTATTCTTATACAATCAATTTTTAATAACAATATGATTAAAATATTATAAAAAAATGTAGTAGCGTGATAGTATTTATTTATTATTGAAAATATTAGTTTTATTAATTCTCTGTTATCCTATTTAAGATATAATTCAAATTTGAAATACACACTAATTTTCTTGAAAGAATTTCATGCCCATCCCATGAAGATGTTATGAAGTGAAATAACGAACTTATTAAGGAGCATAACTTTTGTTGATAAATATTAGTGAATACTGATATTGATGCTTAATTGTTTTTCCAAACCATGTTTGAAATTACCCTTTCAAATTATTTTACTGATAGGTTTAACATCTTAAAATAAAACTGTAAAAATAATATAAATAAAATTCAAGATAAATAATATTAATATTATTATGTTTTATTTAAACAGTAGAATTGAAAAAATATAAATATTAAAGTAAAAGTTATAAAATTATAAATTAAAAAATAAGAATTTTTTTTAATTTTTAATTAATAATAATAAATTATTATATAAATTATGAAAAAAATAGAACATTTTATTATATTTAAGATGGGTGTGAGAAGAGTGAACATTAATGATAATAATATATATTCTAATATACATATTAACACTCAAATTAAATAGAAAAATACCTTAAATCATTCTCACCATAATTTTTAATAATGTTAATCAAACATGATTTAATTTTTTCCAAACAAATAACTCAAACTTATAAATAACTTGGGATAGAGTATTTTTATAATACAAATAACTCAAACTTATAAATAACTTGTGATAGAATATTTCTATAATACAAATAACTCAAACTTATAAATAACTTGTGATAGAATATTTCCTTAATTTTGAAAAATTAGTATATACACGTTATAAAATATGAAAAATAAAATTAAAAGTAAAAAGCTAAAAAATATTATATATTTATATAAGTAAATAATTAAAATTAATAATTTTATTAAAAAATATTATTTATCTTATTAAATTAGTACTCTAATTATAAAAATATAATATAATGGAGTATATAATAATTATTAAAATAAAAAATTATTATTTTGGATATAATAATTATTTTTTATTTAAAATTTAGTGTATTTAATTACATAACAAACATATATAATTGAAATTTTATGTTGATTTTTACTGCTTAATAAATATATAATTGATGTTAAATTATTTTTTTGTTAGTGAAAAATTCGATCCTCGTAAAAATTCTAAAACTCTTAAAAAAAAAAAACCTCCACCCGCTCCCGCAATTATTTTAACAAGCAGTGGGATAGCTTTCTCATTCTGTTTAATTATATCAGAATTAATAAGTTAAATGCAACAATATTTAACCTACTATACATTAAAAAAAATTATTATTAGAAAATTAACAATTAATTAATCAACCATTTGCAAACCTTTTGATCCCTTCCTAAATTAAATTCCCCTCAAAATACAAAATTAAAGGAAAAGAAAAAAAAAAGAAAAAAACCAACTTGCAAACCCATATATATATATATATATTCCAACTTTAGCTTACAAATTAAAGAACTCGCGTAGTATTTACTTTTGTGAATCTTTAATGTTGGGAACATTATAACCCCCACAAATATATATAAATTTAAATTGTGAAACACCTTGCTCCTAAGTTAGTTAATATATTAAAATTACTTTTTAATTAAGTTTTATAAAATGTGTTTATGTCGGCCATCATTAATTTGGTGGGAAAAAAATGTAAGCTTCCACCTAAGCTTAGTGAAAGGAAAAGGAAATAGTACTGGTAATTAATTATGTATATTCCACCACCCACACAAAGTTTTCAACATATGTACTTTACAGAAAAAGCTTCGTATACTTCATGTGCACTTGTCGGCCATATATGATTAATGATTCTACCATTACTGGTTTTTTTTTTTATTACTTTTTATAATGAAAATAATATGAATTAAGATTGTGGGAGTAATGGACGATAATTGAATCTTGAAACTTTAAGCAAGAACGCTCCAACCTTATAAATTGGATCATCAAAAACGTAAGCAACTAACAGTAATAATCATTTATATATATGCTTCTTTTTTTATTTTATTTTTACATGATTTCTTTACTTAAAAATAAAAAAAAGGATGTCGCAAATTTAATTTTCAATTTTTTTAAATCTCTTTCACAATTTAACAAAATATTATTATAAAATTATCCTTAATTTTAATATACATGTATTAATTATTATTGTTTTTAAAATAATTTTTAAATAAATTGATATTTTCGTATTATGGTTCCTTAAACAAAACGAGGTTTTCCTTCCTTTTTTTTTATCTAAAATTCAATTCGTATTTGATTTTTATTTATATTAATTCTTAAAAAATGTTGTAATAGATTTTTAGTGTATTATTTCATATTATTATTCTACTATAACATTTAATTTGATTATTTTTATTTATTTATTTCATTTCCTCTTAAATTAATAGTTTAAATTGAATATTTTTATACAACATAATTTTTATGTAATAATACTCTTAGGTGACATTTGGTCCGTGGAATGGAATCGAAATCGAAATCGAAATCGAAATCGGAATGGAATGGAATGGAATCGAAAGGAAAGGAAACAATGTTGTTTGGTTTGACCACTAGAATCAAGCTCGGAATCAGGATTATAGTGTTTGGTTTGTCACTGGAATGGAATGAAAAAAGCTATAAATGACTTTAATACCCCTACATGCTGTAAAGTTCAAATGATGTCATTTAATTACTATTTTTTCATCAGACAAAATACATTATTGAAATTATTTTTTTTAAATAATTATTACTTAATTAAAAAGAAATATATTATTAAAATTATTATTTTTCTAAATAGGGTTTAGGGTTTTGAGGTTTGGGATGTGGGATTTAGGATTTAGGGATTTAGGATTTTGGGTTATATTTGTGGGTTAAGGTTTAGGGTTAAAATTGTTATTTTTCTAAAAATGGTTTAGGGTTTTAGAATTTTGGATTTGGGATTTAGGGTTTTAGGATTTGAAATTTGGGGTTTAAGGTTTTGGGTTTTGGGATTTATGTTTTAGGGTTTTGGCTTTTAGGATTTATGTTTTAAGGTTAAGGGTTTTAGGGTTTAGGGATTTGGGATTTGGGATTTAGGGTTTAAGGTTTTGAAATTTTGGGTTTGAGAATTTGGGATTTGAGTTTAAGGTTATATTTTAGGTGAGGGTAAAATTGAAAAAAAAAGTTGAGATGAGAATAAAATTATGATTAACAAGGGGGGAGAAGAAATTGTGATTTCTTCTCTTTTAGTAATCGATTTCATTCTATCCTCTTATTCCGTCCAACCAAACACACAAAATGAAAAGAATCAATTCTGATTCCTTTTCATTCCCTCCTACCAAACATATGGTTAGTTCTTGGAAACCCACGAGAATAATATATACCTCGTATATTAAATTATGTTAAATAGTTGTTGAAGTATTTAAACTTTATTCAACTTTATATAAAAACAATTATATTTTTATTTTATTTATAAAATAATTATTAATCAAGTTCTATCACGGTAGTTAATTAAGATTAATTAATTATTTTATGTAAATTAATTAATATTAATTAATTAAATAAATATCAGGACAATCTAATTAAGTTATGTTAAAAAATGCTGTAATAGATTTTTAGTGTATTATTTCATATTATTATTCTACTATAACATTTAATTTAATTATTTTTATTTATTTATTTCATTTCCTCTTAAATTAATAATTTAAATTGAATATTTTTATACAACATAATTTGTATGTAATAATACTCTTAGTTGTTGTAAACCCATGAGAATAATATATACCTCGTATATTAAGTTATGTTAAATAGTTGTTGAAGTATTTAAACTTTATTCAACTTTATATAAAAACAATTAGATTTTTATTTTATTTATAAAAAAAATATTAATCAAATTTTACCATATTAATTAATTAACACTAATTAATTATATTATGTCAATTAATTAATACTAATTAATTATATTATATTAGTTAATTAAATATCATGTCAATTAATTATACGAATCAGTTAAGTGTAAGAACATAATCACAAAAAAATTTATGTGTAAATTGAATAAGAATTTGGATATTTTTGTGTAGAGAAAACAGTTTATACACTTTTATATAAATGGTGAACCATGTAAATAGTCATTTTGTTTAGTTTAATGTGATATTTAGTCTCTTTACTTAAAAGAAATATTCTTAAATATTTTTTTTTTTTTGTGAAAAAATGTATCAAAAAGAATTAAATTTTTATCCAATTTTTCCTTAAATATAAAAAATAGCATACATGTCACATATATATTTATATTTTTTTGATAATTTTATACAAAAAAAATTAATATTTAATTAAAAAAATAGTCAGACTTTTCAAGAAAAAATCTTTTTTAAAATTAAACAAAATTTTCAATAAATTTTAAACAAAATTATCATTATTTAATATCTAAAGTTATACATTAGATAAAAAAAATTAAGTTTGATCGAAAGATTAATTAAAAAATTTGACTAATTTTTAATTAAAAATTATTTCATTAGATATATGTCTATTGAAAAATAAAAATATATGTGTCACATGTGATATTTTGTTATATTTAATAAAAAAATAGATGAAAAATTAATTTTATTCTCATGTGCATACATTTTTCATAAATAAAGGAATTTAAAAACACATTTTCTAAACAAATGAACAAAACAAATTTCTAAAACATAAATAAAGGGATCTAAGTGACTATTTTCTCTTATATAAAATAAACTAAAGTTTAAATACTTAATAACCTATTTATCTAAATCAAATTGTGAACTTAATTGTGTCACGATGAATGTGTGTTTGTAAAGCATTTACTCTCCGATATTCAATTAGCGTTGTTTTCTTTAATCACTTAATTTCTATAAATTATTAGGATGTCTACTTCTTAAATTTGTTCCGCAGTTTGATAATTTGACACTTTAATTTATTAGTTTTAATTAGTATTTTAAAGTCTAATAAACCTATGAATGTAGAAGCTAAGAAGTTTATTTGTGGTTTGTTTGACATTAACTTTTAAAGTACATATATCATGACGGCAATGATATTGATGACAGTAAAAAGCTTTTAACGACAAGATTTTAGCAATATTAGATAATTTGTTGAGAGATATTAGTCTCTAGCTAAATGATAAAACCAATGAGAGATAGGACGGTGATAAAATTTTCTTTTGCTCAGAGTTTTCCAATGACATGGTTATCGTCGTCATCAGAGGGTGCATGTATCTCTAAAGTTATCACGTATCAGTCAAATTATCAAATGAAATTCTAAGTTTCTAGTTTACTAACCTAATGAATATCTAGAGTACTTCTTCAGTAACATAGTTGCTTGAGTACTGCAACTTAGAGCTAGTGGTTTCAAAACTCTATTTTTTGGGTCTACTGCAACATAGTATACGCATAGATAGAATCCTTGAATATATACAATCAAAAGTACATTGGTTTCCTGACGTGTCAAGGGTCAAGTGCTTGCGATATATAGTATTGGATCTTCCACATATATACTTTGAATTTGAGCTCATATATGATTGTGAAATGGGCTTGTTTTCAAATTAACTGGTGTGTCTCGTGATTCAGGTTGGAGAGGGTTGTGTCTCGGTCTGGCTAAGCCTATGTTTCGAGCTAGCTAGTAGAGGTCGCATCTCGGATAATTGAGTGTTATGTCTCAAGTAGCTAGAGAGAGTTATGTTTTGTGATGGTAGAGATTTTCGTTCATAGATTAAAAATAATTGATTAATGGGTTTCAATTTAAAAAAATCCCTTATTGAATGGGATAGATTCTCTTGTTGATCACAGGTTAATTACCAAATATATTAATTTGTACCAAACAATCGAAAACTTGCTGTAAAATACATCTAATCAACTAAAGTGTCCACCTTAAGTAATTTACATCATTGAACTTGTATGGTACTTTTCCATATACTTGAGTTGACATGCTTAATTTCCATACACGTAGAATTCATATTGAGTAAATTTTATTTGTGTTTATTTATTTTTCATAAATATATATAATATTTACTTTATTTTTCATAAATTTTAGTTTGTATTGTGATGGGGCCGTAATTTTTTAAAGGACGAAATCAGAAAATTTAATTTTAACCAATGCCAATTACATATTCAACCATTGATAAAAGCTTTACACATGTTTTCATATAATTTTAAGTTTATTTGAAAATGAACCGAGACGATCAAGTCTGATATTTAACCTATTTACTTACATAATCTTCAAAATGTAAGAATTGTTTCCTACACTTTTTATTTTCTAATCATTAAAACTTATTAGTTAGGTCAATATACACTTTATCTAAATAGTAGCACGTAATAATTTTATTCCCTTTTCATTTCAATTCTGAATTCACACCATCTTCCACACCCTTCCACGCCTTCTTTATTTATTTATTTTTCCTTTTCAGAGTTTTTTACTTTTTCCTTTATATTTTAAACTTTCGCTGAATTTTTAATTTTTTTTCTATTTATCTTTTTTTTTTTTGCAAGTTCTTGTCCTTGTTTTTTTTTTCAATTTTTTATAACTTTTATCCAGAAAAATTAATGTGTATATAACTAGTTATCCATGATATGTTGTTTATAACTAATCAATATTTATTTATATTAGAAAAATATAAACATATATATACTCATATTATATGTTTATTATGTGGTATCACGAAAATATATTATTATAATTATTTTTTCAAGTTTATAATCTTAACACATATTAATTGATCTATTTGAAATAAAAATATTTACATAAGTTGTCAAATGATTCATTTATCTTCAAATAATCAAAATAAATAATAAGAGTAAGAAAATTGAATAGAAAACTACGATATCTTATGAAAATGGCATTTAGTGACTAAATGTTTTATTGAATAGTCTTAAGTGTAATTATAATTATCGAAAAAAAACAACACCAAATCTCTAGAATACTCTATTTTAAAATAATAATGAATATTAATATATTTAATTTGTCATTTTTATAGCATCTTAGAAACTAATTCTAGAATCTAAATAAGTTGGTCTATCCATCCATACATATATATATATATGGGTTGTATTATATATGTGTAGAGTAAGCGAGTCGAGAGCAATGAGATAATGTGATGTGGTGTAATATTATGTGTGTGATGAGTACCATATTATTAAATAATAATGTAATGTTAATTTACGAAAGTGTTTGGTTTTTAAGTATATGACTTTTACTAGAGTGGAATGATTCAAGGCTAACAAACCAAATAGTTGAGGAGTATTATATCAGGAGAATATTATTTAGAACAAGCAAGTGATTATGAAAGATTACGTCGAGAACGAGATAATATAAGATTGAGTAAAGTGATTGAGAAGAGTCACATGTGAATGGAAAACTATTAAATGCTAGCGAGTTTTCTTTCTTTCTTAAAAGTGAGTATACCATGTGAGTATCCCATGTTAAGTTATAATGTTAGATTTTATAAAATTTGGAGAGAGATTTATTAGTTGTTACAACTATCAAGGATAGTGTGACATCATGGTAGCATATTTCCAATGAAAATGTTTTAATAAGATTATTGATAAAGCCATAACATCTAAAGATATAAAAGCATATCATAATTAAATATTCAAAGCAAATATAGCTTTAGACTTGATAAAAGTCTTGTGTCAAAGAGTTTTCTACTTAAAATACAAGTAGTCATTAAAGAAACACATGAGACATCATTACAAAAGTGGCTAAAAATAAAGATTTAGGAAAATTCTTTATTATACTAATATACTCTATAAGTTCAAAAAAGAAAAGGAAGAAGAATAAGAAGAAAACATAAAAGACTAGAATGATGGGGAACAATCAAGTAAAAAACAAGAGATACTAAATGAAAATATAAATATTGGAGAAGCGAGTGATGATAATACAATATATTGGAGGTTGGAAAAAATTGGTCTATTAAACAAGAAAGCATGACAACATTAGAAGAGAATGAGAAAATAACAATTCAATAGAGTGACTAGAAGAATAATAAAAATAAGGTAAATAGGCTATCATATGCAATTGAAGGAAAAAATATTGTATTGTTCAAAGTTATTTTGTTGTGTGTGACAAACTACCACCATTTTTTTCCTTTCATTTTGAGGACATTAGGATTAGGAGAAAATTTTGAAAAAAATATTATCAACTCTATAAAATACTCTATTCTATAATAATAAGAATAACTTTTTTAGAATAATCCTTATTAATAAATTTAATGTATCATTTGTAGAATATCTTATAAATTAATAAATTATAGAATATTTTAGAATGTAATAGATTGGTTTATCTAACTATATATATATATATATATATATAGATTGTATTATGTATAGAGTGAGTGAATTAAGAGTATAAGTGAAATAATATGTAAGGTTGTATAATATCACGTGGGTGATGAATTTTAATATTATTTAATAATCGTGAAATATTAATATATAAAAGTATTTAATTTTTATTTTTGTAGCTTTTAATTAGACAATTATAATATTATTTATAGTTTTTATCCTAGAAATCAACCTTATTTTATTCAATTATATTGATTAATTTGTAATTGTATCCTACTCTTAAGATTACAACTAACCAATTGTACTATTGAAAATATACAAATGACATGTTGTAAACAGTAGAACAACATGCACATAATTTTTTTTAAAATTAGATGAAAATGTAGGAAATTTTATAAATGAGTAAAAAAAATTAAAAATGTGGAACATGTATCAAAAATGTTTGTTGCTAGTGAAAAATGGGGGCATTTGATTTGTACCCATATCCCTTCAAAATAGAATTCATTTAGAGTATTTGTTTTATAGAAGTCTAACCATATTGCTTATTGATACATTGACATTAGTTTGATACCAATTAGATAACCATTTGTTGTTTTGGCATCGATCTAAAATAATAATTAATATTTAATATTTAACAATAAATAATAATAAAATACTAAATTAGTGGACTTTCGCGCACAATTATAAAATCAAATGCCCTTTGCTACTTTATCAATAAAATAATATGCAAATGCATGTTATACGAGGACTGTGGTCAATAAAAGCCTATATAATATGCAATTATTCGTCTTGAAAAGGATATCCATTATTCTACAGTAACTTGTTTGGATTTGCAGGAGGCGCATTTCAATAGGAGTAAGAAAGTGATGTATTTAAAAGAAGAAGAATTTGGTATCACAATTTATTATTTTTTATTAACTTATTAATTTTATTTTAAAAAATTAATAACAAAAAAATAAATGATTAATTTTTTTATTTTATTTATATTTTTTAATTATTATTGAGATATTATTTTTATAGATTATTTTTAATAATGAATAATATTAATTATAAAAATACTAAAAATAAAAATAAAAATAATTTTTTTTAAAATATGATTATTTGTTTTTTACTATAAATTTTTCATAACAAAATGATTAAATTGTTAAAAAAAAAATTCT
This sequence comes from Hippophae gyantsensis, assembly GCA_030763125.1. NCBI lineage: Eukaryota > Viridiplantae > Streptophyta > Magnoliopsida > Rosales > Elaeagnaceae > Hippophae > Hippophae gyantsensis. The sequence goes on from CM061028.1 coordinate 13,047,586, forward strand.
AAATTATTTTAACTTACATAACCAAAAAAATTTAGATATATTTGTTTCTTGAAAGAAAAAAAAATTGTAGTATTAACGGTGTTATACTAGCATAAAGAATGATGCTATAGTATTTTATTTAACTATATTGAAGTATTTAACCATAATTTGCTTTATAAAAGTTGTTTCAAAAAGATTATTTAAAAATCCAGTGGTTATAGTAAAATTTAAGGATAATTTAATCTTATTGTTATCGTTTATAATATTTTTATTCTCTTAACATAAGCATAATGATTATAAAATTAAAATTTAATCTTTTTTCTTGTGTTGTTAATCTTTAATAATAAAAGAATCAAATTGTTAAAAACTAAAAAAGGAATCAAACTGTTAAAAAATAACTAAATAACTAAATTATTAAAAAAATAATAAATAGTCTTAATTATTAAAAAATAACAAATATAATATATTGTTAAGGGATCTGACTAATTATCCTATGAGATATATTTATTAATTTTTTAAGAAATTATTAGTTACCAATTAAGATAAGGAGCGAAGATAAAAGGGAGAAAAAGTATACACATTTTCTGTCTCTTTATATTTATATTATGACATGATTATAAGGATATGTTACAACTATTTTATAAATTTGTATGGCCAATTTTGCACTTGAAAAATATTTATATTGCACCTTGGACACCTTTTGGAAAAATTCTCATTTTAAGATTCAAATTTTTGTTTTCAATTTAAATCTCTTAACAAGTTATCAATCCATATTAATATTTGTTACTAGTTTTTTGAAACCAATATATACTTATATTATATTATATAGGTATGTAGTAGAATAAAATGTGTGTATATAAAAAGAAATAGAAAACAAATTAATAGCTTGAAAAATGTCATAACTTAAAAAAATATTTTTGATATTTTAAAACAAAAAAATAAATATTTAAAAAACATAAAAACTGAGAGGTATCAAATGAGTTGGATTGATTCAACTAGTTTGAACATTTTAAGTGTGTTGTAGTTCATCTTAGTCAATTTAATTTTTAAATAAGTTAAGTTAAAATCAATTTATCTTAATTGAGTTGGGCTATGATGAGTATTTTATTTTATTTTATTTACAATCACATTTATTTTTTATTAAACTTTTTTAAAATAAATTAATTTTTTTAAAGGTTTATGCTATTAAATAGATTGATTTATTATTGTTGTTGAACACGTTTTGATAGTTTTATGATATCAAATTTTTAAATGTTTGGTAACGATGCGATAATTATATTATAATTAGTTAAATAAATAAATCAATGGTTCAAGTTTGTTTATTAATGAAAAAAATTAATTGTTTAAGAAAAAAAAATTTGTTTGTGTAAAACATGTTCCAAAAAATCAATTAAAAAGTGTTAAAAAATATACTCACTCTCTTAGAAAAAAAATGTTGAGTCAAAAAAATTATTAAATTAACGAATGTGTATATTGAAATTATTTACTTAACTTATATTATTGTATAATATATATTGTACATTATATGTTTGTAATTGTTTATATAACTTATATTAACATAAATAAAATTATTTGTATCATACATATTGTATTTATATATTATGTTTATTTTTTTTATTATTTTATTTTATTATCTTTTTCTTTTTATTTCTACTTGTTATTAGTTTTGTTATTTTTATTTATTTAGTAAAAAAAATGAGCTGCACGACATGGTTTTTATGTTGGCCGCAATTTGTGGCACTTGGGATGAATAAAAATATAAATACACACGAGTCCTTATTTGAATACATTATGTTATATTTTTGTTGCAATAAATTTTTAAAATCCCATAATATATTTTTCAAATCAGATCAATGCAAATTTTCTCCTATTCTTCCTCGATCCTAATTTTCTCTTGCATGAATTATTAATTTATTTGAAAAAGAACTGGACAACATGGAAAATTGAGCTCTGAATTTTATTCGGACATTATTTTTATGTACTTTTATTTTATTTTATCCTATTTTCTGTTATTTTAGATTTAATATATTTTATTTCATTTTTAATTTTTGTGATCCCATGTTTACTTTATTTAGAATTGTTATATATACATATACATACATATATATATATATAACTTTTTATTGAAACGTGATATATAAGAAATGCATATGAATCTATCCATGTGGTTAAAATTGTGTGAGATGATGGACACATCACTCCAATTAAGTAATCACATTGAGCATAAACAAATGAATAACTTTTATCTTTCTTATATTTATATTTGTTACATTGATGATAATGTAGATTTTAGATTAAGAGTGAAGAAAAAGTTAAATTTATGTAATTTTAATTTCTTTTAAACATGCATTTGAATTTATTTATTGATTTAGGATAATTAGATTTAATTTTATTTTTTTTACAAAATTATCATGCTTTGTAGTTGATTAAAGTAAATGATTGAATCTTTACAATATTAAATTGATATCTTGAACATGTCATGAAATAATATAATAATTAGTTTTTTTTGTCATAGTGTATGTTTCATGTTTGAATGTTGAGATTGCGATAAACCTATAATTAGTGTTTAGAAATTAAATAGTAAAAACTACCTTGTGAGACTATTTTGAGCCTATTTAATGGAGTTCGAGGTGCTGATCAAGTTAATATTTTCAAATATTCTTAAGATCTTTTGCGAGGATTTGGCGGTCCAAAGACAAGGGATATATTTGGAAGATCAAATTAGGTGCAAGGACTACTTTAGGGAGCAATTATTGTTTTAATTAATTGTGGACTTTTATGTTTTATTTATCATAAGTATTTTTTTAGTCTTTTATTTTTTAAGGATAGATTAAGCCCAATCCATAACTAAATTGGCCCATTAGACCTATTTTGTCTAGGATTTTTTTTTTCTTTAGGGTGTCTTGCTTATAAAAAAAGAGCACCTATGTAATTTGGAAGAAGATCATAAATCATTGATAAAAAGTTTATTTCAAAAAGCTTATTGCTTTGCCTTCTTGTGTTCTTGATTGAATGTTTGAGTTTGACTTATCAAAGGCCGTGATCATCTTTTGTGGCATCTCAAGGTTAGGGTTTTGAGAACTTTGTTTCCTTAAGGTTATAATTTGATCATACCAAAGGTTAGAGTTTTAAGGACTTTGTTTCCTTAGGGTTTTAACCCAATCATCTTCAACACGTTCCTAGCGAATCGATTGTTCCTATTCCTTTGAGTTTGTGGGTTCCTAGGGTTATTCATTTAGAGGGTTCACGTCATTTGGTATCAGAGTTTTGGTTGTTGGAAATAACAGGTAGTCAAAATTTTAAAAAAGAGAGAGAATAGAGCGACAGATTGTTCAAGATTCCTCTTCTTTTTGAAATTCAAAATATGAGTAAGGGAGGAAAAGAATCACAAGAAGTCGACTTGAAATTCTTCATCAAGACTAAATGCAAGGCTTGATGATTTGTAACCTCTTATGATTCTATATTACATAGAAGAAGACATAAAAGACATGAGTTGGATGAAGAATATGTTGATTCCAATGTGAAGGAGAAAGGAAGTTGTAAATGGGACAAAAAGGTTATGGTTGTACAAGAAAATGGAGAAATTGAAAGTGCGAGTTCATGTGATAAAGAGATGACACCATTGGAGGGTTTTTTTTATGTTGAAGTGGAAGAACCTATGCATAGAGATTTACTTGTCACAAGGAAAGCCATAAATATACAACTTAAGAATGAAAGAGATGAGAAGCACTGTGAGCATATTTTTCACATAAGATGTCATTTGAAGGATAAGGTATATATGCTGATTATTTACGGTGGGAGCTAAATTAATGTTGCTAGTACCTTGTTGTTAGAAAACTTGAATCAATGGTATGTTTTGTTGTTTTTTTAGATATTTCTAGTTTCAAAAGGATCAATTGATAAGCACTTAATGACTTATACCTGAAAATACTTAAAGAATTATACATAAAAGCACTTAATTACAATTAATAAGAACAAAAGAATAACATATGTAGCAACCAAAATGTAAGGAGTATAAAAAATTTAAGAAATGGAATTTAATATGGACCACAACGGTGGAAAAAGTGTGCCACAATACAACCCTCTTATATTGTGATTTCACATGTACCAAAATCAACGTGGGTCATAGCATGAATAAAGGTGGGCCATGATATACGTTAATATTCTTCTCATGATCGACTATTTTATCCCTTTTTCTTTCCTTTTCCTTACCTATATAAGCACCATTCCTTCTCTTTACAAAAGACACCTCAACACTAATGCCTCGGTTTCTAAGATTTTCATTTTTAAAATGCATAAGTGGTTTTATATTTATTTTTAAGTTAGTTCTTCCACCATCATATAAAGATACATATATAGATAGAAAACCCTCTAATTGTAATGTTGATAAAAGGATTTAAAGAATGTAGTAACAACCCATTCAAAGATCTGAAATCATTTTTATCAAAAAAAGGTAGTTTTATTATTATGTATTTCCTTTCTCTCTCTTTCTAATATGTATATAGGGTTTTAGTCTCTACTTCTAATAATTGAAAGAACAGTTTTATTTTTTAAATAAATAAAAGTTATAATTTATTTTGTATTCATATTGTTCTGATCTTTAATTATAAATTAATGATAGACTAAGTTTTGATTTATAATTAAAAGAAATATTTTAGAATTAAGCAATAGATACATCATTTGTGTTTAATTGTGTATAATATTTAAAAGTCTATTTTAATTTCATTAATTTTTATTAATTTAGACGACTGAAAAACAACTTTAATTATGAATTAAAGATGAGTTGATATTTATTTGTAATTAAAGAATATATACCTTAGTTATCAATTTTTAGTCTCAAGCCCAATCAAAGAAAGTTATCAATCAATTGAGAATTTCGATATAAATAAAATTCTTAAAGTTTACAAAGTAATCAATTTCAACCTCGATTAAAGAAGAATTAATTATGGCTAGAAACTTACCACACTTATGGGAACTTTTATTTTAAAAACAACAAGTCTAAGTTATATTTGAGTCATTTAATTTGTTTCATCCATGATAGGTTATGCTTGTTAAAATCTCATATATTCGGTTCAACTATAGTTATTTTATCTACTTTCATTTATCGCTTTAATTTATCTACTTTCATTTATCGCTTTAATTTATCTACTTTTATATACTTATTTTATTTATATGTTAATTTAATTTAGAATTTACGATTTTGTTTCACAAACTAGTAAAAATTGTTAGAATGTTTAGGACTTGTGGCGACACGTGTCAAGTCGTTGCATCACTCTTCACACAGGACGATTGGTCGCTACACATGAAATGTGTGTAATAAATACGTAAGTATACGTATCGTAACATGTAATATAATGATAATAAAATATTATTCCTACGAAGATTATTTTATTAGAAATTAATTTTTAAAACTAAAAAAAATAAAAATCAAGTTTTTTATGTTTTTATATTTTAAAGAAGAAAAATTAAAACAACTAAAAGTAAATATGAATAATTAATTAAATTAGATTTGGTAACTAAGAATATATATGAGAAAATATTTAGAAATACTTAATCCCCTAATTTTCCAAACATGTAAATCGTTAAAATCTCTCCAATATAATTATCAATTTATTACATGATCAATTAAATCTAACTTAACATGTATTTCTCTTTCGAGTAAATAACACACTAAATAATAATTAATTCAATCACAATTTCATGCCAATTAAATTACATAATACTCATTAAGTTCATCAATTATGGATCACATATATAAGAATTATATCTTTACTTAGAAACTATGCATGTTATTTAATCAAGACAAATAATTAAATAATTCTCTCAAATATATTTAATTTTCTCTATAAATAAATTATTGGTTAAGCAATTAATAACATAAAAATTAAATTAAATAATATAATTAAATTATAATTATAATTGGGGTAAAATATTATATCATCATATGGTGAAAATTAGGTTTATAAGATTCATAGATTAATAAATTAACTATACATAATTGTTTTCATAAAATTCATATTTTTCATAAAAAAATACATAAAAATTGATAAAGAAAATAGTAAAAAAAGAAATACAATCAAACTCTTGAATCTCTACTAAAATTGTATTCTCTCTTGATTTTTTAATATTTTTATCTCTTTTTAGCTCTAAAAATTGATCAAAATTATGCTAATGATGACCCTTTAAGGTTTATAGGGTGATTAGAGGCTTAAATATAACTAAGGGGTAATTTGGACCGTTAGATCAAGGGTTGAGATCTAAACAAGCAAAATTGACAATGCCAAGCAATCATAACACAACACGTGGCACATAGAATTAACTAGGTGAATCAGAGCGCGTTGTGTAGTAGGGGAGACCAGTTCAAGTCAACGCATGATGAGTTAGCACCACTCAGCGCAATGTGATTCGTTGTAATAGATGGCCTTGCGCACAAGTGGAACGTGAAAAGCAATCCAGTGGCTACACGTGGTAGTTTGGTTTAACCGATATCCAAACTCGGATTGGACGCCGTGTTGACATATGGCATGTGGTTTGTCCACCTCACACGCAACATAACGTGATTCACTATCCTTGCTTACATGGCATCTGCGTGGCTTGGCCAGTTAGCTCCTCTACTTGCATGGAATACCATGGAGCAACTTTTGATTGGTTATACATTAAAAATTCATTAAAAAATCCAAAAAATCCCAAAAGTTATATTGCCACCTTTTTCACTAAAAAGTTTATATTTTAATATTTTCAGCTCCAAAAAACTATTTATTGAATAAAATAAGTAAATATTAAGTAAAAAGTGTGCTAATGACTATACTTTCGTAAAGTCATCAACGATCTTCGATTAGTTGTCTTTATTGGCGTGGTGTTAATGTGGCTTTCCTAATCAGCTTCTCTGCTTGCATGGTGCCACGTGGTAGTTCCTGGTTGATTGTGCGTTAAAAATTTATAAAAAATCCACAAAAATTTCAAAAACAATCCCAAAAAAATCCAAAAATTATAGTTTCACCCATTTTCATTAAAAAAATTATATTTCAATATTTTTAGCCCCAAAAATACTATTTATTGAATAAAACAAGTTAATATCAAATAAAAAAAATACTCTAATGACTCTACTTTCATAGAGTCATCAACACACACACATGAAGAGACTATTTTGCATGAGTTTGAGATGGTTTGAACTAACATTTGAGAAAAAAATCATTTGGATCATGAATGGGGGGAAATTCCATTGAGCTATTTTGTTTTCTCTTTCGTCTGATTGGGTTTGCAATCTCATTACTTGATCCTTTCGAAGGAATCTAGATGGTTAATCAGCAAGAATTCTATAGTCCTATTTTGGACTAACAATTAATTCGGCACTCCTCTAGTTGAAAGGACAAACAAGACTCTAGTGGATTTGCTAATCCATTCTTTAGTGAAAGCCATTTACAAGTGGATAGATGGCATTTGTTGTAGTCTTTTAAGGACTCCTACCTAGATATTACTTTGAAGTTTTGATTGACAATTATTGGGACTAGTATAGACACTAGAGCTTGGACATAGTTAACTAATTAGGGATGAGTCACGACCAACGAAGTTTATGATTCACTACGGGTGTTCGAGGAACTAAAGAGTTTAGGCAAGGCCATATGGGCCTTTTTCATACTATCGCCACTGTCTACTTTACTTTGGCAAGCTATTCAAAATAAACTTTCCATGAATTTCCATTTAAATAATACGAGACAATCCTTCCTTTCAAGATAACCCTTGTGTGGCTTAGTAAAGGAAAATATATCTCACCTTTATGTCAGCTGTCATTTTACTAGTGCTCTTTAAGACTTTTTATGCTCCTTCTTTTATAGGTAGTCACATATAGATTTTTCAATCCTTGATTTATAGATAGTTATAATGGAAGTTGACTTTGGATCACAACTTAATAATTTTATGGAAATCATTGATTGTTTTATGTTATATAGGTGATATAGAGAGCCATAAATTATTGTCATTTTGGAAATAAAAAGACAACTCTCAGTTTTGCATTTGCCTAAGTTTGACAGTTTATTTGTGAGGCAAATTTATGATGATGCGATTCCATGCAAAATACAATAGATGACTTAGATTTGTGCATATATTAAGTGACTCACAACATGCTCTATAAATTATAGCGATGATTTGGAAGATTCCAACTTTGATATGGATAAAGGTTAATACAAATGATGTTGCTTTTGAATCACCAGGTTTTTCTAGGCGTGCATGTTTTTTTAAACCTCAAGATTATTTATTAAGAGATGTTTTTGCATCCTTCTTGTGATCTCATATCCCTCTAAACAGAACTTACAAATACTATTCACGCGATGATATATGCTACTAACTTTGAATGAAGGAAAACTTTGGTTGGAGTTGGATTCGATTTATGTTGTTACTCTTTTTCAAATTGAGTCGTTTTTGATGCCATAGTTATGGGTTATTTTTAAGTCTTTATTCTTTTGTTGGTGATTATGGGATGCTATCAATGAATAATGGTTAAATAGCTTTTAAGGAACCTAAACTTGAATTCATTTTATACAAATGTGCATGAATATTTTCCCTATAGAATGATACAAAGATTTTTATGATTTTACAAAGTCTTTTTTTGTGCTTAAATTTTGTTATGTCAATAAACTAATTATTGATAATTAGTATTTAATAAACTAACTTACATAACTTAATTAAAAAACTTATGTTTAAATGAGATAATAATTTAAATATCATTGTATAATTAGGAAAAAAATGAAGACTCAATTGTACAAAATAAAATAAAATTTAAATAGTTCAAAAGTTATTTTGTCAATAAATAATTCTTCCTAACAACCTTCTGTGTTTGGTACCTTAGTGGTACATATTTTAAGCAAAGATTATCTATATAAATTTATATTCTCAAAGTAGTATAATAATAGTCCCTTTTGTTTTAAGAAATAAAAATGATCTACTTTTATATTTTAAATTAGGAATTTTATCAAATACTTGGCATATATAATACAAGTAAAGTGTAATTGTGTCATTAAGTAGGGTTAATACTTTAGTAGTATCCTTATTTAACAAAAAAGTACTTATATGGATCAATATTTTCGTAACAATATTTTAATAGTTCTTACATTTAATTTTAAATAAATTAGTAGTTTAAAATTAAGATTTAATTAAAAATTTCATCATGTATTACTCACATGGAAAAAAATAAAGTATAAACTTATCTTTAAAGACTTTTTTGGAAGTGACCCACCTCTAAGTCTTTAACCTGTCATTTCATTTGTAATTTTTTACATGAAGATCACGTTACATGATTTCATAACATAATAACAAAATATTAAGATCTTTTTTTTTTGTAATCATGTCATTCATATGTTATTTATATAGACTACATATCCTCTAATTTATTATATTGTTTTCTTTATTACTTAATATGTCTTGTATTATTTCTCAATTTATCTAATCTTTTTTAATATTCATGTTTTACATGCATTTTCTTATATATTTTCTTTTACATATCTTTTAAAAAAATGAATTGTGTTTTTTAAACTTAAGTACTTAAATACTATCTCTTCTTATTATGTACTTTTTGCTTACTATGGTTTGATTTGTTTACCATTTTTAAGTATATCTATTGTTTCTAGTTGTGGAACATGATTCTTCCCTTATGCTTAGAAGTGTTAATATTAAATAAAAACTATAGGTTTTTATCACAACACCATTCATCGTTTTCCCATTTTTTTTAAGAAATTAGAATGTTTAATATGATTTGATTTTTTTAACTTTTTTTTTTCAAAACTCTCAATTTTTTCTGATTTCATTTAGTTTCTTGTTTGAATTTAACTTTTTTTTTCTAGTTAATAATATTTGAAAGGATTTTTTTTATTTTTCAATTATTCTAAAGTTCAATTTGTCCTTAATATTTTATCAATCTATATGACATATGCTAAAATTTAAAATTAAATTATAATTTTAAATTATTAGTATACTTAAAATTAGTGTATAAATTATTAATCTAATTTTATAAAAATATAAGTAGATATGTGTAATCTTGTTGAATATAAATACAATTAAAGTATTAAATCTTTTGAGTGATATAGTTAATTGTTAATTAAATTTTCTTTTGAGTGATATAGTTAATTTTTACTTATATGTAATGAGTGTGTAATAAAATCTATAATTTAAAACATAAAATTGATAATTTGTATATATTAAAATAAACGAGAAATATTATTTTGAAAATGTGAGTACCAACGTACTTATCCACTATCATTACTGGCGCAAAATGGGCTGATCAGTTTATAGTCCAATGGGCCACTAAAATCTGCTAAAACCTACCAAGTAGTACCCATATCGATTAGTATTTATATCTAGGGTTTCGTTTCGGGACGAGGCCACAGCAAACAAAGCTTCAAGCATTTTACGTTTGTGCTTGCCGTTGCAATCTAGTAAATCAATGGCTGCCACGGCGATTCAAAGTATAGAGCCTCATAACGACGTGAAGCTCTTCAACAAATGGAGTTTCGACGATGTTCAGGTTTACATGAAATTTTTTATTAGTATTGTCCCTTAATTGTTCTCAAAGGCTTCTTCTGAATCACACTACTCTGCGCTCATATAAAATTTAATTTTTTCAAGTTTTAATCAGTTTGGATGTGGATAAGCGTTAGATTTGGGATGTTATCGAAGTAAATTATTGGTTGGTGAACTTTGAATGAAACTGTGTTTGCTGGTTTTTTAGTGAATATTGCTGTTTTTTGGTGCTATTAGTGCTTGGTCATTAATTCTTTATTGTCTGTTTTTCATGGGTTATTTACGTCCTTTTGATTAACAATTAGTAATTGCTTAAATTTCGTTAATTTGTGTTACTTAGATTGCATATTTAGCTAACTGCTTTTCTGGGCATATGCTTTTACCAAATAAATATTTTTTTTAGTTAAGTCATTTCACACTTTTAAAGTGATGCAAGGGATTTGGGATTTTGTCTAAAGTATGCTCTTTGGTCTGTCGCAGTTATAAATGTGCACATGATGGGCTATAATAAAAATGTGCTAGTGACCAGTCATGACCTAATCCAACGTAACCCGTTGCCCCAAGTTTAAGTGCGAAAAAAATGGTCCTATGTGGTCGAAGTAGTCAATTTAAAACAAAATCGGCAATATGCCTATCAACTTTGAAATCATTTTTAATAAATAAACACAATTTATCAATTTTTAAACTTTGGCACACTAAAGAACGTATTTAGACAAAAAACCCCGTGGGATATAAATTTGTATTTTTAAACTTTATTATGTGAGATGTTCCTTTTATTTTTTTGGGTCAAAGCAGAGAGGATTGTCATTAAAGCAACCGCTAAAAGCTTAAGATCAAATACCTAGCGATTCCCTACAGGAACAGCAATTTGCGAAATAGATAAAGGAAAAAAAGAACCAACTTGTATACCCCAAACTGCCCACAGATTCCCTCTTCATCTGCAATAAAACAGCATAAAGAACCACTAGATCAAACATTGACTAGCCTTATCACTCTTAGAGAGAACCCCAACCATGTTGTTTGGGTTTTCTCTCGGTGCAATCAAATATTAAATAGAAATACATAAAGATAACAAAATAAATTTTAAAATAAACTCCCAACTCAACACCTCAGACCTAAAGCTGAGACCTATAAGCGAAAGAATCAGAATCACCTAAAGCCTGTGTGTACATGACCTTAATCAAATCATATAAAGATACAACTAGCTCAACCATATGATAGCCTCCTCGACATTTGTTTCACATCCTCATCCCATAAGCTTTTATAGCATGATTGGTTATCCCATTCTCATCAATATGGTATTTCTTCATTACTTGCACGACCCCCAAAGTCAAGATTTACTTCCCATCCTTTCTTACAATCTATCAACTTATGTAACTCTTCCACATTCATTACTAAAAGTAGGTATTTCTTTTCATAAAGCATGTCAATCCACGTAGGATCAGATATGGTTTTATAGGCATCCATACTCCCGGGACAAGAGCCTTTCTCTAATCAAATTGAAACTCTAAAATACCTCAAAGCTGTCCCATTTCGAAATTTGCAGTTTTATCTGTTTTGTGATTTTCAAAAAAAAAAAAAATTTTATTTTTCCACTATTGCAGTGGTGTTCTTTTAAATGATTTTTCCTATACATTTGTGATTTTGGTTAGGTAAGTGACATTTCATTGGCGGATTACATTGGTGTTGTACCAGCCAAGCATGCAACCTATGTTCCTCACACTGCTGGGAGGTACTCAGTGAAGAGATTTAGGAAGGCTCAGTGTCCAATTGTGGAGAGGCTTACTAACTCTCTGATGATGCATGGGCGGAACAATGGGAAGAAACTCATGGCTGTCAGGATTGTCAAACATGCTATGGAAATTATCCACTTGTTGACGGATTCGAATCCAATCCAAGTCATTGTTGAAGCTGTAGTTAACAGGTATTTACTTGTTGATCTATCTGATTATTATCAGTTTGAGGCTTCTAGTTATGCCTGCTTCGACAAGTATTTGATTCCGTTTTGTTAAAGCAATTGCTTTCTGAATGAAGTTTGTTGGATATATGGGAATTTCTTTTTACAAATAGTGTTTATAAACAAGTTTTTTGGCACTTAACATACAAGGAAGAGGAATGCCAGTTGCACAAAAATTACACACTATTCACACACACCACTCAATGCATGCACCTGGCATGATTACCTAGAAAAATCAATTAGTTCTGAATTCTATGTACATGTGGCTTAAACATTTGTTTTGTACACACTTCTGAGGAATGCTAACTCAACAAATTGTTACTTCTAATTTTGCACTTGCACCATTTTGCTTGTCACAATCCATCATAATCTAGGAACATAAATTTTAAGTACAGTATGGCGTGTAACGGGTGATTATGTGCAAAATTGGGTGCAAAATTGTGCAAATTTTGATTTCTGAAACTTCTAGTTTTGTTGTTTTTCTTTAATCAGTGGACCACGAGAAGATGCTACTCGTATTGGCTCTGCTGGAGTTGTTAGACGCCAAGCTGTGGATATTTCTCCCCTGCGACGTGTCAATCAAGCTATCTATCTTCTCACTACTGGTGCTCGTGAATCAGCTTTTAGAAACATCAAATCTATTGCTGAATGTTTGGCTGATGAACTCATTAATGCTGCTAAAGGATCATCCAACAGGTGATGAGAATCTTTTATCTGTATTCAGTTTTTTGCTTTACTTTTCCCTTTTTTTTTCCATCAACTCTGTTTTTTTAATATCCTTGTAACTCTTTTTCTTATGCAGTTATGCAATCAAGAAGAAGGACGAGATTGAAAGAGTTGCGAAGGCCAACCGTTGATTTGAATGTTGGGTTACCAAACTTGTTGCTGCAAGAAGAAACTTTTTTTAAAAGCTTTTCAGTTTGGTTATTTATGTTTTACTTTGTTGAGTTGGAAGTTGAAGTTTTGAATAGGTTTGAGATTATAGATTATGTGGGACATTTTATCTGTGCTTTGCCAAATTTGTGGAATTAAAATTATTGCAGCAATCATTGGTCCTATGCCAAATCGTGTGGTTCACTCAATTGGAATGTTAAATGCATGCGAATTTGATCTCACGAATCACATAGTAAAAAATAACTTCGTACGATTGATGATATTTATTTTTTAAGAAAATTTTGATGCATAGTAAATCAGAATTGGTGTTGATCAAGGTTTTAAAATAGCGGTTGTATGCTTGGAAGCATTCTTCTCACCGAGGGGTAGACTTTATTTTGAAGAATATTGAAACAATTGTCTAACTTTTGTACGTGAACCTATAAATTTTAATACTGAATTTTGAATATTTACTAAAATTAAATTAAAGGTATTGAGTAAATGGATTTTTTGAGATTGTTGTAATAAATATTACCGAAGTTTTATTACTCATTTTATTAAATTCTGTAATTTTTGTAAAAATATTAAATTTTTTTTTTTTTTGTATTATTAAATTTTATAAAATGTTATAAAAATGTTGTCGATGTTGATCAATTAATGAAAAATTATACATATGTCAGTATTTTTATTATATTTGTAAAGTTTAATGGTATGAAAATAAAATGATATTTTTATTACATTTGTAAAATTTAATGTTATGAAAGTAAAAAAAGAATATTATTTTTAAAAAATAATATTTGTAAAATTGAATGGAATGGAAATAATAATTTTTAAATTTGATAAAAAAATTTATTTACTTGTAATCCATTGTTAGAAGATATAATTATTTTTATTTGATTTAAGTAATTGTAATGTTAATTACTAATATATGGAATGCTTTATGTGTTTTTTTCACATAAATTATTATTAAATAGTTAAAATTGAACATTAAAATAATCATGATAATAAGTCAATGTAATTTTAATTGGAAAGAATATAAAATAAAGTAAATGTAAATTTAACTATTAATATTATACAAATTTTTTAATTTTATTTCATTTGACTACTTACATTGTTAATATATTTTTTAATTAATTCTTCTAGACAAAAACAAACAAATTTATTGAAAAAAATTATATCACGTACACAATACGTTCAAGTTATAATATCATTTTTTAACATATTTTTATAATAAGTTGTTTAAATATTTTGATTAAATTAATCATTTTTTGATTAAAATAATTGAATAAAAAATATTTTAACAACAATTTACAACAAAAATATTAAAAACAATAAATTGAAATTTTTATATAATATTAATAGTTAATTAAACTTTTTTTATACAAAATATAAATAAGGTTTCATTGAAGATTATAATCGAAACAGATAACATATAAATGAAAAAACACATAATTTAGGTCTTTTACTTAATAAGTTAGTTTTAACCTAACATGGTTTCATTAGGACACTAGGATTTACCACGATGTTTCATCTGCTTATTAGAAAACAATTTTTAAGATAAATTATTTGGCAAATGTTTTGGCATGTAGTTTACATGTTATGTTATGTTTATATTTTGAGATATTTTGTATTGATTTGTCGGTATTTTTGAAAAAATTATTTGGCAAATGTTTTAAACAAAAACAATCTTTTAGAGCTCGTTGAGGTACTCGCCAAGGACTCATCAATGTGGCTATTATACTCGATGTTGTAGATATTATTCTTACCAATGTGGTCAATATGGGCTCGCTAATGTGGTTAGCGAGATACCCGGTAGCCCAAGGGTTTTCCATACCCCATTTGGAAATTGAAAAGTTATCTAAATTTCGTATGATCAATACTTTTAATGTTTTTGGGTACTGGTGATACGCTAAGTGGTTAGCTAAATCTCTGGGTTAATTAAAACAGAAATTAACACCAAGATGTAGGTTACATACAGGTACATGGACATGAGACTACCTTAATCTTAGGTTATTACAAATACTAATAGTTAGTGATTTTGTCATATAATATGGTGGTGGCCTCCAAAGGAGAGCTAAATTCGCTGATCGAATCATAGTTGTTGTGAAAATAGTAATAGAGGTAGCTTTGATGTTGTTAAGCATGGTACTCCAATTGTGAGAGATACTAGTTATTATCATCTTTAGGTTATTGATTTGCTTTACATGGTGAGTTGCTTACTATTGTGTGGTTTTCTTAAACAACCTTAGATGTTACCACATAGTTATGGATCCTACATGGGTTTATCATGTTTGTATGATAGCATGTTGTCTTAGAAGAAATGAGATTACATCAAAATATATTAATATATAAAAGGATTTGATTATAATTGAAAAACCTTTATTTCTTTACAACTTTCTATCTATCACATGCTTTATTGCTTTCTTGTTACCACCTTATGCCTATCACGTGCTATCTACATGTATCTTTATTTCTATTATATTGATGTCATATTGTATGTTAATTATTAAAATGTCTCTTTTATTTGTTAATATTTCTGGTGTAGATAAGGCATGAAGCTGTGAAAGTTATCATAAATGCCAATATGAATAAGGTACATTTGTGCATCAACATGTGCTTAGAATGACTACCCACATCAAAGATGCTAAATTGAAGAGATGATTATTGATGAGGTTACTCAAGTTGGAATGATCTTAGACAAATTATACAACATGTTCTCCCATTTCAAAAGTAATTACTTATGAATAAGTTGACATACAATCTAACTCAATTATTGAATGAGCTAACTACCTTTATGGATGTTATGAATGGCAAGAAAGGAGAAGAAAATGTCTTCATGACTCAACCTTTCCCGTGTAATAGAACGAAGGCACCAACAAAAGAATGGACAAAGTCAAGTCAAAAGAGGGCTAAGAAGTTCAAAGGTAGAAAGGGAAAAAAGAAGAACATAGCAAAGGATCAATATGGACATTTGAAGATGAATTGTCCTCAATTCTTGTCATTGAAAAAGGACAAGAATAAAAAAAAATTCAAATATGACTTACTTGTTCTTGAATTATTCATGGATGTATGTGATACAACACATTGGATAGTTAATTCAAGAATGACTAACCATGTATATTTTTCTTTGTGGTTGATTAGTTCATTGATCAAACTTCTAGATCAACACTTCACAATGTGAGTAATCAATATATCTCATTTCGGTTAAAGCAGTGAAAGAAGCTAGGCTTAAGTTTAGGAATAATAAATATTTAATATTAGATATTGTTTATATCATTTCTAACTTTATTAGAAATTTTTATTTTTATTTCTAAATTGTAAGAACAATTTTATAAAGTTTTATTTAATAATAAGAGCGTGACTATTTATAAAAATGCAACTTTTGTTTGTATGTCATTTAAGGAAAATGAAGTTATATGTATAGTTATCCCCTCTTCTAAGCCGCCGTCAGAACCATCCAACATGTTGAAACCATGGGTTTTGATCTTCAATCTTAATGAATAATGTATATCACTCGTATTATCTATAATTCAGATGTTTTGATTTGACCACTCCTTACTCCTTTTCTAGCTGAATTTATAATCTCAGTCACTCGACATGGTCCATTTGTTTACTCATTGCTTCAAGTAAACCACTAATGCTATCTGACAATTAACATGATTACTGCACATTGCCACAATCATTTCGAGTGGCTAGTCACCCCCAAATTAAGTCAGGACAAGAGAAAGAAAATAAAGGACACACATATATATATTGATGAAGATACCTATATATGGTGCCTAAGACTTAGTCATACCAACGAGATTCAAAGATTATTAAAGGATAGTCTTTTGAGAAAACTAAGTGTTGGTATGCTCCTAATTTGTTAATCTTGTTTAAATGGTAAGATGACAAAAAAGACCCTTTTTCAAAGGGTCAAAAAGCCACGCAACCACTTGAAATGTTACACTCAAATGTCTATGGACCCAAGAGTGTTTAAGAAAGAGGTGGTTATGAGTACTTCTTTATGTTTATAGATGAATACTTGAGATATGAGTATATTTACCTAAGGTAGCATATTTAGTAAATTTCAAGAATTTCACCTAGAAACTGAAAAGCAACTAGGTGTCATTAAAGACATTACGATTGGCTCATGATGGGGAAATCCTTGACATAGAATTCAAGATCACTTGCTAGAGCATGGGAAAGTCTCACCACTCATAGTACTTGGTACACCAAAACAAAATGGTGTTGTCAAAAGGAGAAATATAATCTTGCTAGAGATTATTAGGTTAATGATAAGTTATGCATCCTTACCTATATTGTTTTGGGATATACCCTAAAACATTTAGATACATACTAAATATGGTTCATTCCAAGTCTATCCTAGAGACTCTAGTGGAATTTTGGATTGTAATTAATCCTATTTTGCACCACATCTACATATAGGGATGTCTAGCACACATGTTTAAAGGGAAGACTAGAAAGTGATAGCTGAGGCCAGAAATATGCATGTTTATTGGATAACATAAAGAAACAAAAGGAGGCTTGTGATATAATGGTGAAGAGAATAAAGTTTCATGTCAATGAATTCTATATTTCTTGAACATGATTATATAAACAATAATAAACATCAAAGCAAGGTATTGCTTAAGGAGTTAGAGTTTCATAGGATTAGACAACCCCTACATGTCAACGTTGATACTCGATAAAAGTAGCAAATTATGATCCATAGTCATGATCTACCAAAGCTTCATTGTAGTGGGAGGATAATTGGATTGCCCAATAATTGGTACATGGGAGCTAGTAAGGCACAAGTTGTTGTGTCTGATAGTCACATAAATGAATCATTGTCTTATAACCAAGCAATGAAGGATATTGATAAAGATAAATGGATTATAGCTATGAACCTCGAGATTGAATCGATGTATTCCAAATCTATTTGGGAGCATGTAGACAAACACGATGAGGTTAGACATATTGGGTGCAAATGGCTCTATAAGAGAAAAATATGAGTAGATGGGAAAGTGGAGACTTTCAAAGCTAGACTAATAGCATAAGATTTTACCCAAAAGAATGGGGCTGGCTATGATAAAACCTTCTTGACAATAGCTCTTGTCCATCATAATAGCTCTCAATTACGAGATTTGGCAAAGGGATATTAAGATGACATTCTTGAATAGCTATCTTGAAGAGACCATCTATATGGTCTAACCGGAGGGGTTCGTAGTGGAAGGACAAGAGAAAAAGGCTTGAAAGCTTGAAAGTTCCATTTATAAACTCAAGTAAGCATTAAGATCATGCAACATGTGGTTTGATGAAACCTGAAGACTTATGGTTTAGAGTAGAACCTTGTGTTTTCAAACTCATTAAGGATGCCAAAGTGGTTTTCCTATTACTTTATTTAGATAAAATACTACTTATTGAGATTAGTGTAGAGGTGGTGTGAGATGTAATGCAATGGTTGGCTATGCAATTCCATATGAAGAATCTAGAAGAGGTAAGTTATATTTTGGAATATAGGTCATTCATGAATGTAATAACAAGATCTTAACCTTGTCTCAAGAGTTGTATATAGACAATGCGTTGTCTAGATTTTCAACACAAATTCCAAGAAATGTAACTTACATACTAAACATGGGATTACCCTAACTAAGAAGTAGTGCCTGAAGACACCTCAAGATATAGAGGATATGAGACGGGTGCCACAACATAGTAGTTAGAAGTTTGATGTACGCCATGTTGTACTAGACCTGATATATGGTATGTCATTAATATAATTAGTCGATATCAATCTAACCCACGATTGAATCATTGGGTTTCAATCAAGTGTATGATTGTCAAATTTTGTAAAATTTAAATAGCTCACAAGTGCATAAATCACTTGGTAAAAAAAATATACTTCCAAGGTCAATCTAAGAGGAACTACGTGCTTTTTAAATAATTCAATAAAATTCTTAAAAATGAAAAATAAACCTACACATCCTGTCATAATGATTTTGGTTTTGAAATGTCTAAACTAATAACATAAATTAATAAAAGATAAATGATAAATTAATTTATACAAATTACAAGTAGATATGCATTCAGTTAATCAACGTAAACAAATGAGATATTTACCTAGTTGATTATGTTTGATAAAATCAACTAGGTTAATGAATTATAAACTCAAATTATTGATTTTTTTTATATTTATAAATAACATCTTTGATGGGATCGTTAATTAATTAAATTAAATTGTGTATGTTTTCTAAGAGATTATCAAATTGAATAATTTATCATACTTGGTGGGGCCAACAATCTTAACTTCTTTTCAAGCTTATATAAATTAGATTTTAGATTATGTAATTGAAACCTAACTTTCAGACTATAAATCTATTACAAAAATATATTCTTAAGATATTTTCAATAATAATCATGTAAATTTTTTTAAAATAGAATATAATTTTAAATTAGATCTAAATTTATTTTCTGAAATCTTATTTTTATATTTTAAATTTGTTATAAAAAAATGTCATCAATACATTTTTCAATAATAAACTTAATAAAAAATTTTGAATAGAAAATAATTTGTGTTTAATTATTTTTAAAAATATTTTTCTAAATAATTTACATAAACATATCAATATAACTAAATTCTCATTATGATAAATAATCAAACATTTTAAAAATAATGAATGGTTAGTAAACCCAAGTTTGCAAGAATTTCCACAAATTTTGTTCATGTTCTTTAGGAGACAAGGTTGAAAACCCAAAATTTTCAACTGTTTTGTTATACATTAGAATGTATGATTTTATTTTATTTTATTATAATTAAATTATTAATATCATAAGTTCACATTTTTTGTTACTCAATATCAATGGATTTTACTATTTTCATCGTTAAAAATTGAATTTTTATTAATTTTTTTTTTAAAACTAACAATAAATCTATCGATTTTTAATTTTGAGCATAAAGGGGTGGCTCAAAGTGGGTTTAAATGGAGATCACTTCACCAATCTAAGTACATTCAATCATTTGTTATTTAACTCTATCTATTTTAAAAAAAAAAATTAAAAAAATAATTAAATTTAAAAAAAAAAACGAGAATTCACATTTTCTTTCTATATGTAAATTCTTTATATGATTTGTCACACTCTTATAACTATAGGTATCAAGGTCAAACATTTATGTTATTACCTATTAGGTCCTAATTGTGAGCCTAAATAGATTAAGTTCGCTTGTGCGTTGAGCCCATCTATGACTGAAAATGCGAAAAAACCCGAAAGGTGAGTCTCTTGCAAGATGAACATAGATCTCACATAATCCAAAGGACATTTTAGAACTTTCATCTTTTGATAAACCAACAAATCCTTCCATATAGAGATTTAGTGACCCGGATCATCCATTAAACAATCGTCCCACATGTCATGTTGATCTTTTAACCCTACACATGTTAAATCTAATGCATATTTAGTAAAATTTAGTGTGGTAAAAAATACAATTTTCTAATTGAAAAATTTGTACCTAACCAAGGCATTTCAGTGCCTTATTTCCTATCTTTGGATGTTTTGTAAGTCAAATTTCTTCAATCATGCACATTGTTGCTCAGCAAGCACTAATGGAGAATACTGTTACCATTTTAAAAATGAATGGTTGATGCTTTATGGGTCTATAAATCGAGTTTCTCAACCAGGGAGAATAGATGAGAAAAAATATTTGAAATTTAAATTAGAGTTATTTAGATTAGTTTATTATTATCATGTAAGATCTTATTTTAAATCTATTTTAGTTTTAATGTACCTTTTAATTTTAAATATTGTTATCTTGTAGATAAGCATATAAATAGGACATCACATGTAAGTTTACAAATTCTCAATTCTCACATCTTTCGTCTATTTCCCTCTTTTATCTTCCCAATCCACATCATAAACTTAGGAACATGCCTCGTATGAGAATGCAATATATCTCAGGCCATAAAAAATTCCAAGAATCAAGAAAAATTGCTATGGACAATATCAAAAGACTAGCTCTGACGTAATAATATTTGCCTCGTTTTATTATGACACATTGTAATTACAGGACAAGCTAGAGAGTTTACAAAAATCAAACAAACCTCACTATTTGTAATCCTTCTTATTTTTCTCCTTTTTTTTTCTTTTTATTTATTTAAGAATCACAATATGTAACAAACCCATGATAAAATTAAATGTTTCATAAGTAGATTTCACATTGTATTCCTAAAAAAATATTTCAGAGAACAACAGCTTTTCCTATAACCCATATTCCTACATATACACTTACTGTATGGCCAGTGCAATATGCTCTTTTGAACGTTGAGAGAGAACAATTGATTCATCATTCTGCATATTTCAGTGGAGCAGCTACGCTGCATTTCATACCTCACACGTGACGTCTTAAGCCAATGTTCTTAACCAACGCAAAGCTCCAATTAGGGCAGCATCCAATACTGGGGATTTTTTCTCAAGCCCTGTTGAACAAGAACGATGCCAAATAACCCGACACCAACACATCAACGAGTTTCACGGTAAACCATTATTTTATTATTATATTTATGAGTTTTACAAAACTAAAACAAGACATAAAAAGGAAAAGAATAGAGAGAAAACAATATTTACAACTATCCTTAAAACTTATAATCACAAAAATAACATTCTTATTTTCAACTCATGTATTTTTCACTAAAAACAAAAACATAGCACAACCATTTCACATTGAATGCTAATCAGTAGGACGTTATTTGAATTGAACCCTAGACATTCAGACTCATTCAATACTAAACCACGACTAATTTAACCATGTTTAATATTACTATATTATTTTTAAGATTATAAATTTTAAATATATTATTTTATGTAATTTTCTAATAATATAATTAGATTAGGTATGGAACCTCCTCTAAATAAGTTTGGCCGAAAATAATTATTGGTTGAAGAATGAGATATAAAGAAATGAAACAACCAAGTAAAATAAGAACTAACTAGAAATTCATGGTCAGCTTCAACGGGACTTGTTGTTAGATGCAAAAACAATATTAGTTTATAGAAATTAAGAAATGTAGAGTTATTTGTAGAAAGAAATATGATCAATCTTGAGGAATCCGAGAAACGTTCGGTGGTAGATATAGGATATTAACTCAAGAGAGGCACTGTATAAACCATGGTTTTAAATTGTTATGGTGAGGCTTGCCTGAATAAGCTTTCTCTCTCCAACGAGTTTAGTCTTAAATGGATTACTTAAGGCTGTGCCCTTTTTCTTGATTGAGGCTTGCACCTTTTTTATTGAGAGTTGCACAACTAGGTGCTAATGAAGCTATTGAGGCTATACACCTCAAAATTTCTCTATTTTTAAAATCCAAAACAAATAAAAATAGATCAAGTTCCATAAGAATTAGAAGGAAACAATACTACTTGATAATTGAGTTTTTACCAATGTCTGCAGCCACACGGTGAGCACACATTACTCCTGAAAAGGATACAGCTATAACGCCTTGTCCTGGAAAGCAGCTATCACCAACACAGTAAAGACCATTTATGGCCTGCATTATATAACTTTAGTCAGCCCAAGCAATTATATTTTTAAATTATGAGTCACATACAAGAGGCTGATCGGCTTACTGTTGTATTTAAAGGCATCCCAAGCAAGCCTTTAGGTATTCCACGAGGCACCGGTCCATAGGTACCCTTATCACGAGCCAAGAATCTCATGTGTGTCTTTGGTGTTCCAACCTACCGAGATGACAGAAACATAGAGATATTAATTTATGAATCATAGAGATATCATGTGTATCTAGGACAAGTTTGCTACACAATTATTTTTCCCTCTCTTGCTACACAGTATTAAATGCACTGATTGTATAAATTTTGTACAATCATACGTTTAGTTATGAAGTCAAACGTATTATAAAGAATAAACATATTACGATTATGTAGAAATTTTGACCAACTAAAAATATAGATCAATACCGTATTATAACTTGACTTATTCTGTCTGAATTTTTAATTTTAAAATTATGTGTCTTGAGTTTTTCTTTCTCCTCAAATTTTAAAAACAAAAAATATTTTTTATTTTAAAATTTAAAAAAAATATAAAAAATAAATTAAATAAATTTTTATAATAAACTTATTTTATCTAGTAAGAGAATTCCATCAAACAAAATTACATATTATTTTAAATATAAATTATTTTGTTAAAATATTTAACATTAATTTTATCGGACTAAATTATATAGGTTGTAATCAAACGCTATACAAACTAATTATAAAACAATTTGATACAATTTAGTCCAACACAATTATATTTAACCAATCTGAGACGGTACACCAAACATTCTACTGGAGTATTAAATAAGGATTTATTGCCAATAATCACTTTTGTAGATGTGAAATTAACAGACAACATCATTCATGCTGATTGAATAATCATCAATATTGATACCTTCATATGTAGATATTGACCTTCATAGTAAAACCAACATCAATAGTTAATTATGATAAAATTGTGAAGGCATCAAGATAATTCTTTCTCTGTTTTCCATAATTCACAAATTGTCCTAATCTCAAGAATAAAAACTGTGAATGGCAGGCTTGCAATGAAGAACTGCAACAATCAAAAAGGTCATCAAAAAACTGTTCAAAATCTCATTAAAAACAGCATATCTTATGTAGTAATATTTAACAATAGTTGATTATGAAATGTCTTGCAGAATGACAAAACGGGATTTGAGCTTTCATTCAGAAACATATGCACATAATGTAAGTTTCAATCTTGACATGTACCAAATTTCACACCAATTTTTTCTTTTAAATGAATCCGTTTGAAGTAGACAGGTCTTCACATCAAGCTCAAAGAGATCAATTTGTTTACTAGCCCAAGGATTTTTCATTACCTCCCTAAACATGACGAATGATGTAAGCCCAGGAAATAGCTTACTCTCTAATCTCCTAATGATTTCATCCGCCACCTGCTCCTTTTTTGCTTCATAGTTTTTAACTGGGAGACCCTAATGAAAAAGAAAAACACAGCGTAATTTGTCATGGATACATCATGTATAAGGACACTCCCAAAAGACTAGAGAGATGAGGAGAAATTAGGAATCAGGATTAAGAACAATGCACTTACTACCCAGTCATCAATAGATGATGTCGTAAATATGTGAAGAATGTGCCGTCCTTCTGGAGCCAATGAAGGATCAAGAACAGTTGGAATACTTAAAAATATACTCCCATATGGTTCTTCTAGCTTTCTCCAATCATCCTAAACGAAAGAAGCCAAGACATTTAGGATTTGTGTACTTATAACAAAAGAGGAGTACAATGGGAGTCATTTTCATTCCAGTATTAATTCTCTTTCCCAAATTTACTAGGTGTAATTACAAATGTTAGAATATTAGATATTTTATATTTAGTTTCTATAATAATTTAGGAGTCCTATTAAGAGTCTTATTAGAATTATGATTAAGGGTAGTATTGTACGTATAAATGGTGTACTCTTCCATCATTAATAATGAATAATTCCAATGTCTTTATTTAAATTTCCAATTCTCTTCCAAACCTATTTCAAAGTAGGTTTCATTCCATATTCCTAAAGTTCTATTTTTAATCAAACCTAAAATATACTTTTTGTGGGTGCTCAATAATGGTGTCTATTATCCTCTCTCTCCATTAGCCTGTCTATGTTTTGAAAAAAGGACACAAAGAACAAAGAAAAAGAATTTGAAACTCGTGAAAAGACTCGGCCTTGATATCTCCATCAAAGAAACTTCTTGGTCAACTTCAACTATAGCTAATCTATTAATGTCTCCTCATTCAATTACAACTGTCAATGACTAGGTGTTATCCTTAGTTTTTATATTAATTATTATTTTTAAAATTATACTTAAGTAAATTAATATTTTATTCTGATTCCTTACCATTATTAGTAAATGCATAGAAAGGGGATGCTCTTTCAATCTCTTTCATTTATTTTATTCATATTTTGATTAAATTTCATTAAGGATTAATGAACACATCCTTAGTAGAAAATTAACTAATGAACCTCATATTAATGCCCTTAAAAACTGTGCAATTGAAGTTAAAAAGGAATCAATTTGAAGTACCTCCAAAACAAAATGGTGGCAGTCAGTATCTGGTGGAAGAACCTCAGCTTTAACCCCCATGTGAATGGATAAAAAAGACGGTGCCTTCACATATACTTTCTCAAAATTTGCCTCTTCTTGGGGAAGCTCTTCTCCTTTTAACAGCTTCCCTAAAATAAAATGTAGCAGATTGTATATCGATTTTCACTATTATAGCATGCTTACAAGCATGTCAAAGAGAAACAAGAATCCACCAATCGAAAAAGAAAATAGAAAAAATCTTCATAAATAGGCAAGACTAAGTTACTAACCAAAGGTATCCCATCTAGTAGCGTTTGATATAATTGTTTTGGAAAAGTATTCCCTTCCATCTGAAAGCCTAACTCCCACCTACAGGCAGGGAAGGAAGAAGGAAAGAAAAGAAAAGAGGGAAAAAAAAAACTATCATCTCAGCATAAGCATTTTGATTTCTTGGCATCAATTACGCAATTGTAAAGTTGAACTCACAGCTCTGCCCTGCTCTATTATAATTCTGTTTACATTTGCCTTGTAAAGTATCTGACTACCCTGGTGAACCAGGCCTGTCGCTAAGGCCTTTGCAATTTCACCGACTCCACCGACAGGATAGTTAATCCCACTGTAGTGCCTGTCACACAGAATCTGGTGCAGTTGCAAGTGAGAACACAAGATAAAGAAATAGAGGAATCCTGAAATGATAAGTTAAAAGACTAACCATGCTTGTATTGATCATTGGTGTCTGCAAAGCATTGACTGTACTCACTAAAAAACACTGTACGTCCACCAGAGGCAAAATTATTTATACAAGATCAATGGAATAGGTCACTTTTGAAACGGTAAATCCTATGAAATAAGAAAAGGATATAAAGTTGTCAAAACTTCAGTATGATCAAGCAAGTTCACCCCACCTCAGCATCTATAAAAGACAACAAGTCAGGATCCTTTATGTATTTCCGAGCTATGTCTCCAGCATTTTGAGGCAAATAGTAGGCTGCAAAGGACTAGAACACTTTCAAGTAGTTGTACAAACAGAATAATTTTGAAGGTAAGGAACAAGTCTGCTCGCCCTCAATTTGAGAAAATGTTAATATTCAGTGTTTGATTTTCTCAATTCAAAATATTAGTATTTAGTTTGAATAATTATGAACATTAAAGTTGTATAAATTAGAAGAACTAAATTTAACAATTGAGGAAGAACAGAACAATCAAGAAAGTATTTACTATAAACAAAAGAACGTGTAGCAATGGAAATTACCAAGTGTCAGGCATTCCAATGGCTTCTGAAAGAACTGCCCAAAAAGATAAATAGGCTCTTCTAGGGATTTCAACTCCAATGAATTCAAGGCATTGAAAACCTATCAAATAAGCGCATTCATTATTAAGTAAAAATTTAATTAGTATAGGAAAATATGAGGGAAGTTTTTGCACTTTAGAGAAAAGAAATGCAGACCTTCCAACATTCACTATAGAATTTGAGAATTCCTTCCTTTTCATGGGGAAATGTACCAGTAAGTTCAGCAATGAATTCACTGTATTCTCGATGCACTCGAACAGAAATAGAATTAGGAAGATGAAAATGAATTGTTGTTGGATCGGGGACCACTTGCATTTCACAACCAACTGCTGCCAATGCTCGAGTTATTAAATTGAGATTTCCCTGTAAGAGCCTATGTAGATTATTAACTTAAATAGCCCAAAGTGATAAGCAAAAGAGTGTGCAATTAAGACTAAGATACTTTTAAAGATTTTTACGAAATTTTAAAAGACTTTTAAGATTTTAGAGCAAATGTCGGAGAGAAATTTAATAAAATAAAAATCATTATAAATCTAAGAAGTCTTTGGGGCAGAGAGAAGAACAAGTTGAAAGTAAGCATAAGTTTAACTAAAAGGTCTATCAAAGTTTATAAAAATCAGCAAGTTTTTAAATTTGTTTAAATCAATGACTATTTTAATATACCCAAATTTTTAAAAATCTTTATAAAATCTTAATTGAATACACCTAAATTTTTAGTCTTTAAAAATCCTAATTGAACGATCCGCTTGAGTGTGCTTCTCTTAGAAGAGATTTCAAAAGAACAGGTTTAAAATTAAGTAGTTTGATTAAAAGTGATTTTCAGAGAAGCATTTATTTGTTTGAGATAAAAATGTTATAAGTGGTTTTGAGTAGCAATTTAATAAATATTTTAGGATGGGAATATAAAATAAAAACTACTTTTTTAAAAAGTAAATATTATTTCTCTTAAAAACACAAATAGTGCTTCTTAAACTCTTGAAAGTACTTCTCATAGAGATTGCCAAATCCTCTTGAAAATGCTTTGATTCATTTGTAATTTCAACCCAAAAGAGAAGTGGTTCCAAATGACACAAATACTACCGGATCAATCGAATACATTCTCTAAACGAGCAAGAAATGAGATGTGAGAACAACTGCATTATTTCCAGTTCAGTCCTCGAGGATTGAACACTTTTAAACATCAACCCATCTAATTAAGCTGAACAGCGACATAAATAACCATTAAAGATCATACAAAGTCATACAAAAAGTTTCTTAAAAGTAATGAAAAGATTTATCATGGAGACCATGCCAATTCACACCAGTAGATAATATAAAGCAGAAAGCAATGAGGTCCAACTCTTCCTACATATTCTGTTAATTGGAAAAACGAAAATTAAAAACGAAAATAACAAAATAACACCCTTAAAACTTATAATCACAAAACTAACATACCTTACATGTATCTTATATATTTTTACCAATAAAAATAGCTTGGCAAACGTCATCCAATTGGACGTTGTTCAAATTGAACTACGGTCATTTAGACCTATTAAATGTGGAAAATCATCCAATTAGATCTCATTCAATGTTATTGCGGTGTTATTTTCGTTATAAATTTTAAGTTTGTTGTTACAAGTTTTAAAGGTATTATTTTTTATAATTTCTTAACTATTATAAATTCAACATCATAGTAAGATTCCATTCTTAAAACACAATAGCATATCCAAGCTCCAACACAAAATCACTTTTAACATTTCTATCTCAAACATCTAAATGCTTCTCTTAAAACACTTTGTAACTAAACCACTTCATTTAAAATCACTTATCTTGAAACCACTTCTTTCTATACAAACGAGCTCTTAATGTCCCAAAATAGAGTCCTATGACACAAAAACCATTCTATACATGTATAGTCGTGAAAGCATGATATAAGTGCTTGGACTCAGAACCACTCCCTTGCATCCAAGGGCAAAGCCATCAGGCTACATAACATTACTATATAATTAAAATGCGGATTTTACCTTATTACTGCTACTAGGAATACTAAGACACACAAATTTATATATAAATTTGTGCTTAAATCAATTATGGTTTGTCACTTGACAATTTAACTTTGGAAGTTGAAAAGTTATTTAGTTTTCAATAAAATTCTGATACGCCGTACACCATAACTGGTGTGAGTCTGTGCAAATTTATATACATTTAATATTCCTCGCATAGCTACTATTACATATCAATGGCAGAACAAAATCAACTATAGTATTTCAAAAACTGACCTTGTCACCAAAGCCAAACATCACAGAAGACCCAACATCAAAAGTGTATCCATCCCTCTGGTAATACCCAGAACTTCCACCAGGAATCACATACTTCTCCAAGACCAAAACTTTGGCTCCCTTCACTGCCAGTTGAGTAGCTGCAACCAATCCTCCAATTCCTGACCCAATCACAATGGCGTCATATACGTTCTCCTTACCACCCCCTTCTTTATCCACCACACCATTCATTCTCAAAGCTGTACTCGACCCAACAATCATCTTCCTATTTCTCGAATTCGCCCCACATGACCCTGATTTCTTATAAAATGGAAAACCTGTTTTGAAAAGCCGGTGATCGCTATGAACTGAGGTTCCAGCACACCCACTAGAAATAATATTATGTTTATGGGTTCTGGTTCTGGTTCTGATTCTTTCCTGCTGCACACCATTTGCAAGAGCAGAGAGCTTTTGATTCTGACTTGGGGATTTTGAGCTACCAAGTAGCTGGATGTTACCGTATAAACTGCGTTGTACAAGCATTGTGTGAGAATTGGAGATGAACATCTCATTTGCAACCTGGTAAAGCTATGAAGAGAGAAATGGAGACGGCAAGTGGGTATATATATAAGCCTAGTTAAAGATTTTTTTTTATCTATCGATAAGTTACACCTTTAGACAAAGATCACTTTGTTATATGGTTGCAAAAACTTATTACTTGATTCATTTTTTAATTTTTAATTTATGATAAATAAATTTTTATTTAATTTTTTTGAGATTTTTTATTTAATTAAATGCATCATCATACTTGCTTTTAAAAAAAAAAATCTAAGTACTTCCTTAAAATAAGTATACTCGGATTAAAGTTTATAAGTATTTAATATTCGTAAACAAAATATATAAAAGTAATTTTAGTTCAAAGCTTTTTAATAATATTTTTCAAGTCGAAAAAATTATTGAGCTCTAAACGAACACGTCTCAAGTATATTTTAATTTTTATGCACGTTAAATTTTATATTAGATATATAGGAACATTTTGCACTTAAATTGCTCGATCGATCGAGACATATCTAGATCGATTGAAGTGAGTAGATCAATTAATAATCGATTTTTCTTGATTAAAAAGTTATTGATTTAACTTTCAATTGAAGAAGATCGATTGAGATTTAGTGTAAAATTGATTGAGTACTAGATTGATCTACTTATCTCATAATTTATTTTTTAATGCTATAGATCGATGAAGGATTGATTAGATTGATCAACCTTTTTTGACTCGATTGATCGAGCTCGATCTAGATTGATAGATTGGCCAAGATTTCAACTTTAACTTAATTGTTTACTCATGCTAAACATTCCAAGTGTCATTTTCTCCCTATTATTTACTGCTCTATGAATTGTTTAATGGAATTGTAATTGAACTTTAACCTATCATTAGGGCTTCAATATTTCCTATATAAAGAACCCAATGCTCCATACTTTAATTAACTATAAGATCATTAATATTTTCATCTTAAGTTCTATTTCTCAAATTATTTTGCAAAAATAAGATCATATTTTTTTAGGATTCTTTCTTTAATTAAACTGTCAAATATTGATGATTGTGTTTGATTAATTAATAAACCTAATTAATTTATGATATCTTGATTAAATGTTCATATAGTTTCTTATTTATTTTGATTATTTATTTTTAAAGAAATTATTTTTATTAAATTTGAGCTTAATCTATTTATTTTAGGGTTATTAGATGATTTCATATGAATTGATATATTATTGAATTTTCTGGTTAGCGTTTTTCATTATTGAATCTACTCTAAGATACACTTTGCGCTTGTGTTATTGTGCTAACTTTTTAGGTACTATCTGAACGGGTTCGATAACTCGTGTGACTCGAGTTTATCAGAATGTTGGCCCATATTTGAACACCTTGTTTATAGAGACTATGAAAAAAAAACAAAGGCTTATAAGTAGGTTACATGAGAGCATTACCTTAGTAGGTAGCTTGAGTCATAACCTTGTAATCGAATATTATTTTTATAGTGAATAGTTAGATATTTCGATAGATTGATGATTTTTCTCTTATGTCATTGTTGTGACCTAGATTATTTTTACTTAAAAATCTCATGGATTATTTTAATTTTTCATATTATTTTATTTACACGTGATTGCATATCTAGTCATGTACGAAAATTTTAATTTATCATATTTTTCTCTAATTATTTATTTACCTCATTTAGCTAATTAGATTCGTAACTAAAAAACTTTTAATTGGTATTATAGTAGGTCATTAGACTTACTTAGTGTTTTCCTAGGACCTTTTATGGATCATTTGAGAGAGATTCTTCTACCACCTGTGTACCTTACTTTGATGGATATAATTAACCATATTGGAAGGCTTGTATGAGAGCTTTTCTACTATTTATAAATAAGAGTGTTTGGAACTCTGGGCTTTATGGTTGGAAACATGTTACCAAAGATAATGTAGTCATTCATAAGCCTTGAAAATATTGGACCACTGAAGATAAAACTAGTAGTCACTGAAATTAGAAAGGTGCTAATGTTATCTTCAGTGTCATGTCTGCTAATGAGTTCTATCATATTTCTCATATTGATACTCTTAAGCATGCTTGAAATATTTTAGAGGTTGCCTACGAGGATACCATACAAGTTAAACGAACTAAACTTTGCATGCTTGGTACTCAATTTAAAAATCTCAGGATGAAAAAAGATGAAACCTTTTCCAAATTTTATGCTAAATTAAGTAATATTGCTAACTCTTATGCTAATCTTGGTGAGAAAATTGAGGCATTCAGGTTGGCCAGAAAAATACTATACTCATTACCAGATCGCTTCTATGCAAAGTTCACCACCATTGATGAAATTAAGGATGTATACACCATCGAAATTGAGGAACTTGTTGGCTAAACCCTTGAGATGAATTTTTGAACACTTCCAAAGAATAAATGTGTAGTTTTCAAAACCACCATAATTTATGATGGTGACAGTCAAAATGATGAGGATGATGAAGAATTCATACTCTTAGTAAAAAGACTCAAGTAAATCTTCAATCAGAACAATTTATAGAGTAATTGGCAACCAACCTATTCAAGAGATCAGAATCAAATAGAACTCAAACCTATGAGTTTCAAAAGTAAGAAATCTAAATCCATTGGAGCTCAATTTTTTGAATGTATTGGTTATGGTCATATTGCAACTGAGTGTGCTAAAAAAATAAAAGAAATGGAAGAGCTTTCAATGCTACCCTTACTGACTTAGAAAGTGACAACGATAATCTTAATGACTCAACAAATTGCGTCACCAACTATAAGCATTTACTCCAACTATTGGTGGACACTCCAATGAGTCTGACATTGGTTTAGATAGTAAGGGAAGTTATTTTGAATTCCCTTTTACTAAATTTAATGCTAATAACATTGAGAAACTATTTATAGATTTATTAGGTTGTAAAAAAGAAAAAAAGATAGATTGCTAGTAAAAGAAACCATGTTGAATGACAAACTCAAATCCTATGAAGCAAATTCTTCCATGTTAGAAAAAGAAAAAAAATGAGTTGTTTGAATGTATTGATGGTTTGAATTTAAGCCTTATAAATTTCAAACGAGAAAATAAGAATCTTGTGCAAGGGCTGGGACAATTAAAGGAAACTATGAAGAGATTGATTATTGGAGCTAAAATGTTAAACAAAGCTCTTGATAATGGAAAAGCTTTTGAAGACAATAGAAAGCTATATTATATAGATGAACACTTTATGCCATCATCTTCAAATACAACTGAGTTTGTAAAACCTTTCAACCCTTCTTCACATGCCATACATTCACTTCCAATATGAAAGATCACACTTGTAAGAGATTTTAACTCTACTTCTACTGTTATTAATTATGCACAAAGAACTGTTGTTCCTATAATAGAAAAATTGTTAAGTTTGTCCCTAATTGTAATCATTGTAATAGGAAAGGTTATATAAGACCAAAGTGTAGATTTTTGATGAATGCTAAAAAATTTAATAATTCTTTCCATGCTTCTAGTTGTAGGACTCATAATATCATCCATCTATGAATATTATGTCCAATAGAAAGCATTAAGTTGTTGGTTTAAAGAGGAAAGTGAAATTTAACGAATTTAATTTTAGGATTAATTATCATCATCTTATTATGCATGTTACATCTTCATTAAGATGAATGTAAAATCCAAAGGTAATTTACTGCTATATGAATTGTTTAATTAACATAATTGTAATTGAACTTTAACCTAGCATTAGAGATTCAATCATTTCTATAGAAAAAACCTAATGCTCACTACTTCAATCAACTATAAGAGGATCAATCTTCTCACCTTAAATTACTTTGTAAAAATAAAATCATATTTCTTTAGGATTCATTCTTTAATTAATCTGTCAAATATTAGTAGTTGTGTTTGATTGATTAATAAGCCTAATTAGTTTATGATATTTTAGTTAAATATTCATATAGCTTCTTTTTTATTTTGTTCTTGAAATATTTGATCAAATAATTGTGTGTGTAATATCATAATTATTTGGTGTGATTATTTATCTTTAAAGAAACTATCTTTATTGAACTTAAGCTTAATCTACGTGTTCTAGGTTTACTAGATGATTTAATATTAATTGATATATTCTTGAATCTTCTAGTTAGAGTTTTTCATTATTGAATTTGTCAAATGTTTTCAATTGTCAATTGAAAGGGTTCGATAACTCGTATGACTCATGTTTATAGGAACATAGGTCCAGATCTGAATACCTTGTTTGTAGAGTGAAAGAAAGTAGAGACTTGTAAGTAGGTTACTCAAGAGTATTACTTTGGTAGGTAGTCTAAGTCTTAGACTTATAATGGAGCATTATTTTCATAATGAATGGTTAGGTAGTCTAGTGGACTAGTAGTTTTCCTTTTAGGTTATTGTTGTGGCCTAAGTTATTTCCACATAAAAATCTCATATGTTATTTTAATTTCTGCATTATTTTATTTGCACATAATTTCATGTTTGGTTGTCTTAAAAAAATTAATTTGTCATATTTTTGCTAATTATCTCTTCACCTTCTTTACCTAATTAGGTATGTGACTAAAAAATAATTTCATTAGGGTTGGAAACTTATGTCGTAGCTTGATTGACCAAATTGAACCCAAATCGTAGAACTCGAATTGAACACATATTAAGTTAAATTTGGGCCAAATTCAAGCCAACTCAAATAACTATAAAAAGATCGAGTTGTATTCGAGCTAGTCTATTAGCCCAAGAAAAAACTATAACACAACAATTTATACCATAGGTTAAAAACTTAAAATTAGAGCAACTTTTTTCTTTTTATATCATATTACAATTCTTACAAAGAACATCTTATCTTTCAAAATAAAATAGAAAGTCATTATCTCAAAATTTATATGGGTTTTAAATAAGTCATAACTTGTTCATTTTGTTATTTTAATATTAGCAAATTCAACCACAAATAAAATTTCAAAAATGAAAGAAATAATGTAAAAGCAATTGGCAGATTATAGTATGAAAGAGGTACATTACTAACTACTATATTATATTCATAACTTGTGAGCTAAGGTTAGTAATTATATTTTTCTCAAGAGAGAGGTAATTACTGTGCATTTAGAACAAAAATGCCCTATTATATATGGTAAATTTGTATTGTGTGTTCTAACTTTTAATTGTTAACTTGTAAACATGGTTCAATTTCAATCAAAGAAGCAATATAGGGGTGGATGGAGATGACATAACTAATAGAATGGAAAATACAATAGTGAGAGTGAAACAACCATTGACGTTATTCCAAATTCACAAAAAAATAATGAATATGGGCACACTTTAAGACTTTCTCTTTGGATTCTCATAATATTTCATGAAATAAGT
Source organism: Hippophae gyantsensis (assembly GCA_030763125.1). Lineage (NCBI taxonomy): Eukaryota > Viridiplantae > Streptophyta > Magnoliopsida > Rosales > Elaeagnaceae > Hippophae > Hippophae gyantsensis. Next base: position 13,082,404 of record CM061028.1, read on the forward strand.
GTAAGTATTGTGGTCAAATATATAAAAATAGATATGCGAATGAAACATGTACTTTCCCACGCCATTATAGTAAGTGTGCTAGGAAGGATATGCACAATGTGAGTTATATGCTTATTAACTAGTTATTGTAACATAATAGATGTCTATGAGGAGTTGTATTATCTCTATGGACATTGCTGCATACATGAGTTATTCATTGTGTTAATTTAATATTTGTTCAAAAGATTAGTTATTGTAATATTATTTTCCTCATTTTTGATGTTTTATGTAATATTGTTCACTAAGGAGCTTTAATTATTAACATATTTTTTGATTTATAAAAAAGAGTTCAACTAACCAAAAACACATGCAATTAATAATTTGGGTTAGTTTGGGTCAGTTTGGGTTAGTTTGGGTCAGTTTAGACCATTTCGTTTGTATTTAGTTTGATTCGGGCTCGTCTTTGTTGGTTTGGATTAAATTTGATTGAGATAGAACTAGATCAATTTAAGTTGGATTAGTTCTAGTTAACTTGAATTCATCCTACTCAAACGTACTCATCTCGTACGAATTGAACCTACTTAATATACTTTTAGTCCATTCAAAAAAGTGCTTATTAATACAAAAAAATGTTAATAAAGATAAATAATATTATTTAAATAATTTTTTTATTAAAATATAATTGAAACTCATTGTTTAATAATAAGAAAAAAAATAGATAGTATAAAAAATTCATAAAATATTTATTTTAAAATTTAGTTATTATTATTTTACTTATTTTTAATAAAAATATATATTTAAATAATTTAATGTTAGAATATTATTATTTTTTAAATAATTTTCATATAAAAATTCATTTTTATCGTTTTTAATGGCTCTTGTTTTATTACAATTTAATTAAATAATAATAAAAATTAATATTTTAATAATAATTCTTTAAAATAATATTATTTGTTCCTAAGTAACCCCTTTCTCAAAATAAAAGACTAAAGAACATCTTTTAAATTAAAAAAAAACTAAATAATATGAGCTTTATAATCTAACATATTTCTTGTAACCTACTTTGTTTAAAAAAGAAAAAAAATTGCACCATCTTAACCAATACACTATCAAATCTTTCCATCTTTCATATATGAGATCGTTTTTTTGCTCCAAAATTACCAAAATGCTTGAAAATTGAAAACAATTTCGTATATATAAATTTCATGTCCATTTTTTGGTGCTATGAAATTACTTAAATGGTCTCAAAATTAGGTTCTCTATTTTAGTAGTATTCCAACTTAATTTTGAAAGAGTCTACAATTCGATACACGCAAAGATAAAGAGATACAAACCCCTTAAAAACTCGTCCCTAACTCCAATAAATAGAAAAGAAAACACTTAATAATAGAATACAACAACAACAATAAATTACAATCTCAAATAGTGAGAAAACTTTGATCAACAAAAATATTATTTAGTCAGCAGTAAACAAGTAAATATAACTAAAACATTTTAATTAGAGTTTAAACTTTAGTATGTTGTAACATACACGATTTAAACTTTAGTATGTTGTAACATACACAGTTTAAACTCAGATTGTACTAACAGAATAATCGTGCATATACAAAAAAGAATGTAACAAGATAAACTCATATAGAATTCTTATCTATGTGGTAACATTCTCGAATTGTTTATAGCAAACACTTGGCTATAAATAATTCATTAAGAAATAAAACAATTACAACTCTGATCAAAATAAAACTACCAATACCTTTATCATTTGAGACCTTTGTTCGAGCTACCTATTATTTCCTTAACTTTTTACCTTCATAATAGCTTGGTTTGATACATAAACTTGGCTTTCCTCCAAAGCCAACACCACTCGACGTGGTGTGATTAGTAATACAAAATCAATAATGTGAAGTGAACAATCAAACTTGGGGACCACCATCAATTACGAACAACTAATAACTACTGTGGGAACCACCTTCAACTACGTATTGCATATAGCTAATTATTTGAGAAATACAACCTAACTCAGTCTCATAATGTTGTGTTTCACATATAGAGTAATATAGTCAAGATCTTAACATTGAAGCACTTATTTTACCCACAACATTGTAGCACAAATACTTAAACACTCTTAAAGTAATTTGTGAATCAAATACAATATTTAGAGCAAATATTTGCAAAATTATGGCACAAGAAAGATGGTTTAAGAGAGACAAAAATATGTTATGTATAGAAAGAATCAGCCACTAATAATCACCCTTGCTGTGGTCTCGCCAAGAGTCCTCGTCAACAACCTCATTAGGGTCCTGACAAGGGGTCTATCGAGGAATCTTGTTGATATGCCAAAAAGTCTAATTTTTTGGACCAAGAATTGCCTTGTAATTCCATAAATACCTACATACTAATGAGTGCTCAAAAAACACTAAAATTACCATGATTTTATATACTTTATTTGATTAAAAAATATATATATTTATATGATTTTATCATATTTTTATATAAATTTGTCTTTTCGGAATCACATATATTTTTATTATTTTTCAAGTATTTTAGCTTAAAAAAGTAACTTAAAGACTCGAAAAAAATACTGAAGGAAATACATCACACATATATTGATAAAATAAATGAGAAAAAGTCAACAAAGAGGGAAAAATTGGATAAAATGGATCAAAAGGGTCAAAAAGGATAAAATCGAACACGCAACTGCCCAGTAGCACCGGCCAACGCGTGTAGCGTGCCCAACAGCATCGAGCAGTGCGTGTCGCAAGGTCCAACCACACCGAGCAACACGCACGCATCGTCCAGTCACGCCGAAGTCGTTGCGCACACAACGCCCAGTCCGTGCACGCCTACACCCATCTGCGCCTAGTCCGCGGGTCTCTACTCCATTCCAAGTGCGCTGCCACGCCCCACTTACCAATGACATCAACGATGATGTCATCATTCACCTAACATGCGTTTGCTATATTTTTTACCATTTTTCTCACACTTTTCTTCCTTTCTTCATCTATAAATACCCTCATTCTCTCCATACCAAAACACACCTAAAATCATCTTCTTCTCTCCTTCTTTTTCTCAATTTCTTAGTTTTTAGTTTTCCTTAGTTAGTTTTTCTTAGTTTTAGAGTTCTTCTCTTTTTGAGATGAACTAATTATGTTTTTGTAATTTATTTGCTTTTTGATTTAATAAATAGAAATGCAAATTCGATTTGAAGGTTTTCCAGTAACAGGAATAACATCAAAGTACTGTAAGAATTTTATTTTCTTTACAGTTATTTTTTATGTTTTATTCTTATATGTTATATTTAATTTGTCTATGATTAAATTTAACTTTACTGACTGTTTGTAAACATAACATGATATAATAACAACGTTGTTATGCTTGCGAAATATTAAATAGGTAAAACTCTCTAAAATAAATTGATTTTGTTTTTATTCAAGATTTTATATTAAGAATGCTAGAGAGAAATATATAATTTTTTATTACAAACTTAAATCTGAAAATTAGATTTTAAGGTTTAGTTATCTGGTCTGATTTAGAGTAGTGCTATTTTATTTGTTGGTATAATCGCCCAGTAGTTAGATTGAAGCTCTATTTCAAAAGTTTTTATAAGAATTATTATCTGAAAATGTATTGACAACATGTTTTCAGTAATAGTCTTAAAACTTGAAAGTTAGCACTCTGATAATTAAATTCTTAGGTTTAATTTGAACACCTTGAATAAAGTTTAAACTATTTAACCCCACCAAAGGTGAAATTTAAATGGTTTATTTTTAATCTCTTAGAAAAAAGGATTTAATTTAATTAACTAAATTAGTTATCGACCCCACCCATATGTGTTAATTGATTTGTTTAGTTAACAAAAAATATCTAACCCCACTAAAGGTGATATTCATATAAAAAAGAGAGTATAAATTAATATCAATTTATATCTTTAATAACCTAAATAATATGAAAAAGCATAATTAATTTAGTTATTATATCCATAAATATTTCATTATTATAAATGATAAAATTTGCATAAATATTTATTGAATCTATATCTATATCTATGTTTATTTTTATGTTATTAGATTAGAAACCCCAAAACTCCAAATATCATGACATGATGTTTAGTATTTAATTTCGTTTTTAAAAGTTTGAATAATAAATTAAAAACCACATATATTATTTCCTTAGATCGACTTTAGGAGTATACTTATCATTTTTTATGAAATAATTCGTGCACTTGCGAGAGTTTTATAAATATAAAATCAAAGTATTGACAGGATTGACGATATCGGTTTTACAAATCAAGTTTTTGGTGCCGTTTTCGGGAAAAAAATATCGTTTTTAAATTATTTATCAAAATTTTAAAAAATTTTTGTGTTGTAAATAATTATGATTTTTTTTATTTTGAGTTAATTTTTTTTTCAAATTTCAAATTTCGTAAAAAAAATATAAAAAACAATAATAATAATAATAATTCAAATTAAAAAAATAAATAAATAAAAAAACTGTACATCATGAATAGTAAAATAATTTTGAAATTTGAAATTTGAAGTAAAAAAACTTTAATAATTTTTAAATAAAAAAACCAAAATAAAAATAAAATAATAAGTAAATAAATAAATAAAAAATTTCTGTTCGTGAATAGTTAAAAAAATTTAAAAATAAATATTTTTTTTATTTAAAAAAAATTAATAAAATTTAAAATAAATATATTTTTTCTTTAAAAATAATAATAAATAAACTTACCTTTATGAATAGTAAAAAAACAAAAAAATTCAAATTTTATAATAAATAAATAAATAAATAATTTTAAATTTCATAAAAACAAAATTATAGCGTGAATAGTAAAATAATTTTAAAATTTAAAATTTGAAGTAAAAAATAATAAATTTTAAATAAAAAAATAAAAATTATGAAAAAAATAAAAACAATTTTATTTTCAATTTTCAATTTTATTTTTTATTTTATTTTTGGTTGAATTTTTAATTTTAATTTTTTCCTTTTTCCTTTTTATTTATTATTTTATTTTTTTTTATTTTACCTTTTTAATATTTTTTTATTTTATTTTATTTTATTTTTGGTTTAATTTTTAATATAAATTTTTTCATTTAACTATTTTTTTTATCTTAATTTTCGTTTAACTTAATTAACTTAGGTTTTTATTAACTTAATTTACTTAGATTTTTATTAACTTAATTAACCTACTTTTTTATTAACTTAATTAATTTAAATTTTTACTTAACTTAACTTATTTTTAATAGCATAAAAAGTAAAGATATAAGAGAGTTCTGTTTAGGAGACTTGTTCTTAGAAGACTCTGTGCGCTTAGTCTTTCCTAAGAACGTTGTTATTTTTAGAAGAATGGTTTTTAAGAAGCCTTTGCACCAACATTTTTTCCTGAGAGCACTCTTGGTTAATACTGATTATGTTATTTTAACTTAGATATTGTACTTAAAAAAATAAAAAATAAAAAAAACAAATTCTAAAACTATCTCCAAAATTTTAAAGTTTTAATTACAATCTAAGGAGTTAGTTGTTTTGTTAGATCTAGGTACAATTGTGTTTTGATGTCTTAATTATTTGATTTGCACCTAGACGTGGGTTATCTAAAACCCTCAAGCATGCTCCTGGTTTTAAGTAAATAAAAATTTGAAAATTCTTAAGGCATGTAGGTTTGATTGACTCAATGATGTGGGAACATTGAGTTTACTTAAAATAAAATCCCTAAGTTACCTCTTGCTAAGACTTTAAATTAAGTGCTGAATGAGAGGCAACCCATCATTTTAGGTAATTTTTTTATTTGTTTTTTATTTTAGTTTAATTGCATAAGAATAATTTTAAAATTGTTAAAACTAAAAATATTTGTTGAGATGTTAACAGTTCACAACGATATGTTTGTGTCCACGTTAATGAACATGATGTATGCACTTGTATTTCTTCATTACTACTTGCATATTCTTAAGAAATAGGTAATCTTTCTTTTCTTTTTTTCTTATCTTTAATTTACAGTTGTTACATTGAGGATAATTTAAGTTCTAGGTTGAGGGTGGTGAAAAGTTTCCATACTTAATTTCAAAAAATAAAAATAACAATTTTAAAAAATAAAAATAAAAAAATAATTTATTTTTATTTTTATGTTAACATTTTCATTTTTATTATGTTTGATTTTTTTTTGTGTGGTTTAGTAATTTTTAGAATTTTAGAATTAGTTTAAAAAAATTTGCTCACAAAAAATTATCATTTCTTTAAATCAAATTTAAGTAAATAGTTAAGTTTTTTGCATTGTTAGATTAATTTTTGAAAACATATCATGCATTTTTTTTAGTAATTAGTTAGTTTTTGTTATAACTAATATTTCTTGATAAGATGTAGAAATTATATTAAATCCAAAATTAGTGTTTATGAATTTTTTTTTGGAGATTACCTTTGTGAGATATAATTTGAGCCTAATTTCCTTTATTTATAGTGAAATACATATTTTTTCTACTCCAAATACATTACTTATTTCTTCAAATTCTTAGATGATCTCTATAGGTATTAACATTGAATGTATGAATTTTTTCTCATCTTAATAGAGCGATGTATTTTTTTTTTTGCTTAGATTAAATGATTTAAGTAGAAATTGATAGTATATGTTTTTATCTTATTCATGTATGATTGCTACAAAAAAAAGACATGTTTAGGGTTACCTAAACCAAAATCAAACAAAAAAGCCACAAAATTAACCATTTACCAAAATTCGAAAAAATGTACAATCTGTACATGGGTTGACTCTCTAAAAAATTATATATATTGAAAAATATCTTCAAAAAAATATAAAGAGATAAATAATATATAGTATAATCTACATACTATGACCCGCATTGTCTACAAAGTTGTGAGTGCTAATTACAAAAGAAAGATATATGAAGTAATTCCCTAAAAAGTCATTGCACTTTCTTCATTTATAAAAGACATATATCTTGAAATTTTTTCTTAATGAGCTTGATTTATGCATGAAAATAATTTATATATATGATATATTTACAATTTATACATTCGATTCTTTTCATGAAATCAATGTTAAAATAAAACTTTGAGCCTTTATTTTTTATACATATGCAAACATATTAGTTCATTTCTATACATCAACTCTTACGCATATAAATTAGTATGAGTGTTTGAACCCATAGGATTCAGTGTTTTGAGAGTATTTTCTTGTGAGGAATAGAGTCAAAGCGAATTCAGATTCCTGACACTGAAATTGGGTGAAATTAAATTGATACATTTTATTGTTTTGTTGGGTTTCGACTAATTATTATAATAAATCATGATTGTTTTCTTATTTTATCTCTAAAATCTAACCTATAAATACATCATAAATGATTGTGAAAAGAAAATATCCAAATTTAATGGAGATTGAGGTGTTAACCAAGTTGATATTTACAAATATTTTAAAGATTCTCAAGATTCTACAAATGGAATTATTGGTGCCGCCGCACGAGACAAATTTGAGCTCTCATACAAAAATCTGGGACTAGTCTATTATGGCATGGAATTATTGTTGCCGCGATGAGAGACTTATTTGAGCTCCCATACAAAAACCCATGGCCAATCTATCGAAACATGAAATTAGTAGTGTTGCGATGCGAGACATATTTGAGCTCACATACAAGAATTCATAACCAATCTACTGTGGCATGTAATTAATGGTGTTGTAGTGTAAGACATATTTGAGCTCCCATAAAAAAACATACGGTCAGTCCACTATGTAATTCTTATGGCTCAACACGAATTGGTTTTCATGGTGGCTTGATTCTTATTTGTTTGGACTTATTTTAGTTTCCATTTCTTGCCTTGTTTTTACTCTTTTTTCTCATTTTAGTCCACAGATTCCTTAGCTTATGAACCTACATTACACAAAATCCCTTCCAAAGTAACAAAATTCCTAGAATAAATTATAAAAAATAATTCTTAAAAATATAGCAAAATATAGGTCAAAAATATGATAGTTTACATGGTTGTTAATCTACCTGGCTACTTTTCTAGGGATGTTAGTCTACTTGGTTGCTCTTCTTGGCTAATCTACCTAGCTAGTTGCCTACTTGTACTGCATGTTGGAGTGCATCTTCTAGGTGGATAACCAAATGCTTATTCTATATGACTTCTACTAAGGTATGATGATCAAGTTCTTCCTAGGTGGTCATGTCATCTAGGTGCATAACAGATGTATATGCATTTCTAGGTTCCACCCAACTCCTTCATAAGGGGAGGAGGTGGGACATCCTTGGAAACACATCTTTTCTCTATCGTAGAAACTTATCTAGTGCATTCTTGACTTCTTAAGGTAAGGAGGTGCTAAATTGCATGGTCTTGGGAGGTTCCTCTTTTCATAAGATAAGAATTCTAGTCTTTTTCACAAGCTCAATCAATGGAATGTGTCTCATTCTGGAGCCAAGTTTTTACTCGAGCACTTTAGAGAACATCTCGTATGGATCTTCCCATTCTCTAGCAATCATCATGGCCATAGTTGGTTGTCTAGAGACGGAGAAATTGTGATCTTCTTGAGGGACTTTGTCATCATGGAACACGATGGGAGTAAGTATTAGTTCTCGAGAATTGGTTGGATTGTTTATGCCCAATAGGAGTAAAAAGTTCTTAGAAACATTTTAGAGCTCATCTTTGTATTTTAATGGATCAAACGTACTCTATAGGAGAAAGATGTGATGAACTCAAATGAATATGACGAAGAACACGACGAATGTTCTTCATTATTTTGTCGCTTGAGTCAATTATAACATCAAATTTAATTTTTATAGACGGCACCAAATATTGAATCAAATTTTTATACTCACTATAATTGCCACTAAAGTTGTGATTTTAATCTTGATGTACATGAGCAAACAATATAGAGATAGAACATTAGGATATTATATCCACTCTGATGTTTAAGTTATTTTTTAAATTTGTATTTATGTTGAAAATCATACTTTTAATGTTAAATATGAAAACTTAATTATAGGTTTTATTTAATGAAAATATCATAATATCGTATTGAATCATTAATAAGATAATAATAAAATAATATATTATTTTGATATTAATCAATATATTTATGATTATACATGTATAACAATATCAAATTATAAATATTTACTTTAATTTTAAATCAAAAGAGGACCAACCAATTAAACGGTCTCACTTTGGTGAAAATTTCTCCCTAAACAAACTTAATTTTTCCTTTTCACATTAGCATGTGAAAATTTTATACACAAGCATGTGAAAGTTTTACACACAGTCTACATTAAAGAATTCCTTTTAACTCATCATCATTTATAAAGTACTAAAAATGACCAAGTAGGGTGATTTCCATTTATAATATTCTCAGGCATGATTCTCAAAATACTTTTAGAAAATTAACAAATTCAGATGCTTATTCATTAAATCTAAGCAAGTTCACAGTTGTGTTATAATTCTGTAAAAGCTGAGGAACTAATTGCAATCAAATAATGTCGTACTAGGACTCGAAATTATTGTAATGGAAGCAAGAAGAAACAGAAGGCTATCTTTCAATGGATATCAAAAACAGAAGGCTATCTTTCAATAGATAAGTGAAGTCTCATTAAAAAGAATGTGAATAGAAATAGAAAAAAATGTAAGAAAAAACGTTTGGTTTCTATGAGAGAGAAACGATGAATCGAATGATTAATTAGCATATTAATCTTTTTCTTCGGTTTTGTTTTGGCTTTTTAGGGCCAGTAGAGGGGGAGTTAGATATGTTTTTTAGGGGCTGAAATTTAAATATTTTTTAATGAAAGGTAAATGTTTTTATTGAAATACTAAGAAGTTAGAATTCATGATACCATAAATTCTTTTAAATTTAAACATACATTTTTTAAGCACATAAATCTAAAACTTTGATTTAATTTATTATAATTTATAACAAAAACTATATAACATAAATAAAAAGAAAAAAATAATAAATTAATGGAGTATGAAAAATTATACATGTAATAATTTAATTAATAAATTAAAAGTTAATATAAAAAATTAATAGTTCAATCAAACACATTAAATTTATAAGTGTTAAAACTAAAACTAAAAAAATATTAAAAAAGTAAGATATGATTTAAGATTTTAAACATTATATAATATTTAAAAATATTTCTTGATAAACAATATAAGATTAAAAAATTAAAGAAAATAAATTAAAAAATTAGACAATGAAATATTAAAAGAAAACTTTTAATAAATTACAAATATTTCTAAAATACAATATCAAATAATATAATAATATTACAAAGAAACAAAAACCCCATATCTTAAATAGAATGTATATATATGTATATAATTAAATTGTTTTAAACTAGTTTATGAGTTATACATTACATGTACATATAATATACATAAACTAAATACGAACATAATAACCTTTTGAATTAGTTATGCCCTCTCTCTTCCTAAAAGGACCTTTTATATCTATTTTAAGATCAAGACAATATAAAAATATATAATTGTTTCTCTTTCGTACAAGTATCTTATGAATTAATGAGTAATAAATTATACATATTTTTACTCATTAATCCTTCTATATTTACACTTATTTGATTGCTTATTATGCTATAATTATTTATTGTATATTTTATCATAAAATATGAGTTTTTAAAATTTTTGAATTTTTAATGAATTTTTTTATTAATTTTATTTGATCGATGGATGTAATTTTATAGGCTACATATGTACCTAGCAAAGGAAAAACAAAAATGGTTCCATTTTAATAGCTTTTGATGCCAAACAACACCAAACTAGCATTGTTAGCTAGTACTCCATACGACATATCGTTTCTCTAGCATTTTCAGCTCTCTCATTCGCACATACATTATGTCATTCTTCTTAAAGAACATAATGCCCCAAGCTTTCATACCCAATCCACTGTTCACATATTAATCTCCTTATTTTCTATGTGAACACATGAGATGTGTTCCAAATTGTATCATCAAATGACCCCCTTTTAATTTGAGTATAAAAACCTACTTTGATTTATTGGAGTATCATTGAATTATTTTTGATAGATAATTCTAGAACAAGGATAAAAGATTGGTGCATTTGATTTATTTGGTTTCAATTTCTCATCAAAATATTAAGATTATTATCTCTTCCCTTTTTTAATAATTATGAATTATTTAGTTATTTTTATGAATATGTTGATTTTATGTCTAGTTAAATAATTCACTGTAATTATAAGAAATTTTAAGCCATAAATTATAATTTAATTTGAATTATGTTATGTGATAACTGTATTTTATACAGTTATTTTCATCAATTTTAGTAATGATAATTGCTATGTTCTATTAATATTTAGTTAATTTTTGTTAAATAAATTAATATTTTCCTTTTATGTGCTAAAAATACATTTTTAATAAAATTCAATAATTTGTATCGAAAATGTACTTAATTTCATATTTACATTCCACAAATATAATTTATGATAATATAGTTTCTTAATTACAATTTATAAAAATCGAAAATATAATTTAAATTAAATTTGGGCTTCATGTTAATTATTAAAAGTTTAAAAATTTAATTTAAAATTAGCAAAGGGCTTAGCGCTTAATTTAGAAAGTGCAAAATGTAATTTGGATTAAATTTGTGGGTCAAACTATAATTAATAAAGTTTAATTTTCTAGCGGGAGAGTGACGGCCACGCCTTGAGTGCTAGCGACGTGGGCTTGTCCGTCGAAGGATCAGCGGCTCGGTCGCGCGTGCTTATCAATCCCGACCAAGGAGAGTGGGAACAGATATATTCCTTCGCGCGGCTCGGCGTGCCGATGGGCGCGTGTCGCACGGGCGGCGGTCGAGTGGGACCCATGCGTAGCCATGTAGCGAGATTCCCCCGAGGCGTTCGGCGGCCGTTGGATCGGATCGACGGTCGGTCAGGCTGCGTCCGTCAGGCGACGCAGAGCGCTCTGTAGAAATCGTGTGTGACGCGGGTTATGATAGCGGCGTGCGTCCTCGGATTTTACGAATAAGGATGCGCCACGTGTCGCTAATATTTAAGGTAATCAAAGTCCGACACGGCTATTTACAATATCTTGTGACAGCGGCTGGATCACGTTCCGTTTCCGGTAGTTGCTTAACACTTTTTCGGCCGTAGTAATCATGTGCCCCGGATTCTCTACGTGCGGTAGGTTTGTTCACGAATGATGTCTTTGCCACGTGTCGTAGGGAATCTTTCCCGGTAGTCATACTGTTGACACGGCGTGATGCATAAAGAATTAAAAAATCACGATCGGCCCTTGTCTCACGCGTGAATTAAATAAGATTTTTTCGATACAAAAATCAATACAGCGTGATTTTCGTTTTTTGGATAAAAATTATTTCCCGTTTTTGATATAAAAATTAAATAAAAATGTAATATTTTAGTTGTATTTTTTTAGCTATAAATAGGAGATAGTTTTGAGTGTTAAAAAAGTTTGGTTGTAGTAGTTTTTGGAGTAGAGATTTAGTTTTAATTTTCGAAAGTTTTTAGAGTGTTTTAGTTTTTTCAGTTTGTAATTTTTATTGCATGTCTCTGTTGGACGGCAAACCACGCGAAGCCATTTTTGGCTTTTGTTGTGTTTGCGTGTATAAATAATTGTTTTAATTGATGTTTTAATTTTATTATAACTTCATCTAATTTTTACGTAGTTGTTATAATTTTTATTTTAATTTTATGAAGTAATGTAATTTTTCTAGGGTTGCATTTAATCTAAAATTATGAAGCTTTAATTTTAATTATTTTTGTTAGATTTATAAGAGGTTCGATTTGTTTGTTCTATTTTGTGCGTAATGCTTTTTGATTATTCGAATCTTATCAAAATGATCAGTAACACGTGAATAAACTTGAGAAAAGGCATTTGTGTGTATATATTATGCATTAAATAGAATGACATGTATGATGAAGGATAGAGATATACCCTAATTGTATGTGTGGCCATTTGAAAATTTAGAGCATTAATGAATCTCGGTAAATTTAATTTTCATAGAGATATAGTAAATTAAATTAACGAGGTGTGTTTATACGGACTCGAAAGAGATGTATGAATAATAAAAGAAGTTTTCGGTTGACAAATTAAATGTACTAAAATATAAATCAAAAGAAAAATAAATGGTTTGAGTGGATTAATTTGGTGAAAAATTGCAATCCTAGATTTCTTTTATTTTCTTATTTTACTTTTTTATTAACCAACGATTGTTTTGGATAAAATCAGAAAAATATAATTTTAGTACTCGACAAACTATAGTAACATTTCCTCGTGGGATCGATCTTTACTTACAAATCTTTATTACTTGTGACCGTGTATGCTTGCACGTTAGTGTGTTGAAAAACAACAAGTTTTAGCGCTTTGGTGTAGTGTACAGGATTTGTTTTACTATTTTCATTGTTGATACTAATACCAATCAATTTGATTTTAATTCAAAAAAAAAAAAAAAAAATTTAAAAAATAATAAAAAAATATGCTTATTGTTCTTGTTTATTTTATTTTAAAACTTTTCTCGTAAGTTGAGATTTTGTTTGACACACAAATCTTAACTTACAAAAAGAAAAAAAAAATTTATTTGTTGTTTTATTTTACTTTTCAATTTTCTCTAGGTTGAATTTTGTTTTGACACCTGATCTTAACTCCATGACAAGAAAAAATAAATCTTTTTTTATTTTTGGTTGTGTAATTTATTTTCAATTTTCTCGTCGTTGAGATTTTGTTTGACACACAAATCTTACCTCATGAAAAATAATTTTTTTATTGTCATTGTTTATTGTATTTTGCAAATTTCTCGTGCGTTGAGATTTTGTTTTACATGAAATCTTAACACACGTAAAGAAAAAAGCAGAAAACAAAAAAAATTATTTGCTTATTGTTAGTTTATTTTATTTTTTTTTTATTTTCGTGCGTTGAGATTTTGTTTTACACCTGAATCTTAACACACGTAAAGAAAAAAGCATAACAAAAAAAATTATTTGCTTATTGTTAGTTTATTTTATTTTATTTTATTTTTTATTTTCTTGTGGGTTGAGATTTTGTTTTGACCTGAAAATCTTAATACCGCGAAAAGAAAAAACAAAAAAAAATTTATTTTCTTATTGTTGGTTGTTTTATTTTATTTTTATTTTTATTTTCTAGTGAGTTGAGATTTTGTTTGAACACAAATCTTAACTCACAAAAAAAATTTTGGTTATATTTTCTTAATTTATTTTTCAATTTTCTCGTAAGTTGAGATTTTGTTATACACAAATCTTAACCTACAAAGAAAAACAAATTGAGAAGTGGTAAAATAACTATAAATCAAAGCGCTTCTTGGGAAATGACCCATGTGTTTTATTTTTTTATTTTATTTTTACATGTATTACTTTTTATATTATGTTATGTACTTTTTTTAGTAGGTGCAAATTGGAGGTAATGAATCAATTTTGGCTTAACCAATCAAACAAACCCGGAAGTTTCTTTAAACCCATCTCATATGTTCTTTAACTTTCACACATTGAGGACAATGTGTATATTAAGTTTGGGGGTGGTGGATATATTAAGACTAATTGAAATACTTCTGGATATTTATCGCTTGTGAAATTTTTTTTTTGTTTGGTTGATTGAAGATATTTTGCTATGAATAGTGATTTATTTTGATTTCTTGTATTTAAATGATGCATAATTCTTTGAAAAATTTGAATATTGTCTAAGTGATGTATAATTTTTACGTATGTTTAGTTTTACAAGAATAAATATTCATGAGCACTAGTCTTGATTTTTGAGTTGTTATGATAATTAAGAGAAGGTTTATATGAGTATGAAATTCGATTGATTTTGTGGTGTCACAATTTTAGAATTTGTTTGATTTTCTCTCGGCGAAATTATAGATGACATGTAACTAAGAAAATGATTTAGGCCATCTTTGGATCGTTTGAGCCTTTCTATCTACCTTGACATACATTATCCATAGTATACCCTTTTGAGCCTCAAAGTTTACATATATATTTTTCTCAATTTAAAAGCCTATCTAAAAATATATATATGTGTAGATATACCTGTTGTTCTTATCTCACTAACATGTGGCAATTGTTAGTAAATGTTGAAAGGTTATATCAAGAAAAAAGGGTTACTGAACAAAAAAAAAAGAAAAAAAAAGAGTATGGTGAAAAAAAAAAGAGATTCTAAAAAAAAAAAGGAAGAAAAAAATATAGAATCTGAAAAAAAAAAATATAGTTATTGTATGTGATGAGAAATCCCAATTTGGGAAGTAATTATTGTGATGATAGAATTATCTTTTTCAATCGTGAAATGTTATGCTCGGGAAGTAATTATTGTGATGATAGAATTATCTTTTTCAATATATAGTTTTACTTATCGTTAGATTATGAAGTTAGTATAAAATTATTAATTTTTGTAATTGAAGTAGCAAAATATGAAATTTAATAAAGTAATAAAGTATTAAGATCAATGATTTTAAAATTACACAGGTTTGTATAAGTCTTTCGATCTCTATATTTACCTATGTCAAAATATTTTAGATTTATCTTATAATTTCCTCTTTTGATAGTAAATCACAAGATTAAAATCATCTAATTAATGGTCAGTTAATTAGAAACATTAAACTTAGAATAAATCAAATAAACATGAAGAGAAATAATTCAAATTAACATAGAAAATCAAGCATAGTTTAGAATTAAATTACATATTTTTCCTAGAATAAAGAAAAATTAGTTAATGCTAAAAATTAAATTTAACATAAACAAATTCACCATAATTTTCTGAGAAGAATTAAAAAAAAATTAAATCGAAAAAAGAATATGCTTTCGTGTTAATTTCGTGTTAATCTCTTGTGCTTCAATTTGATATATATATATCGAAAAAAGAATCTGCTTTTGCGTTAATCTGTTATACTTCAATTTGATATATATATATATATATATATATATATATATATATCCTTATCAAGTTTTTTTCTTTATATATATATATTAATTTAAATCTAATTTAAATAAATTTAAATTTAAATTTGAAAGTCCTTAGATGATATGTTTTTAAAATTTTGGAACTTTATTATCTTCAGATCTACAATAAAATTTTAATAATAATAATCAAGTCTAAAATCAATAAAAATAAATAAAATTAGACTAAAGTTTAAATTTAAGAAGTGATAAATTATACCAAATTATGCAAGTCATCGTACATTCCCAAACTTAAAACTTTATTTGTCATCGAACAAAAAAAAATAAAAATAAAAATAACTATAGATAGTGCTAACAAGACACTATGACCATCACTCACTAAGTCATGATTTGAATTTAGATTTCATCACTAATATTCTTGTTACATCGATGATAGTAAGAAAATCAATCAAAATTTCAGCAAATTATCAAGCAAGAGTTAAACATTTATCAACCTAAAGATAAGTCCTTGAGTGTGTGTATGAAATAGTCAATTTAACTCCAAACTACCAGCAAATTCAGATAAAAGTAGAACAACTCAAATTAGAAAAATTCTCTCAAAACTTAACTCCATATGTCCAATTTTCAAAAATCTTCTTCACTAATGTAATCAAATACCAAAATCAGAGATCAAAAGTCTTTAATCAGGATTGCAATGAAAGGCCACAAGGTGAGGGCTAAGAAAGAAATGGATATGAAAAATCAAAGAAAACTAGAAAAATACTTGGTAGAAAAAAAAAATAATAAAAAGAATATCTACATGATTCATACCATAGCTCTTTCTCGACAATATGTTCATACTGATGATAATATTGTTTTCATACTAAATAAGTGGAGTCCTTTTTTTCCTTCTTTTTTTTAAGATGTGGTTGCCTTGATACTTATATTACAATTCTTTCATTTCACTTTTTTTTTCACTTTTTGATCAAATAGAGCAAATATAATGTAGATTATTTAATTTGAATTAACTTTCTCTATAAATACAAATTTTTACCAAAGTATTTTCTCAAAATTTAAGGTAAATTTATGGTTTTTCAAGCTTAGAATGAGAATGGTTTATGTAGTTAAAAGAAAAATAAGGCTCAAGTTGGTTGACTATGAGAGTATGCCATGCAATGATGGCGTGATAATTAGAATGGATGAGAAAGCTTTTTGGTTGTAACAAAAAATTTCCTAGATCATTTCTCTAATATTTGGTATCAACTAGGATTTCGCCTCAAGGATCCATCGACAGATTCTAGAGCAAAGCAAGATTGAACTTTCCTAACCAAGTTAATTCAACTCTTTCTCTTCAAGGTAAAATGGATGTGAGAAAAGTTTTACTATGTGCTCAATTATTTTCAAGAACACAGGTTTAAATCAAAGTATCCACAAAACTTTGACTAATATAATAGCAAATTTTGAAATTTTTTTCTCAAACCCATCCTCAATCACAAATTTCATAGTCATAACGAATTCAATCATACTCAAATACATGGTTGATAAGAGAATTCAACAACTCAAGACTATAGGAGTTGACACCCCCAAACTTAAACTAAACTATGTCCTCATTGTAATTCAAAAGTGAGACAGATTGAAGAAATGAAAGGAACTTTCCTAGTTTATGGTGGATCCACATTAGTTTGTAATTTTCAACTTTTTATTCCTGCAAAATAAGCAAGCACCAAAATCCAAATTATTCAAATAAAAAAAAAATAAATAAATAATACACTACTACAAAAAAGGTATTTAAGTCAATATATAAAGTCGATTTTTGGAAAAAATCGACTTATAATGAATTTAAAGTCGGTTCGGTATAGAACCGATGCTACGTCCACGTGTGTAGCGTTGGTTCGACACGTAAACCATTGCTACGAACTACATGGATAGGGTCGGTTGACACGTAGAACCAACACTACACACGTGGATATTTCCTTTTCTCTTCTTTCTTCCCCAGATAGAAACTATTCCAAGCGTTGTATAACTTTCAAAAACCCAAAATCTCATCCACTTCTCCTCCATTCTTTCTCATTTTCTGGCCACCTATGACTACCAATTTCAGTGCCGGTTAGTGGGTTTTCTTCCTCTCTAACTTATCTTTTAGATCCCCTATTTTTTTGAGCAAAATACTCAAATTTTTTATACCCATTTCTCACTTACAAAATACCATTTTTTCTTCATTTCCTTCATTTTGTCACTTCATTTACTCTTGTAAGTATTTCTATTAATCATATACATTTATTATTCATATTTTTTCTGCTATTATGTGTTATTATTTATGTGTATAATTTTTTTTATTATATATGTATATTTTGTATTATAATATCATGAGAAGAATATGATGATCTTGAATAACATAAGACAACGCTATAGTAATTTTTTTGCTATTAATTAATATTTTATTTTTTAATTATTTGTATTATTTATACTATTTGTTAAACAGATTTGTTTTTTTGTTATTATGTAATGATCGAATACAGGTTTTAATTTGAGTATAATAGAAAATGAGTAAATTTTGTAAAAAAAAAATTAAAAAATTTAAAGTCGGTTCACTGAACTGACTTTAAAGGTCCGTTTTGTAGTAGTGATAAAAGAAAGTTTTATGGGCTGCCTCTCATAGGCACTTATTTCATAGTCTACAACTAGACTTTTAATCTTCATCAATTAGGATTTCAAAGAGGAATAAATGCATAATTCTTCTCCACTTGTTCTCTATAATAGTGCTTCAATCTCTGAGCGTTAACTCTGAATATATTCCTTGCCTTGTCCTTTAAGTCTTTTGCTCTAAAAGTGGAAAAAATTTCAATTGTATAAGGACCTATCCATCTTGATCGTAACTTACCTGGGAAGAGTTTTAGTCATGAATTAAAGAGCAAAACCTGTTGTCCTGGAGCAAACTCACGCCTAAGATCTATTTGTCATGCCACTTCTTTGTCTGTTATTTGTAGATGTTTGCATTTTCATAAGCATCATTCCATAACAAAACTCATCCATTTCATTTAATTGAAGAAGTCATTTTTCCCTTGTTGCCTTCAAATCAAAATTAAACTTATTTATAGCTCAATAAGTTTTATGTTCCAACTTAACAAGGAGATGACATGCTTTTCTAACTGAAAAGTCATCCATGAAAATTTTCATTATATCTTCCACCATATAAGAAAAGATAACCATTATGTAACATTGAAATGTTGCTGGGGCATTGCATAATCCAAAAGGCAACCTTCAAAAAGCAAATGTTCTGTAGGGGAATATGAATGTAGTTTTCTCTTGATCTTTGGAGACTATGACAATATGGTTATACACCAAATAACCAATCCAACATTTTATCTATGAATGGAAGTGGAAAATGATCCTTCCTTGTTGCTTTGTTCAACATGCGATGATCTATACATACATGCCAACCCGTGACTGTTCTTGTAGGAATAAACTCATTGTTGTCATTTTTCACCACCATCATTCCACCCTTTTTTGGTACAACATGCATTGGACTCATCCATGAGCTATCTGAAATAGTGTAAGGTTGTTTATCTCCTCTTATGGAGAAGGATATTGTTGTTTGGTAAGGTTGTTTATCTCCATAAAATTTTATTGTTTGCATGTTCCCTATGATCGCCACACACGAAGTGTGTGCAATGAATACGCAAGTATACGTATCGTAAAAGTAATATAATGATAAGAAAAGATTGTTCCCATGGAGATTATTTTATTAGAAACTAATTTTTAAAACTAAAAATAATAAAAATCAATTTTTTTGGTGTTTTTATATTTTAATGAAGCAAAATTAAAATAACTAAAATTAAATAGTAATAATTAATTAAATAAAATTTGGTAATTAAAAAGATATATGAGAAAATATCTAAGAATACTTAATCCCTCAATTTTCTAAACAAACGAATCACTAAAATCCTCCAATATAATATCAATTAATTACATGATTTATTGAATTTAACCTAGTATGTATTCCTCTCTCAAGTAAACTACACACCATATAATAATTAATTTAATCACACTCTCATGCCAATTAAATTGTATACTACTCATTAAGTTCATCAATTATGGATCACATACATAAGAATCGTACATCTTTGTCTAGAAACTATGCATGTAATTTAATCAAGACAAACAATTAAATAATTCTCTCAAATCTATTTAATTATCTCTATAGATAAATTATTGACCAAACAATTAATAACATACAAATCAGATTAAATAATATAATTAAATTATAATTATAATTGAGGTAAAATTTTAGATCATCACATGGTGAAAATTGGGTTCATAAGATCCCTAAATTAATAAATTAATTACACATAATTGTGTTCATAAAGTTCATATTTTTCATAAAGAAAGATATAAAAATTGATAAAAAAAAAGAGTATAAAAAGAAATACAATCAATCTTTTAAATTATAGAATTAATTTTCTCTTGAATTTCCACCAAAATTGTATATTCTTTTAAATCTTTTTCTATTTTTTTCTATTTTTAGCTCCAAAAAATGACCAAAATTATGTTAATGGAGGCCAATTTGGGTTTATGAAGTTTTAGGGACTTAAATAAAGCTCAGGTGCGATCTAGACCGTCAAATCAAGGGTTACGATCAAAACAAGCAAAACTGACAGTTCTAGCTAATCAAAACGTGACACGTGGTATCAAAAATTCATTGGGTGAATCAGGGAGGGATGCGTGGCAAGAAATACCGATCAGAGTCAACGCTCGCTGAGTCAGCAACACGTGGTGCGATGTGATTTACGAAAACTGATGGTGTAATGCACGGGTGGAACGCTCAGAGAAATGGCATAGCCATACGTGGCATGATGCGTTGACTGATTTTTGAACTCGAATTGAACGTCGTGTTGACACGTGGTGCGTGTTTTGTCCTCCTCATACGCGACGCGATGTGATTCGCTCTTCATACTTGCGTGGCATCCGCATGGCTTGCCCTGTCAGCTCCTCTACATGTATAAAAAATCCCAAAAATTATATTTTCACTCCTTTTCACTAAAAAGTTTATATTTTAATTTTTTTGGCCATAAAAATACTACTTATTAAATAAAACAAATAAATATTAAGTAAAAAGTGCACTAATAACTCTACTTTCGTAGAGTTATCACACCCCAAAATTAAATCTTTGTTTGTCTTTAAGTAAAGCTAAGTATAACTAAATAAAATAACTTGGATAGTATATTCATAAATATACTTCTATTAGTACATGCATTTTTCATGAAAACTATCCCTTTTAAAAGTCGTACAATTCTTAATTTATAACACAACCAAACATAAAATTGTAAAGAATCAATTATATTCACATTCACATTCGTATAACCAAACATAACATTAATATTTATACAACGATATGATGGTGGGATGCCCCATCATTCGTTAATGCTTTTGTTTTTTTTTGGATATTAATAAGAGACCTTATTATAGGTTTTGTTTAAGAATTTGTTAATATCTTTTTTTATCATTTTAATAATACTCATAATTAATTGGATAGATGAAAAAAGATATCACAGAGGTATCATGGTGCACCTCTAAGGTCAATCAGTTGTAATCTTTCGTAAAAAGATGAACTAAGGTATAACCATAAATAAAAATTAATTATTTAAATATTTATTGAATCATTTTTACTAAAAAAATAGATATTTTTAAAAATGCTAATTTTACTCTTTGATAATTAGGCATAAAATTATGATATGAACTTCGGTAACCTTTTTACAAAAAGCAAATTTATATTTTCTCACCAAATAACAACAACGGGTATAAAGTGCACTTTTAATATCCTATATCCAAACTTAAATGCCCAATTCTAATGCAATGTTTGAATATTAGTAATCAAAAATGACGAAGATCATGACCTATTTCATATTTTTTGGGGGAGGGGGTGAAGGTATTGAAGTTACAAGTATCAAAAAGTAAAATGCTCCAAAAACTACAACAAAATAGCTTGAAAAAGGGCATGATGATCAATGAAGGGTGATGGATTTTACAATTCAAATGATACATCATTGTAAGAAAGAAGTGTGATTTCGAGTCAAGTATAATCACTATGAAAGGTCAGGTTGAATGGAGTTTAAAGAGGTATACGAACTGAAATTTCTTGCATTTGCAGTAATCACATGTAAATCATATTTCCCATCAGTGCTCACCATCTGATCATTACTACAATTAACACATAGTACCTTATTGCCTTCTCATCCAAGCATACGGGGAAAATTTTATTTCTTTGACCAGTATACCAGTACTCAAGAACCAGACCCGTACTGAAGTTATGCAAGGCTAAAATGCCATTTATATGGCTTTAATTGACATAGTAATGTCTTGCAAATGAGGTATGTGGCATCATAATCGGGAAATTGTCAGATAGAGCAATTGTAGTAGTGCTCTTCAACAAAGGGGTCCACTTTTGTCCATTATCAATCCCAAAGGCAACTCCATAATATGACCTTGAAATTTCATTATCAAGTTTATTTAGCTGGACATTGTTTAAAGCTATCACCAATAATCTCCACAAGAACACTTTCCACCCTTGAAATGGTGAAACCGGCTATTATCCCTCACAATTATCTCTCTTCCGACTATTTTTGATATCAGTTTTGTTGCGGTGTGGCAGTCCACACACACCCTAAGGTTCTTTGTTATTCGAATTGTCATACCAGCTTGAGTGCTAATGATGCCAAATGCTATGGCAAGCCTTTCACTGTGACCAAACAATAAGGTTTTCTTTTGCTTCTCGCCAACATTATGGAGCACCTCACTTGTGTCAGGCACATATCCTTCCCGTTCCATTAGCTCCAAAAGAACTTTAAGAGCCTCATTTATTTTATCATAGTATGGGTGCGATTTATCTCCTGCCATAAAAGCATGAACCCTGTTTTTGACTTCAATCCAGCTGCAAGCTGGCTTCTTTTTCATTCCTTTTTGTCTCATAGAGGTTCTTAACTTTGTTGCATCGTTCCATCTCCTGGCAGCAGAATATATGTTCGATAGTTGCACATATGCCCCCGTGTGTTCAGGATCAGCTGTAAAAATTTTCTCAGCAACCTTTTCGGCCAATTCAACATTCTTATGAATCCTACAGGCAGCCAACAATGTGGACCACACACTTCCAGTTGGTTCTACATGCATATTGGAGAGAAAATTATAAGCTTCCTCTAACCTTCCTGCTCGACCAAGAAGGTCTGCAACAGCAGCATAGTGCTCTAATCCGGGAGAAATTCCAAATTTCAGGGTCATACTGTCAAAATATTTCCAAGCTTGACTGACCAATCCAGCATGGCTACAGGCAGTCAATACAGCCACATACGCCACATAATTAGGCTTTACTCCCTCTTTTTCCATAAGTTCAAATAATGAAATTGCATCATGAGCATGGCCATGTATAGCATATCCCATAATGATGGCTGTCCATGACACCATATCATGTCTCTTTATTTTATCAAATATCCACCTAGCTATCCTAACATTCCCACATTTTGCATACATGTCTACCATTGAGCTTGCTATATAAACATTTTCGTCAAATCTGGCCCTAATTATGTATCCGTGGAGCTGCTTACCTAAATGTAGTGTTGTCAGGTGGGCACAAGCTGGTATTATACTTGAAAATGAAATTTCATTGGGCTTAATTTTAGCCATCAACATCTGACGAAAGAATCTGAGGCCTTCATCAAACAGACCATTCTGCACACATCCTGCAATGATAGAATTCCATGAAATGTCATCATACTGTGGTAAGAGATTAAAAACTCGAAATGAATCTTCAATACGGGTGCACTTTGCATACATGTTTACTAAGCTACTTCCAATAAATACATCCCCAACAAACCCATGTCTAATGGCATATCCATGAATCTCCTTTCCCTTAAGAATGTCAACATACTCTGCAAAAATAGGAAGAATGCTGGACAACGTGAAGGAATCAGCCTTCAAGTTGGTACTACACATCTCCCTAACCATTGCTAAAGCCTCTTTATACACACCATTTTGGGCATTTCCGGCAATTACAGTATTCCAAGAAACAATATCCTTATTTGGCATTATATCAAAGACCTTCCTCATATTATCTATTTGAAGGACTGTTTTGTCTTCCATTTGCAGTGAAATATTATCAGCTTTCCCATGAAAATTATCATCCACTTTCCTGTAGGCAATATTTTGTGGCAACAAATCACCAGATGGATTCAGATTATCCTTTAAATCTATGTCCATTACCCTTGTTTCCAACTTGTCTATCATTTGATAGGAATAATTATTCGAGGTTTCACATTTACCCAATTTTCTCTTTACATTTCCAGCAAATAATGGTGTCATCTCCTCCTTTTCTAACTTTTCATGCTTAATTCTACCAGTCCACGCAGCAGAACTAACTAAGCTAGTTTTACCTTTTGTAACTTGCTTCAGTTCAGGAAATTCTTCGAGCACTTGAGGCGCATTATATTTCTGTCCACTATTCTGAAACAAACTCTGAAATTTGGAATACATATTCATAAGGGCATTACCTGTATACAAGTCTGTTTCCAGACCAAGCCGAACAATGCAACCATGCACAGACTCGCCCAACCTCAAGTCCTTGAGCAACGTGCACGATTTAAGGACAGAAGGGAACACATTGTGATCTGGGTGTTGCCCAGAAGCTCGCATTTGGAAGAAAGCAGCCAAGGATTCACGAGCAAGGCCATGGTAAACGTAGCATTGGATGATGGATTTAAAAGCAAGAGTGGAAGGGGACTGAAGGGTGCCAAAGAAAAGGTGTGAGTCATGAAGAAGGTTCAAATTTGAATAAACAGAAAGCAATATGGCCATGTGAGAAGGACATGGGCCTCTGGTTCTGAGGATATGGGCATGAAATTGTTTGGCATGAGATTGGGATTTGATGGTGCTGAGGTAATTAATGAGGTTTTGGAAGGTGAGCCTTACTGAAGACGATGAAGTTTTGTCAAGGAACATTGAAGTAATACTCTATGTAAATGATTACAACAGCGGAGAAGATACAAGTCGAGAAGATTTTCAATTTCAAGATTAGTTCTTCATATCGAAATCGCATCAGGGAAAAAATTTCCTCTAGTTTTGAATCTTCGCTGACTACTGGAAATTTAGAAATACATATACAGTATGAAATTGATGTCTAAAAATTGGGTTACTCCTTAGATTTCAGAAAGGCAAAGTTTGTACAAAGATTTGGTTAAAATATGGTTAGGATTGAATAAAAATTATATAATTATATATAAATTGGACTCATTAAGAGAGTGATTCTAAACTATATTGAAATTTAATATATTCTATCTCATTTTTTAATGTATAGATTAATTACTATATAACTTAATATAATTAAATCTTATATGATAATAATTAATATATGTGATATAACTGAACAAACCATCAACACTATCCGCATGACAATTAGGAATGAAAAGAATTATAGGCTTCATCCTTTTAACACTTACAAATCTTTTTAATTGTTATAAATAATGTTTATCAATTACTTTAAATATGCATATGATATTTTGTAGAGAATAAAAATGCAAAGAGTCAATACATTGATTTATAAAGTAATTTATATAACTGATTGAGATGTTAATATTAGGCTTAATTATGGGTTGGTTGTTATATACTTTCCTTTTCATGCTTGAGTCGTGAAGTATATAAAGGCTTTCAATGTATATGTTAGAAGATATATAAATAACAATACTCACTGCTATATTTTTTTCCAACTCTATTGTTATTTTTCTAATTTCATAATGTGTTATAAGCATAAGATTTTCATTCAAAGTCCATGGTCTTGCTAGTATGTGTGAAATGACAAAATCAAATTATTTCACAAAGTTTTAACGGACGGTAGATATTATCTTGCAGCAATTTAATGGCTTTGTAACGAATATTATCTAAGTATTGAGTGTTTTGAAATCCTTCTTCCATTTTCTTTATCATTGGATTGAATTCAATCAATTATATTTTCTTTTACATTAAAACTATCAATTTTAAAATTTGTTTTGTATTGTTTTTGCTAATACAAGCCTATTAAGTTTCTATTATTATTATTTACAAATTCATTGGCATATTATTTGGTTATTACCATTATCTCTATTTAATAGCATTGATGTGATGGATATTTAATTTATAATTTTTTTGAATTTATTCTATTCTTTAGGCCAATTCAAATACATTTAATGATAAAGTAATTAAATTTCTTATCCCAATGAAAAAAGAACACTATTGCTCTTGATGTGTCATTTTAAGTCATAAAATACACTTATAAAATATATCTAGAATATATTTGATAAAATATTATAATGATCAAAATAACATTAAAGTGAACGAGAAATTGAGTTTCAATTATGACTTATTGAGATAGAAGAATATATGTTTTAATTCTCCACTTAACACATGGACCTTTGGTTACTTTGTAATTATGGTCATTTTTAAATTTATGTTTACATAATGATAAAACAATTATGTTATTTATATCTATATTATGACAAAACGGTTATGATATTTATGTCTATAATATGACAAAACGATTATGATATTTATATCTATATTATGACAAAAACGATTATAGTGATTTATTATGGATTATAACAAAAACGATTAATTATGACAAAAACAATTATAAGAAATGAACAATTATAGTATAAATGATTATAAATTGACTTCTAGGTATTTGTAAAACTAATAGAAAAGACTAGAATTTAGATTTTGGAAAATAAAAACTCTTAAAAGCTTTTCTTTGTTAGAGATTTTTTTTCTTTTTTATTATACTCCCTCTAAAGTTAGGTTAGGTTCGGTTCGGTGGAGTTCAGACACTTTTTTAACTCATCGAAGTAGTTATATTGGTGCACATTTGGTGCTTGTATATTGTTTAATCTTGGAAGATAATCATCTATGATTCTCTAACACTCACGATGAGAGGATGAATTTGTTTTAAGAAAACTATATGAAATACAAAACTTGGTACTTATTTCTCAACTTTAAATTAATTTTTCTATTCATATTCTTTGTAATTTATATTTTATTATCTTTCATAATTTTATAATTTATATTTTGTTAATCAAAATTATGTTAACATTTTTTGTTTATCCTTATATCTTACTAACAATATTAAGACAAATTCTCTCCAAAGGACAAACAAGTTGATACAACTTAATTCAACTACAATTTCAATGTTATTTGTGAAGTCTATTTTTTAAGACTTTTTGTGGCATCTCAAGGTTTAAGTTTTAAGGATTATATTTTCTTAAGGTTCTAATCTGATCATACCAAATGTTAGGGTTTTAAGGACTTTATTTTCTTAGGGTTCTAATCTGATCATACCAAAGGTTAGGGTTCTAATCCAATTATCTTCAACACGTTTCTAGCAAATCGATTATTCTTATTTCTTTGAGTCTGTGGGTTCCTAGTGTTGTTCGCTTAGAGGGTCTGCATCATTTGGTATTAGAACCTTGGTTACTGAAAATAGGTTATCTATTTTCATATATCTTTATTTGAGTTCTTGATTCAACAAAATTGATCATTGGTTTCTGTGTTTAACAAAAAAAAGTGTCTTGATTCCATATTTGATTGTTTTCTTTCTTTATCTTTGTAGAACAAAAATATTCTTTTTTTGGGATTTTAATTTGTGATATTCTTGTTATTTCGAATTATCCACCTAGGGTTACCAAACTTCTTTTGGTTTCTGTGTTTTCTTTTAATTTCGTTTGTTTTTGTCTTTGATTTTTGTTTCGTAATTCTCTTTGAATTCTTTCTATTTTTTTCTTGTTCTTTATTTGTATCTTTAATCCATCTTTGACTCGGGTGATGAAATGACTGTTATAATATATCAAATCGAAGCTCGATTCGATTCCTATAAGCAAAATAGGTTTTTGCCTCTGTTTCTCACTTTTTTTGATCCAAAATTCCATAATTTACACCACTTCCAAGGGATTAAAGTTTTGTCGTATCTTTTGCATTGTTTTCCGTTTTTGTTCATTAGGATTGCAAAACTGTTTTTTTTAAATTTTCTATTCATAGCAATACCAGCAGTAAAAAAAAGAAAAAAAAAGGAACAAGGTAGGAGATTGTTGAAGACTTCAATTCTTGTTTTCTTGCTTCAATTTTTGGTTCTTGTTGAAATTAGTTTTCCTTTATTTTTTCTAATTTTCTATTATTTGGGTTAAGCAAGATAAGAAAAGAAAGATCTTGAAAATATTTCTAGCACAAGATTATTTTTTTCCTATTTTAACTTTCCTAAATAGATTTTCTTCTTTCTTTCCTTTCTTCATATTTTTTGGGTATTTTTTATTAACAGCAGCATGTAGTTGAAATTAAAAAAAAAGGAGAACAAAGAGATAGATTCTTCAAGATTCCTATTCTTGTTGAAGTTGAAAACATGAGTAAGAAAAATGGAACATGGTGCATGTGTATGTCTTTCAGTTTAACTATGATTTGAAGATGAATCTTTTCGAATAGTAGGGGATTAATAGAGATTGAGGTACTGACCAAGTTGATGTTTATAAATATTCTCAAGATCCTCAAGATTCTACAAATGCTCTCAAGATCCTATGAAAATCAAGTTGGGGTGTAAGGATTAATTTGGGAAGGAATTTTTGTTTTAGTTAATTGTGGGCCTCTTATAGTTTATTTATCATAAGTATTTTTAGTCTTTTATTAATTAAAGATGGATTCGTCCTAATCCATAATTAAATAGGCCCATTTCATTTATGTTTTTTTTTTCTTTTAGGGTTTCTTACTTATAAAAAGAGCAATTGTGTAATTTGGAGGTAGACCATATATCATTAATAAAAAGTTTATTTCAAAAAGCTTATTGCTTTTCCTTTTTGTGTTCTTGATTGAATACTTGAATTTGACTTATTAAAGAGAGTGATCATCCTTTGTGGCATCTCTAAGTTTGGGTTTTAAGGACTTTTTTCTTAGGGTTCTAATCCAATCATTTTCAACACATTCCTAACAAATCAATTGTTCCTATTCTTTTGAGTTTGTGACATATATATATGCACATGATAAATCAAAGTAAGCACAAAATAGAAGAAAGGTACATGTATGAAATAGTACATCAAAATTCTCCAAAGATACATATAAAGCTCAATAGAAGAAAGATAAGGAAAATTAAGACAAAAACTAACAAGTGCCAGGTAGGGGATCAACACACAACATTATAGGTATAGGAAAGAAGAACATAATAAAACAAGTAAGAAGCACTAGATATGTCATAGAATATGAATGACCAGACTACAAAAAACATAATCATAATACTTTGACTCTACATGTTTAACATGTGGCGTGATGCTCATTCAAACAACCAGAGAAGAAGTAACAAGTACTAAGTAGGGAAAACACATATAAAAAGCATGTCAATGCAACTAGTAAGGAGAAAAACTTGTAAAGAATCAAACAATTAAGCATAGCAACAAATATGACAATTAACAAACTATGCAAGACAAAGAAACTGTGAGAATTGATACAAAGAAGAGTTAAATAGAAAAAAACACAAATAAACTACCATAAATTCACATATAGAAGAACGACAAACAAAGAGAAAAAGGGAAAAAATCTACCTCAAGAAATCACACAAAAAAGTGATCAAAAAACATCCCTCCATTTAAAGAATTTAATAGGGTAATTGAGCTCGAAGATATTCTTTGACTCATATGAGCATGAGGAGTATATGGGACTTGTGATTTGTTTTTATTTTTATTTTTAAAACAACCAAATAAATTGGATGAGGTGAACTATTTAAGGAAGATTTCTTTCTTTCTACTTTGTGCCTTAGGTGCATAATGCAACATGTACGAACATGCTCAGATGAGCCATAATAGCTATATCCAAACAAAGGAAATGGAAGAGAGCCAAATGGAGGACTCGGAGATATACTCTTTATAAATCTAGGACACTGCTTAGAAATATGACTATCGATGCCATAATAATAAAAAGTACAAATAATAGTGGTTAGAAAAAGGGGTCCCTTACTTTGAGAAGTAGTAGGCAGAAGAGAAAAAGAGGAAGTACTCACATTGACTTCGTACAAGGATGATAGGTCAATTTTTTATGGTGTGGTCTCAAATGCCTAAGCTCACCATAGTGGTGGCAAATAGGAATGATGGTAGGTAAAGGAAGTAGACCACTATTGGTGCGATAAGAAGTGTTAGCCTTAGGTGAACGGTTCACCTTGACAAAGGAACTAGGCTATAACATGACACCCAACTTACCTTTAGTGACGTAGCCACTAAATTTAACTTAGAATCTTGATCAGTAGAATTGACAAACTTAAGAGTAGTAGAAGTAGAAGTATAAACCCTTTAATTATACCCAATATCGTATTTATCACCATACAGTTTTATGTTAATAATAATTTCACTTAATTTCTGAGAATTGGAATTCATTTTTTTTTTACAGTAGAAGAAGACTAAGCCAGTTCTTTTTAACTCACATATAGTTTATTCTTTAAAGATGTAATCAAATTTTCCTTTTCCTTTAGGAAAGATACTTTTTCATTCAATTGTTTCAATACTACTTTTTTATTTGTGAGAGCATAAGTCAGATACTCCTTGGAACTTTTAAAGACAATTATTTTCTTCTTCAATTATTCAATTTCATCTTTCTAATCATTCAAGGTATCATGATTGACATCAAATAGGTAGTTTTCTCAGAGGTGGACAATTGTGCCTAAAGTATCTTTACCTTCTAGAGATTTTCATCAAGCTTTTCTTGCAAATCTAAATGTCTCTTTTATTTAACCTCATATCTGTTAGTGAGATCATGTTATTAATCATCAATTAAGGACTTTCTTTTCCCAAGAGGTTTGTTTAGAGCACTTATCTTGCTCTCCTTTTCATCCAGGCTCTCCAATACCTTTTTTCTTAGTTTTTTTTGTATGACATGCTTAAACAAGAGTGCATTGAATGAATCAAGTGATTCATCCTACTCATCTTTATCATCATTAGCTTTAGTTGTGGCTTCTTGAACTTCTAAGGTGGTATTGAAAGGTTAATGACATTGCTTGAAGCAGAGAAAACATGAAAGTTATCCTCATCTTTATAGTTAGTACTATCTGAAATAGTAACCTTAGCCTTCATCGCATGCTTATTCATGCATTTTTATTTTTGATGATAATTTACTGTAATATGACTAGGCTTCTCATCTTCAAAGCATCTGATCTATTTTAAGTGCCCTTTTTCTTGGATTCTCATATTCATTATCTGAGTCATCATAAACTTTTATAGATTTTAAGTCGATAGAGCTCCAAATACCTTTTTCAATACCCACAAAAGAGAGTTTCTTCTTTTTAAAGAACCTTATGAATCTCGGAGGAGAAAAACTGACTTCTCTTCATTAAGTTCAGACTCATCATCATACACAACTGGTGCATTAATATCTTAATGGAGCCATTACCTTAGGTTGTCTTTAGAGCCAAGCTCTTTCCTTTTTTGGATGTAGATTACTCTAGTCTTGGCAATAGGTGATGCAATTTGAAGGCTTATAGGTTCCAACTGGCTCATTCACTATAAGCTCACCAAGCTTATACATAGAATCAAGTACAATTACTTTAGCATGAATCAGTAAACTAGCAATGATCTTTTCAATATGTTTTTCTTCATTTATAAGTCTACCCAAGTTGTAAGAACAACTGACAATATTTGATAACCATACATAAAACATGTCAAAAGTTTCATCCTTTCACATGATACAGAGTTCAAGATTTCTATTTAATTTTACAATTCTGGATCTCTTTACTTACCACTACTCAAGAAGAAATGGATAAGAAAATGTTTGCTTCTTTGATGCACGATCCATTTTCAAGTAGTATGGAATAGGGAGAATATGTTATCTATTAAGTCATTTTTAACAAAGGTTTTCATTTGAAGAACTGATATTATCATTGTTGTGCTTTTATACAATTTCGTAAGTTAAACAAGTATATTTATTTTCTTTTTGTTAATAACACTAATATCGATTGTACGTGTTATCAAGAAAGCTAATTTGAAAAGCCTATTCAGTGGATTTACTTTCTTCTTTTTTATTTCATTGAACATATATTTTGTTAAAATTATAGGTTGATTAATATTAACTATGAATATTTTTCCATTTTTTATTGTCAATTGAAACTTGTAATTATTGGAGTTAATAGCTAACTAGATAGCTTGTTATATATTTTTTTATATTCACACTTATAATCGTAAAAATAACATCCTTAATAACGTATTCATATATTTATTATTAAAAAAAATCTACACCATTTCACATTAAATGTCATTTCAAATTAAAATAAGACTATTTAGATCAATTCAATATTAAACACTATTCAATTAGATCCTATTTAATATTATTATGGTGATATTTTTGTTGTTATAAATTTTACTTTTTTAAAGAAAAAATTCCCAAGAATTTATTACATATTGACATTAACAATAGCTTAAAATGCTCGGCCAAGAAAAGAAAATTCAAAAACCTAAACTGTTATTTATCATTTTCCTTCAAGTTGTACAAATAGCACGAGGTTAGGATTATATGAAGTCAAAAGCATACACAACTCAAGGAGAAATTGAGGCGAGGGTGTTCAAAAATGATATACATCAATAATGGTACAAACAATGTAGGATGAATTTTAACCGTATCAGTTCAAAACATATACAAATCAAAAAATGTTTTGTTTCAACACCCTCCCGTTCCTTCGGGTCCCACTTCTGGGCATCTTTGGAATATCATTTTTGTTTGCCGACCATACTCAAATTATCTACCATCTTTCTCACAAGATATTTGGACATCCTCCACTACATTTTCCTTGGGGAAAACCTCTTCTTCGTTAACATCTTGTATGACTTGGAGAAGTTCAAAAGAAGTGGCAGCTGGGTCAAGCTCTCGGCAACCCTTTGGAGCATTTGGAGCTTCTTGACCCGTAAGCAAGTATGAAGGAACGCTATGAGAGAACTGAAACATCTCTTCCCTTGGAATCCTTCTCGCCACTTTGGGGTCCAAATGGCGATGGAAAATTGTCTTGAAACCAGCCACTTTGACTAGGGGAGTAACAGTTACTCCGAGTTCATCGTAGTCTTCAAGAACCTCCACCATGTCATACTTATGAATTACTTCATCTGCTGTCAGTTCATTCCAGTCAGGCGACCAGTTCCTATAAAGTGCCCAAATATCCCCCTTCTTGGGATAAATATGTATGGCTCCACGTGCACCTTTTGACCAACGAACCATGTGTGAAAAGGAATTGAGATCGTCATTAATTTCATATCGGCCTACTCTGAAATCTCCACATGTTTTTGAGAAACCAGAAGCAACCCAATTTAGAGGGCCCAATTCATTGTTAGTTTTTGAGTTGAGCCAACTGATACGCACTTTGAAAGGATCCAATGCAACCATGCCGTGAATCATGGCATAATATCTAGGCATCCCATCATCA
This sequence comes from Hippophae gyantsensis, assembly GCA_030763125.1. Taxonomy (NCBI): domain Eukaryota; kingdom Viridiplantae; phylum Streptophyta; class Magnoliopsida; order Rosales; family Elaeagnaceae; genus Hippophae; species Hippophae gyantsensis. The sequence goes on from CM061028.1 coordinate 13,115,691, forward strand.
TCATCATATGCAGCCCAAACCTGATTATCTCCGAAACAGCTTTCAATTCGATCCTTGTCAAAATCATGAAAATCTGGATCTGGTACATTTATTAACCATGTTTTTGGGTCTATGCTTGTGCCAGAAATTCCACGATGTTTCTTACCCTCTGACTTGTCTCGTACATCATTTCTTAAAGTTTTTTCAACTTTCTCGCATGCTTTCTCATTCCCATCACACTCTTTACTGACTCTGGATCTGGCAACAGCAGCTAAATTCAGTTCATTCAATTTCTTGCAAATTCCCTTCTTAGCCTTCTCCATCAGCATATTCTGAATTTGAGCTTGGGTAATATCCCTAGTAAGGCTAAGCTTGGTGATTCCGCTCATCCTTTCTGATCCAAAATTGCCCAGTTTGGATCCCAAAACATTAGCTGCGCCTGCATTATCATTCAACTCATTTGATGGATGTAACTTATAGCTGCCTGCACAAACATCAACCATACCTCTTCTCTTTGAAGCATTAAGTTGCCCGATAGATGAAGCTCCTCCAGTCCCCTTCCTAGATGAATCTAGCTTCCTCCGCAAGGCTTCCTCTCTTTTCATTGCAGCCTGCGTCTCCTCACACTCTCTTTTCCGTTTCTCATAAGCTTGTTGAACAACAGTTGCTGCTTGAGCAGTAGTTGGAGCCCCAGCTGTTCTTGAGAATGGATTCCACTGGAAGTTAATTTTGTTGTGCGGACCGGAATCACTGATTCTCCCAGCTCCTGCATTTGGAGAAGCAGCATTGGTCTTTTCTTTATTATATGAATTCTTATTCCCTGCTTGATTATTTAAATTATGCCTTTTCTGTGAAACATTCCATGGGGTGGATGATTTAGAAGTATTTGAAGGAGGCGGCACAGTTTCTACTGCAAAAAATGCTTGATGGCAATTGGGACATAAAAGGTTATGATTGAGATAGATTCTGAGGTACTCATATTGCATCTTGCATCCATAACACACCGTCCAAAAAGTTTTGGGTTTAAACTTCTGAGATGCAGGAGTCGATGAATGACCTCCTTGAGGGGTACTCTTTTGAGTCTTGGTGCTAGATGCTGTGCCTTTTTTGAAATTGTAAAATCCATTCACACCAGGATATCTAGATGAGCCTTGGCTTGTAGAAACTTTTTGGAATTGTTTTGCATTTCTCTTCAGGTCATAGGTTACTCTTTTGGCTTTATCAGACAACAAAGTCCATGCCTCTGAAACTAGCTTAAATGCTCCTTCAGCTCCTACAGATTTATTCTTATCGGGATGAAGCATGAGGGCCAGCTTTCTAAATTTCTTCCTCACTGTATTGTCATCTGCTTTTTGATCCACACCAAGTATCCTATACCAATCCACTTCCCCATTTATTTTGTTCTCAGCAGAAAAGTACACATCAAGAGTGTCCAACATTTGAGAGATTCCCTCAAGGCCAGGGAACAAATTATGAGCCTTCAAAGCAAATTTCTTTGCACCTACAATATCATGTGCCAAGAACTTATTCTCTGCAATCTCTTTTGCCCTGGTAGCCTCATCTTTGTTGCACTCCATTTCCCAAGAATTTTTATTTAATATTTATTCAGTTTATTCCTAACAGGAAGGTCATTGCTTAGTCATAAAAGTTGGCCACCCCACCTCAACACTTGTATTCTGAGCTGTTTCATACTTCAAAAGACAATGCCCTTGGCAGTATAAACCCTGTTTGACAAAATATGATTGAAGTAAGAAAACCGCCATTGAAGAAGCCAAGAATAAACATCAGCTTTGCCATGGAATAAATATCAAATTGACTAGAAACCGTAGATAAGACAACAACAAAATCATCATTAATGACAGTTTGAAAATGACAAAAATAATTGAATATGAATTTCAATTCATAACATAGTTATTTGCTTTGAACGTCAAAGTTGGACATTATTTCATCAATGAGTTTGAAGTATAGATGAACCCAATAGAAATATAGCAATGAAACAAAACCATATCAAAAGTATGGCCCAATGAGAATAGAACAACATCCTAGTGAATGTGAGCCAATCGATTCAAATTTAGCTCAGAAAAATTACAGAACTTCGTAAATAAAAGGGTAAAACTTCATTTTTTTTACCATCAAACTTAGGCCCTTAACAACAACGCTACCCCAAACTCATCTTTTTAAAACCTACCACCCAAGTTCAATTTGTGTAACAGAAGTAACCATTGCCGTTATCTCCAATGGAGGCAAACAGAAAAACCTTAAGGAGAATGTTTTTATGAGACAGAGACATTTGATGACTTTGAGAAGCATTCATGTCATCTCTTAAGACGTAAAGAAAATAACTAGCTCACTTAAAACTAAAATTAATGCTGGCTTTGGAAAGGCATACAAAGACTATTCGAAGACAATGGGATTGGTTCAATCCTGGGAAAAAAGGTTCGGTGAGGGGGGCTCATTTCTGATAAAACATCATCCCAGCGTCCCTTCAAATTCATATTGAAAAACCTTTGTTCTTTACAGAACAGCAACATCACTAAATTCAAGATTGAAGATTCCAACTAGGGTCCTTAAATGGTCATTGATTATTCCCATCTTTCTTAATTTTCTTTTTTTTATGCCACTTTCCTCTTAAACTAAGAACATTCTAACTTTGGGTGGTCTTTAAGTCATATTATCGTTCCTTTCCCTTACTTTCTGTTTGGTTGCAGAGAAAGAAATTAATCAAGAAAATAACAGTCAATTTGGAAAACCAATCTACTGGTTTATTAATGCTTGGTAAAAATACCCATTTCATATAAATTTAAACTTGTGGCATTAATAGGCCTTGAAGGTTCTAGCAACATTTTCTTTCCATCACTTTTCATTGTGTTTGGCCGTTACATGGAGAACTCTAAGAAAATAAGACAAACAATCACACAAGAATCCAACCTCGGTCTTTCAGATAGATTTGGTCTGTTTTATCTTTCAAGCATTTCCTTCCCTAACATTGTTTCCGGAAAGACGGACGAAAAAAAGGAAACTATTAATCTAATGGTCCTTCACAGATGAGTGACGTTGGTTTCTTCAAACATTTCCGTTTCTCTCTCTCTCTATCTCTCCACCCCCTCTCTTCTTTTGCCACAGAAAATCGGAGAAATTCAAGGTTCTAGATTGATGTCTTTCTTTTTCTTTTCTTTTTGATAATCAGATTGATTTCTTTCTCATACTAAAAAAATGAGAAAACACGAATGTAAACTCTCACCTCCCGATTTTCTCCCAGAAAACTTCGATGGTTTATGCTGTATGTTGATGTTTTCTAAGATTAATTGAATTGCTACATAGTAATAATGTATTTCACTATTTTCTTAATGTCATTAATTTCACCCCTTTTCTTGTATTTTGATTTAGCTTCAAATTAAATAAGTATTTCTTAATGTCATTAATTTCACTGGATGTGAGTTTAAAGATTTTTCGTATAGATTCTCGAGAAAATAGACTCTGCAAAAGAAACGGAACTACAGTAACAGTTTTCTTTTTAATTTTCACACGTCAAAAGATTCATTAGAAGTGGTGTATCTGTCTGGTATAAAACTTTCTTAAACTTTATGTGAAGCTCATGAGACCAAAGTTGACCAGTCAACTTAAGGGAAAAATGGTAAAATCAGTATCAATTTAAATTTCTTTTTAAATATACAGATTCATAAATATTTATAAAGTTGGAAATTTAATATAAGAAATTCAAAAACTCGTAACAATTGAAAGAAAAAAAGAAAACCAAAACAGATTCCCTCTCCTCAACAAAGACTCTGAACTGACCAGCCCCTCCAATTCCTCCCCCCCTTCCCCTGTCTTCTTCTACGTGAGAACCAACCACCCTCCTATGGTCTAACCTCTTGCAAGCCCCTAAATCCTTCATCCTCTCAATCTCCCCATTCTGTCTCAGTTCTCTCATGGTATAGAACACATTTTTTGAAGAAAACAGGGGCAACACAGAGATATAGAGAGGGGTGAAGTCTTGTTTCAATTCACAAATTAAGCATATGGGTTTCACAACTTTGATAGTACATGTATGGTTTGAATGGGATTTTGAGGGTTTGATAAAGAATAGGGTTTGAAATTTTATGGCTTTCAATGTTCTAATTTGATTATATAGCCAGGAAACTTTTTCTTTATATGCCCACCAGATACCCTATTGTACAACTGACAACTAGAGCATGGGACTTGTACAATTGAGCAAGAAATGGGCATATAAGAAAAAAATTCATTTTTTGGGCTAAAAGTGGGCATATGGAGAAAATTTATCTTTTATTTTGCATTTCTTTTTCATTTTTGTGTTTCCTAGATGGCCAGTTAGACAGTAAGATTAATGTACTTGGTTGGATTTTGTTTTTTGGTTGATGAGAAGGTTAGGAATTTTGTATGTTTCTGTACCTTTGAGTTTAGATTTGATTTCACTCTTAATTTTAAAGAATTGATGGTTTGAATCAACAAGAACTTTCAGTACCTTTCATGACTGAGAAGAGCTATATGCTTGTTGAGAATCAAAGATGCTAGAAAATTCTGGTATATGCTGTTGGCGTTTGGAACAAGCATGGTTTCAAAAAACATTTTGAAGCTAGCCTTAAGATTTGCCTCAAGGTGTTTTTTTCCCCAATTGGACAACCTTGAGACTAGCTTACTAGAGGTAAAAATATAAGCCTATTGTTATTGAAGCTTACGCCTTTTTCCATGCACTGAGTCTATAGCATTAAGGCTTTTGAGGCTTATAGCCTCTATTTCATATCAGGAAAAGAAATTTGTAAGGCTCCACTTCAATAAAGATCATTACAATTTCGGCCCGACAACTAAAATAGAAGGTGAAAAAACAGGGGTTAATTTAAAAAGTATAGAGAAAATGAAAAAAATAGGGTTTTTACGATGGAATTTCTACATCAACCCCTTTTCTTCCTCTTCCTTTGCTCTGCTCGAGTTCCTTGCTTTTTTCTTGGGAAACAACCTCCTACTCTTCCATCAAGTAGCATGCAAAAAACCCAAGCAAGTATGTTCTTCTTTTCTGATATATCTCTTATTTTTTTCTTTTTCCTTGCTATTTCTTATCCTTTTTCCTTTTTCTTTCTTCTTCTTTGTTTTTGTAAGTCATGTAAGTCTCGTGTGTCTGTATTGGTGTACCCGTGTACAAAATACGAAGTCTGTTTATTTTACTTAGTATTTTGTCTTTCTCTGTGTAAGGTTAGTTATTGATGATCAATACTATACACACTCACTTAATTAGAAACACTTTGTATGTTTGCATGAACAAACCACAGAAGATGATTTTGTTAGCATGCATGCTAAGTTGCGTTTCATGTTTTTATTCGTGTTCTTTTGCAAGTATTTTTGAAAAATTACTTCGCAAATTTTAGAAACAAAAAACAATTTTTTTTGTGCTTGGCCAACGTGTGGGTAACAGTTATTACCCTCACCACCCTGAGCAACGAGGAGGGCAGTGACTGATCGACAAGGCACTGAGCAACTTGGAATTTTTATAAGTACGCCCCTCTTCGAAATTATTTGGAAACTAGAAAAACGAAGGAATATTATGGAGATTTTGAAACTTGTTTTCAAATATTAACTTTTTCTAATTCCAGGTCGCTAATACTTTCAGTGTATTTTGGGTATTAGTGATTCGAGAGTGTTTATGCAAAAACTGTTTCATTGGGATTTGGATTAATTAAAAGCTAACACCTGAGACTTAGATTGCATGATTAGATCCTTGAGTTTTATACAAGTCATACCCTTAGTTTTCACGATACTGATGGTTAGTGACTATTCGTACCACTAGGTGGTGATTAGGGTCCGAAAGAGAGCCAGATTCAACGTTGGATTACAATAACTGCAGAGGCAACTAGTGAGGGCAGCATAAGAACATCTAAGGCAAGTATCCTGATGGCAGAGGTATTTGATTTTATATTTCTATTGAGTTATAAATTGTTTTATTTATTTATTGAATTGTTTGTTGCCGAAGATGTTACTTCATAGGCAGAGGTCTATATGGGTTTACCTTATTATATTGTTATGTCTACATGCTCTACTGTTTAATTAATACAAGCACAACACTATCTAAGTATATGCCAACATATGAGGATCTTATTATGATTAGAAATCGTTTTTTTCTATCTATCATATGCTATATGATTTATTCTATTTTTCTTTCCTATTCTACAATGCTTACTGTTAGGTTGTTATCTCTATCTTAATATAAATTAAACTACCTATTTATCTGTTTAATTATTTATGTTGTTTTTTACCCTGTGTTTTATAATTCTACGATTTCCTCTATTGTTTGTCTTTCACTGCTTGTGAGTTAGGGGTGAGTCTTTAAGAGTTGATAACTCCTTACCTTGATCATTTATCGAGTTGTGGATATTCTCAGTTTTTTCTTCTTGTTTTTTATTTCGGATGTTTAGAACTCTTCTTTTCCTGTCATTCCCCTTTGTGTTTGAAAACCTCATCTCCTTGGATCTCCCTATCGAATTTTCAAACATTTCCTCTTAGGATCTCATTGAGATGGCTAACCAGTTGAGAGGACCTGATCATTATTATGGTGGCTATGCACTTCAATTCAATGCTTCTGCCTCTAGTCAGAAACTCAAAGATATTGCGAGTGTTGTCGTTCCCCCTGGTTCTCACTTCACACCAATGACGATCTCTCGAGGTCACTTTCTTTGTGCTACCCACAATAATGAGACTATAGATCTTGTAGGCTCATTATAACACCATTGTTTTTCGTTCTACAACTCCTCTTCTTTCAACTCTTCACTATCCTCCTTTGATCACTCAGTGTGGCACTTCTTTGTTCCCTAATGTTATGGATACTACGAAAGGAGAAAGACCTATTCGTACTAGTCACTTTGCCTCTAATCATGCCTCTATTTCTAAACACTCTACTCTTTCTGTTGCTTCCTTTCAAAACATCTCTCAGTATGTTCCTTATCCCTCTACTCCTATTCCTCTTCCTCTTCCTCTTCCTCTTCCTCCCACTCATGCTCATCTATCTTTAGATATCACTCTCTTACACTAGGAATGTATCGCTTTCAATCAACACCTAGACTCTACATTTAGGGAATCTTTTGCTAACTTGCAGACTTAGAACCTTTCATACCAATATTTTGCTTGCTTTGATGAGCGTGCTTTTCGTCCTAAGTTGCATCCGCCTAAACATGATTCGCCTCGCTCTTTTGGGTTTCTACCCTCTGTCTAACCTATCCCTAATGGCTCTCTTGGTGCTTCTCACTAGTTTTACTCAACCTACCCTAATGTTGGCTCCCTAAATTCCCCCTTTTGGAACTTTGGACTTTTGAGCCCTCTGTCTATTTCAACTAATTTCTTGAAAGCTTTTTTTCCCAATTGAATACTACCCTTCCTCTAGACATAGGGATACTAGTATTTCTTCTCACAGTGCAGCTCTTGACAATGGTGTAGAGGGTGGAGGAGAGAGTTGATTTCTATTAGTTTTTCATTTTTGTACTTTTCTATTACTAAAAATAAAAAAACAACTCATTAATTAACAAGTTTGTGTTATGTTTTTAGCACTTTGGTGGTGTTCTATGTTTGCATGTGTTTTCTGGTTGCATGGGTGATAGGATCATTGAATGATTATATATCTTTTCTCCATCATTTCGGAGTGTTTTTTTAACTTTCTATGTCAAACAGGGGAGAATTTTATTTACACAACTCATTTATTATATTATTGTGCATTGCATGGGATGTGAATGTAGATTGCACTGCATCATGGTTGCTGGACTTGCATACACATAAGAGAGTAGCATGAAGTCAAGGAGGGTTATGTGCTTTATGCTTGTCTGTTGCGTATTTTACTGTGCTTAGCCTATCGTTATGTACCTATGTCAGGGGTATATGTTGTGTGTGTAGAATACAGGTGTAGCTAGAGACCTTGAGGCTCAGTTGGAGCTGGAGTTCAGAAATGCAACGTGGTTGTGTTGATGTATTAAGATGGATGGAGCACAACAAACTTTATGTTGGAGGTGTTTGGGTTGTGCGTCGATGTTTGTCTCATGTTGTGATGAGTGTTTGTATTAGTTGTGTATTATTTTGCCAAAGAAAATCAAAGTGAGGAGATTATTAGTCTTTTGTGTCTCTGTTGGCTTTTTTGTATGCAAAACACGAAACCTATTTATATTAATTAGGATTGTCTTCCTCTATGTAAGATTAAAGACTGATAGTTAGTACTACATTCACGTAGTTGGCAACACTTTGTATGTTTGCATGTTTTACACATACCACGAGAATTGGTTCTATTAGTATGCATGCTTAATCCTGTTTTGTGTTTTTGTTCGTTTTGTTTTACGAATGTTTGTGAAAATTTACTTAGCAAATTTAGAAACAAAAAAAAAATTTGTGTGCTCGTCGGAGTCTCGCCACCCTTGGCCAACAAGTGAATAACAACTACTATCCTCGTTGGTAAATGGCTATTACCCTTGCCATCCTAGACGACAAGAAGGGCAATGAGTCGTTGGCGAGGCACTAGGCAACTTGAATTTTCTATAAATACTCTTTCTAGATTGTTTGGTAATTAGAAAACGTGGAGATATTCTAGCATTTTTGAAACTTATTTTCAAAAGATTAAATCGTTTTCTAATTCCAGTTCGCTAATATTTTCAATGTGTTTTTAGTGAGCGTTCATGCAAAAACTATTTTATCCAGATTTAGGTTAATTAAAAGTGAATTAATACTCGAGACTTAGGTTACTTGATTAGGTACCTAAGTTTTATATAAGCCATATCCTTAGGTTTCACGATACTGATCATTGGTGACTGTTCATACCACCAAGTGGTAGCCGACCTTCGAACGAGAGCCAGATTTATTGTTTGATCAAAGTAGCTACAAAAGCAAAGGAGTAGTTAGAACAGGTGGCTTGATTGGTAGAATATTTAAGTTTATATTTCTATTGAGTTGTAAATTGTTATTATTTATTTAGTGAATTGTTTACTACCGGGTGGTTGTTACCACATAGGTAGGGATTTATATGAATTTATCTCGTTATATCGCTATATTTGCATGCTCTACTGTTTAGTTAATACAAACACATTTCTATACAAGTATGTGCCAACATATGAGGATTTTATTATAATTGGAAAGCAATTCTCTCAATATCATATGATGTCTGATTTCTTCTATTCTTCTTTCCTGTTCTCCCATACTTACTACTTTCTCTATTTAGGTTGTTATTTCTATCTTAGTACAAATTAAACTACTCACTTATCTTTTTAATTTATATTTGTTGCTTTCTTCCCTACATTTTATAATTATGTGATTTACTTTGTTGTCTCTTTTCCGATGCTTGCGAGTTGAGTGTGAATCTCTAAGAGTTGATAACTCCTTACCCTAGTTGTTTATTAGATTATGGACTTTTTCAATTTTTTTCTTCTTTTTTTTTATTTATTTTGCTTGATGAGTTGCTGGCTTGCTGCCAAACCTTTTTCTATAAACTGTTTTGTTAAATTTTTTATATTAATTATATTAAGTTGTTGCATTATTTGGTTGTAATAGCATGCCTTTTATTTTGCTATTTTATTTTATTATGCATACAGGTTTAATAACTAATGAGTTAGCCTTTTTCTTGAAATTGCTTTAATGTTTGACATACAACAATGCAAGAAAAGCTTTAAGTTGGCTTATTTTATTGATTTACTTTCATAGTGATTTCGTTTCATAGTTTGTGATTTTTTTTAATTGAAATAAGTGCTGATTTCTGTTAGAACTTGAAAATGTCAAATGCTGGAAAAGTGAAGGTGGAGATGATGTTTACTTAACGTTATCATGTTTTAGATGTACTAGTGGTTGTTGGGTTATATTATAAACTATGTGAGGTTATTAGGATTATTATAATGTTATTTTGTGATAATTTGTCATTTTATTGTTTATTTGTAAGGTATGATTTTTATTTTGGTATCTTCAATTTCTCAATCATATAATTTTATTCTAAAATTTTTAAATATTCTATGTTTGCTTCAAAACAAAGAAAGTCTCACATTCAGGGAAAACAAATTACCAAAATAACAAAGCTGACCTAAGAGCACCCACAGAGATGAACGGCACTGCTCCGTGTTGACAGTGGCCAGTGAACTCAAGCTGGTGGAAGTCGCGGTAGGCTGGTGGAATTTGGATGAATGGAAAGAGATGGAGATATAGTCGTATAGGAATATAGTCGTATAGGAATATCCATTTATGACACGCCCACAGAAAATTTATTATCCTTATTTTCCAAGCAAAAGTACATATTCCCAATGAAATCAAGTTAGCCAAAAAAAAAATTTACAAAACAAACCAAACCCAAACTCCATAAGAGAAATTTCAGATACTCAGACCCATTAACAAACCCATCAAAGGCACCGCTGCCGGCCCCAGAGGGAGGAGGGTGGGGAGGAGAATATCAGTTACATAGAACTGGCAGAACCCAAAATTACCAAACAGTGAATGTACAAAAGAAACAAAAAGAATAACAAAAAATGATTTTCGGCTCTTTTCTATATATAAGTACAGGCTCACAGAATAACAAAGGACAAAAGGAGACTTAAATCTTTAATGTAACGTAACATCACGTAGAAAACTTGTATTGCTGCACAATTAATAAAATATCAAAAAATAGGGGAACATCAACGCAGCGAAGTTACCCAGGAGTCAGATATCAAGAACATCTCACGAAAGCAATTCATATACCCCAAAACCAATTAACAACAACGGAAAGAAACACTGAATATTGTATCCCAAAACGAATTACAAATATATATATAAACTAAACCTAAGATACTACCCGATATAAAGTAAGATGGATTCGAAACCAAAACCATTATAGAAAGAATAAGGGTTTCACTATACCTTCTGATTTCAAATCGCGTCTTGTAGATGCGACTGGAAGCTTGCAGCGGCTGAAACAGTAGCAGTACGCAGTGGAATCTTGCGAAAACAAAGCAGAAAACGGCGGCCTCGGCTGGGTGTTTCTTATTTCGTAAATGAATCATGTGGGAGAATAATTCTTCCAACCAATTCCAACTCTTTTGCTATAAATTCTGATTTTTGAATATTATTTAATTCAATTGTTTTTGAATTATAAAAGCCAATATTTAGATTTTTTATTTTTTATTCAATTTTAATTAAATTTCTGGAATGAAAGAATTTTTTAAATGGTGTTATTAAGGGTTGATTATATTTTATACTTCTATTAATAAATTACAAAAATACTCAAATTATTACAGTAATAGCAATTATGTCCGATGTAAAGTATTATGATTAAAACATGTTTAATTTATTTAATATTTTTAACACAATTTTATCACATATATTTTCACGAAAATATTATGATAAAATATTGAATTAATTAATTATATTTTATACACACAATATATTAAATGAGTTGTAAAAATATCCAAAATTTGTAAATAGTTATAATTATACTCATAAGAAAATGCACATGATATAATCTATTAAAAACTTAAACAATGTTATTCATGGATATATTTTTATCATTATACATAACGTTATGGACATAATAGCAATTATTTTAATGTTTTGGACATTTTTGCAACTTAAGTTAAAATATAACTAATTATTGTTATTAATAATTAGCAAACTAACAAATATATCACCAATTTAGATTATTTGTACAAATCTACTACTTAACTTTCACTTGTGACAAATCTACCATCAAACTCTTTATTAATATTATAAATTTATCATCAAATTTCTTATTAATTGTACAAATTTATCACTAAAAATATAACGGTAAAGATAGTTTGTAAATTTATAACGAATTTGATAGTATATTTGTAACTTTGTAAAGTGATAAATTTAAATGTTCTAAGTTTCGTGATTTATTTGTTAGTTTTCTATAATAATTATTTAATTTTTCTATTTGTTAGGAAGTTTAGAGAGGGAATGTCATTTCTTTAGGAACATATGGTGTATAAATCATGATGAAATTAGTTAATGCTTTTTTTTAAGTATAAGAGTGCATAGTTATAATGGTTTTATTGGGCTATTAACTAAATTTCATATTTCCTATTTAACTTGTAATCATTTTTTTATTTATTATTGTTTTTATTATAATTTATATATTGTCTTTTGTTTTTAGTTTTCATTATTTTAGCATTTGATATCAAAGTTGGATTAGACCTAATGAGTAAAAAAGAAGAGAAAAATTTGCATCTTTATCACTCATAACAATAAGAATAGTTTATAGTAGATAACAATATTATGCAACATGTAATCCCTTGCTTTGATGGTCACCATTGGAGCATGTTAGTTGAGAATTTCTTAATATCCAAAGAGTGTTGAAGCCTTGTGTAAATGGGTTTTGTTGAACCAAGAAATAGAGCAATAGTTACTAAAGCACAATAAAAGAAACTCAATGAAAAAAGGCTGAAGGATTTTAAGGTGAAGAATTATTTATAACAAGCGATAAGTCGTATCATTCTTGAGACCATTCTCAATAAAGGCGTTTTCAATGAGATTTAGGATTTAATTAAAAAGTACAAAAGCTCAATGAAAGTTAGCGATCTCAATTTCAACTCTACACAAAGATTTTGAGGTTCTTCAAATGAAGCAAAGAGAGTCAATGAACGAAGGTTATGAAAAGATAATCAGTGGAAGTATAACAAATTAAAAATTCTTAAAATAACCAGACATGTAATAACGTATAAATAAAATAATTCAGAAACACAAAGATTAAAGCACGAGATTTTTAGGTGTAAACAACGTAGGCTACACCAATAACCTAAGAAGGAAACTATCGATCTACTAGAGAAATAAGGTCCAATTATAATGTTATGACTCAAACTACCTACTAAGGTAATGTCCCAAAATTATCTACTTACAAGCCATTACTTTCATCATAGTTTCTACAAAAAATGTGTTCTGATTCGGATCAACATTTTGATGAATTCAAGTCATCCGAGTTAATCAAACTCTTACAGTTGGCACCTAAAAAGTTAGTACAATAACACAAGTACAAATTTGCATCATAGAGTAAATTCAATAATGAATAATCATAACTAGATGATTTAATAAATATATCATATAAATCAAAATCAACTAACAATTCTAGAATAATTAGTTTATGTACAAGTTCAACAAAGATAAGTTCTTTAAAGATTAACAATTAAACTAAATAATTATGATATAACACATAATTATTTGATCAAGAACAAAAATAAGTTATAAGCTATAAAACATACGACAAAAATATCATAAACCAATTAGGTTTATTAGTCAATCAAACAAAACTATTAATCTTTGAAAGATTAACTAAATAAAGAAGCCTAAAGATTTATTATATTATATTTGCAAAACAAGAGAGAGTTTAAGATAAAGATAATAATGCTCTTATGTGATTAAGAAAATTGTGAGATATTGGTATGATTATGTTAAATTTGAAAACCTCACCGCTTGCTTGATCTAGATTTAGCTTGATCTATTAAGTATGGTCACACTTGATCGAACATCTCTAGATCAATCTAGTCAAGCTCAATCAATCGACTATGAATAGTTCAATCAATCTAGTGAAAGATTAATTAATTCAGAATTATGTGGATCAATTCGGTTATTAATCTCGATCTATCGAGTTAATGCTTTGATCAATCTAATCATATCAAAAATTAATTCAATCAGTTTTAATTAAGATTGATCGATCTAATCATCACTTGATCGATTTAGTGACCTATTTGAACAATGTTCCTATGTTTCTAATGTAAAATATAATGTGCATAGTAATAGAGATATACCTTAGATATGATCATTGAGGCTTGATAATTTCTTTGGCTTAAAAATATTCTTGAAAGATATACCTAGAAATTATTATTACATACAAATATTTTGTTCACAGATATTGTCAATACTCACAAACCTTACAATATTCCCCTTTGGCATATTCGTGTGACAAAACCTCTCTCTCACTACATAATGCTCAAAAACAATTTATACAGTGGAATTATCTTATGATCCAATGAACCATCTTCATTTGAATCATGGCAGCTCTTGTTTACACTATAAAACAAAAAACACCAATGAAAGTTTGTTTAGTTATGGATCTAAATATATAGTCAGCATAAATATGGTAAATTAAAATTTCATAAGTGCCAAACAAATAATCATGTATATGTGAAAGTTTATAAATTATGGACCTAATTAACCTAGAGGGGGGTGAATAGGTTATTTTTAATTCTTACTAATTTATAATTTAATAACCTAAACAAAGCAGCGAGACATGCAATCGTGTGTAGAAATAAATGCGGAAATAAAATAATAACACACGATATTTTTAGGTGGAAACAACCTAGGCCACAACAATGACCTAAGAGGAAAACCACCGGTCCACCGGACCACCTAACTTTCCACTATGAAAATCAAATGTTCAAGTACAAACTCGGTCTTATGCTACCTTCCCTAGGATACTGCCCCAATGTATTTTACTTACGAGCCCCTGCTCTGTTTTCACAGTTTCTAAAAATTAGCGTGAGCGGTTACCAAACCAACGTTCCAATAAGCTCCCCGCCAATTAGATCGTTCACAAATCAACTGCAAAAAGGTTAGCACAAAAAAAAACACAAGTGTCCGTGTGTGTTCTAGAGCGGATTTAACAATGAATAATCCTAACTAGATGATTCAAAATATATATCATTTAAACCAAATCAACTAGTACATTCTAGAGAAAAAAAGATTAAACACAAATTTAATAAAAATAGCTTCTTTGAAATTTAATCATCAAATCAAATAATTATGATCACACATAGAATTATTTAATTTAAACATGTAAAAATCTAATTAAGAAGAAGCTATAGAAAGATAAAATATATCAAATAAATTTATCAATAAATACCTCTAATAAGATATCAATTTGATATTAGCCGATATATTTAAATTTGCGTGAAATACTATTCCTTTGATATCCGCATAAAAACAATTTACTTTACTCCTTCGTATTCACTTATTAATTCCTTGCCGCTTACAAATTTCTTACTCCTTCATATAAGCTGCGTTGATTACCCTTTAAAATATAATGAAGCAAAGAAGCAATGATATATATTTTCTTTAAACTCTTTTATGCTTTGGTGTTCGGCCGTAGGTTTTTTTTCTTTTTCTTTTGCTTTTTAAACTCTCTCAGCCTACATACATGCCCTAACCTTTATATATATATATATATATATAGATAATGATAACCTATTAGTATTAGGGTTATAATATTTTAGGCTTCATTATTCAAGGCTCATTTAAATATTTAATTAAAAAATATTTTTAAATCACATCTTAAAAATATTAAGACACATAAAAAATATTTAAATACCAAAAATAATTTTCTATTTACGAACATGTACTATTAAATGTATAAATACAATCCTATGTGTCGTAATTATAAAAAACATACCTGAAGTACGAATATCTGGAACTCGAATATTTGTTGGGCTTTTCTTGATAGACTTGATAGCAGGCCTAAAAATAAATTTACAGATAAATATTTTGTCCACGAAAATAGCCAACACTCATAGTCCTTACAATATGTAAAGTAATGCAGAAATAAAATATCAACACACGAGATTTTTAGATGAAAACAACCTAAAATACACCAATGATCTAAGAAAAGAACCATTTGTCCACCAGACCACCTAATTATGCACTATGAAAAATAAGTATCCAATTAAAAAGTTATGACTCAAACTATCCACCTAAGTAATGCCCCCAAGTAACTTACTTACAAGTTGTTGTTTTCATCATAATCTCAACAAAATGGGCACCTAAAAAGTTAGGACATAAACACAAGTACAAGTACAAGTGTGTGTCTTTTAGTAGATTCAATAATAAAAAACCTTAATTAATTGATTTAAAAAATATATCAGATAAATCGAAAACACTAACAACTCAAGAATAATCAATTTAAAGCACAATAATACAATATTATTGTAGGCTTGTTAATCATCAAATACAACCGCAAATATTTGATAAATTAACTTAATGAAAAAGCCTACTTAAAACTTTTAGCAAAATAAGAGAAAGAATAAAAGATGAAGAGAATAAGCATAATTAAGCTCTTGTGTAGTTAGTTTCAAATGTGTGCTTAGGTTTGTAATTATAGAATATTTTGAACCATTAAGTTAAATTAGAATTACTATATTATCCATAAATAAGGACAATACAATATCCAATTCATATTAGAAATAAGTTTTAAAATCATATAACTTGTTGCTCGATCGATCTTACCAAGTGCTCGATCGATCAAAGATCTTCTTATCGATCAAGTGATTAGTTAATTAAAATTCAAAATTGGTGGATCAATCCAGTGATTTAAATTGATCGATCTAGTCCTTAATCTATCAATCGATCAAGTTAAATCCCTTAATTGATCTAGTCATGTATTAAAATTAATTCAATCAAGTTATACTACTCGATCTATCTAGTCACTACTTGATCAATCGAGTAGCATATTTTCACATTATTTCTATTGTGTCTAATATAGAATCTAATGTGTATGGGAATAGAAATATACTTGATATGTAATTGTTAAGGCTCGATAGTTTGTTCAGCTTAAAAATATTCTTCTAAGATACACCTAAAAACTAAAATTACAGTTATACGTTTTGTTTACGAAAATCGCCAACACTAACATAAATCTTACAATCTCACCCTTTGGTATATTCATGTGAAAAAACCTCTATTTCACTACATAACACTCATAAGAAAAATAAATTTTTATATAATGGTACTATCTTATGATCCTATGGAACCATCTTCGGTTGAACCTTGATGGCTTTTGTTTACACTAAAACCAAAAATAATAACTAAATAACTTGTCCCCAAAGACTCATTGTTCATTATTTCAGTATATATAACAATAGAAAAACAAAGAATGTTTAAAAAAAACTAAACAAATGATATTAATTAAAAAAACTCCCATATGTCAAATATCCCAACAAAAATTCAAAAGAATTCAAAAGTAAATAACTCCCTTTAAATTAAGTATCCCTTATTTTCAATTATCTTGTTTTTAATTTTTAACCAGATTTTTTAATTAGAATATACCAAATTTATTATACCAAAATTTATCTTCTTTTTTTGTCATACGAATAGATCAAAATAAAATGTTGCAATAAATATTCAAATGTAGTAACAAAAAGAGTAAGTATAAACATTCAGATGCAATTAGAGTAATGTATTGATTAATAATAGTCAAGTACATCCCAGTCAAAACCAATAACATTATAAAATAGCATAAAAAATTAAATACATTAATCATCAAATCATAAGAAAAAACTCTGCAAACAAAATAACCAAAATAAATCATTATTTTGTCAAAGGAAGTTCTAGGTGTGTATGGATGGCACGTATCTTGGAAAGTATTTCTTCTTGTGATTGAGTAATGTGTAGCATTCTTTGATTCATTTCACCCACCATCTATTCCAAGTTCCCCAATCTTATCCTTACTTTATTTTCAAATATTTCCTGACGAGCAGATTTAAGATAGAATAAATTCTCCATATCCTCATCCTCAAAGAAATCATTTGTAGCTCCTCCGCCACAAGTACCATCTCTAGCGGCTTCTTTTCCAATGGTTTTAAAACCAGCGTGCCTCTGCCTCTTTACAGCTTGAGAAGATGATCTAAGGATTGTTGAATTTCCAAAGTCACTCATTAACCGAACAGTATTTGAACCATATGTTTATTGTACACCAACAGCTAGAATCATTTGGGTGATAAGGCATCCATAAGGGAATTTAGAACCATTCCATGAAACTTGAGATATGTTCAAGTTGCTTCTAATCCAGTACCCACACCACCATTTCCCATTATAGCTACAAAACCAACTTTCATGATGGATTGACACAATAGTGTCAATATACAGTTGACAATGTTGTAGGTGAAGCTATAGGAAAGAAAACAACTAAAAAGACATATGAGCTTTATGAAATATTAGGTGCTAATTCTCAACAAAAAAATGCAAAGGTAATGACAGTTGGAGTTGATGAACTAGGCTCAAAAAATGAAATGGTTATTCAATTTGTAGAACTAACTAAGCAAGTCAAACTCCTCGCTACTTAAAACACGCTTACACAAAAGGTATGTGACATTTGTGGTGCTTATTTACATGGTGATAACCTTAGTTCTTTGGCTTTTAATTCTTATGTAGGCAATGGATATGAACGAGTGAACCTGATGTAGTCGTACCAATCTAAGCCCATGAGTGATCAATATGAAAATACATACAATTCTAGTTTGAGAAATCATCCCAATTTCTCTTGGAAGACTAACAACAATCAAACCTACACCTAAAACACCATGCCTAGCCAACACTTGAAGCAAACATTACCACCCAAACAACCTAGGAAACCAACCTTAGAAGAGAACTTTAATGCATTTACTTAAGTTAATAGAGATAATTGTGAAATAAATGAGCAACAATTGAATTCCTTATATGCCTCTATGAAAAGGGTGAAAACACATGTTGGGCAACTAGCAGAACAGTTGCAAAAACAAGACAAGGGAATGTTTCCTAGTCAACCCGAACAAGTGAAGGCTATCAAAGTCTTTCGAAGTGGTAAGGTTCTTGGTATGATTAGAAACAAACAAGTATACATCATCAAATTACACAAGTGATAAGTAAATTAAAATAAAGGATTATATTACTCGCGAGAATTACTAACAACTTGTATTATTATTTATTAGTTTGTTAGTCAATTAACAAAGGGGTTTTCATAAGGTTGTTTCCATAAAGAAAAAAATATAATATAATATGCATAAATTGAGAGAAATATGTGGCCATGTGATTATCCTATAATATTATCAATTATATCATGAATCAATATTTAGTTTCTCAATCCTTAATTACTATCGCATCCTAGAATCATCATTGAATTCTTAACTTTAGCTTTGAAAATCTAGATGTACTTAAAATTTTCCACTTTGTCTTACTTGATTAATGATACAATCTATTAACCAATCTAGATCTTGAACAACCTTAGGCAAATTTAATAGAATTAATCCATTCACTGCATTAAGTTTTAAAAAAAAGATGACTAAGTTTTACAAGATTATAGCCATTGATAACCTTTAACGAAGGTTTTCAAGCCTACTTGTCATGCACAATCACAATGTATCACTATGATTAAAAATATAAGCGGTTACATACTAACATCTTAAACTAGCATTAAAAATATTTATACAAGGAATTAATTAGCTACTCTAATTCATACATACATAGTTTTAGAATTTAAGCATAAAGACAAACACATCAAGAATCAAGAATTGAAACTAAAAATTCATCATAAAAATTAATCAATCAGGTCATATTTTAGGGTTTGAAAATTGCCTACAAAACTAGCCAAACATAGATTCTAAAAGAATCATCATTAAAATAATTACAATCAAGAAAAAATAATAAAAAGAAGAAGAAGAATGACAACTCTACTTTTCATAGAGTTCATTAACCATTATAAACTAGTTATTTGTCTTAATTTGAAGTGAATATTAGCTGCAATACTTATCTTATGTATAAATATTTTAATGTAGGAGAAAATACATCAATCGGAGTTCAAAAGAAAAAGAAATATAAATTTTAAGGAAATTACAAAACTACCACTAATTCGATTGATCGAGCTTCGCTCGAGTAGATGCTATCATCGTAGTTCAATCAACCCACAAGGATTTCAATCAAACTAAAAGGGACTTGGTTGATCGAGATTTGCTTGAACTTCAATTGAGTGCTCTCGAGTTGGAAAATTTTGTAGTTAGATTGATCAAGAAAGGGTCTTAATCGACCAAGAAGGGAAAAAGTTAACACATTAGCATTGTTTTACATCCAACTTTTAATATCAACCATTGGATCAAAGCTAATATGATTTTTAAATCAATTAGACCAATTTTAGACCTATATTAATAGTAGATTGGAACACAAAAAGAAGATTGGGGTAACATGAACAACAATTCAAAGAAATTGGAAAGAGCTATATATTGATCAAGTTTGGAGCTAGATTTTGTCATAGAATTTTGTAATTTTTTCTTATTTACTTTAGATTCTTTCCATTAACTTATTTATGTCTTTATTGATTATGTTTAGAACGATCAGTAGCTAGTATCATTATTTAGGATTTTGGTTGAATCAATCCAAATATATATATGTGATTTATTTATTCAATTAATATCTTAATTAATATTGTATTTAAAGCTTTAATTAATAGTCTATTAATTGTATGATTTTAAGGTATATTTGTAGCTTGAAAAAGTAGAGTATGGATTATTCATAAATTAATTAACAAATGCATTGAAATAGTACAAAAATATGACTAATGTATGTGTACATGATTATATATGACTTTAATTGTCGTGTAAGTGAAATAACATGAAAATGTGATTATTTATGCGAAGTCATAGATGACTGCTTAAAAAAGAATCATTGACATCTAATATCATGTAGCCAAATATCATATTTAAAGAAGTCATTTAGAGATTTTTTAAACTATATGTGAAACGGTTAGGAGATTCTAAAATCCTAAGTTTTTCTCATTGATTAAATCATACATTTTGAATAGAATTAGTTTCGTAGTAATAATTAGTTATTGATAGAATTTCTCTTATTGCTAGCTTAAATGGTATTATGCTTGTTTAGTACCAGTATTCTATTACAAAAGATCCCACTTTTTGAGGATCAACACTTGTGTTTTCACAATATATTACTTGCATGACCCGTAAATTTGTAGACCATATATTAGAGCACATTATAGAAAAAATAAAAGATAAAAAAATAGTATTCTCTAGTCTATTGTGCCCTCAAGTACAAACATATTTGAAGAAAAATTGGCAAAAGCACTAAGAATGATCTACAAGAATAATTTCACTAGAAGCATAAGATATCCTAAGAATAACAAAAAAATTTGGAAGAAAAAATGCTACAAAATCATAAATGTACAAGTACGTTATGGTCTACCAAAACACTAAGCTAAATTTAGGCTACTAAGCTAGATCCTGAGTGTCACCTTAGACGCCATGAGTCACCTCTATGCATTATGTACCTTTCTTCACTTTAGTTAGCTAGTCATCCTATGCGACAGCCTCTTAGGACTCATCAAGTCTCAACGTAGAGCTTGTGAAGATTGAGAATCGGTCAAAACCAAGTCTAGATGTATGACTCCATTTCTTATGGAAAAGTTAAATCTACACGCCTATGAGGCACTAGTGTTTGTCATCCACATGATTGTTGGACTCTACATACTTCTACATCACTTATTTCCTAGCAGTTATGGAGCTCACAATTGACCCACAGACTTCTTCTTTCTCAAGTGCCAAATCAAATCTCTTACTAGAAGCAACCTCTCGCAACTAAAAACAACTTGGTAGTATTGATGAACTTCTTTTAACCATCCTTAGATCTTTTTAGAGTCCTCTTAGCAGCCTCCCAAGATAGATAACCTTTATAATAGCATGAAATTTTCAAGCATAAATTGGGAAAGCACTAAAATCACATCAAAAAATCACCAAGTTATTTATGGTATTCTATTTCACCTAGACTTTTGGTTCAATTAAAGTTGTACAAGCAATTTCATCTAGTCTTCCTCAAGCATTAAGTTTAGACATTCACTTGAGCATCGAGTACGTCCTATTCATCGAGAAGACTAGAAATTCAATTACTCGTAGAATTTGCATTAAGAGATCCAAGTTATCCTTTCAAATTCTAGTCATCCAGTCAGATCCTACCATAAACTCTAATAATTGGCTAAATAGACTTGAGAATTAATGAGATAGATAGAGGCTTAACCTATATATAGGTTCACAAGTTTAATCTCAGTAATTTATCTAATTCATGATCTAAGGGCTTAAATTGGAAGAGATAATTGAGAACCTAATCAGATAACAATAAGGATTGAGAAGTCAAAATTTATCGAATTCACATTGACTTATTTTGTCAAAATTTGATCTGCCATAACTTTTTAAACCAAAAGTTCGATTGAGACATATAATAGGCATTGGAAAGCTCAGAACCTCCAGATTATTACTATGCAAAAAACAAGTGGGATACTAGTTGCATGTTTCATTCAAGATTCCTAAACCTAGACGCAACTACATTACCGTGCCCAAGTGAAATAGCTAAATCATCTTGCCTACTAGAGACGGCCTAGGAGACCGAAGGGATGATGTTGTGAGAAATTTCACTAGGTACACATGACACCTTTTTATTAATCCATGTCATCTTTCAATAGTCAAATATATACAATCAGTGCACGGTTAATCCACGATCAATAAATATTTGAATTCAAATGGAAAATAGTTATGGTAATTATTCTTTAATTTAAATAAAATAAATATATTAATGATTTCATATCTACATATATGCAAAATAATTGATATATCAATTAATATCAAAATAATATCTTATTTATATATTATATTTATATTATAAATCAAGGCAAGGTATACATTTTTATGTTATCTATATCTTCTAACTAAAAACTCATATCCACTTTGACTTTCTTCCGTTAAATCTTTTGAAACTAACTTAAGTTTCAGAATAGATACGACAACCTTTGGTGTCATTCCTTTGAATTGTTTGTTCATCTATTTCAAAATCCAAATAAGTCGTTTTAGTGGTGAACACAATCAGAGTAGAAATTGGACTCAACGATGCTTATTCTACTAAACTAATTAATTCATTGAATTTATTTTTAATTATTTAGCTATTTAACACATTTTTTAAGTAAAGTCTATTAAAAATATATATGTAACAATAAAAGTATCAAATCTAATTATTCAAAATATTGTGTTTAATGTTAAAGTATCTTTAATACATAATTAAATGTATATATAAAAAATATAATATCAATACTTCACTTTTGGTTAAACATGATTTCAAAATTAAAATAATCATTCATGCTCCATATTCAATCAATTACTATTAATTTTATAAACAAAACCATTAATTTTTTTTTCATATAATTAGTTTCAATTATCTACCGATAATAATGTAAAATATTCATCTCTAGCTCTAAGTTTCTTTTTCTCACACTATTACTATGAAACCCCAAATTTTTGTGATTAGTTATAAAAGTTTTATGAAAAGCAATTTTAGTAAAAAAGATGTAGCAACGTATCAAGAATTTTTATGTGAAAAATTAGATTTTTTAGAAAAATCTAGCTTTTTGGAAAAGCTCGTCACCATGCTCGCCATCATAAGCCGACAAAAGTGGCTGACAAAGCACTAGTTGGGAATTAGCCTATTTTCACACCAAAAATTTCAACTCTTTTTCTATCTCTAAAATGTTTTCTCTCTAAGTATTTAAGGTTTTGGTACATTTCTAAGTACAATTTGGAGATAAAAATATCCCAACGTTTGAGTTTGGAAGATGGAGTGTCGAGATGAGAAATCATTAATTTTTATTTCAACAAACTCGAAAAGGTAAAATTATTCTTTTAAGCATCAATTTTATGTTACATAAATTAACTTATATTATCACTAATTCTTGAATGAATATGATTTATGATTAGTTTATGCTAAAAAAGAAAAGGAATTAATGATAGGCTTAGGAGCGTGACCAAACAAGTTTCCAAGTATAAGTTCTTGCTCTAACTTTTTATTCATGTATTGTTTCATGAAAATGTTATGCATCATTTATTATGAATATAGAGAAAAACAGATGTCATGATTTTTACCAGAAATGTTATAAATGTTTAAATACTCATCATAAACATTTTTATATGTATATATGAAATTTTTTATATAAAATGAGTATTAAAAGTAGTACATGTGACATTTGAGATTTTATACATGTATTATGAAAATGAGTTTCTATAAGGAGTGTTATACCTATATGTACGTCTTGTGGAGTATGGTACCTATGGGCTACTGGTTGTAACAAACTATTTCTCGATGAATTATTGGTACACATGTATCTCGATGTTTTTCAATCTATGAGTCTTGGAGTTTGATAGCACATGAGTCTCAGAATTGGACCTCTTATTGTGTCTCAAAGTGGACCTCCAATATAACAAGGACATTAATCAATGCATATGCCATATGTATCTCAAAATATGACAGTACGTGGAGTCAGAGATGGACCCACATGAGTCTCGAAAACACGCACGATCAATCTTCGAGACTCATGTGGGTCCACTTCTGACTCCACGTACTGTTATTTATATTCATGAATTTAATTTATTGTAGTATGTATCATAAATATTTATTATGATATTATTTAGAGTAAACTCTAATGAGATAATCGTAACTCACCCAATTTTTTCCAACTTACTTTTGAATTAAGTCAAGGTAAGATTTATCGTGAAATAATGTTGAAAAAGAAGTAAAGTGCATGTTTATTTTTATCTATTTCTTTCGTTATATATCCTCTAATTTTTAGAGAGATTATTGAGACATGTAAAATAATTTATGTAAAAAATCTCTAGATGTTTTCTTATAATGTATTGTTATTTTCATAATTAAATAACTTTGATAAAACTTGTATTTGAATAGGGATATTCCAAAATTTAACATAAATTTTATTAAAAATATTTTAATTTTTTTTTAAATATGATTTAAAATATCTATCATTTTTATCTCACGTTTTCATTTTTCAAGACGTGACAATTATCGCCTGAAATTTCTTATTTAAGTGTCTTCATTTCCGTCGTCATAAATTAACAATAAAAATAAATTATGTTGCTCAATGCACCATGTTTGTCAATACAGTATATTTGTTACACATAATAAAGATCTTAATAATATAAATTTTATACTATCATATATTTAACAATAAAATCAAATCATTTATATTTAACAATAAAATCAAATCATATTGTATAATATAAAAATATATAATTATGTAAAAATTTAATATAACCAAAAAATATACCTAAAATATATTGAACACTTGTCTTAATCTATGAATTTTCAATACTAAAATTATGTCTTAATTTTTCTTTCATCTTAAATTAAAACTAATATTATTTTCATTTTAAAATGTAATAAAAATATAAAAATAAATTAAATATTAATTTAAATAAACTTTATATTAAAACATTATTTTAAAGATAAACTATTTTATTAAAATATTTATAATCATATTTATATTATACAACTTATCGTAAAAAGACTAAATACAATATAATTTCATTCCAATTATACTTACCCTATACAATACATTTACCAAATATACCCTTAGTCTGATCTAAGAGTAAGACCCTATCATGTTCCCTCTGTTTTAAGCCGAGTTGGAATCCAATAAGTGTTGTTTGATCTTAAAGCATTTCTCAAGTACATAACTTAATACTGCAGTTCATATACACCACCAACCAACAGTACATCAAAACAGTTGAAAGAGAGAAAGGTCCAACGGGAATAATAATAACAAATCTTAGCATATACTTGACATACATTGACCATTTGACCATTAATCAGTTTTAAGATTCATGTATAAAATATCTACGGCTATTTATAAGAATTTCTGCACCTTACGAAATAGGAAAAACAACACAAAATACTTCAAACAATATCTTGAAATGAATAATTGGCATAAAGCAACATCAAGCTGATAAAGTTCCTAACTAATATCCAATCCCTTTGCTTTGTAGGTCTTCGCCCATAAAAGTTTTCCTATAATGACAGTTAAAATGGAGCAAATATTAATGCACTTCATATGGTTACACTCTCTTTCTCAGGAACTTCTAGTTGGAGAGGAAGCATGTTCAAAAAGCTTCCTTGAGCAGGTTGGTTGGCAGCCCTCATGGTCTCATCATCTGTAACAGACGATGCTGATTAGCCCCAGATAATATCTAGGAAAAGAGAAGATAGAAAAAAACATTGGGCAACAGGAACACAAAATCATGAACATTGAGTTTTAACTTTTTCGACGATTCATAATTAACAGTCGCCATTATTAGCCAAAATTGAGTGCTATCAATAGAAATGGAATGGACTTCATTGCTGACCAAATTCATTGGCTTAAGTTATTAATGGGAGAAACATCCTCAAACAAAATCTCAACTAATAATTTGTTGGTGCAGGGGAATATAAAATAACCATTTAATTAAAAAAAAAAGGTGATATACTTCTAGAGGTTCAAGATACATATGTTCATATTAGTCGTAGAAGAAAATGAGGGGGAAATATACATTCAATCAACTACAAATAAGTTCCATGCATTTAAAATCTGCTACTGAAACACTCAGGGCATACCAAAAAGGGTCTTGATGGAAGTCCTCTTAGGTTTTGTGCTCTTCTTCAATTCAGCTGCATCAAGAATTCACTTATAATACATTTAAGCATATCATCAAGGTGGAGAATCCAAACAGAGATAAATTAGATAATACTTTTTTTATAAAGAAGATAAGGTACTGAAAAGTTGGGATTGTAAAAAGATGCAAGGTTGCGAGTGCATTCCCAACAAATAAACAATATCTAATTTTCTTGTTCTTTAACTTAAGAGAGGTACATATCGGTAAGAAGTTGCTACCATGTTAGAGATGGCTTCGGAATTTAGTATTTGGCTTTTCAGCAAGCAATTTGATAGACTTAAAAGTAGGATGTACATAATTTATAGAGAAACAAAGAACTTATATGGATGAAAATGCGGCAAATTCTGAAAGCAGCACTAAAATAGAAAAAATTAGAAAGGAGAAAGAAAGTCCAAGTAGACCAATATCAAAAGCCTTGATTTCATGTATCAAACCCGAACTAGTCAGAAAAAACTAGATTGTCATTTTGGGTTTTTCCATTGGGAGATTATAACTAAAATTCCTTTGCGACCAATGGGAAATGGGCTTGAGGATAAAAGACATAATATGAAACCATAATGCATGGCCAGTAATTACTAAAACAAGCATAAATGGATATATGCTTTTACAATAAAGGAACAGCATAAATTTACCCCACTCCCTCAGGGACAGGACCTAAAGAACTAAATAACACAAACTAACTTACTTCAATAAAGAAATAGCTATTACAATTTTTTTCCATTAACCAAGAGTATGCATTAACCCATAATGATAGGTCCCAAAGCTATTAAAATATAAGCTGTAATCTCTTCTAATGGTACTTATGTTTTGCTGACAGTTGCACTGATTTGTTATGAAATACGTGATAGTAACAGAACTTATCACAATACTGACAATGGATAAAGATGGGTCATTAAACTGAAGACTTGCAGAAAGCAAGTTCACAGTATAATAGAGAAATATATGCAAATGGACAATCATGGAGGGAGGATTGTACCGATCCCGGGTACTTGATTGTCATTAACAATTTCAAAATTTTTGTAAGTGTAACCAACAAAATTGATATCCTTTGATGACAGCATCTGCAGCAAGTTCACAACAGCAACAAAAGCATTAGCAATAGTGAACCATATTTTACTATACAGATACAATAATATATTACCTCACATGCTCACAAGTCAAAACGGAATTAACTCATCCATAATGCTACTTAATGAATAATAATCAACAACCAACCTACCACTAATAAGGACAACGGTCCTATCAATAAAAGCATGTCCTATGTTATAGTAGCTTTGTAGAAAATCATTGTTAGTTATGGTGCAAAACAATAGGTTGGGATAGAAACTATTGGAGAACTGTAAAATGTTCAAGTTTGAAGTAAAGATGCAGTGTTTGATAAATTTGAAGTGTGAAATTAATGCATTGATTTTTAGTTATTTCAGAGAAAATGGAAGCCACGTAGTTGTATAATGTATATTGATGGCGGTAATGAGGAAGCACCCAATATAAAAGACCAAATTTTCTGGGAACCATTTTTTTCAAAAGCATTCACCATATTTCCAAAATCACTACATAACTTCCAAATTCATAAAAAAACAAGTGTTATAAGATAATCACTATACCTCTACCTCAATACTAAAACAATTTTAGAAAATAGAAAAGGCACACTTAAGGTACACAATAAAAACATGAATTGAACTAAAATCATTCAATTAAAACAAGACCATCAACAAAATCTAAATAAAATATGCCAGATTAACTATCATAAAGGTCCTGTTAAAAAGTCTACTATAATCCTATTAATTCTTTTATCCAATTGACTCCATGTTCAAACTTTCCAATTCCAAAAATTACTAAGAGCCCTTGAGTTTTTCAAAAACAACAAAAACACCCTAAATTTATAAACTAGGCAATGACATCTGTTTTAGAAACGGTCAATTAATGTTTTATGGCAATCTCTTCAAGGGGATGTTCTTGACTTCTTGACCTCTGTTTTTCTCTCTTTTTTTCCTCCCTTTTCTTTTCTTTTCAAATGACTCCTTCGAAAAAGTCTGAAACAGTGACAAGAAGGGCACTATTGTTGGAGGTATTTGTAATTGACCTATCCAATTTACTCCATGTTCCAAATTTGATTAAATTTGGTCCATTAAGGGGATTTTTGTCCAATTACTAAGAATCAAATGATATTTAACTCGTGAGATTGAAAATAAAAGATATAACTAAGTTTTTCCTGGTCAAACGTATGATTCAATTATTATTTAATTGGACCAAATCCTCTTTGGAGATCCAATTTGAACAAATCAGAAACAACTCAATGAAATCTGAAATAACATGAAGCAAATTGCATTTGAATTTATAGGGATCTCTAGTTTAGTCAGTAGACTCAGTACCAATATACCAATATACCAATATACCAATAATAGAAACATTTACATAAACGAATTGACCATGAGACTATTCCAACTTCTGAGTCAGCAACCAAAATTAGCATTTAATAAAAATCCAGGTTTAGAAAAAAGTCATCTCCTCAAGCTGATTAGGCAGTCTTGGTGGAGTAAGCAGAACCCAATATTTCCATAACAAATATACAACACAGTACCAAGCTTAAAATGTATAGAATGCAATATATTTGCACCAACCTTTCTCCATGGACCTGCTTTTGTTGAGGTTTGAATTTGGTTGTCAGCCTATATCAAAAGATCATGGTACGAAAAAGTTAAAACTGACAGGAAATTTTACAACTGTTGGGGTTGGATGAAATTATAATGATACATACAGGAGAACTTCTAATATACCTCCTCAAACTTCTCAAAATTCTGAGTATCTAACTCATCATTGACCTCAGGAATAAATGCTGCTTTCATTTGATACAGTTTTTCCCACTTGATGCCGTTAAACCATGTGTGAGCCTGAGCATTAGGCCAGGAGACCAGTTAGTTACACCATTTACTCGTACAAATAGGCATAGATAAAAGAATTTAGAACAGTAACACACCATACAACACCTTTATTTCGTCTGCCCCTTTTGTTCCTAGTCTCTGCTCAACATTACATAGAAGTCTACTGATAAGATCTTTTGCCTCTGGAGAAAGTTTTGCTTCTTCTGGAAATTTCAAATGTGTTCTCCAATTAACAATCTGCATGGTGGAGAACGTCTCAAGCAAGGAACTGATATAACAATGTAGGTTCAAATTGACAGATTGTTTTCCAAAAATAAATGACCATGCAAAAAAAAGATAAGTGCATCAAACTAAGGAGAAAAGACAAAAGAAAAATAGTCAAAGGGAAATTTAAAAAAAATGATGAATAAATTTGATATAAAAATAAAGCGTACCCTACTGCAATACACATGTTAAATCAAATCTAATAACGGCAGATTTAAAAAAAAAAACTACATGGGATCACAACGGAACACAACTAATTGAAATTTTTTTGAAGGACTTGAAATATAATGTAAGATTCTTGTGATTTGTGTTGGTATTCTCATATACAAAACACAGTATCTGTATTTTACTTGGTGTTTTTGTTGGTCTCTACGTAAGATTGATTAATGGTGGTTCAATATCACACACACACAAGACACATTTTGAGTTTGATCACATACATTGTACAAACACGCATATTTGGAGGATATGTTTGCATAGAAAGTTGGCTTTTAGTTTGAAATCGGTTGGTCCAAACCGGTTCAGGGCAAAACCACATCGTTTTAGTATTTCGGTCGGTTCACCCAATTCCTTGTCCGATTGATATTGTTGTCTTCCTTGCCAACCCCTCATTGAGTAGTTGCCAAAGGTTCACTAGGGCTCACTAAGTAGTCAACAAGAACCTTCTGAGTATTTGTTGCCTAGTTGGAG
Source organism: Hippophae gyantsensis (assembly GCA_030763125.1). NCBI lineage: Eukaryota > Viridiplantae > Streptophyta > Magnoliopsida > Rosales > Elaeagnaceae > Hippophae > Hippophae gyantsensis. The sequence goes on from CM061028.1 coordinate 13,145,743, forward strand.
AGGCCAATTAGGCCTTGCTTACCACGCAACGAGTGGTCAACGAGATCTATTGAGTTTCTATAAAAACCTCCCTATCGATCTTGTTTTCTCGACCAAAAGTTTAGGGAAGCTCTATCTAGTTGTTTCCAGGATTTCTCAGTCCGTTTTTGGTCTGTTTTCCTACTAAGTATTGGGTCCAGAAAACAATGTGTCATACGTAGAACATAGAACATCAGAGATGGTCTCTCTCATATTTTTAGACACTAAGTGGTGTAAAAATTTGAGATTGAGTGAGAATTTATTGAGAGAAAATACATAATTGGTTAGTAAAGAGCCATATTTTTTATAGCTTTCACTGTATATTTGCTCGATTCACATGGTGTGTGTGATCGCCTATTCTATTGCATATTATTAGCCTATACAGAAACTTGTGAAGCACACCGTTACTAGTGTATTTACCGCAGATTATTTTTTCTTATTTGTTGTTTGTTTATATTATATTTTGAATTGAACAGTATGTTTTTAATATATATTTTGTTGTGATGTTTGCTAGATTCACATTATGAGGTCATGTTAGGTCAAGTTAGAATATAACTCACAAAAAAGATTCCATGAGTTGATGTATTCATTTTTCTAGGTCCCTATTACCTATTTGGGTCGGAAGTTCAAGTTAGCTTTATGCGATTGTTTCAACAAATGAAACTTCAATTGGTATCAAAGTGAGATCAACCTTGCTTACGCTTAACTATTAGCGTGCTCGATTCTAAAGCTCTATCTACACATACACACATCATCGTATGTTTGTGCCCTTTGTTTCTAGTGGAATGGGCTATTGTGTGTTATATGATGTTTATCTTCTTGCACTTGTGATGATTTCATAAGCCCTATTTTCTTGTTCATACATCTTTGCTTCGTGCATCTCTCTTTAAAGTATGCATTTTATTATCATATCAACATGCTACAGTTGAATATAGATTGTATGTATAATTGTATAATGATGCTTCTATGTGCATGTTTTGTGAAGCATGTGATTTATGTGTTTATTGCATATCTTGTACTCACTACTTCTTGCAATGCATAGTGTGTTAATTGTTGCATTTTTTTTCCTATGCCTAGCTTTTAGATCATTTACTAGTTACTTTGACATGCTTTATATGTGGTTTTCTTGCTTTTTTCTTACACCTTTTGTAGGTTTTTGCATAAACATTACATCACATGATTTCATCATATATTGTCAAAGTATTAGGATCTTTCTTTTTACAATAATGTCATTCGTTGTCATAAACTGCATCTCTTCAGGCCTACTAGGTTGTTCTTTCTTTTACTTGATATTTCTTGTGTTTCTCTCAATATCCTGTTGAAATACTCATCAGCATGATATTTATTATCTTTTGCACTAGATGTCTTTTTGAGAAAATTAAGGTGTGTTTTTGCAAGCTTAAGTACATGAGTATGTCTTCTCTTTTCTCTGTACCTGTTGGTTGTTTTAATTTATCACGTGCATACATGAACTGTTTACTATTTCCTTAGTATGCTTGTCATACATATAATGTTGTGACTAGATTAGTATTTCCTTAATTTGATTGGAAATTATTTTATTTCCATAATTACTCTTGTATTATGTCTATTACCCTCCTTGTTTTATGGAAGTATCATACTCACCTACTTTTCATAACTTCTCTCTTCTGTTCGAGTTCATATCTAAAATCACTTCTTATATAATTGGATGTTTTGAACTAAGAATGATCTATTTTTCAACTATGAATATGATGCTTTGTTTGAGGAGTTGAATGATATATGCGATATGATATAGTAATCATGTGAAATAAGTATAACTTTTGTTGAAGTAGTTGATCAATAAACTTCTATGTCATATTCCTGTTCTTACTCGTTTTTACGTGCCTTATGTTTTGATTTATTCCTATTTGAGTGTTTGTAGTCATGGTGGTGTGATTCTACATGGTACAATAGTAAGAATGGCCACAATTTTTTGTGGGAGAGTTTTATTTTGGTATTTTCATGGCTTCAATTTCTAAATAATTGAGGGATCATTCTGAGTTGCTCATAAATTTTAATTCGGAGCTTGTATATACTAGTTAGGTGTTTGAACTTTGCAACGGGATATGACATTTAGCTATTTTTAAGTATAACTTACTGGTCCACTTTGTATTTTTGTAATTATGACAAATATTAATTAATGTAATACAATGCTTCTTATAAAAAAAATATCTCAGTATATTTGGCATACCAAATTAACATTCTACTCTTCTAGAAAAGATAAGTAAATTAACAAGTGGAATGGAAAATTTCAACAAATCTATTCTGTATTATTACTCTGTTCAAAGTGACACATAACTTCCAACTATTTTGTGGAACTAAACAAAGATGTCATACATATATATAAAGATCCTACCCGAGATCGCATTATCACAACCAAAATCTCCCAAGGATGCAAACCGCTAGACCAAGTGCTAAAGGATTCATTGCTAATTTGAATTCAAGGAAGATTCAACGCTCAATAAAATTAACAGCTTCATAAGAACTGAAAAATAAGAGCTTTGTTAGAAAAAAGAACTGCTGGTAACTATTAAATAATATAAATGTAATATTAGAGCCACATCCCATAAGCTTGAGCTTCTGAGAGAATTAGTGTCTAACACTTCTACATGTTATCAAAACAATAAAGTCTTGAAATTGAATTCCTATCATAACTCCCAAAGTCAATTAAAATTCTCATGTTATATGCTTTGCAAAAATACAAGAAAAGCTATTATTGAGTCTTGCAAAAGACAAAATAGCCTACAGTTTAAGAGAAGTATTAAATAATATATGAAATGTTAAATTCACCACGTATAAGCTTGAGCTTTAGGGAGAATTGGTATCTGAAACTTATACAGTAACCTTCGGTTGCCAATACCAACGGGGTTCCCTATCCTAACACGTTGCATAATGAAAACACAACCTAGGAGACTTTGGTCCCCTAAGTAGAACCATTGGACCTTGAACAATTGGTTACTCTCCTCTACAACGATAGTACTAACCCAAAAATGTACAAGCCCTAGTCCATATAGACCCCAATGCACAGAACTTATCACACGGAGAAGTAACCAAGTATGTTCAATACCTAGTTCGAATGAGACCTATCTTGAGAATCACCCAAACGGTCTTGAACACTGTACAACACACTTGTTACATATCCATACCTCTAGGATGTGTGCCCAACACAAGGCACCCCATATAAACCTTACATAGCACATCCCTAAGGGCTTGGTCTCCTCTAAAGACCTAGAGAGGTTTCTAAGTTCTTAGATATCACTGTTGTTACCAACAAGAACCTTTATGACAACATTATCCAATGACCAAGGTCTTCTAGTCACCTTTAACCCTCTATCAATATTACTATTTAAAAAACTCTAGACAGGATTCAGACCTGCTTTGCAACAACTATAAATCTGCTCATATATATAGTTGGAATGATCAAACCCAAAACCATAGGCATATACAAGCAGCACTCCAGTATGAAGAGAGAGAAATAAGCAAAAAGGAAAGGTAAAAAAAAGTCGCCATGCCCTAAAGATATTAATATGTAGAAAACTATGAAAAGGAAAAAAGTATTACTGTGATTACCTTCCTACATGTTGACATGGGCTCATCAGAGTAAAAGGGAGGATAACCTACTAGCATTTCATACATGATAGAGCCAAGAGACCACCTGGAAAAGCATTGCCAAAATTTAACTCCTACGTAACATAGAATACAAACAAATACGAAGGGGGAGAAAATATTGATTACTGACCAGTCACATTCCAATCCATATCCTTTCTTCAGCAGAACCTCTGGGGCAATATAATCTGGAGTTCCAACTGTAGAATAAGCCTGTAATATCAAAGAATGTTTTTGAAAATATACATCATCATTCAACCAACCCTCATATATTTCTACAAACATGATCTACAGCAGTGGCAAGACACAAAAAAATGAAAGAAGCCCTCAAGACACAAAAAAATGAAAGAAGCCCTCCATGGTATTATTGAGAACACCGCAAACAAATTCCCCTTCCCCATATATTATCTTTCCTCCTCAGTTTCCCTAACAATTATCATCCATCATTTAAAACCACAAAAAGGGAGCTTACAAGCATTCTTCTATTTCTCTGCCAATGCTGCAGTTGCTCTTGTTGTGTGCGCTTTGGCGGTGCAGGACGCCCATCACTCTGAAGAGCCCCACTTAGGTTGCTTGCTAGAGTAAAATCTTTTTCTTGAAGATTACTGCAGTCTAGAGGTTTGCATAACCCAAAATCCGAAAGTTTCATATGACCACTTTTATCAAGAAGCAAGTTGTCAGGCTTGATATCTCTGTAAAATGTAAAGGAAAAAAGGGCTAATTCTTAATTATATGGACAGAAACGGACACAAAATCCCATGATAAAACCAACAGATTCATGTTATGAGATTGCATCATGATTTACCTATGGATATAGTTATGTTTATGAATAGACTCAATCGCTAGGACTGTTTCTCCAACATAAAACCTGGCCTCATCTTCAGTCAGAGTATCCTTCCTCATCAATAAAGTCATCATATCTCCACCAGGAAGATACTCCATGATGAGATATAAATATTCCTCATCCTGGAAGGAACAATAAAGCCTGACTATGCAATTGCTATCAACTTCTGCCAACAGGTTCCTTTCAGCTTTTACATGTTCAACCTAATGCAATACATAAAAGTTTATAAGTATGAATAACAAACAAAATAAATGAGTTAAATTATCCGTCTGGTTGGATAAAACTTAGAAGGATACCTGGCCTCTGCGAAGCATTTCTGATTTCTTTAGCTTCTTCATCGCATAAACATGACCAGTTGCCTTCTCTCTACATATTTTAACCTGTAACGGGTACATGCATTGCCAGATTAGCAAGAAACTGCACTCGATCCATTTTCATGACATCAATAGGGTGACACATTGCCAGATTAGCAAGAAACAGTCACACAGGTCCGATGTCTACTATGTGAACAGAGTGAAGTAGGAAATAGTAAAAGCAAAGAAATATAGGGTGACACATCATGTCCAAACGTAATGAAATTTTATCTCTCCAAATGAACCTTTTCCCGTCATTGTCAATGGTTAAAGAAAAGAAACATAGGGTGACGTATTGTGTCCAAAAGCAACAAAGTTTTACCTCTCCAAATGCACCCTTTCCTATCATTGTTAATGGTTCAAAGTCATCAGCACCCATCTTATGCCTTTGAATACGCATGTATTCTGTTTCCTTTTTCTCTAAATACTTGAGCAAGTTGTTCTGCTCTTCCTTGGAGACCTCAGCATCAGCCATCTTCTTTTCCAGTATGTAGCGCCTGTATTGAATGAACAGAAAAACAGTTATTATAAAGTACAAAAACAAACCTCAATATAATACCCACATATGGTTAGATAAGTTTTATGAATCAATAGAACTGTAGGCAAACAAATGATTGGAACAGACAAACGTCTAGAACATTAATAAGAAAAAAAAATCGAACAAGTCCCCTGTAGAAGACACTATGCGGATAAAAAAACCATGAAGCTTCTGAAGCAAAAGATTCACCGATGAGAAGCATGTAAAAGACAAGTCAACCATTGACATAGGAACAAAGCAATTTTTGGATTAAGGTTTTGAAGCCAAAGTGCTTCATGAGAATCAATGTAAAACAATGAACTTAACAACTTACGAGTTGCCTAGACAAAATGCTTGTTGAAAGAGGTTTTTAAAACATACCTCTCCTTCCTGTCCTGCATGCTTTTCATTTGCTTCTTGTAATGGTTTTCTATATACTCTTTTGCAGCTGCAGCCTTCTGCTTGGTAACATTTGACGGGGCTTCTTCACTGCACGGCACTTTTGATCCCTCTTTTCTTGTGGTTGCAGCTCCCTTGTTGTTTGATGGCTTTGACTTCCATTTGGACTTTAACTTATTGAACCAACCCTTCACAGAATCCATTCCTTACAACGATAAATACTTGTGAGACAACACCTTCATTATATTCCACCAACTACTAAAGTGCATATAAAGCATCAAGAAGGCATCGTGTTTTGCATGTAGAAACAACTAACTCATGCATGATCTCTCATCATTTGTAGACAAATCCAATGAATATGTTCTGCATTAGTCAATAAACCAAAAACAGTCAACTAACCAGGAGTAATTATCTTGTACTTTCAATGCTTAAAAACAAAATAACCACCATCTACAAAAGAGCAGGTCAAATTATTGGAGAACTACAATAAACACCACTCTTGGAGTCATGAAAAAACCACGACTAAGTCTATTTGGTTGATTTTATTACTCAGCTGCACTTTTTATTCTCTCATAATACGTTACATGGTTCAAAAGTTGTCTTCCATAAAGCAGTTCAAAATTAATCTGTAAAACAAAGATAGATGCATTAGTTGCCAATGAACTGTAAGAAAATAGAGAATAATATATAGTCATAGTAACACTCATGGAAAATAAACACTCTGAATTAACTTTGAATAAATCCTAATATTTTAAACGATTTGAGAGATCAATGGAACCAGCTCGGCTGCTGATAGTAAAGAAGCAAACAAACCAAGTATTTGTAGAAATGGGTTCTCTTAGGAGAATACAGAACATAAATTTTCAAAACTGATAGCCAAACAGAATTTCGGATCATTTCATTTTGATACTTCAAAAAAAGACCAAATACAGCCGTAATGTAAGTAAATATGCTCACAAAAAAACCACACTGATGACTTGCATAATTTGAGATAATTTATCACTTTTCAACTTTAACTTTAGTCTAATTTTATTTATTTTTATTGAATGTAGACTTCATTATTATTATTTAAATTTTATTGTAGAATTGAAGATAATGAAGATCCAAAATTTTAGAAGCATATCATTTAAGAACTCTTAAATTTAAATTAAGATTTATTTAAATCAAATTTAAATTAAGATTTCTCTAAATATATATATATAAGAAATTGAGAAGGGGGAGAACGAAACAAAAAGAGAAACAGAGAAAAGAAACAGGTTGGAGGCGAAGAAAAAAAAAGATACAGTGGTGCAGAAACAGAAAAAAAAGAAAGAAAGAAAAGGGAAACACTAGAACAAGGAAACGTGAAAGCAGATTCTTTTTGCAATTCAATTTTCTTTCAATTCCTCTCTGAAAATTTTGGAGAATTCGTTTATGTTAAATTTAATTTTTAGTATGAACTAAATTTTCTTTATTCTAGGAAAAAGATATAATTTAATTCTGAACTATGTTTGATTTTTTATATTAATTTGAATTATTTCTTTTCATGTTTGTCCGATTTATTCTAAGTTTATTACTTCTAATTAATTGACCATTAATTAGATGATTTTAGTCTTGTGATTTACTATCGAAAAAAGAAATTGTATGATAGATTTGGAATATTTCGACATAAGTAAATATAGAGATTGAAAGACTTGTATGAACCTATGTAGTATTAAAATCATTGATCTTAATACTTTCTTGTTTTATTAAATTACATATTCTTGTGTAAATTAATAAATAAGAATATTTCCAATTAACTGTCGAAAAAGGCTTTTGGATCTTATTTTAGAGATTGTTAACAAACCGAGAGTATTAAATCCAATTAACTAGATGAGTAAAGCATAACGAGGGATAAGGTGAAATCGATTTCCAAAACGTTTTCTTCCAATTAATTTGATCTTTGAACAACATCTTTATTTTCCTTTGCATATTTTCTTTAAATTAATTTTATTTTAAATTTCAATTATAACAACCTTAGTGATTTCTCTAGATAAAATTGAGATTAATATAATTTTGGTATTTGTCAAAAGTAAGTTATTAATCCCTTAGGACGATACCTTACTTATCACTTTATTATAAAACTAGTGAACTTACAATTTTACACCGACGAGACACCCCTAACAACAAACCTCTCATTCATTCATATTACTCCAAACAAAACATAATATAAGAAAACAAAACCACTACTAGAACTTCAAATCACAATTCCTTCCAAACACCACGAAGATTAGATGCATAAATATATTATTAAAAAGAAAAAGAAAAACCAACAATATCCAACTCCAAAATCGCCAATTGAGACTCAACACAGTCAAGAACACAAAATGCATAAACATAACCCAAATACGTTATTCTGATTCCAAAAAATTCCATCAGCACATAATATCTAAACCAAAAAAATCCGATCAATCATCGTTAAACTCGCCTAAATTGAAATAAAATCCATCAAGCCAAAACAAAATCAAACACTCAAGAAACTTCCAATTCTCTACCTATTAACTGTCATTTCACATCAATCTATTTAGCCTGGAATCTAAAAAATCCATTCGAAAAATCAGAAGGAAAAATATAAAAGTACTTACTAATTGCAGAGCAAAGGGCAAAGACCGCAACAACAACAGCAAACAGTAGGAAACCCTACACACAGAGATTCAGAAAAGGAAAAATTAAAAGGCTTCCAGAATTTTGGGGATTAGAGAGAAGATTTGAAGACTAGAGAAAAGCGCTTGTGTTGTGTTGTCATCACTCTCCCTCTCTCACGCGTATTCGCTATCCTTTTCAATTTTCTCTCTCTCTCTCTTGATTTTTTTTCTGTCATTATAAATTATTCCTCCATAAAATTTATAATTAAATCTATTGTTAACATAAAAAATAAAAAAATTAACAAATGATGAGACAAAATTTATAATTAAATCCGATGAAAATATCTAAAAAGTAAAAATATTAACAAATTATGAGACATCTCATCATCATGTCTTCTTATAGTTTTTTCTGCTCTTTGTTTTTATAGTTTCTTGACTTTTTTATAGCAAAATACATTAATATCATAAAATATTTTTATTTTTATAAATATAAAACATTAAATTACTAGCTAGTTTTAATTTACTTTAATATTAGTGTTTTTTTTAATAAAAATAACAACACCTTTGTATATATTGCTTTTCTAATAATGGCTTTTTTATAGCCTCTTGACTTTCGTATGGTATGTTTACCAAAATCAAAAAATCATATTTTTTATGTTAATTATATTTTCATATTTATTTGAAATTATTTTTTAAATCTTATAATTAATTATACTCTAATGTTTTAATTATTAAATAAAATTATTATTAATACAAAATAATCATGATAATAAAAATTTATATATGAAATATTATCAACTTTTTGTAATCCTCGTATAATCCTTGTTCTATTATATTTTTTTGTTTTCGTACTTGATAACAGTGCTTTTGCGATTTTCTGAGCATTTTTTCTTCTTTTCGTTTACCAGGTTTTGTTTTTCGTACAAGAGCCACTGTTAATTTTATTTTTCTTTTTGTAAAATCGATGTTATAAATTAATTTTTTAAATATTTTTTAATTTTAAATCTATTTATCGGTAATTTATTTACTATAATTAACTTTAAATTTTAGATTAATTTAAAATCTTACCGGCTTAAAATTTATTATAATTTAATTTTTATTTAAAATTAACTTTAAATATTTTTATTATAATAATAAAATTATTTAAAATAAAAATATAATAAATTTCATACATAAACATATTAAATTAACTAATTAATATTATTTTAAAATTAAAAATAAAATAAACATATTAAAATCTAAAATATTAATATAATTTTGATATTAAAGTCAAATAATATTATTACATGATACATATTTATAAATAAAATATATATATTTAAAACTAAAATTAAAAGATGATAGAATATGATAGATAGCATATTATACGTCTCTATTGATAATAAGGAACAGATGTATTTGGTAGTAAGTAAGGGCACATGATCTACCTCAATATATCAGTAAAACTTATAAATGAATTTTAAAATTTAAGCATTTAACACTCAACATATCAAGAAAACTTAATAATTTGAATATATTTTATTAAAATGAGATACATATAACATAATTTTTTAATTAAAAATAAATAATAATTGAAAAGTAACTAATATTATATTTTAATGTTTATGTGGTGATCTCCATAAACATAAATCCTAAATCTTTAATTATTGGTAGGTACGATGATTTAGTATCACTTATTATATTTTTATTTTATTATAATCATAAATAGTTAGGATAAACAATTCTACTATGTGATAATTGATGACTATGTGAAAGTAGATTTATCGGTCCATCTTTTTACTTAATATTTATTCATTTTATTAAATAAATAGTACTTTTAGAGTTAAAAATATTAAAATATGAACTTTCTAGTGAAAAAAAATGAAAATATATCTTTCAAATTTTTTATGAAAATTTTATAAACTTTTTAATCCATGACCAATTAGAAGAGTACACGTGGATGTCACACAAACAAGGAGAGTCAATCGGAGTATGCTGTGTGTACAATTGATTATTTTTCACCACGTGGATGCCACATAAGCATAGGAGAGCCAATCGTAGCACATCACGTGTATTAGGTGATGTAGGCAATGCCACGTGTCACCACAGCATTCATTCTACGTTTTTTCACGCAATAAACAAGCATGCCACGCGTCATATAGGATTCGTCCATTCTTTCCACTAGGGCACCAAGTAATCTGTATCAACGAATCACAGAACACCACATAACATTAACTAAGCACACATTGATCAAGACCAATTTGCCTCATCATGCGTCTCTCGCTAATTCATCCAATGTTTCTCACGTGCCTTGTGTCGTGATATCATTGGTTAATACTATTTAATTTTCCTTTTTTTATCTCAATCCTTGATTTAAAGCTAATCTGAAGGTCAAAATTCCATCTGACCCTAATTTAAACCTCCAATTGGTCTAAAAACCCTAATTAACCAAAACTATAAATCTTTTTAACAATTCTTTATGCCAAGAAAAGAGAAAAATACAACAAAGTTCAAAAGGAGATACAATTTAATATATATTCAAAAGAAGATTGGTGTTATAATTCAGAAGATTGATTGTATTTATACTTCTCATTTCTTTATCAATTTTTATATATTTCTTTATGAAAGATATGATATTTATGAACAAAATTATGTCTAACTAATTTATTAATTTAAGGGTCTTATGAACTCAAATTTTTACTGTGATGATCCAATATTTTACCTCAATTATGACTTTAATATAATTATTTTAATTAATTTAATTTTTATGCTATTAATTGTTTGACCGATAATTAATCTATAAAGGTAATTAAATAGATTTAAAAGAATTATTTAGTTGTTTGTTTGAACTAAATAATATGCTTAATTTTTAGGCAAAGATGTATGTAATCTATAATTGATGAACTTACTGAATAATATACAATTTAATTGAAATGAGAATGCAATTAGATTAATTACTATTTAGTGTGTAGTAAATTTTAGCAAGGAATATATGTTTCGTTAGATTCAATTGATCACGTAATTGATTGATAATTATATTGAAAAGATTTTAGTGATTCACATATTTAAAAAATTTGAGGATTAAGTATTTCTAGATATTTTCTCATATATCTGCTTAGCTTTCAATTTTAAGTTAATTAATTACTACTATTTATTTTTTGTTCTTTTAATTTTGCTTTCTCAAAGCACAACAAAATTGATCTTTACTTCTTTCAATTTTAAAATTAGTTTTTAATAACATAATCTCCATAGGATTATCTTTTCTCATCATTATATTACTTGTTTGTAATACGTATATTTGCGTGCTCATTGCACAAAATTAATGTAGATTAATTTTTTGGCACCATTGTCGGAGATTATAAACATTATAAATTAATTTTTATTTTATTTTATTTAAATATTTTTATTTATTTATTTATTCTTCATAATTTTAATTTTAATTTTGAAATCTCTTTAGTGCTTTTAGAAATATATTTGGCTCTATTGCATGTGCAAAGTCTATAAGGAAGAAATTTTTCCTTTAGGTCCCGAAATTAAACACATTTTAAGATTAATAAGAAAACAACAAGTTGTCATCCAAGTAGAAGAAATAGTTAATCTATTAGAAATAAATAATAATGAGTTAAATTTAAACAACTAGATTCATTTAATGGATTGTGAGGATAGAGCTATGAATGAATATGCATTACCTATATTAGAAGGGCTAAATTCAAATATTACATGACCTAAAATTTAAGCTAATCAATTTGAACTAAAGCCAATGATTTTTCAAAAGTTACAAACAATTGAACATTTCATAAATTACTAATAGATAATTCTCATTTACTTCTCAGATTATTTGTTAAAGTTAGAGATTCAATCAAATTTAGTGGCTTGATCGAGGAAGCGTTTAAGTTTAGATTATTCCCTTGCTCTTTACGAGACCGTGCTCGAGCTTTGCTAAACTCTTTGTCACCTTATTTCATTACAGCTTAGAATGATTTGGCAAATAAATTTGTGTTAATAAAGGTGGTAATCAATTCAACCATCAATCATTTGCACCACCTGGTTTTCAACAACTATAATAATCACAAGTACAAGAGAAGAAGCCACCTACTAAGGACAATACAAATGTTTTAATGGGGATGATGAAAGACTTCATCTGTTCAATATATACAAAAGTGTTCACTCAAGAGGCTTCAATTCAAAATTTAAAGACCTAAATGGATCAACTTTCACAATCCATAAGTCAAAAGCCTCAAGGTAATCTTCCAAGTGACACAATTATAAACCCAATAAGAGAAGGTAAAGAGGAGCATTGCAATGCCACAACCTTGAGGAGTGGTAAAACTCTAGAGGAGGAACTAGTGGATAAACAGAGCAATGAAAAGGTAATAATTCAGCAAAAAAAAACAACCTCTACAAACCCACTGCTTATTTCTCTCGGAGACTACAAAAGTAAAAGTTAGATACGTAGTTTTTAAAATTTATAGATGTCTTCAAGAAGTTGCACATAAATATATCATTTGTAGATGAACTTGAACAAATTTCTTCTTATGCCAATTTTTTGAAGGACATACTATCTAAGAAAAAGAGGCTTGAAGATAATGAAAAATAACCTTGAATAAAGGTTGTACTACTTTCCATACTAGAAAACTACCCAAAAAATTGTCAGATCTAGGTAGCTTTGACATTTCTTGCACAATTGGGAACAAGAACTTTAAGAAAGCTTTATGTGACTTATGTTCAAGCACTATAAGCAAGTAACATTTAAAACTTTTAAAGCATCAGAACCTTCTGATATTGATAATGTTAATAAATACTTTAGGATATATGTTACCAATCATGATGATAACTTAAAAGAATCTATTGAGTCACTCATACTTAAGACTATTACATATGATGTTATAAACAATGAAGGAAACTCACCAAGAAATAACTCGATCTATTTTAATTTTGAAAATATGGAAACAATAATTGATATTGTTGATTGTGTGAACTATTTGGAGGCTACACCTCTCATATGTATACCTAATATGATTGTGAAGAATTTTGAGATAGGATCTAAGTTCAAACCATCTATTAAAGGGCCACTAAAGTTAGACTTTACACTTTCACCCTACCATCCCCAATCAAGTGGGCAAGTGGAAGATTCTAATAGAATGGTGAAAAGAATATCATAAATACATAAATTAGATAAATTACGGTGGAGTACATATAAGAATGTCAAAAGGTATAAAAAGAAAATAAAAATATGGCACAATAAGAGAATTGAGCATCGTGTTTTTAAAATGAAACATAAAGTATTATTAAATAATTCAAGACTCAAACTATTTTTAGAAAAACTTAATAGTAAATAGACACAAAAAGATGTACCTTAGGAGTTGGTATGACCGTCTAGTCAAGGACGTTAAACATGATGCTAGTTGGGGGCAACCCAAAGTTATTTTAATTATATTTTTATTTTTTTATTTTATAGATAAATAAATGTGGAGAGCAATGGCTCAACAAAATTGAGCATTTAAATGATAGATGTGGTGTGCCAAGACTAAGAGATTTTTCTTTCCTTTTATTTTTTCATATTTATATGTGTACATTAGGGATTGTTTGGACATATGGACCGCCCTGGTGCCTAACTGATGAGTGCTTAAAAAACATTAAAATTGTCATGATTTAATGCACTTTAATTGATTAAATAGTTTCATATTTGTATAATTTTATCATATATTTATATAAATTTGTCTTTTCGAAATCAGGGGTATTTTCTTTCAAAAATAACTTAAAGATTTGAAGAAAAATACTAGAGGTAATACATCATAAATATATTGAGAAAAAAATAAGAAAAAGTCAAAAAGATGAAAAATTAGATAAAATGGATCAAAAATGTCAAAAACGTCAAAATTTTGTGCACAATGAGCCATTCACTCTGAAGTCCCACGCACACCAGCACATGCCTACATCAAGTCCCACTCGAACGCCCAACACACGCCTAGTACACGCCCACACATAGCCAGCACAAGCCTGTGCCGTGTCACGTGCGCACCAAATGCTTGTTTGTCGCAAATCTCATGCCCCATATGCGTGCCAACCTATCCAAATGTGTCCAAAATCAATTTTTGAAATATTTTTCCACCTTTTTTGACCTTTTCTCACCTATAAAAAACCATCTCTCCCATTATAAAAAACACGCAATTTCCTCGACTCTTTCTCTCTCTAAAAATTTTTTTAGTTTTAAAGTTCTTCTCTTTTTGAGAATAACTAGTTATGTTTTTATATATTTTTAGTTTTTGATTCAATAAATGAAAATGCAAATCCGTTTAGAGGTTTTTCATAAGCGAAACTAGCATCAAAGTTTTGTAAGGATTCTTTTGAGGTATAATTTTAAAATAAATTCTATACAATTATTTTTTATGTTTTATTCTTATATGTTATGTTTAATTTGTTTGTTATTGAATTTAACATAACTGAATATTTGTAAATATGATATAATAATAAGGTTGTTATGTTTGCGAAATATTAAATAGGTAAAAATTTCTATAAAATAAATTGATTTTGTTTTTATTCAAGATTTTATATTAAGGATGTTAGAGAGAAATATATTATTTTTCATTACAAACTTAAATCTGAAAATTAGATTTTAAGATTTAATTATCCGATCTGACTTAGAGTAGTACTTATTTATTTGTTGGTACAATCACACGGTAGTAGAGTGGAGCTCTATTTCAAAAGTCTTTATAAGAATTATTATTCGAAAATGTATTGACAACATATTTTCAATAATAATTTTAAAACTTGAAAGTTAGTACTCCGATGTTTATTGCAATTTATTGTTTGCAATGAATAAGTTATTGCAAATAAATAAAAGATATTTGTAACAAAACATTTATCGCAATTCATTGTTTTCATTAGCAATGAAGACTTTATTGCAATAACAAGCGTGATGAAATCGTATCGCAATTACAATTGGCAGCACAAATTAAGTTTTTTCGTGCTCTAATTTATAGACAAAATTTTTAGGTATGAAATAATTGTAACGGATTATTATATTTGCCAAAAAAAATTCGTTGTGAGTATTAAGTGTCCTATGACCATTTTTAATTGTGACGAAAAGTTGAATTTGTAACGAATGTTCTTTGTTTGCTATGAATGTAACATTTATAGCCAAAATAATTGTAGCGAAATACCATATTTTTTGTAGTAAAGCTATGATTTAGGAACTGTGTGACGTGATTGTGCTGGTGTGGTAAAGTTGGTAGCTTATATGCCAAGATTTGGGTATGTTTCTACCCTTTTTGCCAAGCTACATGCTATTGTTTGCACTCTCAAACTAGTTATTGAGAATGGGTGGAATAATGATGTGTTTGAAACTAATTCTAAACAAAAAAAAATTAATAAATTTAGACATACTTTGTCTAAGCTCATATGGTATTTTAGTTAATGAGATTAAAAATTGCATCAAAATAGGTAGCTATAAGGTGCAATTCAAAACAAGAGAAACAAATAATACATCACACGTTATTGTAAAATTTTGGTTAAGTTGTTTAAATAATAGGATTTTTTAACTATGTGTTTACTAGTTTTTCTTAGATTCGTGTGAAGTACGTAAGCTCTTTAATTGATTAATTAACATATACATAGGTCTTATATATTAAAAAAAAAGTATTTGGTCCGAAGCAAGAATAAACACTAGAAAAGAAAATATATATATATATCAATCTCTTGGTAATCTAGTTTCCAAGTTAGTAAAGTTACCTAAATGCTATACAAGTTAAGAATGAGAAAGCAAAGAAGTTAGTGGAGAAAAGGTGTTATCAATCAACACCAAAGGGGTGAATCAACAAAATCATATCTCCATCCAGCATTTCTCTCTCTCTCTCTCTCAACCTCGTTTCATTTCCACAAAAGTCCTACAATCCCTACCTATAATATTTGGTTTTTTTCGTCACTTGCCCATGTACCATCAGAACTCTCTATCTCTCCCTTCCGCTATTTGTTCGTGGAAAAAGTCTTGTATGAGCACATGTGTTATATTTTATTAATTTTAAAAATATAATATTAATTTTATATAAAAATTAACCCTATATATATACACATATAAAATAATAAATGAATTTTTTTTTCTTTCATCTATGAACTTAATGCATGTTAAACTTTGTATAGCAGTGTACGTACGGCTAACAATGAGCTAGCAGCTTTAGTCGCCTTCCACTTTTCCAGGAAACAAATATCTTCAAATTCCTGCCCAATTTTTCTCAGAAAGGAAACAATTCATTAAAAAACACCAATCAACGTTAGAAGGGTTTCTATTATTGACACATAGAGATCCTAAAGAAACCTTAGAAGTGGGAAAATAAAAGTTTTTTTTTATGTCGCACGTTACGCACGCTTTTGTATTTTAGGGTTTAGGTTTTCGATTTTATTTAAGATTTAGATTTTAATATTTAAAGTTAAGGTTTTAAAATTTAAAATTTAATAATATATTTATAAAAAAATAGGTTGTTATCGGCCAATATATAATAGGAAACGTCGCTGAACATATAAATCATATACAGAGGTGACTGTCTATATAAGTCACAATCTAATAGCATATATATTTCTAGTTAATCTAATTAAATATATTTTTTAATTTTTAAAATTATTTATTAATTTAAATTTTTATATTTAATAATAACTATAGTTTTAAATAATTTTAATCAAATGATACTATTATTTATATATATATATATGCGCTCTCAGCTAGCTCTATATAACAAACCCTACTTTCTTATATATATATATATATATATATATATATATCATCACCTATTCTCCGAATCCAATTCAAAACCGTACCAAAATATTAATTCTACATTTGTTTCGTTAAAACCAAACAAATCATATGAAAGACCCTTCAACGCCCCCAAATACGAGAGAGAGAAAAAAATGAATAATTCATTTCAAGAAATCGAAAATTCAAATGCAGATGAAAGTAATTCAAGCTTCAACATCAATATCATCAACACAAACACAAATACTTCATCCATAGCTGCAGTACTAGCATCTTCTATTTCTTCGTCGTCATCATCATCGACTCTGAGTCGCTACGAAAACCAGAAACGCCGAGATTGGAACACATTAGGTCAGTACCTAAGAAACCATCGTCCACCACTCACACTAAGTCGTTGTAGTGGAGCCCACGTGCTTGAATTTCTTAGATATTTAGATCAATTTGGCAAAACCAAAGTTCACACTGAGTTTTGCCCTTTCTTTGGACACCCAAATCCACCAGCTCCATGTCCATGTCCTCTTCGTCAGGCTTGGGGAAGTCTCGATGCTCTCATAGGTCGTCTTAGAGCTGCCTTTGAAGAAAATGGTGGGGCACCTGAGGCTAATCCATTTGGTGCTCGAGCTGTGAGATTGTATTTGCGTGAGGTTCGTGACTCTCAGGCCAAAGCTAGAGGTATTAGCTATGAGAAGAAGAGAAAGAGACCACTACCTTCTCATAATAATTCTCTGTCTCCCCCTTCTCCTCCACTTCCTGTTGGTAGTTAGCAAGCTGTTTGTAATTTATTGATAAATTAATTATGAAAAATTAACTAAAAAAATATTATAATATTTATAATAATAAAAATAACTTTTAATAAATTTAGGGGTTATTAGTTGAAGTTGTATCTAATATTTAAAGTTTAAGTTTAATTTTTTAATAATAAAAATTTATGAAATTAACTATAAGTTTTAAATAATATGATAAATGTCGTATTCGATTAATTAATTTGATTTATTTATCAAATATTGAATTATCTTCTAAGCTTTTCCTTTTTAATTTTCTCATTAAACTGTACATGTTTTAATGGAAACAATAGTAGTATCTAGTAGTTTTTATTGAATTTGAGGTCTATATATGTGACACATGAGTAGAGCTTTTGCTGACAGATATTGGATTTGCAAGATATGTTTTTTCTTCTTTTTCGTTCTCTTTGTTTTTTTTTTCCCTTTATCCTTTTAAATTTTTATTCTGACCATGAAAATGAGCAGCTACATTGAGTAGTGTTATAATTATAAGGTAATGTGTGAATGTTAGATTGAATTTTAAATTTTAAAAATTAAAGGTGAAAATAATTTTATAACCACCGATAACATGGCGAATTATATTGAAGATGAATAAATACATAAAGTATTTTCCAGTTAACATTATTTAATTTGTTATCTAGATTGGTTCTAGCCGTATTTTTTATGAGCGGTTCTCAAAACTATGGATATAATAAGGAATTTTTTTAATAATTTTAAACCTTAAAATGAGAAGAATTTAAAATAAAAGAGAAGTAAATTTTAAAAGCAACATTATATATTATAAATATATCATAATTATAAGTGACAAAATATTTTTATTAATACAATTATATTTATCATTAACATTATGACACATCATTTCAAATCCATCCCAAATTTAAAATATATAAAAAAATTGAATTTAAATTGCAAAAACTAAAATTTTTAGACTAAATTAAATCAACTTAATTTAAATACATATTATTACAATAGTGTTAAATATAGTTTAAGTTCAAATTTTTGAATAACTTTTTTTCTAATTAAAAATTACTCTATTACATATATTTAATATATATGTATCACATATATTATTTAGTTATATTTAACAAAAAATTTGATAAAAATTAATTTTATCTTTACTTAACACATTTTTACAAACAAATTAACTTAAAAACACTTTTTATAAGTTGTACTATAACCATGTTATTATAAAAAGTGAATATATCTATTATCATAATTATTAAAAATAAGAACTTCAAATCTTATAATTATTATAAAAAGTGGACTTTTAATCTCATCAAGATACCTAATTTTACATTTATATGATTTCAACTTTTATAATTAAATGGATTAAAAGTACAAAATTTAAAAATTATGCGATTAAATTACATTTTTGCATATAATAATAATAGTAATATGACTTCTAGTACTTTTTTCCTTTTATAATTAAGGGTACTATATAACACTAATAATCTAAATAATAAAAACAATTGTACGAAGGTAAGACTCTTACTTCTTTCATTTAAAATTATAAGTTTAAATAATATCGTATAGCATTTATCTATAAACAAATATATTTATTATCATTATTACTTTGCCTTTGAATGCCTTATAGCTTTTATTTATTATGAACCTATATTTTCACCTATTGTGTCTAATAACTCTTTGTTTTTCATCCAATAGAAATTCATTTATAGTTGAAAAGTATGATTACATAATTTCATAAATTTTTCACTTTTCCCATTTGCTTAAGTAATGGAGGAAAATACTCTATGTTATATTGATGACCATATGTAAACATCTGTTTTACTTCTCTAATTATCTATTCTCTTTTAATAATAACTATTCATACATCAAACAAATATATGTGATCTCATCACCATATTGTGCATAGTTGTTTTGGCTCCAAAATCACTAAACAAGGGGACCATAACATCTTATACAGATGAGAGTAGATTCATCATCTTAAGAGATAACCTTCTAACCAATTGTAGAGATATCACACTAAGATACAAGGTATCTTAACTTACAAATATAGGCATCGTTGAGTAAATCATATGCTATATTACTACAAAAGAGGCCACTTATAATACATATGTTTAAGATCTTTTCTCAAATGGTCATTGATTGACATGTTGAAATTGTTACAATCACTACTAAAATATGACATTTTGTCTTAAAAATTTAGCCACGATTTTTTTTAAAATCGAGATTTTAGGATTTTGGTCACAGTTTAATAAAATCCGTAACCATAATATGTACATATAATCTTAGTTTTTATCAATAATTATGACAATAAATTAGACTACAAAATTAATTAAGAATAAATAAACTTATAATTATAATTAATAAATAACTGTGATTTAATTAAAGTGATAGTCTTGATCTTTTTAAAACTGAGACTAAATAATATATTATGTGTTATTTATTAAAAAATAAAAAATCAATTTACAATTTTTTTCATTTTTCTACTCTAATCATTTTTCTTAATTTTTCAAATAATTAGATAATATCTATAAAACTTAGTAGTGAATATTTGGATTTTTACATCTTAATGAAGTGTTACATATTTATTTTTCATTTGTTTAGATTAAATTATTTAAGTAAAAATTAATAGTATATATATTTCTTTATCCATGTAAGACTTCTATTAAAAAAGAGATATATCTAGAGTTATTTATACAAATATAAATAGAAAAGCTAAATATTAACCATTCAACTTACTATATAAAAATGTACAATCTGTACATTGGTTACTCTAAAAAAAATGGATTCTCTTATAAAAAAGAATATAAGAGAAAGAAAGAGAAAAAAAAGAATAGTATAATTTATATACTATGACCCAAAAAACCTAAATAGTTTTGAGAAATGATTTAATGCAAAATATATATATATATATATATATATATATATATATAAGAAGTAATTACATTTTTCTACATAATCTAAAAAACATATTACTTTATATTTTTAGTTGAATTTGACCGATGCATGAAAGTAATGTATAATATTTTATAAATCCTCACATTTGATTCTTTTCATGAGATCAATGTTAAAATAACACTTTGAGTCTTTCTTTTTTATACATATACGAACATATTAGTTCATTTATATACATCAACTCTTTCGCATATAAATTAGTATGAATGTTTGAACCCATAAGATTTAGTGTTTTTGAGAGTATTGACTTATGAGGAATAAAGTTAAAGCGAATTTAGATTCCTGACACTAAGTTTGAGTGAAATTAAATTGATACATTTTTTATATGAAATATGAAAATGATTTTCAACTAATTATTATAATAAATCATGAATGTTTAAGAAGTTGAAATAATCTATGCTTAAGATTTTAATTATGAAATTTAAAAGAGATTATAAGCATGAAATATTTTTGTATTTCATTTCTTTATTTTATTTTAGTCTTTTTACTTTATTTTAAATTTTAGTTAATTTCTTATTTTATTTGTTTTATTTTGTTCTCATTTTTTGTTAATATTTGTGAGTATCATTACTCAAAATCCTCATGAGACTTAAACTCATTCACTAGGGTAACCTAGTGGTTTAGAATAGTTTAATTTCTAGTTTTTATCTTAGTTTTTACCGCTTCTCTTACTAAGGGACTAATAAGAAGCTGGTTAGGAGTTGTGATGAATACTTAAAAAATATTAAAATTATCATTATTTAATGTACTTTAATTGATTAAATAGATTTATATTTGTATGATTTTATCATATTTTTATATAAATTTATCTTTTTGAAATCACGAGTATTTTTATTATTTTAAGGTATTTTCGTTCAAAAATAACTTAAAAACTTGAAGAAAAATATTAGAGACAATACATCACATTTTTCATCCCATTTTTTGATATAGTGCGCCCATTACCACTTAATATTTAACTAAAACTGGTTGTACTCGAGCTTCCTCCACCTTGCAAGCAACCTTTTAGCATCATAATTGTACCACAAAACATTGTAACCTCTTCATTGAATTTGACCTATTTCTCTTACCTCATATTTTCATCATTTTTTCAAGACATCAAGTTTAAGTTTTCATCAACATTTGCTTTATCCTTAACAACAACTACAACTCCACCTTTACTAGGATCCCCAATCATCTTGTACAATTTATCTCTCCTTTTTGCTTTCATAATAACCAATGAACCTTTATCAACCTTCGTAAACCCATTCTTTGCAAAAAAAAGCCATAACTCTTGGCATCCAAGCTACTTAGCAAAACTAAATTCTTTCTCAAGTTAGGTTTGTGCTTCACATCACCTAATATTCGAACAATTCCATCAAACATCTTCATTTTCACAATACCCATAACAATGACCTTGCTCCTTCAACCATTATCAATGAGCAAGCAGAGTATAAAATCCAATTATCTCGAAAACCATTAGTACCACTTATCACACCAATTACATTTTTGAGAACACAAGTTTCAGCTACGTTTTTCATTTAGGAGCTTGTTGTTTCTTCTAATCAAGGTCTCTTATAATATTTAATTTTTCTTTACCATATAATTTATTATGTCTTTTCTTGTGATAGTAGAAACACTCAATATCATATCTTTGATGAGGTTTGAACCAATTTTTATCTTTACTTGGATATCTCCTCTTAGATCTTCTACTTTCAATTCTTGAGCTTGTATTTAAATCACTTCTCGTAGCAAGATAATCTCTATATACAGAACTAGCCAATTGCATTTTATTATCAATTTTTAAGAGATACGTTAACACCTCATCCCTCATCAATATAATTTTTCCTTTAAATTGTGAAGACACTAATACATTATATGAATTAGGCAATGAAAATAACAAAATCATTACATGATTTTCATCTTATATCTTCACATCAACTTGTAACAATTCTAAAATGCGTTATTTGAATCTCAATGACTTTTGACATCACCATTGTCATCTATCTTTAAGACATACAATTATTTCTTTAAGTGTGCTTTAAGAAGTGCTTTTTCCACCAACCTTTAATGTTTCTATTTTGACTCTCAAATTTTCTATGATCATATCTTTCTTAAACCAGGATCTCGTTACCATTAATTTTGATACCAAGAACAGTGAAAGCATGAACCAACAAAAATAATAAAAATGAATGCAAAGTAAAAAATCAACAAAAAATTTAATGTAATTGACAAATCAACATACAATTGTTTTTTTAAATATTTTATTAATATTAATTCTTGAATATAAATTTTTTTCTTAATAATTAAAATTATGAATTATATGTCAAGAATAATATTTGGGACTCAAAAATAACATTCAAATCCAAATCCCATGGAATAGATTCAAAAATCTCACGTACACATGCAAACTAAATGTACTCGTACTATTCTTTTAGTTTTGGATGCGAATAATCTCATACACATGTACAAAGGAGAATATTTTTCTTGTTTGCCGTGTTGGTCTCCACCATATACTAACATCCACCAAAATCTTAATTAGTTAAATTCAACGTATATAACCCACCGAAACAAAATTTTCAACTTTTTTCCCTTTTGGATCACAATTTCTAATTAATATATATATTAACTAATTCTTTGGTTTATAAGACTTTACCTTTCCAAGCCTTTACAAATGCTTTACGTACATTTTCTTTATAAACTTTTTGATTTAATTCTTTCAAAAAAATGTTTTAGCTGTTGGTTTCTTTGTTTGTATTTTTTTAAAAACTATTAACTCCAACAATATGTCACACGTGTTGCATGTGCACAACCTCCGTTATCTTTGTTTTGGAATGGACGAAAATGATAAATTTGTTACAGATAATAATCTTTAATGGTAATTTTGTCATATATTTTAGTAGAATGGTATTTTTGCAAAATATTTCAATAATAAAAAAATCTAATTACCGAATCTAGAATTATAAATAGTATGGCGCTGTGATCTTCAGTTTTTGTTTTTCCTGTGTGGCTAAGATTTTCTTCGAGAATATATTTATATTCAATTATCCTTTGTGTTTTTTGTTTTCTTATCTTAGGCCAGCTAAAAACCTAACATTATTTTCTAAGCAAAAAAAATAAAGAAATAACCTAACATGATTTTTTTTATGAAAAAGAAAAGCCTTACATTTTACTCCAACTCTTGGTCAAAGACAAGCAATTTCTTTTTGAAAATTTGCGTTTTGACGAAAACGCATAATTTTTTTTGTCAAAATATTATCAGTATAATACCACAATAAAAAAAAACATACTTAAAAGATAATATTTTTTTTACAAACATATAATAAAAAGAAAATATCTATAATAATATCTTTTCTTAAATCAAATTATAATATTTTTTAAAAATATAAATGAGATAATTTCACGACAATTAATTTTAAAATAATAATATAAGCTGAATAATCAGGAAACATTGAGCCAGTCAAACTCTATATATATATATATGGTTGGCGTGAATTGATGGTCAAATCATAGCACCATTTAATTAGTTAGAGCTGCACATGGAGCTATATATATCTATGCACATGAATAATTGACCAATAAAGTACTATCTGGAATTTCGTTGCAAACTTAGTCCACAAGCTGTATGCAATTGAGTATACTTATAAAATAATAAGTCAAGCATCACTCTCTTCTTGGGTAGGGGAATATGTAGTTAGGAATTAGGATACAGCCTAAACCTAATCTCTATTTGTGGTTGTTTTTTCCTATTCTGCGTCAGTACATGACAAAGAGATAGCTATAAAAGCCTATAAGCAATAGCCACGATTGAGAGAATTCTTTTTTATCAAATTTGATCAGCCATACCGGTGGTTTATTGGCGAACGCAAAACCAGAATTGAAAATCAAGAGGAGCAAAGCAAAAATAAAACTTAATTTATAAAATAAAAATAAATTTTATGAAAATCAACTGAGCAAATAAAAGATTAAATTTTTTTTTAGTGTATAAATAACTTAATTATTCTATTCGATTTCACTTTTAATTTTTAAACAAAAAAAAAAAGTGTTTAATTAGGTTGTAAGAATAATAAACACCATTCATCCTCCACGTCAAAAACTCAAATTCTAATCCACCATTGATCTCGCTCCTCTCTAAACACCTTTCTTCTGCCATCTCTGAAATTTCACAATATTGCAGAAGTTGAAGACTCGTGTGGTGAAGAAGAATATGAATCTTATGTGGGGGAAGATTTAACCCTTATCGTTAGTCCTTAATCTTCAAGTCAATCTGGTAATTACTAAATATCAATTATACATTTATATATTCAAATTAAGACAAATCTTATACTCTAGCAAACAGCTTTCTAGTACAATTGATATCAGAAAAATTATTTATTTCATATCTCCACCCATAGAATATTTATATATATAAAAAAATCTTATTTAAACAACAAAATATTTTTTATAATTTGAATTAATGACACTTAAGGGAAATAAATTATCAATTAATTTGATAACAAATTCTTACTGATGTGAATAAATATGACAACATGTATACGACTTAGACACATTCATATTTGATGACAAAATGGGATATTGTGTGCAATTTAGTACCGTAAATAAAGAGTGATTTTAGTCATCAATTAACTTTTCATCGATACAAGGGTATGCAAAGTTTTTGAAAAATTTATTCGTGTATGTGTGTGCTGTATATGATATCATCCAATAAACTCATGAAATCAATCTATATAAGTATGCTAACCAATTTAATCCTAGAACAAATATCATAGTCTATTTTTCACAACACTTTTTACTAATATAAACATGCATAAGGACTTTACATGGTTGTAATATAAGGCTTAGGTGAGAGGATCAATAAATGATGACATTTAAGCTATTTTCATACCTTAGCTTTTTTTTTGTTCATCATGCACTTTTTAACTGCAATTAAGTTTTTACTTAATATTTTAGTGTACTCTTTTTTTTCATTATTTTCATATTCTTTTATTTCACATCTCTTTTCTCATTTTCTTTTGTAACTTCACAACTCTCCAAACTTATTTTCAATTTTATTTTCTTTTTCTTTAGAGGATAATTATGTTGTGAGTTTTGCTTCTTCTATTTTTCTTTTTTTTAAAGAGTGCATTATATTTCACCTTATTCTATAGCATAACACACGATTGCATTTTTTTTCTTTTGCATATGAAAGATAGGTTAATCAAGCGACCCAGGGAATGGTAGAAGATGTGTTGGTGAAAGTATACAAGTTCATATTTTCGACGAATTTCATTGTAATAGACATGGAGAAGGATCATAACATTTCAATCATACTTGGTGGTCCATTCTTAGCAATTATAAGTGCACTCATTCATGTACAAAAGGTGAGCTCATAATGAGAGTGCAAAGATGAACTGGTAGCATTATAGTCCTTAAAGCAACTCAATTTCCAAATACTAATAATGCTAGTGATTGCTTTAGGATAAATGTTACTGATAGGCTGATAAATTAATAAAACTTATTGACCTGTACACACTTAAGAATGCTAAACATGATTTTGTGAACAATGAGATCAATTCATGAGAAAACAATTCAATCTGTTTTAATTCTAAAACTTTAGAATCTTTGATGCAAGATGAATTTTTTGATTATGTGAACCTTTTGGAGGCTATGCTCCCCATAAGTGTACCAAATGTTGTTGTGGAATGTCATGAGATAGGTTTTAAACTTAAAGAATCCATTAGGGTTCCACCTAAATTAGAACTCAAGCTTTTGCCCTACCATCCCCAAACAAGTGGGCAAACGTAAGTGTCCAATATGAAGGTGAAAATGATGCTACAAATAAATGAACTAGACGAGCTACGATGGATTACTTATGATAATACCAGGCTGTACAAAGAGAAAATAAAAAAAAGGGTATGGCAAGAAAATTGTGCACCATATTTTTGAATTGAGACAAAAGGTGTTACTAAACAACTGAAGAATCAAACTATTTCTAAGAAAACTCAAGAGTAAATAGTTAGGTCTATTCACCATCACTAAGGTAACTAACCATAAAGCCATTGAATTAGAGAACAAAAACAAAGAGTGATATATGGTTAATGGGCATAGAATGAAACACTATCATAAAGATCAATTAAAAAATAAAACATCCATAATAAACTTGGCAGATACACCTTAGGAGTGGATATAATCTTCTAACCAAGAACATTAAATGTGGTGCTTATTGTTAAGTAACCTAATTTTATTTTACTTATATGTTTCTATTTTGTAGGTGAATAAATGTAGAGGACAATGACACAATAAAATTGGATAGTTTCAACAACGTAATGTGGTATGCCAAGCCTAAAAGTGTTTTATTTCCTTTTACTCTTTCATACTCATATGTGCACATTGGAGAAATGTGCAATTTAAGTGTTGGGGGGGGAGGGAGAGAACTTTGTTCTCTACTTTAGTGTTTAGTATGCATTTTTTTTTTAGAATGATTTTCTTTGTTTAAGATGTTTTTAATCATGATTTAGGTAGAAATTGGTGAATACATGGAAACTAAATTCATGTATGTTTGATATGAAACATATGAAACCAATGATAAAATTCGTTGTAATGACTAGGATAAGGAATATAACATGCTCATTAAGATACTTACATTAGTTATGTGATATACTTGCTAGTTTTGATTGGATTGATTCATTTTGTTAGACACATATTAATGATTGATTTTGTTGTTCTCTTTGGGAGAAAAATTATGGTGAGTTATGCTAGTTGATAAGGTTTACCATGTTTTAGAATCTATTTCATCATCCCTTGAACCAAAATCCTAATTAGTATTTATCTTGAGAAATCTTTTAGGCCTTAATTAGATCGATTGACCCTTTCAAGCTAATCAGCCGCCCGTTTGAGCCTAACTAAGAAACTTACATATCTTTAATCCATATGTTAAGCCTATATAATAAACATTACCTCTACCCTTACACTTTTAGCTTGAATGAAAAAAATGCAATAATGTATTATGCCATAGAGTGAGATTAAATGTAATGTACCCTATTTAAAAAAAAGAAGAATAAAATTGAAAATAAGTTTGTGGGTGTTGTGAAGTTATGAAAAGAAAGCTAAGGTGTGGAAAAATCCTAAATATCTTCATTTATCTACCCCCACCTAAGCCTTACATTACAAGCATGTAAAGCCATTTTGATCTTTAACTAAATGCATATTTACATTAGTAGGGAAGCATGTGATAAATAAACCTACGAAACTTGTTCTAAGACTTAGTTGATTTCATGAGTGCATAAGATGACATCATGTGCAACACATACATGAATCAATTCGTCAAAAACCTTCCATTTTCTTGTATGAATGAAATGTTGATTGATGGATATGTGAATCTCTTTATCATGGAATTGTATAATCATTGAACATGCATGTATTAATAGATATGTGTGTATGAATGTACTGCTCGAATAGTTTTAACTAGTTAGACTTGGCTTTGCATAAGGGGCAAGCAAAAATTTAAGTTTGGGGGTGTGATAACTCTACGAAAGTATAGTTATTTAGCCAATTCTGAATCACTTAATTGTCTTGTTTTGTGTTAAAATATCTAGAAAAAATTTAATTTGTGTTTAATTATATCAATGTAGGTAAAACTACAACAAATGAAATGAAAAAGAGTTAAAAATGGGAAAAATCAGCAGCATGTCACACTGAGCATTTTTCTATGCTGCGGTGTGATGACTGCTTTAAAAGTAGTAAAATTATCATAATTTAATGTACTTTAATTGATTAAATAGATTTATATTTATATAGTTTTATCATATTTTATATAAATTTATATTTTTGGAATCACGGGTATTTATATTTTTTCAGGTATTTTTGCTTCAAAAATAATTTAAAGATTCAAAGAAAAATATTAGAAGCTTTACATCACAATATTTAAAGTGTAGTATCTATTTATTATACAAATAAGTGAGAAAAAAATGAGAAAAAAAATCAAAAAATGGACAAAACTGCCAAGGCACGAATGCCCACGTCAAGTCCTATATATGACACATTGAGCCGTACACATCTATCGAGTCCCGTGCATTCTAGGCTTAGCTAGCATATGCCTATGTCGATTTCCGCGCCTATTAGTGCACGTCTTGCCTCAAATCTCGCCCATCCAGTTACGTCAACACCCCCACATGCATGTCAACTTGTCCAAACGTGTCCATGAATAATTTTTGAGATATTTTTCCACTTTTTTAACCTTTTCATCACCTATAAAAAGGCCATATCTCTTATTGTAAAAGTCATCTCTCAAAATCTATTCTCTTTCTTTCTCTAGCCTTTTCTCTCTAGAAAGCTTTCTTAGTTTTTTTTTTCAGTTTTAAAGTTCTTTTCTTTTTAAGAAAAACTAGTTATGCTTTTATAAATTTCTAATTTTATATTCAATAAAAAAAAATAAAAATCCGTCTAGAGATTTTTCAAAAACGGAATTAGCATCAAAGTTCTGTAAGAATTGTTTTGATAAATAATTTTAAAATTAATTGTTTACAATTATTTTTATATTTTATTCTTATATGTTATATTTAATTTTTCTAAATAATCATATAAAAATTAAATATAACATGGTTGGTTGTTTGTAAATATGAAATAATAATAACTTTGTTATACATCCGAAATATTAAATAGGTAAAAACATTTCTATAAAATAAATTAATTTTTTTATTCAAATTTTATATTAAGCATGTTAGAGAGAAATATTTTATTTCTCATTACAAACTTAAATATAAAAATTAGACTTTAAGGTTTAATTATTCAGTCTAATTTAGAGTAATATCATTTTATTTATTGGTACAATCTCTCGGTAGTTAGAATGAAGCTTTATTTCAAACGTTTTTATAAGAACTATTATTCGAAAATGTATTGACAACATTTTTAGTAATGATTTTAAAACTTAAAATTTAGTAAATTAAATTCTTAAGTTTAATTTGAAAACCTTGAATAAAATTTAAAATATCTAACCCTACCAAAGTGGCATTTAAATGATTCATTTTCAATCTCTTAGAAAAAAAGAATTAATTTATTTAACCAAATTAATTATCGACCCCACCCATATGTGTTAATTGATTTGTTTAATTAACAAAAAATATCTAATCTCACCAAATATAGTATTTATATAAAAAAAAGAGAATCAATAAATATCAATTTATATCTTTAATAACCTAAATAATAGGAGCAAGCATAATTAACTTAATTATTATATCCATAAACACTCAACTGTTATGAATGATAAAAATTTGCATAATTATTTATTGAATCCATATTTATATTTATTTATTTTATGTTATTAGATTAGGAAACATAAAAAAATTAAAATATCGTGACATGTCGTTTAAGATTTTTTAAAATTTGAATAATAAATTAAAAACCACATATATTCCTTCCTTAGATCGACCTTGAGAGTATACTTGTCATTTTACTTGCTAGAGTTTTACAAATATAAAACCCAAGCATCTACAAAAATCAATATTACTAACCCGATATTGATTTTGTTTCATCACGATGCACATGGAGGAAAAAATAAAGTGAGACCCATGCACCGATGTTTTTTGTGGCTCGACTTACGATTTATGGCTCAAAAATCAGAGAAGGCTCAACCACATTGCACAAGGAAATCTAGTTATGACACATAAAATTATAGGGTAGAATCTGACTGAAAAATCATATTTTCTATTTTTAATCTCAACCCTTGGATCTTTTAGGGTTTGATCTAATGGTTCATATTAGGTCATTTTTCTAATAATTAGCCCTTATAAGGTAGAAATTAAAGACACAATTAAGAATCCAAAAACCTAGTAGTTGTCAAGAAGAGAGAAAAGAGATAAAAAGTTCAAAATAAGGTTAAAAAAGACACATATTTTTGAATAATTCAAGAAAAAGATTAGTGTTACAAATCAAGAGATTGAGTGTATTTCTTCTTCTTCTCCTTTCTCTACTAATTTACATGTTTATTTTTATGAAAAATATGAGCTTTATGAACTTAATTATGTCTAACTAATTTATTAATCTAGGGGTGTTATGAATCTAGATTTCTATATGTGATATCTAATATTTTACTCAAATTATGATTTCAATTCAATTATATTATTTAATTCGCTTTTTATGCTATATATTATGTGGTCAATAATTGATCTACAAAGACAATTAAATAGATTTAAGAAAATTATTTAATTATTTATCTTTATTAAATAACATGCATAGTTTTTAGGGAGATATGTATGATTCTTATATATGTGATCTATAATTGATGATCTTAATAAATAGTATGCAATTTAATTAGCATGAAATTATAATTAGATTAATTACTACATAGTGTGTTGTTTACTTAAGAGAGGAATGAATGGTAGGTTAGATTCAATTTATAATATAATTGGTCGGTAATTAATTTGGAAGAAATTTTTGTGATTCACATGCTTAGGAAATTGAGATATTGAAGATTCTTAGGTTGTTTTCTCATATATTTTTATAATTGTTAAGTTTTTATTTGGTAATTAGTTGTCATTTAATTTTACGTTTTTATAATTTGCTATTGTCCAAATAGTATTTGTAATAATCACACTGGTACTCAGTTATAAGGTACATAATTCCATGTATGATAGATGTATGTGTTTAGGTACATTATATTACTTGCACCACTTGTATATATCCGTCTAGCGTGTCATTGATTGAGATATAAAATGATTTTCATCCCTATTGGAACTTCTTCCTTTAGGTCTACTTTTTCTTCTATTAGATGAACTTACACTTGAATCTTCTCAGATAACAAGAACATCTCTACGAAACTATCGATTTGATAACATTATTAGTTTTCAAAAGTGTTGTCAACACCTCATCCATGGTCAATGTTGTTTTTCCACCGAGCAATGTTATCATCAGTGTATCATATGATTTTAACAATAAGCACATTAAAATCATTGCTTGATCTTCATCATCTATCTTCACATCAAGAATTATAAGTTTAGAAATACATTTATTATATATGTTTAGATGACTTCAAATGTCATTGTTTCGACCCATCCTCAAAGCAAATAATTATAAATAAAACCTATTTGTAATAGACTTTTACGTACATAATTTTTCTAATTTTTCTCAAAATTTTGATATAAAAGTCACATTCAACATATTATATTTAACTTCAAAAACCGAACTCAAGCGAATAATACTCACTATCTTTGTTTCTATTTCTTTCCAATCATCTTCTTTAATGTCTTCTAGCTTTGTTTTTTTCAATGCCTTAAGAAGCCCTTATTGGACCAATATGCCCTTTATATTACTTTGTTATTGTTGAAGTTAATTTTTCCATTAAATTTTATTATTATCATATTTTTCAATTCAGGACTTTCAATCTTTGTATCTGATAACAATTGTAAGGCACATCGAAAGTGCAAAAATAAATAAAGCAAACAAGAACGCAACAAATTTATATGGTAATTTGTTTGATCCACACACTAAAATTTTAATATTTTACTAATATTAATTCTTATATGTAGTCTTTTACCCCATATCTAATACATAGGGAGAGAGAAAGAGAGGAGTACTAATTAGCTGAAAAAATATAGAAATCAAAAGATAAATATTGATTCTAGTGGTGGAAGCAAAAAAACGTTTTGCATTCCTTTATTTATTTTTTTAATGCCATTTTTTGAGATAGAATTGCCGCCAATGCATGAAAGTCTTAGAAAATATCAGTGAAAGCAGTAACAAGAATATTTCAGTTGAAGATATTTTATTTTTTTGTTCAGGAATTCAAGTAGAAGATACGAGTACGTAAGTTTTTGAGCATTATAATTTTTTTCTCAATTTTTTTTTTTGTGTTTTATAAAAATTAAAATGAATGATTTATTAAAGACGTCTTGTATCTTCAATTTATTTAGAAAAAACAATAAAAATAAAATAATATTTTTAAAATTTAAACCCAAAAAAACAACACCCTTATAATCAACTTATATATTTTTATTTATTATCTAAAAAAATATAATACATCATCCTATATTAAATATCTATCAAATTAAAATATATTTATTTAAATTTATTTAACAATATTTAATTAGAGTACTAACTTTATGAATTTCACGGATACTATTTTTTCTATTTTCTTTATTTTTTCAAAGATGGCGTCTACTATATTATATTAAAACAAAAGGTACACAAAATAACAGTAGAAAAGGGAAATTTCCAAAGAACTTTCCAAACTTGGTATGTTCGTAGAACAAATGAATGTATCTCGAATTGTGTATCTATATAAGGACAAGTTGGCAGTTCCATGCTTTGTTCAATCAGAGAATTATAGAAACCAAAGTATCATAATTGAAGATTATACTCATGGCAACACAGGAAGTTAAGGTGTTGGGATTTTGGGTGAGTCCATTTGTGAGCAGAGTGATATGGGCTCTGAAGCTCAAAGGTGTTGATTTTGAATACATTGAAGAAGATATATTTAACAAAACCCCTCTTCTTCTTGCACTCAACCCAGTTCTTAAGAAGGTTCCTGTTTTGGTTCATAACAAGATACCCATTGTTGAATCCTTCCTTATCTTGGAATATATTGATGAGACTTGGAACCAAAACCCTTTGCTTCCTCAAGATCCTGCTCAAAGATCCATTGTTCGCTTCTGGGCTAAATTCGCTGAAGAAAAGGTATATATTATACCCTACTAGAAATTATTTTATTTGGACACTTTAGTGAAGTATTTTTTTTGTAAAAGACAAATATATTAGTCGATTTTTAAAATTAGGATAATTTAATTACCTAATTTTAAATTTACGTGAAACTTTGTAAAAGCTATTTGATAAAAGTATGCTAATAAAACAAACAATCAAAATGACTTAAAAACTGGTAATCTTTTTTTTTTATTACTGAAGCATACAAATTTTAATAAAAGTGACTGATTTGTTAAATTTATGAAAGTAAATTAATTAAATTGTTATGTTATCCAATAAATAATGAAAAAAAAACTCAAATAAATATTATATTATATCAATAATTTTAATTTATTTATAGTTTTTATAAATTCAAATTATATTTTAATCATATTCATGTTCCTTTACAAGTTTGGGAGTAATTTTCACATATAAAAATTATACACACCTATTTAACTTTCACTTTGGAAATATGATAAATGAAAATTTCACACACCTAACCTCTTTATTATAAAAATTTTAACTCATCGTTGTTTATGAAATATTGCTAAAATTGGACTCCAATAACGGTGATTTCGGATAAATAGACCTGTAGCTCAAAACTATGTTAATTATGAATCATTTAATAATCCCACCTTATGCTGGGGAAAGAAACAATTCAAATAATGAACTACATATATATATATATATACAATAAAGCATCATAATCCTAATTAATTGATTGAAAATTACAAGCTTACTGTTTCAAGCCTAATCTCTAATTGTGTCGTTGCTTATGTGTTACTAGATTTTGGAAGCTGCTTTCAATGCTCTGTTTTATGTAGGAGAAGAAAATGAAAGGGTAATAATAAAAGTAATAGAGGCCTTGGAACATTTAGAGGGACAGCTTAAGGGGAACAAATTCTTTGGAGGAGAAAGCATTGGATATTTGGATCTTGCCGTTGGTTGGATCTCCTATATGTTGCCTGTTTTTGAGGAAGTTGGTTCCATGAATATTTTAGACCATATTAAATTTCCTTCAATCATACTATGGATGAAGGAGTTCACTAGCCACCCTGTGATCAAAGACAATCTCCCTCCTCGAGACAAAATGGTATCTTATTTTCATAAGCGCAGACAAGAAATATCATCCATTCCTCATGAATGGATTAGAATTTAAACTGAAGCTCAACCATTTATAATCTTTAATAAATTAATGAAGGCAGAATGCAAGTTACCAATGTGTTTTCAAATGAGCAATTTAGTTATATTGTCTTTTCTTGGGCACTTCTACTGTGATAATAAAAAATTAAAATAGTTTGTTTATTTATTAGACCAATGTATTATGATGAGATTGATTTCTTTTAGTCAGAAGCGGATAACATACAAAAAGAACATAACTATTGGAATTCAATCAAGTTAAAGGTCTATCTTTGATTGAATTTCATAAATCACTACGTTTTACACCCTATTATCATGATTATATTAAAATTTCAATTGAAGGGATGCGGTGTACATTAGATTATTAGGGGTGAAGTTGTAGCATTTATTAGGATCAATATTCCCATGATTTTGGTGCTTCGGTCCTGGAGATGAATGGAACCCAACATAGATAAGAGGACATTTGGAGCTATTTATAAAGGTTAAGATACTCTCCCGTTAGATGTTCCATTACTTTGTTACTTAAATATATGGGTATATTAATCCTTCGAGATCGAACATTTTGTATCATATTCGAGATGTTCAATAACAAATAGTGGTATCATGGATAATCATTAGAAGAATAGGAGACATAAATGAGGTGTGTGCATGAAGAGTAGAATAAGTTATGTCTTAGTATGTCATGCGAAATCATTTACTATTGTATGATTATATTACCCGGAGTTCAATGGCTTTTAGTGGAATAACATTGAGATTAATATTTAGATAAAAATGAAAAGAGTTCTAAGGCGCTTAAATATTGTGTGCCTCGTAATATAATAACATTTGTTCTCAATACGCATATACAAGTCAATAAGAAAAATCTCATTTATGTCCTATTGTATTTGTATCTGTGTGTTGACTTTTCGTATACAAAACATGTTGTTTGTTTTATTTTACTCGGTATTCTTTTTTTTTGTGTGTAAGATTTATTACTATGGATCAATAATACATACACTCTTATATTTAGGAATATTTTGTATGCAAATTAGACACACACCATTACTTTCGTTGTCAAAAGATAACCAGAGAAAAATTCACTATGTGAAAAATTGTTACAACCATACTCTCAGTAATTTTCTCACACACCCAAAAGACAAGAGCAATTACAAGCCCAAGAGAATTTTCCCACAAAATTCTCTCACTCAAGAACTTCTCGTACAAGATTTTCTCTATTTTTGGGATGATCAACAATGAAGAAATGAAGCCATATTTATAGCCTTCAAGTTCTCATTTCATATGCCAAACATTTCTTCATTCAACAAAAGTAGGCTACCTAATTTTCCTATTCTTTATTCAAACAAGGTTAGGCACCTCCATCTTTGACAATATGGTAAGCCACATTCCATGAATTTTCTTCTAAATTAGGCCCCTCCTATTTTGATTAACAAACCTAAAATTATTTTTAATCAATCACAACAGTATCCTAGATTCTTTATTGGGTGTTCATATTCGAGGGTGGTTTTGTTGATTATGCACATCACTCATTACTAATCTATGGTTTTTGATCACAACATATTGGGTGACATTGGCTTTGGAGGTGAGCTAAGATCGTGTGTCAAATCGAGTAGTTGTGTGTTTAGATTTGTATTTATAGAATATTTTGAAGCACATTACGTTAAAGCAAAATTGTTATATTATTCGTAAAATTAGTTAAAGTAGTAAAAAGTCAATCCAAATTATAAGAGAAATACATTTTAAAATCGTATAACTAGTCGCTCGATTGATTAACCAAATGCTTGATTGATCGAGCACATTGGTTGATCGATTGAATATAGTCTCAATCGGTCCAGTCAACATTTAATTAATTATTTAAGAACTGGATTGATCTAGTGATTTAACTCATTAATTTAGTCCTCGATTGATTGAATAAATCCCTCGATCGATCTAGTTATGTGTTAAAATTAATTTAATTTGGTTATATTGCTTGATCAATCTAGTCATTACTCGATAGATTAAGTGACCTAATTTCACATTGCTCCTATTGTGTTTAATGTGAAATCTAACGTGCACATGAATAAAAATATATCTAATATTTGACCATTGAGGCTTGATGTTTCTTTGGCTTGAAAAAATTCTTCTAAGCCACACATATAAACTAAAATTACAACTATATGTTTTGTTTCAAGAATATCACCAACATTGACATAAATCTAACAATTGTTAATTCCTAAATCCCCCTTAAACTTAGTGGAATTTTAATGATGCGAGTTTGCTATGCAAAAATTTAAACAAGGCACAAGAAGGAGATTGGTTAGCATAACAATAAGTTGCTCCTTAGAAGGAATATGCAAAACTAAGAATTTTCCAATATGCTATCTCTCATAAAGTAAATGTCCAACTTGACATGATTTGTATGAGCATGACAAATAGGATTGGCATTTAAAGCCACTATGCTCATGATGTCAAAACATATTACAAGACATCTAAAAAGAGATACTTTAAGTTATCTTAATTGTCAAAACATATTACAAGACATCCAAGAAGAGATACTTTAAGTTATCTCAACATGACCTTATCTATAGCATTAGCCAATGCATTATACTCATCATAAGTATTAGGGTATAAGACAACGTTTTGTTTCTTATTGTACCATAAAATAGGATTTCCATCAAAATTAAAAATTAGTCCACTAGTAGAGTGTCTCTCATTATAGAAACCACCCCAATCAGAATATGCAAATCATTGCAAAGAAAGTTTTGCAGATGGTTTAAGTGCCGCTAAGGTATCTAGTGATATGTTTTACAACATTCCAATATGGTTGCAAAGGTTTGGCTATAAACTGGCACATTTTTGAATAATATTTCTTATAAAAACTTTTGAAATAGAAATTCAATTTAAGTACCACGCGATTATACCAATAAATAAAAGAACATTATTCTAAATCAGGTTAGATAATTAAACCTTAAAATCTAATTTTCAGATTTAAGTTTGTAATAAAAAATAATATATTTCTCTCTAACATCCTTAATATAAAATCTTGAATGAAAAATAAAATCAATTTATTTTATAAAAATGTTTTACCTATTTAATATTTTGCAAGCATAACAACGTTATTATTATATCATGTTTACAAACAGCCAACCATGTTAAAGTTAATCACAGAAAAATTAAATATAACATATAAGAATAAAACATAAAAAATAATTGTAAATAATTCATTTTAAAATTTATATCTTAAAAAAATCTTTACAACACTTTGATGCTAATTCCGTTGCTGAAAAACCTCCAAACGAATTTGCATTTTTGTTTATTAAATCAAAAGCTAGAAATTTACAAAAAACATAACTAGTTCTTCTAAAAAAGAGAAGCACTTTAAAACAAAAAACTAAAAAAAAAGAAAAATTTCTAGAGAGAGAAATAAATGAGAAAATTGTCTCTTAAGGTGTGCTTTTTTACAATAAAGGGAGTCTGACTTTTTATAGGTGAGAAAGAAGCTAAAAAATTGAAAAAAAATATCTTAACTAAAGATGATATACGCGTATTGGATAGGCTAGCATACATGTAGGGCACTAGCATTCGTGGTCGAAAAATGTGTTGACGTGCAGGAGATTCGTGGAATGGATGGGTGTTGATATAGGTGTTGATGCGTGTAGAATTTTGGCCTGAAGCACGCATGGTTGCCTGCAAAATTGCAGTGTGATAGGCGTGGATACACACAAACTTGCAGCGTGAGCGGATGCGGGCATTGTTCCGGCGTGATGCGCACGTAGTTGGGCAGTTTTGTCCATTTTTTCATTTTTTTTTTGACTTTTTCTTATTTGTTAACATACTTTTGATGTATTTCCTCTAGTATTATTCTTCGAATCTTTAAATTATTTTTGAAGAAAAAATACCTAAAAAAACAATAAAAATTCTAGTGATTTCGAAAAGACAAATTTATATAAAAATATGATAAAATCATATAAATATAAATCTTTTTAATCAATTAAAGTACATTAAATCATGAAAATTTTAGTGATTTTTAGTCACTTATCACAACCTCCAACCAGCTTCTTGCTTGTCCCTTAGTAAGAGAAGCGATAAAAACTATCATAAATAACTTCCGTAGATTGACACAGTTGGATTTAGTGTATGCAACAAGCTTTTAAACCCTTAAGTTGTCATAGTGGATGAGTTTGAGTCTTGTGAGAGTTTTTAGTAATGATACCCACAAACATTGAACTAAATGAAAAAAAAATAAAACAAAAAAAATAAAAAGTTAACTAAAATTTAAAATAAAGTAAAAAGACAAATAAAATGAAGAAATGAAATACAAAAATATCTTATCCTTATAATCTCTTTTAAATTTCATAATTAAAATCTTAAGCATAGATTATTTCAACTTTTTAAACATTCATGAGTTATTATAATAATTAGTTGAAAATAATTTTCATATTTCATATAAAAAATATATAAATTCAATTTCACTCAAATTCAGTATCAAAAATCCAAATTCGTTTTAACTCTATTCCTCACAAATCAATACTATCAAAAATATTGAATCCTATGGATTCAAACATTCATACTAATTTATATGCGAAATAGTTGATGTATAAAAATGAACTAATATGTTCATATATGTATAAAGAAGAAAGACTCAAAATGTTATTTTAGCATTGATCTCATGAGAGGAATCAAATATATAAATTATAAAGATATCATATTTATAAATTATTTTCATGCATCAATCAAACTTATTAAGAAAAAGTTCAAGATATATGCCTTTTAGAAGTGTAGGAAAAATAAATGCAATGACTTCTAGGGATTTATTTCCTATAACTTTCTTTTGTAAATTTACAACTTTATAAGTTACGTGGGTTATAGTACGTAGATTATACTATATATTCTTTATCTCTTTATTTTTAAAGCTATTTTTTCAATATATATATATTCTAGAGAGTGAACTCATGTACAAATTGTACATTTTTGTAGGATTTTAGTGAGTGGTTAATTTTGTGGTTTTTATGTTTAATTTTGGTTTAGGTAATCCCAAATATGTATCTTTTTTTTGTAGAAGTCATGCATGAATGAGATAAAGACATATACTATCAATATCTACTTAAATAATTTAATCTAGGTAAATAAATTAATAAAAAACATATACGACACTTTATTAAGATGGAAAAAATTTATACATTCAATGGTAATACCTATAAAGATCATCTAAAAAATTAAAGAAATAAGAAATATATTTGGAGTAGAAAAAATATATTTTACTCAGAATAAAGAAAATTATGATCAAATTATATCTCACAAGGGTAGTCTTCACTATTTGATTCTTAAACACCAATTTTGGGTTTAATATAATTTCCATATCTTATTAAGAGATACTAGTTATGACAAAAACTAATTAATTATCATATACTTCATGATATATTTTCAAAAATTAATCTAATAGTGCAAAAGGCTTAACTAATTACTTAAATTTGATTTAAAGACATGATAAATTTTTGTGACAAAAGTTTTTAAAACTAATATTAAAATTCTAAAAATTACTAAACTACTCAAAGAAAATAAAATCAAACACAATAAAAATGAAATTTGTTAATTTTTTTGAATTTAAGCATGATAACCTTTCACTACTCCTAATTTAGAACTTACATTGTCCTCAATGTAACAATTGTAAATTAAAGATAAGGGGAAAAGAGAAAAAAATTATCTATTTCCTAAGAATGTGCAAGTAGTGATGGAGAAATGCAAGTGCATCTATCATGTTCATCATTAAAGTTTACACAGACAGATCATTGTGAACTTCTAATATCTCAACAAATATTTTTAGTTTTAACAATTCTAAAGTTATTCACATGCAATTAAACTAAAATAAATAAATAAAAGAAAATTACCTAAAATAATGAGTTGCATCTCATCTAGTGTTTAGTTTAAAAACCTTAGCAAGACGTAACTTGGGGGATTTCATTTTAAACAAACTTAATGCCCTCACATTATTGAGTCAATCAAACCTATATGTAGGACAAAGTTATCTACCTATACTTTTTTAGTCATACCTTATAAATTTTTAAAATTTTCTTTACTTAAAACTAGAGACATGATTGTGGGTCTTAGATAACCCATGCCCAGGTGCAAGTGAAATAACTAAGGCATCAAAACATAGTTGTACTTAGATCTAACAAAGAAATTATCTCCTTTTATCACAAATTGTGATTTAAAAACTTTTAAATTTTGGAGATAGCTTCAAAATTTTTTTTCTTATAATCCCTAAGTTAATAACATAATCAGTATTAACCAAGAGTGCTCTTAGAAAATAATGGAGGAGTAAAATCTCCTTAAAAACCATCATCCTAAACAGAACAACGTTTTTAGGAAAGACTAGTGGCATAAAGGCCTCCAAGAATTAGTCTCTTAGATAGAACTCCCGTAGATCTTTACTTTTTATGCTATTAAAATCTAAGTTAATTAAATTAATAAATTAAGTTAAGTTAAAATCTAAGTTAATTAAGTTAATAAATTAAGTTAGTAAAAATTTAAACTAATTAAGTTAAGTTAAAATCTAACTCCAATAAATTAATTTAAAATCTAACTCCAATAAATTAATTTAAAATCTAAGTTAATTAAGTTTTTTTAAAATTAAAATCATAAGTTAAAGTTAAAAATTAATTAATTTTTTAAAAATAAATTTAAAATTAAAATTAAATGAAAATTAAAAATTAAAGGAAAAATAAAATTTAAAAAACTAAAAGAAATAAAAATAAAAAATAAATTAAAAATTAAGACTTAAAAAATTAAAAATTAAAGAAAATTAAATTAAATTAAATTAAAAGTTAATAAGTTTTTTTCGTAAATTTTTTAAATTTTTAAATTTTTTTAAAGAAAATAATTAAGTTAAATAAAGTTTAAATATATATTTTTAAAAATTAAATTTTTAACACAAAATAAATTAAAAAATCACAATTATTTTTAACACAAAAAGTTTTCAAAATTTTGAAAAATAATTTATAAAAGCTATTCCTTTCCCGACAATGACGCCAAAAATATGATGAGTAAAACCGACATCGGATTAGCAATACCGATTCTACAAATACTTTAGTTTTATATTTGTTAAACTCTTGCTAGTGCATGAATCATTTTATAAAAAATGACAAGTATAATCTCAAGGTCGACCTAAGGAAAAAATATATGTGATTTTTAATTTATTATTCAAAATTTTAAGAACGAAATTAAATTCTAAACATTATGTCATGATATTTTGATTTTTGTGATTTGCATTTTCGTTTATTTAATAAAGAACTATAAATCTATAAAAGCATAGTTAGTTCTTCTCAAAAAGAGAAGAACTTTAAAACTAAAATCTAAAAAAAAAAAACTTTCGAGAGAGAAAAAGAAGTGAGAAAATTGTTTCTTAAGTTGTATTTTTTACAATTGGGGAGAGAGGCTTTTTATAGTTGAGAAAAAGGCTAAAAAGTGAAAAAAATATCTTAAAAATGATGATATATGTGTATTGGACAAGCTAGCATGATGTGCGTGCGGTTGCGTGCGGACTTTCGTCGTGATGCGTGGGTTGTTTGGTAATTTTTCCACTTTTTTTACTTTTTTTTTTCATTTTTTCCAACATATTTGTGATGTATTACATGCAGTATTATTATTAGTCTTTAAATTATTTTTGAAATAAAAATACCTAAAAAAATAATAAAAATGCGCCTGATTTCGAAAAGATAAATTTATATAAAATATGATAAAATCATATAAATATAAATATTTTTAATTAATTAAAATATATTAAATCATGATAATTTTAATATTTTTTAAGAACTTATTATTACACACAAGACCCTTTGTGTTGGAAGTGTTGGAAGGGCGCATTTAGATTGGGCCATGATATAGTTGATCTCTAGTTATAAATATTTTTTCTTTTATTTTTATACCCCTTTGATATAGTATGACGTGTATTATTTATATGATCGACATGTGTATATGTAATATTCTATATATACATAGAACTTACAAGAGTCTACACATTCTACAAAATTCTCTAATTGTTTTCTAATTTTTTTTTCGTATATCGAATCAATCCTAACAATATTAATACTCATTCTTGTTAATAACCACCTACTTTCCACTAGCTTGGTCGGATCAAATCCACTCCTTACTGTCATCTCCGAGCTCTTTAGGTCTACTGCTGTAGACTCTACTCCATCATCATCATCATCATCATCATCATCATCATCATCATCATCATCATCATCGTGCTTAAAAATATAAAATTATTTTCAGAATCAATTTGAATAAATATATAAAATGTGAATTGGTGTGGCCACTACTGGGATTCGACTTTCAAGGGTAATATGTGGTGTTTATTTAATTGGATGTAAATGAATGGAATCTAAGGAATTATAATATCATATTCACGATTGTAGTGGGCACTGATTTTTAACTTTGAAGCTTCAATTGTATGAACCAAATGGAGTAGAGAAATCACAAAAATGAGCATCGATTGGGACTTTGAAAAGAAAATAATAATAAATTAATAGAAATCATTCACACACCTTTGGCAGCTAGCTAACAATAGCCCCATGTAAGTGCAAAACTACAAATATTTGGAGAAAATTAGCAGTGTGTCAAAAGTAATGATTCTAAAGTTTAAATTAATTTGAAAGCAATATCTACCATGTTCACATGTTTATTAAGATTAACTATGGATTTTATCATATATTCATTTTTTTATTTCTTTTATGTTTGGTTTATTGATGCTTCTTTTATGTTTGGTTTATTGGTTCCGGAGGAAAATATATATGTAAAACAATTTTATCAATATATATTCATTTTATTATTTCTTTTAAAGTATCAACGAAAGTTAATATCTTGGATGATGAAGTGCATATTTTTCTATCACTTAATGTGTAG
This sequence comes from Hippophae gyantsensis, assembly GCA_030763125.1. Taxonomy (NCBI): domain Eukaryota; kingdom Viridiplantae; phylum Streptophyta; class Magnoliopsida; order Rosales; family Elaeagnaceae; genus Hippophae; species Hippophae gyantsensis. The sequence goes on from CM061028.1 coordinate 13,189,174, forward strand.
AACAATTTTATACCATTGTGGAAATTGATCGATGAAATTGTGAATATGATTAATTTATTTGATTTTAATTCATTTTCAATTTTATGAGTTATAAATTACTCACATGTTTTTTTATAATTGTTATTATATCATTAAATTGTTAATTTTTTCATAAACAAAGCTACGACGACTTGATAAAAAATCATTTGAATATTGTGATTAGATTTATTAACCTAAATTGATTATATGTCATTAAGAAGAAGAGCACGTGTACCCAAATTATGAGACAAATATTTAAAATGATGAAAAACACTCAAGACATAGATAAGTGGATTACTCCATATAACGGAGTGTAAGTAAATTATTGTAATCTTTGTGAAAAATTATGTTATGTGATCAAAGATATTTACCACTATATATTTATTATAAATTAATGCAAATACCATTGAATTTTAATTGTATATGAACCATTAAAAATATTATATATTACTTGGATTTAATACGGGGAGAAGTGTTCTCCGATATTAAAAACATTATGAATGATTAAATTATATTTTTTTTATTAACTTTATGTTTTTAGAAACATTAAGTTTTAATTTTCCTTCACAAATAACCTTTATTTTGCTTTTCTTTCTTTAATATATAGGGTACATATTGTGTTGAATGGTCATCAAAATCAAAGAGCTCAAGGTTTGCTAGTATGGTATAGAATGAGAGTAAGTTATGAATGCATGGTTCATTAACCTTTATAATTTAACATTTTTAGATTTTTCATATATATATATAAACTAGAAGTACTTACACTAGTTATTGATCATCTCTATATAATATCTTTTTAATTAGATTATATTAAGCTTACAATTAATTTTTTATTCTAATATGTAGTGTCTTAAGAAAAATGACTTGGTGACTTGTGGGTATTATGTCCTTATGTTTATAAGGATAATTATTGACAATCCACTTGCTTCCATGATTGACTTGTTAATAATTTAAATTATTTTTTGTATTTTCTTTTCAAGTTTGAATTTTGATTTCAATTTTTGCTTTATAAAAATAGGTAGCTAGCTAACAATAATTTAAAATATGTGTACATTGAAGCTTAATCATGAAGTAACTTACACCAATGGTGAAATTGATAAGATGCGGAATGAGTGAGTAGAGTATACAAATCAGTTCTTAAAGTGATAGCTAGCTAGCTAGTTAGACCATCTATATGCTCTTATTTACAATTTTGTTAGATTAATTTAGATTGTGGACAATTTGATTAGTATAATTATTGGCTAACTTTTTGTATGTATTTCATATTTTGGAACATTTTAATTAGTTAGTTAGTAATGTTTTATTATTTTTTGGTGCATAAACTCTTAAATATAATACTCTTAATTTTAATATAATATAACTTTTAATACTGTAATAGAAAGATTTATTGTATTTTATATTGAAAATAGGTATTGATAAATGAGGTTAATTAAGATGTATATGGTTATGGTTTAAATGTAAACCGAGACCAAATATGAGTATAAAAGGTCACGATTTAAGTGTCATCGAGACAATAGACGTACTATTTGGTCATGGTTTTCTTAAAAATTGTGACCAAATGATATGTCTATAGTCAGGGTCTTATGAAAGCATGTGACCAAATGCAATGTCTATGGTCAAGGTTTTATTGAAGATTGTGACCAAATGATATGTTTATGATCATGATCTTTTATAAGATCGTGATCAAATGCTATGTCTATGGTCACGATCTTCTAAAAGACCATGACCAAATGGTATGCCTATGACCTTAGTCTTTTATAATACTATGACCAAATGGTATGCCTATGACCTTAGTCTTTTATATGATTGTGATAAAATGATATGTCTATAGTCTCGATTAAAAATTAAGTCCATATGTAAGAGTCTCTGGTCTTTCTTCTTTAGGCCTCGATTTTATAACCATAGTCATATATCTATGGTCAAGGTTAAAAACCGAGGCCATGTGTCAATATTGTAATAATGCTTACTGCTAGCAACGCTTCCTTACTACATGGTTTTGTTTCTTAATTGCATGTTGTGTTTCCTTTAAAGGATCTTGGACCCTTGAACTATTTCTAAGGTGTAGAAGTACTACCTACTGACTGGTGTGTTTTTAACTCAACACAAATATATTGTTGATCTCCTATCTCGAAAAAGTCTTACTGAGTGTAAGACAATTGCAATCCCTTTGATTTCAGAAGGAGTATTGTCAAAAAATGATTGATATAAATTGTGTCCAAAGTTGGCTTCTCAGTATAGGAGGCTTTACAATACTATTGTATTACAAACTCATAATTGGCCTTCTCATTAAGCATGTATGTTAGTATCTATATAAACCTACTAATGTTCATCTTTAATCCTTGAAAAGAATTTTATGTTATCTAAATGATACTATATCTTTTGGTTTGAAATTAACTAAGTCTCAGTTACTTGATCTTGTGGGATTTTCTATTATAGACTAGACTACATGCCCAAATGATAAGAGAAGTGTTAGTGCACAATGCATTTTCCTTGGAGATAATTTGGTATCTTGGGCCTCCATAAAGCAAAGAGTAATGGCTAAATTTTTTCAGTTGAATTTGAATATCATGCCTTGGCCTTTTTTTTCTATAGAAAGCAAGTGGACCGAGTCATTACTAGCTGAGCTTGGTATTGTCTTACAACAGATACCTTTGTTGTATTATGACAACATAATTGCCAAGTATATCTCACCAAACCTTCTACTTCATCAACGTACAAAACATATAGAGATTGATATACATTTTGGGCTAGAACAAGTGCTATGAAAGGAAATAGTCATAGAATATTGGCCCTCTAAATATTAACTTATAGATATACTAATTAAGGCATCATTGAGACAAAGATTCTTGGAGTTAAGGAGCAAGCTATAATGCATTATCTAGATAGATTCTTGGAGTTAAGGAGCAAGCTATAATGCATTATCTAGATAGATTCTTGGAGTTAAGGAGTAAGCTATGTAATGGCTAGCCAATAGTCTATATGTTGGAAAAATCGGGTATATTTTCCCTATTCTAAGTAGTTACTATTCACTTATGATTTAAATGAATAGAACTCAAATTAACCCAAAAAAATAATGCTATTGAAAATATAATTCTAAAATATATTAAATTAGAAAAATATAAACACCAAAAATTTAACGAGGTTTGGTTTAAATGTTACCTATGTCCTCAAGCGTCGTTGACCACTTCTACTATATCTAAATGGATGAATTCCAAAATTACAACTAATTAGGAAAAAATGAGCTAATCAATTACCTTTCTAAAAGAGAGAAATATTTACAAATTTTGGGATATCTTAGAAGTGGAGAAGGGGGCTTTATTTATAATCCAAAATACAACACTCACCTTCATTCCTAATCAATGTGGGATTTTTTCAAATTTTCTCACTAAAGAGCTATATAAAAAATCTCTACCTTAGCAATTTAGTGATTCTTAAATGATTTCTTCAATATCTAGATCAACGATGCCATTGCCAACTTAAATTTGCAGGATGTTAATCAAGTTCAGAAAATGTTTGAACTTGATTGGCATTACCACCTTGGTCATCATATTTGTGGGATTTTCTGTAGTAGTAATCTTCTGAACTAATACTCCAACTTCAATAATATCTTGCACAAAATGGTAACAAACATCAATATGCTTTGTACGTGCATGGTAGACTTGGTTCTTTACAAAATGAATAGCACTCTGACTGTCACAAAACACCTTAATATTTGTTGACCAACTCCCAAGTCTTCAAGAAAACCTTGTAACCAAATAGCTTTCTTCATAACCTCCGTGACTGCCATATACTTTGCCTCTATAGTAGATAAAGAAACTATGGACTACAAGGTAGACTTCCAATTGATTGGTACTCTAACAAGAGTAAACACATAACCAGTAGTTAACCGATGCTTATCTAAATCTCCTGCTGAAATACTAAACAAACATCTACAATATATAAAATATACCGTAGAATCCATTTCACAACCAACCAATGTCCTTTACTAGGATCATACATGTACCTTCTTACAGCACCAACCATATATGAAATGTCAAGTCTCATACACATCATTGCATACATCAAGCTACCAACCACATTTTCATATGGTACCTTTGCCATGTATTCTTATTCTGTATCATTCTTAGGAGATAATTGAAAACTAAGCTTCTACATCATTCTTAGGAGATAATTGAGAACTAAGCTTCTACATGATTCTTAGGAGATAATTGAGAACTAAGCTTCTACATGATTCTTAGGAGATAATTGAGAACTAAGCTTGAAATGAGGAATAAATGGAGTACTTACAGGTTTTGTTTGTTCATTCATACCAAAACATTGTAGTACCTTCTTCAAATATTGACTCTGTGTCAAACTAAGCTTCCCCTTCTTCCTATCTCTACTTATCTCCATGCCGAGAATCTTCTTGGCTTCTCCCAGATCTTTCATCTAGAACTTCTAACTTAGTTGAGCCTTCAAATTCTCAATTTCTACTTGGCTATTCGATGAAATCAATATATCATTGACGTACTATATGAGATAGATGAAAGACTCATCTTGTAGCTTGCGAAAATACACACAATGACCATGTGCACTTTTAGTATACTTCTACTACAACATAAACTGATCAAATCATTTTTACCATTTCCTTGAAGATTACTTTGATTTGTTTAGTTTGCAAACCCAATTCTCTTTACCAATAAATTTAAACCCTTCCCGTTAAGACATATAGAATTCCTTTTCCAAGTCACTGTGTAGAAACACGGTTTTCACATCAAGTTGAACAAGTTCCAAATCCAAATGTGCTACCAAGGCCAACAAAATTCTAATGGAGGAATAATTTAGAACTGGAGAAAATACCTCATTATAATTGATTCCATCCTTTTAAGCATAGCCCTTAGCCACCAACCTTGCTTTATAGTGAACACCGTCTTTGTTAGGAAATCCTTATTTCTTTGCATACACTCATTTGCAACCAATTTCCTTATTGCCCTTAGGTAGATGTGTCAACTTCCATGTCTTATTATTCTGAAAGGACATAAGTTCTTTGTCTATGGATTCCTTCCATCTTTCAACTTCAAGGCTTTTGATTAATTTTTTATATATGGAAGGAACATCATCATGAATAACTAAAAGTGCACATGCCACTATATTCTTAAACTAATCAAGTAGATCTTCCATATCTTTATATCGAGAAGACACTTTGAAAATTTGTCATCGTGGCCTATCAATTGCAGTTTCTTCTTATTAATGTGAAGGTTCTTGGGTTAAAACCTCTTCTTCATCTAATTCATCTTTTCCCAATGAAGGATTAGTTTCTGTCTTATCTCCACCAACTAGATTAACGACTATGTTTTTAAACTCCATTTTCTTTAGAGTTTGCTCCACCTACTGCAAAGTGTCATCAATCTTCTCAGTTATCTTTCTCAGAAAGGTAGATTCATCAAAGGTAACATCTCTTCTAAAGATTATCTTTTTCTTTTCAAGGAACCATAGTCGATATCCCTTAGAACTAGTAGGGATCCCCCAAAAAATAGTTTTTGTAGCTCTTGGATCTAACTTTGACTCTGTTACATGGTAGTATGCAATAGAACCAAACACATGTAAGAAATCGTAATCTCTAGTAGGTTTTCCAGACCATACCCCCATAGACGTTTTGCCTTCAAGAGTAGATGATGGTAGACGGTTGACAAGATGATATGTATACGTCACAGTCTCAGCTCAATACTGCTTGCCTAACCTAGCATTTGACAACATACACCGAATCTTCTCCTACAAAGTCTGATTCGTACGTTCTGTAACTCCATTTTGTTGTGGTTTTTTTAATAGTGAAGTGTCGCACTATCCCTTATTCTTCACAAACTTTCATAAATGGATCGTTTGTGTACTCAATTCCATTATTAGACCTCAGACACTTGATCTTCTACAAGTCTGTGTCTTGATCATCATCTTCTACTTGAGAAAAATTCCCAACACTTCATTCTTCTTCTTTATGAGATACACCTAAACTCTTCTAGAGAAGTCATTAATGAAAGTGACATAATAACGTTTGCCACTCATGGATGGAGTTCTTGTTGGCCCCCACACATCTGTATTAATGTAATCCAAGATGTTTTTTGTATTATGGAGTGCACTGCAAAAGCTTACTATTTTCTACTTTCCCAATACACAATGCTAACAGAATTCCAACTTGTCGATTATTGCGCCTTTTAATAAGCCTTGCTTTATAAGAATCTGTTAAGCTTTTTCACCAACATGTCCCATACATATATGCTATAGCTTGGTATTTTCTGAATCTCTTTCTTCCTCTCAAACTACTACTAAAGTTGTCCCAATAACCATACTGCTAAGGTAGCAGTACAAGTTATTCTTTCGAACACCTTTCATTGCCACAAGTGCTCCAAAAGTACCTTCAATGCCCTATTTTGTATGGTCACAGTGAAGCATTTTGATTCTAAGACTCCCACAATAATAAGATTTTTCTTCATATTTGAAACATCCGTCAAGATTATAGTTGAACCATCTTGATTCTTTAAACAAATTGTATCTATCCCTAAAACTTTACATGGATAATCATTACCCATGAAAACAACACCACCGTCTAATTCTTCAAAGTTAAAAAACCATTCCTTATTAGGAGACATATGGAAGGTACACATTGAATAAAAAATCCAATCACTAGGATGGGATACTGTTGACAAACTAACAATGCAAAATCTGAATTTGAATTGCTTTAAGCTATACATGCATCAGACAACACAACTTTTCCTTTCTTCTATAGATTTAGACATTTTTTCTTCCAATGGCTTTTTTCATGAAAAAAGGCACATTCAGCTTTACGAAGCCTTCCTATTGAATGCTATATACCTTTCCTTCCTTTATGTTAATTTTGTGGATGCCCTCTTACAGATAGTTCCTCTACTGTTTCATTCTTGCTTTATTTTTTATCTTTCTTTCTAATTTCATAACTATACAAAGTAGTGTAAACTTCCTCAAAAGACACTTTATCCTTCCCAATGAGTAAGCTCGTAATAAGGTGATCAAACTCATCAGGAAGGGAGGCTAACAACATCAAGGCTAAATATTCATCTTTAAAAGTTTCATCTATATTTAACAAATATGCTACTAATAATTAAAAACAGTAATATGATCGTTTATTGCGGTACTTGGAAGGTATTATAAACGGAACAACTTTTTCTTCAAATATAGTCGATTATGTCTGCTTTTCTTCATGAATTTGTTCTCTAACGCCTTCCACAACTTACTTGCGGATGTCTCCTTCATTAACGTGTACTTTTGTTCTCTTGAGAGATACGAACAAATTGTACCACATGCTAATCGGTTGATATTTTTCCACTCGACTTCATCTACTTCATCTGGTTTCTCTTTTTTAATGGTGATATATAGACCATGTTGAAACATAGCATCTTGAACTTCGTCTTACCACATGCCTAAATGATCGGTTCCATTAAACTTCTCCACCTCAAACCTTGCATTCATAACCATTGTTTTGGCTTAGGTGGATGGTTAGCCTTTGTTTGAAGGAGACATTTCTTCGGCCATTTCTTCAGATTACAACAACTAGCAACTATATTCCAATAGTAAGCAAACCGAATACAAAAATGCCTAGGTAGACCTTCGGCTCTGATACCAATTGTTGGAAAAATCGGGTATATTTTTTTCTATTTTAAGTAATTATTATTCACTTATGATTTAAATGAATGGAGCTCAAACTAACTCAACAAAATAATGCGATTGAAAATATAACACGAAATGAAACTAAAGTAAATATTAAAGTATAAAAATAAAATACTAGAAATTTAATGAGATTCGGTATAAATGTTACTTATGTCTTTGGGCATCGTCAACTATTTTCATTATCTCCAAATGAATGAACTCTAAAATTATAACTAATTGGACAAAAATGAGCTAATTAATTACCTTTCTAAGTGAGAAAAAGGTTTATAAATTTTGAGATGTCTTAAAAGTGAATAAGAGAACTTTATTTAAAGTTTAAAATATAATAACCATTTTAAATCTTAATTAATGTGAGATTTTTTAAAATTTATTTACTAAGGAGTTATAACATTGAAGCTACACATGTAATGATTAGATAGGTTACATCGTAACTAACAAATCTATATAAAGACTATTTGTAGCACATTGCTCATTTAATAAAGTAATTCAGTTTTCACTCTATTTCTGCGTGATGTTACTGTAATATATACTTTGATGTTTACATAAATAAAGCAAGAAAGATAAGAGAATACAATGCTTTAATATTTGATCACATGTTTGTATTCCTTATAACTCTAGCTTCAAATACAAACTATATTAAAAAAATCAAAGTGAATTACATACTTGTAGGTTTAATTAATTTGTATAGAATAAGCCAGAGAGTTTCATCTTTAACTATTTTCACACTATATATATAACAAAAAAAAATATTTTTCTCAGGACTTTTTTACTTTCTCCTAAAGTAAAAAAATATAAAAAAATTTATACGTTAAAAATAAAATAACATAAATAATTAAATAATATAAAAATATTTTATTCTTCCTTGTCTCTCGTGATTTCATTTATATAATCATTTATATAATCAAATCAAAGTGAAATAATTCTTTCCATCATTGTTTATGATTTTTACTTTCTATATCATTGAATAATATTTAGACTTATAATAGATCAATTAATCATTAAAAATACCTAAAATTTCATCCCTTATAATATTTTAATATAAAGTTAGATACTTTATAGATCAAATAGTAATTGATGTAGTTTAAATTTAAAAGATTTTAATCGTTTGTTAGTTAAATATATATATTTTTATATGTACCATTGACTAACTATATATTATTATTTGTATTTTTTGCAAGTAAATTCGTTAACTATAACTTCGTCTTGAATAACATAACAGTATTAGTATCATATTTTATTTAAAATAAAAAATCGATCAATGCCTTAAATTTGATTTGATTTGATTAATAAGCCGTGATGAGAGAATATAACTCCGAATAATTAAGAGAGATACAATTGTCAACTCTCTGTCACTTTTGAAACTTCTGCATCGTATCAACCACCTTTAATTCTAACGGTAAGATAAAATATAAAAAAAATGAAAATCATCAAAACATGATTTTGAAATTACCTAATATCTCCTCTAAATCAAACGTTATAGACACTTTTAGAATACCGATCGAATGTCTTAAAACATCTCTAGATGTAGGACATTCTCATTTTCTCTAAATTTTTACCAAACTAAATTATGGGATACCTTCAAATGATATATATTCATGATGTATTGCTTGTACATGAATATTTGACGAAAAATTAAAAACTGCGTCTAACATAATATCCAAAAACAATTCAATAAAGCTGTTCTGGTAACTCTGGTGTTCCCCCAGCTTTAATGAAAATATCGAACCAAAAGTCCATGTTGTTGTCAATAATATTATAATCATCATAGCTCATGAGTTCCATTGAATTGAATGGAGATAGTGGATTTGATTCAATTGGGTTCTCAGAAAACTCAAATTGGTTGCTGGAATAATTCTCAGCTAAACTTGTTTCTTCTGACCAAAAACTTTCATCAATCTCAGGAAAATAATTTTCAGAGCTGGTTTCTATGTTGTTATCACCAGTATTGTTGTTTGTTTCCTCAGAAAAAAGTGATATTGAGGAAAACTCATTTGATTTTGAGGATTGTGGTTCTGATATTGATGTACTACAACCTGAAGTACTACTCTGATCTGATTTTTCTGGAAAATTATTTGAAGTTGATGATGATTCAATTTTGGAAATGGAAATATTATTCATAGTCACATCAGCTGGTTTGGTTTCTGAGATTGATGAGGAGTTGTGTTGGGTTTGTTTCAGCCTTTTCTTCAAGTGGGTGTGCCACACATTTTTTATTTCATTATCGGTCCTCCCTGGTAATTTTGCTGCGATTGATGACCATCTGAGAATCAACTACAATTATTAGTTATTATTTAATTATATATTTAATATATAATTAGTTGCTTAAGTTATATATGTATATATGCTAACACATACGCTTCCTTTTCTAACCGAAATAGATATAATATGAACAGATAATGTATAACTTAAATTAATGGTTTAGATATTATGTAAATTATAAATTTAAAATTAATTAATAACACTTAAAATTAAAATCAAATATAAAAACAATGGTCACATATTTTATGTCTTTAGAACATTTTGACAAAGTAATTTTTATACGAAAAACATAAATCATAAAAAAGTTTAAACTAATTACTCTTTAGTCACTTGATTTTATAATTATGTGATTAAAATATTTATTTTTTATAACAGATAAAATACATTTTAGTTACATAATTATGAAAAAAATGAACATTTTAATCATATAATTATGAAATTATGTGACTAAAATGTCTTAATTTAAAATTTATAATAATTTATATATTTTATATAAAAACTAAGTCACTAAAGTGTCCAAGTGATACATTTTTAGTGATAGTTATAATTTTTCTTTCAATCATTATATCAATATATTGCATGATAGTAAATGATTTTTTCAAAAGTTTTGTGTAAACCATTTGTATGGAAACTATATACATACAGAAGAGATAATATCAGTTGAAACAATTTATGATGTAATTTTGTTACATTATTGTATATTAAAAAGAATAATATATTTTATTTATTTATTTATAGATTATACCATTAAATCTTAACGGATGAAATATTGGTATAGTAATTATAATATATATATAAAATATAGCTAATATTTATGAGTCACACTATTAAGTATAGTATCAACATACTACAGAACTTATCTATAACATATTAATAGTGAACTACTCCTTTGTATAGAAGCACAGTATAACTCAGGACATATTTGCATATTCATATTTTATTATATTCACATGTGAAAACGAGCTTGCATGACTAGCTATATTCATGTGATTATCAATTTTCATCGTAGTTAGTGTTCCAGTTTTGAGAATCTTATTTGAATGGCTAAACTCGTGATATATCTCTATCAAGATTATGTTATAAGTAATGTTTTATATTTATTAAATACAATATTACAATGGAATTTATAAAGATTATGATATTTAGTGTCTTTAACAGTTAGATTAAATTTTTTTAAGAATTGAAAGATATATAATACTTATAAACTTTAACATGATACGATAGTTTGAATTAATTTAGTCAAAAAAAAAAAACTTAATTAGGTAGCTTCCTATGTCTTTAACATGATGCTAGAGATTTCAATTGTTAAATATATATATATATATATATATTAAGCAAGAATTATGCAGTTTTGAAATATCTCATATATTGATAAGGGATCGAAATCAATTATATATACATACAATAGAAAATTTTTCTAATAAAAATTAATTATAAATTACCTATTTCCAAGCATTTGATGTAAGGTGATGATAGTTTCTTCTTCTTCTCTAGTAAAGTTTCCTCTCTTAATATCTGGCTTCAAGTAGTTAATCCACCGGAGTCTACAGCTCTTCCCACATCTTAATAGTCCTAAAAGGAATTTCCAAACATGGGATGAAATTAATCAGAATGCAAAACAAGCCTGTACGTGTATATATAGATAGAGTCACGATATACTCCAGCGCTGCCGAGTGCCGACCGACCACTATACTTATCTGCAAAAGTTAAGATTGGCTAGTATATATATAGGCCAAGTAAAAAATTGTTAACGATATATTGATTAATTACCAGCTTGTTTTGGAAGTGCACGCCAATTAGAATGTCCATGGTTTTGGATGTAATGAATAAGGATTTGGTCTTCTTCGGTACTCCAAGGACCTTTATTCAGTCCCATCTTTTCACAGCAAGGAGCTCTCACCATTTTGATCTCTGTATGTATAGTAATTGATTCTAGCTACTATAACTACTCCTTAGATAGTTAATTATTATTACTCTCTTAGCATCGTTTTCAATGTTTTCAGAGTTAAGATCCCTTGGCTCAAACGTTTGCTCAAGACGAGGTTGGTTATTTATAATGTCCTCTAGCCCAATAAAGAAGACTATACATTGGTCTAAATAGACTGTGGATCGATATAATCATTTATTCATAAGCACATGTTGTTTCCCGGAAGCTGGATTTCTCTCTCCCACACGCAATAAACTATTTTTTTTTATTAGTTAACCAAGTTTAAATTTGGATAATGATAAAAAATATTAATTTTATTCTAATATTTTTATATTAATAATCATTTGATTTGTCGCGTTAAATATAATTAATTTTTTAAAGAGATGATAGTGTTAACAGGTTTAATAATTATTCTTTTATATGTTATATATGAGATATTCGAATTTTTTTAACATTATTATTAAATTAATGGGTTTTAAATTTTGAATTAAGCATATGCTTTTGAAAGAGTATGAAGTAAAAATTTTGGAGTTGGGAAGTTTGAATCCATAATTTAGAAAATGTTAAAAGTTGTATTTATTATTCTCGTATATAATATTCGGTGATAAAAGTGGGTGATATTATATTTTAATCAAATTGCTTTTTAAATTACAAAGCTTTTTGGACTGTTGTACATTTCAATTTTGTTTTGTCTTTTAGTAACATATTTTTGGGTGGCTAAGATGTCTTGCTGTGAAAAAAAGAAAAAGAAAAAGAAAAAAAGAAGAAAAATATCTTTTAATCCGTTAAAAAAAGATTTCTTGCAGTCACTTGCTACTGAAGGCTCAAAATTACAAATGTTTATTATATTGGATATATATGGTTAAAAATAATTTAAATTATCTATAATTTATATTTAATTTATGTATATTATTTAAATAAATAAATAAATATTAATATATATATATATATATATATTATATTATATGTACGTACTTATATATTATAAGCATATTATTTTAATATAATTTAATTATAAATAAATTGTACATTCATGCTATTTAAAGTTGTAACTGCATACTACTAGATAGTAATAAAATTATAATACTTAAACTGTAAAAGTGCACAATGTCATGCATTTATAATAGAACTATAAAATATATGGTTCATTCTTTTTAATCAATAAGAAAATAAAGTACCAGAAAATGTAAGCTACTGATGCTAGTATTTGAAGTAGCCAAATAAAATTTTACTAGTGTTCGTAGGAGTATAGAATATGATGTGGTGTAAATTAATTATAATTTTTAAAACTTTTTGTTTCATTGTTTTAATAAAAATAATAGTAAATACATTCTTACAACCAAATTTAGAAAGCAGTTATAAAAATACGGTTAAATTTTGGATTATTATTTTCATAAAATCAAACTTTAAAATTATTACAAAAATATAATCAAATTTTATTTTATTACTTCTACAAAATTAAATTTTACAAAAATACTTGCAGTAAACCATTAAAATTGAGTTAAAGACAAGTTATATGTATACGTGTCAATGATATTTATGTTAAATTTTCAAAGTTTAATAATATGAAAATAATAATAATAAAGTTTAATGGTATTTTTGTAAAATTTGTGAATTTTATTGGTATAGAAGTAACAAATCAAAATTCAATAGTATTTTTATAGCAACTCTTAAAGTTCGGTGCTAAAAAAAACTTATTTACTTTAAAAATAAATATATTTTTTTAAAATTTGACAAAAAAATATAATTTGTAATTCGAGTCCCACTTTTAATATAGTAAACAGACTTATACAAACATAATGAATAAGGAACAATTTTTTTTACACTTTCGTAATACTTAACATACCAATGCTATCCTTTATATACAAATATATCACTATTTATATCTAATTTATATATTTTTACTACAAAGAAAAAGCGTAATAAAATATTCCACATTTAATAACGTGTAGTTGGATGTTATTCAAATTTACAACTGTTCATTATTAAATTTCAATTAATTATATTAGACTTATTGGTGTGTTATTTCTTTTGTTATAAACTTTTAAGGATGATAATTTTCCTATTTTTAATTGGTTTTCAAGTATAGGTCCTACCATTAAATAATGAGTGAAAGTTCTCCACTCGAGGAAGGTGTTATAGACACCTCATAGTAAAAAGATATCAATTAGTGTATCGCATATGTAGATAAGGAGAACAAAGAATAATAGCCGGTTAATCACATGATAGATAAGTCAAAAAATCTAAAAACAAAGGAAATTAATGCTTTCTAATCACAATCAATGTCTTTTATGTATGAACGTATTTGATAATATATAATAACAGAACATGTCAGCAAACATAACAAATAATAAAACTTCATAAACCCACACATGAACTAACAACCATGTGTTTACATCCACGAAAATACTAAGGCCAACCACCAAATCAAAAGCAATTCATTATAATAAGCAAATGAATAGTTCACAATTAAAGAATTATAAACTTATACTCTTGTCGTGTGGAGCACCACACTTAATTGCGCCTAAGCTTCCTCCAATAAAAATACAATACAAATAGATCTTGTTATTGTCTAGAGTTTCACCACCACATGATATGATACAAATATCGATGGATGTATAGTGAAAAAACATAGGGTATGAAAACTCCCTTCAATATGTACCAATAACTATATCTTGGTGTTTAATTAACTCAATTGTAACTAACCAACCCATTTTTATAAAATCACATCATCTACCACTAACACAAAGCCACACTTAACATACCATTGATATAGGTTTAGAAAACAACTTTCCACAAAATTCCAATTCTTTCATCTTTTAATTAATTCTAAACACACAACATGAAGGGATATTTATATAAACCTTAGCAACATTCATGGATCTTATCGCCTTCTTGCCAACCACCTTGGTGAGGTCCCACCAATAACCTCGGAGGGGTAATAGACTCCTTTGGTGAGGATAATGTTGGAAATTTCTCTACGACAACCTTGATGAGCTCTCACAAACAATTCAACAAGTTCATAAAACTATCTTTTTTATTTGAAATGTTGACTAAGTTTTCCCTAAAAAACAGCAAAATAATAATGCAAACACAGCCTAAACATGACAATTACATGCTTGAAATCCCATATGGTATGCGTATCATGCAAACATTCAAAGTATAATCTATATGAGTGTGTGAAATAATGAATCTTTAGTAATTGAATTTACATAGAGAATGACAAATACATTAAGTAAAAAATACAAACTTGGTGTTTTGCATATGAGAATGCCATCACCAAAACTAGAGGACATACATTATCTCACATTGGCTTTCCATGGAGAAAACACTGCATAACCTAAAGAGACACAATCAAGACACCTCCAATACACCTAACTCTAGTGCATAGTGATAAGTGCTTAAAAACACTAAAATTATCATGATTTAATGTAATTTAATTGATTAAATAGATTTATATTTGTATGATTTTATTATATTTTTATATAAATTTGTCTTTTCGGAATCACTTGTATTTTTATATTTTTTAGATATTTTCGTTTAAAAATAACTTAAAGACTTGAACAAAAATAGTGGAGACAATACATCACAAATATGTTGAAAAAAACGAGAAAAAGTCAAAAAGATGGAAAAATTGGATAAAATGGGCCAATGTGGTCAAAAATATTAAAAACGCCCAGCACAAACTTGTGTGGAGTCCCGCGCAAGCCTAGCACATGCTTGTATTGTGTCCCATGTGCACCAGCATACACCTGTGCTTATGCCGCGCACGCTAAAAGCTCGTCTGTCGTAAATATCACAACCCACACCCGTGCCAGCCCGTCCAAACGCATCCAAAATTAATTTTTGAAATATTTCCACCTTTTTTGACCTTTTTCTCACCTAAAAGCATCATTTCTCCCATTGTAAAAAACACAATTTTCTCAACTCTTTCTCTCTCTAAAAAGTTTTCTTAGTTTTTTTTAGTTATTAGTTTTAAAGTTCTCATTTTGAGAAAAAAACTAGCTATGTTTTTATAGATTTTTAGTTTTTTATTCAATAATCGAAAATGCAAATCCGCTTAAAAGTTTTCCACAACAGAATTAACATCAAATTTCTTTAAGGATTCTTTTGAGATATAATTTTAAAATGAATTCTTTATAATTATTTTTTATGTTTTATTCTTATATGTTATGTTTAATTTATCTGTGATTGAATTTAACATAACTTGCTGTTTGTAAATATGATATAATAATAATAATATTGTTATACTTACGAAATATTAAATAGACAAAACATTTCTATTAAATAAATTGATTTTGTTTTTATTCAAGATTTTATATTAAAGATATTAAAGAGAAATATATTATTTTTCATTACAAACTTAAATCGGAAAATTAGACTTTGAGGTTACCCTTTTCAAACCCGACTTGATGCGAGGCTACTCGATCTCCAGTAATACACGCAATCTCTATCAATCTGTTGTTGAAAATATCCAATGCTTTTGAGGCAGAGAGAAATGCTAAGAAACTGTCATTCCTGGCATATATTTGGGGAGCATTCTACCTGCCACTAGTCCAGCAGCCAATGCAGCCCCAAATGAAGCATGCAATCTCACGCAGTAATATTTAGCCATGAAAATCTTCTGCTTGTTCTGTAATGCAATTTATCAAAATCAAAATCAGAAGCTCATCTATATAAATATTACAGAAGATAAGGCTGTTTGTTCTGTATATTCAACTAATGTGATTTCACATTGAAGGTTCATATAAACACTAGCTCCCAGATTCCCAGGTTTATTCATAAATGCCCATAATTATCCTCATAATAAGCAAAAGATATGGTCTCGAAAAGGAGACAAGTTTGTAGCAAATTTTGGTTTTCCATGCACCTTTAATCTTATGTTACATAGACCTTTATAGGATCTTGAGAGTCGTAAATTCTTAGACACACGTATGGGTATCGAACACATCCATTTTTATATAGTTTATGTATATTTACACGAAATTGGAATATTTGAGTACTCACACCTATGTCCATGTCATGTGACTCATGTCTTTGCACACAGGTTTCAAGAAAAATGAGGAGTTCAAGTAACATATCCTTTAATTGAAAGGTGAACATCCCTTTTTGTATAGATACTCTTGTTTTTGCAAGAGGAAAAACCAATTAGATTAAAACCAAATGTTTGAAAATTCAAGCCTTTTAAGAACACATCACAAGTTAAATGCTCACCTCATGGTTTTCTATAACAAAACTCATAACAAGTTTCGCCATTGGCACGGTCAGCGCACAAAATATCTGGAATAATCAATAAAGAATGAGAGTTATTTCAGAGTATACCTAAAACAAATGCTATTGCACAATAAGAATAGAAAGAGACCTTATCTAGAATCTATCAGGCATAATTTTCAAAATTTTAAATTTATCATACAATGGAAGGAAGAGGAAGAGTGCCACTTAGACCAAGCGCAAAAGTCAGAACATAGAGTGCAACAATTGTCAGAATCACTATCGCACTACCTCTTTCAGTTCCAACTCTAACCTGTGTAAAAAGAAATGACAAAGAGTAGTTACACCAGTTTGCTTCAGTAGCTAATTTAAATAATTTAATAAATGAAGCATATTCACCAAAGGGGACATTTTTCCAACAGCCTTGTCTCCTTCTATCTGAGTTGTAGAAGTTAACGTTAGTCCACACACTAACTTCATACGTGCTTAAACAGAATAACGATGTGCAAAATAATCGGCTAAACTTATTACAAAGCTCCAAACTTATCCTCGACTTACTAAAGTAACCAAATTTTAAAAGTTGCACTAAAGTCCCCAAACTTTTTAAAATATTTAACTTGGGTCCTATTTTAGCTAATCGTATATGTAGTATAAAATGCACACATGAACTGCACCTAGCTTATAATCAACGTGGGCAGTTTATCACGTATGGAAAACATTAATAAATTAATCACGTGTTACTAGCTACAATAGGACCTAAGTGATACCTTTAAGAAGTTTGAGGATGCTAGCACAACTTTTGTAAGTTCAAGAACGTAATGTGAATGAAGTTGTAAATGGCGACCTTCGAAGGAGTTTAGCCAAAATAAAATGTACAAAGGGAAAAAAAGAGAATTACCTGATGAAAGTGACTACAAAATAGGATTAATGTTGTTGTAAAACCAACAAGAAGAGATGCAGCAAGAACACAAAGATTTAATGAAGGATTCTTCGTACCGCTGTCAAAAGAAAGAAATAGGCCATATTAAAGACTGAAACAAGAAATTTGTTGTTGAATTGGTCATCCCTTTAACTAACCTTGTGCATCCTTGCAATAGGTAAAAAGCCGAAGTAGCAAATGGACCAAATGCTGAGAAGCACAAAGGTTCTCCCAGTCCTTGGTAGCTTAATCGAAATGGTGGGCACTGCAATTAGTATAATAAGAGAAAAAAAAATCTCGTCACCCACACAACATAGCAACCAAGCATCAGCATGGAAAACAAAGTCACAGAGTGGTCAACTTATTCTGCATTCATGATTATAGGTAAATATGTGTTGAGTAACATAGCAAGAGGAGAATTAGAAATGTATACATTGTGTGTTAATGTCAGAAACGAGGCTGAGATACAGAAAAAATAAAAACTATTCCTCTGATGACAGGTCTCAAACATATTGATAGATATGGTTGAACAAATGAATACTATACTAGCTACTAAATAGAACATCGGTAAATAAAGATTTGTTACAAGCACCTTCTGTTACATCCAACAATCAAACAGATGATAATGCTATTATGAGAGAATGTTGCATATAATGCAGAATTGATACGTGGTGGAACAAGTTTATTATAGCTTTTATTTTTATAAAAATGAATAAAGAGTAAGAAGTGTAGACAAAATTATTACTAAGGGATATTCAACATGTAGTATATAAGATTTTCTCTACTCAGGCAGTGCCTTTCAGTTAATATCTATTGAAAGAAAATTTGTACCCACTACCAGCGAATTTAGTGAATTCATAAGTAAGATGAAGAGCAAACAAGAGTGGAGCCTAATTGAACCTTCAAACAAAATTAAGTATATCCATCTCTTACGTACCTGATATATATAGCCACAAATTATGGCACAAGTGAGTAAAAATATTGCTTGTTTATTTCCTGCTTGAATGGCTGTCCGAGTCAGCAAAATGAAGCCAATGACAAGCAACGAGTAAGCAGCTAGAATGGTTCCTGTACGGCTTCCCAAACACATTACAGGGAACAATTGGCCCATTAAAACATGAAACAAAATGTGAGATGTTGAAGGAAAAAATCAAACAATTTAGTGACATTGAAAATAAAGAGAATAATGGAACTTACCTGCCAAGTAAGTTTACAACTGATTCTTTTTTATTCTTATCGGCGCCTGTATCAAAATCGTAAACATCATTGCTGCAACAAGGCAACATATAAGAATTTTAATAACGTAAAGATGGAGGCTAATGGATTTATGCAAGTAAGTCTACCAACAGTCGATTTCTGTTGAGAAAAAGAAGAATTGCAATGAATAATTAATATGGAATAAAGAATGACATGTGAATAAAAAATAATGATGAAGACTAAAGGAATATCAGATCTTTCTTTTGATTTTTTTTCCTTTTCTTTCTTTTTTTAAAGTTATGAAAGATGAAAAACAGGTTGCTATGTCTGAATGGATACTACAAAAGCTAAGTTTTTAATTCTATAAACCTAGGGTTACATATTTTTATGCATGAATTAGTCCAACAAAGGTCAATTCTCTGTCAGGAAAAAACAAAAACAAAACAAAACCACTAAGAGAAAGGATCTTGCTAAGAAGGAAAGAATGCCAATGAAAAAAAATGCCCTTGCGCAGGGGTGGGGTGAGAGGAAGTGGGGTGGGTGTTACAAAGATGAGGATAATAATACTAACTACATAACCAAAGGATAGATGACAACTGAATGGGCCACAGTCCAGAATCAAGCTTCTGTCAACTGAGAAGGCCACCTCTATTGCTATTTGCTAGATAGAGAATCTAATCATAGTCATGTGTTCAAAGAATAAATGTTATCACCCTGCACATGTAAACAAATATACCATTAATACCCAACACACCTTGTATAAAAAGATAAGCCTTGTAGTGTAGAGTGTAGACCCTTCAGTATCACTAGCAGATTAAAGAGAATGCTCAAACCTTTCCGTGGTTTACTAAGACTAATGTTTTCAAGATACAAATCTTCCAAGAGATATTTCTTTACCTTAAATTTAACCATGTTATTATCATAACTGAAGCAACCAAGAGAACAAAATAACGCCCAAATGAAAAAGTGCCAGTCTGCAAGTAAGCTGCTGCACTACCTACCTGTTTACGCAAAGTTGCATAAGTTACAGATGTAGTGTATCTCATATAAATTGTATGCTAAAAGGATTGCGATGGTGAGTTCATAAACTAAATGAGCAAAGAAAAGCACAATTGAGATTTGAGCAGTTGAGATTAAAAAAAGAAGCACAACTATAATTAGTCTTTTCGTTGTTGGAAATAAAAAAAAATTCTTGTCATTTTGTGACTCAAAAATAGTTTTTGGAAACAAAGAATGCAATTCCCAATGAAAACGAAAGATGCAAATACGTCCCTTGAGGTTTGCTTTAGAAAACTCCTTCCTTAACTTTGAAAAATACCATACACAGCCCTCATAACTTTAGATTGAAAGCTGTTTCTAAAAGTTGAAAAGACCCACCGTAAGGGGAACCAGTGCAACAGAGTATATCGGTAACTTTATAGCTCTCCATACCAAGGTAGTTGTAGAAACATCCAAATATTCATCCTCTTCATTCCTAGTGTCAGAATAATCTTCCCTATTCTTAGTTTGACTATAAGTAGATTGCTTGAATTCTAATTGTCTCGTTTGCTTCAAGTGGAGATTGTTTTGAGCATAATAGCAGAAATGTAATGAACGATTAGAGGCCAGATGAGACCTGGTACATGTCACAATTATTAAATTGCTTAAGCATAGTCCAACAACTCTTTCTCCTTCTTCAAGGCATATGGTTGAGGTGAATCAAACATAAATTTTAAACAGAATAAGATAATTGAATGAATGCATGCATGAACACACGGTGAAATAATATGTTTGTTATGAAACACTGAATTCTTGATATTTTTTTAATTAAAAAAATAAAAAAAACAGGTCTATTACAAACATAAGGTGGACAACATACAAACAAACATTTAAACAACAAAGAAGACGAGCAGATTACGCAAAAACATCCACACAAGAAAGCTTACAGAGGATCTATAGAACAAAGCTATAATGTCAAGTCTCTCAACTGGACCAAACAGAAAACTGTGTGATTTTCAAAGCCCACATGAAGCAAGAAATAAAACTTTCACCAACAGTATACCAAATTCATAGGGATCTAATAACTTATTAGTAATCATATAAATCTTTCCGTACCCATTGATGTACAAATTTTTGAGTGGTACTTTAAGAGTATCCAAAATTTTCAAAATGTACCCATTTGGTCAAAAAAGAAACACGTGCACAAAAATGAAGGGTATTTTAATCATTTTAAATTTTTAATATTTTTTTTACTCTTTTTCTCCCTTTGTTCTTTCTTTTTTGTTCCTCTTTTTCTCATTTTCTCATAAAGTTTAGAGATTAGGGTTTTGTAGAAGACGAATAAGAGTGAATTTATGCAAATAGATAGAGGAGAGAGAAGAATAAAAAGAGAAAAAGAGAAAAAGAGGAAAGGAAGTAATAAAAAACATTAAAATGATTAAACTAAATAGATACCTTTCTAAAAATTTGGGTACTTTTAAGGTAACCTAAAAACTTAGACAATGATGCTTACCAAAAGAATAATATGAATACTAGTAAGACATCATACGCAATTCAAGGGGACTTTTCTTTAAGAAGCAAAGGAATGAGAATATCACTTAAGGCCCCTAGTAGTGTATCTCTTTTTCTTTTTTTTTTCTTAAGGGACACACAGCCTGTTTTGACCAGCTATAGTAAGTTACTGCTGGTAAAAATATTGTCAACAAAGGTCCACACAATCAAAATGTTAAAAATAAGCTAAAAATGATATGTGATACAAGATTGATATTTTGTCATGTTATTGTATGCCACTATCGTACTAGAACTCAATGGAGATATTAGAAAATGAATTAAAATGACATTAATGTTATTTTTATTGTAGCATACTATTAATTATATGCATTGATTAAATGTGTTTAATATATAATGTTTTGTATAATATAATGTATTGGGCCTTTGGGCTTTGCAATGTGTATTTGGGCTGTTTTGTATTTGTTTTTTCAAGCCTTGTATGTTGAACTTGTAATATGGGCTCTAAGGGCAAAATTGCCATTTCCAAGATGCTTATAAGTACCCTATTAGATTTTTTGAACAATGACTCATTTCATTTCTATTCTTCTACTCCTTCCTCAATAATTGTTTATGGTTTCTCTGGTTCCTTTTGAGAGTTTTGAGAATAAAATACTTTTGTTAGGGTTTTTGTGCCCTCTCTATTGTGTTAGGTTTAAACTTTATTGATGTTCTTGTAATGTTTAACTCTCTGTAAAAATTCTGATTATAGTGGATATGATGTACCCTTAGCTGTGGATTAAACCATGTAGTTTCAAGGGTCGAACCACTTAAATATCGTGTTCATTTGATATTTTATGTTTTACTTTTCTTTATAATTGATTCAATAGTTCACTTAATCAGTACTCTATAAGTATTCTGGTGAGATTGAGGTCTAGAAATCATAACAAAGTAATATCAAAGCGAGGTTTGTGTCTTATTTGACCTTCGAACTAAAATAGAAGCATTTTGAATGCACAAGATCCTCGTATTTGGTTTTTGGATTGAGTAACTTGTGTGATTCAAAGATCTAGGGTTTCCTAGGGTTTTTGAGTTCTTTCAAAGAACTTGACCTTTGGATTTTAGGTACTCAAATGGGAGGTTTTCTCAATCCTTTTCCCTTCTATTATCTTTTATTTTACTTTATTTCAATTACCATGAATACACAGTACAAAGTAACGTTGTTTGATAACATATAGGTAATTATGTTATTTGAAAACGTAAGATGAAAGCATTTGTGATACAATCAAAAGTACATGGTGCCATTGATTTTTTTCCTGAAAAGGCATCTGAAAGTGACAAGAAAAAGATTACAAGAAAGGCATATTCTGCAATACTATTGAACTTGATTGATAAAACACTCAAGGAAGTTTCTAAAGAAACTACTACGAAGAATGTTTTATCCAAACTTCTCTCTCTTTACCTTAATAAATCTCTATCTAGAAAAATTCATCTTAAACTTCGTTTTTATTCTTTCAAAATAGATTCTTCAAAAGATCTTGAACATAACTTTAATAATTTTAAAATATTAACAACTCATTTAGATAACATTGATCATAACATTGAATGGTAGAGATATTGTTTTTCATTTAATTGTTTCTAACCTTAGGTCTAAGGACTTAGAAATAAATTATAAGAAAAATATGAGTGATAGTCTCGCTGTTAAAGGTAGGATAGAAAAGAAAGACAAGAGCTTTAGAGGTAAATAAAAGAAAAAGTCTAAATTAAGGTATAAGAAACATGTTAAATGTTATTTCTATAAGAATAATGGTGACTATATGAATGAGTATCCACTTAAGAAAGGTAAAAAGTCAGAGAAGATTGAATCTAGTACTGATAGTGAGTCAAACCTAATTTTTAGGGTTATAAGAGTTCTGAAGTGTTAGTTGTGAGCTCCACTAGATCAAAAACAATTTGCATCTTAGACTCAGGTTGTACCTTTCACCTGACATTAGGACTAGATTGGTAATCTAAAACTAGTTGATAGTGTTACAGTACTTCTAAGAGATGACTATTAGTGTTAAATTAAGGGTAAAGGTTCTATTAGACTGACTCTAAAAGATGGAAGTGTGAGAGTCTTGAAAGAAGTGAGATTTGTACCTGAACTTAAGAGAAATTTAATTTCACTAGGTATTTTAAATACCACTAGTTTCACCATTAAGATTGAGAATGGAGTCGTGAGAATTTTAAAAGGTTCTTTAGTAGCCTTTAGGACAGTCAAGGCAAATGGTTTATATTTGTTGCAAGGGTCTACTCTAGATATTAAAGGTAAGGTTAGTGTAGTTCAATCCTTAGATAGTCCCATGTTGAGGCATAAAAGGTTGGAACATGTTAGTGAGAAAGGTCTAAGTGCGTTAGTTAAATAAGGTGTGTTGGTAATGAACCTCTAGGTAACTTAAAATTTTATGAGCATTGTATTTTTGGTATGCATATTAGAGTTAATTTCTCTAAAGGTCAGCATACTACCACACATGCACTTGATTATGTTTACTCTGACTTATGGGGACCTATTCCTATTCAATCCCATGACGATCGTAAGTATTTCTTATCCTTAGTGGATGACTATACTAGGAGAGTATGGACTTTCATCTTAAGAACAAAAGATAAAACCTTTGTTACCTTTAAACATTGAAAAGCTCTAGTTGAGAACCAAAAGGGGAGTAAGGTTAAAGTACTTAGAATTGATAATGGATTAGAGTTCTATAATAAAGTTTTTGACTGTTATTGTAAGGACCAAGGGATTGGGAGGCATGGGACATTTATAAGTATATACCATAACAAAATGAACTAGCTAAAAGAATGAATAGTATCATTTTAGAAAGAGTTACGCAAATGTTAATTAAGTCTGGTATGCCCAAATAGTTTTGGATAGAGGCTATTAGCATAGCCACTTACCTTATCAATAAATGTCCTTCCACTGCTATTGACTTAAAAACAACTGAGGAGCTTTGGAGTGATAAACTTGTTGACTATGATAATCTTAGGATCTTTGGCTGCATTGCATATAGTCACATTAGTCAAGGTAAGTTGCAAGTGAGGTCTTTAAAGTGAGCCTTTGTTGGCTATCCTTTGGGTATCAAAGGGTATAAATTATGGTGTCCTTTACTTAAAAAATGTATAAATAGTAGGAATGTTGTATTTAATAAGTCTCAATTTTATTGTGAATTAAATTTAGAACCTACTTTATCTATTAATAAGGATATCTCAAATGAGTTGGAGGTACCAGGAACTAGGGGTGTCCATAAATCGGATCGGACCGGACCAAACCGTAAAACCGGGCCGAATTGGACCGGACTGAACGGTTTTACAAATCAAACGGTTCGGTCCGGTTTGTACTAATTTTAAACCGTTCAAACCGGATCGGACCGGTTTAATAATATATTAAAATTTTCACATTATTTTTCATTAAATGTATAAAAAATCGAACCAAATTAAAAACCGAACCAGACCGTTAGACACCCCTACCAGGAACCCTTCATCCTCATAATGTTACAACTAATAAGAAAAACACTATTGATTATGATGGAACTATTAAGGGTCCATTTGATCCTTGTGATAGTTCCCCTAAACTCACTAATTATTTTCTAGACAAATGTAGATCTAGAAGATCCAACGTGTAAATTATGTAGTCTTTTGTGTCTCTATTGGCTTTCCATGTACAAAACAGGAAGTCTGTTTATTTTACTTAGTATATTTGTCTTTCTCTGTGTTATATTGGTTACAGATGATCAGTAATGTATACATGCACATAGTGAGCTACACTTTGCATATGAGCATGTTTACACACACCACGGGTTTGGTTTCATAGTGTGGTTTTCATCAAGTAAGCATAGGAGCGAGCTGGCGTTGTCGCTCGTGTTTTTGTTTCGTTTTGAGTGTAGGTATTTATGAAAATTACTCGACAATTTGGAAATAAAATAGTGGAAGTTTTGGCACCTCAACGAGGTCCTTGACAAGGGCCTCGATAGACCCTCAACAAGGAGGTCGACGAGGACCCCTAATAAGGTTGGGGTAAGGTAGGCCGTTGAGCTTGGGTGATATCTATAAATACCTCTCCTTTCTTTGTACTTTTTCATCCAAAAAAATGTAGCGGAATTCTATCAAATTAACATCTCATTTTCTATTTCCAAATCAAAATCACCTTGTGTTGTTTGGTATTAGTGATTCGTGACTATTTGAGTAAAACTATGCTCTTGAGTGGTGAGTACTCAAAACAATGTTTGCAAGTGATTTTATGTGCAAAGCATGTGTGGTTGTAAGCAATGTGTCAACTGGAAGTTGCTTTCATATAAGTTTTTCTTATTTGAGGAGCCTATGTGGCTATGAGTCGTGTGTCGGTTGGTAGTTGATAGGTTGCAATTTTTTGTGTGTGAGAACTACACTATGAGAGTAAGTTGGGCTGAATTGATTGAGTTCTCATATCAGTGTTCTCAAATCATTGGTTGTTTTCAGTACATGGTTGACTGTGTTAGATAATTTGTGATTCGTGGTTGAAAATGGTTTACACGGTGGTTGTTGGGTGTTCATGATTAAAGGTAGTCATCAGGTTTGTATCTTTACTTCACAATACTGATCTAAGGCTACTGTTCACACCACATTGAGTGGTGTTGGTTTTGAGGGAAAGTTAAGTTCGTATGTCGGATCAAGTTGTTTTAGAGGCAACAAGCGAGGACAACAATAAGCAATTTGGACAGAAGTCTTGATTGATAGAGATAATGGTGGTTTTATTTCTGCTAGAATTATAATTGTTTTATTACTTAGTGGATTTGATTACTGCCAAATGCTTTTTATAAGCAACCGGTGCATATTACCACATATTGGATATATGATTTATTTTTTCTAGTGGATTAGGCTGTATGGTTTTAGAGACCGAACCACTTAAATATCGTGTTCATTGTTTTTTTGAGATTTTTTGCTTTAACTTTCTTTAAAACTAATTCAACAGTTCGTTTAAATGGTACTATGTAAGTATTCAGTGAGTTTTAGGGCTCGAAATCTTAATAGGTCAATATTTTGATGACAAGCTAGTATATGTCATGAGATCTATACGAAGTCCTTAATATATAAGAAAAAATCAACCATGAGAACTTAAGTGATGTTTCCATCTCTTTTGACCCTTTTAGATAAGGGTTTGGATCCTCTACTTGATTTTTTTTTCTGCTTAACTTTGGTGAGCTTTAGCTTTCAGCCATTAGATTGTTTTAAAATTTATCTTTAGGCTTAAATAATTACACATCATTGAACAATATTTTAATGCAATTAAAAAACGAATAAAACTACTTGCAAATAAAATTATTGCCTCTTCATCTGGTTATTGCCGTTCTATGTTCTTATTTCATCTTCTTAGTTCCAACCTTCATGAATCTTCTTATATGAGTCAGTAACATTTATTTATGAATTTCCTTAATATTACAAAGGATATTAACTCTGACAATAAGCTTATTCAACTTTTATTGCCATTAACACATTCGGCGTAATTTGTAGTAAAAAAAACTTGATATATATCTAAAAAGTGTAATAGTTTAGATGATAACAATAAAACCATAGACATAGAATGGGATTGATGGACAAATGCCAAATGCCACATAAGAAGCGAGGGGAATGTGAAAACAACAATAGTTCCACATGAAGCTTTTATTGGGATTTCGATCGACGAGGTGCAACCTCAATCCAGGGATGAAAAGAAGAGGATTGATCATGATCAAAGTCGAAGAGATAGAGAAAAATAGTAGAATTGAACAACCGTACGGGAATTTCCATTCAAGAAGATTTCATAAACTCTATTTTTCTCATATAATATATGCTGATGATGTGCTCATTTTCGCTTATTTTGTGGTGAATCTTACTGAAGGGGTAAGTTTAAAAATGAGCGGCGTTGATAGAGATGCCACAGTTGCTTCTTCAGGAAGAGCTGCACCCCTACCCAACTCTATGGATTTTCTTTAGTTGCTCTTAACCCAGCTCTCAAGTCCTCAGAGCTCCTCTCTTTTGGATGACCACCTTCTTGATTTACTATATTTGAGTCTTTAGAGACCCTTCTCCTACAAGGTATAGAACAACTAAGGGTACGAGGGCAGATCCGGGTTGGTTGGTCCGGAAAGAAGCGATTCGTTAAACAAGGGATGTGCATTGACCAAGTAGTTTAAACCGATTATTGTACAGTTGACCTCAGACCTATTCCCGACTGGTGGGAGCGAGAATTTTGGGATATGTTTAGTGTTTCTGTGAAAGGAGATTCGGGAAAAGATGGAATAGCCTCATTAGACCATACATTTTTCTTGGTATATCCAGATAATAGGTAGGATTATAAACTGAAACATTCTGGAGCTACAAAGATAGTTATTAAATCGTTAGCACCGAAAACTGCTCATACCTTTCGGACTTTGACATTCACCTGTCACCCGTAATCCAAAAAGACTGACCTCAATAATGTTCGCAATCAGACATTAGGAAAAAAAGAAGTGCCCCCATCATGGTGAACCTCTCCTTGTGATCGGGATGAGGTAGATGCTGATGTCGAATTCTAAAAACCAGCGAGAGATTCCCCACTCTTCTTTGATCTGTCTTAGGATCGAGCGGCAAAGGAAGAAGTGTCTACAAGAGATACCGGGTGATGTGGAGGTTATGTTCCTTTTTGCTTTTTTTCGGGCAAAAAGCTTCGTTTCCCATTACAGCGCGAACCAAACCAATTTGGGAGCTGCTTTGTGATAATGGAATCCAACTCTATGTTGATAATAAAAAAGCAGTTTTGTAAATAAATTCTCTTGTTTGGTTTTGTTCATGCTTAGTGCTCACTCGAGAACCTCCAAACAAAAGAGTGTCTCACTCATTTGCAAGAATGAAACTCAAAGGAATTGAGTCAAGACGAGGAAGATTACGAGGACGATGGTTGGAAAAACTAGATTCTTGCTTTGGGCAATTCTTGGCCGACGAAGCAAGAGTCAATCCACTTTTAAGGCAGTTCTTTTAATGGGAACTCCTACACCTTATTTCATGAATGGGCAATCCGAGAGGCCTCCATTCCGGACCTTTTCCTCATGGAACGAGAAGCTCAGTTGAGTGTTCTCGTAGGAAACTAAGCTACACAAGTCCGTGAACAGCCAACCATCGCACTGTAAAAATGGGATATCTGTTATGTTTTTTCGAATAGTTCTAGAGGAAGGTCGGCTTATTTCCGTTTTTGCTTGAAAATGATCAAATCAAATAGAAAGCCCAAAGGACGCCATATTTTCTCGCATAAAAGCGATCAAAATTCGAACACGCCGGCTTTGGTCAAGCAACCGCTACATTTCTTGAAGAAGAAGAATGGTAGGTATTTTATGCCCTTAAATTATTACGCTATATGTAATTTCGATAACAGGATTCGACCCTACAGTGGTAAAATCCTGGGTTGCTTTTGGAACGATATCAGAATGATTGTTCTCAGAGATATGGCAATGAGACTGCTGTAAAGGCGCAACCAAGTTTCAAACCTCAAAACCCTACACGCCCCTTTTTATTAGTACTAAACGGGGGATGGAAAGCTGGCGTAAAGTTTCGTTGTTCGTTCCGAGATGACTGGACAACCTCTCGACCAGAACGTCCTCTCGGAAAGATGGAGATTGAGGCAATGTGAGTCTTTGGAGTACTTTGGGATTATATTCTGCGCCGAGAATTGGACCCATTCTGGGTCTTGATTGAGAAAAAATGCCTCTCGGAGAACGTTTTCGTCGCTGCCGAGAGAGAAGCCACCTTGTTTTTCGCAAGAGATCGGGGGACAGGTTCCCCCGAGCCCTTTATCGAAGATCCATATTCAGTTGATGCCAATTGTAGTACAATAGAGTTGTAATTCACTAGTTATTCTTTTCTTGGTATATCCAGATAATAGGTAGGAGCTCTTGCTACCAAGTTTTTGGAGAGAGTCCCTTTTTTGGGATAGGCAGGATAAAATGATTTTTGGAGCATTCTCGAACAACTATAAAATATTGTTTAGTGATGTTGAATTATTTAAGCCTTAAGATAAATTTTAAAACAATCAAATGGCTGAAAGTTAAAGCTCAACAAAGTTAAGCATAGAAAAAATTCTGCAGAGGATCCAAGCCCATTAGATAAATGCCCTATCAAAAGAAGACATCCTACACCAAGCATGAAAGGAAAACTTCCCTGAACTCTACCTTTCTTCCACAAAAAATTTCACAAAATCATGAAAACGCTTGTACCATTCAATGAATTAATAGAATAAATGAAACTTACCTGCTTAGATTTCTTTGCTTGAGGAGGTATTCATCAAGTTTCTCCAACCCGGACAATGGACTAAGATTACAGAATGTGGCTACCATTAATACCAGAGAAAAGTTACCTACACTAAGAGGACAACCTCATGTTAGGGGACAATAAAAACGATCAAAGTTTATCTACCAATGAATGTGCAATAGATTTCGGAAAATGGTTAACCATTGATTGACATAAAAGGAAAGATGCGATAAAATGCACAAAGAATAAAGTAAAAATGGTATTATGAACAACAAATTGCTATGAAAATTTCTTTTTTTCTCCTTTCTAAAATGAGATGTCTAAAAGAAGCTCGATGCTCACTTGGAACTTTGAAGCTATGGACAGAAAAAAGAAAAAGAAAAAAGAAAGAAAGTTAAGTAAAAAGAAGAAAGCTCACCCAGACCAACGCAGTAACGATGTGTGGCAGTGGATAAGGAAGAGAGAGAAACAAATGAAGGGAGATATATAAAATTAGAAAAATTAAAATAAATAAATAAATAACTTTTGGAGACGTTACACGGCTAGAAAGGTTGTTTGCATAGTTTTTTTTTTAGTAAATTTTTAGCATCCACAATTTTAAGTCTTAAATTCTATATTTTTAAATTATATTACCATGATATATACTATTAAATTACAAATTCATTAATGTTATATTTAGTTGGAAGGAATGAAAAAAAATCAGAATTGATTCTTTTCGTTTGTGTGTTTGGTTAGACTGAAAAAAAAATCAGGAATGAAATCAATTTCTAAAAAAGAAGGAATCATAATTATTTCTCCCCTTAAATCTTAAATCCTAAATCTCAAATCCTAAAACCCCAAATCCTAAAACCCTAAATCCTAAACCTTAAACCCTAAAACCCTAAATCTCAATTTTTTAGTAAATTTTTAGCATCCACATTTTTAAGTCTTAAATTTTATATTTTTAAATTATATCACCATGATATATACTGTTAAATTACAAATTCATTAATGTTGTATTTGGTTGGAGAGAATGAAAAGAAATCAGAATTGATTCCTTCCATTTGTGTGTTTGGTTGGGTTAAAAAGGAGTTAGAAATAAAATCGATTCCTAAAGAAGAAGGAATCACAATTCTTTCTTTCCCTTTAGAAATTATGATTCTATTCTCATTTCAATTTTTTTTTCAATTTTATCCCTACCCTAAATATAACCCTAAACTCAAATCCTAAATTTCAAAACCTAAAACCCTAAATCCCAATACCCTAAACCCTAAATCTCAAAACCCTAAACCCCAAATCCTAAAATTCTAAACCTTAAACCCTAAAACCTAAATCCCAAAACCCAAAATCTTAAACCCTAAATCACAAATCCTTAAACCTTAAATCCCAAATCCCAAACCTCAAAACCCTAAACCCTATTTAGAAAAATAATAATTTTAATAATATATTTTTTTAAGTAATAATTATTTAGAAAAATAATGATTTCAATAATGTATTTTATGTGACGAAAAAATAATAATTAAATGATATTATTTAAATTTGATTGAATATAGGGGTATTAAGGTAATTTATAATTTTTTCCATTTCATTCCAGTGACAAACCAAACACTATAAATACTGATTATTTCTTTGATTTTAATAGTCAAACCAAACAATATTGTTTCCTTTCCGTTCTATTTCATTCTCATTTCAATTTTATTATGTGAATCAAACGTGGTCTAACAATTATTTGCATAATTAGTTGACACGCTTAACACCTTCTCTTATATTTGTTTTCTCACAAGCCTGTCTCATTTTTTTCTCAACATTTTTTCTCACTTTTGCTATGTTATAAATGTTTCATGATCATGCACAAAACTGATTTTTTTTCTTTTTTTCCTCAAAAATAAGATATTTTAGCGTAAGATATGGTAAATCAGATATGATAAATAATCGGATGCAATTGAACAGTCTAAAGTTTATGTCCTATTTACCTCAGTATCTTGAGAATGAGGTAGATTGGCTTATTTATTTATTTATCAAAATCCTACCCATTTTGGATAGGTAAAATTAGGCCTTGTCAAAAAGTTGCTTGGATAGGTCGTGAGAAATTACCAAAATTCAGCAAGGTTAAAAGAAATTTTGTTGGATTAATCTGATAATAATTGCTAGAAAGTATATTGGACGTGGACATTGATTACCAAAGCTCCAATCACATTGTGCCATTGTTTTATCATGTTATGTCAATGCTTTACTATGACATTTCAACTGTCACATGTGACAGGAAATGCTAATATCTTACCAGGTTGTTCTAATATCTTATCACATTGTATCAATACCCACAGCATGCTATTACCTTATCACCTTATGCCAATGTCATACTACTAGATACCAATGCCTTAATCATGACATCTAAACTCCATATTGTAATAATGTCTTACCACAATATTTCAATGTGTTATTAGACATCTCAATGCATTTCGTAGCTTACCATAAAATGCTAATGTCTTACCATATTGTTGTTATATCTTACTGGATATTGGTGGTAGAATTGTGTGTACTCCTATTCGAGGTCGGCACAAGGCCTTGGCCATCTAGGCGGTCGTTCAAGGCTCTAGTCTTAAAGGACATTGATCATGAAATGTTACAATTTTTTAATTTTTTTAATTTTTTAAATATAATAATAAATATAAAATTAACTTTTTTATTTCCATTAAATGAAGTCTAATTTAATATACTTTGACAAGAAAATGAGTATTTATAAATAACATGTTTATATTTTCTTAATTTTTTTTATTGAAGATTGTCGTAGATGACATCCCAATTAAGTAAGCACCTTTAAGTACTCTCATCATATAGCTTCTCATCTACGAATATAATTAAATAAAGAAAATAACTTATAATGTGAATTCAAAAAAAAAATACACAATAAAACTTATATTTAAACCAATTGTTAGAATTAGAAAAATAAAAATATTTGTGAATGATGATACATCCTATTATCGTGTCATGATACAAATACTAGGGGTCTTAAAGACTAAACTATCAGCTACAACATTACCTTATCTTTATATATAAATGGAATGAATCTTCCTGTAAGAGATATTTTCTAAGAAATCAACCTAATCTACGTACCATCTCTATGGAACAAAAAATGATTTGGTATGAAATAATCACAACAAAATCAAAACTTGATTCCAACCAAAGCTTCCATCAACTAAAAGTGACTGCATACATAACAACATCAATTATTGATGCAAGCTTTGTCTTAAAAGTATGTGAGACACTAAGTGAGATACATAAACAACCTATGACAAAGGATCCTAAACACCCCTGCACATCCAACTAGTCCCAATAACCCAAAATTTGTACCATTTATGTTGGTATTTAGCAAGCCTGAAGGTGGAGTTGCCAAATAACTACTATAATATTGGTAGCTCAACAGCCTGAAGATCATTAACTCTATTTCTCATCATCCCTTGCTATGACATGCTAGCTTCCCAAATAAACTACCAAACCATGGCCAATGCATAAATCAATTAATTTTGTTTATCCTTATAACATCAATCATAGCTGGATATCTATACCTGAATGATTGAAATAATTCCTACTTTTCATAAATTATTGATCCATGATACAAAATCTATTACCATAGCATCCTTCTATAGATCTAAAATTCTAGAGTCTTTGCAAGGTTGTTTTTTGAAGAAAAAACTAAAATTTTCCAAAGTACACTTGTAAAAATATGACTTCAAAAGAAGTAAGAAAATGTTTCCTTAGATAGGAAACATAAGGAATGCCTAGTAATTGAAAATATATCCCTCTTTTTAGCTTGTCAAACAGTGGGAAGTTTGATTTGAATGGCATGCCATAATAAAATCGATCTAGAACACAATATAAAAAGGGCTCAGATGGTCCTGCCCCAACTCATGTTCTTCCCAACTATTCATAAGCCTCACAATCGTGGCCCCTCTTATAATTATACGAGTCAAGATTGGTGTGTTAGTAATTTTCCTAACAACTATCAAATGGATCTCCCAAGCAATATCAAGAAAAGAATCATCAAAATATTGTGGTAGATGTCACCCATATGTCTACAAGTAATCCCCAACTAACACATCCATTTGTGGGTTAACTAATGAACTATTTACCTTTTAAATCAATAGATTGTCCAGCCAGTTATTAGTTTACACACACAAAAAATCCTTGTTAATTAACAATATAGACTCCTTTAATAGAGTCAAATAATAGGATTTCAAATCAAGCCAAAGTGATTAGCAAACATAAATCCTCCAAGACAACCTCAATCCTTATATAAAGTATAAACTTATAAATAAAAACTTTTTATCTCTAGTTATGCCTAAATCAATGACCAATTTGTATGTGAGATCCTATCATTATCTTAATTAATTTTAAGTCTATCGTGATTATTTTTATTTTCTAGTAGTTTTTTGTTGCTCTTCACTTGCTACTTTCATAATTATTTGTTTCAATACTCGAATATGATTATCCTTCATAGCCAATACCACCTAATATGATGTGATTGATAAATAATGACCAGTAATTAGAAGTGTATCAACTCATAATCTCACTCGACACCCAGTCCACTATTAATATCAAATCTCGTACGAGAGACACATAGTCAAATCATGTACTCACATAGGTAACAATTTGATAAGTAATCATAAAAATGATTCAATCTCGAATGTATGCTCTCCAAATAGATAAAAATATCAGAATAAATTTTGACAAAGTTTCGGCTCTTAAAACAATGAGTAAAAAGAAGAAAAAAGAGTGGGGAATTTATAGGGCTTGGAATGCACAACTCACCAACCATCTTGTCAAGGTGGTGGTGATTCACAAAAAGTATTGCATATAAATTTTGTATGATTTATAAAATAGCTTGTAAATGCATGCATAACTTATTGAAAATGATAAATATACTTCCACGGTCAATCTAAAAAGAAATCATGTGGTTTTTAAATTATTCAATAAATTCTTTAAAAACAAAATTAAATAACCAAAACATCCTATCATGATTATTTTTGGTTGAATTTCTAAAATAATAACATAAAAATAAAAATATGTTCAATAAATATTTAGACAATTAAATATTTATCATGCAATGAAGAATTTATAGGATATATTAGTTAATTAATTATACTTGCTCAATATATAGTAGATTACTAAATATATGAAATAAAATTATTGATTCTCTCTTGCTTTAAACATAGAAGATTAATTAAATCTACAATTTATTATTAATTAAAATTACTTACCACCTTTGGCGAGGTCCAATAGTTAGTTTTAATTAAATTATGTTTTTTTTAAAGATAATAAACTATTTAATTGTCGCTTTCAGTCGGGTCTAACAATTTAAACTCATATCAATTTGTCTAAGTTAGATTTATGATTTAAGTATATAGAACTAACTTTTAGATTTTAAAACTACTATGAATGATAAGTCATCAATATATCTTTCAATTATAATTCTTATAAAAATCCTTGAAATAAAGCATGCTTTGGGATGAGATTTAGGTAGTACATATATAATATCTAAGAGTCTTACTTTAAATCAGATTCAAATATTTTAAATCTTAAATCTGACTCCCTTGTTTATTATAAAAAATACTTCATCAATATATTCTTCTTTTACAAACTTTGTTTTAATCTTGATGAATAAATAAAATATAATTCATTTTATAAAA
This sequence comes from Hippophae gyantsensis, assembly GCA_030763125.1. NCBI lineage: Eukaryota > Viridiplantae > Streptophyta > Magnoliopsida > Rosales > Elaeagnaceae > Hippophae > Hippophae gyantsensis. The sequence goes on from CM061028.1 coordinate 13,224,785, forward strand.
ATATTTAATCTATTTTAATATTTCATAAGCTTAAAAACATTACTAATATCTCATACTATTTATAGCTAGATATGTAAAATTTAATAAATGATCAATAAATTAAGCATAGAGCATATAAAATAACATTTAGAGATAATTTGAAAATAATACATTTAAATATATCTCAACAGAATTGTTTTAGATTTACTTCTATCATGGAAAACCTCTAAACAAAATTATCATGCATTTTATTGAGCTTGAAACTAAAACTATTATATGAACTAAATTTGTTCAACTATCAAACGGGAGAAGAACTTTAAACTATTAAAAGAAAAGGTAAAGAAAGCTAAGAAATTAGCTAGAAGAGAGCTAATGGGATATGTGATATATTTCACAAAAGAAATATGGTCCTATTTATATGGTGAGAAAAGGAGAAAAAAGTGAATTTTTTAGCCTGGTGTTATGGCACACAATTTTTCCACATCGTGGCGTACATAGCCTATATAAGATTTGAGCATGATCCACTCTCTTTGTATCGAGGCCCACAATGTTTTCACGTCATAACTCACATATATATATGGGATGCTTTTCATTCTTTCCTTTAGCGTCACGCAACAACTCACAATATTTTCATGCTATGGGATACTTCAAACTACATCCCTTTGGAACTCTAAATTTCTTGTATTTTCTTTTACTAAGTTTAAAACATATGTAATGTTTTAAAAATGTTTTCTTCCCAGTTGTTATGGTTTCTTCAAGTACAATTCTTCTAATTAAATTATTTTAATACAAGAAATAGTTGGAAAAAAACAAATATACCTATGATTTTGAAAAAAATAGATGTGCATAAAATAATAATATAATAAGCAAATACAAATCTATATAACTACTAAACATAAATAAAATCACAATATATTAAGTTCATTTTAACACTTATCACAACACCTAACTAGTTTCTTTCAAGTCTATCATCAAGAATAGCGAAAAAACTAAAAATTAAATTATTCTAAATTATTTCGTATATTAATATGGTTGCATTTAGTGTAAGAAAACCCCTTGGTTGCCTTAGTGAAAAAGTTTAAGTCTTGTGAGAGTTTTTAGATATGATACCCAAAAACATAAAAATAAAACAAAAATTGAAAATAAATAAAAACAAATAAAAATTTAAAAAAAATAAGAAAATAAGAAAAACAAAACTTCTCATACTTTGAAATTTCTTTTTAAGTCTACAATTAAAATCTGTAGCATAAGTCATTTCAATATTCTAAATATTCATGATTTATTATAATAATAAATTTGAAAGTCACTTTCATATTTAAATAAAAAATGTATCAATATAAAATCTACCCAATCTCAATGTTACAAATTTTAATTTGTTTCAACTCTATCCTCACAAGCCATACTCTCAATAATATTGATCCTATTGATTTAAGTACTCATTCAAAGGTATATGCAAAAGAGTTTATATATAAAAATGAACTAATAGTTTGCATATGTTTAAAGAATAAAGGTCAAAGTGGTGCATCAATATCGATCTCATGAAATAAATCAAATGAAAGGATTTATAAAATAATCACATAGTACATTCTTACATCAATCAAATTAATCAAATAAAAATCTTACATAATATGTCTTTTAGGAATGAAGAAAATGCAATGACTTATTAGGAAATTATTTCCTAAATGTTTTTCTTTTATATTTAGCTAATTCTCACAACTTTGAAAGATAATGGGTCATAGTTATTAGTTTATACTATTCATTTTTCTCTTTTTTTATTTTTATTTTTCTCTTTTTTTTAGAGATGTTCTTCATTTTTAGTGAAAAGACCTATGTACAGATTGTACATATATTGTATGAAAGAATGAGTAGCTAATTTGTGGCTTTTTATTATATTTATTAGGATAACTCATATATGTCTCCTTTTTATAAGTCATGCATGAATGAATAAAAAAGATATATTTTCAATTTCTACTTAACTTATTCAACTTAAGCAATAAAATAAATACATGACATTTTATTAGATGTAAAAATCCTAATATTCAATGAAAAAGCCTATAGAGATAATTTAATAATTAGAATTGATAAGAAAGTGTTTAAAGATCAGAAAAAATATCATCACTTAGGATGGAAAGATAATGGCTCAGAATATATTCTCAAAAGCGTAGTCTCTACTATTTGGTTTTTAAACACCGATTTTGCGCTCATCACAAATTTATAATTTTATCAAGAAATACTAGTTATGATAATAAGTGATTAATTATTATATTATTCCATGAAATGTTTTTAAATTAATCTAATAATTCAAAGACTTAATAATTTTCTTAAAATTAACTTTAAAAAATGATAATTTTGTAAGAAAAAATTAAAAATAAAACAAAAGTTCCTAATTCAATAAAAACACACAAAAAATGTAAACATGTGAACACAAAAATTTCAATTTAGCACATAATTTTATAAATGAAACTTTTCTTACACCCAACCTAGAATTTACATTATCCTTAATGTAACAATTATAAATTAAAGATAAAGAGAAAAAAAAAGTTACCTATTTATTGAACCTGTTTAAGAGTTAGTATGAAATTGCTGGTGCATCTATCAATCAGTTTATACAGATGTGTACTTCTTGATCACAAATTTCAATAAATAATTACAAAATTAATATTTCTAAATAATGTTTATAAAACAAGAATTAAAATAAAAAAAACATTTACATTATCCAAAATAAATAACAATTAAAGTTAAAAATAATAAAACCAACAAAAATATATAGAAATAAATAAAATTATGGATCATTTAGAACTCATCCTACTTGTCATTCGAGCCTTGATATCAGGTTCTTATTGTCGTGATCTTTCTAGTGGTATAAAGTTGAAGTCATAAATAGGATACTCAAGTATTGTTAAGTGACTTGTATCCACCCTGAAATGACTTAATTGTAAATGGTTCATTTTATACATTACCTGATTATGTTCCACTTTATCATAGTGCTGTTGATTTAGGAATGCTACTTGTTGGTAAAATAAGTTTGTTTTTATTCTTCTATGTAGTTCATTCTTTCACTAAAATTATAAAATTGCTCCTTTATAAACATTATTGATTGAGGAATAGCTCTCCTTTCTCTTTGAACAATGTTCATACCAGAAGTAAGCTCATCAAAATAAGTTATGTTAAATAATTCATCGGGGTTGTATAACAACCTCACCTTTTGAATAGGGTACCCCTGTTTTCTTACATAAAATAGTTATTAGTTTGAGAAAAAAGAAACTCATATAATGACTATTGTAAATAGTTTAATTCTTCGTTGAATTATTGCTCTAACATTCAAGGGCATCTTAGATGTGATTACATATAGGAAAATAACCCTATCTATATCAACAGTGCTATAATGTTCAGTGGGTATCATCCTAGAGCATACAAAATATTGCTAAATTCTTGAAATATTTTCCAAATACTTTGTTTCAAAACCTTTATGTTTACAACAAGCAATAATCCATTGAGCACCTTGTTTAATCAAGGCTTTTAATACTGTAGTATAATCCACATTACTAAGATACTAATCATAATTACCTTATCAAACATGTACTAAAAAAGTGAGCATTTATGTCATTAGGTTCACATGGAACTAGAACATTCCTAACCATAACTTTATCATCAATAATAGCCTCTAGTTCAATGACAAACTTTTTTCCAGCTTAGGACTACTATTATAACAGTAATCCTCATAGGTCCATTGTTGAATTTCATCACTCTTTTTGGAAAAAAATCATTATTAGCTTTCGTCTCTTTTTCAAAGCATATTTTTGCATCAAAACTAGAAAATTTTGATTCATCAAAATCTCAAAAAGTTGAAATATTATTTCCTTTCCTATATCACTTAGGTGCCATTTTCAAATTTTTATCACAATTTCTAAACTATGGTTCATAAAAAATTTCAACAAAACATTTTAATCCAAATAAATCCTAACCATATCTTTACCCAAAATAGGGTATTGGACTCTTAATAAATATATAAATACTCCATAAATTACAAAAAATGTAAATTGAGGAATTAAATTTCAAAAATTATGAAGTCATAATTTTTGTTGTTAAAGATTTGAAGAACACCCATTTGAAGATAAAAATCTTGAAGGAACTTTAAAATTTTGAAAATTTCTTGATAGAATGGTAGAAATTAGTTAAAAAATAGATTTTTAAAAAGGATTTGTGAAAAACAATTGAAGAAATGTGGGATTTTTTAAGGATTATGTGTGTTTGGAGGAGGGAGAGAAAAAGGTAGAATTTGAGAAAAAATGTGAGAAATTGTGAAAAAATGTTGTGTTTCTTGCTTAGGAAAAAGGGTTATAGGCAAAAATTTATATGCAGGTTGTGGCGTATATTTTTTCATGTTGTGGTGTAAATCGCTCTAAATTTTACCCATTGTAATTTTAAAACTTCATGCTACAACACACAAATATTTCATGTCGCGATACGCCTTATAGTTGTTCCTTATTTGTTTCCCCCATTTATATTAAAAGACTAAAAATCTATATTAACGACACATAAACTAAAAATCACACAAAATAAATAAATATAAAATTTAAAATAAATTAAAGCAATAAATAATAACGGGTTACCTTCTATCTAAGATTATTTTTTATCATTTTTAGTGAGACGTTGCTTTGGGGATGTCATCATTTTTGTAAACTCAATATCCCCTCATTATTGGATTCTTTTGTCCTTTTGACCTTTCAGTTACTCCATGCCTTGATTTTACAAGTATTGGTTAACAACTCCACTTGTATTTGCATCTTTTTAATAGAAATTTCTATAGAGTCCAACCTTTGATTAGTCATTGTTTGTCTCTACTAACTTACATGAATGAATTCAAGTTCTCCAAAATTGGCTTGCTGGGAGGATTTCTGGGTATATGTTGGTGTAATTGTTGGCTTGATGGATTTGAACTTTGATCAAATGAAGGTTGTTCTTTCTCAAAGAGAAATTTTAATAATTCTTCCACCTAGGATTATAGGTATTAGCATTGGGGTCATAGCTAGGTCTTGGTTTGTATCCTTCCCATTATATTAACCTGCTTGGGTATAGCTGTAGCTTCTAAATGATAGTGACGTGCATTAGCACCATGTCTAAAATTACTACACACACTACATTGTTCTTTATTTGTTATGGCATGTATAGTTAGAAGCGCAACTTTCTTGGTTAGTTGAGAAACGGTGAGTTGACATTGTTGTGTCAATCCATCATAGAAAAATTGGCTTTACAACTATAGTGGGTAGCTATAATGGGGGAATTGATTGAGAAAATTTTTGAACCTATCCTATGATTCGTTGAAAGATTCTCCCTCCATTTGAAAGAAATTGACAATCTCACCTCTCATCTATAATATCTTTCTATGGGAATAGAATTTTCCCATAAATATGTTGCATACTTCCTCCCAAATCATTAGAGAACCTGGAGGAAGTGACATTAACCATGCCTTAGCCTTGTCTTTAAGGGTATAGGGGAAAAAATCTTTGAAGATGTGAGAAAATGTTGTATTTCTCATGTAGGGAAAAAGATTATAGGCAAAACTTCAGGCCACAACACATAAACATTTCATGCCACGACAAGCCCTATTATGTTTCTCACTTGTTTCTTGTTTGCCTTTCCCCTTATTTTTATATTAAAAGAATACAAATCTATATTAACTATATATAAAATAAAAATCATACAAAATAAATAGATACAAATTTTAAAATAAACTAAAGCAATATAATATAATAAATTACCTCTCATCCAGGGCTATTTTTATCCTCTTTAGTGGGACATTGCTTTGGGAGATTTCATCTTTTTAAACCCAATCCTCTCATTATTGAGTTTTTTTATTGTCTAACCTTGCAGTTATTCTTTGCCTTACTTCTACAAGTGCTAATTAACTACTCCACCTATATTTCCATTTTCTTAATGGAAATTTCTTTAGAGTCCAACCTTTAGTTAGTCATTGATTGGTTGTCTCTACTTACTTGAATGAATGAATTCATGTTTTAATCCAGATTGGGCTTGTTAGGAGGATTCCTTTGCATTTGTTGGTGGAATTACTGTCCCGATGGATTTGAGCTTTGGGCAAATGAAGCGTTGTTTTGTCTCCAAGAGAATTTGGGATGATTCATCCAACCAAGTTCATAGGTATTAACATTGGGGAAATACCTAGGTCTTTGTTGGTATCTCTCCAATACATTGACCTACTTGGGTCTAACTGTAGCTTCTATTTGATAGGGATATATATCACCAACATGTCTCAAATTACTACACATACCACATTGTTCTTTATTTGTTATGGCATGTGTAGTTAGAAGCACAACTTGCTTGGTCAACTAAGTAAGCTACATTTGTACTTCAGTACCTGAGTCAATTTCATCGATTCCAACACTCTTCATTATGAACCTCTTCTATTAGGAATTAACAGCCAACATCTCAAAGGGGTTGCAAGTCCTTAAAGCTATTTTCTCTCTCATCACTCCAACAATGAGATTATTAGTGATTGACTGACATTGTTGTATCAATTAGTCATAGAAAAATTTGTTTTGAAGCTATAGTGGGTAGCTATAATGGGGGCACTGAGTGAGAATTTTTTTGAACCTATCCTATGATTCATGAAAATTTTCTCCCTTCATCTGAGAGATAGTGGTTATCCTACTTCTCAACTTTGATGTCTTCTGATGGAAATAGAATTTTCCCATAAATCCTCTCAAGTCATCAGAAAACCTTGAAAAAGTGACATTACCATGCCTTAGTCTTATCTTTAAGGGTGTAGGGGAAAGACCTCATTCTGAATTGATGCTCAGTAAGCATACCAAGGGAAATGTCTAGACTGTATAAAAGACAGTAAGTCTTTATTAGGTAGTCTATGAAAAGAAGGTAGCATGAAAAAAATGAATGCTACATAATTCATAATTTCTAGTAGTCGTACCCAGGTGGATAGAGATAGTTCATGTGCCACTTACTAGGCTTACTAACTCCTTCATTATGGTCTTTCTACATGGTGGTTTTCTCCCATATTTAGTAGTTTAAGTAAAGGGTCAAGGTGAGGTTCAGAAATTTGTTCAATAAAAGATTGTGGGACATCAAAGTCCACCCATCTTAATTGTCTAGAAGATCTATTTATATTATTATTCAAATAATAAAAAAACATTTAATTTCACCTATTGTGTTGAAAAATAAAAAGATAAAATAAATTTACCAAATCATAAAAAAATACTAAATATGTAGTAAAGAATAATAAAATAATAATACTTATACATATGTTAGTAGAATAAATTATACATGAAACAATTTTTTTGCACAAAAGTTAACAAAAATTTAAAAGAAATAGAAGAGTAAAAGAATTGATAAAATAAAGAAAATAAAATAAAAAATAAAGAATTGTTAAAATAAAAGAAAATTAAATTATTTTTCTTAAAGATAATAAATTTTTTTAGAAAAAAAAATTAAAATATTAAAATATCTAAAATTGGTTAATGAACTTGATATTCTAAGATTTCAAATAAAAATCACAATATTTACAACACGAATTTTTTTTGTGATTTTGATAATAACAATTTAAAAAATGTTATTTCTCCTCGGTAATATTTGGATTTTACTATGTTTTATTTTACTTTTTTTTTATGAAAATTGTTTTATTTTAGTTTATTTCCAATTATGTGAACCATGTTTGTTTTATTTAGAATTGTTTAATTGATAACTATTTGTTATGATATGATGAATAAGAAGTACACAACAATTTATCTATTTGGTTAAAATGTTGAGATAATGGATGCACGTGACTATCTACAATATTACTTGATGATATTGAGCAATCAAATGTATACTTTTCTATTCTTTATCTTTGTCTTTAATTTACATTTGACTCGTTGAGAGAAATGTAAATTTAATGTTGGGATGGAGAAAAAGTTACATAAATTTAGACAATTTTTAAAAAAAATTTAAATGTGCATTTACCTTTATTTTTATTTATTAGTTTATTTATTGGTTTAAAGATAGTTAGGTTCATTTTTAAATTTTTTGCAAAATTATCATATATATTTTTAGTTCATTTAAAGTGAATAATTGAGTTTTTGCACTATTCAATTAATATCTTTTAACATAACATGGAATAATGTTATAATTTGTGTTTCATGTTTAAATGTTTAAATTGAGATAAATCTGAATTTTTTTTTTGGAATCAAATAGTAGAAACTACTTTGTGAAAATATTTTGAGCTTATTATTATTTCATTTTGAGAAATAATATTTTTATACTCCGTTAAGCACTTTCTTATTATCCAAATTGTTAGACGATCTCTATAGATTTTATACTGAATATTAGGCTTTTATCATCTAAGGAAGTGTTATATGTAAAGCTTTTCTTGCTTAAATTAAATTATTCAAGTAAAATTTTAAGTGTATGTCTATTTAATTCATGCATGACTTCCAAAAGTGATATATCTCGAGTTCCTTAAAGTTAGTAAAAAAAGAATAAAATTCGTAAATCACCAAATCATTCAAATACATACGTGGTCACCAAATCATATAAATAGGTATATGGGTCCACTCTCTAAAAATGAAGAAGAATGTTATAAAAAAGAGTATACAAAAAAAATATGAATAGTATAAACTAAATATTATGATCCAAAAATTTTTCAAGGTTGTAACAATGGCTATTACAAAAGAAAGATATGAAACAAATCCTCTTGAAGTCATTGCATTTTAATTCATCTCTAAAGATATATACTTGATATTTTTATTTGATGATTTTTGATATGGAAAATGAATTTGTGATTTTCAACTAATTTTTTCAATAAACTGTGATTCTTTGGGATTTTAATTTAACTTATGCTTTGGACTTTAATTATGAACTTAAACGATACTTAAAGCATGAGAATATTTGTTTTTGTATTTTTTACTTTGTTATTTTTTCATGTTAACTTTTACTTTGTCAATTTTAGTTCTTATTTTCTTTTTCTACTAGTCTATTTTTGTTATTTCTTTTAATTTTTGGATTTAGTTTAATGTTTCCAAGTATCTTCATTAAAAGCACTTACGAGACTTAAAAAGCTATTACATATGTTAAATTCAATCATATCAATCTATGAGATTGATTTAAGATGGTTTAATTTATTTAAATTAGTTTTTGTTTTTTGTTTTTTTTTTACTTTTCTTGCTAGAGACTAGTTGGGGTTGTAATGAATGCTTGAAAAGCACCAAATATTATATGATTTATTTGCACTTTACTGTTATATATATATATATATAGAGAGAGAGAGAGAGAAAGAGAGAGATAATTTTATCATTATTTTAGCAACTCTATGTTCTAGAATTGTAGGTATGTTTTGTTGTTTTTTTATGTATTTTTGGCTTCAGAATTATTTAAATTAAAAATAATTGAAAAATTATACTACAAAACACTTAATTGCAATAAAGAATAAATATATGTATACTAAAAATATACATAAACCATATGAAAGGGGTGAAATACAAAGAAATTGGGAATCAAATAGAACACTACAGGCTACAACAATGGAATTTATGTGCTATAGTGCATGCCTTTTATCCATGCCTTTCAAATCATGTCAGAATCGACGCATGTCACATCGTGGATTAAAATATATTATGGTACCAATTGATCACCATCTACTTTTTCCTCCCATTTTTTTTAATCATTTTCAACTTTCTCTCAAGTTTTTGAGAGTTACTAATTTATTTTTATGTTTAGTTTATAAATAGTTTAAATTGCTACTCCACCATTTATAGGCAAAATTGGACCCATCCCAACCACCCTAACTAGTAGGGCGTTGAGTAGAGTGACAAGAATTTAATGACTGTGTTATTTCTTTTTGAACCATCTCATTAAGCCTCATTAATGCGTCACTAGTACTTGTTGGTCGCTCACTGGCCACACTCATCAATGGTTTAGCTAGGTGGTATGGCCAGATGCTGACGAACTTGGAAAGAACAGTTCAATAATTGCAAAAAAAATCTAATTTTTAAGTGAAAATTTTCAATAAATTATTATATCTTAAAATATTAGTTAAGATATATTTCATAAACTCTTAAAATTAATTACAAAGACTAGAGATATAATATGGACAATATAAAAGACTGAACTTATACAATTCATGTTAGGTTGACAAATTTGTTAGCAAAGCCCAATCCCCTTAGCACAAAATCTAAAAAGTGCCATTCAATACGGTCAAAAGTTTTGCACCTATTAATCATTATGGCTGCTTTCCCGATCTTTCCTTTCAGACACCTCTAGACAAAATGTAAAGTCTCAAAAGATACAATTGTGTTATATTAACCCTCTTTTTACAAATGCACTTTGACAATCTCACATTATTCTCAGGAGCAGGTTTGTTAATCTATTGGTAATACACTTGGCTATTATAATTTCCAAACAACATTACATTAGGTAATGGGTCTAAATTTAGTCACTCTCCTACGAGAGTTTGTTTTAGGAACAAGAGTAATAAGAGTTTTATTTAAACCCATTAAACCTCTAGTGCGATTAAGAACCCTCAAGCAAGTACAATACATCCCATCATGAACAATACTCCAATATCTTTGATAAAACAGTGCAGGCCTAGTCCGTTGGAAAGACCCATTTGGAATGAAGCCTTATGTAGTTCCTCTTTAGTAAAAGGAGAAACCAGCAACTTATTCATATCATTAGAGACTCTAGACTCAATATAAATTTCAAATGCATCCAGCCCTTGAGAAACTTCCGAATAAAATAAGCCAGAATAATAGTTGTGAAACACCACCTCATTAATAGCCTTAGAATCCTCCACCCAAACCCTGTTCATTAGTGCTACCAATCACCATGTTCTTTTTTAAATCCTTGATTTGCTTTTTCATGAAAAAATGATCACCATAATGTAGTCACAATTTCCCGGATCTTTGTCCTCAAATGATTTCCTCATACTCCATCAAAGAAATAATCTCTTTTTCCAACTTGATAATTTGAGATACATTTCAAACTTTCACATTTTTAGCTTTGGTTTCACTCAAATCATTCTCAAATTTACTCAAACGATATTGAACATGCCCCACTGTTTGCCAATTTCATTGGGTTAAAACCTTATCATATCTTCCTCATTATACAAGAAAGGTGTCTAGCGTGGATAAGTCTCCCAAGCCTCCTCAATGACCTCATACCAGCCATCCACATGTAGCCTGAACTCTTCAAATCTAAACCTTCTAGCCTTCCTTTTCCTTATAGAACCGTCATTGGGTTAAAGCCTTATCACATCTTCCTCATTATACAAGAAAGGTGTCTAGTGTGGATAAGTCTCCCAAGCCTCCTCAATGACCTCAGACTAGCCGTCCACATGTAGCCTAAACTCTTCAAATCTAAACCTTTTAGCCTTCCTTTTCCTTATAGAACCAGCCTTGTATTTCAATTCAAATGGAATGGCCATATGATCCGATTTAGTAAAGTCTAAATGTTGAGCATATTGACCACCCCCTGCACTGTTCTTGCCTGGTTGACTAAGGCCCTGTCTAGACATACTTGCGTATTACCTCCTTGCATTCATCATTGTTCCCAGGCGTACTTATACCCATTGAAACAGACATCAAATAGTTCACAATTTTTGACAACTTCATAAAAATCATCCATTTGAGTCTTTATCCTCCAACCATCACCAACATTCTCATAGTTGTTTACTAAAACACAATTTAGTATGTTGCATAATATAATGAAAATATATGTTACATCTTAATGTAATTGGGATGTCAATTTTATTTATAGGAATCATATTCATAGAGAAATTTTGAATTTGACACCTACTGGAATTGCCATAGGGACAGAGTGGAGTTGTTTATTATAATTTTTTAAATATATTATGTATTTATAAAATTTTAGAGTTAAATAAAATGATATTTGAATGAAAAATAATATTTTCATCAAAAAATAAATATTTTAATTATGAAAATTTAATGTTATGATATATAAGAAACCAATTATTGTAATGATGGTTAAACTAACAAATAAAAAAATTAATTATAATTATAATTTATATTCTAAATTTAAACTTATTAGAGTTATTTACATCAAACAAATATACTTTAGATTTTATGAGTACTTTTGAAGATTCAATTGATTTTAATTTATTTGTTAGTGAGAAATTCTCTCTCCCTCTAAAAATTCGAACCTCTGATGTAGAATCTGGTCCTATCTTATGCAATAATTAATTAGGATATGAGAATAGCATCCCTACCCCATTGACATCACTATAATGTAGCACTTTGAACAAAAAAAAAACATTTTTGTACGATGAAAATCATACATTAAATAATTAAAATTTTATTTAAGTTTGCATGATTGAAAAAATTTGTAAAAACATTTGAGTAATTTTTATTATTTCATTATATATATGTTTATCTAAAAATATAAATATGTATGTATCGTGTGTATAATTTCGTTATATTTAATGAAAAAATGGATGTAAAATTAATGTTTTCATTGCTTGATATATTTTCACAAACAAAGGGACTTAAAAATAATTTTTCTAAACAACGATACTAAATAGTCTCGAGGCCTAAATAAAAGGTCTTGCATCAAAATTTTACTGAAAACATATAATGTAAGATACTCTACTTGTTTCTTTTTTTGCTTATTAAATTTAAATCATCTATTATTTATATTATAGCTTTAAATCACTATATACATGGGATATAAAATAGATGGTTAAGATTTAAAAATAAACACAAATAAAACATAGGTAAAACAAACAACGTCCTTATCCCCAAAATAAATGTACCCGACCATCAATACAAAGATGAACCTTATATTTTAAAGAAAGACTTACTAAGTATATCCAAGGCTTAATTGAATCGACTAATTGAGTCTAGTTAGTTTCTCTAGTAGAAAAAATTTGAAAAATTATTTTTGATGTTCTTAAAACCCTAAATAATAAAAATAACCTTTCTTTTAATTGAAAAGGAAAAAAAATCTCATATCTCATATCATCTCTAACATATTGGAATAATGTTTTTTGTACTCAACACATTACAATAAAAAACTAAAAACCTTCTCAAAATATCCTTAACAAACCTCGAGAGTTTTCTCTACAATTTACAATTCTAAACACCAAACATTAGGGCTTAGGGTTTTCTCAATTCTCTTCCATTCTCCTTTTAAGCTTCTGATTTTATTGCTCCATTTTTCGTTTGTGATTTAGCCTCTACTTGTGTTTGTGGCATCTCTCTTGGAAAATGATTCTAATCTCTCCATAAAATATTAGGGTTTTTGGATTTTGTGATTTAGTTCTTGTGTGATTGGTATAGTCCTTTTCAACGATAGTCATAGATGAAGTCTTTACTCATTTAGATGACCTTACTTTTGAGATTGAGGAACTCATTAATGAACAACAAGATTCAATGGAGTTAGTGATTACTGCTTGTATATTCATTGTGATATTTATAAGTCCAAATTGCTTTACTAAGAGTATTTTAGTACATATAGGCTAAGAAGGGGGTATTGAACTCAAAGCTCTCGATCATACCATGTTCCTTTTTCCTTTAAAGAAGAGGAAAATTTATCACTTATTATTCACAAAGCTCCATAGAATTTCAATAACTCTATGGTTGTTGATGACTTACATAATTTGACATAATTTATCACTTTTAAACTTTAAATTTTAGTATAATTTTATTTTATTTTTATTATTATTTAAATTTTATTGTAAATTTGAAGATAATAAAGATCCAAAATTTTAGAAGCATATCATCAGAGGGCTATCAAATTTAAATTAAAATATCTCCATATATATATATATTTGTGTGTGCGCATGGTTTTGGATTTATAGAGATATATATAGGAGAGAGAGAACACAAATAAAAAGGACTAGCGAAGAAACAAAAAAAACTGAGAGAAAAAGAACAACGGCGAGAGAAAAAAAAAGAAAAAAAGAAAGAACAGTGACACATATAGAAGAAAAATAGATTAGAGCGTACCAGAAAGCAGATTCTTTTACAAGTCAATTTCCTTTCAATTCTTCTCAAAAAATTATGGTGAATTAGTTTTTTTTTAATTTCATTTTTAAAATGAACTAATTTGTCTTTATTCAAAGAAAAAGATGTAATTTAATTTTGAATTATGTTTGATTTTTATGTTAATTTGAATTATTTCTCTTCATGTTTGTCTGATTTATTTTGAGTTTATTGCTTTTAATTAACTGTTATTAATTAGATAATTTTACTCTTGTGATTTACTATCAAAAGAGGGAATTATAGGATAGATCTGAAATATTTTGACATAGGTAAATATAGAGATAGAAAGACTTGTATGAACCTGTGTAGTATTAATGTCTTAATGCTTTCTTATTTTATTAAGTTACATACTCTTGTGTAAATTGATGAACAAGAATGTTTCTAATTGATTATCGAAAGTTGCTTTTCAATATTTTTTGAAGATTGCTAGCAAAAAAAGAGAATTAAATTCAATTAACTAGATGAATAAGGCGTAGTGAAGGATTAGGTGAAATTGATTTCCTAGAAGTTTTCTTTCCATTTATTTGATTTTCAAACATATTTATTTTATTTTGCATAGTTTCTTTAAATTAATTTTAAATTTCAATTACAACAATCTTAGTGATTTTTCTAGATAAAGTTGAGATTAGTCTAATTTTGATATTTGTCAAAAATAACTTACTAATCCATGAGGACGATACTTTTCTTATTATTTTATTATAAAACTATAATTTTGTGTACTTACAGTTTTGCACCGACAAGTTGTGATAAAGAAGTTTATCATGTATGCATCCCTCACATTTAAGCTTTAATTTCTCTCCCTTTTGGGTTCAACTATTTATATTGATGAAAATAGTTGGGAAGGTAGGGGATGTTCTTAAGATCAATCAAGCTTATGTAGTGAATGACTTGGTTAGGTCTGTGAGAATAAAGGTTATTTCTAATATGAGTCATGCATTGGTGCCTGGTGTCCAAATTCCTTTGATTGGTCATGTATTTGGTTCAAGAGTTGTGTGGAATGACTTGGGATGTGAGCACCTACCTCATTTATTTTTCCATTTTGGTTTGTTAAATAATTGTACTAGCGCTTGTGTGAATGTGAGTATTTGTGGTAGGCATACCAATTTTAGGGATTGGTTATAATCTGATTTGAATGTGAGTATTGTACACGTGAAGAGTGATGCTTGTGTGACTACTTCTTCATGCATTGGGCTAAAGGTTAGTAATGATGTCTTTGGAGCTGTGCAAAAGGATGCAGATGCTAGCCATTTGGAACATGGAATTGGACAGAGAACTAGTGTGAAGGATCTAGTAAGGGCCAATGATATTTCTAATTCCCTTAATGTGGTTAATGGTGGCCTGCTACAAACTAGGAAGGACAATGGGCATGGTTGGTGTAAAGATAAAAGTGTTTGGTGTGGTCGAGAAAAATACATGTTGGTGGAAGTGATAAAAGGCTACTAAGGATTTGAATGATGTTACGAATATGAGAAGATATAGTGGTCTTGTGGATGCTTGAAGAGGTGTGGCTTCAAGTGTCGAGTTGTTGGGAAAGGCCAATGGGTAGTGTAGAGGTCCTTTATAAGCTTAGTTTTCTTTTTTACTTTTGTTTTTAGTCTTGTTGTTTGTATGTAGATTCTTTTGTTTTGCCTTAAATTGTTCTAGTTATGGTAGTGGTCTATTTTGTCATTTGCTACCTTTTTTGTTTATAGATGTCTAGTTTTTAAAGATTTTTTTTGTTTTAAAACAACATTTGTATTGTTGTAGCCTTTGGTGCATATGGCTAGATTATTTTGTTATGTTTTCTTTTTGGGTGCTTAGTGGACAATTTTTACCTTGAGAGGTGTGGTAGGATACTAGTTTTATTCCTCCCTTATAAGTGATGGTTGTTACCTTGGTTAGGGTGAGGTGTTAAGGCTCTTAGTTTTTCTCAATTCTACTCTTGAGTTTTTGTACTTGTGCTATATTCTAAACAACAATCTCTCTTGCATTGACTAAAAAATCATCTCATTTAATATTACTTTAAAAATATATTATTTTGTAAAAGTAATATATTTATTTTTAATTTCTAATAATTATTAAATATTAAAGTTTTTATGATACAGATCTAATTAATTAGAGCGAATAAATAGGTAATTAATTAAATTATGTCAAATTAAAAAAATCATAAGTGGTTAAACATCTAATCATGTGTAAATAAAATAACATATGATATTTTTAGGTAAAAACAACCTAGATCACACCAATGACCTAAGAGGAAAACTATCGGTCCACTAGACTACCCATCCACTATGAAAACAATATTCGATTATAAGGTTAGGACTCAAATTACCCTCCAAGGAAATGCCTCAAGTAACCTACTTACAAGCCTTCAAATTCTTTCATAGTCTCCATAAGTAAGGAGTTCAGGAACCAATGTTCCGATAAACTCGAGTCACACAAGTTTCTAAATCTGTTAAATACACACTTGAAATGTTAGAATGGATACACAAGTGCAATATGTGTCCTATAACAGATTCAATAATAAATAACCCTAACTATAATATTCAAGAATATATCAATTCACATTATATCATCTAGCAGCCTTAGAATAATCAGATTAAGAACAAGTTCAATAAGATAACTTCTTTAAAGATAAATAATCAAACTAAATAATTATTATATTACACACACAATTATTTGATCCAATAATTATTTAAGAACAAAATAAAGAAGAAGCTATATGAACATTTAATTAAAACATCATAAACTAATTAGTCTTATTAACCAATTAAATACAACCATCAATATTTGATAGATTAATTAAGGAACAAAGTCTATAGAAATATGATTTTTTTTTTGCAAAGAAATTTGAAAGATAAAGCTTAAAACGAAAATATTGATGCTTTTATAGTTAATTAAAATATGGAGCATTATGTTCTTTATATAGGAAATATTGAAACCCTAATGCTAAGTTAAAGTCCAATTATAATTATGTCCATCAAAAAAATCATAAAACAATAAATAATGAAAGTTTATAAATTATGGACCTGATTAACCTAGAGGGGGGGGGGGGGAATAGGTTATTTTTAATTCTTACTAATTTATAATTTAATAACCTAAACAAAGCAGCCAGATATGCAATCGTGTGTAAAAATAAATGCGGAAATAAAATAATAACACACGATATTTTTAGGTGGAAACAACCTAGGCCATAACCATGACCTAAGAGGAAAACCACCGGTCCACCGGACCACCTAACTTTCCACTATGAAAATCAAATGTTCAAGTACAAACTCGGTCTTATGCTACCCTTCCTAGGATACTGCCCCAATGTACTTTACTTACGAGCCCCTGCTCTGTTTTCACAGTTTCCAATATTAGCGTGAGCGGTTTCCAGACCAACGTTTCAATAAGCTTCCTGCCAATCAGATACGTTCCCAAAGTAACTGCAAAATAGTTAGCACAAAAATACAAGTGCCCGTGTGTGTTCTAGAGCAGATTTAATAATGAATAATCCTAACTAGATGATTCAAAACATATGTCATTTAAATTAAATCAACTAGCAAATCCTAGACCAAAAAGATCAAATATAAGCTAAATAAAAATAGCTTCTTTAAAGATTAATAATCAAATCAAATAATTATGATATGACAAAAATAATTATTTGATCTAACAATTTAAGAACAAAAATAAAGAAGAAGTCATAAGAATATAATATCAAAATATCATAAAAATAATTAGGCTTATTAATCAATCAAATATAACCACCAATATTTGATAGATTAACTAAATAAAGAAGCCTAAAGAATTATGATCTTATATTTGTAAAACAAGAGAGAGAAGTTAAAAAGATTAGAAGAATGCTCTTGTATAGTTGATTGAAACAATGAGCAATGAGTTTTATTTATAGGAAAAATTAAAACTCTTAATCCTATGTAATTGATAAATATATTGTCTATTACAAATAGGATTAGTAATTCTCATTAATTAAGATAACTCTTATTTAAAATAGATTTTATGTTATCTTTTATAATAAAGATTTCAATTATAATTTAAAATATATCTTATCTAATATCTTTTAGCATATCTTATTTTAGAGTATATATATCTTATCTAATATCTTTTAACATATCTTATTTTAGAGTATATATTATTTAATATCTTTTAGCATATCTTATTCCATATTTTAGCATTAAAAATAATTTTAGATTTATAAACATGTGCTATTAAATGCATAAATATAATCCTATGTGTCAAGTTATCAAAGATATACCTGAAGTACAATTATCTGGAACTTGAGCATTTGTTTGGTTTTTCTTGATAGACTTGATAGCAGGCCTAAAAACAAATTTACAGATAAATATTTTGTCCACGAAAATAGCCAACACTCATAGTCCTTACAAATAATAAGGACAAATTATAATTATAATGTTTGACTCGAGTAAACAATTAGGTTAAAGTTGAAATTCTGACTGCTTGATCGATAGAGCCATAAATGTCGATCAGTCTAACCAATCCTCGATTGATCTAAGATATTAAAAATAAATCCTAAGATATGTAGAGAGACTCTCAATCGATCTAGTGTTTCGATTGATCTAAAGTATTAAAAAATAAATCCCAAGACATGTAGATCAATCTACCCATTATCTAGTGCTCGATCGATCAAAAATTAAACTTCAATCAATTTACCTCGATTGAAAATTAAATGAGTGAATTTTTAAATAAGATAGATCAATTCTCGATTGATCTACTCACATCGATCGATCTAGACATATCTGGATCGATTGAGTAACCTAAGAAAAAAATGTTCTTATATGTCTAATATAAATTCTAACGTGCATAAAAATAGATATATACCTAAGATGTGTTAGTTTGGAGCTCAATATTATTTTTGGCTTGAAAGGTGTTCTTGAAACATTCACCTAAAAACTAAATTACATTTAAATATTTTGTTCACAAATGTTGTCAATACTCATAAACCTTAGAATATTGAACCAATTAATTAATTTTATATTATTATTTAATTAATAATAATAAATTTAGAAATTATATTTTAAAAAAAAATTAAAAGCTCACTAACTTAAAATATTGTATTTAATAAATGAACTAATCATTGCATTGATAAGAATAACACACATTACAAGTACATATCAAAAGGATATTAATCATTGCAATTAGTATATTTGAAAATTCTATATATAGGAACAATTGTACAAAGGTTTATTATTCTTCTAACCCAAATAAGTAGCAGGGACTAACTAAGGGGTGGAAACACCAACTTAAATAATCTTTTCTAATCATTTTAGGACTTCATATGTGAGAAAATATTTGGTAAATGATTATTATACTCTCGTAGCATGCAATTAAGCAAAACATATTATATTATGAAAAAGAGTCTAACACTCGATATACAACCCGAGTATTGAGATATTGATTCCTTAAAGACTCATACCAAATTCACATGCAAACATATTAAACTAAATCAGCTGAAGCAATAATAAAAAAAACTATAGGCATGCTATAATTAAAAAAAAAGAAAGTATGTAACTATACAAATCAAATAAGCTTTCTAACCAAAGTCTAAGTATATTATGTTTGCACATACAAGATGGAAACTCAGATTATACTAACACAATAGGTTAAGTAAAATACTTAACAAAGAGCACTGAATGTAGTAAACATTAATCACATAAATAATCAACAGATAAAAGTTTTCTAATTAAAATTTAAACTTTAGTATGTAGAAACATACACAATTTAAACTCTGATTGATCTAGCCAAACATTAGAGCATACACAACACCAGATATAATGAGGTAAACTCACATAAAATGACTACCTATATGGTAATATCTTGAGGTTACTTATGACAACCACTCTATAGCAAACACATCCACTAAGAACTAGAAACGATTACAACACTATCACAAATAAAACTACCAATACCTCTATCAGTTAGAGGCCACACTATCCTAACTATCTATTGGTGCCCTCGCTTGCCACCTCCATAGTAACTTGGTTTGACAATGAACCTCGACCTTTCTCTAAATCTAACATTACTCAATATAGTGTGATCAATACATAAAACAAAAAAGTTAACCACCAATCGTGGGAATTGTACTCAACCACGAACCACCAATAATCAATGTGGGAAACACATTCAACAACGTACATCCACAACCCTTAATCAAACACACAACTCACTACCACATAGGTTCCTCACCAATGGAAAATGTTGCGTCCTGGTAACTACTAGTTGACACATGAGTCCCTGTCACACAGGCTCTTCACTTAAGAAAAAGTATCATCCTTGCAACTATCAACCAACACAAGGCTTATTGCCACACAAGCTCCTCACCAAAAACCAACTCGCCAATACCACCTCAAGTACTCACCATTCAAGAGCACTATTTTTCTTACTCACTCATTAATCACTAATACCATACAACACTTAAGGCAATAGTGATACGAAAATAGAAAAATAAGATGTTAATTTGACAAAGCTTCGTTCACCACCCTTACCGACCCCCTAATGAGGGTTCCGACGAGGTGGTCCGAGAAGGGGTCCGGCAAAGCCCTTGTCGGGGCACACCAAAATTCCATTTTTTAATTAAAAAAATAGCAAGTAATTTTCATAAATATTCACACGTGAAACATTACACTAACAATGTTGGCTCGTTTTACCTAGCATGCACACTATGAAATTCAACTTCATGGTATATGTAAACATTCTCTAATAAAAATCATACCTAATTATATACGTGTATACATTAATGATAGTCTTTAACTAACCTAAAGAAAGATAGATATATTAAATAAATAAACAGATTTTATTTTTTGTACAAGTAAAACCAATAAAACCAATAAATCCACAAAGTACTATAGTACCTATAATATCCATCCTACAACTATTTAATTAATACATTTTGAAGCAAGTATTTTTATTATTGATTTATCTAGGTTGAGCAACAAATTCTTTATTTCAACTATTTTTGTTTACTAAAGAGTTGCGTTTTCGTTAGCTATTCAATTACTATATACATATTATGTTTATCCTCAATTATCATATTATGAAGAATAATTTTCTCAATTATTAAATCATGTAACACATTTTTAATTCTAAAAACGTGATGGTTTTAACATAATAGAAAAATGTGTTTAGAATGCAACATTCTTCTTTTTTTCATTAGTTTATATTATATATGTTTAACTCTATCTTATACTTTTTTCGCTTCAACTTTTTAAGTTCACGGTGGTTTCTTTTTAGAATTTTATAATGTATTTTAGGTCAACTATACTTTTCGTCCCTTAATTCAATACTTTTGATACTTTGATTCTTTAACAAATTTTTCTTTAACTTTTTTTCCATTAATTTATCGTATTTTACACTTAGATTAAATTTAAAAATTAAACTAAATTATACTATAATAATTAAAATAAATATGTTTAAAATTTAATTTTTTTTATTTAATCTTTTAATTTTTAAAAATTAACATGATTAATCCATTATATTTAAATTATTAAATATAAAAAAATTAATGGATGAAAGTTACTAAAAATTTATTCAAAGATCAAAGTGTTAAAATTCATATAAAATTTAGGAACTGACAACATAATATACAATATATTTTAAATTTTAATATTATAAATTTTTTAATGTTTAGATGTTAATTATATTTTAGTAATTTATTTATTAATTTTACATCACTCATTTAATTTAAATTATTATATATAATAGAAATGATACAATAAAATTAAATAAAAAAAATATAATTTAAATAATTTTTAGTTATAAATATATAATTAAGATAAAATAAAAAATTAAATAATATTTTTAATTTATATTCTATCAAAGATATTATTCGTTACTTTTTTTTAATGTAAAAATATAGATTTGGTTTGTAACATCTTTTAGTGCGTTTAACTTTATCGCAATAGATCTTTTTTTCGAGATGCTCTGCTTCCTATTAACACCATAATATTATTTTTATTTTTATAAATTTTAATAATATCAAAAATAAAATAATATATTTTCATAAATTAATTATTATTATAATTAATTAATTTTATTTTATAATTAATTATAATTTAATATTATTATCTTAAATAAAATTAAATTATGGTAATAATATTTTGAGTTATGTTATTATTATTAGCCCCGTCCATATAAAATTTTCTCTATAATAAAAGGTCAACTTCTATGTTCTTCACATTTGACAGCATAAATTTAAGACGATGAAATTATTATTTTATAATAAAAATTTATTAATAATAGAATTTTATCGTTTATTAAAATAAACAATAAGTCAAAAGTAACTGTCCTATAATAGAATTTCTCACTCCTATATATTATGCGCTGAGTCGAACTTGAAATGTGTCTTAAACTGAAACTCATAAGTTATTTCTCTCCACTATTTTCTCACCTCCCAAACAAGCAATTAGCGATGACAGAAGAAGCAAACAACATCTACGTCATCGGCTACGCTCTTCATCCCAAGAAAGTCGAATCCTACATCAAACTCACACTCATAGACCTCGCGAAGCAAAACAACATTGATCTCATCGCAATCGATTTAAAAAAACCACTAATCGATCAAGGTCCATTCCACTGCATCATCCACAAACTCTACGGCAAACAATGGTACATTCAACTCAACGAATTCAAACTCAAATATCCAAATTCAATCATAGTTGATCCCGCCGAAGCAATCGAGCTAGTACGCGATCGAGCTTCGATGCTCAATGTTGTGAACCGTCTCCACATCTCACCTCAAAACAAATTCCAAATCGATGTTCCGAATCAATTAATCGTTCGCAACTCGGAAGAAATAACAAGTGAGAGTCAATTAGGTATGAGTTTTCCAGTAATTGCAAAACCCGTGAGTGTTGATGGGAGTGGGACGAGTCATGAGTTGTGTTTGGTTTTCAGCGATGAGGGATTGAAGAACCTGAAAAAGACACTGAAGGGGGAAATTGTGATTCAAGAGTTTGTGAAACACTGTGGGGTTGTATTTAAAGTGTATGTGGCTGGGAAACAAGTGAAGTGTGTGAAGAGGATGTCTCTGCCTGATAGTTTTGAGTTTGATGAGGAAATATCGGAAACTGGGTTATTGCCATTTTCGAGAATATCTGAAAAGGGTGCGGAAGAGACTAATTGTATTGAAATTGAAATGCCAGAGATTGGTTTAGTAGAGGAGGTGGCAAGAAGATTGAGGGAGGAATTGGGACTTCGTTTGTTCAATTTTGATATGATCAAGGATTGTAGAGATGAAAATGATAATCGATATCTGATAATCGATATCAATTACTTTCCTGGGTACGCCAAGTTACCTGGGTACGAGCGACTAATTACAGATTTCTTCTTGGACACAATCAAACAGAGTTAATCTTGTACTAACATGAGGGGAGACGGAATAAGAAGGGAATAAAAACCAAATTTTTCTATCTTCGGTTTCTTATATTGGCAAAATCTGTCCAATAAATTCAAATGGTATATTAAATTATTTTAGAATTGATATAAAATAAAGTGACAATAATTGTTTAAATGACAATTATTAGGTTTATGGATATTGATATTATTATCTTATAATATTATTTCTTTATGTTTTAAATCTCATCATTGTATTTAAATTTATCATTAGATATTAGATTATTTTTAATTATTTAATTTATTATTTTAATCATATAAAATAAGATTTAGCATTTTACCGTAAATATAATTATTAATTTTTCCCACTAATACTATTTATGTTTCTCTCTTTTTATTATTCTAAATCTTTAACCCCAATTTGGTTATTATTTTTAAGGGTGTGCAAAAAATTCGATCATCCGATCAATCCAATCTAATCCGTTGATTTTTCATCCGATACGATCCAATCCGATGGTTTGATCGGATGAAATTTTTTTCCATCCGTTAAGTGCGGATCGGATGGTGAGTTTCACTACGATTCATCTGATCTCATCCGATCCGACCGAAATTAATTATATATATTTATTTGACTTTTTAATGTTTCTTTTAAGTAAAATAATTTTATGTTATGATTTATGTGAAAATTTAAAATTTTTATTTAAAAATACAAAAAATAGAGTTAATTAAGTTTATTGGTTGATCAGATGTGAAAGGTGATCGGATCAGTTACGGATTAGGATGTTTCAATCCGAGCAGATGGTCGGATCGAATGAGTATAAAATCAACAGTTTTCATCCGCTGAACAACCCTAATTTATTTCTCGTCGCTTTGTATACTGTCTCTTATCTTCCTATCTCTTTTATATCAATTCTTTATGATAATCAACAAAAAATTTATTCTCTTAAGGAAATTATCTTCTTTATCATAATTTTTTCAAATCATATATATACACGTGGAAATATTTAGATAGTGTTTGTTTAGGTTAAATATGTTTTTTAGTATCGTAATTTATTAATATATATATATATATATATATATATATAATGTGTGTGTATGAAAAAAAATATAATTAAACTCATTTATTTGTGAAAAATGTGATAAGTAAGGACAAAGTTAACTTAATTTTCATCCAATTCTCAATTAAATATAACAAAATAATACATAGGTCACATACATATTTATATTTTTTTGATAGATATATAAATACAAAATTAATATTAAATAAAAATATAACTCAATTTTTTTAAGAAATTTGTTTATTTCAAAGTTTAAAACAAATTTCAATAAAATTCGAATAAACTTTTTATTATCTAATACACAAAGTAACACATTAGATGATAAAAAATTTATTTAAGTTTAATAGAAATAATTTGTTAAAAATTTAGTAATTTTGTAATTAAAAATTACTTTATTAGATAAATGTACATCAAAAAATACAAACACACATGTGTCATATGTGTTATTTCATTATATAAAACAAAAAATTAGATGTATAGTTAACTTTATTCTTTCTTATTATTTTTTCACAAATAAAATGACTTAAAAACACTTATTTCAAAGAAAAATCAAATTCTTTGAAGAAAAAAATATCATACCAAAAAATAATTCAAAATGAAATGATTCTCCCACATTTAAATTTTGACCACCTTAACCCCCTTGGTCACTTCTCGCCATACTCGCCATCACCTTAGTTTCTCCACGTCGTTCAATCCCAACCACCCTACCCTAACTCGTTGTCTAAAGCCAATGACATATGATCTATCAACATCGACCATCATTGCTAGCCCGGTGTCAACCCTAAACTCGGTTTGTCATAAAATAAGTATCATACCCCTTAAACCTATGTTTTGTTTGGTTCAATCCAATTATGCACTAGTGCACAAAAATTTAATAGTCAAATTCTATATTTATAAAAAGTTTGCAAGTGCACGAATCACTTGTTGTAAGCGAGATTATCTCTCAAGGAATTATATTAGTTTTAAAAGGTTAAATTATTTTCTAATTTAGTTAAAAAATAAACAATAAATCCTAAACATTTTAACAATTTGTTTGTTGGTGAAAACAGCTATAAATTATAAATTAAATTATATATAAAGAAAACAAGTAAATAAAAATAGATAAATGAAAGCGATATATTAAGGAGATAAATTAATTTATAACTGAACCTAGGATGATGAACATATATGTGATTTTAGCGAGAATAATCCTTCATGGATAGAATAAATTAAATGATTTAAATATAAGTTAGATTTAATAATTTAATTTTTTGAAAATAAAATTACGTATAATCATGGTGAGTTTTCAATTATAATCAATTTATCAAATTTTTCTTATTTGAAATTGAAATATAAATATAAGAATCTCATACTTATTTTTTTAGAAATAGATCTAAGTTTAATGATTATAATCATCAACAAAATGCACTAGAAACCATTTTTTGATGAGTTTGGAGTTCTACTTGGGCTTTGAATTATATTTGGTAGAATTAATTAAGTTAATGAAATATAAATCTAAATTATTTTTTTTTTGTATGAAAATATCCTTAAGTGTGAATCAAATTTTTTTATTAATAAAACTAGTTAATATCCTTAAGCATGTATCACTAACTGCTTAGTTTAAATTATAATTTTTTTCTAAAGAAATAACGAACCATCTAAATCACTACTTCAAACAAAGCACATAATTTATACACTTATTAAAGGTGTCAAAATTACATGACTTGCTACTATAGTTTTGCTAAAATTTTAAGCTCTGTTTCTCCACACCACAAATGGTTGACTATTTACCATCATTGTTCGAAGACTCGACTCGTTATGGGTTGTGTGATGACACCATTTCTGCCACCATATGGCGCCACCTATATAGGTCAATCACTTGTATGTCTTCTTATTCTTGCAAAAATTATACTTGTGAATTTCATATAAGAAAATAATCTAATGAGTTTTCTTTTATAGGCCTTATTAGCAAAAAAACAAATTTAAATTTAACAAATTTTAGTTACATTTAATATCTTATTTGCTCAAATGTTTAAATATTATTAATGACATTTGTCATCCTAACATGCAACCCACATTTGTACCCATATTATCAAATAAATACACTCATAGTCCTCTTATTTAAAAAAGGATACAACAATAGCTCAATTTTCAAAGAAAAAAAAATCCTAATTTGTAGAAGAAAATGTTATCTTTATGAAAATATTTATTATTTTATATTTTTCCAAATTGTTTTTTTGTCCATTTCAACGAAAACAACCCTAACTACCCTTGCAACCATGTCCATCTCGACTATCCTTTTTGTCTTACTCCTAACAATACCCTCATTCTTTCTTCCACCAGTTATCCTTCATTGTTTACTACAGAACAATCCAAAAATGTAATTTTCATCAAAACTAAAATTAAGCCGTAACAATCTCATTTGAAGCACCATATTTGCCAAAACATAATCAGCTAGCTAAATATCTCATTAACTCTCCATTAAGTGTTAAATGTTTATCAACCTGAAATTTGTTGAATCAACTCTATCTTCTAATTTCATGTTATTAATTTAGACTTTTCAAACCAAAACAATTGTGACAGAATGTTTAGGTCTATTTTTTACTTTTAAACGTTTTGTTAAATTATTTAAAATCACATAGTTTTATTAAATTATTTAAAATCACATAATTTTTCTTTAGACTAACCTTACAAATATATTTATTATTTTTTTATAAAGTGATTCGTGCACTTGCAAGCTATTATAAAATTTACAAAATTTGACAATCAAGTTTTTTTGCATCAGCCATCACTAGAAGAAGTTAGTGATGATGAACTAGGTGGTATGGATGGTGAAGCACTTGTGATAAGAAGAGCATTAAATGCTCAAATTAAAGATGATGATATAGAACAACAAAGATAAAACATCTTTCATATAAGGTGTCATGTGAGCATTAAGGTATATAGTGTCATTATTGATGGGGGAGTTGCACTAATGGTTCTAGTACTACTCTAGTTTATAAGTTAAGGTTACCTATGATTAAACATCTTAGGCCTTATAAGTTGAAGTGGTTGAATGATAGTGGAGAGGTAATGGTAAATATGTGAGTCTTAGTGTCTTTCTCTATTGGAAAGTTCAAAAATGAAGTGTTGTGTGATGTGGTACCGATGCAGGCTAGGAATATCTTATTATGTAGGCCATAGCAATATGATAAAAAGGTCACACTTGATAGGTTTAGGAACAAGTACTCGTTTATGAAAGATGGTAAAAATACTATAACACTTATACCTCTTACTCCAAGGCAAGTCTTTGAAGATTAGTTGAAAATGAGAAAAAGAAAAGGACAAAGAAACAAAAAAAAAGAGTGATCCAAAAGAAAAGAGTGGAAAAGAAAGAGAGAAAAAATAAAAATGTGAGTTTTTATGCTAAAGTAAGTGAGGCCAAGAAAGCTTCTTTTTTTTTGCAAATTAGCCCATACTTGTACTTTTGTACAAGGAGGCTAATTTTTCTACTAATGACCTTAACGATTCTTTGCCTAATGTTAATGTTTCTTTATTGTAGGAATTTAATTATGTGTTTTCTGAAGAGATTCCTAATGTTGTGAAACTAATTAGAAGGATTCAACATCAAATTGACTCCTTAGTAGGGGCATCCCTCCCAATTGACCAGCCTTCAGAACCAATTCAAAAGATACTAGGAATATTCAAAGGTAGGTTGAGGAGTACTTGAAAAAAGGTTAAGTGAGAGAGAGCTTGAGCATGTGTGTAGTGTCAGTGCTTTTTGTGCCTAAGAGGGAAAGTCCAAGTCAAATGGGTGTTGATTGTCCTACCATTAACAACATTACGGTAAAGCATAGATATTGTATTCCTAGGTTAGATGACATGTTAGATGAATTACATAGTTCTTGTATATTTACTAAAATTGATCTAAAACACGAATAATATTAAATTAGGATAAAAGAGGGTGATGAGTGGAAAACTCCATTTAAGACTAAACATGATTTGTATGAATGGTTAATCATGCCATTTGAATTAACCAATGTACCTAGTACTTAGATGACATTGTTTTTTAAAGTAAAACTTTAGATGAGCATGCCAAACATTTGGGTTCTATACTAGAGGTATTAAGAAAAAAAGAAATATATGCTAACCAAAAAAAGTGTTGTTTTTGTATGGAAGATTAGTTTTTCTTAATTATATCATTAGTTTTACTAGTAAAGAATTGGATGGAAAAAAACGGTGAAAGTTATTAGAGAATGACTCACACCTAAATCTATTATCGAGGTAAAGAGTGTTCATGGTTTGGCTTTTTTATTGTTGATTTGTTAAAGATTTTAGTACACTACATGTTCCTTTAACTGAGGTTGTTAAGAAGATTGTTGATTTTAGATGGGTGAGGATTAGGAAAAAACTTTTAAATCGATAAAGGTAAGTTTGTGTTCTACACCTATTTTAGCTTCACCTGATTTTACTAAAAAATTTGGGATTGAGTGTGATGCTTTAAGTATTGGTATAGGAGCTATTTTGATGCAGGAATCAGTAAGAAACTCAATGGAGCATCCCCTAACTACTCAACATATGACAAGGAACTCTCTACTTTGGTGAGAGAAATTGAGACCTGGCAACACTATCATTGGCCTAAGGAATTTTTCATTTATATGAACCATGAGTCCTTAAAAAACTTGAAGAGTTAAGGTGAGTTGAATAGATGACATGCCAAGTGGATGGAATTCATTGAAACATTCCCTTATATTATTCAATATAAAAAGGGTACGAAAAACATAACAACTAATGCATTATCTCGAAGGTATGTTTTAATTTTTACATTAAATGTTAGGTTGGTAGGATTTGAATATATTAAGGAAGTGTATGTCAATGATGATGCTTTTTATGTTGTTTACAATGCATGTGACAAAGCCGCCTTTGGTAAGTTTTATAAGTTAGATGGGGTACTTTTTCAAAGAAAGTCATTTGTGTGTACCTAGTTATTCTATGCATGAACTATTAGTTAAGAATACATATGGAGGAGGATTAATGTGAAACTTTAGTCCACACAACCATTTTTGTTGGCCTAAAATGAAATGGGATATAGAAAGAGTATGTTCTTGATGCATTACCTATAGACAAGCCAAG
The DNA here is from genome assembly GCA_030763125.1 of Hippophae gyantsensis. NCBI lineage: Eukaryota > Viridiplantae > Streptophyta > Magnoliopsida > Rosales > Elaeagnaceae > Hippophae > Hippophae gyantsensis. The sequence continues at coordinate 13,254,243 of CM061028.1, forward strand.
TCTAAGGTCTTACCACAGTAGCTGTATACACCTTTATCCGTACTTAGTGAACCTTTGGTAGATATTTTTATGCACTTTGTTTTAGGATATGGATGGGTTTTTTAAAATGTCACATTTCATAGCATGTCATATAACTGATGATACAACTAACATAACATAGTTATTTTTTTTTTGAGAGATTGTTAGGCTAGTTGGGGTACCAAAGAGTATTATGACTGATTGAGATGTTAAATTCCTATCTACCTTTGAAAAGCCTTATAGGCTAAGTTTAAGAATAAACATATATTTTCTAGTACTTTCCATTCCAAACTGATAGTTAAACTGAGGTAGTCAATAGGACTTTGTCTACCTTGTTAAGAGTAGTGATACAAAAGAACTTGAAACGATGAGAGGATTGTTTGACTTTTGTTGAGTTTACTTATAATAGGTATTCATCATTTGAAATTTTTTATGATTTTCACCCACTTACTCCTAGGGATTTAATACATTTGTTTGTTTAAGAAAGAACTAGTTTATATGGTAAAAGGAAGGTTGAAATGGTGAGGAAGCTATATGAAAGCATTTATGAACATATTGAAAAAAAGAATGAAGATTACACTTTCAAAGCCAACAAAGGACAACGAAGATTCATTTTTGAACATGGTAATTGGATTTGGATATATATATATGAGAAAAAAGTGATTCCTTGAAAAATGACGATCCAATTTGAAACCTAGAGGAGATGGAGTGCTTGCATAGATTGATGACAATGCCTTCATGTTAGATCTTTTGGGTGAGTATAACGTTAACACTTCTTTTAGTGTTTTTGATCCTTTTTATCTTGACTATATAGGTGATAATTCAAGGTTGAATCCTTTTAAGAAGAAGGAGAATAATGGGAATCATAGACCCTTATAAATTTTGAGTGGACCTATCACGAGATCAAAGATGAAGAAACTCAAGGAAGCATTGAATGAGCTTATTCAAGAGCTAAATCATGATGAATGGGTGGCACAAATAGAGCACAAGGAATGGAATGAGCCAATCAACGAAACAAGAGAAATTGTAGAAATTGAAAGTGCTTCACAACATGAGTTATAGCCTACTGTAGGAAAGGGCTCTCAGGTGGCTTTGGAATACAAGTTTATTATTTTGCACCACTATATGAATTATTATTCTTCGTGGTATAAGGCTATTGAGATATAATTTGTTTTCTAATTTTCAGACTACATCGTGACATGATATAATGTGTACCATAGAATGATATAATATGCATCGCACCTTGCGTACTTAAATTCATATTCCTTCTGATTAACCTGATCAAACATGGGATATATTTTTATTAGGTATGTGGTTATATTTTTATTAGGGTTTTAAACTTTGTTTTAGCTTTATATATTAGTTGCCTTCAGACCTATGTTTTTTTAATTTAGATTTTAAAATATCCATTTTTGATTTATATTAAAGTTAAGAGCTTTTTGCCTCTTTTGTTCCTTTATAAACCAATTTATCAAGAGATTTACAAACCTTGTGGCATCCTATCATTATTGAATCTTTGGTGAGTAATATCCATAAAGTTAAGGTGAGTGCTATGATCTAAGTATTAGCTTTACAGGATCAATTTCAATTTATCGTTGGATCTTTGGCCATTTCTCTTGGAGTTCTCAAATCGATCCACGTTTGTGGATTTCAAGGTTCGATTTCATGATTCGTATCGAAGGGTCTAGGTCAGAGCACTCTTAAATGTCAGGGCTAGTTATTGGGGGATTCGAATTTAAGGAAAATATGGCTACAAGAATGTTTAAGAGTTAGAATGTCAACATTAAAGATATATGGGTGCTTAACGAGCTTCGTAAGGTGCATTTGAAGAAGCAATTACATGGCTTTAAAAAAGATGAAGGTGGTGACATTAAAGGTTATGCAAAGAAATTTAGATTATGTATTCCTAAATTTCTACCTACTTATGCGAAGATACAAGATGGAAATTAGGCAATGATATTTTTTTATCTTCGTTGCCTGAGTCATATGATATATTAGTGTCTTTAATGCTTAACGAAAAGAATAAATTGATGGTGGATGAGGTGATAAAGGCTCGCTTTAAAACTGGTAATAAGATGCAGTTGGCCAATTCTACATAAAGAAATTGTCTTGCTACATAGGGTTATTCAAGAGAAAGCTCATATGCAAGAATAAGTAGATTTAGGAGGAGATATCCAAGCAGAGATGAAAACTGGTTCAAATTTTACTCAAGATATAATATAAGTATTTTTATTGTCAAAAAATGGAAAAATCAAAAGATATTATAAAAAGAAAGGTTGAAGGCATAAGAGACCTTGATTAGAAGAAAAGACAAAGTGCTAAAGGGTGAAAGTGATTGGAATTTGTGATATCAAGAATGATGTAGTTTGTGTGAAAACTAGAGATGGAGTTTTTTAAACATTAGGTGATGTGACACATGTACTAATTTTAGGAAAAACTTGGTTTCTTTGAGTAGGTTGGCCACATTGGATTATGATTTTTCTACGAGGAACATGTTTATAGAAGTTAATAAAGGTTCCCTTCGTTATTATGAAAGGAAAAATATTGATAGTTTATATAAGTTGATTGAAGGTCTTGTTTGAGGTAAAGCTGCAACCGCCATTACGAGTAAGGTGATTATTGGTTCAAAGATGAACTTGAAACTTTGCATTGATGATCATAATATGAGGTAAGAAAACGAGTAAATTTAATAAAAAGGTTACAATTTTGGTGATAAGAAAAGTTTAATAAAGAGGTTACAATTTTGGTGATAAGAATATTGCATTAAAATGGTTTTTTTCAAAGTTGAGCAAGCATACATAAAGTTATTTGTATTTAAAGATGAAGTGGTGGGTCCACCCTACCCATAATTAGGGTGCAATGAAGGCACGTGTGGACATGTCATGAAGTGCTTAATGTTAATAGTTTTTGAGCTAAGATGGAGATTGCTAGAATAGGTAGCTCAAAAACCATTAAAATAAAATGAAAAGCCAAAGGGATTTTATTAATATGTGATATTAGTGTAGGGTACTGTAGTTATATTAGAAGATGGAGACATGAAAGGAGTTGAAATTGGTATTATAGTTTAATGTTTCTAGATAGAAATCCAAACGTTTTATACATGAGCTAATTAATAGGTTAATTAATGATTACCCTTATATATAAGTTAGTATACGAAGAGATCAGTGCAAAAAAAAAATAAAAAATTTGATTGTTTGGGTTTTTGCTAAGTGTCATTTCAGTTGAATGCGAGTGTCACATTAGTAGGGATCATTGTGTGATTGATATTTGGGTCCAAGTCTCTTGCATTATGGTGCCACAAATTAAAGAATGTTCTTGGTAATTTGGTGTTTCTTTATTTTGGGTCTTTTGTATATGGGAGATTTTGGGTGTAATAGAGTTTTAGTTTCCTGATATTATTCTTATATTTAATAATTGGTTAAGACTCTTGTATCAAGTTGTAAAACTTGTAAATTTATTATACTTTAGGTGTAGATTAGGCTAATTTTCCAAACTACCTTAAATATTAAATATCTTGTGTTATCAGTTTCTTGTTTATTTTTTGCTTCTACATGCAATTATGTTACTTTTGTTGGTTTGCGTTTTCGTTGTCCCCTAGAAAAGTGGTATTAGAACCACGGTCTATTTTTTCATTACTTAGGAGCATACAAAGTGGATGATAAGTGATTAGAAAACACTAAATATACTATATTTAATGTAATTTAATTAATAAAATGGATTTGTATTTGTTTTATTTTATTATAGTTTAGACAAATTTATTTGTTCAGATTAATGAGTATGTTGTAGTATTTTGTAGGTATTTTAATATATAAATATTAAAATAAAAAATACTTGAAACATGTTTATCACATTTTTTAGAACTTAAATGAATATCATTTATTTGATATTATCCAAAGTGAAGAAAAGAGATAATGAAAAAAAAAAAAAAATTATATGCCGTGGCATAAAGAGGTTTGAATTGGTAAAAAATTTGGTTGCGATCCGATCCCGCTACGGTAAAAATATAAGTTTTTCTCGCATTTTTTCTTATAAATAGGAACACATGTATACTAAGAAAATGAGCTTCCAAGTTGCGTTTTTAGAAACTTTCTTTACCCCTTTTCTAGTTTTTGATTCAACAAATTATATAGTACAATTATTATTAGAGTTTTTCCAATCTTAGATGCAACCCTTCAAAGTTCTGTAAAGATATTGTTAAGGTATTAATTATATTTCTTTTACAATTCATATATCTATGTTGCTTCTTCTGTGTCATTTTTGATTTATCAGTGATCAATTATAACAAAGGTTTTTTTACAAAGAATTATTATTTCATAATGTGTTGAGAAAATATTTTCTTAAATAGTTTAAAATTTTGAAAGTTTTTTTTCCAGATAGTTAACTTCTTAAGTTTAATTTGGACACCTTGAATAAAGTTTAATCAACTAACACCGCCTAAAGCTGTGATTAGATCGTTTGCTATTTTCTTAGAAATGAAGTTGAAATTTAATACTTAATTAATTAATAGGCACCACCTAAGGATATTAGTTAATTAATATTAAACAAAAAAATTTGGACCATACCTAAGAAGAATTTCATACCAAAAAGAAAAAATCAATAAATATAATTTTATATCTTTAAGAGCCTAAATAATATGAGCAAACATAATTACTGAATTATTATATCAATTATTCTCTATTTTTTATGAATGTATTAAATTGCATGAGTATTTGTTGAATTCATATCTATCTTTATCTTTATGCATTAGATTAGTTTTTTTCAAAAACCAAATCATTGCGACATAATGTTTAGGATTAATTTTGTTTTTAAAATTTAAATAATATTTAAAAACTACACAATATTACTTCTTTGAATCAACTTTGGGAGTATACTTATCATTTCTATAAATAATTCGTACACTTGTGAGAATTAATAAAATTTAAAATGAATAAGTATTTACAAAATCGGTATTATCCCTGATTTTGTTCATCAGTGGATCTTGAAGTAAAAGTGGACCTATATAAGTGATGCACCCGGCCTAAGTTCGAATGAATGGTGGTTTCTCTATTGGATCGTAATGAAAATTGCACGATATTGTTCTAGGCATATAGACTCTTGAGGTTTGATTAAGTTGGCATGAGTTCTTTGGAAATTCTTACCACACATATGAACTTGATAGAGTGTGGATGCTTGTTTAGAGGATGCAACTAAATAACTAGTTCTTGGTATTGGGACATAGTTGGAGTCTAAGAGGAGCAATGTGTTCTCTTTCGAGGTGGATTGTTAAGTGTGTGAAAGAATCTTGCATTGGAAAAATATAAGTAGCAAATTGGATATATAGTTGGGATGAGCTACTCCTTATAATTGAGTAACCTTTTTGGATTAGAACCCAGGCCCAAAAATTGGTATACTAGCAAGGGACCAATTTGCATTGCATGGCATACACCTGTTGGATCCTCAAAGTAAAAGTGAACCTGTGTAGGTAGCATATGTGGCCTAAGTCCAAATGAACAGTGGCCTTCTATTAGATAGCAATGAAAATTGTGTGATATTTTTCAAGACTCATGAACTCTCAGATTTGATCAAGTTAGTATGAGTTCTTTGGCTATTTCTTACCACTCATATGAACTCAATGGAGTATGGATGCTCATTTAGAGTATGCGGCTAAATGACTGGTCCTTGGTATTAGGGTATGGTGTCTAAAGGAAACAATGTTTCCTTGTTTGAGAGAATCGTTAGGTGTGTGAAGAAATCACACTTTGGAAAAATATGAGTAGAAAATTGAGTCTATAGTTGGAATGAGTTACTACTCATAATATTATAACATTTTTGGGTTGGAACCTCAGGCCTAACAAGTGGTATCGGAGCCAAAGATCTATTTGCATTGCATGACACATACAAGGTGTATTCTAAGGTGAAAATGGACTTGTTTAGGCGACACAAGTAGAATAAGTTCGAACAAATGATGGGTCCCCTATTAGATCGCAATGATATTTGCGCGATATTGTTTTAGACACATGGACTCTCGAGGTTTGATAGAGTATGAATGTTCATTTGAAAAATACGACTAAATGATTGATCCTTGATATCAGGATATAATTAGAGTCTAAGACAATATATTGGGAATTGTTAAATGTACCGATAAATCTCACATTAAAAAAATATAAATAATAAATTAAATATATAATTAAAATATATTAGTATTCGAAAACCAAACCTAACACTAAATAAGAAACTTGTACACTAACGAAAAAGTCACACAAAGCGAAGAAGTACTGAAAGATAGGAAAGAGAAAAGGAGAGAAGAAGTGCGAGGCCTCTTCAAGTTCTATTTTAAGTTGTGATAAATAATATTTTCTGCTAAAAGTAAAAAAAAAAACATTTTTTTTCAAGTAGGAGGAATATTTTTCTTTCAAGGAATTCAAAGAAAACTGTATGTGTAAAAAATATTTTTCTTTAGCTGAATTGTAAGCAGACTTATTTATATTTTGAAAAATAAAAAAAATTATAATTTTGTTTCAAAAATATGTTTATATAAATATTAATATTATATATATTTTTGTAAAACAAAAAATAGATATAAATACTAAGTGTTTTTCATAGTGATATTATAATAAATATTTTTTTAACAAAATTATTTTGTTAAATAAGCTTAGTAGATTGAGCTAAGCTGCTTAAATGAACGAGGTGAATTTTTTAATTGAAGGAATCTATGAGCGGCTCTGCAAATTTTAAAGCTAATTCCACCTTAAGATTTACGCTTTGTATAATAAGCCTACCTTGTCTCGACTCTTTTTGACGGTGTGTTAAAAATACCAGAGCATTCACTTTCATATGCCAACTTTGATGAAGTTTCCAATTCCATTTCAAAGTAAAGCCTAATCTAAATAGAATTTGAATATATTTGCCTAAAAGCTAATCATGCACAAAGGTCTTACTGAGTTTAGTTACTTCATACACGTTTCCCTCTTTTTTTCATCATATTGGGAAACAAAACAAATTCTGAGAAACTTCCATGGCTCTTCACTTTAACTTTAAACAAAACATGAGGTTTCACTCTATGCCCTATTTTCACCTGATTTGTACTGGCTTTCTTTATAGCAATGTCATTACTATGTAAATTATAATGAACTTAGGTAGGTTAATGAAAATTCCAAACGATTGAAAGAAACAAAAATAATTAATGAAAAAAAAGGAAATCCCAACTTTGATACTTTGCTGCCATTTCTTAAACGATAGAAGAACCAATAACAAGTTCACATAGGTTGTAACTGGGAGTATCCCAAATACAAAAGATTGTGAGTTTGAACCTCTATAGGAGGCAAAAAGTTTAATATTTGTATAGCTTCCCTCATCTCAAATCCTCACAAGTTAAATTAAGCTCGACTTTGATGGAATATATATATAACCAATAAGAAGAAAAGTCAAAATGGTGCTAGGAAACATACGGGTCATGAAAGTTTATTTATCAAATAAGTTCCAAAAAAAGAAGCATTATCTCAAGTTAGAAGATATGCTGAAAATTTATGAAGAAAACACAAAAGTTGTGGAGTACCCTGAACATAAGACCATCTGATATAACTCTTTCTTAGGTACGTAGTTAATGCTAATCTTCAACCAACAAATTTACCATATAATAGCATTACATTAGTTAAGGACCATCAAACAGGAACAGTACGAAGGTCATGATTACCTTGTGACGTCGATTCTGCTGGTCTTTCATTTTCATCTTCACCTTCACCTGACATTTCCTCTAGTGATCTTCCCTTAGATTCAGGCACCAAGAAAGTGAAGAACACCCCAAGAAGGTTAACCACACCAAGAATGATAAGTGTGTTTCGGACACCAATACCTTGTTCTGCATACTGAAATCCAAATGCCCCAACCATAGCCCCCGCCTTTCCGGCTGCAGCTGAAATCCCATGACATGTTGATCTTAGCCTTGCAGGGAATATCTCAGCAGGCACAACAAAAGTAGTAGCATTTGGACCAAAGTTAGCGAAGAAGAACGTTAGTGAGTAAATCACCACAAATCCAATTCTATTGGCTTTTAGAGTCCAGTGATGATAGGGAATGGCTAAGATAAACATGAACAGTGTCATGCAGGAAAATCCTGTCAGTTGAATCGCAAATCTTCCAATTTTATCAATGAATGCCACAGTGAACCAATACCCAGGAACTGTGCTACAAAGAGCAATCAGAGTTTGGGCTCTGGCAATTTTGTAGACTTCTTCAAGTGCACTCATGGTTTTTGCTTTAGGAATCCAACCAATAGCAGTAAATATATCCTTCTGAAATAGGTTCTGACTGTAGAACGCAATATCTAACAAGAACCAAGTACTGGTTGTTCCAAGCAAGTGAAGCCCATGTCGACCAAGAAATTTCTTTGTAAACAAACCGAAATCGTTCTCACCCTTTCGAGACATATCATTAAGCTTTTCTGGTTCTGCTTGTACCTCAACTTGTAAAACTTTTGACATATCGGATGCTGCCTGTTTGGCATTCTTGGCAACCAAAGCAGTGTAACGAACAGTTTCGGGCATTTTCATACGCCAGTAATAAGTAAGCATAGCTGGGATTGCACCAAACATCACAATTATCCTCCAAACATAGTCAGCTTCTGGTGGAGTCGAGGCTATGGCATCAAATTCATAAGTAGGGGCAGGAAATTTAGCCTTGAAAGCGGAAGAAACGATAATAGCAACCATTCCACCAGCCAATATTCCAAAACCTTGCATGGCAAAAACAGCAGCTATAAAAGCTCCACGGGTAGTTTTGTTTGCATACTCAGACATGATAGTAGCAGAAAGTGGGTAGTCACCACCAATACCAAAGCCAAGCCAGAACCTAAAGAAGCATAGTGTAGCCATAACTGATTTAGGATCTTTGCCAAAAGACAAGCCACAAGCAATTGAGCAAATGACCATGAGCATGAGAGTCATGCCATACACACGCTTTCTTCCCATTTTATCACCAAGCCAACCGAAGAAAAGCTGGCCTGCAAGGGTACCACAGAAAGCAACACCATTAACAGCTGCTGCAACATTTGAAGGAAGCTTTCCAGGCTCTACAGATCCATCTTTGTGGTAATACAAACGACCAAGCAATTTAGTCACAAGAGAGATGCAGAATAGATCATATGCATCAGTAAAGAAACCCATGCCAGCAATCACAATGGCTGTAAAGTGATACCATTGTGTTTTGGCTACATCAAGTGCGTTGAGCACTTCAAGTTGCCCTTTTGCCATGCTTTTAGTGTTTTGCTAGTCTTTTGCTCTGTATAAAAAATCCCTTCAGAGCATTTATCCTGAAAAAAATACAATAATGGTGAAAAATATGGGTATTTGGCTTATGTGTTTATAAGTTTTGAGGATGTAATTTTTGTTAGTTTCTTAAAAAAAATGAAGGAATTAAGGTAATAAATCTAATAAAGTTTATAGACAAACGGTGTTGTTAACCATAATTCCATAATAAACAATTTTGATATAAGACTATGTAACTAAAATCAGTGATAGCTTGTGTTTTTGTATTAGTTATTACTATTGTTTTCTGGATTGAAAGGTCTTAGCATTTAATATTTTACAAGGAAAATTAAAGAAAAGACTCTCGTAACCATGCAAAAAAAAAAAAAAAAAAAACTAAATAAAACTTGAAACTTAAGAGATTTACTGTGCGGGTCAAAGTCAAACTACTCGGCTTACTAACACTGCAACTGTGCCTACTTAATTTTCAGAGCTCCGAAAAGAGTAGAAAATTATAACTTGATATATTATAAACAACAAATTTCTTTAATGCTAACAAATTTTATGCTATATTTCACCCAAAGTTCCAATATCAAAAGGAAATGGAATGGATTTAATAGCAGCTATTAGTATGATATATGTAAAATGAAACTTATATAAAAGATTGCAAATAAGTCCACCCAAGTAAACCCTTTAGTCGAGTGTAGAACAATTATAGACAAATCTTGTAACTTATCAAATATCTTACATAAAATAAGATGCTTAAAATTTATAAAAACATAAAATAGTATCTAATACAACTAAATTTATTCAATTAGTTTTTAACATTAAATAGAAAGTAATTTAAATAGAATGATATTTAATTAAATAAAATTTAATATAAAATATATATCAAATATTTTTTAATAATAAAAATATATAAGTATAATATAAAAAATATTATTTTTAGAGGTTATAAGTTTTGAAAAGCTACTTTTGTTATTTAAAAAAAAAATTGTATTCTATCATATTTTATATGATATGACAAAGAAAATGAACACAGCAATGACTAGTATATCATTGGGCGATTCAGTGTGGTAAAATTGACTGTCTTAAAACAAACGCATGATTAGCAAAATTTCCTTTTTATTTTCTTCCGTTTCTCTCCAACCAAACAAGAGTAAAAAGTATCTAAAAGGTCGTACGAAGTGACACCAAAGCCTTCAGGCGTCCAAACAAGTTAGAATTTATGTATGACTGTGTAATGTTATTTCAATAAATAAATAAATAAGTCCACGAAAATTATGGAAAGCTAGTAATATTTATGAAGAAGAAAAATTTTAGTAGTGCACAAGCTTCGGGAAGAATAATACGAATTTCAGCCATCACCTTAAAAATGGAAGCAAAATCCGGATTTCCAGAGAACTAATGCTAAATAATAGGGAAATTTTATTATATAGAAAGAAAATTAGGGAAACCAGAGTACCAAAATGTTCGCGTTGAAAGTTTCATACTCTTTGATTAAGGAGAATCGATAATTAATTCAGCTTTGAACAGCTGTGTTGAACAAAAAATCTGGATTTAAAAACACTGTAAGTGGTAATCAAAATTTCTCTTAAAAACCCAAGAGAAAAAGAGCAACACTGACAGAGAAAAAACAAAGAAAGACACAAAAGGCATAATATTGAGCGAATATATGAATATAATACCTTAAAAATGTACCGAAGAAAATCTTTAGGAAAACGGTTGTCAGGATTTTCAACGGATAATGGGCAGTCCGGTTGAAGACTTAAAGTAGATGAAGAACAAGAACAAGAACAAGGTCAGTGATATTGCAGAAATATATTGCTTAAAATATATTGCAGAAAAAAAATCGAAACTTGATGAGAGTAAAGGCCCTTAAGGTATGGAAATATATACCTATAATAACAAGAACAAGGTCAGTGCAGGTATGGAAATTCCGATAACAACAAGAACAAGACTAGAGAGAGAGAGAGAGCGCAACTCTGAGGAGGGTAGGGGAACTCTACAAACTATAAAACGGAGGTATGGGTTTGTTCCCTATTTATAGGCATTGGACGTAGCTTTTATCTTTTAAAACTACAAGTTTAACGTAAAACACAAATAATATAATATTTTTTTATTAAATATATTGTAAATAAGATTACACTTATAAATAACATAATTATTTACTATAAATAGATTTTTTTTTATTCCTCGCATTTTGTATAGAATATTCCGTCATTTTTACAATTCAATTATGCTAATATTTAATAAATACTCAGAATCCAAAAAGTAACTAATAACCCTTTTTCAAAACTTTTGAAATATGTTTATGTAACTGATACATGTAAATGAATCCAAGTTTTATATTTACATGTTATATAATAAAAGATTGTATTTAAATAGAATTTTTATAAATTTTAATAGATTTAAATTTTTTTAAAAGTTTAGGTGTATCCATATAATTTTTTTTTTAGAATTTATAAAAATTTAGCTATATCAAGTATTATAAGTGTTTATTTTCGTGAACAAAATATTTTTATGTAAATTTATTTTTAAATTCGTTATTAACTCTATTAAACAAAGTCATAGAAATATCAAAATTTTAGATAATTATATTTTAAATATATTTTTTATAACTAAGACATATAAGATTACACTCATGTATTTAATAACACATGTTCTTAAAATTAAAATTATTTTAACTGTTAAATATTTATTTAAATTTAATCAATTTATGAAATTATCAATTTAGCTATATCTTAAATGTGTTTTAATAGTTTTAAGATGTGTCTTAAAAATAATATTTTTATATTAAGGCTTAACGAGTTTAGAATAAATATAAAAAAAATAATTTAACCCTAATATTATTAAGTTATCATTATTACTGTAAGAGTTAAGGTGAGCGGAGGAAATTAGGGTGTGCTGCAAAACTGCCGAAAATTAAATTGAAAGCAAAAAGGGTGTTGCAATCTGCTGAAACTGCCACAAGCTGTTGAAACAAAAAAAAAAAAAAAAAAAGGAGAGAAGAAAAAGTGTGGTTCATTCTTCCTGTAAGAGAAGCTCGATTGTATTGCTAAAATAGAAGGGCCGTTTTGGAGTTTTTTTTTTTAATTAGTTCAGTTCTGCTTCTTTTCTCACTTTTCAAATCCAAGGTATTATTCTACTTGTGTTTTGAATTTAATTATGAAATGGTTTCGGTTCTTTTGGGTTATTTACGAACTATATCTTATATCTTAAATGTTCCTAAAATTTGAGATATTTTTAATTATGTCATTGAGTATATAAAATATCAAAAATGTTCTTAGATTTTAATAGTTTTAATTTTACATCAATTACTATTTACGTTACTATTCTTAGGTTTTGATATTAATTTTTACGAATCGATACAATTTTTAATTAAGATTAATATTGACCTAATTGATAGTCTTTGTCTATTTATTGAAAGTAATAATTTGCCTAAAAAGCTTATTATTTTTCTGTATAAATCTATTTTTTTTATATTCATTACAATTACATAGTATATTATATTCTTCATTATGTTAGTTGCTTAATTCTAATATCGAATCTATTAATTATCTTTTAAAATTAAAAATTATTCTTTCATTTGTTAAATCTAATAGTTCTAATTTATGTACTAATGATTTGACGTTCATAGAGTATTATCTTGATAAATTATATATGTTGAATTATTTTGTCATATTCGTAGTATACAAGCAGGTTTTTTCTTGTGTACATATATTGTATTTATAATCTTCAAAGAATTAATATCCAAACATTAAGTTGTTGAATTCTTCTTCCTCTATTCTTACATATTTTTGACTAAAATAGTCTTTTAATTTCCTTAAAATAGGATGGTCTATGATGCTTGTGATAACTTTAATATAATCTGTATAGACATCTAATGAGGTGTTAAATCTTTTAAAATTTTCAAGACAAGTTTTATAATTTTCATCTTTAAAATATTCATTTAAATGATAGAGATAACCTTTATCAAATGTTTCTAATAGAATTAGATTTTTATTTTTGATTTTATTTGGAATTATTAGTTGTTAATTTCTAAAAACAATTTCTATTTTCCTGTTTTAGCAATATTATGTCTTGTTGTAAGCAAATATTTAAACATTTAAGATTTTTAACTAGCTTAAATTTATAATTATTATACTTGAATTTGATGGGTTTGGTCTTCCTTTCTATTGGTCTTCTTTTGTTACACATGTTATGGCTCAGGTTTACTCGAACCTCAACGCCCTCCTAGCAATGGTAAGCCTTCTGCATCCGTACATAAATGGTATCCAATAGTTGATTTACTAAAGAAGAATAATTGAACTCCATTTTATTTATAGAATAATAATTATTACAACTTAAGATCAACTAAGAAACCTTGAAATGAGTGCTTAGTTGCTCATTATTACTGGATATAACATTATTGGTTTTGAGATTTCTAGATAGAGAGGTTTTCTATGCTAGAGTAAAGAGCTCTAGATTTCTGTGTTTGTGTGTCCTCTAAAATGATAATAAGGTTTCCTTTTATAGAATAAGGAATCCCTATTTACAAGACTAAAATTATTATTTTACCTTTGCTTTAATAATTCATCTGCCTTTCTACTTTAAAGGATAACCATTACTTTTTTCCTTGGCACATGCTACCAACTAAGATGTGAGCTCTACATCTTTATTTCTTTTGTCGTATTCTACCAACAGTTTTTTTTTCTTATTTTTCTGTCATTTTTTGTCGATGGTTCCTTTGATGACGTTGATGATGATGCATCTTCATCTTCTCAGTCTTTGATGTAGAGAATGCATTTGTGGTCTTTGGTGGATTTTCTGGCATAGAAGCATAATACCTTCCTTATTTATTAACCAATTTCTAGGTTATTGCAATTAAAATTGGTTTCATATTTGGTAATTTTTGCACCATCTTCTTCTGACAGAGCCATGCTATTGTGGGAAATGATGATGAGTTTATTAGTTGAATAATTTACTTTAATCTCAATAGAATTGTCAATATTTCTAAGTTCATGGTAAATTTGGCTTAACATTTGACCTCTTAATATACAAAGTTCTTCTGTGTTGAATTCTTTTTCTATAAGTGCCCTTGGTTTGGGAACTTTTTCATTTGTATTGGAAATTCCTATCTTGATGAAGTAGTAGGGAATAATACTTCTTTCCTCATTCCAGTCCATTAATGAACTAAAAAATCTAAAATAAATAGGTTTATCACCTGCTTTAATTTTTCTTCTGAAATTCTTGATTGCTTTTTTAAAATTTTCTAGAAAATAATTTAACTCACTTAAATTAACTCCTGGATATATATTTTTTATTAGTCATGCATGAAATGCTTTATACACAAATATTGGATCATCATCTTCCAATATATTGAATTTACTTCCTGTAGGAAATTCCTTGTCTGTAGTATAGAATTTCATATCTTCAATATATTTTTGGGTAGATTTTCTAACCAAGTTATTAAGACTCAACCATTGTGGTTTATTGAGGTTTCTATATTGGTCATTTTCATCTTCAATGATTGGAGTAGTTCTAGGAGATGTCTCCCTGAATAGTATTGAATGCTTTACTATTTTTGATGTCTCTAGAGGAGATGTTTATCTAAATAGCATTGGAGGCCTTGCTATTTTTTCAAGATTTGTAATTTTCTTGGAGTTGTTGGTTGTTGTTGTAGTACTGCAAAATAATTTCTTACTATCTCCTCTGAAGTTATTAGTTTTGGTATTTTGTAGTTGGCATAACTACCTTCAGCTTCTATTCTGTTGGTGAAGGCTCTATGAGTTGCTCCACTAATTCCTAGAATAGATTTTCTAGCTTCTACCCAATTGTTATAAATTCCTAGTTTTGGGCCATTATAGACCACATAAAATTTTTTTGTTCTTCTTTTTCTACCTCATTTGCCCAATTGAGCTTTGTGGTTTCAGAAGTTTTTTTGTGAACTGTTAGGTTCTTCCTTTTTTAATGAAGATTCCTCGTTTGAGCTTCTGGTCTCTAAAGGTTGTTTTGAACAATTAAGTTCTTCCTGTTTTTTTCTTGTCTCTATAAGAGATTTCTCGAGATATAGTAGCTCGAGTTGTTCATGTAGGATTTTTATTTCTTTTTCCTTTATCTTGATTTTGATATCAGGATGTTCCATTCCTAAAAGCATAAAAATAGTTAGATGTGCTAATTCTCTGGTAAGGGCATCAACTAAACTATTTTTATGGCCTGGAAGATGTTCAACATCAAAATTATAATGGTTGAACCACTATTACCATCTAATTAATCTTCCTTGTTTGTAATCACCTACAATATTAGTTCTTAAGAAATAACCAAAATTCTTGTTATCTGTTCTAACAATGAATCTGGAACTTATGACATATATTGCGAATTTCTTAATAGATTTTTAACATCTAAATATTATTTTTCATTACTATGATAATTTAATTCTAAATCTTGGAAAGATCTTGATGTATATCTATAAAGATATTCATTTTTGTCATCTACTCTTGCTTTAAGAACTTCTCCTCAATATTCTTATGAAGCATCTGTTTTAATTATCATCTTATCATCTGGTCCTAGATGGTATAAAGTTGGTAAATTTTTTCAATTATCATCTGGTCATCTACTCCAGATATGATCTTTTTCAATTTTTCTTATAATGGTTTTCTCATTTCTACAAGTTTCTTTATGTATGCTTCTGCATATGTTAAACATCCTAAAAATCTTTGTAATTGATTTTTATCTTTTAATTTACTAGGAAAACCTTGAATATTATTTAGTATATGCAGTTGTAGATTATGATTTCCATCTTCAATTTCTAACCTTAAGTATTTAATTTTTTGTTGAGCAAGTACTGCTTTCTTTTCAGAGAGTACAATGTCTTCTTTTCTACATTATTAATAATATTCAAATAATTTTTATTTAATTCATTACTTAAAACCAAAATATCATCTATATAAATACAACAAATATCTTGAAGATGTTATCCATATATCTTTGAAAAATACCTGGAACTTGTTTTAATCCAAATGGTATAACTATCCATTGAAATTTTCCTTGGGGGCAACTAAATGTCGTTAATTTTTGGGATTCTTCATTCAGTCTTATTTGCCAAAATTCATTTTTGCATGTAAATGATAAGTGTTATAGCCTTTAAATTATCATCTTATTGGATACACGCACACACAAGCTCTTGTATCTATATATGCATGTAAATGATAAGTGTTATAGCCTTTAAATTTTAGTTCTACTTAAATGTAAGTACTATTTGGATTTGTAATACTATACAAATCATTCATCTTCTGATGAATAATATTCATAATTTGAGTGTTCATATTCTCAATCAATTATTTCTTTTGTAGTTTCTTCCAATAGATAGATACTATAAGTATCATCTATATCAGATTCTTCTATTGGTTTTAATTTCATTTTGAAAGTTTCTTCTAAGATTTTTGTTTTTTGTGGAAATTACTTTTTATGTTGAAGTCTGCTTGGACATTTGTTAGCATAATGTCATTCTTCATTACAGATCCAACATCTGCATTTTTTCTTTCTTGAAGTGCAATAATTCCTTTTTTCAGAAGGTTTATAATTTTTTCTTCTAAAATATATTTTTTCTAGTTTTCTCTATTAAATCTTTTTTATATATTTTTGGAAATTTTGTTTTCTAAATTTATATTTTTTATATTTATATCTTTGTTTATAAGATTTTATATTATATCCATATTTCCCTGGTATTCTAAAATCTCTTATATCATAATAGATTTTATCTTTCCTCTTATCTATTTATATTATTTTCTTTCTTGACATTTAATAATGATTCAATCTTTAAGGCTTCTTATTCTTCCTCCTAGTATATCTGGAATAGTTTCTATATTCCTTTGTTCCTAATTTTCTGTTAAGGTTTTATATAGTGTTCCAAGTAATTTTTGAAAAAAACATTTTTTTATAAGTTGTTTGCATAGAGGGTGGTAATTTATGGTAGTACATTTCATATTCACAAATAAAAGAATCTATGTAACACATGTTACAAATTTCCATATCTGCTAGATGTCATTTAACTTCATTGATTTCATTTTCACTGGATTCAGTGATAGTCCTTCATTTATCTTTTCTAATAAATTCGTTGTATATTTCATTTATTACACTATCCAAGTATTCCATTCCTATGGAAGTATTTCCTTGCATTAACAAATGTAGTTGATTTTTTAAGTTTGAAAACCAAACTTTAACATTTTTTGTTATTTTATGTGCAATAACCACTTTACAGGTTGAATGATTTGTTTGGGTAGTTTGAGAAGTTTGTATGAGCACACTCATTCCACTAGCCCATTCATCTAAGGCTTTCTTCCTATCTTTTATACAATCTAAATCTAGAAGTTCAGACTTATAATTATCATGGAGTTTAAACTCTGGTGGAATACTACCTTTAGTTCCCCAATGCAACCCTTCCTCCATTTTAGGTGGTTATCTTCTTCTATCTGTGGTATTAGGTTGTTCTGTTCTTTGCCTATTTCTTTCTCCCATATGTGGGTTAGATGTTCCTTCTTGGTAAGGGACTAGTAATAAAATTTGTTTCATATGACCTTTTGAAGTCATGTTTTCTGGTTCAGAATCAGTTTCATTGATTATTGTCATATCATCCTCTTCTTTGTTAGTACAAAGTTTTTGCTTATAATGTTCTTCTATTTGTTCATTGGTTAATGTCAATAAACTAACAAATGTTTCTATATCTCTATTTTCAAGGTCCATGAATTTTGCTTTCTAATTCTTTTCTATATTCCATTAAATTGAATTTATGTCTTTGTTCTTAGATTGTTCCTCATTTTTCCTTTTCTCATTTTTAGGAATCCGGGAATATGATCTCCTAGATGGTTCTTCTTTTAGTCCTTCTAAGGGATCATATTTATAACTTATTATTTCATTATTCATATGTATGTTGCATACATCTGTTCTTAATTCTGAAAATTCCTTATGCATATCTTGTTGTAATTTATTATAACAATATTCCTTTATTGCCTTTAGTAATTCTTTTGGTATATTTATTATTTCTTGTAAATATTTTGTGTTTTATTCTTGGACTAAATCCATTTCCTCTGTTAATAATTGTACAGTTTCAAATAATGTTTCTTGATTTTTTGCTACACCTACTAAGCTTCTATTTACTTCTAAATGCATATTTTTTATTTTATCTCTAAACATTATTTTTTCCCTAGTATACAATCATGAACTAATGTCTTCATTATTTTGACTTCATTTTCTAATTTTTAACTTCTTCTTGGTTAAAAGTTTCTCTTTTATGGTCTATAAAAGTAAACCTTGGCATGCTATTAGTTTTAACAACATTATTTTTTCTTCCTATTATCAAGGGTTTTTCTTTGATATCTAATTTCCATTCTTTTAGTATTTCAAAGTCTGTTAGTATTTTTGGTTTTATTATTTGTCCAAGTTTCTTAAAAGTTTTATCTATTTCTATAAATTCATTTTGTCCATATATTGAACTATTATGACTATTTGTTAAAGAATATGCTACTAGTTAATGTATTAAAAATGGATGATTTCCTTCTTTCATTAAGTCTCCTCTTTCAAATTCATAAGTTAGACTTAATACTTGATTTAGATTTTTATTATGTATATTAATAGCAAATCTAGGATATGTTGTAAATTTTAACTTTTGGTATTCTAAATTACCATGGATCATTCCTAATAAGGCATCTTCCTTATTTATTATTCTATTATTTAATAATGTTATTTTATTGGTGTATCTATTCTTTCTCTAAAATGAGCTTTTATTAATATTTGAATTCCTCCTAAATGGATGTATCCAATTTTTTCTTTATCTTTATGAGGAATTTTTGATAGCTTGCTTAATATAGTTTCTTTATTAATTAATGGTCTATTATACATTCTTTTTGTATTTGTAATCTTAATACTCATTTCTTTATTACTTATGCCATAATAAATTATGTTCTTCCTAGGGAATAATTTTCTTAATAAAAATTATGGGTCTTTAAATCCATCTCATTCTTTAAGATTTAACTTTGCTTTTTGAATTTCTTCAAATTTCTTTTTACTTATTACCATTTTTTATGAAAAACATCCTGAGATGTCTTATGTTTCTATATCTATTATTTCTTGGTTTATTTTTTTCTTCTTTCATTTTAAGAATGTTTTATTATTTTTTGAAACATTAGGGGTATTTTTGATATTGAATGTTACTATTTACTTCTGTTAGATTTAACTTTCGTTATATTTCAGGGATATTTTTGAATTTTTTGAAACCTTAGGGGTATTTCTAAAGATTTCTTAAAACTTGGGAGTATTTCTCATATTAATCTGGGTTATTTAATCTTGAGAATTTGAAGGTTGCTTTTTGGTTAGCTTTTGGGTTGTTTGTTGGACTTTAATTTCTAATGCAAATTGTTTAATGATGAACATGTAACATAAGAGTGGAGGCAAGAAGTTCATGAATTTAGTTTATATATATATATATATATATATTAGTATGGTGACAGAGAATAGTAATATAGTTAATATATATTGATTTGCATCAATTTTGTGTGAGTGGTGTCGAAAACCTCTTAGTAAAATAGTTGAATGATTGGATTATTGTAATATTTTATTGATTAATAAATCTTTAATAATTGAAGCATAAGGGATTAAATAAGTTGACTAATATCAAATTGTTTGGTATTTTTATCTTTATATAGCTTCTTCTTGATTAGATTTTTATATGTTAAGATTACATAATTTTATGTATGATCATAATGATTTGATTATTAAATCTCGAATAAGTTATTTTTATTGAACCTATGCTTAATCTTTTTGCTTTAAGATTTGATAGTTGATTTGATTTAAGTAACAAATATTTTGAATCATCTAGTTAGGATTATTCATTATTAAATCCATTCTAGAATACACACGGGTACTTATGGTTTTTGTGCTAACTATTTTCCAATTGATTGGCGAACGATCTGATTGGCGAAAAGCTTATTAGAACGTTGTTTTAGATACCGTTGACACTAATATTAGAAACTATGAAAAGAAAGTAGGGGCTCGTAAGTAGAGTGCATTAGGGTAGTATCCTAGGGAGGATAGCATAAGACTAAGTTTGTACTTGAACATTTGGTTTTCATAGTGGAAAGTTAAGTAGTCCAGTGGACCGATGACTTTTTTCTCTTTGGTCATGGTTGTGATCTAGGTTTTTTCTACCTAAACATATCGTGTGTTATTCTTTTATTTCTACACTTTATTCTTATATGTGATTGCATGCTTGATTGTTTTGTGTAGGTTATTAACTTATAAATTGATAAAAATTAAAAATAACATATTCACACTCCTTTAGATTAATTAGGTTCATATTTTATAAAATTTCATATGCAATTAAAAATTTTTATGATTTTTTTAAAGTTTATAAAAGTATATAAAAATTTAAGTATATGTAATTACTACTTTTTAAAAGTGTATAAAAGTATTATGGTTTTCAAAATGTAAATAACTTTTAAAAATTTTACTTAATCATAAATTTTTAAGTATTTTAAGCATTTTTTTATGTATAAATAAAATCTACTACCAATAGCATCTTCTCCCGTGAGATTTTTGGAGACTTTTTTTAAACTATTTTTATTTTTTTTATATTTCATTATTTTTTCTCTCATTTCCCTCACTCTTAATTCCTTTTTTCTTTTCTTTTTTATATTTGATAAGCTCAACCACCAACTCAAGATTGTGTTTTTTTTTAATATTATCGTATAAAAGTATCAAAAAATAAAGTATCCATAAAATATAAATTGATTTACAATTAACTATAAATTTTTATAATTTTATAATTCTCATGTAATAACCTTAAAGGAATAAGTTTATTAATATAATTTTCTTTTAATAGTTATCAAAGACCAAAGATCTCACAATAGACATATGCCCATTTTTAATTAATGCAATCCCATCTTTGTTTTTTTAATGAAAACTCTAGTTATTTTCACAACATAATAACATATTGAGTATTTTTGATAATCGTAAAATGCTCATCAAAAAACAATAAAATAATTAAAGTATAGCAAAAAAAAAAACATGATTATGATAAAATTTAAAATACACTAAATTTTATAAAAGTACATAGAAGAGAGACATCACTATTAAATTTAACAAAATATATATTGGAGTCTTTAAAAATCTATTAAAATCTATAGATTTTTTATAATTTGAAATCTATCAAAGTCTCTCTAAATCCTAATTGATTTTTTAAAAATTTAATAAAGTATATATTGACGTCTTTAAAAATCTATTAAAATTTATATACTTTTTAAAATTTAAAATCTGTCAAAGTCTTTCTAAATTTTAATTGAATACACCTTCCTAAATTTTGGATAACACTATACTACAAATAGGCAAGATTTTTATTTGCAAGACTTACATTTTTTGACTTATCAAAATAAAGTTTATTTCTAAAAAGAAATTTATTCTTATAATGAAAATTTTATGAATATTCAGTTTTGACCTTTTATTACCTTTTGAATACTTAAAAAATTTGTTTTGTTTTTATACACTTGTTTAGTACAAAACTCATCAGAACTTCAACAATTTTCGTAACTCACAATGTTGAAGCTATTGTAGATGTTACACCTTCAAGTAAAACTTTATACCAATGAAGTTGAGAGAGCAGTACATAACATTATGTGAAACTATCACTTCTTTATTTTTCATACCTCTTTTTTCTCCATCTTTCTCATTTTTATATCATTCCATTTTTTACCCATTTTCCTTGTTTTATATTATTTTCCCTTTTTATAATTCCCTTTTCAACTTTCTTCCTCTTTTTTTTATTGAAACCAAGAAGGTAAAGTAGACAAATCCAATACGAACAAGTTCAAAAAAATGTGTAGAAGGTAAGAGGGAATAAAAATATGGGCTAAGCCACTAGTTAGGGTTAAGAAATAAAGGGATAACATTATGGCACAAAGAGGGGAGATATAGGATATACGAAAAATGGTGGCAAAAATGGATCAAAGGGATCAAATATGGCATAAATCCTTTTCCTATCAAAGCAACACCTAGAATTGTTTTCGAGAAACACTAAAGTTGGATTCTAAAGCTTGTCAGAGAAATACAATTCATTAAATGAGGAGATTCACACAAGCTTCTCAAAACAACCATACAAATTTACAAAGATATAGCATGTGCAAAGAAAAGATGTATTTATGAGAAAAAGAATAAGAAATATTTAGTCATACATGCTCTCAAGGAATACTTATGTCAAAACATTCACACTTCAATTTAGGCCAAACGTATGCTAAATATAACAACATGATCCCTCTAAAATTCATTTTACAAGCAATAGGATAGAAAAGAGAAGACCTGATAGTCTCACAAAATGCAAAAAAAATGATAACTATCAAGAGAGAATATAAGAAAGGTCTTATGGTAGAATAGTGCCCAAAGAGGGAAAAAGTACCTCAAAAGATACAAACAACCAAACTCACATAATCGCTATTTAGAAAAAAAGGAAAGAGATGACTAACTAGTGAATAACACAAGCAGCAAGAGTGTCACCAGAACACATAAAATAAACATGATATTGCAAAGTATGTTAAAAGTCCTAAAGATAAGTAAAAAGTCTAAATGAAATATAAATGCACATGGCAAGTAAGAGTAAGCACATAAAAGTGAAACACTCATGAATACATGCTTGTAAAATATCACAGTTAACTTCTAAGAAAACAATTACACCACAACAAAAGGAAAGAAGGTTAAGAGAAGGATAGAAGCTAACAAAAGACAACTAGGGAAACACCACACAACATGCTAGGTGCAAGAAAGAAGAGCCTAGAAAAATAGATGAGAACCATACTTTATGATATGGAAAATGCATAATAAGATAACATAAATCATAATCCTAACACTTTGACTACATGAAGAATATGTGACGTGATGCATATACACGAGGCCATAGACAAAGAGGCAAGTAGTATGCAAAACAAACAAACATAAAAAAACATTTCAAAGCAACTAGCATGTGAGAAATCTAGTAAAGCATCAGTCAGACAAGTACAACAACTAATATAACAATTAATATACTATGTATGCCAAGAAAACAATAAGAGAGAGTTAAAAAGAAGTGTCAAATAGATGAACACAAACAAAGGAATAAATTCACATGTAGAAAAACCAAACAAAGAGAGAAAGAAAATAAATGACTCAACCCCAACATACCACCCAAAAATAGTGATCAAATAGTATCCCTCCATTTGAAGAATTTATGATAGGTAAATGAGCTAGGAGAGAGTCTCTGACTTATATGAGCATAAGGTATATATGGAACTCGAGATCTGTTTAGTTTATAGTTCTTAGAAAATTTAGTTGAGTTATCCATATAAACTGGGTGAGCGGACATCTTGGGCCAGATTTATTTGTTTTTGTTTTGTGCCTCATATGTATAATGCAACCTACAAGAATATGCTCAAATGAGCCACAATAGTTATATCATGATAGAGAAGATAAGGAAGAGCGAGATGAAAGGCTCTGAGTTATACTCCTTAAAAATCTAGGACACTACCTGATAAAATGGCTAGCAATTCCATAATGATAACATGTATGAAATGTGGAGTTGAAAGAATAAGGTCTCTGACTCCAAGGAGTAGTATGTCGTGGATAAGAGGAAAAATCACATATATTGACAGTAGGTAAAGTTAATGGACCACCACTGGAGCAACGAGAAGTGTTAGCCATAGGTGAAGGGTTCACCTTGCTAGGAGAATCTGGTTGGGACTATGCAACATATTTACCTATTGGGGTGGTAGTGGTAGATATTAACTTTGACACTTGATTAGAGGCTTTGATAACCTTCATAGAACCACCTGTCGAAATTGAAACCCCCTCACTATACCCAATTCCATGCTTGTCCATCGAAAACATGACATTGTTAATCATTTCTTTTAACATTTTTGAACCCGTAATCATTTTGTCAATAGAAATGGTAGAGTGCACTAGTTCTTTCTCCCGCATGTTGAGTTTTTCTTTCCAAGTCACAACCAAGTCTTCCTTTTCTCTAAGGAAGGATTCAAGATAAGAGGTAAAATTATTAAGAATCATGACACTCTTATGTAGTTGCTATATCTCAGCATCCATTCTTTTTAAGAGAGTTAGTCAAATGATCCTTTAAACCCTCAAAAATAATTATCTATCTCTTTAAATATTCAATTTCATTCTTTAGATTAGGAGCAGACACAAGATTGACCAAATATTGATTAGCTTTAACACAAGTAAGAACCATTAATAGTTACTTAAGCTTTTCAACTTCCTCGTGATTTGAATTAAACTTATCTAGCAAATTATCATACCTTTTTTGAATGACATCACACCTACTTATGAGATAATGTTGTTGTTTATCAATAGAGGACTTCCTTTCCTCAAGAAGAGTTTTCTTTAACGCACTGATCTCTTGTTCTTTTTTCTCAAGGTTCTCCATAACCTTTCTCTTATTCTTCTCAAATTGAATATACTCCAAAAATAAAGCAATGTCAAAATCGAGCAATTCATCTTTTTCTTCTTCAACTTATTGTCTTCAGTAGTCTCTTCTTAAATATCTAAGCTAGTAGTTGAAAATGATGCTACTAAAGGCAAAGAAGGCCATAAAGTTAGTATCATTCTCATCATCACTACTATCCCAAATAGTGAGATCAACTTTCATTGCATGTTTGTTTTTTCATTTTAGTTTCTGAAAGCACTGAGTACCAATGTGTCCTTACTTTTTGCATTTGAAGCACCTTATTTTATTTAAACGACCTTTACTCAGTTTCTCAAAACCATTTTCTAAGTCTTCATCATCTCTAATAGATCTTGAGATTTTTGAACTAGAAGTATCTCTTTCAGTAGTCCGAAAGAAGGTTTATTTTTCTTAAAAACTTGGTAAATCTCTGAGAAAGGAATGCCATTTCCTCCTCATCAAGTTCAAAATCACCATTATTACAACTCATAGAAGTGGTAATTTTATCACTATTAGGACCACTTTCCTTGGTGGTTTTAAAGGCGAAGTTCTTTCCCTTTCCATTTTGAACTTGTTTGGGCAATAGGTAATAAAGTTCGAAGACTTGCAGGTCACCAAATAACTCATTAACAGTAAGTTCACCAGGCTTGTACATGGACTCAAGTACAGTAACTTTGGCATGAAATCGATAAGGTAGGCCAGCTATAATTTTCTCAATCTGCTTTTCCTTGCTAATAGGCCTACCCAAGTTATATATAGGAGTAGTTCACAAAGATTGAGAAGCCAACATAGAATTTTCCAAAGGTTTCACCCTCTTGTATGAAAATACTTGGTGAAAAGGATATCTTACCCTTAGATCCAAAGATTCTTGGTGTTTTACAATTATTCTTCTATTTTGTTTTACGTATATGTTTAAAAAGGAAGAATAATAAGTATATATATATATATATATATATATATATATATATATATATATATATATATATATATATATAGGTTGTGGTGGCAAGGGAGTTGAAGAAAGTTTGGGGTGCCACCTTAGGTCTGTTGAAGGTTCTAAAAAGGTCCTTGATTGATAATTGTTCTTGTGAATGATGAAGCCTAACATATCCTATGTCCTACCCTAACCTAAGCCTTACATATCAAGGTTTACAAAGCCTTTTTGATCTTTTTCCAATTGATTATCTACATTAGTGAAGAGTTGCTCAAAAGACCAACCTATAGAGGCATAAATTTAGGCTTAAGGATCATGGCTTATCTTAATTTGGTGGAATTTTAAATGACTAACTATAAGTATCACATTCAAACATTGGGAGTGTTTTGAATGAGTTTGTGATGGTTGAGATAGCATTTGAGAAAAATTGATTTGGATCATGAATTGAAGGTTATTTCTTACTAATTTTGAGACAAAAAGCTTGTTTTGTTCATTGTTTTTCACTTTAAGCTTTAGAAAAGAGTTTTATTGTTAAGATTTTGTTTTCCTTGTGTCATAATTTTCCAAGTGTCTTAGAGTTTACTTGCTTGAGGGCAAGCCAGATGCAAAGTTTGGGGGAGTTGATAACTCTAATTTATTAGAGTAATATTAGCTTTTATTTCTCAAAACTTGCTTGATTATTTAAGAAAATTTACACATTGAGCTTAAATGGACATCGATCGTACTGTTTTGGGAAAAAGTGAATTCTTCAATAATAAATCTAAATTTATCCTATGATTTCATTGAAAAGATTTACATTTTGAAGTTTACTCATGGAAATTTTATGTGCTACATTTGCAGGAAACAAAAAGAGAAAAAGAAAGCATTTTCTACAACTTGCCATAGCTTTGCTACAATATTACTACGTCAAAATTTCCTAGAATTTCAGTAGCGAGGAGTAAAAGAGTAAAAACAAATGACAACTAGACTTGAGTCACTGACAAGTGCTTAAAAAGCAATAAAAGTATCATGATTTAATGTACTTTAATTGATTAAAAAGATTTATATTTATATGATTTTATCATATTTTTATATAAATTTATATTTTAGGAATTATGGGTATTTTTATTGTATTTTAGGTATTTTCACTTCAAAAATAATTTAAAGACTCGAAGAATAATACCAGAGGCAATGAGGAAAAGTCAAGATATGGAAAAATAATTTAAAGACTCAACAAATATGTTGAGAAAAAAAAGAGGAAAAGTCAAGAAATGGAAAAATGGGCAAAACTGCCTAGCTAAGCACATACCACGCCGAAAGGCCGAGCGCAAATCTTGGAACAAAATGCACAGCCGAGTGAACATTTCTAAACAACACTTTCAACTGCATCGAATTACGCTGCAAGTGTGCACGTTGTCGTGCCCAATCACGCTGCAAATCTATGCTTAACTACGCCCAATTATGCAGCTATTCCACACATAGTCGAGCACGCATCACAATGAATTTTGTGAGCGTCATTTCTTGAGTCAGCACCCAATCGCACCTTGAATCCCATGCACTTCAGTACATTTTCAGCCGTGAATCCCCCCTAGTCGCGCACATAAATGCCACACTCGCATGCTAGCCTATCGAATACGCTTATATAATCATTTTTTAAGATATTTTCCCACTTTTTTAGCATTTTATCACCTATAAAAGTCCCTTCTCTCCCATTGTAAAAAACACACCTTAAGAAGCAATTTTCTCAACTCTTTCTCTCTCTAGAAATTTTCTTTTTATAGTTTTTAATTTTAAAGTTCTTCTATTTTTTAGAACTAGCTATGCTTTTTTATTATAGATTTTTATTTTTTGATTCAATAAATAGAAATGCAAATCTATTAGAAGGTTTTCTAGCAAGAGAATTAGCATCAAAGTGCTGTAAGTATTTTTTAAAGTATAATTTTAATGGATTCTTAACAGTTATTTTTTATGATTTATTCTTATATGTTATATTTAATTTGTCTGTGATTAAATTTAACATGACTAGTTGTTTATAAATATGATGTAATAATAACGTTGTTATGCTTGCGAAATATTAAATAGGTAAAATATTTCTATAAAATACATTAATTTTGTTTTTATTTAAGATTTTACATTAAGAATGTTAGAAAGAAATATATTATTTTTCATTACAAACTTAAATCTAAAAATTAGATTATAATGTTTAATTATCTGGTTTGATTTAGAGTAGTGCTCTTTTATTTATTGGTACAATTTCTCGGTAGTTAGAATGAAGCTCTATTTCAAAAGTTTTTATAAGAACTATTACTCGAAAATGTGTTGACAACATATTTTCAGTAATGGTTTTAAAACTTGAAAGTTAGTACTCGGATAGTTAAATTCTTAGGTTTAATTTGGACACATTGAATCAAGTTTAAAATTTCTAATCCTACCAAAGGTGGCATTTAAATGGTTTATTTTCAATCTCTTAAAAAATGAATTAATTTAATTAACCAAATTAATTATCGATATCATCCATAGGTGTTAATTGATTTGTTTAATTAATAAAGAATATCTAACCCCACCAAATGTAGTATTCATATAAGAAAGAGAGAATCAATAAATATCAATTTATATCTTTAATAACCTAAATAATATGAGGAAGCATAATTAACTTAATTATTATATCCATAAATACTCCACTGTTATGAATTATAAAAATTTGCATAATTGTTTATTAAATCATATATATGTTTATTTTTATGTTATTATATTAAAAAATACAAAAACCAAAATATCGTGACAAGATGTTTATGATTTAACTTCCTTTTTAAGAGTTTGAGTAATTACTTAAAAACCACATATATTCCTTTTTTAGATCGACCTTATAAGTATACTTATCATTTTCTATAAAATGATTCATACACTTGCGAGATTTTTACAAATATAAAACCTAAGTATTTGCAAGATGAGAGATGTTGGTCATGCTCATCAAGTTTTTGGGGCCATTGAGGGGGAAGGAATAGCGTTTTTAAATTATTTATCAAAATTTTGAAAATATTTTGTGTTCAAACAAAAATTAAAATAAAATAATAAAAAAATTTACGTTTAATTTTTTTCTTTTTTAAAAAATAAAAAATTTACAAAAAAAATAACTTTTAATTTTCATTTAATTTTTAATGTTTATTTTTTATTATTTTAATTTTTTTTATTTTTTAATTTTACTTTTTAATTTATTTAGGTCTTAATTTTCATTTAATTTATTTTCTTTTACTTTTTTATTTTTTATTTTTTAAAAATTTTTAATTTTCTTTTAATTTTTTTATTTAAATTTAAATTTTATTTAAAAAAATAATTTTTAACTTTAACTTTAATTTTAATTAAAAAAAATTAATTTATTAACTTAATTAACTTAGATTTTAATTTAACTTAATTTATTAACTTATATTTTAACTTGACTTAATTTATTAACTTAATTAACTTAGATTTTAATAGAACGAAAAATAAAGATATGAGGGAGTTCTGGCTTGGAGACTGGTATTGGAAGTCATTGTGCCACTAGTCTTTCATGAGAATGTTGCTATATCTAAGAGAATAGTTTTTAAGGAGTCGTTTCCCCACCATTCTTTCATGGGAAAACTATTGGTTATTTCTGATTATATTATTTAACATAAAGATTATAATAAAAAATAAAAAGAATAAGAATTTTTGAAGATATCTCCAAAATTTCAAAGTTTTTAAATCACAATCTATGATAAAAGGAGATAGTTGATTTCTTAGATTTAGGTACAACTGTGTTTTGATGCCTTAGTTATTTGATTTGCACCTAGACGTGAGTTATCTAAAATCCACAATCATGTCCCTAATTTTAAGTAAAGAAAATTTTGAAAATCCATAAGACATGACTAAAAAAGTATAGGTAGAAAAACTTGTCCTACTTGTAGGTTTGATTGACTCAATGATGTGAGGATATTGAGTTTACCTAAAATGAAATCCCTCAAACTATGTCTTGCTAAGACGTTAAATAAAGCGCTAGATAGGAGATAATCCATTATTTTAGGTAATTTTCTTTTATTTATTTAATTTATTTTTTTATTTTAGTTTAATTGAATGTGAATAATTTTAGAATTGTTAAAACTAAAAATATTTGTTGAGATGTTAGAAGTTCACAGCAATCTATCTGTATGGATTTTAATGATGAATATGATGGATGCACTTGCATTTCTCCATCACTATTTGCACATTCTCTAGAAATAAGTAACTTTTCTTTTTCTTTCTTCTTTATCTTTAATTTCCAATTGTTACATTGAGGACACTGTAAGTTCTAGGTTAGGGGTGATGAAAAGTTACCTAGCTTAAATTTAAAATTTTTAACAATTTTCATTTTTATTGTGTTTGATTTTATTTTCTTTGTGTGGTTTAGTAATTTTTAGAATTTTAGGATTAGTTTTAAAAACTTGCTCACAAAAGTTTATCATTTCTTTAAATAAAATTTAAGTAAATATTGAAGTATTTTGCACTGTTAGATTAATTTTTGAAAACATATCATGGAGTACATGGTAATTAGTTAGTTTTTGTCATGACTAGTATTTCTTGATAAGATATGGAAATTATATTAAACCCAAAATTGGTGTTTAAGAATCAAATAATGGAGACTACCCTTGTGAAATCTAATTTGAGCCTAATTTCCTTTAGTCTGAGTGAAATATATATTTTTTCTACTCCAAACACATTTTTTATTTCTTCAAATTTTTAGATGATTTGTATAGGTATTAGCATTGAATGTATGAATTTTTTTCTCGTCTTAATAGAGCTTCGTATATATATTTTTTATTATTTTTGATTAGATTAAATGATTTAAATAGAAATTGATAGTATATGCTTTTATCTCATTCATGCATGACTTCTACAAAAAAAAAAAAGACATATATGGGATTACCTAAACCAGAATTAAATAAAAAAGCCACAAAATTAACCACTAACAAAAATCCTACAAAAATGTACAATATGTAAATGGATTCACTCTCTAAAAATATATATATATATTGAAAAATATCTTAAGAAAATAGAGGGATAAAGAATATATAGTATAATCTACATACTATGATCCATAGCTTACAAAGTTACGAGTAAAGGCTATTTACAAAATAAAGTTATAGGAAGTAAATCCCTAGAAGTCATTGCAATTATTTTTCCTACACTTCTAAAAGACATATCTCTTTAAATTTTTGCTTAATGAGTTTGATTGATGCATGAAAATAAATTTTATATATGATTTCTTTATAATTTATACATTGATTCCTTTTATGAGATCAACGTTAATATAATACTTTGAGCCTTTCTTCTTTATACATATGCGAACATATTAGTTCATTTCTATACATAAAGTTTTTTGCATATAAATTAGTATGAGTGTTTGAACCCATAAGATTTAGTATTTTTGAGAGTATTGACTTGTGAGGAATAGAGTCGAACCGAATTCGAATTCTTGACACTGAATTTGGGTTAAATTAAAATGATACATTTTTGATATGAAATATAAAAATAATTTTCAACTAATTATTATTAAATCATGATTGTTTAAGAAGATAAAAATAACGCCGCAAGTTCGTGGGAATCCCTGCCTAATCACGTCGCAACTCCACGAGTAGCTGTGTCCAATCACACTGCATTTCCACGCGCAGCCACTCGCAAATCATGTTGAATTATGCATGCATCAATGCCTGCATCAACACTCAGCCCCGTCGCAAATCCCGCACGCATCAACACATTTTCTACCGCAAATCCCACCTAGTAGCGCATTTCTATGCCCCACTTGAATGCTAGCCTGTCCAATATGCATATATCATCATTTTTTAAGATATGTTTATAGTTTTTTAGCATTTTCCTCACCTATAAAAAGCCCTTCTCCCTCATTATAAAAAACACACCTTAAGAAGCAATTTTCTCAACTCTTTCTCTCTAGAAATTTTCTTTTTTTAGTTTTTAGTTTTAAATTTATTCTATTTTTGAGAAGAACTAGCTATGTTTTTTTTATAGATTGTTAGTTTTTGATTCAATAAACAAAAATGTAAATCCGTTTGGAGGTTTTTCTAGTAACAAAATTAGCATCAAAGTGTTGTAAGGATTCTTTTAAGGTATAATTTTAATGGATTCTTTATAGTTATTTTTTGTGTTTTATTCTTATATGTTATATTTAATTTGTTTGTGACTAAATTTAACATGACTGGATATTTGTAAATATGATATAAGAATAACATTGTTATGCTTGCGAAATATTAAATAAGTAAAACATTTCTATAAAATAAATTGATTTTATTTTTATTCAAGATTTTATATTAAGAATGTTAGAGAGAAATATATTATTTTTTATTACAAACTTAAATTTGAAAATTAGATTTTAAGGTTTAATTATCTGGTCTGATTTAGAGTAATGCTCTTTTATTTGTTGGTATAATCACCCGGTAGTTAGAGTGAAGCTCTATTTCAAAAATTTTTGTAAGAACTATTACTCGAAAATTCTTAGGTTTAATTTGGACACCTTGAATTAAGTTTAAAATTTCTAATTCTACCAAAGGTGGCATTTAAATGATTTATTTTCAATCTCTTAGAAAAAAGAAATTAGTTTAATTAACTAAATTAATTATCAATCTCACCCATAGGTGTTAATTGATTTGTTTAATTAACAAAGAATATATAACCCCACCAAATGTAGTATTCATATAAGAATGAGAGAATCAATAAATATCAAGTTGTATATTTAATAACCTAAATAATATGAGAAAGTATTATTAAATTAATTATTATATACATAAATACTCCACTGTTATAAATGATAAAAATTTGCATAATTATTTATTGAATCATATATATGTTTATTTTTATGTTATTAGATTAGGAAACACAAAAACCAAAATATCGTGACAGAATGTTTAGGATTTAATTTCGTTTTTAAGAGTTTGAGTAATAAATTAAAAACCACATATATTCCTTCCTTATATCGACCTTAGAAGTATATTTATCATTTTCTATAAAATGATTTGTGCACTTACAAGAGTTTTACAAATATAAAACCAAAGTTTTTGCAAGATCGACGATGTCGATCCTGCTCATCAGTGAATAAAAGGATGAAAATGGACAATTAAAGACCCATTTTTTATGGGCCAACTCTTAAAGCTATCAGAATACTCTCACCTCATCTCATTTAAACTTAAGACTAACATATAAAAGGAACCTATTCTCTCATCAGTGAACAGAAAGGCCGTCAAATATGGATCCAATTTTCCAATTTTTCTCTTTCTTCTTTAAGATAGTAAACAAAGGTAAAAAATGAAGAGACATATTAGTTGAGGAAAGTAAGAGAATTTAAAATTTGTAGCTTCACTTGCATAAACATCAGTAGAGAAGAAGCTTTGTTTAGAGTTTTTATTTTTTCTCACTCTTTTTTATTTTAATACCTTGTAAACTTAGATTTAAATATAGGTTTTTCTAATTCTAAACTTACATTTGATTTTGTAAGTTTTTGTAAATATTTGTGATATTCATGAAAAAACATATAATTATAAGTTTCATTTCTTGGTATGTCTTAGAAGAATATTTTTCAAGAAAAATAAATTATTAAGCCTCAACAATCACATCTTAGGTATATCTATGTTCTCATGCACGTTAGATTACATATTAGACATATAGGAACAATATGAAAATATGATACTCGATCGATCGAGTAGTGATTAGATCAATTGAGTTATATTATTTAAATTAATTATTATATGACTAAATCGATCGAGAAATTAATATTTGATAAATTAAGATTAATGACTAGACCAATGCATGTTTTTGAAAATTAATTAATTGATACATTAGAATGATCAAGAGGACATTTGATCAATCAAATTGTGTTCTCGATCGATTGAGCACTTAATTGGATCGATCGAGTGCCCAAGGCTTGATTTTAAAACATATTTCTAATACGAATTATATTGGATATTTACTATATCCTCCTTATTTCTTAAAACTCATTTAATTGATTTCATAGATAGGATAATAATTTTACTTTAACCTAAAGTGCTTCAAAATATTCTATAAATACAAACCTAAGCACACAATTGAAACCAACCATATAAGAGTTTAGTTGTGCTTATTCTTTCTCTTGTTTTGCTAAAAATTTTCAAGTAGGATTTTTCATTAATTTAATTTATCAAACATTTTGTGGTTGTGTTTGATGGATTAATAAGCTTATAATTATAATTGTGTTATTCTGCTTTTAACTAACTATTCTAGAGTTGCTAGTTGGTTTTGTTTTATCTCATATATTATTTATATCAATTAATTAGGGTTGTTAATCATTGAATCTGATCTAGCATAGACACTTGCACTTGTTTTATGTGCAAAATTTTCAGGTGATAGTGGTCCAGGTTCGATTAACTCGTAGTACTCGAGTTTGTTGGAACGTTGGTCTAAATCTAAACATATTTCTTTTAGAGACTATGCTGAAAGTAGTGACTTGTAAGTAGGTTACTTGAGTGCATTACCTAAATGAATAATTTGCGTCCTAGACTTGTAACTAGAAACTTATTTTTTATAGTGGATAGTTAGGTGGTTTGTTGGATCGGTGGTTGTCCTCTTAGATCTTTAGTGTGGCCTAGATATTTTTCACCTAAAAATCTCATGTGTTGATCTTAATTTTCCACATTACTATATTTACACAGGATTATCTACTTGACTGTTCACCAAATTTTAATTTATCATATTTGTAGTGATATTCCACTAATTAGATAACTAGATGCATAATTAAATAAATGATCTTTCAGATTTTATGAATATGAGGAGCTAAATTAGATAGCATTACAGATGGATGAGTAATGTAGCCTCTGTTTTTATTTACTTAAGTCAATGGTATGCTTTGGAAGAATATTGTTATCTATTCAAGTTTGTTTTAATATTTAATTTGTATGTGTTATCTAATCATCAATAATGGAAAGTTTGTTAAAGTTGGATGAAGCTTGGGTAACGTGGGTTTAACTTAGATATAAGTATTGGAGTTAAAATTATTATCAATACAGGAATACATAATTTTCTTGCATAACCCAAAAGAATTGGCTCATGTAATGATGTTTTTAGATTTATTTTTGGATAAGGATATGTTTAATTGAGACTTAGGATCTATAAACATTGCCAATTCGGAAGAATTCCTTGTAAATCATGAATTTTGGTTTCTAATGTGTTTTACATTGTCATAGCATCGTTGTGGCAATTGTGTTCTGATTGCATTATTTTGTTTCATCTACAATCTTAGCTAACTTAATGATTTGAAGTCTTTGTTAAGTATCTTTAATCTTGTCAATATTGATTTTTGTTTTGTTAATTTTTACAATATTTTGTAATAGATCAATCTCTATGGGAAATATTTTTTATCATTATATTACTTGTTTGCAGTACATATTCTTAAATAGCACCTTTACATAACTTTTTAAGTAACAACCACCTTATATTTGATCAAATATAAAGTGAAAGTGTCTTTTATTGTACTTAAGGTGTTCAAAAAATGGTAAGGGCATCAAGAAGATCGAATGGAATGAATTGACGATTCTTGATCATTGGTAGAGATTATGCTTTGAAAGAATTGGTGGTTTCTTAGCTTTAAATTCGATGAAATATGTATTTTTGGATTGTTTTGTAGCAAATAGTAAATAGTGGTTGGTGGTCAAAAGAGATGGGTGGTGTCAAGAGTAGGACAAAAAAATAGTGGACTTGGATGCTAGGATGGATATCATTATTTTGGTAAAGAAATGGATTAAAACAATATGAGAGAATTTATAAAATAATAAATATTTTCATAAAAATAAAATTTAGCTTCTACAAATAAGGTTTTTTCTTGAAATACTAGTGTATACTTTGTTAAGTAAGGGGGACTACTAGTAAACTAGCTTGATAATATAAGTCCAAATGTGTCCTTTTTTAATATGAGTATCGTTAAAATATTGAACCCTTAACTTTATTATTGAAAATATCTTTCAATGATTTGACCAAAAATTGATTAATTTGATTGAAATATTTAAGTTATCTATGCATCACGTGAAGTTATAAGGGTGTGTCATGAATAAAATAATGAATTTATAACTTCATTTTTCATGCACATGATTTAAATTTTCGATCAAATTGATAAATTTTTGGCCAATGTAATTGATTGAATGAAATTTCAATAATATAAGTAATTAATTGAAATAAAAATTATTAAAAAAAAATAAATTGAAAATTTTCAATAATATTTGTGTATAAATGAATATTTTCCGATATAGTTTTTAGACAAGTTATATAATTGTTTGGTATTTAAGATTTAGTATATAACAAGACAATGAAAGAAATGAAATATGAGCATGGACAAACACTATTTAGCTATTTATCTTATATGAAAATTTTCAAATTATTATTTAATTTTTTTTTATTAAATTCACTACTTTGTTATTGAAAGGGATTTCAATAAATAATTTCTAACAAAAATTGTTCAACTTAATATAAATATTTAAATCATTTATGTAACATTTGAATTTATAAGGATTTTTCGTAAATAAGTCAATACGGTTATAACTTAATGTGTTATGTTCGTAACTTAAATTTGTTCATTAAATTAATAATTTTTTATTAAAATAAATGATAGAAAGATATTAAATAATATAATTAGTTTTTAATTGAAATAAAAATATATTAAATGTAATAGAGCAAAACCAACATGACCTTTGAAATTTTTTATCAAGAGATAAGATACAAATGACATTGAGAAATACACTAATATTTTTATTGAAGGTTTCTTAGTCAACAATTATTTTATAGGAAAATACAAACCATAATCCCACAATTACAGTTTGTTCATACTGTTATGAATTCGCCTACTTCTTTCCAAGAAATTTAATAACGTTTATGTTTCCGTCAATGCCTGTTGTCAGTGGTGGAAATTGTAGGTATGGTAATTAAATATTTATTTAGACATTAATATTATTTAAATATTTATTATTTTTAATTTATTATTTATATTGTTAAATATATTTAAATAAAATATTTTAATAAAAATATTTTTAATTTATTCAAAAATTATAAATCATAAAACATAATTTATAATTATATTATCTTATTCATAACATACCCTATTTTTTATCAAATTATACTCGTTATAAGATATATATATATAACTTAAAAAGAAAATAGGTGAACCTTATTTATCAAATTATACTTGTTATAAGATACATATATAACTTAAAAAGAAAATAAGTGAACCTTATTACAAACCTAAACCAGCTATATATTAAGCTATTAATATTTAACCATTTGTAGTATAAACAATTATTTACATGTCAAGTGTGATATATTTTTTAATTATTTATTTATTTATTTATAGAATATATTGAAAATTACGTAATAAAATGGAAAAAAATATACAATAAAATTTAATCATAAGTTTTTGATTTAACTATAGATTTATTATTCACTAAACCAAAAACGACTTTTAAAATCGATTAATAATCGATTTTAAATGCGATGACTTAAAATGTAAAGTCGATTCAATGCGTGAAACGACTTTAATTTTTTTTATTACAAAATTTACTTATTTTTCTATTATACTCAAATTAAATCTGTATTCAAAATCATTACATAATAGTAGAAAAAAACCAAAATATGTATAACAAATAGTTTAAATAATACAAATAATTGAAAAATTAAATATTAATTAATTACTTGAGAATTAAACTCATTACAAAAAAATAATTTATATACAATACATATATATTTAACTTAAATTACAAATAAAATAATGTTGTCTCTTTTGTCATGAATTTTGTGATATTCTCACTTTATTTCAAGGAGAGGAAGCTTGGTTGGCTTAGAATCACTAGCATAGTGACGAGGAAATTGAGCAAAAAACAATTGGTCCATATAACAATTCATTTCCCTAAATACATGAGCATATAAACATCCATCAAACAAGCAGTCCAAACTTCAGAGACATATTAATAGAGAAATTAAAGTATTATAAAAATTATCATGGTGTTGTCCTATAATATTCAAGATCATCAGATTCTTCTCCTGATGTTATAATTTGAACAAAGTGTTATATCAATTCTTCTTGTAAATCATCAAAAATTTGCATATCATAGCTCCACTTATTCCAACCAAAGAACTATATGTAATTAAATTCAAAATAAGAATGTAATATCATGAATTCACAAAAAATAACTTATATATGTTAAAAGATTAGTAAAAGAGATAAACACATCGACACCAGAGTAATATAATAATAATTTTATCCCTTCGAAATCATATTAACACTATATTAATCTTTTGTCTATAAATATGAAGCTATCTGGAATCAAGTTGGTATTTTTAATGCTATAATGAGCTCTAAATATGAAGTCAAGTGCAACTCCGATTTGTTATTTGGGTTGGTTGAGTTTTGGTGACAATAAACTTATGGAACAACTGTTTTTTTCCCAACCAACCCAAATAACAAATCGAAGTTACACTTGACTTCATATTTAGAGTTCATTATAGCATTAAAAATACCAGTTTGATTCGAGATAGTTTCATATTTATAGACAAATGATTAATACAGTGCTAATATGATTTCGAAGGGATAAGGTTATTATTATATCACTTCGGTGTCGATGTGGTAATCTTTTTTACTAATATTTTAACATATATAAGTTATTTTTTATGAATTCCTGATATTACATCGAAATGATGATTTTTGATGGATTTCATATACTTGGTTGGCCAGTGACTACCATGATGTTGTCATACAAAGGAACTAGGTAAAAGAGATGAGATAAAGTTTTGGTAAAAAATAGGTTCATATAATAATTCATTCCCCTAAATACATGAGCATATAAACATCCATCAAACAAAACATCCATCAAACAAGCTAACTAGACTTCAGACATAGGAATAGAGAAATTAAAGCATTATAAAAATTACCATGATGTTGTCATATGCTATTCAAGATCATCAGAATATTCTCTTGATTCTTCTTGTGATGATATAATTTGAATCATGTGTTCTGCCCATTCTTCTCGCAAATTATCAAAAATTTGCGAGTCATAGCCTAACTTGTTCTAACCAAAGAACTACATGTATTTTAATTCAAAATAAGAATGTAATTTCATGAATTCACAAAAAATAACTCATATATGTTAAAAAGGTATATTGGTAAAAGAGATTACCACGTCTTTAATTGGAATATTGATATTTGTGATGATTTCGCTCATAAACTTCATGACATAGTAACCACACATAACTCTATCATTTTTTGTGAAACTTACAAAAAACAAGTGTACATTATTTTACATATTCGAACACCTTTATTATTCAATAGTAAAATTAATTAAATTATTAACATTTGCTTGTACATACCATAACTTTATCCCATATAAGCTTATGAGATTTTTCAAAGGCAATGCCCTTACTCTTGTTTCACAGCTTCCATACCCTATCAAAGTTTATAACGGTTAGTTTTTTTATTAAATATTACAAAGAACAATAGAAGAAAAATAGCTAGCTATAACTCTTACATTTCAACAATTGCTTTTGTATCTTTACTCAATTATATGGAATCTGAGTCACAGTACCAAACATGATTGCCATATAGATCAAGGATTACCAACATCCAATGATCTTGGCCTTATTCAAACCTTAGTGGCAAAGGGATTATCAACTTTTGATTTCTGTTAAGTGTTAATGCCCTATCACATAATTGTTTAGCTCTAATGCTAGCATCCTTCTCTTGATATTGATTGATAAATGAAGAATCATAAAACATTGCTAAATGTGATGAGTGATTAGCTTGAAGTCGATAATAATATATCCTATATAAAAGAATTATATATAAATAATTAGCTAATATAAATATAATTATATGTGTTCTACATAAATGAAAGTTATTTACCAATTGAGAACTCACCTTGTCCACACTTGAATTATACTTAAATATATCATTTGATATTCAAATAGCCGTAATATACACTCAATCGATATATAGTTTTGGCCAATGTCTACACCAGAAATTTCTATAGGAAGTGGCACAATCCATCCATCATTTATCCTAGATGTCCTCGCAATAATAGTCATCAAAGCG
Organism: Hippophae gyantsensis; assembly: GCA_030763125.1. NCBI lineage: Eukaryota > Viridiplantae > Streptophyta > Magnoliopsida > Rosales > Elaeagnaceae > Hippophae > Hippophae gyantsensis. The sequence goes on from CM061028.1 coordinate 13,293,950, forward strand.
CCAAAATCTCTACTAAAATTCATTGCATAATAATAACTATACTTTTTCCATGACTTCTTCTTGAATGCTTAGTGCACGATTATTGACCACTAGACATAGATTTACCACGAGATATTTTCTTTGTATCTCTTAAATGTGCCGCACTTACTAATTCTGGTATAATAGACTAAAGAAGAAGTATTATATATGTTAGTAACAATAAAATAATAATAATATAAAAGTAGTAAAAGAAGTGTTATTTTAAGTAAAAAAATAGTACCATGTTAAAATTAATCACAACTTGACTCGACAGCCAAGCCACGTTTTGTCTAACCGTTTCTTGGACCGTGGTAGCTTCAGAAGGCATAGGTAGTGGATAATCATGGAGTAATGATTGATCAATTACTATTCGCCAATAATTTGGCAAATATTGATTATGAATCATTTGATCATCGCTCAATTGTTGTACCGTTCCAATAGCAACAAAGTCTATCGTTGAAGGATGTTTCAAAAAATATTTCATATTCTGTAAAATATTTAAGCGTTATATATAATAAAAAATAAAAATAATAGACTATCTATATAAACTTTAAATCTTATCACAAATGATTCATCAAATAGAGGAGGACTCCCATGTAGGGTAGCTATTGGAAGTACATTTTCATCAAAACGTTCATCGTGATGTGATGATGGTAAGGATGCACAGATTTTATTGAAGAAAATGAACCACTACCTGATTGCATATGTGATAAGTGCTCAAAAAGCACTAAAATTACCATGATTTTATGCACATTAATTGATTAAAGATATATATATATATATATTTATATGTTTTATCATATATTTATATAAATTTGTCTTTTTTGAAATCACAGGTATTTTTATTATTTTTCAGGTATTTTTGCTTAAAAACGTAACTTAAAGACTCAAAGAGGAATACTAGAAGCAATACATCACAAATATATTAATAAATAAATGAGGAAAGGTCAAAAAATATGGAAAAATTGGACAAAATGGGTCAAAAATGTCAAAAAAGAAGAAAACGCACACGGAGCAGCCCAACCGCGCGCGCCTTGCTCCAGTTCCGTGAGTGTCCGTGTGTACCACTGGGGCCTTCCACGCGCGCTGCTTCCATCTCGCGCGTAGCCGCCCCCACGTCATGCTGACATCATCAATGACGTCAGCAATCACCACTTCGCGTTTTCACCATTTTTTAACATTTTTTTTCACCCACTTTTTCTCTCCATCCTCACCTATAAATACCCCCTTCTCTTCACTTCTAAACAAACACACCTCAAAACACATCTTTTCTTCTCTTTCTTTCTCTCATTTCTTAGTTTTTTTTTAGTTTTTCTAGTTTTTTTTAGTTTTTAGCTTTTCTTAGTTTTTAAGTTCTTCTCTTTTTGGGAAGAACTAGTTATGTTTTTGTAATTTATTTTCTTTTTGATTCAATAAATGGGAGTGTAAAATCCGTTTGGAGGTTTTCCACCAACGGGTATAGCATCAAAGTAATGTAAGGATTTTATTTTCTTTACAGTTATTTTTTATACTTTATTCTTACATGTTATATTTAATTTATCTGTGATAAAAATTCTCACAAAAATTTATCATTTCTTTAAATCAAATTTAAGTAAATAATTAAGTCTTTTGTACTATTAGATTAATTTTTGAAAACATATCATGAAATATTTTGTAATTATTTTTGATAATTAGTTAGTTTTTGTCATAACTAGTATTTCCTAATAAGATGTAGAAATTATATTAAACCCAAAATCGGTGTTTATGAATTTGTTTTAGTGGAGACTACCTTTGTGAGATATAATTTGAGCCTAATTTCCCTTATTCAAAGTGAAATATATATTTTTTCTACTCCAAACACATTTCTTATTTCTTCAAATTTTTAGATGATCTCTATAGGCATTAGCATTGAATGTATGAATTTTTTTCTCATCTTAATAGAGTGTCGTATATTTTTTATTATTATTTTTGCTTAGATTAAATGATTTGAGTAGAAATTGATAGTATATGCTTTTATCTCATTCATGCATGACTGTTACAAAAAGAGAGATATATCTGGGGTTACCTAAACCAAATCAAACAGAAAAGCCACAAAATTAATCACTCACCAAAATCCTAAAAAATGTACACTTTGTACATAGGTTAACTCTCTAAAAAAATGATATATATTGAAAAGTATCTTCAGAAAAATATGCAAAGATAAAGAATATATAGTATAATCTACATACTATGACCCGCATTACCCAAAATCCTAAAAAAAATGTACAATTTGTACATGGGTTGAAAATGATATATATTGAAAAATATCTTCAGAAAAATATAGAGAGATAAAGAATATATATTGTATAATCTACATACTATGACCCACATTGCCTACAAAGTTGTGAGTAAAGGCTAATTACAAAAGAAAGATATAGGAAGTAATTCCCTAAAAAGTCATTACACTTTCTTCATTTGTAAAAGGCATATATCTTGAAATTTTTTCTTAATGAGTTTGATTTATGCATGAAAATAATTTTTATATATGATATCTTTATAATTTATACATTTGATTCCTTCCATGAGATCAACGTCAAAATAACACTTTGAGCCTTTATTCTTTATATATATGCGAACATATTAGTTCATTTTTATACATCAACTATTTCGCATATAAATTAGTATGAGTGTTTGAACCCATAGGATTCAGTGTTTTGAGAGTATTGACTTGTGTGGAATAGAGTCGAAGCGAATTCGGATTCATGACACTGAAATTGGGTGAAATTAAATTGATACATTTTTGATATGAAATATGAAAATGATTTTTGACTAATTATTATAATAAATCATGATTGTTTAAGAAGATTGACTAAAGGAGATTAAAAAGTATGAGACATTTTTGTGTTATGTTGTTTTCTTTTAATCTTAAAAATTAATTTTTGATTTTGTTGTAATTTTAGTTTTTAAGTTGTTGTTTTTATTATTTCTTTTAATTTTTATATTTAGTTCAATGTTTGTGGGTATCATTATTGAAAACCCTCATGAGACTCAAACTCCTCCACTAAGGCAACCTAGGGGTTTAAAGGCTTGTTGCACAGGCTAAATGCAACTGTGTCAATCCACGAAAATGATTTAGGATAGTTTAATTTTTAGTTTTTATCGTTTCTCTTGCTAAGGGACTAGTAAGAAGCTGGTTGGGGGTTGTGATGAGTGCTCAAAAATTACTAAAACTACCATGATTTTATGCACATTAATTGATTAAAAGTATATATATTTATATGTTTTATCATATATTTATATAAATTTTTCTTTTTTGAAATCACGGGTATTTTTATTATTTTTTAGATATTTTTGCTTAAAAACGTAACTTAAAGACTCAAAGAGGAATACTGGAAGCAATACATCACAAATAGATTAATAAATAAATGAGGAAAGGTCAACAAATATGAAAAAATTGGACAAAATGGGTCAAAAAGGGCAAAAATGTCAAAAAGGAGGAAAACGCGCACGAAGCCGCTCAGCCCGCATGCGCCAGTGCCCCAGCTGCGCGCAGCACGCCCAGACCGCGCATGCGCCTTGCTCCAGTTCCACGAGCGCCCGCACACGCTGCTGCCATCTCGCCCCATTTTTGCGCACAACCGCCCCCACGTCATGCTGACATTAGCAATCACCACTCCGCGTTTCCACCATTTTTTTCACCCATTTTTTCTCTCCATCCTCACCTATAAATACCCCCCCTTCTCTTCACTTCTAAACACACCTCAAAACACATCTTCTCTTCTCTTTATTTCTCTCATTTCTTAGTTTTTTTTAGTTTTTCTAGTTTTTTTAGTTTTTAGCTTTTCTTAATTAGTTTTTCTTAGTTTTTAAGTTCTTCTCTTTTTGGGAAGAACTAGTTATGTTTTTGTAATTTATTTGCTTTTTGATTCAATAAATGGGAGTGCAAAATCCGTTTGGAGGTTTTCTAGCAACGGGAATAGCATCAAAGTACTGTAAGGATTTTATTTTATTTTACAGTTATTTTTATGCTTTATTCTTACATGTTATATTTAATTTGTCTGTGATTAAATTTAACTTTGCTGGCTGTTTGTAAACATGATATAATAATAACGTTGTTATGCTTGCGAAATATTAAATAGGTAAAAATATATAAAATGAATTGATTTTATTTTTATTCAAGATTTTATATTAAGAATGTTAGAGAGAAATATATTATTTTTCATTACAAACTTAAATCTGAAAATTAGATTTTAAGGTTTAGTTATCTGGTCTGATTTAGAGTAGTGCTCTTTTATTTGTTGGTACAATCGCCCGGTAGTTAGAGTGAAGCTTTATTTCAAAAGTTTTTATAAGAATTATTATCTGAAAATGTATTGGCAACATGTTTTCAGTAGTGGTTTTAAAACTTGAAAGTTAGTACTCAGATAACTAAATTCTTAGGTTTAATTTGGACACCTTGAATAAAGTTTAAACTGTCTAACCCCACCAAAGGTGGCATTTAAATGGTTCATTTTCAATCTCTTAGAAAAAAGGAATTAATTTAACTAACCAAATTAGTTATCAACCCTACCCATAGGTGGTAATTGATTTGTTTAGTTAACAAAGAATATATAACCCCACCAAAGGTGGTATTCATATAAAAAAGCGAGAATCAATAAATATCAATTCATATCTTTAATAACCTAAATAATATGAGCAAGCATAATTACTTAGTTATTATATCCATAAATACTCCACTATTATAAAAGATAAAATTTGCATAAATGTTTATTGAATCTGTATCTATGTTTATTTTTATGTTATTAGATTAAAAACACAAAACCCCAAAATATCGTGACAGGATGTTTAGGATTTAATTTCGTTTTTAAAAGTTTGAATAATAAATTAAAAACCACATATATTCCTTCCTTAGATCGACCTTGGGAGTATACTTATCATTTTCTACGAAATGATTCATGCACTTGCGAGAGTTTTATAAATACATAAAACCAAATGAACGGTAGGATCAGCGATGTCGGTTCTGCCCGATCAATATGCATTCTTGTCATAAAGGGAGAATCAATAGGATGACTATATCTCATACATGATATAGGTTGGGCATCATGAGATTGTGTGGGTGGCATGCCTGGCATGGATTGTGGCATGCCTGGCATGGATTGTGGCATGCCTAGCATGGATTGTGGCATGTTTGGCATGGATGGATGCATGCCTGGCCAACATGGCATGCCCTGATTATAGTATGATGTCATGCCTGACATGTGTTATGATTGATATTCTTTTAAAGTGGCAATCTCACTTAACATTGAGGCCTTAAAGGAGCTGAGTTCTTCTTCAATTTTACAGTACTTCTCCTTACTGACCATCTGAGACTTTTGTTTTGAAAGGTTAAAAAAATTCATATACCTATCATATTGGTTCCTCCCCTAACACGACCAGGATATTCGCGTCTGAATGTAAGATATATAGCATCTTTCCCTGGCTATTCGATTATTTCACCCTTGAACAACTCTCTACTATTAATAAAGCAAACAAACATATCATACATTTACATCAATTAGCAAAAATCATAAGGACTTTGTATCAAGTTAAATTACTAACCAACTTATTTAGTTGTTCTTTTCCTTGTTTAGTCATTGGTCTCGACTTCTTCGTTTTGGGGGGTCTTTGTTTCTATATACAATTCAAAATGGGTAACCGGTCTACCCAATTCAGCTTCCTACATAAATTAAATAAATTTATTAACCTGGAAATCAACTTAAATTTGAGGAAAATAAATATAAAAATATTTATAAATTAACAACTTAATAATACCATTATATGTCCAACTTCAGAATTTGAAGACCTCCCAGTACGGTTAAGAAGAACATTATGTATTTATATATTCTGATGTTTTTCGCTAATAATTTGAAATTCATCTGTATGCTTATAATCCACAAAGTCTTTTCAAACTTGGGGTTCAATCCAGGGGTGTTCTTTAGGGATTTTGTATAGTTGTAATTCATCAAGTGGTTCCAAGTATGAAAACACATAATTTTTGGCCAATCTGAAAGTTTTATATTCTTTTCATGCCTTATTTGTAATCTTATAACACTTGCTCATCCAAGTGTGAGGGACTTTATAATGATTCTGTAAAAACACACTACAAAAGATGAGATATAATACAAAAAATATATAATATATGTAATTAGTTATAAAATGATACTTACACAAATGATTTCCCATATTTTGAACTTTTTAGCTTCGTCTACCAATAGAGGATTTCAATTGTTGACCATTTTCCCTTAATGAATTATCAGTATTATAAAATAGAACATGTACTCTATCATCTAAGTTAAGTGAAACATTAGGTATATTTGTCACACTTTTTCTTTTCAAATGCCTCAATGGATTATTTAGATCTATAATCTCTAATACCCTAAAATCCATAAAATATCTTCAAACTATGATGAAATAGAAATTAATTGAAAATTTTAATACCAACCTAATATTAAATAATTTTATAATTATTTTATTATTTTATATTTACTACTCTACATCGACAAATATAACATAATAATGCACATTATGAAATGTACCCACACATCATCAAACCATTGTAAATAATACTATATACAAAATAATGGTGTGCAGTGACATACAAACTTGGTAAAAATGTGGGTGGGTACAAAATTGAGTGTTTCTAATATTACTTTCTAGAGGATTGATGAGAAATTTAAAAAGGAATTATCCATCTGTTATGGACAAACTAATACGTTGGTTTCGGCAATTAATGTGGAAAGAAACTGGTGAGACGTTAAAATGCATACAATTTTTTTTTTTAATTGGTCTACATAAAAATTAAGACTTAATGCAAAATTAATGAATAATTTTCCATGTAATAAAAGTCAGCAGCTTATATCAATTGTCCAATGAAATTTTATTAGCCCTCGCAAAATATCCCACAGTACTAATTACTACACGACAATTTTCATCTTTATTTTCTTTTATTGTATATTCAAATAAAAATAATAATAATACATTATGTTAAATTAAAAAAATTTAAGCTAATAGTTAAAATATAAGTAATCATGTTGTAACTTAATACGTTTTTAGTTAGCATCATATATTTTTCATTTTATATTAACAAAAATAAATAAATTAAAACCAACCTTAAATCACAATCATAAATATATAAATTTATTTTATTACAAAAATTTATACAAAATCTACATATAAAAATAATAACATACATATAATACAAAACCTACATATATAATACAAAAATTTATACACATAAATAATAACACATAATATACAAAAAAATATGAATAATAAGTGCGCAGGATTAATAGAAATACTTATAAGAGTAAATATAGTGACAAAATAAAGAAAATGAAGAAAATATGATGTTAAGTAAGTGAGAAAATTGGTATAAAAAATTTGAGTATTTTGCTCAAAAAAATAAGAGATCTAGAAGATAAGTTGGAGATGAAGAAAACCCACTAAATAGGGTTAGAATTGGTGGTCATAGGTGGCCGAAAAATGAGAAAGAGTGAAAGAGGTTTGGGTTTTTGAGAGATAAAATGCGCTTGGAATAGTTTTTGTCTAGGAAAGAAAGAAGAGAAAAGGAAATATGCTTGGGTGTAGCATCGGTTGACACGTAGAACCGATGCTACATCGTACATGTAGAGTCGGTTCTATATGTCAACTGATACTACAATCTACGTGTTTTCAATTCATTTAAAGTCGGTTTTTCAGTGAACTGACTTTAAATCTCGACTTAATTAACTAATTTTGTAGTAGTGATTGTAAAGGCTCCTTAAGAAAGGCATACATGAATACCAAAATTGCATATAATATGCATTGTTAATTAAATTGAAATAAAAATATAAAGGGTAATATATGTCATTATATTAAAGTATTAGGAATATTTTGTCCAAAATGTATGATATTTTGGTCATCAAAAATTGGACACATTAATTATATTTTTTAATATTGGTGCACTTTAGTCATCCTATTATTATATTTTTGACCATTTTAGTCATTTCTTGTTAAATTTTATTTTTTGAATCATTTTTTGGTAAAAAAAAAACTTAAATTGGATCTAATTGAACCTCAATACAGAGGATTAGTAGATGTTTGAAGAGAAATTTTTTCCAAAATAGGAAACAAGTGGAAAGTAAAGTAATAACTAAAATGTCTATAAAAGTAATAGCAAGGTGACTAAAGTGTAATAAATTAAGCTAAGATGATCATTGTATCTAATTTGTGAAAGTAAAGTAATCACAAGTACACTTTTGTCAAATTAGTTTTTAAGCATGATTAAGATTTTTATATGTAGTGTTGATAGTATGATAGATGTGGGTATAGACTATTACATTTTCATTTATTTTCGACATAATGTTTGTTTTAAATAATCTTAGGGGTTGTTGATAGATTAGTATGGTAGTAAAACTCATTCTTTTTCTCTTTCAAGTCATAATTTTGAACCATACTAGCGTTTGCAAAAAGATAAATGTTGTAGTAAATTTCACCAAGTACGCATGTCACCCTTTGATTGGTCCATTTCATGTTTTTTTTTTGTCAAAAAAGGTAGTATTAATGTGTGTCAAATGCATAATCAATACCCAATCAATAGATAGGGTTGAATTTGAGCAAAGAGAATATTTCATAATAAGCTAAATATTGAAATCTGTAACTATAAGTCTGCACCTAAGACTTGACATGACCCAAAGTTTGACAACAAATCGAAAAATGGGTCAAATCCATCATGAATCTAACAAGGTTAGGGCCTTTAATGCGACACTGCTAGAGACTGAGCCGTCTAGACTCTACAGGGTATATGAAGCCCTTGTTGACTCGATAGATGATGCATATGTGCTAAGTATATGAATAAGAAGGTTCACGATAGGTAAACTCTTTGCTTCAAAGGCCTGGGTCACTAGATGGTCCATAGAGTTAAGGTGAATTAACTTACAGATAGAATGCACCCTTAATCGTTGGCTCTTCACCTAAGACCACAACTAATGCAGAGAATAGTTTAATAGGATTTGTATTGCCCCTTAATTATCCATAAATAGAAAAGACACCTTGGCTTAATCGCCATGCCATTCTAGGTCTAAGAATCATTTTAGGTTCTTGAACCATGTTCAAAAAGAAAATTGAGGTTTAGGGGATTTCGATAATGAGGCCACGGGTCTTTGACACAGTGGTGAAAAAAATTATGGTAAAGCATACATTACACCAATACTTCCACAAAAGGGGGAAGTTTATCAATGCAACAATAAATATTTTTCTAAAGTTGGGAGATATCTCATATTAGGGCCACTTGACAAGTTCAATCATTCAAGATATAGGGCTAAGAGACCAAAGGCTAAGCCAAGTAACACCTAGACCAAAAAATCACTTTAACTTAAAAAAATATTCACTCAAAAGTATCAAGGAATAGAAAGAAAATAAGGTCTAGGGTATTCAAGTAAAAGATCACTTGGATATCAAACCATAGATCATCCAAACAAATGAATGGATTAGCTAGAAATGGAGCTCTCATCTGACCAAATAGGCTAGGTCTTAACACCATTATGGCTGAGTAGGACCATGTGTGGATTGGCCAGGATTAAGAATGGCCTACTAAGACTATGTGTGGTTAGCCATGATTTAGAGTGGTTGGCTAGGACCAAGTGTGGCTAGCAAGGGTCAGGTGTGATTAGCCAAGGAGTGGCTGACTTAGAGGATGATTTTCCAATTAGGGATGAGGTCGGATGAATAGATGGTCATCTAGATGGGCCAAGCTATAGGCTAAGAAATCAAGTTCCATCCTCCATGCACTGTCTCACATGGATTCCTAGATTTGGACTACGCTCTTTGCTAACACAATCTCCTATCCTTGCACATCGACTAAAAAACCATAGTTCCCTACGTGGCATGAATTCTGAGAAGGACTACAACCTCATAAAAGGGTGATAACATGGTCAGGCTTAGAAATAATACTATAAATACAATTAAAATGAGAGTGCAGAAAACCTTAGGAAAATGAGATATATGCATTCATGCCTAGAAGTTATATATAAAAAGTCAAGTATGTAGTTAAAACTAAGCCCACCAAGTACATGCACTTTTGTGGGGAGATACATCAAGTCTAGACTAACCTATGACTATGAGAAGTAAAAGACAGTGTGCTAGTGTTTGTACCTAAGAGTGTCCAAAGATGCATCATCAACCTTAGTTTCCTCATAGTCATTACCTTTACAATGGCTTGAAATTTCATGCTTCTAGTGACCACATCTTATTAAGAATCTTACTTGAACATTCTCTAATCTAAGAAGCATGCCAAAATCTAAATGCCCCACAAAACGCTTCCTTAAATACTGGCAAGATCCTCTCTAAACCAACAAGCGCCATAATGGCCTATTCTAACTCTTGAGTAAACTGCCATGATCTACTTACCATAATACTGTATCTTCATCATCGAGCCTGGTAAGGTAAAAATATCTTGAATAGTAGAAGGCCTAGATGGACTCACATTATTGTAATTTGAGCAAATAGGCCATGGATTTGTCTTATCCACCACTAGATTAGATGGAATATCAATTGGGGTAGGCATCTTTCTTTTTCTTAGGAGCGCTTGATCTCCAAACCATCCTAGTTTTTGTATAAGCCTCCTCTTTGCTAGAGTCTTTGAGGAAACAAATGTCCATCTTTATCACACTCCTTCTCTTTGAAGGAGGTTTAGATCTCATGCTAGTTTCCTAGGATTAACAACATAAGAATAAATGACTAAAAAGGCATATACTATCCTAATTTGGGGAGTTATTTCCCTCTTGATTGACTACTGTCAGATTGAGCCCTAATCGCCACACAAATTGTATGTGTAATGAATACGCAAGTATATATATCGCAATAAGTAATATATTGATAAAAAAAGATTGTTCTCAAAGAAATTATTTTATTATAAACTAATTTTTAAAACTAAAAAAATAAAAATCAATTTTTTTTTGTGTTTTTAAATTTTAAGGAAAGAAAATTAAAATAACTAAAAATAAATGGTAATAACTAATTAAATCATATTTAGTAACTAAGAAGATATATAAGAAAATATCAAAGAATACTTAATCCCCCCCATTTTCTAAACATGTGAATAATTAAAATCCCTCCAATATAATTACCAATTAATTACATTATCAATTAAATCTAACTTAGCATGTATTCATCTATCAAGTAAACTACACACCATATAATAATTTATTTAATCACACTCTCATGTCAATTAAATGCATACTACTCATTAAGTTCATCAATTATGGATCACATACATAAGAATCATACATCTATGCATAGAAACGATGCATATTATTTAATCAAGACAAATAATTAAATAATTCTCTCAAATATATTTAATTTCCTCTATAGATAAATTATTGGCCAAACAATTAATAGCATACAAATCAGATTAAATAATATAATTAAATTATAATTATAATTATAATTGAGGTAAAATATTAGATCATCACATGGTGAAAATTGGGTTCAGAAGATCCCTAGATTAATAAATTAACTAGACATAATTTTGTCCATAAAACTCATATTTTTAATAAAGACATAAAAATTGATAAAGAAAAATAGTAGAAGAAGAAATACAATCAATCTCTTGAACTATAGTACTAATTTTCTTTTAAATCTCCACCAAAATTATATCTCCTTCTAAATTTTTCTCTCTTCTTAGCTCCAAAAAGTGACCAAAATTATGCTATTTGCGACTCATTAGGGTTTATAGGGTGATTAAGGGCTTAAATATAACTCAGGTGCAATTTGAATCGTAAGATTAGCTTTAGATCAAGGGTTGAGATAAAAACAAGCAAAATTAACAATGCTAACCAATCATAGAATGACATGTGGTGCATATAATTCACTAGGTGAATTAGAGTGCGACACGTGGTAGATGAGATCGGTCTAAATCAACGCATGCTGAGTTAGCATAACGTGATTCATAATAACAGATGGTGTCCGTGTGGCTTGCCTAGGTAGCTCCTCTACTTTTGTGGCAGGCCACGTGGTAGCTTATGATTGGTCATGTGTTAAAAATCCATACAAATTCCAAAAAAAATTAAAAAATTTCAAAAATTATATTTTTACCATTTTTCACAAAAAAGTTTATATTTTAATAATTTTATTCCCAAAAATACTATTTATTGGATAAAATAAGTAAAAATTATGCTAATGACTTTTCTTTCGTAAAGTCATCGCACTCCCAAACTTAACTCTTTGTTTATTCTCAAGTAAAGCCAAGTATAACTAAATAAAATAATATGGGTAGTATATTCATAAATATACTTTATTAGTACATGCATATTTTATAAAAACTATCCCTCTTAAAAGTCATATAAATCTATGATAAGGAGGTTCACATATTCATCAATAAACATTCCATCAAAACAAGGACATGCAAGGTTTTTGAAAAATTGAGTTGTGTGTGTGTGCTGCACATGATATCATCCAATGCATTCATGAAATCAACATATATGAGCATGCTAATCAATTCAATCTTAGAAAATGTCTCATAAGTCTATTTTTCTCATTCCTCTCCACTAATATAAATATACACTTAGCTCAAGATCAATAAGGACTTTACATGGTTGTAATGTAATGCTTAGTTGAAGGGTCAATAAATGAAAACATTTAGGCTTTTTCCACACCTTAGCTTTTTTTTCATCATGCACTTTTTAATTGCAATTGAGCTTTTGCTTGATATTTTGGTGCACCATTTCTTATCATTCTTTTTATATTTTTATATTCCACGTCTTTTTTTTATAACTTTACAACACCCGCAAACTTATTTTCAATTCCATTTTCTTTTTCTTTAGAGGGATAATTGTGTTGTAAGTTTGCTTATTCTTTTTTCTCTTTTTTTTATAGGATGCATTACATTTCACCTTACTCTATAGCATAACATATGATTTCATTTTTTTTCTTTTTATACAAGCTAAAGGTGTAAGGATAATGGTAATGCTTATTCGTTAGGCATAAAATGTGGCTTAAAGATATGAATGGTTATTTGTTAGGCTCAAATGGGTGATTACAGATATCAACAATGGTTAGCTTGAAAGACTCAATCAATCCAAATAAAGCCTAAATCATTTCTATTGCTAAGCACTATTTAGAATTTTTCCTCAAGGGATGACCTAATAGATTCTAAGACTTGGTAGATCTCATTGACTCACATAAACTACTACAAATTTTCTCCTAATAAGCAAACGAAATTCAATCTTGAACATTTGCATAAAAATTTAAATCAATTTAATCAAAACTAGCAATCATATCACATGATTAATGTAAGTATCTTAACAAATATGTTACATTCATTATCCTAGTCATGACAACTAATTTTTATCATTGCGTTCGTAAGTTTCATATCAAGAATGCATGTATTTAGTTTCCATATATTTGTTAATTTCTACCCAAATCATGATTAAAAATATCCTAAGAATTAAAAAAAATCTCTAAAAAATTTAAAATGCATAGTAAATACAAATGTGAAACTTAAATTACACATTGTTCCCAATGTGCACATATAAATATAAAAAGGTAAAAGAAAAGAAAACTCTCTTAATCATGGCATACCATATCTATCACTGAAATTCTCGTTCTTATTGTGCCATTGCTCTCCACATTTATTCACCTACAAAACAAAAATAATGAAAATATAAGTAAAATAACATTGAGTTGCCTTCCAACCAATGTCATGCTCAAGGTCCTTGAATAGACAGTTAAATCAAGTCCTAGGGCACATCCCTTTGTGTCCATTTACTTTTAAGTTTACCTAGGAACAATTGAGTCTTAATTTGTTCAATAATACTTTATGTTTTGGCTCATAAACATAGTGCTCAATTCTATTCTCATGCCATATTTTTGTTTTCTTTTGGAACTTTTTGGTATTCTTATAAGCACTCCACCATGACTCATCCAATTTATGTATTTCCAAAACCTTTTTCACCTCTCTATTGGACTCTTTCACTTGCCTACTTGATTGGGGATGATAGGGTAAAAGTATTGTGAGATATAAATAAGAGGCCCTTCAGTTAATGGTTCGAGCTTAGATCCTATCTCAAAACTCTCCACAATTGCATTTGATATACACATGAGAAGCACGTCCTCTAAAAAGTTCACACGGTCTAAAATATCAACTTTTGATTCCATACTTTTAAAGTTAAAACATGGTGAGTTGTTTTCTGGTGAGTTTATGTTCATGTTTACAACATCATATGTTAAATTCGTGGGAAAATCAATAGACTCTTTTAAGTTGTTCTCACAATCAATAACATTTATCCTTAAAAATTCATTAGTATTATCAATATAAGGGGGTTTAGGTGCTTTAAAAATGTTAAATGTTATTTGTTCATCTTGCACTCTCATTGTAAGCTTACATTTTTGTACATCAATGAATGCCCTTCGGATTGTTGCTAAGAATGGATGACCACGTATAATAGGAATGTCATGATCATATCCATGTCTAGCACAATGAAGTCTATTCGAAATATGAATTTGTTTACTTTTACTAGCACATCTTCTATCACACTCTGAGGTCTTTGAATTGTTCTATCTACCATTTGTAATGTTACTAAAGTGAGTTTGGCTTTACCAACCGCTAATTTCTTGAATATTGATAATGGCATAAGGTTAATGTTGGAACTCAAGTCATGAAGTGCTTTCTCAAAATGGATGTTCCCAATAGTGTAAGGGATGTCACAACAACCTAGATATTTATATTTTTGTGGTAGTTTTCTATCAAAGATGGCACTACCACCTTCAGTCAAGGTTATTGTTCCATGATCTCCAAGTCTCCTTTTCTTTGATAGTATATCCTTCATGAATTTGACATAAGACGAAATTTGATCAAGTGACTCTACAAATGGTATGTTTATGCATAGCTTGTTGAAAACATCAAGAAATTTTGAAAACTGTGCATCCAACTTTTGCTTTTGTTGTCTTTGCGAGAAGGTAATAGTGGATTTGTAGAGATTTTTTTTCTTTGGTTGAATTATTTCCTTTTCAATACTCTTTTTACATCCTTGTTAATTTCCTACTTCTTCTTATCCTTTTGAGTCTTATTTTTCTGCTTTAAAGTTTTACCACTTTTTAAGGCTAATGATTTACAATGGTCCTCATCTTTTCTTCTTGGGTTTACAATTGTGTTACTTTGAAGGTTATCTTGAGGCCTTTAACTTATGGCTTGGGAAAGTTGCCCTATTTGGTTTTCCAAGTTCCAAATTGAAGCCTCTTGAGTGGACACTTTTGTATTTACTAATTAGATGATGTCTTTAATCACCCCCATTAACACATTTGTATTTTCCTCTATAGGTGACTTCTTTTCTTGTGCTTGTGATTGATGTACTTGTTGAAAACTAGGTGGTGGTAATGAATGATGTTTGAATTGATTACCACCTTGATTGTTGTTATTCCAAGAGAAATTTGGATGTTGTCTCTATTCTGAATTATATATTTTTGAGTATTGATTATTGTTTTGATTCACATTACCCATACAAAATGTTGAGTCAGGATTATCTTGACAATTATCAAACAAATGGGCTCCATCACAAAACACACACGACACCCTTGAATCTTAGACCTAGTTTATACTCGCTTGCGAGTTTTGAGCCTTCAAAAGATTTATCAAAGATCACACTTAGGTTGTAAGTGCCATGATATCATTTACCTCATTCATTCCAACTACTTTTCTTGTGGCTATTATTCTGTCCATTGAACATTGATAATTATTGCTAGTCATTTTCTTAACTATGCTTCTAATATCATTAAATGATGTGTCTAACTTAAAAATAAATATAAATTAAAAAAATAAACAACTAAATAAATAAATTAAAGTTAAAAATAAATAAATAAAGAAAATAAATTAACTAAAATAAATAAATCAGCAAAAAAAATAAGTAAATTAAAATTAAAATTAAAGTAAAGAAAAAAATAAAAAATTATTTCTAATATTTATATTCCCCAACAACGATGCCAAAAACTTAATCACCACACAAATTATGTGTGCAATGAATAAGTAAGTATACGTATCATAATAAGTAATATAATGATAAGAAAAGATCGTTCCCACCAATATTATTTTATTATAAACTAATTTTTAAAACTAAAAAAAATAAAAATTAATTTTTTGTGTTTTTATATTTTGAGGAAGCAAAATTAAAATAACTAAAAGTAAATAACAATAATTAATTAAATCAGATTTGTTAACTACGAATATATATGAGAAAATATCTAGGAATACTTAATCCGTAATTTTTTGGACATGTGAATAACTAAAATTCCCCCAATATAATGATTAATTACATGATTAATTGAATCTAACTTAACATGTATTCATCTCTCAAGTAAACTACACATCATATAATAATTAATTTAATCACACTCTTATTATAATTAAATTGCATACTACTCATTAAGTTCATCAAATATGGATCACATACATAAGAATATACATCTCTACCTGAAAACTATACATGTTATTTAATCAAGACAAATAATTAAATAATTTTCTCAAATTTATTTAATTGTCTCTATAGATAAATTATTGGCCAAACAATTAATATCGTAAAAATCAAATTAAATAATATAATTAAATTAACACTATACTTGGAGTAAAATATTAGATCATCACATTGTGAAAATAAGGTTCATAAGATCCTAAGATTAATAAATTAACCAGACATAATTTTATCCAAAAAACACACAAAAAGAAAGACATAAAAATTGATAAAGAAAAGAATAGAAGAAAAAATACAATCAATCTCTTGAATTGTAGTACTAATTTTCTTTTGAATATCAATCAAAATTATATCTCCTTTTGAATTTTTCTATATTTTTTTCTTCCTAAATCCAAAAATTGACAAAAATTATACTAATTGCGGCTCATTAGGGTTTATGGGTGATTAGGGGCTTAAATATAACTTAGGTACAATCTAGACAATCAGAACAACTTCAGATCAAGGGCTAAGATCAAAACAAGTAAATTAACATTGCCAACCAAACATAGTGCGACATGTGGCACATGGAATTGATTGGGAAAAATAGAGCATGACATGTGGCAAAGGAGACCATTTTGAGTTAACACATGATGATTCAGTGCCACGTGGCGCAATGTGATTTTTGGTAACAGATGATGTGGCACACGGGTGGAAAATCTAGACGAGTAGTGTGGTGACACGTGTTGTAAAGGTTTGACTGCACTTAAACTCGAATTGAAGATGGTACCAACATGTGGCATGTGCTACTTCGCTCCTCACATGCGGTGATTTACGATTCGTTGTGCTAACTTGCGTGGCATCCATATGGCTTACCCAATCAGCTCCTCTGCTCTGCTTGCATAGGTGGCCATATGGTAGCTTCTGATTGGTCCTTTGTTAAAAATTCATTAAAATTCCAAAAAAAATCCAAAAATTATATTTTCACCCTTTTTCACTAAAACATTTATATTTTAATATTTTTAACCTCAAAAATACTATTTATTGAATAAAACAAGTAATTATTAAATAAAAAAGTGCGTTAATGACTTTACTTTCATAGAGTCATCAAGCCCCCAATAAGTGACTCACTCTGATGTCCTCTTATTCAAGAGTGATATCGCCTCACATCCAACACACTACAAACAAAGAGAAACAGGTTCGGACAAAGTAAAACATATAATAAAAAGACTAAGACACCCTACATTTTCTCTTAAATTCAATAGATCTAGAAGGAATGTCCAAAAATGAAAGATCAAAATTGCTTATTGCACTGAAAAGAGTATCCTTTCACCCTTTATTGGTGTCAAGAAACTTGTTAATCAAAATATAATTGCAATAGAACTTGTAAGGGAACTAAACCTATACTGCATCCTTTTAGGTATGAGTAGTAGCAACACTTTAATGCCTCGATGTTAGCTCTCTACTCAACTCCTTCTAGAGCACCTAACAACATAACAACATCTTATAACAATTAGGCATAAATTTTCTAAGAGTCACACAAAACATTAACCAAGAACTTATACCCTATAGGTGGAAAAAGAAGTTGCATCCCAACAAAAGATTGATCAATAGCTAAAATAACGCTACTAGGAAGAGGGTTGCTACAAAATATGCCCAGAACTTGAAGCATTAATATGATGGGCTCTGGGATTTGAAACATCTCCCTCATCAGGTCTAAAAATAATGATATATCATCATAGAGTTGTAATGGTTCACAAAAAAGAATTCAAGATTGTCTAAATCATAACTTGATAGGTACAAGGGAATGCCAAGTGGAATGGAAACCAAGCCATCATCACTCAAAAACACAACTCATGTCAAATAAGTACTCGAATGACACCATAAACAGAACTAAATGAACTATGATATTGGGATGGCCCAAGCCCATTTTTTGATACGACCTATTTCTAGCCATTGCTAGCCAAACCATGGCCGACTAATGGACCACCTACCAGAGAGCAGTTGGCCATGATACAACTGACAAGATGATTACCGACTAGGACATCACCGACTAGACCATTATGGATTGGATAAGTGTCAGCTAAGACAAAACCTTCCTAGCCACCAATGACTAGAGATGGATGGATAAAGGCTCTATTGGCAATGATTTCACTAACCATGCCATCATCCGACCTCCAATTGACCCCCAACACATGCTGCCCTTGCTATTTCTCATCCACTCAATGCGCACCCATGCTGCCCTTGCTAATTCTAGGATTAGAACAATTATATCCTCACCATCCAAGTACTTTGCACCCATAACACTCATATCACACTTTCATACACTACATGCAACCTAAATGATGAAAAATAAATAAAAAGGTTGGATGAAAATATCTTAAAGAATGCTCTCATCTTCCCACCATTCTCCTTTCTCTCTCTAAATATGTGCTATAATAATCAAATAGTAATTATGACAAGTCTAAGAAAGTGAGGTGCTTGCGTATAGAATGGTTGAAAAATGATATCAT
Source organism: Hippophae gyantsensis (assembly GCA_030763125.1). Lineage (NCBI taxonomy): Eukaryota > Viridiplantae > Streptophyta > Magnoliopsida > Rosales > Elaeagnaceae > Hippophae > Hippophae gyantsensis. The sequence goes on from CM061028.1 coordinate 13,312,893, forward strand.
CCATCCCTTAAGGGCCATATTTTCTTAACCAAGCCTAAGGGCACCAAGCCAAGGTGTTAAATTTGAATTTCCCTCAAAAGAGAGGGAAGAGTTAACTTCAGGAGTGCCAATATTGACTTTGACTTAACCCACTAACTGAGAGTCTAATTGGAAATCTAAAACACCACTAGTGGTAGGAACCCATTACTCACGTTGGAATTATTAGATATGGCACAAAATCCATCACATGTATAAGTCAATCATCACATGAGATTAGGCCCAATGTTTCTAGTGTGACTGAAAAGGTGACAAACCTAGATACTGACAGAACTACAATAAGATCTTCTCACCCATTTGTTCAAGGCTTAGAAGATAAAGAGGATGATGTTTAGTGTAGCTTCGTATATCCCAAGTGAGAAGTAAAGAGTTGTCTCAGTCAGTAAAACCTTTATGAGTCAAGCTTAGTAAGTACTACATCATTAGATAAACATGACTATGGCATAATCTCTTTAAAGAGATAAAGGCATATATTTGTCCTCTAATTATCCTACAGACTATAGATGTCCACAATGATAAAACAAGTTTATTTGTATAGGTAACAAATATCTCAGGTTAGCTCTACTCCTTATATATATTCAATATTATATACATTCACATGTATCTCAGATCTCATAACTTCACTCACATAATAGAGAATCATGACCAAACACAATCTTTCCTCTTAACCACAGAGCGAGATCCAAATCTTCTCTAGCTTCATCATTTAATTATTGACATAAGCATCAGAAGGTTAAACACACCAATCATAGTGATTCGAGATTCTATGGAATTATTTCATTTTGCATATCCACAGAAGAAAATCCTACTTAATACTTACAAAAATTGGCATTAACATTAGGTGAATGAATGTTTTGTTGAGTAAAATTTAGAATACACAACTCTAAATTTACTATTATTGGATCCAAACAAGTAAACAAACTACTTGTATTATACCCACAATAAAATATACTATAACACCTTTCAAAGACAACTCACAAATTGAAGAGAAATACAAACACTCAAAGAGAAAACTTGATGAGTGCTCAAAAAGCACTAAAATTACCATGATTTTATGCACATTAATTGATTAAAAATATATATATTTATATGTTTTATCATATATTTATATAAATTTGTCTTTTTCGGAATCACGGGTGTTTTTATTGTTTTTCAGGTATTTTTACTTAAAAACGTAACTTAAAGACTCAAAGAGTAATACTGGAAGCAATACATCACAAATATATTAATAAATAAATGGGGAAAGGTCAAAAAATATGGAAAAATTGGACAAAATGGGTCAAAAGGGTCAAAAATGTCAAAAAGGAGAAAATCGCGCCGCCACACCACCCAGCCGCCTAGCCGTGCCGAGCCCCGTGCGCGCCAGCACCCAGCCGCGCGCAGCACGCCCCACGTCCGCGCGCGTCTCACCTGCTCCCGTGCGCGCCCCTGCGCGCCGCTGCCCATTTCGCCCCATTTTCGCGCTCAGCCGCCCCATGACGTCATGCTGACGTCATCAATTACCTCAGCAATTGCACTCCGCGTTTTCACAATTTTTTAACATTTTTTCCCCCAATTTTTCTCTCCATCTTCACCTATAAATACCCCCTTTCTCTTCACTTCTAAACGCACCTCAAAACACATTCTCTTCTCTCTTTCTTTCTCTCTTTTCTTAGATTTTTTAGTTTTTCTTAGTTTTTAGTTTTTCTTAGTTAATTTCTCTTAGTTTTAGAGTTCTTCCCTTTTTGGGAAGAACTAGTTATGTTTTTGTAATTTATTAGCCTTTTGATTCAATAAATGGGAGTGCAAATTCCGCTTGGAGGTTTTCCAGCAACGGTAATAGCATCGAAGTTCTGTAAGGATTTTATTTTCTTTGCAGTTATTTTTTATGCTTTATTCTTACATGTTATATTTAATTTTTCTGTGATTAAATTTAAGCGTCTTTGTTGTTGGAAACATGATATAATAATAACGTTGTTATGCTTGCATAAATATTAAATAGGTAAAAATCTCTAAAATGAATTGATTTTATTTTTATTCAAGATTTTATATTAAGAATGTTAGAGAGAAATATATTATTTTTCATTACAAACTTAAATCTGAAAATTAGATTTTAAGGTTTAGTTATCCGGTCTAATTTAGAGTAGTGCTCTTTTATTTGTTGGTACAATCGCCCATTAGTTAGAGTGAAGCTCTATTTCAAAAGTTTTTATAAGAATTATTATCTGAAAATGTATTGACAACATGTTTTCAGTAGTGGTTTTAAAACTTGAAAGTTAGTACTCGGATAACTAAATTCTTATATTTAATTTGGACACCTTGAATAAAGTTTAAACTGTCTAACCCCACCAAATGTGGCATTTAAATGGTTCATTTTCAATCTCTTAGAAAAAGGAATTAATTTAATTAACCAAATTAGTTATCAACCCCACCCATAGGTGTTAATTGATTTGTTTAGTTAACAAAGAATATCTAACCCCACCAAAGGTGGTATTCATATAAAAAAAGAGAATCAATAAATATTAATTCATATCTTTAATAACCTAAATAATATGAGCAAGCATAATTAACTTAATTATTATATCCATAAATATTCCACTGTTTTAACAGATAAAATTTGCATAAATGTTTATTGAATCTATGTTTATTTTTATATAATTAGATTAAAAACACAAAACCCAAAATATCGTGACAGGATGTTTAGGATTTAATTTCTTTTTTAAAAGTTTGAATAATAAATTAAAAACCACATACATTCCTTCCTTAGATCGACCTTGAGAGTATACTTATCATTTTCTACGAAATGATTCGTGCACTTGCGAGAGTTTTATAAATACATAAAACCAAATGAACGGGCAGGATCGGCGATGTCGGTTCTGCCCCGATCAAAACTCTCAACTCACACTTAAACTAAGAATAGAAAGACTTTTTTTTAGATTAAACCAAATGCAAGGTATGTTATTTATAGTTCTTACCATGTAATCTACACCACACAAATATAAAACTAAAAAATAATTCTAGTCACACAAATATTATCACATTCTACACACTTCTTTTTTCTAGCTACATCATTCAGCCACTCTATTTATTTTCTTACATTCTTTAACCACTCTATTTATTTTTCTACATCATTCAACCAATCCATTTATTTTTTTACATCCTTCGACCAATCCATTTATTTTTCTACCTCCTTCAACCACTCCAATTTTTTTCTACATCCTTCAACTACTTCATTTATTGAGTTGGTGTTAATATTATCCGTATAGTTTTAGGGAAAATTTATATACTTGTTCGGTATTTAAGATTCAGTATTATACAAGAAAATGAAAGAAATAATATACGAGCATAATAACAGAGCAAAACAGATTTGACTTTTTGAAAATTTTTAATTCACTTAAGGTCAAGAGATAAGGTTACAGTGACATCATAAATGAGAAATATAGTGATATTTTATTGAAAGCTTTCTTAGTCAACAATTAGTTTATAGGAAAATTCAAACAATAAAGCCTACAATTATGGTTCGGTTTCATACTGGTGTGAATTCGCCTACTTCTTTCCAAGAAATTTAAAAACGTTGATGTTTCCGCTAATTGGCGTGTTGGTGATAACAACTATGTTGAATTTTTTAATAAGTGATATTATAACCCAAAATAAGGGGTGAATTTATTATTATTATTACATTATTGTATTTTTCATTTCTTTCCGACGTGTTGTTTGTTTTAAATAAATATTTAACTTTCCATATCATATTTTGATTTGATTTTTGTTCCCGATAAATTGAAGACTAATTCTTGGTAGAAACAAATTTACACATTTTTATACCTCATTTATATTATAAAAAAATAGATAAATTATATCTTATATCCCCCAAAGTTTGAGATGGATTGCAAAAAATTTTAAAACTCATAAGTAGTTACAATTATGTCTAAAATATTTTTGGTGTAATGATAAAAAAATATGTCCATTAGATAACTATTGTTTAATTTTTTAACAGAATTATATGACGTCTATTTTACGTGCATTTTATTGAAGATATTGTAGTAAAATCTTAAATGTGTTAACTATTTTTTATGCTTATAACATATGAGGTGATTTTCCAAAATTCTCATATAGTAGGGGTGAGTTGTAAAAATTATTACAATATTTAAGTAGTTGCGATTATGCCCACACAAAATTTGTATGTGAAACATAGGTGATATAATTATTTTAAAAAATTAAACAGTAATTATCGATTGTGAGAATAATTACAACTATTTAAATGTTTTAAATATTTTTACAACACACTTCATACGTTAATCCTAAAAAAATGTGTAAAATTTTGTCCTATAATATTTATTTTTGCTTAAAAGATATATATATATATATATATCATATTAAATTTTGTTAACTACTAATTTAATCAATTATCTTAACAGCATAATTATTTAAATCAATCATCCATATTTTGTTACAATTTGAAATTTGGAATTTGTTAACAAATTTTAAAATAACACAAAATCTAGTAATAATGAAAAATTATTCAACAATCAAATATGATCATATTGTACTCTTAATTTTAATATAATATTAACTTTTAATATTATAATTGATAAATTTATTGTAAGTTATGTTGAAAACATAAGTATTTAAATTTATTGAATGTCAAAAAATTAATAGAATGTGGTTAACTGAGATACATATTATCACTATTTTATAGTAAATTGATACCCAATAAGAAGATAAAATGTCATAATTTTAGCATAATCAGGATCAAATATGAAAATAAAAAATCACGATTTTAATGTAATCAATACCTAATAGTAATCGATACCAAATATGAATATACGATATCACAATATTTGTATAATTAAGACCAAATATGAGGATAAAATATCACATTTTTTTGTGTAATAAAGATAAAATATGAAGATAAGGTCATAATTTAACATTATAACCATGACCATAACATATAATATGTCGTGGTCTTTTACAAGACCATGACTAAATTGTATGCGTATGGTCATAGTCTTTCATTCAACCTTAATTAAATGGTATGTGTATAGTAATGGTTAAAAAAGCATGATCATATGTAAAAATATATGTTCTTTCCTACTTATACCTCAATTTTTATATTATATATATGACCATAGATCTACTATAATAGTTAAAAATCATAGCTAGATATCAATATTCTTGTAGCGTGATTGATTAGATTTGTTTGTTAAGATCATTGGTCTCTCAATTTTAACCCATATCCAACCCAAATATTGTAAAATCATTACATTTTATAACAAAAAAATAATATCATTAAAACTTATAATCACAAAATAAAACTCTTTATGGCCACCTTATATATTTTCACTATTAAAAAAATGTAGCAAATCATTTCACATTGAACTCTCTCTAACTAAACATCGTTAAAATTAAACAGATGTATTTAAACCCGTTCAATGTGATCAAGATGCTATTTTTATTCTTTGAAGAAGAAGACAATGATGACATCAAACTAGTGTTGTTAGATAATTGCAAAGTAATGGTTGAAATTTGTTGTAATCATTAGCCAATTTGACCCATATATTATATAAAAGAAAAGCTTTGATGTTTATTATAATATTTTTTTGGTGACATAAATATAAAATTCAAATGTGAGTAATCAAGTATTTAAGATTCACTACTAACATTACAATTTTAACTACTTTGTTTGTGTTGGTTGTTCACGTGTGTTCTTTAAAAGGAATATAAAAAATTCTCCAACTTTCATTAACAAATTTAACAATTTTAAAACACCAAAAAATAATGAGAGAGCCAAACACGCATGAATAACTAGAGTAAGGAGATACATATTTCTTAGAGACTCACCTCCAACTTACAAGTAGTGAAATAAATATAAAATAGAAGGAAATAAACTAGAAAGAAAAACATGATAGAAATATTAATAAAAAACATGTCAGGTTAATTTAATGTATGAAAATAAACACTAAAAGGAATATAGAGTAAGCTAAGTAGATAATTAAAATACAATATGCATGCTACAAGAGATAGATAGAAAGAGAGAAAAAGTGCAATATAGGAAGGTAAAAAGACTTTTCAATCAAAGTCAAAGTTCCATAAGTTGTACTAACTCAATTGCGAAGCATACAGACATATCAATATAATGATGTAAATCCATATTAAACCCTTGCTTATATGGTCAAATCCTCGAGTTGTTTATAAAACTCACTCTAAAGAAAATAATCCACTAAAAAGAATAAATAGTATACAACATGATGGATGGTATAAATACAAATATCTCTATCAGTCAGGAACATCTATCCTAACTACCTATACTACCCTTAATGGATGCCCTTACAATAAATTTGATTCAATATGAGAATTTGGTTAACATATAGAGCCTTATTACACACAGTAGTGTGATCGGTCTCCAATGGTCAATGGTGATAAAAATAGAGACCCACCTAAATAATAGAGCCAACTAGAAAACACAATCCTAGGAATACATCGGTATAACTTATCCCAACCTGAGAATAATGTTTTTCTAACATAGTTATGACTCACAAATACCAAACAAACAAACAAGGTAAGAGTGAACCATGATCAGAAAATGAGATTTCAATTTGAAAAAGCTTTTCCACACTTTTGCTACTTACCATAATAATAAAATAAGGTGTATTTATAGAAAACTTCTCAACTATTCGAGACCTCACTAACCAATAAGGATAATACTATACACGATGAGGATAATACCCATTACACCATTGCCGACAAGGGTAGGTGAAGGGTTGGCGAGCCCTTTAAAAATGATTATTTCATCTAAAAAATTTCCTAGTAATTTTTTACAAAAATACATAAATAACACAACCTAGCATGCATATTACGAAAACCAAACCCTATGTTATGTGTAAACATGTTTTCATGCAAAGTGTACCTAAGTAAGAGCGTGTAGAAATTATTCAAGCATTAGAAACCAACCTCAAATAATAGAAGAATGTGCACTAAGTAAAATAAATCGACTCTATATTTTGTACTCCAATATGGACACAAAGGAATTACAAGACACACAATCTTCCTCTTTGGCTTTCTATAACAAAACACTAGACAACTAAAATAGATGCATATCAACACGAGGTGATCATGAAGATGACCAGATGTCTATTCCTATGAATAGAAACTAGACCCACAACCAACTCCCATATTGGGAATGTTAGCCAATTTCATTGTAGTACATGAAAGACTGGATGTGTCTTTAATCACCCTATGAAAGCGTTATCAACCAACAGATGTAACGAACTTTTCACTACCTACAGAAGTAATTTTCTCCTTCCTAGCCACCTTAGAATTGGATCTTCTATGTTGAAATAAGGTCTCCATAATTAGGTCCAATTCACTAACTAAACTATTACCATAATCCAAAGCTACATTACCAACAGTGTACCTAGCTAGCCTAAGAGTTATAACACTAGAACCACTTCCACCACTTGAGCTAGGATTTATACCAGTCTATCTATTAGTATGGCCAGGAAAGTACATAACACCTTTGACATGTTTATTGGATTCTAAGACCCAAATAAGAGCATAACCTTTCCCAAAACCTAGCATACCTACATTCAAACAACTACCAATTCTATAAGCTTTCATGTCATGAGTGACTAAGCCATAATGATAACAGAATCATGGAAAATGCTCATATTACAAATCAATCCAAGAAATCTTAAAAATAATACCACTAGTAGAGAGAGGAAACTTAACTCCAGGCATAAGAGGTTTCTTGGGTGTAAGTTTGATCTTAGCCTTTATAGTCTTCACAAGATTATTTTTTAGAGAATATAGATCGAAATCCATAATATTACCTGTTATTTTGGAAATCCTTACCACAATTTAAGTTTTCCTCCAATTTTGGGGCATGTTATGCAGTTCTAGCTAGCATGGTGATGATTCAAAGCTCATTTGTGATGGATGAACACTAGACTCAAGTTGCTTCACTATCATTAGAAAATTATTAAAATTCCACTTAGCCTTTCTTGGAATAAACTTCACATCTTCAACATCTACAAAATAGAAAAGGAACGTTGATCGATTGAGGGCCCTAAGCTCAATTCCACCTTTCCTTACCCATACACACTAAAACACTCTATGGAGCACATCTCGATTGATGAATTGCTCAATGACAACACAAACCACGATCATAAGCTCGAACAAGTCTTTTTTCTCAATAAGAAAATCTTAAATTTCTAAGGTAAAATCGAGATTGATATAAGAAAGACACAAGTGATTATGGTAGTAGGGAATGAGGGAATATTTGAGTTATAATATTGGGTTAATTTTTTTGTTTAACCTAATCTCTTAAAATTTGTTATCAAATTTGGACCATTAGTTTATTCCACCTATTTGTTTTGAAACATGCGAAATTACTTATATGTTTTTTTGAATTTCTACATGTTAATGTAAAATAGACATAACATTATGCCAACTATAGTAAAAACAAGCATAAATGCTAAATTGCACTTATTTTTCTCAAAACAGGCACAAATTAAAAAAGAGGATGCGATTGTTAATTGTTGTGTAATGCTAAAAAAAACTCCTTTTGCTTTTTCCTATTTTGTCGGAGGTCCTATGTTTTTGAGACAATTGATAAACTGAATGACCATTAATATTGAGGGATATATAACTAAAATAATGACTTGACGTTATTTAAAAGTATAAATTTCTCTAAAAAATAATAAATACATACTCACACATTCACATGTGCAGGTTTGAACCCACAATCTCTTATTACCTACATAGAGCACATGTCAAAAATTGAATGCCAGTCTTATTCGTTATATTAGAAGGTGAATCATCATTATACAAAATATAGGAAATATCAAAATATATTTTAGGTGGAGAATAGAAAGTTTACCAAATATATTAAATATTCACCATTATATCTAGAGTTTGACAATTTTGATTACAAAAATGATTTTTTAAAATTAATAAATTTAACATTTTTAAAACTCATAATAAACAAATAATACCACTAATACTAACTCATACCATTGATAGATCAATGAAGGGGCTATGCATGGTTGTAGTTCCCACCTATTTTTAATTATTTCCCCCAAAATTTAGCATACAAACATATAATATGTTTTTCCAACAAATAATAAGTCATATGCAATATATACACATTGGTACTTATTTATGTATCTTTCAAAAAATATTGGTACTTATTTATGTATCTTTCAAAAAATATTGGTACTTATTTATATGTTGTAGATTGAGTTTAACTCCTTAGTAAAAGACACAAATGTAATTTTATTAATTTATAGATGTCTTATGTAACAAAACTCAATCCAATATAAATAACAAAGAAACATTCTATAAGAACTAAAATTAAAATGAGAATTATTAAATGTACAACTAATCACTACTATAACAATATTATGTTTCGTTGATCTTTTTGACTAGAATGAAACATAATTTTTATCCCAATTTTGAAAAATTTGGTATTATGTGGTTGCAAAAAAGATAGCATATTAATAATCAGCTCAAAACATGTATCGATTTTGTGTAAATATTTAATTTTTATAATGTAATTTTTATATAACCAAAAAAATAGGATTGCATGCTATATATTGTGCACTATGATTAACACATAGAAGCTCAGACTTTCATGAAAAACCAATTTCCTTTGACAAAGATAGAATCCATAACACCTCGGAAGCACCACTTACAAATGCCTTATATTTTGATTTTGTAGATGATCTTGAAACTAACTTTTTTAAGAGAACCAATTGACCACGTTTCCACCAAAGAAAATGCATTATCCACTAATACTCCTTCTTTCAACTTGGAAACTAGTCCAATCTGTATTAGTGTATCTTATCAAAGAGTGATTCGATAGGAAGCTTGCTCAGATAATGGTCGAGTTGCTCCAGATCCAAGCCTTAGTTTAACATAATACCGTCTACATTGATGGTGAGCTTATTCAGATCTACATTTCACTTCCTTTCATCCTAGGTTGATTCTTCAAGCTCTTTAGAGCCAGAGCAGGAAGTTGGAGTTCCAAGTTCCCCTTGCAGTGAGGCTCGGGGCACGCAGACATTCAATGGCTCTAGGTTGAGTACGGGCTTATCCATAGACACTTTCTTCTTATTTTTTAGGGACATACGGCAACCTTCTTATCTAGAAGATTTTCTCTTCTTATGGGAACTTGCTCCGGTTGAAGCCATCTTACTTTACAAACGAGACAAAAGTTGGGCAGCAGTAGGCTCTATGGGATCTTCAAAACAAAAACAAGAGGATAGGTTATTTTAATCACAACTCGCCAAATAAAAAACCAAACAAAAAAAACATCGGGGAAAAGCCTAGGCCTAGTTCACCATCATCAGTAACCACTTCAAACCGACCCTCAAAGTCCATTGAGGGGTTTGATGTTTAGGAGGATCTTGAGAATTTTGAATGATCCTAAGGGGGCCTCCACTACACCATGCCTCATCCACCTGTACGAGACAAAACATAGGGTGTTCAATAAGTGCCTCCAAGGGGTTTTCTCAAGAAGATAGTTTTGGATATCACCCAAGCGTTTCTTCGCATCAAGACTCAAGGTTGTGATTAAGAAACCCATATTCCTTATCACGACCTTAGTGCCATTCCAAATACTCCTTATTAATCTGGTGTCACTGGTAGAAGAATCCCACCGGCCTTAAATATAGAAACAAAATACTCTTTTCAATTTTTCTCATTCTATAGGAGAGACATATTCATACCACAAGCCTTCTTCATATATATATATATACCTTCCTTGGATCTGTAGGGTTCTATTAAGGACGTATACCTCTTTAAACTCAGGCATCTCTAAATCTATTCTGAGTTCTTGGCATATCAATGTCAGATAGAGTAGATACGTCTACCTATTAGGCATCAGTTGTCCTGGCATAAGAAGAGCCCTAACTAAAAATCTCCTTATGAGAGGGTATAGGGGAAATCTCACCCTTAACCATAGCGCCTTATTGTGAAAGATAGTCCACCCAAATAGAGGCTGGTCACTATCATTGGCTCCCTTTGGAGGAATCATTATCTGAATTGAAGAGGGGATGCTATAGGTTTTCCTTAACCTTTCTTCATCCTCGAGCACTAGCCCATTAGTCTTAACAACAATCAACCAACCCCTGGTGTGATCTGTTGGTTTCCTAAACCCCTTGTTTCTCATATTTTTCCTCCACATCCGAGACCAGATATTTGGGTTTGGGGAATGGTGAACTTAATTGTTGGAGTGTCCTGAGAAAGAGTGATTGAGGTAGAGGGTGGAGGCGGAGAAAAACTCATCTCGTTGGAAGAACCTGACCTAGAAGACCCTGAATCATCATTAGTACTTGGATATTTGGGGACTCTCTTAGGAGACCGAGCTTGAGGATGAGGTCTCTTCTCTACGCATGATCTATAAAAAAACACAAAATATAAAAAACAATGGGTAAGGAACGAGGAGGAGGAGTTACCTAGAATTGAGTTTGAAAATAAAACGAAGTGATTCTTTAAAAACCAACATGAAAAGCAAGTATAAAAGCATTAGACTCTCGAAATTTGCTCTCTAAAAACCTGAACAAATAAGACCATGGTCCAAACCAAATTCTTACCACCAAAATGAAAAACCTTTGATAACCCGAGCTAATGTAACAGGGCATTTTTTCTTCACTATTTGTTTATTGTGTAGGAAATGATGATAAGTCCTAACCCTGACACTTCTTTATATAATGGCAACCATTTTCTCTCTTCAATCAAATGACATGTATTTATTAAGAGAGCTGAACGATTCATATTCACTACCTGAGAATTACTCTTTTACCTCTGCTCAAGAAATCAAGTTGAAAGAGTAGGGGGACTAGATGTTTGGACATGTGGACCGACTTGGAGGTCGGTACGAGCTTAGATAATCACACCGAGCTTTATGTCAAACGAGGTCTACATGATCGAGCTGAGCTTAAACAAATGGACTGACTTCGAGGTCGATACGAGCCTACATAATCACATCAAGCTTTATGTCATACGAGGTCTACATGATCTAGCCGAGCTCATTTAGCACACCATCAAGTATAAGGTTGATCTTAGGAGGTCACATCCCTTGTAAGGTCAACCACTAGCTCGAGTTAGGGTCGACCTCAATTCATAAATGTTATACTTAAATCAATTATATCCCTCACTAACACATGCATATGTGTATACATTCTATGATCGATACTTACATGTAAGATGAACATTTTATGGAATTAATGCATACATTTAGTCAATTATCTTAACTTCTCTCGAAATTCTCTCTATTCATTATATCAATCCCAAATAGTGATCATAATTTTTAAGCAAGAGAAATTTTGAATTCTAAAATAGCATTTATTTATTGTATATAATTAAATTGATCTAAAAAATAATATATTAATTTATATATAATTTAATTAAACTTAAAATAACATAGTATGTATAATTGTTACGTTATTAATTTTAGAATAAATTTTAATTACTTAACATACTTACATACTAAACGTGAGACATATATAGCTTGATATACAAGACTTCAGTTTATATACATGTAATGGTTTAATTAGAAGTCCCCGCGTTGAATTATATAACTTGTTAATTTACATTCAGAGAGGATAGAAGCAAAATATATTATTACAACGGACAAAATGTTGACTTCAATGTTAGGTATATGCCACTAGATGCTTGATATTATTCTGGGTATTATTTCTACAAGGTATCTATTACACTTGTATATATAATAGTGGTATTCATGCCTCGGTTTATTTTCCATATATCTTAAGCAAATTCAAAGTAGTATTCAATAAGCATCTCTAATATTGAACTTCCTCCTCCAGTTTATTATTAGATCGATCCAAGAAGCACAAGGAGGTGAGTCTCTTTGTCCCTACTTTTACTCTTTATCATTAAACCATATCAGTGATTTATCCTTTTATATTTCGAAATATTATTATTGCTAGTCATAAAAAGTAGATTATTGTTACCATATAACTAAATAAGGAATGTCTTTTTGGTTTCCTTTTGCCTTTTTTGGTACTATACTCCGTTTAAAAACTCAAAATCTATAATATCTAACTTTTATTATTTTCTAAATTATTAGAAAATCAATTTTCTTAAAAAACTTAAACTATTAAGAAAATAATTAATATTTTTGTTATATATTGATTACTTGTTCTTTGTATTATATTAATATAACACTTATAATTGAATAATTAAAATTAATAAACATTAGATTCCAATTCTAATATAACGTTAAAAATTATAAAAAATCACTCCTACAAAGAAAATGATACATATGTCTTTTATATATTTATAAAATCTCCTACCCACAAATTTCAAAAGTATATGTTAATAAACATGCCTTTTTATTTATTTATGATCCCCTTTACAACAGGGTCCAAGCTCTCTCCTATCGATCATATATATTTTAGGGTTTTTTTTCCCTCTTAATATACATATTTTCTTGTTTTACATGAACACGTATGTGAATATCTTTCACATGTATAAACGCTTACATACAAGAAGCAAATTGTATGTATGTGTGGGTAGTCAAGTTGATTCTTTTTCGCAACTAATTGTAGTAATTATGATTTTTGGTTTTTGATGAAGATCAATAATTCAACGGTCAGTAATGGGCAGATAGTATTTCCCTTTCAAGTTTGTCTTAATTTGAAAGTTGTTTGATGCTTGTTTTATTTTCCTCATTTTTCCCATTTTTATTTTCTTAGTTGTAGCATTATCCTTGCAAATTAGAGGAGAAAAATATTTGTACCGCTTAAACTTAAAGTTCTTATAAAAATAACATTGAAATTTTTTTTACTTACTTATCATTAAATTTTATAAATATTATAAAATTATTATTAAAAATATTTTTTGTTACTTTCATATAATTTAACTTTACAAATATTACAAAATATCATTGATAAAAGAAGTTAACGAAAAGTTACGTGACGATATTTCTATAATATTTGTAAATTTAAATGTTATGAAAATAATAAACAAAAATTTGATGATATTTTATAATATTTATTAAATTTAATGGTATAAAAATAAAAAAATTCAATAATATTTTTATAACAACTATTAAAATTGAATACTAAAGAAATAGATTTAATCATTATAATAGTAATAGTAACAAAAAGAAAATACAGGATATACGGATGAACCTCATGGTTTAATATTTATTTATCTTCAACACCATTTTCAAAGCTCACTAAATTAAGAAGAATAGGACCCCTCACGCCTTCCTTTCATGACTATGAGAGAGAATTATATAATAAAATTTAATATGTTTAGGCTATTACGATAACGCCATGATTTTTGAGAGAAAAGGACTAATAATTTATGAACAACTTATTCAAGAGGTTTTTTAAATATCCCCTCGTTCCTACCCACCTCAATATTGTAAACATCATACGTTGAAAAAACATATTGGGACGACTTGCAGATAGAGAAATTAGAAAAAAAATTAGAAAATTGTTGTAGAATATATAAATTTCTTATGAAGTTTATTTATATACATAACATTACATGTACATGTATCGATTACATTAGGAATATACATCATAGTATATCAGAGAACTACAAGAGTAAAAATAAATAAATTTAAAACTTAAAATTGATCACATTATGACTCGATCTAAGGCTAATCTTTCAATACCAAAACTTCTATACGTAAACAAACTCATAATACTTGTATCATTGTAAGAGCAAGCATAGGTAAGTTTCCCTAAGATGACTCGTCTGATGGTTTGGGTTATTAGTTGAATTAGGTTTTAGATCGATTCATATATTCAAATAAAATACATAGTCATGATGTTCAAAGAAACATATATTTTAAAATATTTTAAAAAATATATATTAAATAATATTTGTAAAAAATATATATTTTATTGTACGAGAAATGAGGAAAACTAAATGAATCTAAGGTGGGTTATTGGGTCATATTGAGCTATTATATCAAATAATTTATAGAAAATTACATAAAATAATATATCTAAAATTTAAAATAAAAAAATAACTCTTTAATAATATTAAAAATCATTAAATTAAGTATAATTTAACATTAAAAAATTGAAATTATCATAATTTAATTTAAATAGCGTTTAATATTGAATAAGGGGTTGAAATTTTTAAATAAAAAATATTTAAATGAACTACAAAAGTATTATTTTTATGGTTGCTTTTAAGATAATTTACTTTTGTTTTTTTTTTCTAATTTATATTCGTAGATTTTCAATAAAAAAAATGAAAAATTACTCGCAATATATTTTAGCAATTTCTAATTTTGACATTTTTTTTTGAAACTATCAATAATTAAGAAAATTTGATATTATTATAAATTTTATGTTTTTAATATTTTTTTTATTCAAATATTATTACATATGAAAGTCAAACTAGTTAATTTACTGTATATAAAAAAATTATTTAATGAAAATAAAAATAAAATACATAAATCAAAATCTAATTAAAAAACTTCTTAGTGTTAAAAAGTTTTTAATTAACTCATATTTTATGAATGCTTATTTAAAGAAAAGAAAGATTAAATTATTTTATTCATCATTAAACCTTATACAATTTAACACTTTAGTTTTTATAAGTTTTTTTTTCATAAAATTATATTCGCTATCTTTTTTAATTTAACACTAATACATTAAATTTAAAGATAATTGATTAAATATGTTATATTTTAAAAATTAAGGTACTAATTAATACAAAAAAATAAATTTTTTAACATGTTAATTTTGTTTATTATAATACAATTTATTCTAATTTTTAAATTTGTATCACGTGTATTAAAATTAAAAAAATATTAGATTTAATATTAACAAAAAATTAAAGTAACAAATCTGATAAAATTTATTAACCGACGATATAATTTAATTAAAATAAAATTTTAATATATATTTTTATTAAACATGCTCGTTAAAAAACATTATTGTAAGCCAATGAGAAATTTGAAATCAAACTTGCTATCAAAGCTAAATTAGGGTGGGTGATCTGACAAGTCTATTAATATTTTAGAATTAACCACTTAGGTTCAGAGTTTTTTTTATGATAATTTACTCTATCAACATAAAACAAATAATAGTATTGGTCTAAATTATTAATTTTTATGTTTTTTTTCTTTCAATTTTGTTCTATTTTTTAAAAATTCATTTTAAAAAAATGATTCAGTAAATATTAATGTTAAAAGTGTTCCTTTTAAAATACAATTAAAAAAATTAAAACTGATCATTTAAATTAAATTATTATTTTTTAAAATTAATAGATAAAATTATTAAAAAAATTATTGAATTCAAAATGTTCCGGCAACTGATAATATACTTGCCCGACTAGCTAAACCACTCATGTCGTCATTATTTTGACTTATACATTAGAGTCTGTTTCGTTGGTCAAAACATAAAACTCAATAATATGATAAAAATGTACCATACTTTACATAAATATTTTTTTGTTATTCATCAGGAAAATTTAAACCTGTATAAGGATTTTTCAAGTTATTAAAAATCCAAAAATACTAACTAACTTAAAATAATTGATGTGATATTTTAGAGGTTAAACTAATAAATATAACATTGAATTATTATAAAAATTACAAATATATTATATAATTTTATTAAGTAATAAAAATAACATCCAAATATAATTTATAATATAATATGTCATTATTATATTTTTGGATGATAGATATGTATAACTAATAAGAATTTTGAATAGTTTATATCACTAATAAATAGTTTGGTGATAGATTTATACAAAAAATAAGAATTCGATGATAAATTTATCATAATAATGATAGATTAATGATAAATTTATATCTTTAATTATATTTGCGTCTTCCATATGAAAAATAACATCAGCTTTTTGATGTAAGCGTGTTCAAATAACAATAATTTTCTCAGCCCTCTGTCTACTTAGCTTCATTCGAAGGATCTTTATAACAAGTCCAAGTTTCTTCATCCCAAATTTCTCGTTCAATAGCTTATTAACCTATTAAATCTTTATTTTTCTCTGAATAATTAATGTGAGATTTTTTCAATTTACTTATTAAGGAGCTATACAACACCCTGTGTGTTGCTCCATATAAATATTCTCATTCAAGTTCCAACGAAGGAAAGCTATTTTAAAATCCAACTATTCCAACTCCATATCAGATTGTACTACAATTCATAACAATACCCTAATAGAAGTTTACTTAAGCATTGGAAAGAAAACCTCAATGCAATCAACACTTAGTCTTTGAGTGAATCCCTTGGCCACCATTCTTCTTGAACAACTACTACATGCTATAGTCTTGACACCTTCTAACTTAGGTACTAAAACCTAGGTCTCATTTTTAACTAGATAGTACATTTCTTCCTACATAGACTCCCTCAACATCTTTAAGTCATCTCTTCATATGTTTTTGGTTCTAACCCAATTATGGTATCAGCCACATTAAATACAAAAGCAATCAAATCAATTTCAATAATTACACCAGTCATTGAGTTTGTTCTTGAGAATCTTCATATCTTGATGGCCTCTTGTGTTACCTTCTCTGACTATCATGTGCCAGTTTTTAGTCTTTAAGTGAGTCATCTGTACTCAATTTATCATTAATAACATCATCGTCCTCAACTTCTACTTCTCTTTCCCTACCACTGATATGCTCCACCTCAATTTTAGTGATTTTCTTTTTGTCTAGATGAACACTATATGAAGAGTTTATTTTAGCTAAAAGCATCACATTTTCTCTAAAGATCACATATTTACTTATTACACATTTAGAGAGTGTAGGATCACGTAACTTGTATCCCTTGACACCACTAAGGTAACCTAGAAACATGCACTTTATTGCCAAGCCTCCAACTTGTCTTGTCTTTTGTGCACATAAGCTACATATCCAAAACATTTAATAATCCATAATCACCTAAACTATTCCATATTTCCTCATGTGTCTTAAGCTGGAGTGCAGTTAAGGGACACCTATTTATGCTATAACAAGTTATATGCAAAACCTTTGTTGAGAAATTCTCGTGCACATTTGCACTAATCAACATACACCTTACCTTTTAAAAAGGGTCATGTTCATCCTATTGGCAAGTCTATCTTGATAAGGAGCGTAAGCCACTATTTTATACTTTATTATTATATGCTCACTAAAATAATTGTTGAACTGATCATTACAAAATTTTGTACCATTATCAGTTTTCAAATGCCTCATTTTATTCTCAGTTTGAAACTTCATATGAGTCTCCTATTCTTTAAATCTAATAAATACCTCATCTTTGATGTTCAAGGGATATACCCACGTTTTGTTTTGAATTGTCATCAATGAAAGATACAAAGTATCTTGAACAACTAGTTGAACCATTTCTATCTCATCCCATAAATCAACATGTATATAACCTAGCTTATCCTTTATGGAGTTGTCATGTCTTGAAAATTTTACACTCTTTGCCTTTCCCAAAACACATTGTTCACAAAAAAGAAACTTTTCACTTTTTACATTACCCAATAGTCCTTGCTTCTGCAACTCATACAGTTCTCTCTCACTAACACATGCAAGTCTTCTATGCTAGACCTTCAACTCAGGTTCTTTTGTAGTTTGACCAATTGAGACCAAAGGCAGACCAATCACTCCTTTCAAGAAAAACAAGTCATTCTTCAACACGCCTTTACGATACACATATCTGAAATCGGTCAAGATTTTTTCTACCCCACCAGTCAGAGACACGTCTCTCGAACCAATAATCTTGTAAGATTGATCATTTCATATGTACGTTGTTCCGCCTTTTAGTTTCTTATATCCAACAAACTAAACCTTGTTAGGTTTCACGTGATATGAGCACTTTGAGTCTAGAATCCATTCTTCAATGGTAAAACATTTAGTCACTATTAGTGCATCAACATTTTCGTAATTATCCTGAATTATAGATGTTGAGGCATCTATATTTTCCTTATTTTTATCTTTATATATTTTCTTTTTCTTTGGGTAATCCCTTTTAAAATTTCCTTCTTTATGATATATAAAACACCTTAAAGATTTCTTATGTCTAGACTTTGAATGAAAGTTGGACCAACCTCCCTTGAATTGCCTTTTTTTGTTCTACCTCGAAGACTCAAGGCATTCCCGTTGCCAAACATTGTTTGTGGGACTTCATAACGAGCTCCTTGGATCTTAGGGCCAACACCACTACCCCTAGTGTTAAAACTTCAAGCCCATACTCAATTGCAGCCCTTATTGCATCGAAGGATTATTTATGGTAAGGAATTCAATAGAATCACAACTTGATTTTCCTCGCCAATATTGCCAAGCTCCACTGTTACTTTCTTGAACTCATCAAGATTGCTATCCAGTGATTTAGATGCATTCATCTTGAGCCCAAATAATTTATTCGTTAGAGATTTTTTGATATACAAATCCTCTAGCTTTCCCCATAGGCAATGGGCTATGGTTTCATCATTTACTTTCCCTAACATTGAATCTGATAGGTTGAGAATTAGACTTGTAAATGCAGTACCAAAATCTATTGTTTCTTTGCAGCTCTTGCTCCTTCATCAAAGAGTCTCTTTCAAGGCTAAGGAAACTTTCTATTGAACCAACAAAACCTTCAACTTCTTCCTCCAAATTCCACCATCAAACTTTTCGATGTCAAACTTGAGAGCTCCCATTTCAGATAAAACCTTGCCTTCACTCCTAGAAATGAATCAAGAATTCCTTCGAGCCATCTCTCTTCTCATCAAGGCTCTGATACCAAATTTGTTATGGAAATCGTTCAAGAACTCACGCAAGATCACAACAATTTAAACATTTTTTATAGGGGTTTTTCTATATAAGGTTACATCCACTCTCCAACTGCACCAAGACTTTATTGATAATCCTTGTTCACGAAAAGATTACAAAACCTCTCTTCCACAAAAGTGTGCTGGAGAGTTTCAAGAATACAATCACTCTTCACCTTCCTCAGTTTCTCATAGCATCAATACAGCAGCCTTTCCTAGAGTTTCTCTCGTTGCTTTTGATAGTTTTCCAAGTGAGTTACATAACACACCAACCTCCTATTTATACCAAGTTAGTTAAGTTATTTATTCCCTTCACTAACTCACACAACTGTTCTCTAAAAGCTGTTATAAATGCCAGCCATTACTTGGGATTTAATCCCCTACACTTGACTGAGTTCAACTACTGTGCGACTTCTTGGAGCTATAATATTCTAACATGACCTTATCGTATATATAGAAGACTTGAACAACATTTCTCAAACTTTTGCAGGATAATTAAAACTGTTGGAGGAAGCAGTTTTAATTAATCTATTATTAAAGACATGGCTGGCGATCAGTTGAGAGTTCTAAATGCACTTGATGTAGCAAAGACTCAGATGTACCATTTCACAGCAATTGTAATTGCCGGAATGGGATTTTTTACAGACGCTTATGACCTTTTTTGCATCCCTCCAATTACCAAATTACTTGGTCGAATTTACTACACTGACACTAACAGACCAAAGCCTGGAACTCTACCTCCCAATGTCTCTGCAGCTGTTAATGGTGTTGCCCTTTGCGGCACTTTCGCTGGCCAACTCTTCTTCGGTTGGCTCGGCGATAAATTAGGCCGGAAAAGGGTCTACGGTATTACTCTTATGCTCATGGTTGGTAGCTCAATTGCCTCTGGTCTCTCCTTTGGTTCTTCTCCAAAAAGTGTCATATCAACTCTCTGTTTCTTCAGATTCTGGCTCGGTTTCGGCATTGGTGGTGACTACCCACTTTCAGCTACAATCATGTCTGAATATGCCAACAAGAAGACTCGTGGTGCTTTTATCGCTGCTGTTTTTGCCATGCAGGGTTTTGGAATTTTGGGTGGTGGGATTGTGGCTTTAATTGTTGCTACTGGATTTGATCATAGTTATAAAGCTCCTCCTTATTCCGTCAATCGAGAAGAATCTCTTGTACCACAAGCTGACTATGTTTGGCGTTTAATTTTGATGTTTGGTGCAATTCCAGCTGCTCTAACTTACTACTGGCGTATGAAAATGCCCGAGACTGCTCGTTATACAGCACTAGTTGCGAAAAATGCAAAAAGGGCCGCGCAAGATATGTCAAAGGTGTTACAAGTTGAAATGGAAGCTGAAGAGGAAAAGATTGAGAAGTTTCATGACCAACAAAGAAATACTTATGGTTTGTTCTCTAAAGAGTTTGCTCGTCGACATGGGCTTCATTTGCTAGGCACAACTTCAACTTGGTTCTTGCTAGATATTGCATTTTACAGCCAAAATCTATTTCAAAAGGACATTTTCACTGCCGTGGGTTGGATTCCCAAAGCAGAGAGTATGAATGCAATTCATGAAGTTTATAGAATTGCAAGAGCACAAACACTTATAGCACTTTGTGGTACAGTGCCTGGTTATTGGTTTACAGTAGCTTTTATTGATATTATTGGAAGGTTTGCAATTCAATTGATGGGTTTTTTCTTCATGACGGTCTTCATGTTTGCTATTGCAATTCCTTATCATCATTGGTCTTTGGAGAAGAATAGGATTGGGTTTATTGTGATGTATGGTCTGACCTTCTTCTTTGCTAATTTTGGACCCAATTCGACTACATTTGTTGTCCCGGCCGAGATTTTCCCTGCCCGGTTAAGGTCTACTTGTCATGGAATATCAGCTGCAGCTGGAAAAGCTGGAGCTATAGTTGGAGCTTTTGGGTTCTTATATGCAGCACAAAACAAAAATCCAAAATTGACTGATGAGGGATATCCACCTGGTATTGGTGTTAAAAATTCATTGATTATGTTGGGTTTTGTCAACTTAGCTGGGATATTCTTTACCTTCTTGGTCCCTGAATCCAAAGGAAAATCACTTGAAGAGTTAACAGGCGAGTGTGAAGATGAGCAAGGAAGTGAGAATATGGAACAACCACCTTCTACTAGAACTGTACCAGTTTAATAATGACTTCGACATATATATACAAAGAATGTTTGTTAAATTTCAGTTGTTGATTGGATCTTTTTTTATTATTATTACTTTTACGAGCACTTGTAATTCAATAAAAAATTTAGTAGATATATTACATGTAAAGCTTTGGAAGAAACATTGATGGTGATTTTGGCTTATAAATAGTTGTGTAAGTTGATAAAAGAAATTTTGGGGCAGTAAAAGTGCAAAAACACCTATAAAACAACAAAATCTGACACCAAAAATGGAAGCAAAAATAAATTAGCAAACAAAGAAGCACGCTAAAATTTGTGATGTAATAATGAGCATTGATCGAATAGACCTATACAACATGTGTATCAAGAATAATACCATGAATACAAATCAACTCTCAAACCTAATTAAAGTCGAAATACTTCAAAAATTTCTCACATAAAATCTCAAAATTACTAAAAACGTTCATTGATTTGAGGATAACAATTGGGAAAGTATCAAAATAAGTAGCCCACGTTTGATGCATCAATAGATGGCTTTGGCTGCACAGATTTAACATCTTTTGGCCTAAATAGTGATCAAATTTGACAATTTGATTAATTTTTCATAACTAGTAACAATTTATCCTAAAATTTATAGCTTTAAATCAAACTACTTAACAAATAGACTAAAATACTCTTATTTCATACCTTCAATAAAATAGGATCAAAGTAAGAACCCACCATTCTCTTGT
Organism: Hippophae gyantsensis; assembly: GCA_030763125.1. NCBI lineage: Eukaryota > Viridiplantae > Streptophyta > Magnoliopsida > Rosales > Elaeagnaceae > Hippophae > Hippophae gyantsensis. The sequence continues at coordinate 13,335,537 of CM061028.1, forward strand.
AGTCATTACCGACAACATCACGAGAACTCTGGTGACTCACTAACGATCTCACAGAAGCCCCTACCACCCATCAAAGATGATGTAATATGTTACATCATCAAAGGTGATTTAACATGTTACATCATCAAAGTTGATTTAACATATTACATCATCAAAAGTTAAAAATAGATGTAACATGTTACAAACAAAAATAGAGGTAGATGTAACATATCACATACAAAACTATAAGTAAATATAACTCATTAAATATTGGTTCTAATTGGTTTTAATACCTTTTCCCAACCACGATTAAATTGATGCAAATTGTTAATTTTCCTTTTTAACATTAACTTATTTTTCTTAGGTGGGTATGATGGTAAAAAAAATTATCAGCAAAAAGTTTGGTAAATATTTGCTCGAATTAAGTGACAACAATGCAATAATTATTACTTATAAAGGTAAAAATGAATGTAATATTTCACATATAGAAATAGAAATAGATGTAATATATTATATAAAAAAATAGAAGTGGATGTAATATGTCGTCGGTGTTCTGACAACTACCATCGGCAACCTCATCGGAGGTGCAGATAATACGTTACATGCAAAGGTAAAGTTAGATGTAACATCTTACATTCAAATATACTAGTAGATGTAACATGTTACACCTGGTGGGTTATTAGAATTACAGTGGATGTAACATGTTAATACAAAGATACATATGAATGTTGTTGAAATTAAATCATATATAAATCCATAAATAGATTCTAGATACAAACATCTTATAATAGAGTACAAACAATTCTAGGATCTATATCATGCTAGATATTAAGGATTTACGAATTCGAGTGAGATACCTATAAAATACTACCATGATCGATCACGAATGGATGAACACTAATAAGAGGGTGGTTTGGATTTTTCTTAATCAAATCGTCTTAGTTTCTCAATGGGACCATTGTCTCTCTTTCAGATGGAGAGAAGATAAATTATTTTATGATTTGGTGTATTCATTCCTATAAAAAAAAGATTTTAAGTTAGGATTTAAAGTCATTTTTTGGGAAATATTAACTTATAATGAATTTTAAGTCAGTACACTGAAAGATTGACTTAGAAAATTTATAAAATAGTATCGGTCATATGTGTCAATAAATGCTAGCCATGTGTAGCATCAGTTGACACGTAGGAACGACACGTTATCATATCATCAATTCTATGTATTAACCAATGCTACACGTAAGACGTAGGGTTGGTTCTACGTGTCAACCGTCATTACACGTGGCTAGCGTCGGTTGAAACATAGAACCAGTGCTATGTCCTACGTGCAGCATCAGTTGACACATAGAACTGACGCTATATCCTAGATGTAACGTCTATCTTATGTGTCAACCGAAGCTACCTTAATTATTTTCCCTTTTATCTCTTTTTTCCCCTATTTTTAGACAGAATCGTGTATTGTTTTCTCATTTAGTGGCTTTTCTTCCTCTCCAATTTCTCTTCTAGATCCATTATTTTTTAAGCATAATACTCAAATTTTTTATACTCATTTTCTTTCATTTTCTCACTTACCAAATACTCTTTTTTCTTCATTTTCTTTATTTTGTCACTTCATTTACTCTTGTAAGTATTTCTATGAATTATTTTATACTTATTATTCATATTTTTTTATTTTAATGTATATTATGTGTTATTGATTATGTATATAATTATGTGTTATGTAAGTTGTATATTATTATTCAAGCTTAGAACAGAAGAAGCTATATTATTCATTTATTTATTTTAATAATTTTATGTATTTAAGTTTTTGATATATATTAATTTATTTTATTCTTAAACTTTTTGAAAATTATTTACATTTACATGAAATATATATATATTGTTACTATTTTATATTTTTAATGTTATTATGAGTTTATTAATTTTTTGGTTTTTATGTATTTATTTTTATATGATGTTTTGATAAATATTCTAATAATTAGAGAATTCATATATAATAATATCTTAAATATATTGGTTAGATACATATTTAATATACTTAATGTCATTTATAGAAAATTGGAAAATATTGGATGTCAAAGTGTAGAATTGAGTAGGACGACATTTCTAAAGTTTAAAGTTTCTTGGAATTTGCTCATAGAAATAGTAATAATGAAATTAGTATGATTCAATACTCATGTGATAAATGTAAAAATGAGAAATTTCATGATGTTGATGAGATTAAGTATCACCTTATCTATAGTGATATTCTTTTAAGTTATAAATGTTGGTATTATCATGGAGAAAATATTGATAATACTTATGGGAAAGAGAAAAGTAAGAATGTGAGTGGATTATATACATTTTATCAGAATGTATAGACAGAAAATATGTTTCATGCTGTTGAAAATGAACTACGTGAGGATGATCCTGAAACCTCTAAAAAACTTCTAGAAGATGCCAAAAAAACCATTTGGATTATATATAATGTTTTAAAACTTTGTTTTAAACACATTTTATGTTTTTAAATGCATATATTCGAGTTGAACTCAACAAACTCAATCATAAAATAACATAAACATTAGAATGGCTTGCACATGGTCTAAAATTCGATGTCAAATCATATTCTAGTTTCACAATTAATGGTTCTAGGTTTACGATTCAAGCAAGGGACAAAGTTTAAGTAAATCAGAATAGTGGTGCGAAGATGGTTGCACAAACTAGGCAATTTTTTAGTTCAAAATATGGTAATCCTATACTTTCTTATAAAACATATTATGGTATAATTCAAGAAATTTAGGAATTCAATTATGAGGTCTCCCATGAAACAGTATTCTTGTATGATTGAGTCGAATATGTTATCAATGTTGGATATAAAATAGATGATTTTGGATTTACCCTTATAAACTTATCCAAGATAAGTCACACTAAGGATCCTTTCGCATTAGCACTTCATGTAAAACAAGTATTTTACGTGAACAATCACTTAATAGCATCTAATAGTAGTATGTTGACTTGCACTTTTCGAAAATTGTTCAAAATTTTCCTTTCGCGTTCTTCTTTCTTTGTGTTTCTAAACCTACTAGGAAAAGAAAAAATAGATTCATAAGTAAAAAAAAGGGAGATTTGGATACTACCTTAGGTTCCACCTTAGCTTCTTGTGGGGTGGTTTTTTCTTCTCCAAGTACTTTATTTTGCGTAGTTCCCTCCTTTGATTTGATATTTTTGGAGACTTGTTTGGTTTCTTCAAGCTACTTACCACTTTTCAAAGTACTAGTATTGATAGTCTCATTAGGGTTTAATATAACTTGTGAAGGGAGCTTGTTAGATACTCATGCTTCCAACCTTCCTATAATTATGACTAGTTGGCTCATTTGTGTTTCTAGGTTTTGAATTGAAGCTTGGGTATCCTGTTAAAATTTAGTATTGTTAGTGGCTAAGGAAACTATTAATTCTACTAGAGACTTACCATAGGGTTGTTGGAACAACTATGGCTTAGGTTGGTATTGTGAAGGTAGTTTGGGGTTAGAAAATTCAAATGGATTATTGGGAATAGCTTCTTAATTATTACCTTTATAATTGAAATTTAGATGATCCCTCAATCCAAGGTTATAATGTTTACCATAAGGATAATACCTGGGTCTTTGATTTTCAATTCCTTCTAAACTATTAATGTATAGTAATCTGTCGCTATGTCATATAACCATAGTTCTTTTTAACACTTTAAGAAACACAATAAATAGAAAATATAATAATAATAATAATAATAATAATAACAACAACAACGACTAAAAATTCAAAACTAAAGATAAAAAATACAAATAAAAATAGCAAATCTAAAATTAAATTAGATTATCAAATATTTAACCTTATTTTTTTACTTTTTATAATTAATAAATTATTTCATAGTAAATATAATTACAAGTAATGATCATTACTCACAAATGATTAAGAAAATTTAATTATAAATTATTAGTATAAAAAGTAAATACTAAAATATCACAAGTAAATTAAATAGTGTTTTTAAATATTTTTGATGCAGAAAAATAAATTAATAGAAAAGAATAAGAACATAATAAAAAGTTTAAATTTTTAAATTAATAAGAAAAACATATTATCGTGAGATTATCTTTGTCATTGTATTACAATTAAATTTATTATGTCATGATCAATTCAATTTTCAATTCTAAATTTATTATACAAATTTAAGATGCTTTATATCTTTTTTTAATTTTAACTTTATAAATTTAAGTTCACATAAAATTTCATATTCTTTCTTACTTTATAATTAATTAACAATTTGATTATTAATTAACCTAAATCATGAATAACCTAGAATTATAACTGTTAGATTTAATTCATTTATTACATTATAATAAAAAAATTAATAACTAAATTAAATGAAATCGATGTCGTCAATAATTTCTAATCTAAGTATTTAATTTCAATTATAATAAAAATTACAACTTATTACGTCAATTTCAAAAATTAACAATTTTAAACTAACTTTATAATATGACACTAAACAAAACTAAATATCAAATTAGTTGCATACTTTATTCAAGAATTAGCATGATTTGATATTCAAACATGAAATAAAATTAATAATTAAAATTTTATTCAAATCATAACATAATTCATATTAAATCATAATTTAAAACTTCAAATTATCCATAATTACAATGAATTGTTTAATTAAATATTGAATTCAATACATATAAAATATAATTAAACAATTCATAATTATGAAGAAAATGAAGATACAAAAATATTGTTTTTATATGAAATGGTGAAGACAATTTAATTAGATATATTAATCTTTAAAATTATTCTTAAATTTATCTTTAAATGTTCTTTATCATTATCCAAGATAATTTTAAAAAAAAATTTCTCTATATTTTCTGAATTTCTCTTCTTATTTTCTTTAAAATAATATTATGTGGATATTTATGTGAGTTTTATTTTGAATTTTATTGTTAGATTAAGTGTGTGTCGTCGGATGCAATCAAATGAACACTTAATAGTGCACCACGTGTCACCAGATAGGATCTTGTTTGGCACGCCATTGAAGGAAACGACACGTTGGTTGGTCGTTGTATGACTCACTATAGTTCAAAGCCTTTTTAATAGAAGCGAACTATACTTGAAATTGTTAGCTCAATATGCTTTGATTAAAAACCGTGGAATGTGGATTGGAAAAGAAAAAAGTTGGAGAAAATGGAAAGAGGAGAAAAATCGAGGATAGAGAGATTGTTGGGCACAGATAATGATGAATTGGAACAAAATTAGTTAAGAGAGATAATTTAATGATAAACTCTTATATTCATTTAATATTATGCATTCTGGTAGGTAAATAAATCTACCATCACTAATAACAAAATCAATGTATAAATCTGATTTAAAAGTTAATATAACACTAAAATTATATAATTATTATATTAAAAATATTTTAAATTTTAAAATTATAATAATATATATTAGGAAAAAATGTCATAGAATAGAAATCAATTTTATTTAAATAAAAATGTTGTTTAATCATTTAATTTTAAATAAGTATTAATCTTGTTACTTAAAAAAAATGTATTTATTCATTTTTTAATTAAAAAATATATTTATCAATCCTTTTAGGTATAAATAAGGCATAAAATGATTTTTATTGATAAAAAATTTAAACGATGAATATATTTTCATCATTTATTATCATTTTATTAAATAAAAAATTACAAACATAACTAATGAGGTTATTATTTTCTTTTACCTAATTGAAATACTACTTAGATTAAAAACGCTTTTATTTAGTATCTTATTTTAAAAAAAAACCAATTGAGAATAAATTATATTATTTTATTTATTTTTATATTAAAATATCATTATTTATCTGTCAAGTAATTAAATGCAATTATAACATAGATATTTAATAATAAAAAAGTTACAATTAATATTAAAAATAATTTACAAAATATTTGCTTTTAATATTTGTTAATTGGCACACTTTTTATTTTAATGTTTATTAACATTTTAATTTTTATTAAAAATTAAAAATATATTTAAATAAATTTTTGTTTGAATTTTATTATTGTCTATTTTTTTAAAACTATTTTATATTAAATTTCACTATTTATATTTTAATCACGTTTGATTACTTAATTAAAAATGATAATATTTTAATTAAAATAATACAATTTAAACTCACACCATTTCAAACATAAGGGATTAAACTATACAATCGAAATAATTTAAGAGACTTTTGTGGTATCTCATCTTGTAATATAAATTATTTCAACAATAGCATAAATATTTATTCCTATAATCTCATTCGAAAATATGTTCAATATTTATATCGATTATAATTATTATATCGATTTAAATTATTAGATAAGTCTTTTAATATTTATATCGATTATAATTTTATTTCTATAAATTAGACCAATTATTTAAAATATTATTCAAACATCAATTTTTTCATCTGTGTTTCTGTATTTATGTTTCTAATTCTATTTATTTGTATTATTTTCTTAATTCGATATATATTAATTTGATATAAGAGTATGATTAATTTTCTTTTCCAAGAAAATAATTTTATTATTTATTCTAAAAATTATGTTAAAGTATTAGTCTATTTTTGTAACAAGTTCAATGGTTCATATTTATAAACCAAAAAAAAAAAAAATCTTCAAAATAACTCATACCAGTAAGGAGAAACTAGTAGACACCAAACCCCACAACCATCACCGCCATCAACAGCCCAACTATCGCGTCTGTCGAAAATCTCTCAGAACTGTTCAACTGGTCTAGTGGTAGTATCTGAAACTGATTCATATGTTTTAATTCATGTCGAATCTGGTTCATGATCTAAGTTAGTTTGATTCAAAGCATACATTTGTACAGTTCTCACATGCATGCATGTTTAAAAGGCACAATATTAACCTACTAATTTGCATATCTCTCTCAAAAAAAAAAAAAAACAATTATCTCGTTAATATATATTTAATTAGATGGCAACCTAGCTTTTATGTGTCTTATGATAACTATAAGGATATTAATCATACAATTAATAATATAATAAATTTTGAACAATATGAGACAAATAAGTTAAAATGTTCGATAGTAATCTACTAATCCTTCAAAAAGTTGGCCACATTATATTATTCTTGTAACAAAATCAATACCTATAATAGTCTTACGCTCCTACCACTTGATACACCACTTAAGCTAGTTAACAACCTTAAGGTGAACAACTTAATCAAATCAACTTCTAAATCAATTAGTAAATCTTTTTCTTAATTTTTGCCTAAACATTTTAAATTTTCATCGAATCAAGCAACTCAAAAGAACCTTCCCATGCATCTTTTTTCTGAAATCTACATTATGCATGCTTTCTAAACCACCTTAGGAGCATCCTTTTGTGATTATAATTGAAAGTCTCAGTCATAGTTTTTCCTATGGTCCTCCAAAAACTTTTTGTAACACTTCTTTTATTTTAAGAAAATTTCATGCGTACCTTATTGACTTGTTGACAAATTAGATGAGTCTAATGTAAATTTTCTAAACATTTTGAAAAGTTTGACTAAAAATATAAATTTTGAATGGGATGGTTTGTTGTCTAGCTGAAGCATTTTAGTGTCTCCAGCTTTGACTAAAAGTATATATAAATTTTGAATGGGATGGTTCGTTGTCTAGCGAAACATTTCAGTGTCTCCTTTACTTTTGTTGGACACTTTACATGTTGAGCTGCTCACAGATCTTCGTGTGCTCCCATTCCTCATGTTTCTCCCACACCACTTGCCAAGTTTATGTGAATTTTCCTGCAACTTTTATGGCTATGCAACTCACCAATGAGTCGAGTTTTTGTTACAAGGCAAGAAATTATGAGAATTAGAAATAGAAATAAAGATAAATGTTATTTTAAATTAAGGTCAAGTAGATTATGATTATTATTATCCATGATATATTTAGTTATTCTTTAAAAATTTACATTTATTATTTAAATCATTAAATATGTTATTTAATATATATCTTAGTTATCATTTTAGTCCTATATAAATAAAACATATCATTATAGTTTAATATCATTTTTTTTTCACTTATATCTCCTTATTTCTCTCCCCCATTCTATTTTTCTATGCTTTTATATTTCTGAATTTGCATCAAATTGATTAAAATTAAATAGATTGAATTAAATTAGATAAATTTTGAATATCATTAATCACAAGAAAAAATAATTATTGTTTGACCTTTTAATATTTTTGGTATATAAAATTAAAATGTAGAATTAACAAATAAGAAAATTATTTTTTAAGAAAAAAATATTAAATACCACCTATTGCCTCCTATTAGTAATAGTTTTTTAATTGTATCTCCGTATTTAGTACTCTCTTTTTTTCATTTTTATAAAATTAAGAGATAAGATCAATTTGTTCCACCAAGCGTAAATATCCATATTGTATGAAAGAATCTTGCGGATGGAAAAAGTGAAAAAAATATTGAAAAATCTCAAAAGGGATTGGAGAGGGGTGGAGCAATGATAATGGGATAATTTAAATTACATAACTTTATTTAATAATATGATATTAAAGTATATTTTTTGAAATAATAATTACACAATCACACATATCCACTCAAACACATCTACTAGCATCACGGTTCAAATTTACATCCTCTTAATGCTTATTAGAAATATAAACCATAGCAATACAAGATAATTGATATCATAGAAAAATATTCATATATTTTTTGTTGTGATATGATAGTACCAATATTATCTCCCTTTAACAAAAATTTTAATTAGAAATTTAAGCTAATAGGAGCACATAAAACACAATTTATTGAATTTAGTATTTTAATAGTAACCTTATTCAACGTAGATACATATTTTCATTACATTATACTAGTAGTTTTATGTTTAATTTGAAATACATTAATAGTATAAAATTATGATTTTATTTGAAATTTTAACATATGTTATACACATAAGTAAAAATAAAAGATAAATTAATCTTTAAAATAATTAAAAAATAAGAAAATTTCATACAATTAACCCAAAAATAAATTTTAACTTAACTTCAAAATAAAATGAAATCATGAAAAGGTAAAAAAGAGTCTAAAAAAACTAATAAAATCAAATAATGTTGAACATGATGGTTTTGCAAAAAAAAAATACTTAGGAATGGATGACTTGTCATGATGAATTTATGTCTTTAATCTCAAATCATCAATTAACAAAGTTTACAAAAGCTTTAAGCTCTTAGAAATGGCTGGTTGAAGATTGAGAAATGATTTACTATTAAGAAATAATTTTAAAGATGAGTTTGAGTTTTATTTTTCACCCATGTATATGATACATGTTAAAATCCTCAATTATAAACTAATTTTGATCCACTTTATGTTTAAATTAAATATAAGGATCACTAACAAACTATTATGAAAACATGGATCTATCTATATGTATATATTTTTTAAATAAAGATATTATTAAAGTATTAAAACCTAATATCGTCTATAAATAAAAAGCAAGATTCTTGTGTCAATAGTACGTCGTAATTTGCCTAAAAGATTCAAGTTTGGGTACAAAATCTTGTTAAAGGCACTAAACAAGTATTACTCTTGCTGTTAACTAACCCTGATAGGTTGTATATGATAAGGTAGCCAAGAAAACGATAACGGAATAATGGATTACATACTTCTGAGTAAAAGTAAAAGAAAATCCACTTTACCCTGAATAGTTTTCTATGTCACATGATTTACCCAGTTCGCGTCCTTTTGCACCCTACTAGTTATATTTTTAATTTTATTTGAGAACATAAGAATCTATCGTAATTTAAAAGTATCATTTATAATTCATATAAAACAACCACTTCACATTCCTAATTATATGTGTTAGAAATAATTAATGATTGTACTCTATTCTGTACTTCAAATGAATATACATGGTTCCTTTATATATGAATTACAAGTAAACTAAATATATCTAAAATAACTAAATATAAATATTCATAAAGTAAATAGATATACATTAGTAGATATATATACATTAATATGTTACTAGATATACATTAACAGTCCCCCTCAAACTCAAGGTGGATGTGAGACCAACTTGAGGTTGTCAATCAAATTACAAATGTATCATTTGGGAAGTGCCTTAGTGAAGATATCTGCAAGTTGATCGTTGGAGGAAACAGAGAAAAGCTTGAAAGCACCATGAACAAGATGAGAGCGAATAAAGTGACAATCAATCTCGATGTGTTTAGTTCGTTCATTGAAGACATCGTTGTGAGCAATATGAATGGCACTCTGATTATCACAATAAAGAGGAGTAGCAGAGGATGTGGACACACCCAAATCCTTAAGAAGCCATCGTAGCCAAAGAAGCTCAGATGTGGTATCAATAAGAGCATGATATTCTGCTTCAGTACTGGAACGGGCCACGAAGGTTTGTTTCTTACTTCGCCAAGAAATCAAAGAAGAACCAAGGAGAAAGCAATAACCTATAGTGGACCTGCGATCAGTGGGATCTCCTGCCCAATCAACATCAGAGAATGCACGAAGTATTAAAGGAGAATCAACTAAGTAGAAAAGGCCATAGAAGATAGTGCCTTTCAAGTATCGTAGAATACGTAGAATAATAGCATAATGAGTTGATCGTGGAGCAGACAGATATTGGCTCACTTGATGAATAACATAAGAAATTTCTGGACGAGTAATTGTAAGATAAACTAGGCTGCCAACCAATCGTCTGTAAAGAGAGGGATTAGACAATGGTTGCCCCTCCGATGGTGTGAGATGCACATTAAGTTCAACTGGAGTGTCAACAGTCTTGCTATCAGTGAGTCCAGCTTGAGATAAGAGGTCAGATGCATACTTAGCTTAAGTAATATAAAGACCATCTGTGGAACGAGTGATCTCAAGACCCAAGAAGTAGCTGAGATGTCCAAGGTCTTTCATCTCAAACTGCTGATTAAGAAAATCCTTGAGTTTTTGAATACCACTGAGGTCATCACCAGTTATGATCATATCATCCACATATAGGAGAAGCAAAATGGTGCCTTTATCATTACGACGAAGAAATAAGGCAGAATCATAAGGACTGGCAATGTAACCCAAGCGAAGGATGGTGGAGCTGAACTTGGCAAACCATGCTCGTGGAGCTTGTTTAAGGCCATAAAGTGCTCGTCGAAGGTGACAAACCTTATTTGTTTCAACAGAAAGACCAGAAGAAGGTTGCATATAGACTTCTTCATGCAGATCCCCATTAAGGAATGCATTTTTGACATCCATCTGAAAAAGATCTCATTTACTAGCAGTGGCAACAGCTAAGAGGGTACGAATAGAGGAAATACGGGCAACTAGAGCAAAAGTCTCTTCATAATCAATCCCATACTCTTATGTAAAACCTTTTTCTACAAGACGAGCCTTGTAGCGATCTATGGACCCATCAGAGCGAGTCTTGATCTTATAGATACACTTGCTACCAACCACAGACTGACTAGGAGGGAGAGTAACCAGATCCCAGGTATGGTTTTTGGTTAATGCATCAATCTCTTCTTTCATTGCAATCTGCCAAAAAGGGTTAGTAGATGTCTCACGATAGGTGTGAGGCTCATGGAGTGTAGCAAGGGCAGTGTAACAATGATAGTCAAGTAAATATGTAGGAATGGATCTTACCCGGGTTGAGTGGTGAGGTGGAATGTCTTGTGGAGGATCTTCAGGCGGAGCAAGAGTAGGGGACCTATGTTCAAGGTGGGGTAGCTCATTATCAACATGTTCTTCTACAACCTATTTAGGATAAGATTGAATAGTGAAGTCCATAAGTGGATTAGGAGTATCTTTAGAAGGATCAGGAGACTCATTTGGAAAGATTTCTAAAACATTTGAATTAGTTAGGGAAGAACGAAGTGAGAAAGTTCAATAAATAAGCGGTGTTTCCAAAAGACAACATTTCAGGAAACACGAAGATGATGTGAGATAGGATCATAGCATCGATACCCTTTTTGAGTTTCACCATAACCAAGAAAACAACAAAGTCTAGATCGAGGCTCAAGTTTGTTGTATTCATGAGGCTGAAGAAGAACGAAACAGGAAGATCCAAATGAACGAAGGTAATGATATTCAGAAGATGACCCAAAAAGGTGTTCATACAGAGTCTGATTATGAATGGCAGCGCTTGGAATGAGATTAATGGCATGAACAACATGGAGAATAGCTTCCCCCCAAAATGGGGCAAGAACTTTGGCATAAAGAAGAAGAGCACGAACTGACATGAAGTACAATCAAAATTGTCTTTGGACACAGAACCCAATAGACCTTTAGAAGCTAACTGTTGTACCCGAGTGGATTGGGCATGACCAAGATGAGAATGCCAAAGTGCGAGAGAAGGTAAGGAAGAAATTGTAGCATTGCAGCAGCAATAGAGGTAGGAGCAACAGGTGGAAGATGAAGATTGTTTACGGGAAACATACGCCCGACCCTAGGACCGGTCCCAAGCTCTTTCCCCGTCCTTGGATCCTGCACAATACATCCAGAATAGTAAAAAATAAGGTGATATCCTAGTTCAGCTAATTGTCCCACCGAGCATAAATTATAGGATAGGTTAGGTACATGGAAAACCCTAGGAACAGAGAGGGTAGAGGTCGAAACAAAACCTAGACTATTCCCATGAATGGTGGAACCATCAGCTATATGAATATTAAGAGGATGTGGTGCAGGGTCAAGTTTGGAGAATAAAGATGAGTGAGGTGTCATGTGATTACAACATGCAAAGTTAAAAAGCCAAGTTTGAGACTTACCAGGAAAAACTGGGAGAGTAGTGGAAACAGATGCATTACCAGCCATTTGAACAGCCTGAGTTATGATCTTCTGTAGTTCAGTGGAGGAGAGGTTGATAGTGGATCTAGAAGACTGGGACTCTACTGAACTAGAAGACACCAGCGAAGTAGGCTCAGTATTAGCAACATCAGCAGTAGATTTGTTGCGACAGTAACAAGTCTCAATGGTGTGGTCATAACGCTTGCAATAATTGTAGAACCTTTTATTGCTCTACTTGCGACGATTGTAAAAGCCAGAGGAATCACTTGATTGTTGAGGTTGCTCAATGGTAGGAGCAGGGGAGTAATAGCCAAAACATTGAACTTATTCTGGGCTTGAAGGGTTGCAAGTCGAGCTTCTTCTCTAACCAACTCATTTACAACAGTATCAAGAGAGGGAGGAGGACTACGATTAAGAAGCTGACCTCGGATGGGCTCAAAGTCCTTGTGGAGTGACATCAAGAACTCATAGAGACGAAATTCATCCTTAATTGTATCATATCACTGAGCATCTATTGAGCATGCCCAAATTGGATCACAAAGTTCAATTTGGTCCCAAAGGAAACGAAGCTGATCAAAGTAGTCATTGATGGATTACCATGGTTCTTGTTGAAGTCGATGCAATTCAACTATTAGCTGATATTTCATGGATCCGTGAGTAGTGGAGTACCTTTTGGCCAACATATCCCATACTTATTTGGCATCGTTAAAGCTACCCAACAGATTGAAGATGGAGGGAATGGAAGTATTTTGAATCCATGTGAGGATCATGTGGTTGTGACTATCCCATTCAGTCATGCGACGAAGAAAAATAGCATCTTTTTCACTTGCTTCTTTAATAGGAATGATAATTACACCAGTACAATAATGCCAGAACATACAACCCTTAAGAAAACTGCGCATAGCTTGAGACCATGACAAGTAATTCTTAGTCCCTTCCAATATAGTATTGATAGGACAAGACACAAAAACATCTTTTTTCTTCATTTGGAAACACAATATGCAAAAACGGACTGCAAAAATGAGGTCTACGCGAAAAACTAAGTAGGGAGGACCTGTACTATGAAATTCAACGGTCAAAGTCAATGGGTAGTACGGTCAGTAGGGGCAGCGAAGTCAACGGGCAGCACGGTCGTGCAAACGTCAACGAGCAGTGGGCTCTGTGACATCAACTGGATGATACGATGACATCAGCCCTAGGCTTTTACTAATGACATCACGAGCAGAGCAGAGCGTGCTTGGTGCATGAATCTGACGCATAGTTCTGTTGTCAGCGCATGCGGGCGCGTGCAGAGGCTTATGACTATGATACGCCCACGGTTATATAGATCGAGTCGTGGCGATCATAGTGGTATCTGCAGATAGGTCGTCGGGTTAAGATTCATGGCGACAGTGCGTGAAAGGACGTGCAGATTGTTTGAGTGGCGTGTGAGGGAGCGTGCGGTGTCCGATGGTTGCGATACTTCCACGGTTGTATAGATCAGGTCGAGCCGATCACAGTGGTATATGCAAAAAAATTATCAAAACAATATGCATGTCGGCGGAGGTGATTGCAATGGTTTGTGTGGTGCGGAACTCCTTAATAATGGTGACTGTAGTCACGGAACCTAAGGACAACGGCTGAAAGACGTCAGAGGTTCAACGGTGAATGATTACAACGACTATTGTGACAGCGGAAGCTATAAGGGTTAAGTAACACCAGAAAAGACAAGACTGCTAGAAAGACAAGAATAATGGCTCTGATACCATGTTAGAAATACTTAATGATTGTATTATATTATGTACTTCAAATGAATATACATGGTTCCTTTATATAGGAATTACATGTAAACTAGATATATCTAAAGTAACTAAATATAGATAAAATAATGTTAAAATATAAAGACTAACACATATAAATAAAATAATGTTAAAATATAAAGACTAACACATGATATTTTTAGATGAAAACAGCCTAACCATATCAATAATTTAAGAGAAAAATCATTGATTTACTGGACTACCTAACTATTAATTATGAAAAATAAGATTCAATTACAAGGCTATGAGTTAATCAAACTCTTATAACTAGTACCTGAAAAGTTAGCACAATATTATAAGTGTAAATATGTGTCATAAAGAAAATTCAATAATGAATAACCCTAACTAGATGATTTAATAAATATACTAGATAAATCAAAATCAACTAACAACCACATAACAATCAGTTTAAAGTATAATATCAGTAAAGATGGCTCTTTCCAAGATTAATAATCAAATTAAATAATTATGATATAACAGACACAATCATTTTATCCGACAATTCAAGAATGAAATAAAGAAGAAGCTATAAGAACATATGATCAAAATATCATAAACCAAAAAGGCTTATTAATCAATTAAACACAATCATCAATGTTTGATAAATTAACTAAATAAAGAATCTTAAAGAATTATGCTATTATATTTAAAAAACAAGAGAGAGATTAAGATGAAAAAAATAATTCTCTTGTATATGATTAAATAGCATGAGTAGAAACCTAAGTTAAAGGTTTATTACAAATTTGCCATTGAAAATATTTAAAGAGCTTTAAAAAATGAGGACAATATAATAATAAAATAAATTGATTCAAGTAAAAATTAGATTAAATTTAAAAACCTAACTGCTCAATTGATCGAGTATGGCTGCTCAATCATCTAGTCAAACTCGATCAATCGATTTTGAATAGTTCGATCGATCCAATTAAATATTGATCAATCTAGTGAAAAATTGATTAATTTAGAAAAAAATGGATTAATCTAATCATATTAAAAATTTATTCAGTAAATTTTAATTAAGTTCGATCAATCTAGTCACCACTCAATCAATCGAGTGAAATTTTTGAACAATGTTCTTATGTATCTAATATGAAATCTAACATACATGGAAATAAAAATATATTTGAGATGTGATTATTGAGATTCGATAGTTTATTCAGCTTGAAAATATTTTTAAAAGACATAAATAAAAACTAATATTAGATACAAAATTTTATTTATTAATATCGTGGATATTAACAAACCTTCCGATAACTTATTTCTAAGATTTGTTTTTTTAAATAACAGATATATTCTCACACAATCACATGTGCACATATACGATGACGCGAATCGATCGAGCCCATGTCAATGCTTATTTAAAAAATAAACCATTGGACCATTATGCAATGGTAATTTTGAATTCTTCTTATAAAATAGGGATTTTAGTATCTTCTCTAAAATAATAAATATTAGATAATAAAATAGTAAAAATAATTAAAATATACAAAGCATGCATATCTGCACTCACAGAAACCTACTATTCTAAATACGCTTAAATGTTTTGTTAAAATTTTTTTTTTCTTTGCCAAAGTCCAAATATATGATTGATCGGTGAGAAATGTAATGTTTTCATCGTTATAATAACTAATATTATGGTTAAAACTATCACATATATTAGGTGAAATAGCAATTTGATGATGGTAAAACTCATTTCTAATAGTGTGAAATGAGCTAAACATTAAGTTTGATCTAATCAAGATTTAAAAAATTGAAACAGTCCAAAGTAACTTAAGTCTTAATCTCAAATGAGATAGTTTACTAAGTTGATGAGAAACTTACGTGCTCATCCTGGAAAATGTATTAGACAAAATATAATTACTTTCTTGTTTTACCATATTATTATAAAAAAGTGTATTCAAATTATTTCTTTCTTGTTTTACCATATTATAATTAAAAGATAAAATTTATACTAATATTTTTTTATTTTTAAATAAAATTATAAATAATTTTTACTTTTTTTTTTATTTTTGATAAATATAAATAAATTCGTTCATAAATTTTTCAACTAAAATCATTTAAAATTAAGATAATTGAATAGAAATCAAATAGCTTCTTGATTAATTCATCAAGCATGTAGTGGATTTGCAAGTTTTTTCTTCCTCCAAAATTGACCACACGATTATCCGGTCTATGCAATTAATTTAAAGGTAAATTTCTAATCATTTTTCTAAACCCATAGGAAAATTTCCACTTGTAATGCAATAATAATAAATTTGAAGAATGAAACAAAGCACTAGGAATTCCAAATTTCAAATAGAAAGCTTTCATTATATGCGACAATGGTCACCCCTTTCCTATCATCATTTCAAAGTTATAGAAAATACGAAAGTTACTTTACCTAAAGTTACTGCATACGAATAATGGCACGGAGGTTTAATTTAAAAATATTTATCACTACAATCATTTTCTGCAACTTCGCACGAAAGTCCAAAATTTCAGTTCAGTGCGTTCAATAAGTAAATGTGATGGGAAAACAATAGTAATATTTTAAATCAGTTAAAATTATCAAATTAGGATCAACACCGTTTTCAATTTCAAATTACATTTATCTTAATTTTGTATTATTATTTTCATAGTATTGTGTTGTAAATAGGACGTATATTATAATCTAAGATCATACTAAGATAATGAATTGAATATTAATTGTTCCTCCCGCAATTTATTGTGTCTTTTCAATTTCTATTTTTCTATTTTTCTAATTTTATTTGTATGTTATTTCTCACGATAGATTGGTCGTTTATGTCAACTCTTATTTATTGGTAGTTTAGTATCACATACACATAGGACAAATTTTTGTTTGATCCTACACATCGCACATACTTCAAGGATATGATTGACTAGAAAGTAGTATTTTTTGTTGGAGGGTTTGTAATTTGTCTTAAATTGGGTGATTCGAACCAATTAAGGGCCAAACTAGACGATTTTAGTAATCTTGTCGATTCAGTGTCATTTGACCAATTTTTGTCTAGTTTGTTGGTTCATTGGACTCCTCATAGTGGTCGTTGAGGTCTTGTCATGGTCTCATTAGGTGTTCGTTAAGTTCTTGCCTGCTTTATTGTATTCTCATTGAATGGTTAACTACGGATCAACGAGTGGTATTATTTTTCTATAAAAACAATCATATTTCTCTTGTTTCGTGCCCAAAAGTTGGGATAAGCTCTTCCTAGTTGTTTTTGTTAATGTATATCTATTAATGTATATCATATCTACTAATGTATATCTAGTTTACTTTAGTCATATCTAATTTACTTGTAACTCATAAATAAAGGCATCATGCATGTATGTTCTTTAATACATAGAATACAATACAATCATTAAGTATTTCTAACATGGTATCAAAGCCACTACTCAAACCTTTCTCTTAGTAGTCTTGTATCTTCTGGTGTTACTCTACCCTTATCGCTTTCATTGTCACAACATCCGTTGTAGCCACTCATTGTTGAACCTCTGACATCTTTCAACAGTTTTCCTTAGGTTCTAGGCCTATAGTAGCCATTGTTGAGGAGTCCCACAACCATCAGAGTGTACACGTTCCCTCACACTCCGCTCAAAGAAACCACACCTCTTCCTCACGCGTCGCCCACAGAAAACCAAGCACCGCTGTGCATCTTGGTTCGACAACCTCTCTGTAGATACCAGTGTGATCGATTCGACCAGATCTATACATTGAAGGAAGTCTCGTAAGCATTGAAGCCTATAGGAGTCCTCACGCGCTGCACTTGGGTCTTGTGACGTCATCAGTGACACATCCCCTAGGGATGACATCATCATCACCTTCTGTTGACATCATTTCACCGTTGACTGTCATTGACTGTTGAATTTTTGCATACCAGGTTCTCCCTACCCAATTTTTTGCGTAGACTTCATTTTTATAGTCAGTTTTTGCATATTGTGTTTCTAAATAGATAAAAATGATATTTTTATTTCTCACCCTATCAATACTATATTGGAGGGGACCAAGAATTACTTATCCTGGTCTTAAGTTATACATAGTTTTCTTAAGGGTCGCATGCTCTGGAATTACTATGCTGGTGCAATTACCATTCCTGTCAAAGGAGCAAGAGAAGAAGATGATGCCTACCTTGGTCGCATGGTTGAATGGGATAGTCACAACCACATGATCCTCACATGGATTCAGGATACTTCCATTCCCTCCATCTCCAATCTATTAGGTAGCTGTGATGATGCAAAATCAACATGGGATATGTTGGCCAAAAGGTACTCCATTACTCATGAATCTATGAAATATCAATTAATAGTTGAATTGCATCAACTTCAATAAGAACCAGGACAATCCATCAATGACTACTATGATCAAATTCGATTTCTTTGAGACAAAATTGACCTTTGTGATCCAATTTATCTGCATGAAGAAGTCTATATGCAATCTCATCCTGGTCTTTTTGTCGAAACAAACAAGGTTTGTCACCTTCGACGTACACTTTATGGCCTTAAACAAGCTCCACGAGCGTGGTTTGCTAAGTTTAGTTCCACCATCCTTCGCTTGGGTTACACTGTCAATTCTTATGAATCTGCCTTATTTCTTCATTACAAGATAAAGACACCATTTTTCTTCTTCTATATGTGGATGATATGATCATAACTGGTAATGACCTTAGTGGAATTCAAGAACTCGAGGATTTTCTTAGTCAGTAGTTTGACATCTCAGCTATTTCTTGGGTCTTGAGATCACTCGTTCCACAGATGGTCTTTGTATTACTCAATCCAAGTATGAATTTGACCTTTTATCTCAAGATGGACTCACTGATAGCTAGATTGTTGACACTCTAGTTGAACTTAATGGACATTTGGCACCCTCAAGGGAGAAACCATTGTCTAATACCTCTATTTATAGATGATTGGTTGACAACCTAGTTTATCTTACAATTATTCATCCAAAAATTTCTTATGTTGTTCATCAGGTGAGCTAGTAACTGTCTGCTCCATGATTGACTCACTATGTTGATGTTCTGCGCATTCTATGATACTTGAAGGACACTCTCTTCCATGGTATTTTCTACTCAGATCAGTCTCCTCTTGTACTTCGTGCATTCTCTGAAGCTGATTGGGTAGGAGATCCTATTGATAACAGGTCCACTATAGGTTATTACTTTCTCCTTGGTTCTTCTTTGATTTCTTTGCGAAGTAAGAAATAAAATTTCGTGGCTTGCTCCAGTATTGAAGTAGAATATCGTGCTCTTGTTGATACCACATCTTAGCTCATTTGGTTATGATGGCTTCTTAAGTATTTGGGTGTGTCCACATCCTCTGCTACTCCACTTTATTGTGACAATTAGAGTGTCATTCATATTGCTCACAATGATGTCTTCCATGAATAGACTAAACACATCGAGATTGATTATCACTTTATTCGTTCTCATCTTGTCCATGGTGCTCTCAATTTTTTCCCTGTCTTCTTCAACGATCAACTTGCAGATATCTTCACTAAGGCACTTCCTAAAAGACGCACTTATAATTTAGTTGATAACCTCAAGCTAGTCTCACATCCACCTTGGGAAGGGTTGTTGATGTATATCTATTAACAGATTAATGTATATCTGTTAATGCATATCATATCTACTAATGTATATCTAGTTTATGTAGGCATATCTAATTTACTTGTAACTCCTATATTAAGGCACCATGTATATTGCTTAATACATAGAATATAATACAATTATTAAGTATTTCTAACAATTTCTACACTTCTTCGATCTTTTGGTGGTCCATTTTTATTTTAAGTGTTGGGTTCTGGAAAAAAATTATTTATCTATAGGACATAGGACATCAAAAAGAGTTTCTCTCACATATTCAAACACCGGGTTGATTACAACAAATATGAGAATGAGTTAAGATTTATTGAGAGATAAAATGCATGGTTAGATAATTAGGATGAACATAAGTTTGAGGAGTTTCTCTTAAGAGTTAGTTTGTCGTGGGTTGACTGGGTATTGTGAGCTGATGCACACAATCTTAAATGTCAAATTTTGTAAAAGTTATAATAAGTTCACAAGTACCCAAATAACTTATAATAAGTAATAAGTATATTTTTAAGGTCGGTCAAAAGATAAATTACATGGTTTTTAATAATTCAATAAATTTATAAAAACAAAAAAAAAACCTAAACATTCTGTGGAAATATTTCGGTTTTGAAAATATTAAAATAATGACAAAAATAATAAAAAGATAGAAGATGGATTGGGCTCAAACAAATTTAAGGCAGATATGGAATTAATAAAAAAATTTAACTTGACTATACTTGATAGGATTAATTAGTTTAATGAAATATAAATTTAAGCTATAGATTATCTCTTATATGTATAAAAAATACATTCTATCGAGTTACTATTAGTTATTAATTAAACCACTTAACACATTCAGACGGGTTGCTAGTTAAATTAAATTATGTTTAATGTCTAAGGAATTAACAAATCATCTAATTCAATATAGATGACGCATTTGAAACTTAATTTTCATATTTTAAATCTATTATGAAAAATATATCATCAATATATTCAACAATAATAAACTTTGTAAAAATTTTGAAATATAAAATAATATGTATTTAATAATAATGATTAAAAATATATTCTTAAATAATCTAGAAAAATATAGTAACAAAATCAAAATGTCATCATCATAATCACCGAGACATGTTCAAAATAATAAAACATCAATAAATTACTTTCAACTAATAAATACAATACTATTTACTAAAATGAAATAAGAATACATATCAAATTTTAATATCCAAAAATAGATAGACGGATGTGCCCTTATCCACATTTGAGATCTTATCTTCACAATATTTCCTAAATTATAGCAACTTTTGTATATCACTTAATCTAGAAAATCTATCTATTACTCTTCTTAATTTTTATTGCTTAATCTAAATTGTATATCAAAACTAAACCTAAAATATAAAATAAAACATGTGATGGTAGAAGAATATAAACTGTAACCTAATTTTTCTATGTACAAAATATAATGACATAACGTTTTATTTATAGCTAAGGTTGGAAAAAGAGGGTTTCAGATGAGAAAATTAATCACTTGTTATGGCCTAACTTTCACCATACTACAACTCGAGATACGTAATGGTTTGCCAATTGTTACCCAAACAAGTCACGTTACAACCCAACATTTTCATGCTATGGCACAGAATAAACATTTTTCCAAATGAATTTAAGTAGTAAGGATAGCGCCACGTGATAAGAGCTTACAAGAACTTAATATAACGTGCTATTTTATGCACTTTAAATGATAAACTTATGTATTAGCATATTTTTATTATGTTTAAAGCAAATCTATCAATTTCAAAATTACAGGTATGTTTTATTATTTTTTCTATATTTTAGCTTCAAAAGTTATTTAGCTTACTAGCACTCAAATAATAAAACCTAAAAGCACTCTATTATGACATTGAAGCATAAAAGATTAATATATTTATAGCTTACATATGTTCCAAACCATTGAAAAGGGTGTAAAGGAAAATAGGATTCTAGAAGTTCATGGAGAGGCATGCCCTAGCATGGTAATGTGTTCTATGGCACGAGAGTAGTGGATCGAGCAATTCAATGCATACAACATTTCTCATGTCACAGCACAAAATCAATGTATGTTGCAATGCCCAACCATTTTAGCCATTTTTTCCTCTCTTTTACAGCATTTTCTAAAGCTATATAAAGAATCAACCTTCATTATAAAAATCATAATTTTCATTCATTAGATCTCTTCTAGTTAATTTCTTAATTTCTCTCTAGTTTTTTAGTTTAAAAGTTCTACTCCCAATTTGAGAGTTAAACATAATTTATGTAGTAGTTTTACTTTCAATTCAATAAATAGTGTTAGAAATTTTATTTGGAGGTTTTCCAAAAATAGAAACAATATTAAGATTATATAATGATACACTTGAAAATATAATTTTAATATATTATTTTCAGATTATCTTTGTGTTATTTTACATACTGTGTTTAATCTACTGATTAGTTAGTAAATTAAGCATATTTGATTGAAAATACTATAGGATGTTAATAATATTATTATGCTTGTGAATTATTAAAATAGATAAACATTTTATAAAATGAATTAAGTTTTCTTTCTTCATCAAGATTTAAAAGAAGTTTGTAAAAAAAATAATATATTGACAAAGTATTTTTCATATTAAATAAAGGAGTTAAATTTAAGATTTAATTATCTGAATCTAAGTTCGAGTCAACTCTTCAATTTTGCATTTGATTATTTCGATTTTAAAGAACTCTATTTCAAAGATTTTGGTAAAAATTATTATTGAAAAATATATTGACAACATGCTTTTCGTAGTAGTTTCAAGACCTGAAAATTAGTTTTAAGGGATACTTAAATCATAAACTTAATTTTGACACCTTAATAAAAGTTTAAATTATTAGACCCAACTTAATGTGGTAATTGAATGATTTATTAATATCTTAGAAAAAAAACCATAATTTAATTAAAATTAACTCAAAGATTAATTTAATTATAATTAATTGAAAGACCCAAATGCATTAAATGATTTTAATTAATAACAAATGGTAGACCTAATTAATCTCCTATATTTATAAGAGAGAATTAATTATTTTAATTTATATATTAAATAACCTAATTAATATTGAGCAAACATGCTTGACTAACAAATATATCTCATCAATTCTCCATTGAATGTAATGTCTATTTGTAATTTATTTTATTGAATATATCTTTATTTTTATGTCATTAGATTAGAACTATCAAACCCAAACTTTGTAATAAAATGTTTAGGTTTTATTTTAATCTTTTAGAATTTATTGAATTATTTAAAAATCGTGTGATTCTGCTTTAAAAAAAAGAAATTATAAGTTATTTAAAATATATAAAATGTGTAACCTAAGTTTTTGGCACCATTATCAAAAAATAGGTAATATCATCAAAAACTAACTAAATTTTATATCATCAAGTTTTTGGTACAATTGTTAGGAAGAAATATAATTTTTAAAGTTTTATCATAAAATCTTAAAAACTTTTTGTGTTGGTAATAATTTGATTTTTATTTGAAATATTAAAATGTCTTCGTTGCTAACTAGTCACTTTAAATATTTTAAATTTTAAATTTGAAAAAAAATTATTTCTTTTATTTTAATAAAAAATAATATTTTATTTAATAATATTGATATTTTAAAAACTTAAAACATTTGAAAATTTTAAGATTTTATTTATTTAAAATAATTATTTTTCTTTATTTTAGATTTTAATTTTCTTTTTTGTTATTTATTTACTAAATCTTTTATTATTATTTATTTTCTTTTAACCAACTTGTGCATTATTATATTCTTTTAATTACTATGTGTTTAGTATTTATGTGAATAAACATGTAATGTAATATACTTGTATATTTATTTATCTTTTTTTATTTTTCTACTTGATAAATGATTCATTTAATTTCTATTTTTATAACTTTATGTGAGGCAGAAGGTCCTTAAGGTACACTTTTCACACCTCACAAAAATAATATAAATAGACTTAATAGACTGTTAAGAAGGCTAGAGTTTAACATTCCGTAGCCAATGAATATGGGAAAAAATCAACCACTTAGGGAAACAACTATTAAGGAGTATTCAAGGCCATTAATTGGCATTTACTACCTTAATCCAACTAGGTGAGAGTGCTTGAAACTATGAATTGAGAAACATTCTTTTTTCCTTGTTACTTTCTTTCAATGGATTGTCTAATGAAGACTCGATGTGTTTCATAAGGGACTTCTACTCAACAGTTCAAGCATTCCCCTATGGTGCACTCATAGAGGCCTAACTCAAAATGTGGTGTTTCCCCTCCACCTTACAAGATAGGGTCAAGTAATGGATAATTTCATTCTTTCTAGGTTCTCCGATAACCTCGGTGGATGTTTACAATAAGTTTATAGAAAATTATATTCCCACCAAAAAATTTAGAGTTGAGAGCAAAGATTGCTACTTTCTCTTAGATAGAAGGAGAACTTATCCACGAAGCTTAGGATAGTGATGACTTGCATAATTTGACATGATTTATCACTTCTCAACTTTAAATTTAGTTTAATTTAGTTTATTTCTTATTGAATTTAGACTTTATTTTATTATTTAAATTTTATTATAGATTTTAAGATAATGAAGATGCAAAATTTTTAGAAACATATCATCTAAGGACTCTCAAATTTAAATTAAGATTTATTTAAATATAATTTAAATTAAGATATATATATCAAAAGAAAAGAGAAAAAGGTGAGCGGTAGAGAACAAAAAAATAAAACAAGAGAACAAAAGGGGACAATCACCAGAAAAGAAAAGAAAAGGTTGGAAAAAGAAACGCAAGAAAGAGAAAAGCACGTAACAAATTAACGCAAAAGCATGTTCTTTTTATGAGTCAATTTTCTTTCGATTCTTCTCAAAAAATTATGATGAATTCGTTTATGCTTAATTTTTGTTTTAGCATGAACTAATTTTTCTTTATTCTAGGAAAAAGATGTAATTTAATTTCAAACTATGTTTGATGTTTAATGTTAATCTGAATTACTTCTCTTCATATTTGTTTGATTTATTTTGAGTTTAATGCTTCTAATTAACTAGTCATTAATTAGATGATTTTAATTTTGTGATTTACTATCGAAAGAGGGAATTATAGGATAGATTTGGAATATTTTGACATAGGTAAATATAAAGATAAAAAGACTTGTATGAACCTATATAGTTTTAAAATCATTGGTCTTAATGCTTTCTTGCTTTATTAAATTGCATACTTTTATATAAATTAATTAACAAGAATGTTTCCAATTGACCATCGAAAGAGGTTTTTGAATATTTTTTGGAGATTGTTAACAAACAAAAAGAATTAAATTCAATTAGCTAGATGAGTAAAGCATAATGAGGGATTTGGAGAAATCGATTTTCTAAAAGTTTTCTTCCCATTAATTTGATCTTAGAACAATATCTTTATTTTCTTTTGCATATTTTCTTGAAATTTATTTTATTTTAAATTTAATTTACATCAACCTTAGTAATTTTTCTAGATAAAATTGAGATTAGTATAATTTTAGTATTTGTCAAAAGTAATTTATCAATCCCTGAGGATGATACTCTTCTTATTACTTTCTCATAAAACTACAATATTGTACACTTGTAGTTTTGCACCAATAAGATAGGTTCAAACTCTTTCTCACTTAGTGTCTCTATCATAACTATCATCTACATCTGTAGAACCACTTTTTCTATGATGCATTGACACAAAATGTTAGTTCAGCATTGACAATGCTACCTTTGAGACTTACAATTTCTTTGAGATATTGGATACTTATTCCTAGTAGAAAATCTCCTGAGTGAAGAAAGCCAGAGTCCATGGAATAGACTCTGGTCCCGAAGTTGACATGCAACTTGCACAATTGACTAAGTAAGTTATGCTTCTCACCACACACACCGCAACCAATAAAGAACAATATGGCTTATGAAGTACTTTAAGACATAATATTAATGCATGTTCCTATAGGAGAGAAGCAAATGTTGGACATAAGTAGGTCAATGTATGAGGGGGTTACAAACTAAGAACCAGGTACGACCCTAATACAAACACCTATAATCCAGGGTAGAGGAAACATCCAAATTTCTTCTAGAGGTAGAACAATCCTTCATTCTCCTAGTGCTTAAACCAATAGGGCAATCAAATCCACCAACAAGTACCCAAAATTTCTCCCAATAAGCCAACTTTGGATGATAACTTGAATGCATTCATTCATGTAACCAGAGATAACCAATCACGAAAAAATGAAAGGTTGGAATTTGTAGAGGCTTCCATTGAAAAATTGGAAGTATAGGTGGAACAGCTAACTGAACACTTGCATAAGTAAGGAAAAGAATAGTTTCTTGGTTTGAAAATAATAGAACTCAATATTGAAGGGATATTAAGTTTACAAAATGATGAAATCCCCAAGCAATGTCTCACTAAGGATGATAAAAATAATCTTAGATAGGAGGTAATCTAATATTTTATTTAATTATTTTTATTTTAGATATAGATCTTTTATTTTGTTATTATTTTAGTTTTAAAATAATATTAAAAAAAGGAGAGCATCGTAAAACTTAATGTGAAGAAAATAGTATTTCAGTGCTTTTATTATACTTCACAGCACGTGTTCCATTTCTGACGAAAAATACCTCCCTACGTAAAAACACACTTAATTTTCCTCAATGTCTATAATCTTTTTCACACACCCTAAATTTTCTCTCCTACCAAACAAATTTAAACCCTCAAAAATCACATATTTCTTCAAAATATTTCAAAACCTTTCTCAAAAATCTTTTTCCTAGTATTTTCCAACCCATTCCCTAAAGAAATTTTGAAAAACCACAACAATATAAGTAAGTATTCATAAATTTTTAGAATTGAAGTCTTTAAATTAAATTCTCTAAAATTTGTGGATTATTTGTGAATTTTTAAGAGTTTTAAACCCTAATTAAGACTAAGAGGGGTAATAAAAATATTCAAGAAATTGGTTTGTATTATTTTCTGGAATATTTGAGAACCCTAAAATTTTTAGATATTGTTAAATTTTTGAAATGACACCTAAAAAGGGTAAATATGATAAAGGAAAAAGGGTTTCAACTTTTGAAGAATATGATAGGGCCAAATTTTCAAGTTATGAGGGAAAATTACATTTTAAAAAAGTTGCAAAAATTAATGAAGTTTTCATACCGAAAAAGGGGAAGGATTTTGATTAGGGGCCTAATGTCCAATTTGTGGAAATTACTAATGTCATAGTAATTTTAGGATGAAAAAAGTTCATAAAGAAACTTAATTCTACTAATGAATCTCTTGTTTTGGAATTCTATTCTTATGTTCATGATGCTATTGATAATGAAATTAAGGTAGAGGATGTACTTGTCCCCTTTAAGCCAAATGATATAAATGCCTATTATTATTTACTGAATATTGAGTAGGGTGAGTATGAAACATATTTAAATAATGTCGATTATACTACATTACTTCAAACCTTAACTTTAGAAAGAGATAAATGGAATTGTGCTAGCGGAAAGTATAAGGGCTTTGAAGCCAAGTATTTGGATAAGGCTGCCCATATTTGGCAATACTTTCTATGTTCAAGCTTGATGCCTACCAGACATTACAGTTTTGTTGATTTAGAAAGGTTAATTTTATTATATGCTATTCCATCCAAGATGTCTATAGATATAGGTAATATAATTCACCATAGGATCAAGCTATCTATAAAAAGTCATTATTTGAGTTATTTTTTCCCCTAATTAGTTATTGCTTTAAGTAATAAAGAGGGGTACCTCGTTCAAAAGGTGAAGTGATAATTCAACCTGGTAAATTATTAAATATTTCTATTTCAATTAACTCACCTCTAGTACGAACACATGCCAAAGGGAAAGAAGGGCTATTCCTTCATCAAAATTAACTATGAAAGAAAAAATTCATAATTTTGGTGAAAGAATAAGCTATGTGGAAAAGTACCAGTAAGCCTACACTACCCCATAATCTACATTTTTCATTCAACAAAATAGTGATCAGTTAGATCATAACTGATTGATGTATGAAATGAACCAGTTGATAAATGAAGCGGTTGCAACTCAATCATCTTGAGATATATACAAGTCATTTAGTAATACTTGAGTATCAATACTATGATTTCACCTTTATAAGTCATTTAGTAACATCAAGTATCAATACTATGATTTCACTTTTACACCTCCTTAAAGATCATAACAACAAATCCAAAGGACATGGAAGAGGAGCTCAATATTTATTCTGGAGTTTTATGAGTTTTTATGAATTATTTTGTTTTATTTTATTTTAAGAACTTTAGTTTTCTTATTTTTGAATATTATGTTTGATTTTGTTTTATGTTAATTATTTTGTTTTATTTTGTTCTCCTCTTATATGAATATTGTTTAGAGCTGCTAATTTTTTATAGCTATTTGTTAAAATTTGTGAGAAGTATCTATTTGTGTAAATTTAAAATGTTTGAAATTATGGATGCATTTGTAATTCCATACTAATACTAAAATAGGTTCATCAAATGGGTAACTTTTATATTCTTTACTTTTTCTCTTTAATTTATAGTTCTTAAATTAAGGGTAATATAAGTTCTAGATTAAGAATGAGAAAAGTTACATCTTTATAAAATTGAGCTAATTAAATTTTTTATTAAACATATGTTCATATTTTTACATTTTTACTTAAGTATGCTTTTATTTATTTATTTTTATTGGTTTAAGAATTTTAGGTTTAATTTCAAAAAATTTCTTGCAAAATTATTATGTCTTTTATTTAATTTTAAGTAAATAATTGAGTCTTTAACCCAAAATCGATGTTTAGGAATCAAATAATAGAGATTAACTTGTGAAAATATTTTGATCCATTATTTTTGTATTATGAGTGATGATATGTTTTCACTCTTGGAAACACTCTTCCAATCAATTTCAAATTTTTAGATGATCTATAAAGATTTTGCATTAAATTCTAAGATTTTTACATATAATAAAGTGTTTTTTTATTTAAATTGAATGACTTAAGTAAAAATTGAAAGCATATATATATGTTTTCTCTACACTAATGCATGACTTGTAAAAAAAGACATATATAGGGTTACCTAAGTTAATAAAAAAAGCCAAAAATTAATCACTCACCCAAATCATACCAAAATATGTACAAACTATACCTCGATCATTTCTAAAAAAAAAAAAAGGAGATAGATAAAAGAAAAAAAGGGAGAGAAAAATGAATAGTATAAACTAAATACTATGACTCAAAATATCTTATAAAATGGTGAAAATGACTAAATACAAAAGAAAAGATTGGAAATAAATCCCCAATAAGTCATTTACATTTTCTTCATCTCTATAAGTGATGCTTGCAAAGGTTTACTAGTTTTTAGTGCTATTACTAGTTTACATGGCTATTACACCAAAAACTTGATTTGCAAAAATTAGATGTACAAATTTTGTATAATTTATAAAATAGCTTGCAAGTGCATGACTTATTTAAAGAAAATGACAAGTATACTTTTAAGGTTGATCTAAAGAGAAATCATGTGGTTTTAAATCATTCAACAAATTCTTTAAAAACAAAATTAAATAACCTAAACATTCGGTCACAATTATTTTAAGTTGAGTTTCTAAACCAATATTATAAAAATAAAGATAGATTGAGTAAACATTTAACCAAATAAACATTGATCGTGCAATGGAGAATTTATAGGATATATTAGTTCTTTAATCATTCTTATCCAATATAAAGTAGGTTATTAAATATATAAATTAAGATTATTGATTCTTCCTTTTTAATATGAAAATATCCTAAGGTAGGGATAAATATTTTAATTAGTTAAACTCTAACTAGCCACCTTTGGTCCGGCCGATAATTTAAATTCTCATCAAGGTATCAAAATTAGGTTTATGATTTAAGTTTTTAGAACTCACTTTTAGATTTTAAAACTATTATAAGGGATATGTCATCAATATATATTCAATAATAATTCTTATAAAAATCTTTGAAATAAAATTCTCTAAAGGTACGAATAATCAAATCCAAAATCGAAGAGTTAATTCTAAATCAAATTTAGATAATTTAAATCTTAAATCTAATTGTCTTGATTATTATGAAAAACATTTTTCAATATATTTTTATTTTACAAACTTGTTTTAAATCTTAATAAAGAAATAAAACTTCATTCATTTTATAAAAATGTTTACCTAGTTTAATATTTCATAAATGTAACGACATTACTAATATCTCATACTATTTATAGCTAGACATGTATAGTTTAATAAATTATCGATAAATTAAACATATAGCATGTAAAAACAACACTTAAAAATATTTTAAAAATAATACATTTTAAATATACCTTAACAAAATCCTTAGAATTGCTTCTAGAAAATCTCCAAAAAATATTGTTGTGTTATTTATTGAATGGGATCTAAAGCTATTACATTAGCTAAATTTGGTCAACTCTAAAATGAGTGAAGAACTTCAAACTACTAAAAAATAAAAAATAATAAAGCTAAGAAATCAGCTACTAAGAGAGTTGTGAGATTTTAGGTTATATTTTTACAATAGAAATAGGTCGTATTTATAAAGTGAGGAAAGAGGAAAAAATGGACTTTATAACTTGGCATCACTCACATATTTTATTCACATCACAACATACGCAACTTGTACATGGCTTGAGCATGATCCACTCTTTTTGTGCTATGGCACCCAAAGATTTCACGCCATGAACCACATTGATTTTGTACACGTTCCTTTGGCCATGTGTCACGTCTAAAAAATTTTTCACACCACAGTACACTTCAAACTACATTACCTTGAATCCTAATTTTCATGTATTTTTCCAATTTTTAATCATATGAAATGTTTTACAAATATTTTCTTTAATCTTCCAAGTTTTAATTGATGCTTCAAGTATAATTCTTTCAAATTGAATCTTTTAATACAAGAAATACCTTAACAACATCAAAATACACCCATGATTAAAAAATAGATAGAGTTGCACAAAATGATATAGGAACAGGCAAATACAACACCATATAATCATTAAACATGCATAGCATCATGATATATTAAGTGTTTTTGAGCAATTATCAATATGGCATATAACATTAAAGATTTATTTGATTAATTTGATTGATGCATGAAGATAATATTTGATTTCCTTATAAATCCTTTCATTTGATTTCTATCATGAGATTAATATTATGCACTACTTTAAGCCTTTTTTTTTAAAACATATACAAAATTGTTATGTCATTTCTTTACATAAACTCTATTTACATATATATTTTAATGAGTACTTCAACTAATAGGATCAGTATTATTAAGAGTGTGTCTTATGAGGTTAGAGTTGAAGTAAATTCAGATTTAAGCACACTAAAATTGGACAAATTAATATTGATATATTTTTATTTAAATATGAATATGATTTTTCACTAATTATTATAGTAAACTATGAATGTTTAGAATATTAAAATAACTTATACTATAGATTTTAGTTTTGAACTTAGAAAAAATTAAAAATCATAAGAAGTTTTACTATTTTTTTT
Source organism: Hippophae gyantsensis (assembly GCA_030763125.1). Taxonomy (NCBI): domain Eukaryota; kingdom Viridiplantae; phylum Streptophyta; class Magnoliopsida; order Rosales; family Elaeagnaceae; genus Hippophae; species Hippophae gyantsensis. The sequence continues at coordinate 13,367,212 of CM061028.1, forward strand.
ACTTTGTTACTCTTTATCATTTTTTTGTTATTTTTCTATGTGTTATTTGTTTATTTTTGTTATTTATTTTCAATTTTTGCAGATTTTATCATTTTTGAAAATTCTCACGAGACTTAAACTCATTCATTAGGACAACCTAAAGGAATAAAGGCTTGTTACTTATGCTAAATGCAATTGTGTCAATCTACAAAAACAATTTAAGATAGTTTAATTTTGTTCTAGTTTTTATTTTAGTTATTCACTTTTTTGCTAAGAGACTAGCAAGATGTTGGGTAGGCGTCACAATGAGTGCTTAAAAACATCTAATATAACGTGATTTTATACATTTTATATGATAAAATAGATTTGTATTTGTACATTTTTATTATCTTTTAAAGAAAATTCATCTTTTTAGAATCATATATATATTGTTATTTTTTAAGTATTTTAGCTGCAAAAATGATTTAACTGATCAACACTCTAAGAATAGAACCTAAAAGCACTATATTACAAAAATTAAGCATAAAAGATTAACATATATAAAAATTATATATGTTCCAAACCATTGAAAATTGTGTAAAAGAAAATAGAGTTCCAAATGTTTAGGGAAACACGTGTCGTAGCGTGGTATTAAATGTGCCACAGCACGGGAATATTGGATCAAGCATTTCAATGCATATAGGCTATCTTATGTCGCATCACAAAATCAATACATGTCATGATGCTAGACCATCTTATCCACATTTTCCTATCTTTTGCAGTGTTTTTGAAAACTATATAAAGGATCTCTTATTCATTGTAAAAATCATCATTTTCATCCCTCAACTCTTTTCTCAATTTGAGAATTGAACATATTTTAAGTAGTAGTTTTACTTTCAATTCAATAAGTGTTGACAATTCTATTTGGAGGCTTTTTTTAAATATATTCATTTTAGATTATTTTTATGTGTTGTTTACATGCTATGTTAAATATTAAATTAAGCATATCTGACTGAAAGTACAATGGTTATTAGTAATGTTATTATGCTTGTGAAATATTAAAATAGGTAAATATTTTTATAAAATGAACTAAGTTTTATTTCTTCATAAAGATTTAAAAGAAGTTTGTAAAAGAAAAATATATCAACAAAGAATTTTTCATAATAAACAAGTGAATTATATTTAAGATTTAATTATCCAAATCTAATTTAAAATCAACTCTTCAATTTTGAATTTGATTATTTAGATCTTTAGAGAACTTTATTTCAAATATTTTGATAAGAAATATTATCGAAAAATATATTGATTACATATTTTTCGTAATAGTTTTACAATTTAAAAGTTAGTTTTCAGACACTTAAATTATAAACCTAAGTTTGAAACCTTGATATGCAATTAAACCTTAAATTTTAATTTTTTTTATAATTTTTAATTTTTTAAATCAAACAAGTCAAAAGTAACAAAAAGAAAAATTACAAATATTTACAAAAAGTTTTAAGAATTTTTATAATAAAAATTTAAAACGCTATTCTTCCTACCAACATCACCAAAACCTTTATGCACAAAAACTTAATAATTAAATTTTGTAAAATTTATAATAAGTTTGCAAGTGCACTAATAACTAATAATAAGCAATAAGTATTCTCCAAAGGTTAGTCTAAAAAGAAACTACATGTCATTAAATAATTCAACAAATTTCTTAAAAAAACACATGAAAAATAAACCTTAATATTCTGCCCTAATATTTTTGTTTTGAAAATATTAAACAAATGAAAAAAAATAAAAAAAGGTAAAAGATAGATTGAACTCAAAAAAATTAAAGATAGATATGCAATTAACAATCAAAAGAGAATTAATGAAAAATTTAACTACTTGACAATACTTAGTAGAATTAATTAGGTTAATGAAATATAAATCTAGAATATTTATTCTCCTTTATATTTATCAATAATGTTTTCTATAGGATAATTATTCCTTATTAATTAAACCACTTAACTTCTTTGGTCGAGTAGTTAATTAATTTAATTAAATTATGCATAATATCTAAGGAATTAACAAACTATCTAATTTGATACCTTCGATAGGGCTACCAATTTAAACTCTTATTCATGCTCTCTAAATTACATCTAAATAATGTATTTGAAACCTAATTTTTATATTTTAAATCTATTACAAAAATATATCGTTAATATATTCCTCAATAATGAACTTTGTAAAAAATTTGAAATAGAAAATAATCAATATTTAACTAAATAATCTATACAAACATGGAAATAAAACAAAAATTTAATTATCCCAATTAGCAAGACATATTCAAAATAATAAATGATCAATAAATTACTTTCAATAAATTCAAGAAATATAATAGTATTTACTCAAAAGAAATAAGAATACAAAATGTAACCTGCTCCATAGTTGAGATCGCGATCTTCACATTATTTCCATGATAGCAACAACCTTTTTTGATCACTTTATTTGAAAATCTCCATATTATTGTCTTTTATTTGTGATAGCTTAATCTAAATTATGTATAAAAACTATATCTGAAACATAAATTAAAATAGTAGATGGTGGAAGAATATAAAATGTAGCCTAATGATTTTGCATACCAAACTAAAGGCTTCGAGTGAAAAATTAATCAGGCACAACAACTTAACTTTCACCATATGCGACTCAAGATACATAATGGTTTGCCAATTGTTACCCCAAATAGGTCGTACCAAGGCCCAACATTTTCATGCCACAACACAGAATAATCATCTTTCCCATTGAATTTAAGTAGTGAATAGTGCTTTGTAGCCTAGTCTATTCTTCATCGCAGCACCCAATACTTGATTTCAATTCTTATTCGACACCCCTTACATACTAGCTACTTTTACATGTAAGACTTACATGCATTTATCCTTTTCATTTAAGCTTCTAAGGTGTAAATGAGTGATCATGTGTGATTCTTCATGTGTTGATCAGTATATATTTTTGAAGCTAAAAATAGCTATAAAATAACAAAAAAGTACCCATAATTTTGAACATGTATATTTATTTAAATAATGATAAAAACATGCATAATCAAATCTATTTATTCCAATTTAAGTAAAATAGAACTATGAAATTTAAGTGCTTTTCAAGTACTCATCATATGGTCACAACAGTTCCCATAGGTTAGGAGCCTATATGGTGAGAAGTCTCAATGTTGGTGTGCCATGTGTTGGTTAGGTGTAATAAGGTTGCAATGCTTCCTATAAGTCTAGAGTCTATAAGGTGATTACGTCATAGTCTAGGTGAGAAGCCTACGAAGTTGATCCATTAGTAGTTGATCACATTATAATGTGATGAAGATTCAAATACAAACTAGGATATACTTGGATTAGGTGTTATGTTGATAGAGTTTTGTATCTCAAGCATATTTAGGGAAAATGTTGTGACTGATAGAGGAATTTATATTTATATTTTTATTCGTTATAAACTTTTAATTTTTGGTTAATTACTTATTGTCAATAGTTGTTGTGTAGCCCATGGATTTTCCTCATAAGTGTTATATCCCATATTGTTTATCATGTTGCATGATGTGTTATGTATACTCCAATATGTTTAAAGTATAGTTATCATTTATCAAATATGTTTACATAGGTCTTGAATTGATTAGATATCCTTTATAACTTTTACTATATGTTTATCTTATTCATATGATGTGTGCTAATTACATTTTCATTGCATGTTGCTAGTTTGATTGAAGCTATTTTATATATGTATATGTGCATCGATTCTCACATATTTACAATAAATTAGTATTTATTATGTATTTTATATGTTTATTCTATGATATAGTAATGTATATGGATGAAATGAGCAAATAGAGATAAAGAAGTCTATTTAGAGTAAAAATAGAATGCTTGATTAATCGAGGAATAAGGCCAAGAATGACAAGAAAGGTTTGATCAAACCAAAAAGGGACTCGATGGATCGAGTATTAGGTCGATCAATCGAGCATTCTAAGGTTAGAAATCACAATGGTTAGGTTGATTGAGAAGAGCCTCGATCAACAGAGAAGTCCAATTAGCATGCAAATCTTGCATTTTTTTTAGTAACAACTTTTAATCTGGGCCATTAGATCAAGAAAATTCTAATCCAATTCAAATTAGGCCCAAAAATACACTATAATTTGTTTGAACTATTCGATGATGATATTCCTAAGACATATAATTTAGTTGTTGAACTATTCGATGTTTTAAGGATTTATTTTGTGGGCACTTTTCTCCCTTCTTTGGTTTTTGACGACATTCTAATTACACTTAATTATGTGCCCAAGTGGGTTGTAGCTATGCTCATTAGAACTAATTATACTAACTGTTTCGTCAAAATTTTGAAGAATGTGATATTGAGCAGGTTTGGGATATGTATAACCATAATTAGTGATGATGGTATCCACTTTTGCAATAATATCTTTAAAGGGCTTCTGAAGAAGTATAACATCACACAGAAGGTGAGCGATGGACATATTGAAGGGATCTTGGAATGGATAGTGCAACCTTCAAGGATGGATTGGATAGCCAAGTTGAATCATGCATTGTGGTTATAATGTATAGCTTACAAGACACCCATTAGGATGAGCCCTTATTGTTTGGTTTTTGGAAAGGCATACCATTTTCCCATTGAGCTTAAGCATAGGACATATTGGAAAATTAAGAAGCTGAATATGGACTTGGAACAAGCAGAAGAGAAGTGCTTACTTCAACTTTATGAGCTAAAAGAGATTAGGGATGAAGCCTATGAAAATGCAAAGATCTAAAAAAGAACACTCTAAGTGTTGCAATGAGAAAGGCTTAGTCTATAAGTCTCTTTATCTTGGAATGAAAGTACTTTTTTTAACTCTCATTTTAAATTGTTTCCAGGAAAGTTGAAGTCAAAATGGCATGAATCATTTCAAGTTGTTAAATTCTTTCTTTACTGAGTTGTAGAGCTGTTGAACGCAAAGACTCAAGTGACATTCAAGATGAACAAGCATTGTGTGAAGTCTTACTTGAAAGGAGCTAATAACAAGGGGGACATGGAGTGTGTTGAAGTGTACAAACCATAGCCTCAAGTAACATCTTGCTAAGACCCTAACAGAAGCAATTGGTGAGTGGTAACCTAACGTATCCTATAGTATTCTTCCTTTTCTTTTTAATTTGATTGTTTTTATTTATTTATTGATTAGTTCATTTTCTATTTGTTCCTTTTGTTTTGAATGTTTTTCTGAACATGTTCTTAATTGAAAACATTGAGGATTGAAAATATTGATAACAATGTTTAGTTTAGGTTTAGGGGGATGCAAATTGATCTTACTCAAAGAAAGTGAACCCTAAGTCATTCATTTCTTTTATTTATATTTATCCCTAAATATTTTTTTTCAAGATTATTAATTGACAACTCATACACTATAGGATTGAACTCTTAACCATACATTTATATCCCTCACATGTAGGCTCACATTTTTCTTTTTGTGTAGCATGAAAAGGGTGAGAAAACTTATAAATTAGCTATGAGATATCACTAGGTATTGCATTTCTTTTTCCAAACTAATTTTCCTTTGAAACAATTCCAAATGAGACATGTTTAACACTCCGTGCATGATTAACCTTATAACAAATAAGATTTTATTTCCTTGTATTTTAAATCACATTAAATACTATTAATACCAAATCAAGCCAATTGGGTCTTTTGGGCAGTCTCCTCGAACATTAATAGACCAACCATTTTAAAATGTCTAATTTGATACATTGCACAAAATTTAATTGTAATACACTAATTCAGTGATAAAGGTGGTACTTCATATATTTTTTTTGAGTGAAACCATTTTAAATTTTGTAAAGCTCGTGATCAACAATTATATATTATGAAATTTCATATTAAATAACAGCCCAACAACTGACACATCTACTAAAAGAATTTATAGGTAACAAATAAATGTTGAAATGGTTTAACTTAATAATTTTAAGAAAAAATTATTTGTTAATTACAGGTAATAGGTCTCATGCAAATTGTGTCTAGCTAATTAATTAATTATATTAAACCTTGTAAAATCTTTCTTTGACCAGAAGAGAAACATGGCTCCGCACTTGAGCTCTCGTCTAAAAGATCAATTAATATTAATATGCTAGTGGCAGGACCAAACGTTTATAAAACCTAATAATATTGGTTTGATAATTTATCTTTTTTCAGATACTAGATAAGCATCCATCCATAAATATATTTACAAAGATTAGTGCTACACCCGAGATTTAGTATTAAATCGTAAAGATTAGATATTAAAGTAATTATGATATGATTTATAAATAAATATCAATTATATTGTATTAAGTGGATTGATATATATATAAAATTATAATAATAAAAAAATTATTTCTATAAATGATATGATACTTAGGAATGGGTAGGGGATGTGTGGGCACGGTGGTTTTTGATATGATCGTCCCCAAACTGAATTAAAAAACTTATATTTAAAATCGCTTGAAAATCGTTACGATTTAGGAACGGTTTTTTATCCGTGGGTAATAACTGAATTAAAAAACTTATACTTAAAATCGCTTGAAAATCGTTACGGTTTGGGAACGGTTTTTTATCCGTGGGTAACAATTAGGAATAATTATGAAAAAAAATCAAAAACCCTCCCAAAAAAATATAATTTAATTTATTAAATATATATAATTAATTTTCGATTTATAATTTAATATATAATTTAGTTTATTAAATATATAAAATAATTAATTAAATATAATTAATTTTTGATACGAGTAGGTACGATTTTTAGTATAACCGTAACCAAACCGTACCTGTTGTTTTCGTGTTTGGTTTTTATCTGAATTTGTCAACATCCTTGAATTTTATCAGTTAAAAACTGAATTATCGGTTCGAATAACCGAACCCGTGGTTTTTCTGCCCATTCCTAATCATACCACCCCTATTATAGATTTGTTCAATGCAAATATGTTTTAAAAAAATGGGTCATATAAAGTCGAACTACCATCAATACGTAGGAGTGAAGCTAGATATGCTTTTTTAAGGGGCGAGTAACACATAATAGTAATTATTAAAAATATAAAAATTAAAATTATACGTAAATGTGATTATAATTTTTTTACTGAACTATAATTATAGTTAAATTGTATATGTTATAATTTTATTGGTTGTAAATGAAAAATAATATTTTTTACTACAAAATAGAGTGATATGCTATAAACATATACGTGATATTAGTTATATAGGACATAAAAAATTATGTAACAAAAAAATAGTTAAAGAGACTAAAAAATTGTAAAGTGTACACAGAAGATAAAAATTTACTTGATAAGTTATATATTAATAACGTATAATGCTAAAAATATATAGAAACAAAGTGATGTATCCCACGGCCTAATCACCCACTAGCTCCTCTCTCTCTCTCTCTATATCTATATATATATATATATAATTAAATATAATGAGCATTTAATTCATTAAAAAAAAGGGTTGTACTAATCAATTTAAAGTAAGAAATTCTAAAAAGCCACTAACAAGTGTCAAGCATTTAAATGGTTGAAAACCACTATAAAAGCTCACAAAAGATGGTTCAAATTTTTCACCTAACAAGTTCACAACAAAAATACCAAGAAGAAATATGTCTCCTAAACACTTGCTATTGCTGCTCATATCAGTGGTGGTTATAATAACCACTTACTCCTCTCTAGTTGATGCTGATCAGCAAGACTACAAGCCGCGTCCAAAACCTCATTATCCTCCTAAGTACAAACCTCCTTTTGAGGAGGAGGCCTCCACCACTGGCCTTGTTGATGAGGAAACCAACAAACCAGTAAAAGATGCTAAGGACTACCACAAGCCACCCTATCATAAACCACCACATCACAGACCTCCATATTACAAGCCACCAACTGCCAATTGATTGGCCCTAACCTCTTTAATTTATGTGTAATTATTGTAGTCTTTCCATGCATGTTATATACCTAAAAAATAAGGGATCCCATCAGGTGATGATCCCCTCTATGTTTCAATATATATTTTGCTGTCTTAAGCTCAATCATATGTAGCTACAGTGCGAAATATGTTTTAGCTGCTTCGTGTGTGAGTGCGGTTTATGTTGTTGAATTACCTTATATATACGTTATAAATACTTACATTTTGTTTCATCTAAAAATACTACTATAGTCCTATACATATATTCGTTATATGACCGACCCTTTTCAGACAAAAAAAATTCATCTCTTATATACGCTATTCAACAAAATGAAAGTTTTATAACGCAAATATACTACTCTATTTTTTCATTTTAAGTCACTGACACAAAATCTCAAACTCATATTCAAGATAATATAATTCACAGTCACTACAAGAATCAAAGTTTTTTATGATAAAAATCACTAATTGCATAAATTTTATAACAAATGTGTTATTAACAATAAAAACACTTATCGTAAAATGGTCGTGTTATGCTCGCCTTAGATAACTTATTAGTAATGAAATTTTAATTTCACTTGATATTTAATATCTGTAAAGAAATATCTATCGCAAGCAAGATCCATATACTTGATATTTAGATATTTAATATTTCATCAGTAATAATGTCTATTATTATAATTATAAATTTAGTTGTAGATAACATTTCATTCACAATTAACACATTAATAATAAATGCTTCATTTGAAATGAACACATTTATAGTAAATGTTTAATTCGCGGCGAATACTTTATTAATAATTATATTTTATTTAATATTTACTTGTTTGATTAAATAAATAATATTTTTGAGATCAAAATTAATAAAATATAAATTTTTTAGTTAAGAGATGAAAATATAATTTTAAGGATTTTTGGAATTTTTTTTTAAATTTTATGAATTTTTAATCCAAGGTCAATCAAGAGTTGTCACATGACTTATCACATATGCAAATGAGTTGACTGAGCAAGCCTTGCAAATGTCACGCAAGAAGGAACAACGAATCACATTACTCCGCATATGAGGAGGACAAATCGCATTTCACGTGTCAGCACAACGTTCAATCCAAGTTCGAAGATTGGTTAAATTGCACTACCACGTGTCACCACACCATTACTCCTCACGTTCCACCTATGGACCATGTCATCTATTTTCGTGAATCACGTTGCACTATGCGGTGTTGACTCTGACCGATCTCCCCTACCAAGCGACGAGCTCTGATTTGCCCAGTAAATTCTGTGTAACACATGTCACGTTGTGATTGGTTGGTGCTATCAGTTTTGCTTGTTTTGATTGCAGTCCTTGATCTGAAGGTCCAAATCGCACCTGAGCTATATTAAAACCTTTAATCATCCTATAAACCTTAAGGGGTCATATAGCATAAATTTGGTTAGTTTTTAGAGTTAAAAAGAGAAAAATATAGAAAAATTCAAAAAAGAATACAATTTTAATGAAGTTTCAAAAGGAGATTAACACTACAATTAAAGATATTGATTGTTTTTCTTCTTCTATTCTTTTCTTTATCAATTTTTATGTCTTTTTATGAAAAATATGAGTTTTATAAACATAATTATGTGTAATTAATTTATTAATTTAGGGATCTTATGAACTCAATTTTCAACATATGATGATCTAATATTTTACTCTAATTATAATTTAATTATATTATTTAATCCGATTTTTATACTATTAATTGGTTAGCCAATATTTACCTGAAAACTTGTTTTTAAGCTTGATATCAAGTTTGTAAAAAAAAACTGTTCGAGCTCCAAATAATCGTACTTCAAGTATATTTTTTTATAATTACTACACATAAGATTATATTCATGCATTAAATATTATAATTTTATAAATCTCAAATTTTTTTTTGTGCTAAAATATTTATTTAAACTTGAACCAATTTATGAAATTACTAATTAAATATTTTTTAGATGTGTTTTAATATTTTTAAGATGTGATTTAAAAAATGATTTTTTATAATATTAAAGTTTTTAATGGGTTTTGAAAAATTAATAAAAAATATATTTAAGTAATACAACCGGATAATAATAATAATTATTATTATTATTATATATATATATAGATAGATAGATAGATAGATAGAAATATTAGGATTAAATATACGGGGTACTGCGAAAGAAAAATGATGAAATAATTTTGAAAGAAAAGAAAAAAACCTAACTCTGCCGAAAGGATTGAAGGAAGTATTGTTATCATCTGCATCATTAAAGAGTCCACCAATGTGAAACTGTCTGCTAAGAGTTTTTAAATTAAAACTGTAAAAAGAGTCCACCAAAACTGTTACAAAAAAAGATTAGTATTATGAAAAAAAAAATCCCAAGAAGTTAGAATTAAGACTGAAAATAAATACCTTTGTTTATCCAGAATAAAAGTGAAAGAAATTATGTTGAGATTGTTAGAATTAATATATATACACAAATAAATTAAAAATAAATTGCATTATTTTAAATTAAAAAACACAAATATAAATATAAATATAAAATTTAATTAACATAAACTTTAAATAAAATAAATAAAAGATTAAAGTTCGATTATGATATGGTGTTGTTAAATTAATTTTTTCTAATTGTAAGAGAATTTTAAAAATTTATATCTTAAGATAAAATAATAAAATGATAATAAACTTATATTACATTTTATTACTACACAAATTTTGAAGTATTTAAATTATTTTAGAGTTAGATTTAAACTATTTTAGAGTAACCTAACTCCAGAAATTACAAAAATTACTTTTATTTTTTTCTTTTTAACGTACTTTTCTTTATAGTCTTTCTTATAATTCATCTGTTTCTCTGTGTCCTGTCGGTCTTTGCAAAATGATGTTTAAATACCCAAAAGCAGCCATAAAGGCTCAAAGAATAATAAATACATTAACAGCCTGAATGGGCAAACATAAAGTCACGGAAGGACAAAGAAATTAGACAAAAAAAAAGAAGGTAAAATCTATTTCTGATTAGAAGAATTTTAAAACATCAGTTTTTTATTTTAAAGTAATTTTAATTCATAGAATTTTTCAACAGGTGCTAACAAGAAAGGTGAGGGGTCATCCTTGACATTGAGCACTCAACACATGCCTACATGCATATGGATGGAGAGCTAGTGTCAGCTCCAAAATGGAATGCCTTTAATAAACTTTTGATGCTTATCATTGAAAAAATGTAACATAAAATTTAATATTTTATTTAGCGAATAGGTTTATTACATTTACATTTTCCTTCATATAGATGTATGTTCATTTTCAATTCGTTGTGTATTTTTTACATTGTATGCTATCTCTTGAGCATTTCTATCTCCTCTCTTGTTCTTCATCTTCATCTTCATCTCTTATCTGTTTGTTCATAATCATCTTCGTCTAAAACTCTTCAGTATGCACTATTTTAGAAAGCGAAAAACATAAAAACATTTAATTAGGTTGAGAAAAGTATGAACCATACAACAATACAAGTGAGTTATGGATTATTAATTCTCTCTCTCTATCTCTCTCTAAAGATGTATTCACACTCCATTAACAATATTATTGATTAAAAAAAACTGTATTATTGAAAAAAAAAGTGGGAAATAAAGGAAGGGTATAGTTATTGTTAAATTAATTTTTTTGTTGATTTCTTATTTTATTTAATGTAAATTTTAAAAATCCATGAAAATATTGTTAAACGTAATTTAATTAATATGAAATAATGTATTAAATTATACTTTTATAAATTTTTAAAATTTACTTTCAATAAAATAACGTGAAATAAAAATAATAAAAGATATTTAATTAAATCGGTTTGTTTATATTGCTAAAATCGGACCAAATTGGACCGTTTGATTATTAAAAATATTAAGCTGAACGGTTTAGTTAATAATTTTTAACGATTTGATCTAATTAATAATACATAAATATGATACACCTAATGATATATTTTTTATTAAAATATAAGAAATTTAATCAATAATTTGTGAGAAGTAATATGAAAAAATTAATATATTATTAAAATCGATCTAGTTTAATTGTTTTAAAAATTAATATAATTTAACTTAATATTTAAAAAATAATTTTAATTAATACAAATTAACTCAAATTATTTGATTTATAAAATTTTTAAACTTATCTAATTTAATATAATTTTTCAATTTAACTCAATTTATTTTTAGATAACTTAATTTCAACCATAGGTCCCATTTAAGTAAAAGGATAGAGGTCGTTTTCCTGATCCATGTAAAAATTGAAGTGTTTCATCGTATTTGTAAGGGGGTTAAGTCTTTGTAAGTAGCAAGTTTTTATTATATTATTACTATTAAGATATATAAATTTATTTTTATGGTTTATATTTTATTAAAATTTTAATAATTATAAGGTATTGAAGGGTATAAAGTTATTTTTATTGATTATATTTTCATAAAAAATTTAAAATTATTAAATTTTATACTAGGTAAGTAGTATATAGAAGAGCTTATATTTTCAGTCATTTTCGTCGACATTTCATGTGTTTAGTGGCAGACGAATTCCAAAATATATTGGGACCAGAGAATTTGACTCGAGTATTAATTTCACAATTCACAGTACTATAACTTGATTGGTGTTTACTTGTCATTTTCTGCTTTTTTTTCGCAATTACGTATGTGTTCATTCCACAAAAATTATTAAAAGTTATCTAATATAAATAGTCTTTGTGCATTTAAGTCCAACTATCCAATTATTTTTTTTTCATTTAAATTATAAAAAATTAAATATATTCATTTTCTTGAAAGAATAAAAATAAAATTTCATCAATAAAATTATTTGTATAAATCATGTAAATTTAAAAAGTTTTCTGTAAAAATTTAATATTATTTCTTGCTTACCTCCACCAAATGCCCATAGAATCAAGTTTTCCACAAATAAATATGTTGTAAGTTAATTAAAAATGAGTTATCTTATAATATACATAACTTTAATTACTATGTGAAATTATTATAACCTATTTTTGTTTTTTTTAAACCATTATAACCTATATATACACCCGTATAAGTCTAAATCGTGCATGTTTATAATTTTTGAACTAAGTAATCTATAATTTTTTAAAAAATAATCACTATTATTTATCTTAATTATTGTATATTTTATTTTAAACTCTTATTTTAATAAATTAATTGTATTTAAAATAGAATGAATTACACAAATGGTCTAGCTATTTTTATATATAGTCTACACTTTAATCCCTTGTTATTTTCTCTTAAGAGTTGGTATCTTTATTTTTTAATTTTTATTCTTTTGGTTCATTTAAAATTTTTCTTACAATTAATTCCCTTTATTTTTAAAATTTTTACACTTTAGATCCTTACATTTCTTATATTTTTGAAGTTTAATTTTAAACTAATCTCAAATTTTAAATTAAATTTGTGAAAATTAAAAAGTGAAGCAACCAAATTAAAAAAATTAAAGTGTATTAAAGTGTGAGACTTAAAAATTAAAGTGTTGAAATCAAAATAAAAATTAATAAGGAAACAAAACTATAGAATACGGGCTATTTTTAAAATTCACCCTTAAAAGAAAAAAATAATATGAGTACAAAATTATAAAATATGGAATGACAAGAACTAACTTGCTAAAATTCATGTTGGTTCATTTAATTTGTACGTGAGCCAACTAAACTCACATTATTTTCAAATTAATTAAGTTGAGTAGTTCACTAGTTATAAATAAGTTTTGTTATTTACATTTTTACAAAAAGTAATATAATTCCTTGGAGTAATAAAGTTATAGTATATATATTATATATCATCGGTAAAAAAAAATTAAAACTAGTAAAAAAATAGAAAGATAATAATCTTTAATATGTTTTTCAAAATTACATTTTGGTAACTTTATTTTGATATTGATATTTTGTTAAATGAATTTTGTATCTAATGGTAATATAGTTTCAACTAATAAGTTAGGAGAGAGCACGTTTTCAAGTAAAAGTCTTTTGATCAAATTCAAATAAACTATTGAAATTTAATTATTTTACACTTATATATATTAATTATTAATTATCTTTGTTTTACATCGTCTAGAGTAAGTCATCAATGTTGTTTATAAAACTGAACAACCCTTAACTTAATGAGATCTTATTGGGTTAAGTTAGATCTGAGTTTCTAACATGATATCAGAACCCTGTTTTTGGTCTTCATGTGCTTATACTTTGACCTTTACTACAGTCTTATCGTAAATATTCACCTTTGTTCGTCGAATGGAGGGGAATAATTGAGTATCTTTACCACACATCGTCTAGAAATAAGTTAATAATTTTGCTTATAAATATAAACAATCATTAATTTAACGAGATTTTATTCGGTTAAGTTATACTTAAATTTTTAAAATTAATAACAAATATGTTTATATTGTTGAAAGTCCAAACTCTAATGTACCCGAAGAGGAAGCGTTATCAGTTGCTAGAGCTTAGCAGCAGCATGTTTGTGCCGCTTCTTAAACTCTCTGACTTATATTTGATTGATAAATATGAATAACATAAAATAAATAAATTTTATTAAGCATAATTAAATATAAATTAATATAAATAATCAATGTTTCGTAGTGAATAAAACAACTATTAACTAAGAAAGAAAAGTAATTAAAGGCATTCAACCAAGTACTCAGTACACAATAGATTCGTTTATCAAAAAGTAATATCTATGTAGAAATTCCGTTCATGTATTAAAGAAAGAAAAGCAAAAGGCCTGGGACCGGGAAAGGAAACTACAAGGAAAGTGGCCTGTCTGGTTCTGATTATAAATAATCTGTTTATACCTAATACGAGTTTGCAAATAATCACAGCTTCAAAAGTCCAACTTTGCAACTCAGTGGAATGGACCCATGGTATATGTAAAAAGATTGAAGAATTTGGTCCTTACAAATATAACCAAACCACACTAACACTAGCTATACTAGAGACTAGAGAACAGTACTAAACAGGTGTTAAAAATAACGCTTAAAATATATTAAACAGGATTAAATAGTTAGAGTTAAATATTAAATAGAATTAATTAGTGGTGTTCATGCAATTTGAATAATGTAAAATATTTAAATTAGGGTTTTTTATGGTATAAATATATAAACTTGAAATAAACATGTTATTTTTGTTTATATTATTCGAATTTTTTTAGGAAATAAAAAATCATAAATTTTAGATATAAATATATTAAAATTTTTAATTTATTTTATAAAATTACACTAAATTAAGTCTATAAACATCTCATGTTAATATTACGTAGTTTATATAAGAATAGGTAATAAAATATGAAAATTCAGATATAATATATATTTTAGTGATTATGAATTATAAATATTATTTTACCAAATTTCATAGGCTCATCGTGGTTATAAAAAGGGAACTAACTTCCTCAGTATTCCACATCCAAAAAACTACAAAGAAAACCTGAAAATTAACATGTCTCCAAGAATACTACTTTTTCTCTTAGCTTTGGTTGTTCTGACCACTTCATTCACTGTTGATGCTGATGATGATCACAAACCTGGCTATCGTGGTCCACATAAACCACCTCATGGTCCATATAAACCACCTCATGGTCATGGTCCACCTATTTTAGAAGAAAATATAGAAGAATTAAATGGTGGGAAACCCCCTAAAAGACCAATATATCCCCCAAAACACAAGCCACCACATCAAGAAGAGCCATTATCGGAAAGCAAACCATTCGATCATGGTGGAAAACCTCCAAGAAGGGAAGACCAGCCACCACATCACCACGATGAGCCTCGTGAGGGCCATTTCCCGGGACACCCTCCGGAATTGGATGATATTGAAGGCTCTGATGGGAAAAAGCCACCTTACAAGCCACCACACAAGCCACCTCACAAGCCTCCCACGGACAATTAATTACTCTTATTACTGAGTGGGACTGGGCTAGTTCACTACTTTTATGTATTTATGTAACGACATTGCAATGTATCTACATGTGCTTTGTTTAGAAATAAGAGATATGCATCCTTAACCTGTGTTTGTTTGGGGTTTAATTTAAAAAAGACACAGAAGATGTGAGTTCACCTACTGGTTACCATTGAGTGCATATTGAGCTAATTAATTTGCTTTGTCGAATATATGTTATAATCATGAATATCATCTTATTTCAGTTTTATTTATACATATTGTCCTACTATTATTAGATAGAAAAAAATAAATATTTTAACAATTACATCGAACACGAACCTGATCCAACTAGTAGTCGAAATCATCAAACGAATTTACCTACGAAGACGAGTTTGTGTCCGTGTACACGACGATACTCATAGAGTGCTCCTACCTACGCATAATAGCTTTGGGTATTAGAAGTTCCATCAACCTTCCTTTTTTATGGACAACGAGGACTTTAAGTATAAAAGAATGTGACATAATGAGAAGAGAGCTATTCAATTGTAACACTATCTATGCAATTGGAACCTTGATGTTATTGGTCATGGAAACAGGATCTATAGTAATGACTAACTTTGTGGTAGTTAAGGTCCCAGTCCAAACATAGAAGAGATAAAGGGGACCATGAAAAGGTTAGAGGTTTTTATAATGCTACCATGAAGAAGGATGTTCGCAAGTAACAATTATAGCACGGTCCTTGTCAAAAAAGACCAGGGGCCAAATACTTAGTGTAATTGGTTAATTTAAGGTATGAGATTTACATCTCTTTCTTTGGTTTTTTATGTCAAAATATTGTAATACATATACTCATCTCTCTCTTTGACTTTCCGTGTGGGACCAACACAATGACACATACCATAACCAAAAGACACATCTATTCTAAATGTATCCATCTTGAGTACTCCATCTAACTTCATAAATCAACTCATCTAATCCTCTGTCAAAAGGAACTCAACAACACTACATATAACATATTTAAAGTGGAAAACTTCACTTTATTACTATAAATTTCACACACAAAACAAACACAAACCCTATGAATGTATCATCTAGACACAACGTGTAGTCTATCCAACTACTATCATGTTACCCTTATACAGGTATACACTGATAGTCTATCTAAATACTATTATGTTATCCTCACGTAGGTACACATCGATAATGTAAGCACAGTAACATGTAGTACAAATAAACACTATCTATATGCAACATAAATTTGCAAACTACATAATCTACACTAACACAAATATGCAAACTCTCCTTGAATGTATGAAACACTCCCTTTAAGTGTATGCAAATCATATAATCATAACTTAATAATGTAGTTCACACTACACTCACCACCCTATGCAACAAATAGCATGTTAACAATCAAACACAATGTACAAACAAACACAAGTGGCGCATACTTTTCCCTTTTTTTGACATAGAAAGTCAAAGAAAGCACACACAAAGTATGCAATATACCATACCCATTTATGAAGGAGAAAAGTCAAATAGAAATGAAATAATCTTACCACTCATGCAACGCAACAGAGAAGATTAAAGTAAACACAAAAAAAGCAACACATGAAGTCATACTAAACATACAAAGAAAAACATCGAGATAATAGCAAGGTAAATGCATGTAACAAACACCAACCTGAATTCATAGACAAACCAAGAGTAATGCTAACAAAAACATCTCCATAATGCGGTACATAGCATGGAGTCCCACATTTATACATGTTGTGTGAGGGCATAAAGGGCTTTACAATGTGCATACATCACATCGACAGGACTGGCGATCCAACAACAATGCATATAAACTTTTCAACGAATCTAAAAAAAGATGTTGACTAATAGTCCAACTATCTTCCAAGTTGGCACATCCCTAGTGACTCAACAATCTTCCCCAAACATCAATGCTATTTAAATGTGTTAGTGAATCCCTAAGCAGGTGTTGACTAGGAGTCCAACTATCTTCCTAGTTGAGACACTTCTAGTGATTCAACTATTCTTTTCCAACAACATTTGACTGTATTCAATCCTGCAACCTCATCCCATACTATGCATACACATACAAAAAGACATCCGAGAAGACCAAAGAAAACATATGTCATGCATTTCAATGACAAGTAATAATATATCAACTACAAGTGATAAACATGCAATAACTCACTACAATAAGGATACAGGTAAACACATAGGAAGACAAATGACACAAGAGATTATAAATAATGCATGCAAGAAGTTATGCTCACAATCCTATTTATACATTGTTCATATAAAGTGATGTAAAGAAGAAGGGAGCATCACAAGAACACAACAACATAATATAAACCCATAAATAAAACAAACAAAAAGGATACCAAACACACAGAGGATTCCCTTTGGCACCATACAAAATACACACACTTCTCCCACTAAAATTATGCATTTGAGGCAATAAACATGTTATATATCATATTCTCAAAAGTCCCAACTCAGAAGCTTCTACATACAAAAGGCAACAAGATATATAGAACAAGGGAAGCAACCAAAGCTTGTTCAATAAATCAGATGGTCCTTAATGAATAGTCAATACAATCAATGTAAATATCCACATGTCCATCAATCCATAATGTATCCAAGTAGAAGTATGACTAAAAATTTGATGCATGCTCTGTGTGTGCTATACTAAACATGATTACTCTATATGACCTCATAAAATTCTTATGTGAATAAAGAAAATGGAAATATATACTCAAATTGAACCAGACTTCATAGGTCTACATGTAGTCTTTATCTCTCTCTCTTCACTAATGTAAGTGCAAGCTCAGAAGAATTCAATCAAAGCTAGTAAGAGTAGGTTGAGGTTTGGGTAGAAGAGATGAAATATTTAAGCAAATGCACACCTTTAGACAACCATACTTTCACTTTAATCATAGAGCTTACAACCATAAGAGGTAACCCTTTAAACTCATGATCTTTTCCTTGTACTTCTCAATTTTGAAACATATATAAATTTCCAAACCAAAGATCATTTTCACTAATGATTTTTCATTCATTTATTCAACCTCCTCTTTTTCTTTTTCCCTTTTTTATCCTTTTTTCTTTTCTTTTCAAACTCTTTCCTTTAAGCTCGAGAGTAATACAAATAATCCCAAAGAAAATATGTTCAACAAGACAAAGTTGAAACTTAACAAAGGAGTACCAAGTATATGAGATGCAAAGAATCAAAAGTATAACATAAAGGCTCAAGAGGGTAAATTGAGGATAAGTAGACAAGTATAGCAAGAAGGATCAAACAGTTAAAAGATTACCTAAATCATTTTTTATCCAATAAGTACCTAGGATTTTGCCTCAAGGGACACTAAACATGGATTCTAAATCTTGTTAGAGATATACAAATCATTTAAGAAATAAATCCACACAAACTTCTCAATAATATCGATACAAATTCACAACATTAAGACATGTGTAACAAAAAGTTCATTTTCAATAAAATACAAAAATTTAGCCATACAACGTTCAATGAATACACATATCAAGATAGCCATATTTCAATTTAAGTAAAAAGCATGTCAATCATATTATAATTAGTGATCCCTCAAAAATTTATTTTACATGCAAAAGGATAGTATGGTAGAAGAATGTGCAGAATTATACTAAGAAGAGAAAGAAACAGAGAATGAGAGAAAAAGAATGTCAAAACGTCAAATACAATAAACAAGCGAGAAGACAAGGATGGTCTCAAAGGATAATATATACCAAAAATATAAGGATGTACATCAAGAGATATTATCAGCACAAACCGTATAATGTTGTCTTTAAAGAGAGAAAAGGCAACAAAATGCACATAGTTGCTTCAAAAGAGAGCATTAGTAACACTTACATAATTGCTAGTCAAGAGAATGAAAGAAACTGACTAACTAATGAGAAACATAAATAACACCCCCCAAGAAAGAGAAGAAACAAAGGATGCTACAAAAATATCTAAGCATATGAGAAAGAATCATGTTCTAACTAATAAACAAGAGACATGCATAGACAAGGTCAACATCCCAAACACTTGGAGTGCCAACTAATCACAAAAATCTAGTCACATCAATGCATGTAAGTCAAGAGACCTAAAGATAGGTAGATAATCTATATGACATATAGATGCACAAGGAAAACCTAAACAAGCACAATAGAGAAACACTCGTGTACTCACGAAAGTAACACACCTCAATTTTCTCCAAAAAGATACATATAAAGCATAAGAGAAGGAAGAGCATGCAAAAGATGAATAAAAATCAATAGGAGACTAACAAAGAACCAACACACAACATACTAGGTATAAGAAAGAAGAACCTAGTAAAATATGTGAGATGCATTCTATATGACATGGCATATGAATGAAAGAACTATAAAAAAAATCCTAAAACTTGGACACTACATGATGAGAACATGTGACATGATGCTCATACAAAAAACTACAGAAAAATAAGTAAGCGACAAGTAAGGAAAACACACAAAAAAAGTATGTCAAAGCAACTAGTTGGGGAAATACTAGTAAAATCAAATAGTTAGGCATAACTATAAGTAGGTCAATTAGCATACTATGCAAGACAAAGAAGTGGTGAGAGAAAAAGATATGCATGAATAAGAAAACAAGGAGCATATAGACAAGAAAAGTTTATGAAAATACATAACCTCACAGAAAAAATATAGCCCATACCTAAGATGACAAAAGGGCATAAACATACAAGGTCTATGTATGTGTAGATAGTGTTCTAGGATCAAGTACCCAGGAAATTAAGCTCAAACAGAGGTGGACCATTCTAATACCATTTGAAGATTCCCATAAGAAGGAATAGTTACACAAAGGTAAATTATTCTTTCAACTCAAATAGGTAATTAGGACCTAGGGGTAAAAAACCAATCATGTAATCTTATCACAAGCCCTATGTCAATTCGGCCAAACAAACCTCACAGCGTGAATTAAGCAATTAAGTTAGTGGAAGTACAAAAAAAACATGTTCAATTCAATACACAACAAAAATAACAAATAGATACAATTTCAACAATCTACAGAATACAAACAAGTGATGGTGTGCCTTATAGGCTCATGTCCACAATTGCAACATGCATACATGGAAAACACTACATAGCTTATGATACAAGCATACATACCTAAAATCTAAAAGGATTTCCTATCACCTTAAGACCTCGTACATGGGAACATATTCGGTAAATAATGATTATATTTTCACAATATCAATTAAACATACATAGCAAACCCAAATAAAGAGTTTGACACTTGTTATGCTTCCAAGGTAAGGAGATATAGACTCCTAAGAAACTCACACCAAACTCATATGTAGATAAAAATACAGGTTATACTAATAGACAATCTAATCATACATGACTACAAGAAGGAGTTCAAAACCTAATACATAATCAGGTTAAGGAGATACTACTCCTTAAAGACTTATGTCAAAAAGGTAAACAACAGAGAGATAAACTCCTAACAAATAATCATAACAATAGTAAAAATAATCACAAACAAACAATATAAAGCATAAGTAATATTCAAGAGTCAAAAAGCTAGCAATAAATAATAAAAAAATTCTATCCAGAGTTTAAACTTTAACACGTAGAGACATACATTATTTAAAATTTGATTGTACCAACTGTACATTCAAACATGTGCAATATTAGATATAATAAGGTAAATGCACATAGAAACCCTATCTATATGGTAACATCCTTGGGTTATTTAAGGCAACTGCTCAACCACAAACAATCCACTAATTAGTAAAACAGCTACAACTCTGATAAAAAATAAAATTACTAATACCTCTAATAGTTGGGACCTTTCTTCTAGCTATCTATTATTGCTTTTGCTTATTGCTTCCACAACAAACTGGTTCGATACATAAACTCGGATCACCTTTAAAGTCAACATCACTCAATATAGTATGATCAATAATAAATAAACGAGTACTATGTAATATGGACTATCAACAAAACCACCCTTGAAAATGAATACTCAATAATCATCTCTTATTGCACATAACCAAGAGATATGAGAACTTATATAACTTAGCTCAACCCATTCTCATAAAGATGTTCTCATATAAGAAAAAGTTGTACAAGGGAAACTATCAACCAACACATGGCTTACACATAAAACCCACTCACAAATGTCTTCTTGAGTATTCACCATTCAAAAGCACCATTTTACTTACACAATCACGAATCATTAATACTAAACAAACACTCAAGGTATTAGTGATCTAGAAACAGAAAATGAGATGTCAATTTGACAGAACTCTGCTACATTTTTCTGAATAACAAATAAGAAAAAATGATAGGTATTTATAGAACTCAAATTTACCACCTTGTCGACCACCTTGGATTTGCCACCTTGCTAACCACCTCACCAAGGATGGTGGTGAAGGTGGTGCTGAGCAAGATGGAAAGCTTGGTGCCGAGGTGCTAAAAGGTTACATTGTTTGTTCCAAAATTTGTCTAATACTTTCCATAAATACCCTTATCAAAAACGAACAAAAAACATAAGTATACCTAACTATATATGTGTATGTATTATTAATTCATAATAACTAATCTTATATAAATTAGGATAAATACACTAAGTAAGAATAAAACAGATACTGTGTTTTGTATATGGAAAGCCAACATACAGACACAAGTACATTAAGACTTACAAATACCTTTTTGTCTTAAGAACTATAGAACATTTTTCATCTTGCCTCTTTAGAATTCTACAAACAAGTATACTTCTAATCTTGATTCTAACTTCTTGATCTTTCCTTTTAGAATACGTGATGGACAACACATATGCGAATATGGCATAAGCTAGGTTTATGACCATTAAACAACTCTAAGGGAATCTTGGGAATAAAGTAAGATCAATAGAACTACATTCAGGAAGTACATTGCCGTTTGTATGGGGGAATATTGGGAGTAAGGTTAGATCTATAGAGCTACATTCAGGAAGTACATTGCAGTTTGTATGGGGGAATATTGGGAGTAAGGTTAGATCTATAGAACTACATTCAGGAAGTACATTACCGTTTGTATGTAATATTCCCTAGTGAACTAGGCAATGATGAATAAATCATCATGTATCTTACCATGTCAAGCAATGTTCTATTTCTCCTTTTTTTTCAACAACAAACTTTTGTGGTGTTCTAAGTGTTGTGAGCTATGATATAATATCATGCTCAAGATCTAGATCCTTGATTTTTTGTCAAGGTATTCACCACCTCGATCTTATCGAAGTATTTTCAACAATTTAGCCAACTGATTTTAAAGTTCAGTATATAATTAATTTTCTGAACTTTTCAAAAGTTTCTGATTTTCTTTACATTAATTAGGAATATGTACCCATACCAAGAATAATCATCAATGACGAAGCTAAAACTTTGAGCATCTTTCTAATATGAATCGTATTTTGTTTGGTAAACAAAGTGCCTATTATTTGTATATTCCTGGTAGTCTAGTAAGTATCTTGAAGAATTATCTAAAGTGCCAAGTATTTCCATGCATGACAGGGTAATATCGTAATATGTACCATTTTAGAGAGAAAAAACATAAAATATATTCAAGTAGGATCAGAAAAGTATGAACCACTTAAGAATACAGGTGAGTTATAGAGTATTTAATTCTCTCTCTTAAGATGTATTCACCCTTCAATAACCACATTATTGATTTGGCAAAAAAGAAAAAGAAAAGAAAAGAAAAGAAAAGAAAGAAAGAAACCATATTATTGAAAAAACAATAAGTGGGAAATAAAGAAAATTGGCAACAGATATTTGGCGACCAGAGGAAAAGAAGGATGATAGTTTCAACCATAGGTCCCACTTACATCAATAGAATCGAGGCCGTTTGCTTTAGCCACATTGAAATTGAAACACTAAAGATATGGGTTATTAAGTATTTTAGGTTTTATAATTGCGTGAGTTTAATTAATTTTATAATTTAAAAATATAATAAATTAAATAAAAAGTTTCTAAAAATTTAAATATTTTTTAAGGATAAAATAAAAATTATATATTTTATTAATAAAAATATTTAAAAAATAATATTTTATTCACACTTTTTTTCTTTTAATTATATTTTTTATATTTTATTAATAAAATAACGATAAAAAAAAGAGAGAAAAAAGATAAATAATATATAAAGAGAGAGAAAGAAAGAAAGAGGAGATAAACCGATTTTTCAAAGTTGTTTTATTAATAAAATATATAAATTTTATTTTATTTTATAAAAATTTTAAATTTTAAAAAATTTAATTTAATTAATTATAATAATATACCATACATAAAAAATCATGAGATTAAAATATATAAATAAAATAATTAACATATTAAAATGAACATACATAGAAGGTTAAGTGTAGAATTTTTATGTAATTTTATCAAAGGATGAGGTGAGGTCGGGTTTGACATTGTTGTATTTATTTTAATTGTTTGTGAGGTTGTGGTAGATATTATTTACCGTGTTGTGAGAATTTGTAAAAATAGTATATTTTAATAAAGTTTATATTTAAAAATAAAATAAATTTAAAATGATGTTCGATATGTATTAGATGTAATATATAAATTATAGATAAAATTATATCGTATATATCTTAATGATCGTTAAAAAGTTAAAATAAAATGTATTTTAATTATAATATTATATTTTTTAAATAAATATATCAAAAATTATATAAAATGGTAATAAATTTAGATTGGAAGCAAGAAATGTGATCTCTTAATTCACCCTCTAAAATTATTTTTCCTATTGGATTTTCCTCAATCAAATTCTTATCTAATTCAAGAAAAATTGATAACACTAGCAATTATGTAACAAGAGCTTATACTTACGGTCATTTTCGTCGACGTTTTTTCCGTGTTCTGATGGCAGCAGACGAATGCCAAAATACAATGCGCGCGAGTACTAATTTCACATTCCACAGTACTGTAACTTGATTGGTGTTTACGTGTAATTTTCTGCC
Source organism: Hippophae gyantsensis (assembly GCA_030763125.1). Lineage (NCBI taxonomy): Eukaryota > Viridiplantae > Streptophyta > Magnoliopsida > Rosales > Elaeagnaceae > Hippophae > Hippophae gyantsensis. The sequence continues at coordinate 13,392,005 of CM061028.1, forward strand.
TTTTTCGCAATTACGTCAATGTTCATGATTCCACAAATTTTATATAAAGTTATCTGATATGAATTTTAAAACTCTTCTTTAAAAATTTAATACTATTTCATGCTTACCTCCACTAAATGCCCATAGAATCAAGTATCCCATAAAATCAAGTTTATTATATACAAGTTAATTAAAAATGACTCATCTTATAATATACATATATTGTGAAATCATTATAACCTAACTTTTGTTTTGGTAAACCAATATTATAATTTTTAATTCTAGTAATTTTATTCTTATAATTTTATTTTTTTATTTTTTAATTTATGTACTTTGAACCCCTTAATTTTTTTTTATATTTTTAAAATTCAATTTTTAATTGGACTTCAATTTTGGAACAAATATACTAAAATTTAAAAAATAAAAATAAGGGCATTCAAGTGTGAAAATAAAAAAAATAATAAAGAACAAGACTATAAAATATAGATCATTTGTGAAATTCACCTTCAAAAGAAAAGAACAATAATAAAGAAATAAAAGTATAATAATACATGTGTTAATTTCAAATAATTAATTAATTAAATGATATTTAAAAGATATTTTTAAATAATTAATTAATTATTTATTTAAAATATGTGAAAAAATTTCAATTATTGATAAATTATATATCGAAATACATTTTTTAAAACATGTATTACTAACATATGAAAAATCTCATATTATTGATAAATTGTATCAAAATACAATAAAATATTATTAAAATATCATTTTAAAAATATAGATTAAAAAATATTAAAAGTAAATAGTAATACTTAATAAAAAACTTGAATAAAATAATCATTAACTAAGAAAAAAAAGTAATTAAAGGCATAAAACCAGGTAGGCAGTAGATTATATATAGATTTGTTTATCAAAAAGTCAAGTTTATGTACGTAGAAATTCCGTTCATATATTAAAGAAAGGAAAGCAAAAGACCTGCGACAGGGAAAAGAAACTACAATAATGAAAGTGGCCTGTCTGGTTCTGATTATATATAAGTTATCAACAATGATCTGTTTTAACCTAATCCGAATTTGCAAATAATCACTGCTTCAAAAGTCCAACTTTGCTACTCAGTGGAGATTTTTAATAGACCAAGGTATATGTAATAACATAGAAGAATATATATGGTCCTTACAAATATGACCAAACCACACTAAAAGTATACTATAGGCTAGAGAATAGTACTATGACAGGTGTTAAAAATAACACTTAAATATATTAAATAGGATTCAAATGTTTAAAATTAAATATTAGATGTAATTAATTAACAGTTGTAATGAAATTTCTATCATATCCAATGTAAAATATCTGAGTTAGGGTATATTTTTTTAGAATAAATATATAAACTCAAAATATGTATGTTATTTTTGTCTTGGTATTTTTTTATGACATAAAGAGCCATAAATTTTAGATATATATAAAAAAATATATATATATCAATTTTTTTAAATTATTTTTTAAATTTATATCAAATTAAAATATCTAAAATGTCATATATATATATATATATTTCTATGTAATGTATCGTTGCTTAATTACTAATATTTCATAAAATATGAAAAGGGAACTAACTTACCCAGTAATTATAAATTTTATTACTTATAAATATTATTTTAAATTTCATAAAATATCTGAGTTAGGGTATATTTTAAATTTAGTGATTATAAATTTTATCACTTATAAATATTATTTTACCAAATTTTATAGGCTTGTTGTGGTTATAAAAAGGGAAATAACTTACCCAGTGATCCACATCCAAAAAACCTCAAAGAAAACCTGAAAATTAACATGTCTCCAAGAATACTTCTTTTGCTCTTAGCTTTGGTTGTTCTGACCACTTCATTCACTGTTAATGCTGATGATGATCACAAACCTGGCCATCATGGTTCACATAAACCACCTCATGGTGGTGGTCATGGTCATGGTCCACCTATTTTAGAAGAAAATCTAGAAGAATTAAATGGCGGGAAACCCCCTAAAAGACCATTATATCCCCCAATACACAAGCCACCACATCAAGAAGAGCCATTATCGGAAAGCAAACCATTCGATCATGGTGGAAAACCTCCAAGAAGGGAAGACGAGCCACCACATGACCACGATGAGCCTCGTGAGGGCCATTTCCCGGGACACCCTCCGGAATTGGATGATATTGAGGGTTCTGATGGGAAAAAGCCACCTTACAAGCCACCTTACAAGCCACCACACAAGCCACCTCACAAGCCTCCCACGGACAATTAATTACTCTTATTACAGTGTGGGACGGGGCTAGTTCACTACTTTTATGTATATATGTATCGACAATGCAATATATCTACATGTGCTTTGTTTAGAAATAAGAGAGACACTTCCATAACCTATGTTTGTTTGATGTTTAATCAAACTAAACACAGAAGATGTGAGTTCACCTCCTGAGTGCATATTGAGCTAATTCATTTGCTTTGTCGAATATATGTTATGATCATGAATATCGACTTATTTCAGTTTTAGTACTATATATATATATATATATATATATATATTGCTTTAGCTTTCGTTTTTATTATCTGCAATAATATATATATTATCCTATTATTATATAGACAAGAATAAACATTAATGATTAAGTTTTGAACGATTTTACCTAGCTAATTGATATCGATCTAACAACCAAATAACATTTATAAATTATTATTTGTCTATTTCTTTTTAAATTAAAATGGGTTTTCTATATCTATCTTCAATTATTAACATCTAGATCTCTATTAGAGTTTATCTACATCATGCTTGCTTTGACGTTTTATTATAGAGAAGAAAAAAAAGTATATTCCAGAGTTGGGACACTCACTACTTTTGGAAGCTCGATTCTTCTAGGATTTTTTTTCTTTCTAACATTCTTCTTTCGATTTAATATATATTATGTTCATTTTCTATTTCATTTGATCTCATTTATATATGGAGTAATAATACTGGTTTTGTGCAGTGTAATTAATTAATTTTTATTTTTTAGAAAATGATAACAAAAGAAGAACAAAATCTTTTTAGAAAGAAGAAAGAAAGAAATAAATGCATATTTATCACATATTTATAAAAAAAAGGAAATGAAAAATAAATAAAGGGTTCACGGGTTCTTTCCAAAATCAAAACAAAATAAAATAAAATTCACACAATAATTTTGGACGGTATTTTCTTTCAAAGGTTCTTATATTCTCTCGGGTGAGTTTATATCCTTGAATATCTCTTTATTAAGAAGCTCTTTTGATCATATCTATTAAGTTAAAGTCAAATCACCATATCAATAGGTACGATAACAGTTGAGAGGAAGAATACACCTGGGAGAGAGAGAAAAATGGACGACAACAAGAGATATTTGAGTTTATCTCTTTTTTAACATGTATCTAAAGAAATGTTAGGTATTGATTCCTTTTAAAGCTTAAGAACTCTATTTTTCTTAAGCGTGAACTACTTTATATTTGTAAAAAAATTCACCAATTGAATTTTATTTAATAATAGGTATCTTTATTTTTTTACAAGGTCTTGACTTTGTGGGTTATCAGAAAGATTTGATCCAAAGATCTTACTGCATTAATACCATCACTATTGCAACAAAAGGATTTTACGTTTGTTAAACGAGATTACATTAATTTTCAAATTAATTATAGGGTAGATAGAATCAAATTTAAATTTTAAGTCATTTTACTAATAGAATCGACTTAAATTTTAAGTCGATCCTACATGTTAACCTTCTTTAAATTTTAAGTTGGTCTTACGTGATAATCAACTTAAAATTTTAGCCGATCCTACGTGAAAATTGACTAAAAATTTTAAGCTGGTCCTATGTAGCAATCGACTTAAAATTTTAAGTCGGTTCTACCAAACAGAACTAACTTAAAAAAATGGTATAACTCTAAACATATTCTTGTTATTTTCTGCTAACCTTTCTACATGTTTTAAATCACGTAACAATAGAAAAGGAACAAAATATGTTTAAAATTTTTTTTAAAACCTTTTATTAATTTAAAAACCGGATATTAATTAATTATTTAAGAACCAACTTATAACAAAAAAAATAACTTACATATAATGCATATATACAAATTTAACTTAATTATAATATCAGTAAATATTATAAACAATTATATATATACATGGTATTTTAAGTCGATTCTACCGTATAGAATTGACTTAAAAAATGGTATAACTCTAAACATATTTTTTTTTTATTTTCTACTACCCTCTATGCATGTTTTAAATCATATAATAGCATAAAAAACAAAATATGTTTAAAATAGTTTTTAAAACCTTTTATTCATTTAAAAAATGGATATTAATTAATTATTTAAAAACCAACTTATAAAAAAAATAACTTACATATAATGCATATATACAAATTTAACTTAATTATAATACCAATAAATATTATAATCAAGTATATATGTGCATGGTATATTAGATATAAAATTACTTATATTCATTACTATATGTAATAGATAAATACATAATAAGAAGATATATATTCTATTCCATATCAACATATTCTTCTCATGATTTTTGTTATGACCTCATAATTTAAAACATGTGTTTCACTCATTTTTTTCGTAAATCTTCAAAAATTTGTCTATTGTAACGTTTTACTCCAATCAAAGAAATACATGTATTTAAATTCAAAATAATAATTTACATCATGAATTTACAAAAAATAACTTATATATGTTAAAATATCAGTATATTAGTTATTTAAGAAGTATACATGTAACATTATCTTAATGCTATCATGGCCTCAAGTGAAGAAGCTTAAAAACAGACGTAACTTGCTATGTGAAATATTAAATCTAAATTCTTTGATGCTAATAAATTTAAAAGTATAATTATGAAACAAATGAGCACATCAAATAGCACCTAACAAGTATTACAATTCACGAAACATAAATAAACAAAACTTATTTCATAATTAAAATCATAAATTCATTAAAAATAACTTATATGTTTAAAGAGTATTTAGTTAAAGAGATCATCATATCTTTAATTGAAATATTGATATTTGAGATGATCTCGCTCATAAATTTCATAACAAAGTAACCAATTATAACTCCATCACTTTGTTGTAAAATCTACAAAAAAAAACAAGTATACATAATTTATCAATTCAAACATATTTATTATTCAAAAGTATAATTCATTAAATTAATAAAATTCATTCTTAATATTCACTTTCATATACCATAACTTTATCTAATATAAGCTTCTATGATTTTTAAGAACAATGCACTTTTTCTTATTCCACAACTTTCATGCCTTATCAAAGTTCCAAAGAGTTAGTATTTTCATATGTATTCAATATTACAAAGAACAATATAAGAAAATTGCTATTTATATCTCTTACATTTCAACAACTATTTTTGTGTCTTTATTCAATTCTATGGAAGCTGAGTCACAATTATAAGCATGATTACCATATATATCAAGGATTACCAACATCCAATGATCTTAACCTTGTTCAAACTTTAGTGACCAATGGATTATTAACTTTTGATTTCTCTAAGTGTTAATGCTTTATTACATAATTATTTCACTCTTATGCTCGCATCTTGCTCTTGATATTGATTCATATACGATGAATCATAAATCATCGCCAAACGTGACTAGTGATTAACTTCAATTCGATAGTAATATACCCTACATAAAAGCAATATATATAATTAATTAGATAATATAAACATAATTATATGCTCTACATAAATAAAAACAATTTACTGATTAAGGACTCACCTTGTTCGTACATAAATTATACTTAAGTCGATCATTTGAAACTCAAATAATTGCAATATGTACTCGATTGATATATAAGATTATCCAATGATTATACCAGATATTTTTTTAAAAAGTGGCACAGTCCATCCATCATTCATACTATTTTTGCTCACAACTATCATCATCAAAGATCCAAGATTTTTATTGAATTTTATAGCATACTCATAATTATATTTTTCCATGGATTCTTATTGAATGATACAAGTTTCCCATGAGATACTTCATTTGCAACACTTACCAATTTCGGTATAATGCACTAAACAAGAACAATTATATTAGTAACAATAAAAGTAGAATAATAAAATGCAAGTAGTAAAAAAGTTTCATTTTAAGTAAAAATAAATAGCACAATGTCAAAATTTAACACAACTTGATTTGATGGTCAAGCCACGTATTGCCCAATAGCTTTTTGGACTATGGTAGCATCAAAGGGCATTGGTAATAGACAATAATGAACCAATGATTGATCAATTACTACCTCTTCGATCGATCTAGACATTATTGGATCGATCGAGCAACCTATATACTAAATGTTCCAATATGTCTTATATCAAAATCTAACATGCTAAAGAGCAAGGGTATACCTAAAACATGTTTATTTGAACTTTAGAAGTTTCTTCGGCTTGAATAGCAATCTTGAAAATGTGCTTATAATCTAAATTACATTTAAATGTTTTGTTCATGGATATCACCAACACTCATAAACCTTACTCTATCCCTCTTTGACATATTGTGTGACAAAACCTCTCGCATATTGCATAATACTCATAGGAAAAATAAAAATTTACATAATAAAGCTATCTTATGTTCCGGTGAAGCCATATAACTTAATCTTAACAACTCTTATATAGATTGAAAATTAAAACAACAAATGGGTAGAGAACTTGTCTCTAAAGACTCATTATTTAGTACTTAAATGTATATAACAATATAAAAGTGAAGAAACAGACATAAGTAGTTAGTAACAATAGGAAAAACGTTTAAGTATTACTCCCCTATATGACATATTGAATAGATTTGAACACTCAATGTGTTATCCTTCTATATTCAATCTCTCACATTGAATAATATTTCTCATATTAGGTACTCTTCCCCTATTTCCATTTTCTCTCTCCCTTTTTGTCACATGAATATGTAATATAACATTGAAGCTTAGATTCAATACGATCAAGAATAAGATGTATGCAATGAAGGAATTTCCTCTAAGTTCTACGACTCTCCAAAATAAAGTATAAGAAAATAAAAATTTATAAAATCTAAAATATGTAAACTTTTCTTTCTTTAAACATGGTTAGAACAAAACATTCAATTGATAATAGTAATCTTGTACAAATTTTGACTCTCAATTGAAAGCATAAGTATATAGATAAGACACATAGACTTACTAACACATACGTTGACGTATCAACAATCACCCAAAAGTAAGATATATGTTTGAACTGTAATATTATGTTAATTTATTCATTTATGACCAATATTGAAATATTCAAACAAAAAAAGTATCACCCATCATGAAAATTTGCAATTGAATCTTTACTTTCACAAAATAAAATTATTTATCAAGAGAGAGCTTAAAAATTTTAGCATTCTCCTCTTTTTGCATACAAGGGATTTTTTAATCACTTATTTATTTTTCTTTATTTTTTTAAGGAAATATGCACAAGCCAAAAACCTAGTATGATGACTTTCATAATAGTTGTGAGGTAGCTCTCTACACTCATTGTAGTAGCTTCATACATAATAATAGATACTCTTTTAAAATTAAGTGTCTCTTTACAGTAAAATTTTAAAATGTGAAAGACCAAGCTCAAACATAGCTTTGCAATTAAGGTTAGCTCAATTCCTAGAATCTTATCTAAAGCAATCATATGTGTTTTGGGAGTGTATGAGTAGGTTCTTGTCAACATAGATTATCACATGTGAAAAAGTATGTAAATGCCCAAATCAAAATATCAATTTACATAATGTAAAGTCAACCAAAAAAATGAGATATTATGAAATAAATGTAAAGTTTATGTCAATCTTAAAACAGGTCTACTCCCTTTTTATTTTTATAAAAACTAAAGAAATATCAATAAAAATAAAAACAAATAGACAAAAAAACTAGAAATGATCACCTAGGTTTAATTAAGCACTCAAACAAAGGTACCTAGATGAATATTAAATGTTGGTCAAGTGACCAGAAAGAGATTATCTTTCCTAATCTAAACATTCTTGGATTTTGTTTTCCTTTTATCTTTGGATTGGAAATCAAATACCTTAGTTTCCATTGGCATGTTCTTGGTGATAATTAGTCCTAGAAGTAAATTTTTTGAAATTTCACTTGTCTCTTTGAACCAGCAACTTCATACTTTCTTGCAGAATTTTGGAAAATGTTACTATAATTTTCATTCATCCTAGAATATTATGCACCATGCATAGATGGATGATGATATCTAGTCCTATATCTAAAAGCATGGAGAATTATTAAATTTATGAGCATTTATTAAAAATCTATAGTTGAACCTAATATAACATTTCCTATCATAGTGATGACAAATAGACACAAACTTAATAGTTTTATTAATCATCGATGAAATGGTTATTTATGCATAAATAGTAACTATGGGAGTAGAGTTAGAAGGATTTACAAAGATGGTTTTTGATGTTGGATGAATGGAGCTCTCATCCTTATAACCAATTCTATATGTATCATGTGAAGAAAGGTTAGAAAATTTTACAAACTGAGTTAATTTTGACAATGATGGTGAAGAATTCTCATCCATATAGCCTAGCCCTTTATTTTCTTCAAGAGGTTTTTAATAGTTAAGAACTTTGTTTAGCTTTTCATCTCTAATGGTCAACCTTTTTACGCCTTTCTTTGATTATTCAAGTTATTATATACGATTCTTATTTTCCTATTTAAGATCTATAAGACTTGAACTCAAAACATTAGCATGTTTAGATAGTTTATTTTTTTTCTTTTTCTATAATTGAGGAATTTATTTTAAAATATTTAATTATATAATTTAGTTTAGCTACATCCATTTGTCTCTTACTTCCCATTAAATCTATAAAAAACAATTCATTAAGATTACTTGCATTAAATTTATTGAGTAGAATTTAGAATCATTTTTCTCATGGTCTGAATCAATGTTAGACTTACTAGAGTATCCATTAGTAGTTGTAGTAAATTCCATGTAGTTGATGCCACGATATTTGAGTGATTAGGATTATCGTTGTTACTTTCTGAGTCACTAAGGGTAGCATTAAAAGCTCTTCTAGTTTCTTTCTTTTCATTAGCACACTTAACTACAATATGATCGATTCCATTTCATTTAAAACATCTCAATCTATTGAGATTATTTTTCTTACCTTTGAAAACCATAGCCTTTAGTTCTTTTGGATTCTAATCCCTTGATTGGCTTGTTTACCAGTTATTCTGTGAATTATTCTGGTTGAAGATTTTTTTGATCTTTTAATTAAGAATTTGAAAGTGATACCTTTGTTCTTTAGAGGTGTTAGAAAACTCATCTCAAAGGTTTGAAGTGAGGCAACAAGTTTCTCAATTTTGATGGTGTTAACATCCTTCATTTCATTAATGGCAGTAACCTTTGCAAAGAAGAGATCTAGTAATGAGCAAATAATCTTTCAAGCTAACCTAAAATCATCAATTTTCTTTCCAAGATTGAGATATTGATGAGCAAAATTGGCATCGTCGATCCTACCAATACTTTGGTTTTATATTTATAAAACTCTCGCAAGCGTACGGATTAAATCATTAATTTATTATTCAAACTTTTTAAAACAAAATTAAATCCTAAACATTCTATCATGATATTTGGGTTTTTGGGGTTTTTTAACCTAATAACATAAAAATAAACATAGATACGGATTCAATAAACATTTATGCAAATTTTTTCTTTCATAATAGTGGAGTATTTGTGGATATAATAACTAAGTTAATTATGCTTGCTCATATTGTTTAGGTTATTAAATATATAAATTGATATTTATTGATTCTCTCTTTTTTATATGAATACCACCTTTGGTGGGGTTAGATATTTTTTGTTAACTAAACAAATTAATTAACACTTATGGGTGTGGTTGATAACTAATTTGATTAGTTAAATTAATTCTTTTTTCTAAGAGATTGAAAACGAACCATTTAAATGTCACCTTTGGTGGGGTTAGACAGTTTAAACTTTATTCAAGGTGTCCAAATTAAACCTAAGGATTTAGTTATCCGAGTACTAACTTTCAAGTTTTAAAACCACTACTCAAAACATGTTGTCAAGACATTTTCAGATAATAATTCTTATAAAAAATTTTGAAATAGAGCTTCACTCTAACTACCAGACGATTGTACCAACAAATAAAATAGCACTACTCTAAATCAAACTCGATAACTAAACCTTAAAATCTAATTTTCAGATTTAAGTTTGTAATGAAAAATAATATATTTCTCTCTAACATTCTTAATATAAAATCTTGAATAAAAACAAAATCAATTTATTTTAGAGATTTTTACCTATTTAATATTTCGCAAGCATAACAACGTTATTATTATATAATGTTTACAAATAGCCAACAAAGTTAAATTTAATCTTAGACAAATTAAATATAACATGTAAGAATAAAATATGAAAAATAACTATAAAGAAAATAAATTCTTTATAGTACTTTGATGTTATTCATGTTGCTAGAAAACCTCCAAACGGAATTTGCACTTTCATTTATTGAATCATAAAGCAAATAAATTACAAAAACATAATTAGTTCTTCTCAAAAAGAGAAGAACTCTAAAACTAAGAAAAACTAAAAACTAAAAAAAACTAAAAAACTAAGAAATAGAGAGAAAGAAAGAGAAGAGAATATGTTTTTGAGGTGTTTTTAGGTGAAGAGAATGGGGGTATTTATAGGTGGGGTGTGGCAGCGTGCGTAGATTGGGGCAGATGGATATAGGCGTGCACGAACTGGTGCGGATGTGCGGAATGGAGCAAGGGCACGAGTGGAATAGAGAGTAGGCACGCATGGATTGGGCGATACGGCGGGCGCTGATGGGTGCGTGCACGCACGGATTGGGTGATGGGCGTGCGCACACACGGATTGGGTGATGTGCGCACGTTGTTCGATATGGCTGGGTATGTTGTGCACGTTGGCCGGTGCTGTTGGGCGACTACGTGCACGATTTTTTCCTTTTTGACATTTTTGACCCATTTTGTCCAATTTTTCCATATTTGTTGATCATTCCTTATTTAATTTATGATTATATTTGCGATGTATTGCCTCTGGTATTTTTCTTTAAGTCTTTAAGTTACTTTTTTAAGCGAAAATACCTGAAAAAGAATAAAAATACCAGTGATTCTGAAAAGATAGATTTATATAAATATATATCTTTTTAATCAATTAACGAGTATAAAATCATGGTAATTTTAGTACTTTTTGAGCACTCATCACAACCCCCAACCAACTTCTTGCTAATCCCTTAACAAGAGAAGCGATAAAAACTAAAAATTAAACTATCCTAAATCACTTCTATGGATTGACACGGTTGCATTTAGCGTATGCAACAAGCCTTTAAACCCCTAGGTTGTCCTAGTGGACGAGTTTGAGTCTCGTGAGGGTTTTCAATAATAATACCCATAAACATTGAACTTAATATAAAAATTAAAAGAAATAATAAAAACAACAACTTAGAAACTAAAATTACAACAAAATCAAAAATTAAATTTTAAGAATAAAAGAAAACAACATGAAACATAACACAAAAATATCTCATACTTTTAATCTACTTTAAGATCATAATTAAAATCTAAAGCATAAGTTATTTCAATCTTCTTAAATAATCCTGATTTATTATAATAATTAGTCAAAAATTAATTTCATATTTCATATCAAAAATGTATCAATTTAATTTCACTCAATTTCAGTGTCATGAATCTGAATTCACTTCGACTCTATTCCTCACAAGTCAATACTCTCAAAACACTGAATCCTATGAGTTCAAACACTCATACTAATTTATATGCGAAAGAGTTGATGTATAGAAATGAACTAATATGTTCGCATATGTATAAAGAAATAAAGGCTCAAAGTGTTATTTTAACATTAATCTCATGAAAGGAATCAAATGTATAAATTATAAAGATATCATATATAAAAATTATTTTCATGCATAAATCAAACTCATTAAGAAAAAATTTCAAGATATATGTCTTTTACAAATGAAGAAAATGCAATGACTTTGTAGGGAATTACTTCCTATATCTTTCTTAGCCTTTACTCACAACTTTGTATGCAATTTGGGTCATAGTATGTAGAATATACTATATATTCTTTATCTCTCTTTTTTTTTTTTGAAGATTTTTTCAATATATATATTTTTGTAGAGAGTCAACCCATGTATAGATTGTACCTTTTTTAGGATTTTGGTGAGTGATTAATGTGGGTCATAGTATATAGATTATATTATATATTATTTATCTCTTTATATTTTTCTGAAGATATTTTCAATATATATCATTTTTTAGAGAGTCAACCCATGTATAAATTGTATATTTTTTAGGATTTTGGTGAGTGGTTAATTTTGTGGCTTTTTTGTTTGATTTTGGTTTAGGTAACCTCAGATATATCTCTTTTTTTTTGTAGCAGTCATGCATGAATGAGATAAAAACATATACTATCAATTTTTACTCAAATCATTTAATCTAAGCAAAAATAATAATAAAAAATATACGACACTCTATTAAGATGGGAAAAAAATTCATATATTCAATGGTAATGCCTATAGAGATTATCTAAAAATTTGAAGAAATAAGAAATGTGTTTGGAATAGAAAAAATATATATTTCACTCTGAATAAAGGAAATTAGGATCAAATTATATCTCACAAAGGTAGTCTCCACTAAAAAAAATTCATAAACACCGATTTTGGGTTTAATATAATTTCCACATCTTATCAAGAAATACTAGTTAGGACAAAAATTAACTAATTACCAAAAAATAAATTTCATGATATGTTTTCAAAAAATTAATCTAATAGTGCAAAATACTTACCTATTTACTTAAATTTGATTTAAAAAAATGATAAATTTTTGTGAGAATTTTTTTTTAAATTCCAAAAATTACTAAATCACACAAAGAAAATAAAATCAAACATAAAAAAATGAAAATGTGAACATAAAAATAAAATAATTTTTTTTATTTTTATTTTTTAAAATTGTTTTTTTTTAAATTAAGCATGGTAACTTTTCACTATCCTGAACCTAGAATTTACATTGTCCTCAATGTAACAACTGTAAATTAAAGATAAAGAGAAAAGAGAGGAGAAAAATTACCTATTTCCTTAGAATGTGCAAGTAGTAATGGAGAAATACAGGTGCATCCATCATATTCATTAAAGTGCACACAGAAAGATTGATATGAACTTCTAACATCTCAACAAATATTTTAGTTTCAATAATTTTAAAATTATTCACATGTAATTAAACTAAAATAAACAATAGAAATTAAATAAATAAAACAAATAAAAGAAAATTACCTAAAATGATGGGTTGTCTCCCATCCAGTGCTTAGTTTAACGTCTTAGCAAAAAGTAACTTGGGATTTCATTTTAAGTAAACTCAATGTTCCCACATCATTGAGTCAATCAAACTTACAGGTAAGACAAGGTTGTCTACCTATATATTTTCAGTCATGCCCTATGAATTTTCATATTTTTCTGTACTTAAAACTAGGTGTATACTTGAGGGTTTTAGATAACCCAAGTCTAGGTGCAAGTCAAATAATTAAGGCATCAAAACACAAATGTACCTAGATCTAAAAAAAGTAACTAACTCCTTAGATTGTAATTAAAACTTTTAAATTTTGGAGATAGTTTTAGAATTTTTTTTATTTTTTTTAAGTACAATATCTAAGTTAAAATAACATAATCATTATTAACCAAGAGTGCTCCTAGGAAAGAATAGTGATGCTAAGGTTCCATAAAAACCATCATCTTAAACAGAGTAACGTTCCCAGAAAAAACTAGTGGCACAAAGGCTTCCAAAAACTAATCTCCTAGACACAATTCTCTTAGATCTTTACTTTTCATGCTATTAAAATTAAGTTAAGTTAATTAAATTAATAAAAATGTAGTTTATTTAAGTTAATAAAAATATAAGTTAATTAAGTTATTAAAAATCTAAGTTAATTAACTTAAACGAAAATTTAGTAAAAACCAAAGTTAATTAAGTTAAACGAAAATTAAGAAAAAAAAAATAGTTAAAGGAAAAAAAATTAAATTAAAAATTAAGCCAAAAAAAATAAAAAAAATTGGAAAAGGTAAAAGAAAAAAAAATAAAAAAATAGAAAATAAAGTTTTTGATTTTTTTAAATTTATTTTTTTAAAAGAAAATAATTAAAAAAATAAAGTTTTTATTATTTTATTATTTTATTATTTTTATTATTTTTATTTTATTATTATTATTTTATTTAAAATTTATTTAAGCTTTTTTTTACTTCAAATTTCAAAATTATTTTGCTATTCACGCTATAAATTTTTGTTATGAAATTTAAAATTTTAATTTGTTTTTGTATTTTTTTTACTATTCATGAACGGTAAGTTTATTTATTTTTTTGTTTTTTTTAAATGAGAAAAATTATTTTAAATTTTATTAAATTTTTTTTACTATTCACGAACAACAAATTTTTTTATTTATTAATTATGTTTTTTTGTTTTTTTTAAATCAAAATAAAAAAAATCACAATTATTTACAACACAAAAGGTTTATAAATTTTGATAAATAATTTAAAAACGTTATTCCTTCCCAAAGAACGGCGCTAAAAACTTGATGAGTAAAACCGACATCGTCGATCCTACCAATACTTTGGTTTTATATTTATAAAACTCTCCTAAGTGTACGAATTATTTCATAGAAAATGATAAGTATACTCGCAAGGTCGATCTTAGGAAGGAATATATGTGATTTTTAATTTATTATTCAAACTTTTAAAAACGAAAATAAATCCTAAACATCCTTTAACGATATTTGGATTTTTGTGTTTTTTTAACCTAATAACATAAAAATACACATAGATACAAATTCAATAAACATTTATGCAAATTTTATCTTTTATAATAGTAGAGTATTTATGGATATAATAACTAAGTTAATTATGCTTGCTTATATTATTTAGGTTATTAAAGATATAAATTGATATTTATTGATTCTCTCTTTTTTATATGAATACCACCTTTGGTGGGATTAGATATTCTTTGTTAACTAAACAAATCAATTAACACCTATGAGTGAGATTGATAACTAATTTGGTTAGTTAAATTAATTCATTTTTTAAGAGATTGAAAATGAACCATTTAAATGCTACCATTGGTGGGGTTAGACAGTTTAAACTTTATTCAAGATGTCCAAATTAAACCTAAGAATTTAGTTATCCGAGTACTAACTTTTAAGTTTTAAAACCACTATTGAAAACATGTTGTCAATACATTTTTAGATAATAATTCTTATAAAAACTTTTAAAATATAGCTTCACTCTAGCTACCGGGCGATTATACCAACAAATAAAAGAGCACTATTTTAAATCAAACCGTATAACTAAACCTTAAAATCTAATTTTCAGATTTAAGTTTGTAATGAAAAATAATATATTTCTCTCTAACATTCTTAATATAAAATCTTGAATAAAAACAAAATCAATTTATTTTAGAGATTTTTACCTATTTAATATTTCGTAAGCATAACAACGTTATTATTATATAATGTTTACAAATAGCCAACAAAGTTAAATTTAATCTTAGACAAATTAAATATAACATGTAAGAATAAAACATAAAAAATAACTATAAAGAAAATAAATTTCTTACAGTACTTTGATGTTATTCATGTTGCTAGAAAACCTCCAAACGGAATTTACACTTTCATTTATTGAATCATAAAGCAAATAAATTACAAAGACATAATAGTTCTTCTCAAAAAGAGAAGAACTCTAAAACTAAGAAAAACTAAAAACTAAGAAAAACTAAAAAACTAAGAATAGAGAGAAAGAAAGAGAAGAAAAGATGTTTTTGAGGTGTTTTTAGGTGAAGAGAATGAGGGTATTTATAGGTGAGGAGGGGAAGAAAAAATGGGTGAAAAAATGATTAAAAATGGTGGAAACGCGGAGTAGTGAATGATGACATCATTACTGACGTTATGTTGGCATGGGGCGTGGCGGTGCACGCGGATTGGACGCAGTAGTGTGCGGACTGGCACGGGCGCGAGCAGAATGGAGAGCAGATGCGTGCAGACTGGGCGATACCATGTGCGATGAGCTGGCACTGATGGGCACGCGCGCGCGCGGAGTGGGTGATGAGTGCAAGTTGTTCGACGCAGTTGGGTGGCTACGTGAGCGATTTTATCCTTTTTGACCCATTTTTTCCATTTTTTTCATATTTGTTGACATTTCCTCATTTTATTTATGAATATATATGCGATGTATTGCCTCCGATATTTTTCTTTGAGTCTTTAAATTACCTTTATAAGCGAAAATATCTAAAAAATAATAAAAATACTCATAATTCTGAAAAGATAGATTTATATAAATATATGATAAAATCATATAAATATATATATTTTTAATCAATTAACTTGCATAAAATCATGGTAATTTTAGTACTTTTTGAGCACTCATCAGATATGTGTTTGTAATATCACATAATTTAACATAGAATTAAGAAAAGGTCTTATTTTCATTCAACCTAATGTTTTTAAATTGGGTACCAAGCATGTAAAGTTTTGTTCATTTAACTTGTGTATTTCCCTCACATGTAACTTCTAAAATATCCCAAGCATGCTTAGTAATATCAACATTTGAGATATGATGAAACTCTTCAACGAATATAACACTAAAGATAGCATTAATACTTTTTTGGTTCCAGTTACTAACAATTTTATCTTGAGTCATTCATTCATTCCTAGGTTTAAGTGTAATAACATTATCTTTAGTAACTATAGGTAGTTTCCAAACATAAATAAAAGAGTTGCATACACACTCATTAATAGAACGTAGAAAGACTCTCATATGAGCCTTTCAACATGGGTAGTTAAACCCATAAAAGAAGGAAGCACAGGTTGTAGATGAGCCCTCTTTCAAATTATCCATAAAAATGTCCTAGGAAAAATATAAGTATATCTAGTAACTCTCTCGGATACCAATTGAAAGTTTTTAGTTACAGATCAAATTAACCAGAAGGATGAATAAGTAATTAATCAAAATTATGCCAAATTAAAATCTCATAAATGTCTAAATATGTAATCGTGTGTAAATAAAAAGAAGAAGAAATAAATAAAGATTGAAACATGATATTTTTGGTGTAACAACTTAGGCCACAATAAAACATACAATCGTGTGTAAATAAAAATTAAAACATGATATTTTTGGTATAACAACTTAGGCCACAATAATAACCTAAGAGGAAAACCATTAGTCCATCACACTATCAAACTATCCATTGTGAAAATAATATTTAATTACAAGGCCAGGATTTAAACTATCCATCATAGATAATTCCCCCAAGTAACCTACTTACAAGCCTCCATTTTCTTTCATACTCTCCACAAGTAATGTGTTCAAATATGGACCAACGTTCTAATAAACTCAGATCACACAAGTTATCAAACTCATTCAGTTGGCACCTGAAAAGTTTGCATAATAACACAAGTACAAAGTGTGTCATAGAGCAGATTCAATAAGGAAAAAACTTAGGTAGACAATTTAGTACAATATCAGTTAAATAAAATCAACTAGTAAATCCTAGAATAGAAATTGAAACACAAGTTCAATAAATATAGTTTCTTTAAAATTAAATAATCAAATAAAATAATTATAATATTACATGCACAATTATATGATCCAAGTATTCAAGAACATAAAAAAAAGCAATATTCACATATAATATCAAAAATTAAATAGGCTTATTAATCAATCAAACACAACCGTCAATATTTGATTAATTAATTAAAGAAAAAGGCCTAAACAAATATAATCTTGTTTTCGCAAAATGTTTTGAGAGAGAAAAATAATAATTAAAAAATTATAATGAATGTGGTTAAAGAAAACAAGAGGCATTAGGTTGTTTAAACATTAAATACTAAAGCCTTAATGCTAGATTAAAATCTAATTACAAATTTGTCTATTAAACAATTCATAGAGCTAAATAATAAGAATAATATGGTAATTGAAAAGTTTAACTCGAGTTAAACCAATAAGGTCAATTGATTAAAACCCTTTTCGATCAAACCCAAAAATTTGATCAATTTATCCCAATTTTAAAATCAACATGAGAGGACTTAGATCGTAATAGATTGATACTCGATCAATCTACCTCCTCGATCAATCCAAATATTACTCGATCGATCGAGCAACCTATATACTAAACGTTTATGTGTCTAATATGAAATCTAACTTGCTTAAGAATAAGAGTATACCTATAACATGTTTATTTAAAGCTCGAAAGTTTCTTTGACTTTGATAGTAATCTTGAAAGCATGCCTATAAACTAGATTATATTTAAACGTTGTGTTCATTAATATGACCAACATTTATAAACTTTACCCTCACTTATCTACCTAAATCTATTTAATAACATGATGAGATTTCATAAAATGGCATAGAACACATGCGTGAAACATTCATTTATTGTTTACACTTGACGGAATGCATATTTCATGTGTAGTTTTATATTATATGATGTGTGAAAATTGTGGGAAATCATGTTTTATATTATTTTTAATGTTTTTTTTGCCTGAGGATAAGAAAATATTACATTGGTCATTTTAATATTTTTTTTATTAAATAAATAGTTTTTTAGACTTAAAATATTTAGATATGGTATTTTTTAAGTTAAATAGGGAAACGGAATAAAAATATATTTTTAGATTTTTTTTAAAAAATTTAAGGGATTTATTATGAATATTGTAATGCATGTGGATGCATATAGAAGATGCCCAGGATAACCTTAGAAAATTCGTGAAACCCAATCAGACTGCGCCACATTTCAGATACGTCAAAACCTCGAGCCACGTGGTTATTGAGTCAGCCTTTGCCACATCCTCATATCCAATCACCAAACACAATGTTTTGCCATGTAATTCGCATTTGATAGCCATTCCAAACGCAGTGTGTTTCCATGTAATCAGAGTTTGATAGCCATACCCCACCATGTGCCTTGTGTCAACATCGCGTGCCCTCCATATTTCTTTATGCCATATGTCGAGATTGCAGTCCTCAGTGCCCCTTCTCTTTCAATCTGTTTGTGCCATGTCAATTGCGCCATCCTCATTATCACACTTTAAGCAATCAGTTAGTGCCATATGGACTGCAAATTCCAGCGCATTCTTTCATATGATTGGATCTAGCTTGTTCGTGATATTTTAGAGGTTTTATAACATTACAGAAGCCCATTTCTTCCCCACTCGCTATTTTTACATTTTTTTTAAAGATTTTAGAGTGAGATAGGGGTTTAGAGAGAAACCATGAAAAGTTTGTAGATCGAAGATCGGAGCTTGTATTCTTCAAATTATTTAGTGTAATTTCTTCCCATCTGTCTTCTCCTTGTATTTTATTCTTTGAATTTTGTTATCATGATTAATGCTAAGTAATGATAATTAGCTGAATGATTTATTAGAGAAGTAGAGTTAAAGATTAATCTATCAATAAATGATACATTATTGGAGTAACATCGACTAATTATGTATAACTTTAATTACATGTGAGATTAATACATTTTATATGATTAAAATATGATGTATAGGATAGTTTCATGGATACTTCAAAAAGATAGTTGATATATTTGAGATGCATATAATTGATCGTTCATATTTGTGTGCAATTGGGAAGAACAATAGAGATACATGTATTATTGGGGGACACAATGGACTATAGGACCTCTCTTATTTCTTAAATTTTTTCTTTTGTATAGATTTGGTTGGATAATTTATTTTCATAGTATTTTATTTTATTATTTTGTTTTATTTTTTCCACCAACCTTTTGATAACCTAAATAATATTATACATTACTAAATTTTGGTACTCAACCACCAAATAAACAAACCTCCAGGGTTCAAAACTCATTCTTTAAATACTTATCGCTAGTATATTGTAGTCAAATTTATTTTTCAACTATGGAGACAATAAAGAGGATTAACAAAAAAAAATTATGAAAAAATGGAGAGAATGTAGTTAAAAAAAATGCTGATATTTTCAACTTTTTAGCTATTGATTCAGATTAGACTTGGGTGGATTGAAATCAATAGTCGAAAATAGATGGACTTACTTGAGGGCTTTACTTTTTTAAGGGCTTTACTTTTTTATATGTTCATCTCCCTTGAACCAAAATTTTTTTGCCTCGAATAATTTGAAATAGATACACCATCGCCTGTAATTGGATTGGTAGTTAGCCTCTTTTTAGCTAGGAAAGCATACAAGAATGTCCTAGTTTTTTCTCCTTGTTATTTTTAATCATAAAACTCACCTTCATTTCACTATTCTCGTGTTTTTTTTTGTGTGTTAGCTAGAAAAGGAGTGAAAGGTATAAAGAAGGATTTAAGATAATAACTTTTCTCCCATTAAAATAAAAACTTATTATTCTGTTAGAAAGTTTTATTAATAAAATAATATTGTACAATTCAAAAAGTGATTACCATGTCACATATTTTTGAGAAGTGACTTAAATATCCCCTCTAAAAATAAAATAACTAAAATATCCATTTGATATAAACACAACATCATCAAGAATCCTGCCTTATTTTAACATCAATTGATGTTACATCCTTTTTCTATACTCTATATGTCATTTACCCTATTAATTTGGAATTTGGGACTGATATGAGTGTTATTTATAGTTAAGATCAAAATGGACAAACAAAAGGCTCAATAATTATAAGACACATTTTAAATAAAAAGAAAATTTTGACTTGCCTATAATACCCCTTTATTGGTCACCAAACCCTAAACCTAAGCCTTAAATCTTAAATCTTAAAAATTAAACCCTAAACCCTAAACCCGAACCCTAAATCTTAAATCCAAGACCCCAAATCCTAAACCCTAAACCTTAAACCAAACCCTAAACTCTAATCCCTAAATCATAAACCCTAACTCTAAACTCAAATCTTAAACCTTAAATCTTAAATCCTAAACTCTAAATCTGAAATCATAAACCCTAAATCCTAAATCTTAAACCGATCAGACTCAAGATTATTTTAGTCTTTGTAATATGTGTATATATATGTGTATGTTTTACTTAAAAAAACTATATCTTTTAATTACCATTTATGCTATTTTTGTTCTTTTTACTATTAG
This sequence comes from Hippophae gyantsensis, assembly GCA_030763125.1. NCBI lineage: Eukaryota > Viridiplantae > Streptophyta > Magnoliopsida > Rosales > Elaeagnaceae > Hippophae > Hippophae gyantsensis. Next base: position 13,413,136 of record CM061028.1, read on the forward strand.
ATGTAAATACGTATTATATTTAGTCCTTCAATATATTAGTTTGGCTATCCTATTACCTTAAAACACCAATACGAACCACCTATTGGATATGGTAGTAAAAGTAGGCTTAATTAGCTGCATGGTAGTAAAAGTAGGCTTAATTAGCTGCACTTCATTGCAGTAAAAGCCCATTAATTGGTTAATAAAATAATAACTGAAACTCATAATTTTTTTTACTTTGACATTTTTAAATATCAAAACAAGCATAAAAATATGTAATTATTGTATACATAAATTTTTCACATTAAAAAGACAAGTTTTTGGATTTCTCAAATCTAATGTAACTCGATCAATGATTCAAAATTAAAACCAATCAAGTTCTAAAGCTAATAAAATTAATTACATTGAAAAAAATTCTCTTAACAATGCTAACACTCATGAGTGATTTGCTACAAAACAATTAGAGAACCTAAGTAATAAGAATTTTAGTTACAATATCTGAAAGACCTAATTATATAATTATAAGATTTTAATGAAATGATCATTCTCAAAATTAAAGTTTCTAATATGAATGATCTGATTTAAAGAGAGAAACTAAAGAGATATTATAAATGTGTCTCGTTTAGTACCAGGTTCATATATATATATATATACATGTCGATTACGTAAAGAGTGCACATTAACACGCGTTAGAAGGTTACAATAGTAAAAGCATTGACTAATTTAAGCACGACCATAGCCAAAGTCTGAGTTAGTTGTTCCATGTTATGTTTGAACTTATAGTTCGAATGTTCAAGTATAATGTGTGGGCATGATCCAAGGCTTATACATTATGTCTCATGGCTTTGAAACTATGGAAGTATGGATAACAAGTTGTGATTTAGGGTCAAATATCAAGTCTCTCTACTCCACCAATTTGATTCTTCAAACAAGATGGGAGAGTAAAAGTTATTACAAACAAAACGTCATAAATAGAGTTTAAAATGATATTGCATGCTCTAATAAATGCTCTAAGGACATTTCTACTTTTTAGTTAATTGGGGAGAGAAATTCCAAGCCTCTATATTAAGGGGAATCAAGGCATCATTTTCACATTCTCTAGAAAACCAAACCAATCTCTTCAAAAAAATCTATTTGTTACTTCACCTCGTGCTTTGAAATTTTCTTACTTGTGTGGTAAGATAATCAGGTTGACATTAATCATCTTTGCTTGGGTCTTAAAATATTTGTCCTCGTGTCTAACGAAATCTCATTCTTTATAGATCGGTTCTTTCTTCCTCAAATTTTTAGGTAATTACTTGACTCCACATCTCTTATCTTTTTTCCCTTTGTTTTTTTTCTTTTCTTGTAACAAAAATGCATTTAGAAATAGTAAGTATGTCAATAGGTAAATTGATTCTTCCATCATCCTTTATGGGTTCTTCCTCTTAGAAAAGTCCTTAATATTCTACATACTTAAATGAAGATGATAGTGTGAGCTCGAGGTTAGTCTTGGATGTTTTGGATGAGGGCACATCTGAGGAAGACGAAGAAATGACAAGTGCCCCATAAGAGAATCTCACCATATCTTTACCATACATCACCCTAAAAAATTAGGCTAAGTGTCCCTCATTCACAAATATCTATTCCAAGAGAGTGGCAAGAAAAACAAAGCTAATAAGGGATCATAAAACCAACAAGTCGTCTTAAGGGTTGGAGAGCCAAAGCAGTCACTTATGGTTTAGCCCTAAAGGACTAAGAGTGGTTGAGATAGATGTACTAGATGCCACCAACCACCAGTATCATGATTCCTATCCCAAAACCTAGAGATAATGATCTCCCCCTTAAGGGTTGGACAAATTTTCATGAAAAAAATTCTATGGCTCAAACTCAAGTCTCCTTTGTATCCATTTATAATGAAATTTTTAATAAGGATACAACTCATACCCAGTCGATTATTATTAAATTGGTGGAGGTATCTTCTATGCCTCATATTAAAATGTTGAGAGCTCAGGGTGGAATTTGAGATGCCCGAGTTAAATGAGGCATGTATGTTCAAATTTAACCCCAATGAAATGTGGCAAGTATACATATCTATAAAGCAAGATAAAGGTTTTAAATGTCATGCTTCCTAAAAATGAGAGGAATTGGAAGCAATTTTGTTTTTTTCTCAAGTGGGTGGGAGACCAACGAGACTGATGAAAAGTTTCTAGTTCTTGGGCTAATGTGAAGCTCGTAATCAGAAAATTGAGCACATATACTATGAATTTGAGGCCCAAGGCCAAGGATAGTTTAGTTTCCATCTAGAACTATTTACGTGAGTATACATCTTGGAAGGAACTTTTGACCACACTATGATTTATAGGCTATGGATTGATGAGTCTAGGCTCTATTCCTCCTCCATCAAGAATCATGCATAAGTGTCAAGCACCAACTCAATGCAAAACTGTACTCGATAACTTTGGGGGTGGTTTTGAAGTTGTTTTAGATGATGGTGATCTATGGGCTCACTTTTTTATTAAATCACGCTTATGTTAGATTATTTTATTTTTAATAAGCCACCATTTTATTTTGATAGCAATAGAGCTCAATTCAAAGGCAATGCTTTCCATGTTTGCAAAGGAGAAGACCATGGGCTCTTCAAATTCCAAAAGGAGGAATAAAGCTTTGAGTAGAGACACACATGATGCTCGAACCCCAACTAAAGGGAAAAGAGGTCAAGGCATCATTATTAGAGAACATATTCCTCAAAGCTTGGAGATTATGACTTCACCATTACCAGGCTCCTCAAGCCCACCACCACCACATTCTTGTTCTAGAGAATTAGAGAATAGAGCCATTAAGAATTCCACTCAAAGTAAGCCTAAGGGTGTGGCCTTGGGCCATATAAACCATATTATCCAACATCTTCCTTTCATAGCCATGGAAAAAGAGCTTGAGGCACTTTGCAAGGACACTGAGTCTTCTATTAATATGAATAGACTCATGCTATAGGTATGGTTTCCAAGGTTTTTCTCATTCTTTAAATTTCTGGATTCTCACCACCATAACCTTTTTTTTATGCGTTGATTGTGAAAAGATCCAGATTAGCTAAAAAAATAAATGAAGCTGACAGTATAGGGTTTAGGATTAATTATGTCCTTAGAATAATAAATGAACAATGCTTATCAACTAAAGAAAAAAAAACAAGTTAAAAGCCAAATCAGTAATACAAAATATGAACAACAATGTTGTGATAGAATATTAAAAGAAGATTGGAAAATAGGATATCCTATACTAGGAAGTAGAAAATCCTATAGAAAAATAAAAATTTAAGTGGAAACCTTGGACGAAAAGAACAAACTTTTCTAAGAAGAAAAAGTATATTATAAAACAAAAACCCAAATCAAAAGCATATTTAAAAATAAAATGCAAATGCTTTATTTGTAATGAAGAATGTCATTGTGCACCAGAGTGTCCCAAAAAAGAAAAAAGTGCAAAAAATATGATTAAGATCTTATAAACAAATGAATTAGAAATTCTATACAGAGAAGAAATATTATATGAAGTAGAAAGTGAAGAAGAATCATCTAAAAAAGAAACTGAAATGATGTTTATGATGAAAGAGCAATCAAGTTCTACGATAAAAAAAATGAAAATCCTATTAAAAAAACATAAAATTAAAAGATGTGAAAGAAGAAGAACTAAATTATACTCAAGAACAACTTGAAGAAATAGAACGTTAAAAAAGAATATATATATATATATATAATGTTTAAATTTTAAAAAAATTAGCAAGAATTTTTGAACAATTTGTTGGAAAATCTAATGCTAAATATACAGAAGATGGAACAACTAAAATATAGCTTTTTGATAAAAGAATATAGAAAGATAGAAGAAAAAATATCCAGAAATCAAATATGTTCACATAGGTCTAATACATATCTCAATTGTAGGTTTATTTTGACAAGTAATTTTAGCTATTCAATGGAAACCATCCATGAACTAACTAAATTTCTTGAAACTTTAACAAAAGAAGTTAATAAAAGTTTTGTAGAATTATTTGAACCAAGACCTTATGAAACAGAAATTCAATCTCGACTTATTAATTGGAAAGATTTAGAGATACTAAAACAATGGTTATTTATGAATCTTGTATATAATCCTAGACACAAAAATCCTTCAACAATGGTAATGCAAGTCTCAGGAAATCAAGTATATATTAAAAACAAAAATTCAATCAACAAAGATTGGAAAATTTCATGTCCTGAACAAGATCGGGAAAACTTTAAACAAAAGGTAAGAATAAGCAAATCATCTTCTAAATCTAAAGATAATCATGATAAAATTATTGCCATTAAAAATGTTCAAATTCCAATATTAACTGGAACTAACCAAAAAAAAAAAAATCCTTCAAGCACAAATTTATCATATCCAAATAGGTAAAGAAGAAATAATTTTTTCACCAAGTTATGGTAAAAAAATGTTATAGTCACGTTTTAGGCTATTTTAATTTTACAGGCTATAAATCATATAGCTTATGTACTCTAATTGATGAAGAGCTTCATAAATCAAAAGGCTTGCCAGAATAGATACTATGGAGCTCTTCGTCAATAACACATAGTCGACTTTGAGCATCTGGATAGAAAGATTACATGTCTCAACATAGAATGATAAGTCACATAGCACATCTAAATTATTTATTCTAGCAAGATTTTTTAAAATCCTTTGTGACTCATTTATCTGTTCTTTAGACCTTTCATAATTAATGGGGATTTCTATTATAAAAAGTCTTCTGCCATTTGTTACCATGAATGGCCTTCTATCATTTAGTTTAGATAAAATTTCTTTGGCAATTTTAGATGTATGGATAAAGTTTTACATCCAATATTCTTCTATACTCATAATTTGAATTAAATCTTTATAGTCATTCGGGAGTTCTGCTTCAAACTTTTTCTTTAGTTGTCATTAACCACCATATTTGACAAGATTGGAAGAATTTTTCTTTTTCTCTCCATCTAATTGTGCTAGCAATCTAGAATGCTAAATATCTATAAAATTTATAATTTTTTGCATAATGATAAACCATGGATTTGATCATCATTGAAAACTTTATTAATTCCATCATATTAATGCTTTGAAAAATTACTTAATTAGTAATTCCCCAATCAATATCTTTAATATGCTATAAATCATGATTAATAAGTATAGTTAATTTAGGAAATTCATCAATTAGGTTAATTGATGATTTTTTTCTTTGAAATGTTTATTTTATTTTAAATTTATGATCTTCAACTCCATTTTTGATACTATGGTATATTTATTTATGTCTAGATTCTAATAATTCTTTAGCTTTTTAAAAAAAGATAGATCCTTTTGATTTTTTTTTTCAAAAATTGGATAAGGAAATTCACTTTTAATTATATCTGATAATTGAAAACAATTTGTTATTTTTCAAAATCAATATCATCATCCCAATTTGTTTGTTTAATAATTTGAAAATTGAGTTCTTTGAGTTTTGATAATGTAGTTGTTTCGTCAGCTATCTTCTATGCTAATTGAGTCATATGTTGTTTATCTTCTATGCTAATTGAGTCATATGTTGTCTATCTTCTATGCTAATTGAGTCATATGTTGTCTAATTTTTTTTCTATGTGAATCACTTAGAATATGGGTTTTCTATACTCCATTGAGTTCCATATAGATATTGCTTGGAACACTAGGATTATAAAAGTTTTTGATGTCTTGCTTGGACATAAGATGAGCAAAATTAAATTCTACTTGATATTCTTCAAAAGCTTATTTAGTTTCTTCAAACGAATTATATGCTTGATAACAAGAATTTTTACTTGATTTATTTGGTAATGACAAGCATGTCGAGAAGTATATATTCTAGAATGATGTTTATTAAATACAACGTAATATTTTCTTTTTAGAACATTTGTTTGGTCTACCATTTTTGCCTTCTTATCAATAGTAATCCATTCTCCTAGAGGTTTTTTCCTCTACAAAACTAGATTTCCATTTTTGTTAATGGTCTTCATAAATATATATACTAAGATAATCAAAAATGAAACTTTTAGTGCCTTTTAAATGCTCCACTTCAAATTTATATATGTAAATTTGGTTATTCAATTTTAATCATCTTCCTTCAAGATTATTTCTTTTGTTACAAAGAAAATCTCTAACTACTTGGTTATCGGTTCTAAAAATAAAACTTTCTAGAGCTAAATATATATGACATCATTTAATAGCAAGTTTTATAGCTAACAATTCTTTTTCAAATATGATATAATTAATTTCATTTGGTTTAAATTTACAAGAATTATATCCACATATTAACTTTTCTTTTTGAAGTTTTATAGATATAGGAGCTTTTCTAGCTCTAAGACCATTTACAAAACTAGGTGGATCTTTTTCTTCCCATATCTTTGCTAATAAAGCTTTTAATACACATCCCCAGCAAAAATTTGAACCATCTGTTTCTAAAATTAATTTATCACCTGTTTTAGGAAAATAGACTTCTAGGAGATTTTTTATTTCTTCTTTTATTTTTCTTAGGACTTGTTTGTCTTCTTCATTTCATGAGAATTTAGTATCTTTTTTTAATTTATTGATAAGAGGAATCTCTTTTTGTGATAGATATTTTATAAAATTCCTTCCATAATTAAAAATTTATAATAAACCTTGTAGTTGTTTCTTGTCGCTAATTTCTTCTGAAAATTTTCTTACTTTTGATATAATATGTTCTTAAAGTCTTATTCTCAATTAATTTAAAGTTATCCCTAAAAATTTAATAGATATTTTTTTCTATGATAAATTCCATTAGACATGTTAGGAAGGTGGTTAAAATGACTCAAAAAATATTAAGTGATTAATCAAAATCACTTAGAAAAGAAACTTGATGCTCTAGCCCATAGGTATATTTGAACACCAATTAACCTTGATCTAGAAAATTTATAATCTTGACCTTAAATTAGAAACTAAAAATAAGATTGAATTATTAATAGAAAAAATAGATGAAAGCATATATTATCAACATGGAATGAATAATGCTAGAAGTAATACACCTCCTAGATTATTTTATGGAACTGAAGAACTTAAAACTTTTCAAACTCATAAATATAATCAAACAAAATACAATAACATTGTTAAAATCCTTGATTATTAGAGACATATTTATAAGGATCCAACATTAGTAATTGAAGAAAGACAATGACTACTCAAAAAAATTCGAGAAACCTATCTTGAATATAAATCATTATCATCACATTTTGGTTATCAAATAAACTTATTATCCTCTTATGATGAATCCATATCTAAATCTGAGTCAAAATCTGACATTCCATATGTAGCCAATATGGTGAGTGATCAAGGAACTATATTTGAAAAATCTTCAAATGTGTATAAAAGAGAAAACCTGAACACCAATAAAAGAATTCTTAAACTAGGAAGAATTTGAAGAATATTTAAAAATCACTCAAGATGAAGACTATATTGATGTAAATGAAACTTCATCTAATGGAACAAAACAAGAAGAAGAACCAATTCCTTCTTATACTAGGACAAGTGCTTTAGGTAAACAACCAATATCACAAAATGGTACTTATTTAAACCTTACTAATGTACCATTTAAAGATCAAGAAAAAACTATACAAGAATGGGCACAATCTATGTCCATCATTTTACTCAACTATAAAAACACTTGCACAAAATAAAAATTTCTTGATTACATTGCAAGGACCCTAAAAGATGATACTCTGTAATGATTAAAACAATGGGAAAAGACTCAAAGAGGTAGAAAGAAAAAAATTGCTCTTATTATCAAACTTTCTTAAACATGTTTATATATTAAGAGAGTTCACAAAAATAATTAAAGAGAATTTGATAGGAGATGCAAGAGAACCAATGATTCAAGAAGATGCTAATTATGCTTTATCAAAATTAGAATTATGTAATATTTATCAATTTGAAGATTACATAAAATTATTTAAAAAAATATTATTTTCTTGTGGAACCCCCTCATGATATATATTGGTTAGATCAATTTTTTTATAAATTGCCAAATCCTTAAGATAAATTAGTTATTGAAAGATATATAGATTGGTTAGAAAATCTAAATAAAACAAACAATATAGGGTTTAGGATTAATTATGTCCTTAGACTAATAAATAAACAATGCTTATTAGTTAAAGCAAAAAAGCAAGTTAAAAGCCAAATCAGCAATACAAAATATAGACAAAAATTTTGTGATAGAATATTAAAAGAAGAATGAAAAATAGGATTTCCTATACAAATAAGTAGTAAACTTTTGTAAGTTAAGTTGAAACCTCAAAAAAAGAACAAACTTTTGTAAGAAGAAAAAGTATATCATAAAACAAAAACCCAAATAAAAATCATATTTAAAAAGAAAATACAAATCTTATATTTGTAATGAAGAAGGTCATTATGCATTAGAGTGTCCCAAAAAAGGAAAAATGCAAAAACGATTAATAAGACCTTATAAAAAGAGGGCAATGCCTCTACTTGAGCTAACCTAGTGATAAAATTTTCTCAGGTCAATCAAAGGGTAGGGGAGGCTTTTGATAAGGAGAAGAAGTTGATTCGAGATTCCAAGGCACAATCTGAATGCTATAAGCGATCAACTGATGGAGAGTGCTCACATCATTTATAATATGGCCATGAAATCTTTTAAGGAGGAGGCTAAGAAGAAAAGGCTTGGTAAATACTATTATGAAATCCTATTCAAGTCATACCACAAGTTCACTAACTCATGCTCAGATGGATGATGAAGGATCTGAGGAGAGTGAAGATAAGGCTAACGTAGGAGATATCAACAACACTTGTGAATGTTTGAATTTTATAATAGGTCTGAGCTAAGTATTTGTAAAGCTCGACCTCCTTCTTTTGTAATGATTTTGGATTATTAATATATATATTTGTATATATCTATTTATGTATATATATGTACCTATATAAATATATATTATTTTTTAAATAGAATACATGCACATATAAGTTTGTGCTATTTATGGTACACATTATTGAGTTTGACCTACTTATTGTATTTTGGACATTTGTCCATTTAGCCATCCTAACGCTTGCTCTATATGAGGCAATGTGTTACTTGTTAAAGCATATATGAAGAGAGAGATTTATTTGCTTTAAAGATTTGAAACTCCAATCCTATGAATTCACTTGTGTTTGTCCTCGAATATCATGGTTGTTGATAAGGAAAAAAGGCATTTAGCACGTGTCTTGAGGTAAAAGAATGAAAAACTTACCACTATGGTGGCTGGGTTAAGGAGTGAACTTCTCTTAACAAGAACAAGGCCTCACATTGTGATTGGCTCATGTGTGAACTTAATTGTTACAAAGATGAAGTGTCCCAAGCATGAGCTCGTGAAAGGAAAATGATGCTAAAAATGGCCATAATGGTAGATAGTGAGGCATATTAGGCCAGAAAGTTATGAACATTGTCAAGGAACTAGAATTTTTGGGTACGAGTCCAAGCTTTACCTCATCACAAATGAAAAAGGACATATCCAAATATGTGGGCAAGATTTTGGTCAAGATTTTCCCTTTAGTGAAAGACGAGATAGAGTATCATGACCCTGGTTATAAGCCAAGCATCTAAAAGGCATTTGAAAAACAAAAAACCCTACACATAATCCCATCTTACCTTTTATAAAAAAAATAACACATTTGTGGAATTGGTAAGTTCGATCTATGAATAAATATTGTAGTTTAAAAGGATTTCTCATGAAATTATTCAATCATGGTGCTTAAACATTCTACCTGGTTCCTAACCGATGTGATAATTTTATATTTTAATAATCATTGGGTCTGAGCATTTGACTTATTTCCTAACTAAGGTGATAACCTTGTGGCTTAACCATTGGCCCAGCTTGGTGATTGAAGCTAGTGATAGCAACTTCCTAGGAAAAAAGAATATTATTGAGATCTAAATCCTGATAGAGGTGATAAACTCGCATTTTAATAATCATTAGGCCCTTACATTCTACTTGGTTCCTAATTGAGGCGATAAGCTCATGACTTAATCATTGGCTTAGGTTAGTGACTGGAGTTGATGATACAAGCTTCTTGGACCAAAGCATAGGCTTAAGCACTTTACCTAGTTCTTGACCAAAGTGATAACCTCGTCACTTAACCATTACTTTTTTGGTGACTAGAATTGGTGATACAAGCTTTCTAAGACTAAAGCATATGCCCGAGTGTTCTACCTAGTTTTTTATCGAGGTGATCAACTCATGTTTTAATTAAATCATTATATTCGAGCATTCTACCTATTTCCTAATAGAAGTGATCAGCTCATGGCTTAACCATCAACTTAGCTTGGTAATTGGAACTAGTGATACCAACTTCCTAGGACCTAAGCATATGCCAAAGAATTCTACCTAGTTCTTGAATGAGATGACCATCTTATATTTTAATGAAATAATTTGGCCCAAGCATTCTATATGGATCCTAATTGAGGTGATTAGCTTATGTTTTAATCAAATCACTGGGCCAAAGTATTCTACCAAAGTGATTAAATCATGGCTTAACAAATGGCTTAGCTCAATGATTGGAGCTCATAATATCAACTTCCTAGGACCAAAGCATTTTCCTGAGTGATCTAATTTATTACTGATTGAGGAAGTCATCTCATTTTTTAATCAAATCATTGGGCTAAGAGTTCTACCCAATTCATGACCAAGGTGATCAACTTGTGGCTTATTTATTGGCTAGATTTCTAATTTTGTTACAAAATCCTTTTCACACAAGAAACAAGTATTAGTATGTGTGTGTATATATATATATATCAAAATTTGTATTTTTCAAGGGTCGGGCATTCCAATTCTTTCTTTCCTTTACACCTTATGTATTTCTTAATATGTAGGCTCTACCTTATGTCATCCCCTTTAATTGATATGGGCCTACCAGTTTCCAACAAACCTTCTTGCCATCCATTTTTTCTTGTTAGGAAAGGATCTTCTAATTTTCCAATCATTTACAAAGAATTACTTGAATCATACGACTTTTTTATAGTGATATGCGACATTTCTCTTTTATTCCACTACTGTTCTTAAGGCTTGATCTCTCTTTTCTCTCACTATTGCCAAGTCAACTACTCTATCTGAAGCATTTTGATCTTTGATTAAGTTTGACATCATAGTGGGCACACTTACTTCTCTAGAGATTAAAACTTCTATCTTATATACCAAAAAGAGGTTTTTCGTTAGTTGTTCCTTAAGGACAAGTCCTAATGGCCCACAACACACCAAGTAACTTTTCCACCTATTTTATTTTGGCAGTCTCTAACTTCTTTTTCATTATGTTTAATAACAATTTATTTGAAAATTTTGCTTGATTATTTGCTTATGGAAAATATGGGTTGAATGACTTAGTTTAATGTTGTATTTATAGGTAAACACCTTGATGTTATAGCCTATAAATTGTTTCCCATTATCGGTGACAAGTTCCTTAGGTAAGCTAAATTGGAGTATTATGTTCTTTCATAAGTATATGAATGTCTTCTCCTCTCTTATTCTTCTTAAAGGCTCATATTTATTCCATTTTGTAAAATAATCTATGGTGACTAACAAAAGCATCTTTTTATCCATTCCTTATGGCAATGATCCAACTATATCAAGCCCACACTTGGAAAAGGCCATAGGCTAACAACAATTATCATATATGTTGATGGTATATGGGACAATAGAGCAAACCTTTGACATTTATCATATGTCTGTGTGTGTTTCACACAATCTACTATCATTGTTGGCAAATAATAACCTTCACATAATCACACAATCACAAATTATGCCAAAATCCAAAATATATCCAAAAAAATATCCCCCTCTAATTTACTGGTAATATATAGTAAGATAAATTAACAAACTTGCTATTAAATCAAAACATTACCATACAAATGAGTGAATATTGACAGCTTGAATTATATCTCTTTCTTTGTGTCTGCTCACTATTCTATTCTTGTGATCTTAGGATAGTATGGTTGAATAAGAAGAGATCATCTTCATAGCAAATCAAATTAACAATGTAGCAGCTGGAATCAGATGGTTTATTCAAGACTTCAAACAAACATTTGAGAGAAACCAAAACAAATTCAAACAACGTGGGAGAACTAATCGGTAGCTTTCTACCTTTTTCTTTTGGATTTAACAGCTAGCAGCTGCTGCTCTGTTCTTCTATCTCATTGTCAGCACATATATAATTCCTCGGATTTAACTAGATTTGGGCTTTGGGCTTTGGGCTTCAATGTTTTGGGCCATAGTTAACAAATCTTCACCTTGGCTCAAAACAAAAAACAAGTTTCTCAAATATGAAATTCCTCGGATTACTAAATAACCATCATACAAAGCCCTGAAGGGTGATCATCTATTACAAACACCAATCAAATCCAAACAATGCTTGAACTTATTAAATGGAACTGGTTTGGTTAACATATCAGCTAGATTTTCTGTAATAACTATCTTATTGACAACAATAGCACCCTGAGAGACAATGTCAAGAACAAAGTGATATCTGACATCAATGTGTTTGGTTCTTTCATGATACATAGTATTCTTAGTCAATTGTATCACATTCTAACTATTACAAAATACAACAAAAGTATCCTGCCGTACACCCAAATCACAAACCAAACCTCTAAGCCAAATGGCTTCTTTCACTCCTTCTACTGCTGCCATATATTATGCCTCTATAGTAGACAAAGCAACTGTAGACTGTAAAGTAGCGTTCCAACTAATGGCACAATGAGAAAGAGTGAAGACATAAACTGTGAGAGATCTTCTTCTATCCAAATCACCAGCATAATCGGAGTCCACATAACCAATAACACTACAACCAGTATTAGAACTTCCATCATATACCAAAACAAAATTAGATGTGCCTTTCAAATACCGAAGTATCCATTTCACTACTTGCCAATGACCCTTACCAAGATTACCCATATATCTGCTGACAACAATAACTGCATGTGAAATGTTTGGACGAGTACAAACCATATCATACATCAAACTACCAACGACACTAGCATATGGAACCTGAAACATGTACTACTCTTTTTCTTCTAACTATGGTGACAAATCCAAAGAAAGGCTAAAATGTGCATCTAACGGCGTACTCACAAGTTTAGACTCTTTCATACCAAAGCGTTCAAGAAATTTTTCAATATAACCTTTCTGATTCAAATAAAGCTTGCCCGCTTATCTATCCCTGTAAATTTACATGCCCAAAATTTTTATGGTTGCACCAAAATCTTTCATCTAAAACTCACTACTAAGTTGAGACTTTAATTTCTGAATCTCAAACTTATTCTTGGAAGCAATAAGCATGTCATCAATATAAAGCAACAAATAAATGAATGAACCATCATGAAATCTTTTATGATAAACACAGCTATCATAATCACTCCTAAAGTAACCATGATCCATTATAAAAGAATCAAACCATTTATACCATTGCCTAGGGGATTACTTCAACCCATATAAAGACTTTTTCAATAAAAAAACATGATCTTCCTTACCTGGAACAACAAACCCCTTTGGTTGATGAATATATATTTTTTCTTCAAGTTCACCATGTAAGAAGGCTGTCTTGACATCAAGTTGTTCTAATTCCATGTCAAACAATGCAACTATAGCAAGCAACACATGAATAGAGCTACGTTTCACAATAGGAGAAAATACTTCATTGAAGTCAATACCCTTCTTCTGACAATAGCCCTTTGCAACAACACGTGCCTTGAACCTAACTGTTTCAACCTCAGGTATACCTTCCTTTTTCTTGAAGACCCATTTGTTTCCAATAATCCTCTGGCCCTTAAGCAGTTTCACCAATTCCCAAGTATGATTCTTATGAAGTGATTCAATCTCTTCATTCATAGCAACCAGCCACTGAACAGACTCATCACAAGTGACAGCTTCATGATAACTAGAAGGTTCATGCATCTCAATAGACTCTGTCATAGATAATGCAAAAGAAACTAAGTCTACATCTACATACCTCTGAGGGTGACAAATCTCTCTTATTCCTTTACCCTTAGCGATACTATATGGTTACTCATGTTGCGCTTCTGCTACATCATGAGTAGAATCATCTATCTCATTCACAAATGGCTTATCTGAAGTGCCCTCTTGCACTTGACTAGTGGTCTTTACCTGCAACAATAGACTCCTTTTTCTTTTCTAATATAGAAAACTCATCAAACTTAACTCTCTACTAATCAAAAATTTAGGTGACTTGGGTTCAACACACCATAATCTATAACCCTTCACCCTAGAAGAATACCCTAAAAATATGCATTTTAATGCCCTAGGCTTAAGTTTACCATCATTAACATGAGCATAACCAGGATAACCAAAAAATTTCAAATCAGAATAATTAGCAGAAGTACTAAAGAATACCTCAAACAAAGTCTTTAACTCAATTGAAATTGATGGAGACCGATTCATCAAATAGCAGGCATGGTTACAAGCTTCAGCCCAAAAGGATTTATCCAAGTCGGCTTGAAAGAGCATACAATGAGCTCTTTCTAACAGAGTCTTATTCATACGTTATGTTACTCTATTTTGTTGTGGTGTATGATGCATAGTGTGGTGTCTCACTATGCCATTTCTTTCATAGAACTCATTAAACTCACTGTCACAAAATTCCAAACCATTATCAATTCTCAAATGCTTGATTTTCTTGCCTATTTGATTTTCTATACAAGCCTTGAATTTCACAAATTTTGAGAACGCATCATTCTCGTTCTTCATAAAATACACCCAAACATGATGGGAGAAGTCATCAATAAAAGTCAATATATATCGGGCACCACCCTTAGACACAACACGAGAAGGACCCCAAAGATCTAAATGAATATAATCAACAATACTTTTCATTTTATGGATGGTTGTACTGAACTTGACCCTACGATGTTTTCCATAGACACAATGCTCACAAAAATCAAGCTTCCTAGTTTTCTGACCACAAAGTAAATCCCGTTTGCTCAAAATAGACATATCTGCTTCACTTATATGCCCAAGCCACATATTCCATAATCGAGTAGCATCTGAATCTTGATCTAATGAGGACGAAACTAAAACACTGCCAATAATAGTGCTTCCTTGAAGCATATAGAGACCATGTGACAATTTCCCTTTAATAACAACAAGAGTACCCTTACTAACTCTTAAAACTCCACCTTGAGCTACATACTTATAGCATTGTGAATCAAGAGTACCCAAAGATATCAAATTATTTTCAAATTTGGAACATGGTGAACATCTTTTAAAGTGCTAACAATACCATCGTGCATCTTAATTCGGATAGTACCAATACCAACAACCTTGTAGGACATATTGTTTCCTATTAAGACAACACCCCCATCAATAGACTGATAAGAAGCAAACCAGTTTCTACTAGGACACATATGGTAAGTGTAACCCAAATCAAGAATCCAAACATCTCCGGGAGAACCAATAGATACTGATAGAACATTTTCACCATTAGAACTAGAACTATCTGCAACACCAGCAACATCATTAGTAACAGAAGACGTTGTGGTAGATTTTCCTTTACCTTTGAGTTTCGGACAATTTACTTTCCAGTGCCCTTATTGGCGGCAAAATACGAAATTGAGAAATTCAATGGTAGAAATGATTTCAGCCTATGGCGTATGAAGATGGGGGTCGTATTAGTTAAAGAAGGGATCGTTAAGACACTTAAAGGCAAGGATAAATTGCCAGAAAAAATTGACTGATAAAGAAAAAGATGCATCAATGGAAAATGCTCTCAGTTATGTTAATTATGGCCCAAAACATTGAAGCCCAATGCCCAAATCTAGTTAAACCCTATATTCCTTTGATATATATATATATGTGCTACCGTAAGAGAACAATGAGATAGAAGAACAGAGAAACAACTACTAGCTGCTAAATCCAAAAAGAAAAAGGTAGAAAGCTACCGACCAATTCTCCCACGTTTGTTTGAATTTGTTTTGGTTTCTCTCTCATGTTTGTTTGAAGTCTTGAATAAACCATCTGATTCCAACTGCTACATTGGCAATTTGATTTGCTATGAAGATGATCTCTTTCTATTCAACCATACTATCCTAAGATCACAAGCACAGAACAGTGAGCAGACACAAACAGAGAGATATAATTCAAGCTATCGATATTCACTCATTTGTATGGTAATGTTTTGATTTAATAGCAAATTTGTTAATTTATCTTACTATATATTATCAGTAAATTAGAAGGGGATATTTTTTGGATATATTTTGAATTTTGGCATAATTTGTGAAGCTCTCTAAATATTGGTGTTTGTATCTCCATTTGATTATTAGTGGATTTTTTTCGGTGTGCCATCCTCAATGGAGTAGACTTTTCACATTGAAAAGTTGGATCACTTAAATCATTGTGTATCATTTATTTTCTTACTGGTTATTATTTTGTTGTTACCCATTAGATGATTTATTCAAGACTTTAAACAAACACGAAAGTGAAACCAAAACAAATTCAAACAAACATGGGAGAACCAGTCGGTAGCTTTCTATCTTTTTATTTTGGATTTAGCAACTAGTAGCTACTGCTCTGTTCTTCAATCTCATTGTTCTCTTGCGGAAACACACACACATGCACACACACACACACACATATATATATATATATATATATATATATATATATATATCAAAGTAATATAGGATTTAACTAGATTTGAGCTTTGGGCTTCAATGTTTTGGGTCATAATTAACATACATACCTCAAATTTTTTTCATTATCTACAACTTTCAATGAATCAGTAAATTTGGTGACAAAATCTACAAAGGCTTGGGCTTTTATAGAAGATCTAGGTATAAATTTGATATCATACTCACCTAACTCAATTGCGATGTATGCAAACCACCCTATAATTTTTGGATTATTTAGAAGGCTTCTCAAAGGATGTGAGGTAAGTAGTACTACAATGTGTGAGTGAAAGTAATGTCGTAACTTTCATGCCATTTTTAAGATAAACCATGATTTCAAGTATTCTAGGTTTAAAAGAAAAACAAATTTTAGTGCATGAACTTGAACAATCAAATGAAGTAGTAAAAAGGCTAGCAATTGGAGCTGAAAGATTCTATAAAGTTCTCGATAATGGGAAGCCAACTGGAGATAAAGGGGGGCTAAGATATATATAGATGAGCACACTACACCATCCACTTCAAAATTAACTAAATTTTCAAACCTTCAAACATGTCCTCCTCACATGTGACATTGGTTATAAGGATGAAAGCTCCACTCCTTTAATATCAAAAACCACATCTATAAGGTGTTCTTGCCCTACTCCTAATGTTACTCATTATACACAAAGAACAGTTGTACCTATGATTAAAATATTTATTGAATTTGTGTATGTCTATCATTATTATGGTAGGAAATGTCATATTAGTCTTAAGTGTAGATTTTTTTATAAATGCTTCAAAATTTAATAATATTTTTCGTGCTTCACAAAGTAGGATTCATAATCATTATCCATCTATGCATATTACATCATATTCTAGGATGAGTGAAAATTATATAACATGTTCAAGAATTATACTAGAAAGCATGAAGTTGTAAACTCAAAATTATATAACTATCATCCATCAAAGCAAAATTGCCACTAGTGTGTTAGTATTTTGTCCGGTAAAATGTCACCCACCTAAGTGGTTTGGGTTTGTTGGTATGCATGCATAGCACTTTCCTTTCTTAGGTGTTTCTTAATTTTGGCAATCTAAATGTGTTTGACTCAATGTGATTAATCTCTTTATCAATGAAACAATTCAAATGGTCTCAATCTATGCGAGAAATAAAAGTAATTTAATAAAAAAAAACTCACGTGGAGATAAGTACACAACGGAGGAATAGATAAGTCACAAGTAGAAGAGATTGGTTCAAACCAAATAACAAAGAACGAATGTGAGGGGAAGGTTCTCTTAGTTTGAAATGGGACTAAATTTTGTTCAAAGTGACTTATATTTATAGACCGTTCTAACTTTACATTTTAATGCTTTAATTAATTTCCTATTGTATATGCTTTCTAGTATATGTTCGTTCTACTCAAAGTTGTCATGTTTCATAAAACATTTAAATTTTGTCAGTTATTTTTGAAATAATAGATGCAATACTTTTCTTATGCACACGTGTTTATTATAGAGATGAACAATTATATCTTTAGAACATTTTATCCACAAGTGGATCATTTGGTTGGCTAATAATATTGGTTAATTAATTTGAAAAGTATTTCAAGTCTTCTGCAGTTTGAATGTGTTTTTAAATGGATTGATTACTATCGACCAAGTAAATATTATTTGTTATAAAAAGATAAATATTAATCTTTTTTTTAAATAGTTTTTTATGTATACACTAATTTTAAAATAATTACTAAATAATTCTCAAAAATCAGTTTTAATAATTTTATGTAAAATAATTAACTTTATATCAAATCACTTATTCGAAAAGATGGTCTAAATGATGCCGTAACTGATTACATCAACTGATCAACATTTCACTTTGTTATGCCGTAACTGATTGCAATTAAAGAGATTGTGAATGTAAGTGACGAAATAGGAATTAAATGGAAAACTAGAATAAAATGAAAGTGAAAACTAACTGACTTTTTGTAGAAAATCACCAAATTTTCACACCTGCTCTTTCAACGTCGTGAGGTACAATTAGGACATGTTTAAAGACCATGACGTTTGATAAATTTACTTAATGGTCTAAATCGTATTTAGGGGTAATAATGTTTAATATTATACAACATTATAATAAAAATATAATGATAATTGATTAACAATTGATTAATATTTTTTTTCAAATCTTGTTATTTATTATCATTATAAATATAAAATATAATAAAATAATAAAATCTAAGAAAAATATAAAAATAAATAATAATTTAAATAAATTTTCATAATAAAAATATTTTGATACGTAAAAACATTACACAAAATATATTATATATAACTTTAAATATAACACATGCAAGTCAAACGTTGTTTTTGGAGAACTGGGCAAGGAAAATAGGCTCCTAACTAAAGGTAGCTTGTCTCGTCGAAACAGTTGAGAACAAAGTGGCAAACGGGTGCATAACGCATGAAAATCTGCCGAACAATTCAAGCCAAAATCCTGAAGAAAGCTAAAAAGCGTTGTTTGATGAGTCTACGTAGTATTAGGTAGTTGGTTAGGTAAAGGCTGACCAAGCGAAAAAGGTCCCAAGGGTTCGGTTGTTCGTCAATTCAAGTGGTACATGAGTTGGGTTTAGAACGTCGTGAGACAGTTTGATTCCTATCTACGAGAGGATTTGGTTGGGCCAACCTATGGTATATCGATTGTTATGCCAATAGCAACGCCGGGTAGCTAAGTTGGTATGGAAGAATTACTACGCCGCAGGAAATCCTTCTCTATACAATTTTTCGGACGAGATTTTTGAACAGAACTTCGATAAGCGAGAGGTGTAAATTATTTTATTATTAAATTTATCATAGTGTATTGTAAAAATTATTATTAAATATTATATAAATTAATTATAATATAATTTAATATATTATAATTATATTTAATTTATTTATTAATATCAATAATAATGCTGTTAATTGTCATCATTGTATAACTGTTGCATGAAGTGAAAAATTATGGTTTTATACCAAAAAAAAAAAAAAGTGGAAAATTGTGTTCTCAAAACTTTGCATGAATTACATGAAAGTAAATACCAGAGTGGCACTACTCACTTTTATCTGGTAGTTTTAAACCTCGTAAGTAAAACAACAGTCATTTAATAAAATATAAAGACAAAAAAGGATCCCTAATATAAAAGAAAAAAGAAACAAAATATTTATTTCTAGATGTATATATTTTAAAAAAATGAATTATTTCTATAGTTTTTAAATTTTGTACTCTTTCACGTAAAAGTCTTCAAACTAAAAAACTTAATACTTATTAAGTGTAAAATTTATTAAATATTATAGTAAAGTTTTTTTTTTAAAGCACAGTTAAGTCTTAAATTTAATATG